>OY804582.1:81800972-83264080 GCA_963680875.1 Bathymodiolus brooksi | reverse complement strand
TTAGTAACAACGAATATTTCGTTTCCATACTCTCCACGAATATGATTAGCATCGACATATGATGAATCCGTACTTACCTAGTAGTTATTTAAATACGAGAATGTAGTGACCCTGCTATTGTACTGCCCATGTTTATGTTGTCATTCATGCGTGTGATAGTGTGTGGTATATTTGAATGGAAGCGAATCTGTGCAGGTATTCATGATTTGTTTATGTCCGGGTTGACGTTGCAAATCCAATTATAAAGAGTGGTGGGTTGAGATATCATTTATCGTTTTAGCGCGGCACTATTTTGTGCTCGTCCCAACGCCACGTGGCGTGATCGTTTTCATGCACAATGATTTGACGTTTCAGGTAGTTGTTGTTTTGTTGATATTGATCGGATTGTTGATTATCGCTGTTTAAATTTTCTTTTCATATTTAATTAAATTTAATGAAAATGTTTGACGTAAAACGAAATATTTTTTCAGCATATATTAAAATCATTTATAGTGATAGTAACAACACAGACGATAATGAGACTACATTCCATTGTAAGTACATAATGTTAATAGAAATACAATGATTAGAAACATACATTGATTAGAAATCGTATCTGCTGTTATGTATTCAAGGTGCTCCGTTTTTTGTTTTTTGGGTTTTTTTTTTTTTTTTTTTTTTTTTGTTAATCTTTTTAGTTTTCTATTTCTTTTTGGTTGTTGTTTGTTGTTTTTGTTTTTGCTTTGTTTTGTGTGGTGATTTTTTTCTGTTTTTTTTTTGCTGTTTTTTTTTGGGGGGAGGGGGTGTTCCCATTGTCTTTGGATTGTCTTGATTACCCCATCGGTTTTCTCTGAGGTTTATTTACTACCTACAGTCTGTCCTGTGTATTGTGTGTACAATGTTGCCATTGTTTTCTAGATTGTTCATTCTTGACTGCTCCCTTTGGCTTTCTCTAACGGTTATTGTACAATATGTCAATTTCACTAGTATATTGTGTCAATCATTGTAATGCATTGATTTATATAGTGTGTAAACATTTGAAAACAAGCAATAGACAAAATAGATAAGCTAACATCTAACCGATCAATTGTATTTATGTATACCGTATAATTTAAAACAAATCTGGAAGGCATTGTATAATCTAATTGACTTAAAATTGATTAGTAAGCTATACTGATTCATTATTATAGTAGATTATTGATTGATTGATTGAGTGATAATTGTTTAATGCCAAGTGAGCAATAGTTTAGATCTATTGATGACAAGAGCAAGGTTACACACCAAATAAATCGTGTAAGTTAAAAAGTAGAATTAGGATGGATCAATGGATCATTATTCCTACCAAGCTTACTTCATTGGGAACCCATAGTTTTTACGAAACAATTATGTTTGAACAACAGGGATATAAAAAGAGTTTGAAGATACCAAAGAGGTTATCAGAATCCGTAAATCGAAGAAGAACAGACAACACGGGGATAACCTCAGGTGCTCCGGAATGGTTAAGCAGTTCCTGCTCCACGATAACGTCTAGGATAAACTTTCAATACAAGTGATAAGACAAAACAGTATTGATTAACAAATTATTGTAATAATCAAACATTCTATTCCTACTTATGCATTGAAAAGAGCACGACGATATATATTATAGATACACTCCATACATCTACATGTATATGATAGATACTTGCCGCTAAAACATTGGGAGTGGTATTAATTGGTATGATTTTCTTATACAACAGATGACAAATCAAACCGATTTCCATACATGTATTATGATAAAGATATTACATAAATGTTTATCTTTATTAGGTTTTGATGACATCACAACTGAGCCTGGTGAGTACTCTGAGATATAGATAGGGAAGATGAAAAATTGGCTTATGTATGTCGTTTCTTTATATAATAGAACGAAAAATTAAAAAAAAATACCACACTGTTGGAAAGGTTCAAAATTCAATCGAAACATCTTAGAAACATAGGTCAAATTGATACCCTACACATATACATTACCACTCACTTCCCTGGCTTCGTACAGGGTAGGGGGGTTAAGCTAATTTTATGGACCCATACCTATCTTCTTAGTGAAATGATAAATGACAATTTCTGGAACAATCATTAGCAACAATAAGATTTGAATGGTTCCCGCCATCAGAAATATATCCTATTGTTTCTAGAAAAATAAATAAATCGATCAATGCATTAAAGATCCCCCCCCCCCCCCCCCCAATAGGCCAATTATTTCATGCTTTGGTGTCGCAAGATGACATTTCACAAGGCACCCACGAGAGTGAGATATCATATTACGGAATGGGATAGCACTTACCGTCCTATTCGCCGCCCGTCACTAAGACCACGTTTACATATCAAGTAAATATAGTGAGTAATTTAGTATTTAAACGTTGATATTGGAAACATGTCTGTTGTCAGCTGAGAGGCGGATTTCACATTAACTATCAGCCTGAAGAGATCCCCAGAAAAAAATAAAATACATAAACCATAATAACCTTTTTTGATAATGTTATTACAATGATAACAATATATTATCGTGCTATAACAACAACGATTAATCGCTATAGCGGTCGGTTTTTGCTCGGGTATATTTAGATTGTCCTTACATATAAACATATTACTTGGTAACGATCATTATTATGATCCCTATATACCGAGATCAGTCATCAACAATTGTTTGTGTATTGTGACACATAAACCTCGTCCGCGCTTGCGCATAGATTGTTTTAATATCTTGTAAAATGCATGTACATATAATGAATATGGGTAACCATAAGTAAACTTTGAAGATACCAAATCGTAATCAAAAACCGTAAATTGAAAGACAGACAATATAATGGCCAACAAAAAAGGACAAAAATTGATCTGCAAACACTGCGCAGAAAACTACAGATTGGGTAACACGAACAATACTAAAAAAAACTGTTGACGAACGAAGATGCTCCGGAGCTGTAAGCAGTTCCTGCTCCTTACGTAGCATCTGTCGTGTTAATGTTAAACGCCACGAGCATCATGTTGTCACAAACCCTGTCATAAATGAGAAAAGAACGAGATTGTAAATACGACAAACGCAACAAATGTTTGTACAGACAATGAATGTAGCATAGATTTATTATACTAATTCCATTACATCAAAGCCGTTAGCTACCATGTTTTATTATGAAACTTTTTTTATTTAAAAATTTTAAACAAATATTTGATTGTATGTATCTTATTAAATCTATTTTGTTAGTATTTTATTTCTTTTTTATTTAACAGGACCCACTACAATGGAGTCGGTGACTGATGGTAAGTAAATCAATTAGCAAGATAAAATATGTATGAAAATGAATATGAGAGACTATCCAACATTACACTTAGACACAAATTAAAGTAAAGGAACATGAGAGACTATCCAACATTACACTTAGACACTAATTAAAGTAAAGAAACATGAGAGACTATCCAACATTACACTTAGACACTAATTAAAGTAAAGAAACATGAGAGACTATCCAACATTACACTTAGACACTAATTAAAGTAAAGAAACATGAGAGACTATCCAACATTACACTTAGACACTAATTAAAGTAAAGAAACATGAGAGACTATCGAACATTACACTTAGACACTAATTAAAGTAAAGAAACATGAGAGACTATCCAACATTACACTTAGACACTAATTAAAGTAAAGAAACATGAGAGACTATCCAACATTACACTTAGACACTAATTAAAGTAAAGAAACATGAGAGACTATCCAACATTACACTTAGACACTAATTAAAGTAAAGAAACATGAGAGACTATCCAACATTACATTTAGACACTAATTAAAGTAAAGAAACATGAGAGACTATCCAACATTACACTTAGACACTAATTAAAGTAAAGAAACATGAGAGACTATCCAACATTACACTTAGACACTAATTAAAGTAAAGAAACATGAGAGACTATCCAACATTACACTTAGACACTAATTAAAGTAAAGAAACATGAGAGACTATCCAACATTACACTTAGACACTAATTAAAGTAAAGAAACATGAGAGACTATCCAACATTACACTTAGACACTAATTAAAGTAAAGAAACATGAGAGACTATCCAATATTACACTTAGACACTAATTAAAGTAAAGAAACATGAGAGACTATCCAACATTACACTTAGACACTAATTAAAGTAAAGAAACATGAGAGACTATCCAACATTACACTTAGACACTAATTAAAGTAAAGAAACATGAGAGACTATCCAACATTACACTTAGACACTAATTAAAGTAAAGAAACATGAGAGACTATCCAACATTACACTTAGACACTAATTAAAGTAAAGAAACATGAGAGACTATCCAACATTACACTTAGACACTAATTAAAGTAAAGAAACATGAGAGACTATCCAACATTACACTTAGACACTAATTAAAGTAAAGGAACATGAGAGACTATCCAACATTACACTTAGACACTAATTAAAGTAAATGAACATGAGAGACTATCCAACATTACACTTAGACACTAATTAAAGTAAAGAAACATGAGAGACTATCCAACATTACACTTAGACACTAATTAAAGTAAAGAAACATGAGAGACTATCCAACATTACACTTAGACACTAATTAAAGTAAAGAAACATGAGAGACTATCCAACATTACACTTAGACACTAATTAAAGTAACGGAACATGAGAGACTATCCAACATTACACTTAGACACTAATTAAAGTAAATGAAACATGAGAGACTATCCAACATTACACTTAGACACTAATTAAAGTAAAGGAACATGAGAGATTATCCAACATTACACTTAGACACTAATTAAAGTAAAGAAACATGAGAGACTATCCAACATTACACTTAGACACTAATTAAAGTAAAGAAACATGAGAGACTATCCAACATTACACTTAGACACTAATTAAAGTAAAGAAACATGAGAGACTATCCAACATTACACTTAGACACTAATTAAAGTAAAGAAACATGAGAGACTATCCAACATTACACTTAGACACTAATTAAAGTAAAGAAACATGAGAGACTATCCAACATTACACTTAGACACTAATTAAAGTAAAGAAACATGAGAGACTATCCAACATTACACTTAGACACTAATTAAAGTAAAGAAACATGAGAGACTATCCAACATTACACTTAAACACTAATTAAAGTAAAGAAACATGAGAGACTATCCAACATTACATTTAGACACTAATTAAAGTAAAGAAACATGAGAGACTATCCAACATTACACTTAGACACTAATTAAAGTAAAGAAACATGAGAGACTATCCAACATTACACTTAGACACTAATTAAAGTAAAGAAACATGAGAGACTATCCAACATTACACTTAGACACTAATTAAAGTAAAGAAACATGAGAGACTATCCAACATTACACTTAGACACTAATTAAAGTAAAGAAACATGAGAGACTATCCAACATTACACTTAGACACTAATTAAAGTAAAGAAACATGAGAGACTATCCAACATTACACTTAGACACTAATTAAAGTAAAGAAACATGAGAGACTATCCAACATTACACTTAGACACTAATTAAAGTAAAGAAACATGAGAGACTATCCAACATTACACTTAGACACTAATTAAAGTAAAGAAACATGAGAGACTATCCAACATTACACTTAGACACTAATTAAAGTAAAGAAACATGAGAGACTATCCAACATTACACTTAGACACTAATTAAAGTAAAGGAACATGAGAGACTATCCAACATTACACTTAGACACTAATTAAAGTAAAGAAACATGAGAGACTATCCAACATTACACTTAGACACTAATTAAAGTAAAGGAACATGAGAGACTATCCAACATTACACTTAGACACTAATTAAAGTAAAGAAACATGAGAGACTATCCAACATTACACTTAGACACTAATTAAAGTAAAGGAACATGAGAGACTATCCAACATTACACTTAGACACTAATTAAAGTAAATGAACATGAGAGACTATCCAACATTACACTTAGACACTAATTAAAGTAAAGAAACATGAGAGACTATCCAACATTACACTTAGACACTAATTAAAGTAAAGAAACATGAGAGACTATCCAACATTACACTTAGACACTAATTAAAGTAAAGGAACATGAGAGACTATCCAACATTACACTTAGACACTAATTAAAGTAAATGAACATGAGAGACTATCCAACATTACACTTAGACACTAATTAAAGTAAAGAAACATGAGAGACTATCCAACATTACACTTAGACACTAATTAAAGTAAAGAAACATGAGAGACTATCCAACATTACACTTAGACACTAATTAAAGTAAAGAAACATGAGAGACTATCCAACATTACACTTAGACACTAATTAAAGTAAAGAAACATGAGAGACTATCCAACATTACACTTAGACACTAATTAAAGTAAAGGAACATGAGAGATTATCCAACATTCCACTTAGACACTAATTAAAGTAAAGAAACATGAGAGACTATCCAACATTACACTTAGACACTAATTAAAGTAAAGAAACATGAGAGACTATCCAACATTACACTTAGACACTAATTAAAGTAAAGAAACATGAGAGACTATCCAACATTACACTTAGACACTAATTAAAGTAAAGAAACATGAGAGACTATCCAACATTACACTTAGACACTAATTAAAGTAAAGAAACATGAGAGACTATCCAACATTACACTTAGACACTAATTAAAGTAAAGAAACATGAGAGACTATCCAACATTACACTTAGACACTAATTAAAGTAAAGAAACATGAGAGACTATCCAACATTACACTTAGACACTAATTAAAGTAAAGGAACATGAGAGACTATCCAACATTACACTTAGACACTAATTAAAGTAAATGAACATGAGAGACTATCCAACATTACACTTAGACACTAATTAAAGTAAAGAAACATGAGAGACTATCCAACATTACACTTAGACACTAATTAAAGTAAAGGAACATGAGAGACTATCCAACATTACACTTAGACACAAATTAAAGTAAAGAAACATGAGAGACTATCCAACATTACACTTAGACACTAATTAAAGTAAAGAAACATGAGAGACTATCCAACATTACACTTAGACACTAATTAATGTAAAGAAACATGAGAGACTATCCAACATTACACTTAGACACTAATTAAAGTAAAGAAACATGAGAGACTATCCAACATTACACTTAGACACTAATTAAAGTAAAGAAACATGAGAGACTATCCAACATTACACTTAGACACTAATTAAAGTAAAGAAACATGAGAGACTATCCAACATTACACTTAGACACTAATTAATGTAAAGAAACATGAGAGACTATCCAACATTACACTTAGACACTAATTAAAGTAAAGAAACATGAGAGACTATCCAACATTACACTTAGACACTAATTAAAGTAAAGAAACATGAGAGACTATCCAACATTACACTTAGACA
Organism: Bathymodiolus brooksi; assembly: GCA_963680875.1. Taxonomy (NCBI): domain Eukaryota; kingdom Metazoa; phylum Mollusca; class Bivalvia; order Mytilida; family Modiolidae; genus Bathymodiolus; species Bathymodiolus brooksi. The sequence goes on along the minus strand of OY804582.1, from coordinate 83,256,628 downwards.
CTAATTAAAGTAAAGAAACATGAGAGACTATCCAACATTACACTTAGACACTAATTAAAGTAAAGAAACATGAGAGACTATCCAACATTACACTTAGACACTAATTCAAGTAAAGAAACATGAGAGACTATCCAACATTACACTTAGACACTAATTAAAGTAAAGAAACATGAGAGACTATCCAACATTACACTTAGACACTAATTAAGGTAACAGAACATGAGAGACTATCCAACATTACACTTAGACACTAATTAAAGTAAAGAAACATGAGAGACTATCCAACATTACACTTAGACACTAATTAAAGTAAAGGAACATGAGAGATTATCCAACATTACACTTAGACACTAATTAAAGTAAAGAAACATGAGAGACTATCCAACATTACACTTAGACACTAATTAAAGTAAAGAAACATGAGAGACTATCCAACATTACACTTAGACACTAATTAAAGTAAAGAAACATGAGAGACTATCCAACATTACACTTAGACACTAATTAAAGTAAAGAAACATGAGAGACTATCCAACATTACACTTAGACACTAATTAAAGTAAAGAAACATGAGAGACTATCCAACATTACACTTAGACACTAATTAAAGTAAAGAAACATGAGAGACTATCCAACATTACACTTAGACACTAATTAAAGTAAAGAAACATGAGAGACTATCCAACATTACACTTAGACACTAATTAAAGTAAAGGAACATGAGAGACTATCCAACATTACACTTAGACACTAATTAAAGTAAAGGAACATGAGAGACTATCCAACATTACACTTAGACACTAATTAAAGTAAAGGAATATGAGAGACTATCCAACATTACACTTAGACACAAATTAAAGTAAAGGAACATGAGAGACTATCCAACATTACACTTAGACACTAATTAAAGTAAAGGAACATGAGAGACTATCCAACATTACACTTAGACACTAATTAAAGTAAAGGAACATGAGAGACTATCCAACATTACACTTAGACACTAATTAAAGTAAAGAAACATGAGAGACTATCCAACATTACACTTAGACACTAATTAAAGTAAAGAAACATGAGAGACTATCCAACATTACACTTAGACACTAATTAAAGTAAAGGAACATGAGAGACTATCCAACATTACACTTAGACACTAATTAAAGTAAAGGAACATGAGAGACTATCCAACATTACACTTAGACACTAATTAAAGTAAAGAAACATGAGAGACTATCCAACATTACACTTAGACACTAATTAAAGTAAAGGAACATGAGAGACTATCCAACATTACACTTAGACACTAATTAAAGTAAAGGAATATGAGAGACTATCCAACATTACACTTAGACACAAATTAAAGTAAAGAAACATGAGAGACTATCCAACATTACACTTAGACACTAATTAAAGTAAAGAAACATGAGAGACTATCCAACATTACACTTAGACACTAATTAAAGTAAAGAAACATGAGAGACTATCCAACATTACACTTAGACACTAATTAAAGTAAAGGAAAATGAGAGACTATCCAACATTACACTTGGACACAAATTAAAGTAAAGGAACATGAGAGACTATCCAACATTACACTTAGACACTAATTAAAGTAAAGGAACATGAGAGACTATCCAACATTACACTTAGACACTAATTAAAGTAAAGGAACATGAGAGACTATCCAACATTACACTTAGACACTAATTAAAGTCAAGGAACATGAGAGACTATCCAACATTACACTTAGACACTAATTAAAGTCAAGGAACATGAGAGACTATCCAACATTACACTTAGACACTAATTAAAGTAAAGGAACATGAGAGACTATCCAACATTACACTTAGACACTAATTAAAGTAAAGAAACATGAGAGACTATCCAACATTACACTTAGACACTAATTAAAGTAAAGGAACATGAGAGACTATCCAACATTACACTTAGACACTAATTAAAGTAAAGAAACACGAGAGACTATCCAACATTACACTTAGACACTAATTAAAGTAAAGAAACATGAGAGACTATCCAACATTACACTTAGACACTAATTAAAGTAAAGAAACATGAGAGACTATCCAACATTACACTTAGACACTAATTAAAGTAAAGGAACATGAGAGACTATCCAACATTACACTTAGACACTAATTAAAGTAAAGGAATATGAGAGACTATCCAACATTACACTTAGACACAAATTAAAGTAAAGAAACATGAGAGACTATCCAACATTACACTTAGATACTAATTAAAGTAAAGGAACATAAGAGACTATCCAACATTACACTTAGACACTAATTAAAGTAAAGGAACATAAGAGACTATCCAACATTACACTTAGACACTAATTAAAGTAAAGGAACATAAGAGACTATCCAACATTACACTTAGACACTAATTAAAGTAAAGGAACATAAGAGTCTATCCAACATTACACTTTAGACACAAATTAAAGTAAAGGAACATGAGAGACTATCCAACATTACACTTTAGACACAAATTAAAGTAAAGGAACATGAGAGACTATCCAACATTACACTTAGACACTAATTAAAGTAAATGAACATGAGAGACTATCCAACATTACACTTAGACACTAATTAAAGTAAAGAAACATAAGAGACTATCCAACATTAAACTTAGACACTAATTAAAGTAAAGGAACATGAGAGACTATCCAACATTACACTTAGACACTAATTAAAGTAAAGAAACATAAGAGACTATCCAACATTACACTTAGACACAAATTAAAGTAAAGGAACATAAGAGACTATCCAACATTACACTTAGACACTAATTAAAGTAAAGAAACATAAGAGACTATCCAACATTACACTTAGACACTAATTAAAGTAAAGAAACATAAGAGACTGTCCAACATTACACTTAGACACTAATTAAAGTAAAGGAACATAAGAGACTATCCAACATTACACTTAGACACTAATTAAAGTAAAGGAACATGAGAGACTATCCAACATTACACTTAGACACTAATTAAAGTAAAGGAACATGAGAGACTATCCAACATTACACTTAGACACTAATTAAAGTAAAGGAACATGAGAGACTATCCAACATTACACTTAGACACTAATTAAAGTAAAGGAACATGAGAGACTATCCAACATTACACTTAGACACTAATTAAAGTAAAGGAACATGAGAGACTATCCAACATTACACTTAGACACTAATTAAAGTAAAGAAACATAAGAGACTATCCAACATTACACTTAGACACAAATTAAAGTAAAGGAACATGAGAGACTATCCAACATTACACTTAGACACTAATTAAAGTAAAGGAACATGAGAGACTATCCAACATTACACTTAGACACTAATTAAAGTAAAGAAACATAAGAGACTATCCAACATTACACTTAGACACTAATTAAAGTAAAGAAACATGAGAGACTATCCAACATTACACTTAGACACTAATTAAAGTAAAGGAACATGAGAGACTATCCAACATTACACTTAGACACTAATTAAAGTAAAGGAACATGAGAGACTATCCAACATTACACTTAGACACTAATTAAAGTAAAGGAACATGAGAGACTATCCAACATTACACTTAGACACTAATTAAAGTAAAGGAACAGGAGAGACTATCCAACATTACACTTAGACACTAATTAAAGTAAAGAAACATGAGAGACTATCCAACATTACACTTAGACACTAATCAAAGTAAAGAAACATAAGAGACTATCCAACATTACACTTAGACACTAATTAAAGTAAAGAAACATAAGAGACTATCCAACATTACACTTAGACACTAATTAAAGTAAAGGAACATGAGAGACTATCCAACATTATACTTAGACACTAATTAAAGTAAAGAAACATGAGAGACTATCCAACATTACACTTAGACACTAATTAAAGTAAAGAAACATGAGAGGCTATCCAACATTACACTTAGACACAAATTAAAGTAAAGGAACATGAGAGACTATCCAACATTACACTTAGACACTAATTAAAGTAAAGAAACATGAGAGACTATCCAACATTACACTTAGACACTAATTAAAGTAAAGAAACATGAGAGACTATCCAACATTACACTTAGACACTAATTAAAGTAAAGAAACATGAGAGACTATCCAACATTACACTTAGACACTAATTAAAGTAAAGAAACATGAGAGACTATCCAACATTACACTTAGACACTAATTAAAGTAAAGGAACATGAGAGACTATCCAACATTACACTTAGACACTAATTAAAGTAAAGAAACATAAGAGACTATCCAACATTACATTTAGACACTAATTAAAGTAAAGAAACATGAGAGACTATCCAACATTACACTTAGACACTAATTAAAGTAAAGAAACATGAGAGACTATCCAACATTACACTTAGACACTAATTAAAGTAAAGAAACATGAGAGACTATCCAACATTACACTTAGACACTAATTAAAGTAAAGAAACATAAGAGACTATCCAACATTACATTTAGACACTAATTAAAGTAAAGAAACATGAGAGACTATCCAACATTACATTTAGACACTAATTAAAGTAAAGAAACATGAGAGACTATCCAACATTACACTTAGACACTAATTAAAGTAAAGAAACATGAGAGACTATCCAACATTACACTTAGACACTAATTAAAGTAAAGTAACAGAACTGTACTGGTTGTTCTTCAGTTCACAGTCACAGTAGGTTATTCAACGATGAGAACAACTTATATTCTACAACGAATGCGAAATGGCCCAACGTGTCAAATATTCATCGATGGACATTACAGTTTTATTTTTAATCTTGCATTTGTTAATGTTGAATCAAAAGAACAAACTTTCAGAAAACTATGCAAAATGCACAATATAACGACAACATCAACATAGAATGTAGCTAAAGGTGAACTACATACTTATTAAGAGAAACAATATAAGATAAAGGTTGCAAATTGTCTTGGTGCTCACCTTAGCAATATGTCGTGGAATATCCCCCGGTCAGCTCAACTCAAACACTGTAAAACTAGTATTTTATGTTTCTCCACTACGAACGCAGCATTAAGGAAAGAGAGCAAAGGATATATGGCTCGGAGTAAGGATAATGCGTCCAACATGTCTACCTGAGGATTGTTGTGTCCGTCCAACAATTGTGTTAGTATACTTAGTAGTACAAAGCAGACATCATCATAATATTATCATAAGTGGTTTGTTAGCACAGTACTGTAGATGCCTTAGTGCTAACCACTCATAAGTAATGCTTTAGCGTGACCATTTTGGACATTCCAACACTGTTCAGATGAACAGCACACATTTTGTAATTGAAAATTTCACTCTTTACATTACAACTTCACGTTGAGTTATTATTTCATAAATCATGGTCTTGTAGCGTGATTAACATTAATAGGGAAAATGTTCGGCCGTAAAGCTCAAGAAAGAATATGTAATGTACTCGTGGTGTTCATATTAAATTCATTGTTATATTTTCTGTTGTTATGTTTGTATGTATTTTCAGAAAGCGTCATAGGTGGTTCGTGTCAATGTTCAATAGTCGGCTGTACTGTAAACCGCACCATTGATGCCATTGTTCAAGAGCAAATAGAGGAAATAAAACAAATTTTGTCAGTAGACAAACAACAACTTTCATCTACCGTTAGAAAAAAGACATGTGCGAATGATACGCGTCAGTCATCTGTCGCCATGGGCACGTTAGGAGTTGCTGTGCTCGTTGTCGTTTTTGGTGCAGTAATGTCAGCAGATTTACTATTCTTTGTGTCGTTATGTAAAAACATCTACTTAAGGGTGAAAAACAGACTGACGTGATCTGAAAACTTAAGTATAAGAAATAAGTTATTATAGCTATAAATAAAAAATGTACCTGATGAAGGTTATTCCAGAAATGTACCTGATGAAGGTTATTCCAGAAATGTACCTGATGAAGGTTATTCCAGAAATGTACCTGATGAAGGTTATTCCAGAAATGTACCTGATGAAGGTTATTCCAGAAATGCATCGTGTGCACTAAATACAATTTCTACGTTTTTATCTTTGGTTATTTATATATTACTTAATTCTATTAATTGCGTAGATAAGACGAAAGATGGAATTGTAAATTATATTTTGGATCAAAGTTTTCTATTATTTTACTATTATGTCTAACGATGACCTTGCCTACTAGCTAATATTTAAATGAGTGTTGAGGTCATAGGCTCTCTTTAATAGAACTAATATTATTCATATGACACTTTTGTGTCACAAAGAATGAATATATTAATGTTCAAGATTATAGCGTTCTATAATAACGTTGTTCGCCCTGAAATATGTGATGGGTGGCATTTTACTCACATGTGAAAAGCACTCCCATGACCGCGTCATTTCACTAAGAAGGTTTGGGCCCATAAAACTAGATTAACTCCGCCAATTTTGTATGTACAAAGCCAGGAAAGTGAAAGGTCGTGTATTTGTGTGTAAGGGGTATAGGTTTAGCCTCTTTCTACGATTTTTCTAGGATTGTGGAACTGTTCCGACAGTATGATCTTTTCTTCATTTTATCCCATCGAACTTTGAACGTTGAACGAGAAAAATATTAAAGCGACGATTTTCCTTTCCTATTGTCAGTTTTCCTTTCTTGGATGGTGACGTTTCATTCGGAAAAAAAATTACGAATATCGATTTCATCAATTATTGAAGGAACTCACTACATTTTAATAACGCTATAAATATCCTACATATAAATACAATTCAACAAGCATGCAGAGAAATGATCAAAAAGTCATTTCCCATCCATATGTTTATGGCGACGTTATTAACAAAGCTAAAAAAAATGCTTAAGAATATTTAATTCTAACAAATTGATGAACTATTTATTCTGGTGTTCAGCAAAGACCATAAATTTCTTTAAATGTTTATGACTGATTGATATTAAATATGTTATAAGCATCGGTCACAAAAATGGACTTAAACTAACAGATTTCACCTTCTTATAAAGGTAGCTAGTAGTCATTTTGTTTCGAGAGCATTCACTGATAATGATATTGTACTGTCTATGCTTATTATGTCGTCCATTTTATTTATATTGCGTGGTCTTTTTGCGTGAAATCGAATCTGTGCAAGTTTTTAAATGAGTCTTTACATTTACATTATCAAGAGGTGATGGTTGGGATACCATTGTTTGTTAACTTCACTATATTTGTGACCTTTCGGAAGACACGATCTGGATGTCCATTAGTAAATGTCGTGGTCTTATGTTCACTGAATTAAGATGATTGGTAGTTGTTCGTATCATTGATCTTAAGGAGAATAATCTACCATTATTTTTGAAACTTTCTTTTCGTAATAAGAATATCACATATGGGTTATCAACTAGATTGATTTAACTAGTCTATTTTTATAAGAATATCACATATGGGTTATCAACTAGATTGAATTAACTAGTCTAGATATTTTTATAAGAATATCACATATGGGTTATCAACTAGATTGAATTAACTAGTCTAGATATTTTTATAAGAATATCACATATGGGTTATCAACTAGATTGAATTAACTAGTCTAGATATTTGTAATGGTGCATGTAGGGATGAAGCTAGTGAACCAAGGGTTCCTAATGGCTACCTTGAAGTCATCTTTCACGGTCACCACCATGACGTGATTAACTGCTGCGGATTTTCTGTGTCATAAATGATCACGGATGTGTTCCCTTTGTCCAATCGCGTTCTTTCTTCATTAATGATTTACTACAGAATTTTTAACACGATGGGTGCCACTAGTGTAGCAGGAACTGATTATGCCTTCGAAACACCTGAGTTTTCCTTGGTGTTTAGTGGGGTTCGTGTTGTTTGTGTTGTCGATTATTGCATGGCTTCACATATTACTTCAATGTTGTAATGTCCGTACATTATTAACACGATGCTCAGGTCGCCTCCAATATTCTTTGTAAGGGGTGGGGGTTAGGGTTATGGTGCTTAACGCTACTTTCAACAATATTTCAGTTATATTGTGGCAATCAGTGTTATTGGTGGAAGAAACCGGAGTACCCGGAGAAAACCATCGACACGATTTCCATATAAATTGATGTTCGTGTTGTTTAACGTAAAACGACGTGTGCCGCTAGTGGAACAGAAACTACTTACACGTCCGGCGCTCCCGATTTATTGAGGGGTTTTTGTTCTTCTATTATTAGTTTTCTGTGTAGTGCTTTATTTATCATTGTTTGTATTTTTTGTCCTTTTTCTTTTGGTCATTTAGAACTAGATACGACATTAATGTTCTGATAATTTATTTGTGCACTCTAATACAACATGATTATTTTCTGATATATTGGCTATATTTCCGTTGACGAATACAGACAACCTTTTGTGTGTTCCTATCTGTTAACTAATTGTTACATCAGCACTAGATTAAATAACTCCAATATTCAAGAATAGTTTGAGGAGATAAAGAATAGTTTGAGGAGAAAAAGAATAGTTTGAGGAGATAAAGAATAGTTTGAGGAGATAAAGAATAGTTTGAGGAGAAAAAGAATAGTTTGAGGAGAAAAAGAATAGTTTGAGGAGATAAAGAATAGTTTGAGGAGATAAAGAATAGTTTGAGGAGAAAAAGAATAGTTTGAGGAGAAAAAGAATAGTTTGAGGAGATAAAGAATAGTTTGAGGAGATAAAGAATAGTTTGAGGAGATAAAGAATAGTTTGAGGAGAAAAAGAATAGTTTGAGGAGATAAAGAATAGTTTGAGGAGATAAAGAATAGTTTGAGGAGAAAAAGAATAGTTTGAGGAGAAAAAGAATAGTTTGAGGAGATAAAGAATAGTTTCAGAAGATAAAGAATAGTTTGAGGAGATAAAGAATAGTTTCAGAAGATAAAGAATAGTTTGAGGAGATAAAGAATAGTTTCATAAGATAAAGAATAGTTTGAGGAGATAAAGAATAGTTTCAGAAGATAAAGAATAGTTTGAGGAGAAAAAGAATAGTTTGAGGAGATAAAGAATAGTTTCAGAAGATAAAGAATAGTTTGAGGAGATAAAGAATAGTTTCAGAAGATAAAGAATAGTTTGAGGAGATAAAGAATAGTTTCAGAAGATAAAGAATAGTTTGAGGAGATAAAGAATAGTTTCAGAAGATAAAGAATAGTTTGAGGAGATAAAGAATAGTTTCAGAAGATAAAGAATAGTTTGAGGAGAAAAAGAATAGTTTGAGGAGATAAAGAATAGTTTCAGAAGATAAAGAATAGTTTGAGGAGATAAAGAATAGTTTCAGAAGATAAAGAATAGTTTGAGGAGATAAAGAATAGTTTCAGAAGATAAAGAATAGTTTGAGGAGATAAAGAATAGTTTCAGAAGATAAAGAATAGTTTGAGGAGATAAAGAATAGTTTCAGAAGATAAAGAATAGTTTACACACACAAAATGCAGTTGTGCACAATATGAACACTGATATGTGCAAACGACTCTAGGTCTTCATCGAAAAGCACTTTGTTCTCTCGGAGCTTTTCACATAGATGTCGTAATGTGTGCTATTTTGTTAGCTGATATTTAGCAATGGTTAGTGCGTATTTATAGAAAAGCAGAACAAGCATTTTCATGTAAACGTTGAAAGATTTAAATGTTTCTTGAAGACATCTAAAAAGTTTTGGAAATTCACAGGATTTTTTTTTTACCATTAAACAACCTATATCCCTCAAAATTGTAGTCAGATTTCGGGATCCACCCAACTCTGAATTCCAATACAAATACCATTTCCCAGGTCCATTCTTCAATGACATGTATCTTATTCTTTCTTTCCACAACAACAACAAAGTACAATACAAAATATGATGCAACCGAAGCACAATATTCCGGTAATAATGTACGATGATGTAATCATCCAGAATGCGAAGTAGTATAACGTTGGGTCACAGTAGTCAGACCTTGTTGAGTCAGATCTTTGCCAGTCATTATAAGTTCTATAAACCCAAACATTTCCTAAAAACAAAATAAAGTTTAGCTTAAATTGCACAGGAAAGTGAAAAAAATGCAATATGATTGAGGAACATGTCCAAACCTATCTCTTTAATACATAATTGTGCACAATCTCTGTTAATAATACATAGACATAGACAATACTTTTTGGCATTGTAGGATAAACACAATATCTGTACGTACATTGTTGGAAAATGTATAATTTATTTGTACGAACTTTAGAAAAAGGTGGAAAAGCGAGTCTTTGACGAGTTTTTCTGTCTGGTTTCGCAACGAGTGCAAATAAATTTTGCATTTTCCGACAATGTACGTATATTGTGTTTATCCTGCAAGGCCAAAAATCCCCAAACAACAACCAAATTATCTCAAATACAAGTGTAGCTCTAATCATTTGTATTGTATCCTCTTTGACATCCGCGATTAAATTGCTGTTGTTCCTTCCCGTCGTGCAACCAGACAAATTATGTCTTGGTCTGTGACTGTATATAACAAAATGTTATCCAGTACATGCAATTAGACTGCTCAAATAGAACAAGTACTCGATAAAATAGGATCTTCTCCTTATTCTACTTACTAAATTAATATTACACAGATGGATTTAGATATACAAAACAAATGGACAATGACACTATGACAGCCGGCGAATGTATACAAATAGAAACGAATAAAAACTGCTATCTGTTCATGACCGTCATGGTTTTGGGTTAATTAATTTGAAAGCATTTTACAAATTACAAAATACAAATAGCACAATGATTTAATTTGAGATATCCAAGGATGAAAATGAATATTCTATTTCATTAAATTTTAAAATTGCAAAAAGATACACTTATAAAATTAAAATTAAATCTTCATGATAGACCGTATAAATGAACAACCTGGTCCTTTTCACATTAGTATATTTCAATAATTGACCAAATGTGAGTCCAATGTTTTCATAATATAAGTATCTACATTTCAACCAATGCATTTAATTACAAAAATTAGGTTTTATCGAAATGAAGTATCACCCACAGAAATGAAGTATCACCCACAGAAATGCAATTTTCACATCTTGATATAATATAGGGATTCTTTCTTTTTAATCTTGTTGTTTACTTAACTAAATGGTGTTAGTAATGCCGTTTGTGGTTGTACGCTTGCATCAAAAATATTTAAAGATACCAAGATGGGGTAATCAGCAGTCGTAAATCTAAGAAGGACAGACAATACAATGATCAAAAAAGGACAAACACAGATCTACCAAACACTACACAGAAAACTAAAGATTGAGTAACACAAACTCCGTTCAAATCCGGGAGTGAACACAGGTGCTCCGGTAGGGTTATGAGTTATGAATGAGGAAAGGACGGGATTGCGATGATATTCCGCAACTGTTATCCCAATCAAATTATGAATGTGGGTTATATTTGCATCTATTTCTTCACCAGATCTATAACAATTTGTCGTTAATGGTATATGATGTGCGTGGATGTATGTTTGTATTTATTTCTTGCCCTACGACCATCCTCCACCTCAGTGCCGGATTTACCATTGTGCTTAGGTGTGCTTAAGCACAGGGCCCCGTTGGCCAGGGGGGGGGCATCTTCCTGCCAAAAAAACGCAGTGTACATGTCTGACCTAATATAACGTAATATTTAACTATTCCTAAATTTCCTGAGCATGTATGCCTGATTGGCTTTGTAGGCCTACCGGGTATACCTCCTGCAGGATCCAAGTAAGGGACCTCATAACTTAGCTAGCACAGGGCCTCATTTAACCTAATTCCGGCACTGCCCCGCCTACAACTACTACAACTACTTGACAATGCTATTACGTGTGTATCTATTTCCTCACCACACATATAACTATCTAATATACTATGCATGTGGGTATATTTACCACTTGCTATGGTTTTGTATGTGGGTGGATGTATCTATTTCTTGCCCTACGACACCCCCACCTTTGTACAGCTCAATAATATATGTGAGTGTGTGTGTACGTTTGTACCTATTTCCTCACCACATATACAAACATTTATAACTATCCATTATCAAGGAAGTCATGATATATTAGTCTTTGAATAATAAATAAATTCTCATTTAACACAACATTGACGGACATTGCGGTTAGAAGACAATTTATCACATTTTCTACAATAAACATGAATGAATAATCCATTTTACATTGGGCAATAAGTATGGACACATTTAATTAATACAACCAGGAATGTTTATCAAATTGTAATCATTTAACAGAGTATTTTAGGTAGAGTAAATTTATTTAACATTATAAATGGTAAATATAAATGCTTCATTTTCATCCACCAAACTTGATCCAATCTTACGTTAGTATTTTGAACAACATCCAGAAAAATTTGAAGATACCAAACGAGTCATCAGAAGCCGTAACTCAAAGAAGGACAGACAATACAATAGCCAAGAGAAAAAGGACAAGAGGACAAACAAGGATCTACAAAACACTCCACAGAAAACAAAAGATCGAACAACTAAAAACCAGGAGTGAATTCGGGTGCTCCAGAAAAGTGAGCAGTATCTGTTCTACTAGTAGCAGGAATCTCATTCATATTATATAAAACATAAAATTTCAGTTTTCTAGTGACACGTAACCATGGTTACAATTACAAATAAATTTACCTGCAATAAACCAAGCAAATAAGAATGTGTTGAAAAGTTGTTCCACTCCCACTGCCGACTTCTTTTCCTCTGAATTTTCTTCCTGCGTTTGTTCTTGTTTTTTGGTTATTACGCTTTTAATTATGGAAATTATATTTGATACCAGACCAACAGAACCAGCTACTATCAGATATATAGGAATCATTTTTTCTGCAGGACAGTCATTTAAGTAGATAGCTCCTGTAATGGTAGAACACTTTAATTACAAGAAATATTTGGTTTGTTTCATATTATTATAGTTAACTTATTTAACCATTTCAACTTGTTCAGTATGACAAGAGTATTAGTTTCTTATCTTTTGAAGTGAAGGTATTTAAAGTAACACGTCGTGCGTACCGAATTATATATCTACGTATTATTTGTAGCGATGCAGCATTGTTGCAGTGGAGTGCTTATCGACTAGCAAACTACTGCTACAGTATATTTGAACACTAGAGGTCGTCTCGATCTCATTTTCAGGATTTATCGGTTAGAGAATCACAGCTATCGTATATATGCAGGCTAAGGGTAGTCTCAAGCTCTTTTTGAAGGATTTATAGGTTGGTAAGTAAACTATCCCTTATCTGACGACTAGGGCTTGTCTCGTGCCCATTTTGAAAGTGTAAATGTATGAAATATTCTCGTGGTGAAGACCTCATGCTGGATGTGAGATAATGAAAAGCAACAAAGTCACTGTTCCTTAACTTTGATTTTCACTGACAGATTCCATATCTAGTTCACCTACGTCCATATATTGTCGTGCTAAAACTTGTTAAACAACGTCACAAACTTGAGTCGATAGTATCCCGGATGTTGCAGTCTTTCACGTGTCATGATTTTTAAAATACGCCATATAAGTAAAGATTTTATATATAAGACGTGCCATTTTAGACAATCTTCTATGCTTATATTGCCACTCGCTTTCGGTTAGTTGAAATTTTAAGCCAATACATTTTATTGTTTTGTCATACAATTTTCTTGTTTTTCATAGCCGTTAAATGAACTAACCTATTACTATCATTGAAATTGGTATGGCCAGGAACACACCTAAGCAAATTGTACAGGCCACTGAAATAACGAAATATAAATGTTATTGAAATCGGAACATGAAACAGAAGTAATACTGTTGTTGGTAGTGCCGTAATCTACTTTTAAAACAACAAAACATCACATATACTAGCTATGCTTATTTTTAATTACGTAAATTTTCCATGATCAACATTTCATGAGAATTCTTCAGGCGAGGTGTACTCGATACAGCATTATGTGATAAAGTTTGTCAGTGACTTGCGGCAGGTCAGTGGTTTACTCCGGGTAGTCCAGTTTCTTCCACCAATAAAGCTGATCGCTTAAACACCATAACCGTAGCAGTAACTATGGGAATTCCAGTAGCATCGAGTTACGGCTAAGATAAATTCTACCCCGTTGTCATGTAATATCACGTGACTTCATAAAATACAGTCAAACCTGTATATAAAGGGTACTCGAAGGTACCTGAAAATGTGTCCTTTATGAGCAGTTGCCCTTTATATACATGTTAAAATTGTATGCACTATTCATTCATGGGAACAGGAGGCTGTCCTTTATAGACAGTGATTTGTTATATAGAGGTGCCTTTTAATGTAGATTTGACTGTATGTACAAATATTCATTGTTTGATAGACTATAACAGCACGAAATAAAATGAAAAAGAAAAAATTACAACACCGTCCGGACAGTTCAAAAATTCTAATCGGAAAATCACAGTTTATAAAAACTGGTTAGATGGTCAAAGCTTTATAATATACAATGATGTTTTCGCATCTTTAATGTATTCAAATCAAGTTTGCATATTTATTATCAATTCACCTCAATGACATATGATGTACAAATATAGAAAACTAAGTACTGTGAAATCATCATTAATATGAGGCAGGTGCAACCTGAAACGCTCCCGAAGAACAGTAATTTGTCTTCCTGTTTACAAAATATCAAGCTTAAAATTAACACCACCTAAAACTCCAAACTCCGGACAGTTTCCGTATCCGCTACCGAACATTGTTTCATTTTTATTTCGACTAGAGTTCCGGTTTAGGTCACGTGATTTTTCTTTAATTTATTTCCGGTTTGGCAGCCATATTGTTGAAGATTTTGAAGTGCCATAGTAGTACATATTCATACTTCTACCATTAACGCTCCCGAACTTCGGGAGCGTATTAAATCCGGGGTTCTAATTTTTAATTTAAACCACGAAAATAAAAATCCAACGAAATACAATGTTTCCATTGATTGTTGCTGTAATGTTTGAAACCACGAATTCAAGAACTCTGGGATCAATGTATTTTGTAGAAACCACGAAAATTAGTGCGAACGAATAAAAGTACTCCCACAGTTTTATCTATTTTCATTAAGTACTTCTTTATGCGTTAACACTTACATGAACCACATATTATTGCGCAGCAAGTGTTGACAAAGTCTACGTTGCCATCTGACTTATCCTTTGCTTCTTTTATTTTCCCAAACAGAGAATCATATGATGGAGGTTGTTCTACATCTACAAATATCACAAAGGTTATTATCAATCACATAACAAGTGTATAATTACCTTCATGGTGAATCTCTGCAGGTACTTTTATTGTTTGTTATATATCTGCATTACCAATGGAGAACCAATTATCAAAAGGGAATGATTGAGATCCCAATAACCTGTTTAACCCCGCCACATTTCTGTGCCTGTCCCAAAGTAGGACCCTGTTATCCATCGATATATGCCGAGATCCTTTTATTTATGCTCAATGATTTGAGGCGAGAGATAGTTGTCAGTTTTGTTGATATTGGTGGAATTGTTGAACATTACGGTTTAAAACCTTCTTTTCATAACAATTATTATGACACCTTACTCACAACAACAAACAAATAGCCAAACAAGATGCGTTTTATAGGTTAAGGAACAGCTCAAAATCTCAAATGAAAAAACAGAAATGAGTTCTATTTGATGAGCTAGTCGATGTTAATGTTGTATCTTTATATATATAAAAAAGAAGTGAATGATTGTTGCTTAATGCCAACTCAGTAATTTTTCAGCTATATCATGGCGAGAAGAATTTAATTTTCAATGAAATTGTACTAGACCAACACGCTTAGTTGGATTTTTATTGTGCTAGCTCACTGAAACAACAGTCTGTGGATAGACATGTTGCCCCACTCGGACACATTACCCTGATGCTGAGCCAATTAATCTTTGCTCTTTCTCCTTAATGATGCGTGCTTAGCAGAGAAGCACCGAATACCAATTTTATGGTCTTTGGTTTGACCCGATCGGGACTCGAATCCATGATCTACCGTACTTGAGGCGAGCACGCTAATCATTACACCACTGATAGCGGTTCTTTATATTAATCTTATAATGAATTGCTGTATTAAAATCTCTCTCTCTCTCTCTCTCTCTCTCTCTCTCTCTCTCTCTCTCATTGTATTGGTTTCCCGTGCATAGTTCAACAATTAACGTACATGTATTGGTAATTTTGAAACACCAAACTCCACGACGATCAAGTGCGCATAACAGACTATTTTTCAGGCTAATAGAAATTATAAGTGAATAGTCATTGCTCAAATGACCCATGTTACTTCTCCTTATTGTAGCATAAAGGAATTTCAAGTTAACAATAGTATCACAACGACAAGGGCGACGACACCAGATGACGTATATAGTGATCACTTTGGTGGCTCTGTTACGCAAACTCAACAAAATTGAAATACAAAAATAATTGGTATGGTGTATTTCAGTAGTCTGCTTTTCTTTTCTTCATTGATTACCCATTCATTGATTATGCATTCATTGATTACGCATCCATTGATTACGCATTCACGCATTACGCATTCATTGATTACGCATTCATTGCTTGTATGCATTCATTGAGTACTCATTCATTGATTACGCATTCAAGGTCGACGTTTGTAACATCAAGGTACTGACCTTTCGAATCAACGTATGCTGGAGGAGGCGAGGCGGCCATTCTTGATTATCTGAAAATTAAAATATTTGATTAAGGAACAAACTTTTTTATATAATTTTTTCAGATTTAACAGACCATATGATCGTACCCAATGTGTAACTTAATTAGTAAAATAAACAACGACTAAAATCACACAGTGTCAGAACAGTTCCAAAATCTAATCTACAAATCGTACAAACAGAATCTAAGGTTAGTGTGCATATTCCAAAATCCTGTGGGTTGATAATTGAATAAAATTTAAGAAATAATTTAAACAAAATACCACACTGTATGAACAGTTCAAAAATCTAATCGACAAATCACACAGAGGCAAGATTGTTTATTCTAAATTACCAGTAGGTTAATTAATTGAATAAGTATTATTTACCATTTACTATTTTGGTCATTGCCATTAAAGTATTCTATGACTTAAATAATTCGGTTCCTATTTACTCCCATTTGTTTTTATGGGTTTCATGTTTTATTTATATTATTTACATTCATACTGGTGTCCAACACGATTTACATATTGTATCATGTTCGTTTCGTTTAACAGTAACACGAAATGTGTCATTAGTGGAGCAGGAACTAATTACCCTTCCGGGGAACCTGAATTCAATCTCTATTAGTAGTGGGTTCGTGTTATTCAATCTTTGGCCTTCTGTGCAGTGTTCTATTGATTACTGTTTGTCATTTTGTCCTTTTTCTTTTGGCAATTGTATTGTCTGTCTTTATTCGATTTTCGACATATGAATTCCCCTTTGGTATCTTCAAACATTTCTTATTGTACCTAATGTGGTGATGTGACGATCTTATTGTACCTAATGTGGTGATGTGACGATATTTTAGCTTTTATTATTGTACCTAATGTGGTGATGTGACGATCTTATTGTACCTAATGTGGTGATGTGACGATATTTTAACTTTTCTTATTGTACCTAATGTGGTGATGTGACGATCTTATTGTACCTAATGTGGTGATGTGACGATATTTTAATATTTCTTATTGTACCTAATGTGGTGATGTGACGATCTTATTGTACCTAATGTGGTGATGTGACGATATTTTAACTTTTCTTATTGTACCTAATGTGGTGATGTGACGATATTTTAACTTTTCTTATTGTACCTAATGTGGTGATGTGACGATATTTTAACTTTTCTTATTGTACCTAATGTGGTGATGTGGCGATATTTTAACTTTTCTTATTGTACCTAATGTGGTGATGTAACGATATTTTAAATATAGATGCCTTGTTCAGTCAAATAATGCTTTACTCTTGTCTTGTACGATATTGAACTAATAATATAGTCATTAATGCTCACAAACTCTAAAATTGATTGCTTGTGAGCTCGAACCCCGATCATGGCGAGGTGTACCTGAAACAACATATGGGATAAAGTTTGTCAGTGACTTGCGACAGGTCGGTGGTTTTCTACGGGTACTTCGGTTTCTGCCACAATATAACTAAAATATTGTTGAAAGTGGCGTTAAACACCATAAACCAAACCTATGCTCATTAATACCCACAAACTCTCTGAAATTGATTGGAATATATACTGCCTATCGAGGACAATAATGAGGCATACTGAAACATGAGTCCTAAAGGATGATATTGAGGAATGTGTCCTACCAAAATTTATTCCGATGTGATCTACATAGTGATACTTCATCTAGATCTGTAGACAATGGTTTATGTTCATTAATAAAGATTTCATGTTTAGTTTATAATTGAGAGCAGTAATAGAAACGTTGTTCCTAATATCTTATTGGTTTTTTTTTTTTTTTATTGTTTTACATTGACTTTCTTCATGTTTCCTTATATGTACAATCTCTATGGGGGAGCGAAGCTTATATGACGGGGACGTTTGCTACCCGATATCACACTAATGTATTTCTGGGGAACTATTTGTCGCAATAGAAATCAAAAATCGTTAGAAGTTTTCCATGTTTTATATATATGCAGCCGTATATTTCAGTTGTTAAGAAATTGCAAATCATAAAGAAAACAGCAATATAAAAATCGAACAGAGCAATTAAAAATAACTGATAGACAGGATTAATGATAAATATGATCACATAAATATGCCCAATGGGCAGTTAGATAATCTGAAATTCGTATATCGCGGATTAACTAAATTGTCATTTATCAAAAGCTTGTCAAGTCCAGACAGAAAACAATAAGTGTTAATTGAATAAATTTGGCTCTAATCTTTGAGACACAATTTTGACAAAACAAATTAATAATCCTTTATTTTATAAATGATGGTTTATGGTGTTTAACGCCACTTTCAACAATATTTCAGGTATACCGTGGTGGTCAGTTTTATTGGTGGAGGAAACCAGAGTACCCGGAGAAAACCACCAACCTGCCGCAAGTCACTGACAAACTTTATCACATAAAGTTATATCGAGTACACCTAGCCATGATCGGGATTCGAACTCACAATGTTAGTGGTGATATTCACTGATCACATAGGTTGTAAATCCAACTATCATATGGCCAAAATATTTAGGCAAATGTATCACCCAAGATATTAATTATATGAACACAAACACTGTTCTCTTTGTTGTAATTGAATGACCAGAACATATAGATTGCACGATTTAAAAGTACATTTATAAGTAGAAAAAATTTATTAATGATTTTTTATTATTACCCAATCAAAAGTGTTTATTGTAATTTATTAACAACAAAAATAACGATATCTTGATCATGTCATATTTATCACGTTTAGTTTTTTTGGAATCTGTTTGTGTTGAAGACAAAGACGTTACGTAGTGGAAGCTGAAAACTTCCAATAAGTATTAAAACATGTTAACGTTAAATAACACTCAGTAATTCAATAGGAGCTGTACATGTCCTGTTCGTGATCGTATGGTAGTTGGATTCACAACTACTTGTGTAATCAGTGCCTATCACCACTAAAGTTGTGAGTTCGAACCCCGTTCATGGCGAGGTGTACTCGATACAATATTATGTGATAAAGTTTATCAGTGACTTGTGACAGGTCGGTGGTTTTCTCCGGGTACTCTGGTTTCCTTCACCAATAAAACTGACCGCCACGATATAACTAAAATATTGTTGAAAGTGGCGTTAAACATCATAAACCTAATACAAAACCTTCAAATAAGTATTAACAATTTAACGTTAATTAACACTCAGTAATTGTAGAAATATAATACTAATTAATATATTAAATGTAAAGGTTATCTTACCTGTTGTTATATTGTGTATACCTCGATATAATAAGTAGATATACGTCTATTCAGCTCTCAGTGTATTAAAGATTATGACTACATACTCATGTGCCCTATTTTTTGTATTCGGTCAGCCATAAAAACCGTATGTATGTCATTAAATCGGGTCATGGCTTCTGCTTCTTTAATTATACAGTTAAATCTATTTGGTTTAAAAAGTAATTCACGTGAAATTTAAAAGCTTAAAATGTACACGTTTTTAATATTTGGTTTTACTGTAAGATAATGGAGGTATTTATCTAAGTGAATATTCTATATATAATGCCTGTTACCCAACAACTATTTATACAAATAACAGTTGTAATATTTATTTCTTTACCTGCTATATAAAGCAAACTTAAGAATTTTTAAATATTGAAATAAAAGATAATATTTAATGAAGTCAATTGTTAAATTCACTTGGAATGAGAAATCGTACAGTTTAGTTTCTTGTAGGGGGCTATGCTGTTTAACGCCACTTTCAAAAATACTTCAGTTATATCGTGGCGGTCAGTTTTATTGGTGAAGGAAACAGGAGTACTCGAAGAAAACCACCGACCTGTCGCAAGTCACTGACAAACTTTATCACATAATGTTGTACCTAGTACATCTCGCCTGAGTGGGATTCGAACTCACATCGTTAGAGGTGATAGGCTCTGATTGCATAGGTAATTATAAATCCAACTACTATGCGATCACGAACACGATGGCCCCTAGACATTCGTATATTATTTTTCTAAGGTATATTTGTCGTAATTGTTGTTGGACAAATATATGTAAGTATTACAAAAGCATTAAAATGATGTAAAGTGAAAAACAATATTATGTACTACTATCATGATACAATAAAGGGTCGATGTCTTTAGTCACAAGAGAACCGCATTTGTGGCGTAATGGTTAGCGTGCTCGCCTCGAGTGAGATAGATCCAGGGTTCGAGCCCCGGTCGGGTAAAACCAAAGACTATAAAATTGGTATGTGTTGCTTCTCCACTAAACACGCAGCATTAAGGAGGTAGAGCAAAGACTGGTTGGCTCGGAATCAGAATAATGTGTCCGAGTGGAGCGACATGTCTATCCGCGGACTGTTGTTTCATTGAGCTAGCACTATAAAAATCCAACTCAGCGTGTTGGTCTAGAACAAAGCGGACCTCATAATCATCTCATTGAAAATTACCTTGTTCTCGCCATGATATAGCTGAAAAATTGCTGAATTGACGTTAAACAACAATCACTCACTCTTTAGTCACAACAATTGACTCCATTTGAATATGTAAGCAAATATGTGTACCTAGTGGAAAGCTGCACTTTCATTATTTACTCTCTATAACAACTTCAGAATTACATTTCAAGGTGGCTTTTCTTTTTCTCACTTTGTCTTAATAAATGAGGTGTTCCCTCTCCGTAGCATTTTGGAAATTGTTTGAACAAGTTGATGATTCTAATTTTCCCTTTGCATTTATAAATTCAAACATGAGGGATTTCAATATTTATTTATTATTATTATTTCAATTTTTAGTATTTAAATCAGTCGCGCAAGGCAATATTTCCCTTCTATCGACAGTATACATACAACTTTAAATATATATTATTATGTACATTTAAAAGGAAAATCGATGAATATTATGTATGTTTATATTGAAAAATAAAGAAGGGGAGTGTTCAATTCTCCTCGTTGTACGTTCCCATCATAGCTAATTATATCATGCGTGGAATATCAACATATAACTGATAAAGCGATTGTCACGGCGAGTTTATCAAATGTAAATTTCTCAAGTAGATCTCAGTTTGATAGTGTTGTAGTTATTAATTAGCTTCAGATATATTCTTCGATAACTGTTAAAATGTCTGTGTCACTGGTTACCATGGAAATGTTTCATGCGTTGTAGCTAATTTCCTTGTTTTCCATCTTCCATGTCCTACCAGTGAATGTTTTTCATAGTAACACGACGGGTGCCACTAGTAGAGCAGGAACTGCTAAGTCTTCGGTGGGGTTCACCCCAGGTTACTTGGTAGTGTTTATGCTGCTCAATCTTTTCTTTTCTGTATGGGGTTTTGCGGTTCATTGTTTAATAAATGAGAAAGGATGTGGATATAAATGAACCTATTTTATATATACAATCAAACCTGTATTAAGTGGTCTTTTAAGGCATGCGATCTCTCTTTTTTGTGACCTCTTTAAAGAGGTTTAATTCATATGAAATGAAACAGGACAAGAAAAGGTGATCTTTAATGCATGTGATTGCTTAATAGAGGTGACCATATGGGCAGGTTTGATTGTATATGTTTTTCCCATATTGCATTGCATCTAATCATTTCTATATCAATTCTTAAAAAATCTTTTTTTAACTATCTGAACAAATCAATAGGAATTGATCGAACGTGGTCCATAAAACTGTAATATGAATTCAAACATGTTTAAATGACCGCACTATTTTACAAACAAATATTTGCTGATTTTGAAAACTCATTGGACAAAATTGTTCAATGGTTATGTTTTACCTAGAAATGTCTTGACGCGTGTGCCGCGAGACGGTAAGTAGCATACTAGAAGATAGACGTCAAAATAGATATAAGTGATAAATAATATTAAATAAAATCATAGTTATTTGTGTTATTGTTACCCGGCAATGTAAGTGAGTATCCGGGCGCGAATCCATTTTAGTGGTGCAGGGCTAGTGGTCAGAGGTCAACGCCTTTTACTTATTGACCAACCAGTTCCAAAGGTATCAAGACGATTTGAAGACATCCAAAGGGGTAATCACAATTAGTAAATTGAAGAAGGACAGACAACACAATGACTAAAAGAAGATAAAGGACAGACAACACAATGGCTAAAAGATAAAGGACAGACAACACAATGGCTAAAAGATAAAGGACAGACAACACAATGGCTAAAAGATAAAGGACAGACAACACAATGGCTAAAAGATAAAGGACAGACAACACAATGGCTTAACGATAAAGGACAGACAACACAATGGCTAAAAGATAAAGGACAGATAACACAATGACTAAAAGATAAAGGACAAATGGACAAACAATAATCTACACAACACTACATAGAAAACTAAAGATCGAGCAACACGAACCCTCGGGCTAAGAACCAGAGATGAACTCGGGTGCTCCGTTGAATTCGTTTAAAAGTTTAGTACTTAAATTATATTGAATATATTTTGAAGCAAAGACATTAAAGTGATATCACAGATCTTAAAGAAACTTTTACTTACCAGTTATATTGCAGACATTAAAACAAAAGCTTTTGATAATAATATTAAATCTCCACCTGGTACGGATTCCATATGCACACTTCAATATTAATCAGGAGATACCTCGGCTCCGTTAAAATAAGTGTATCAGATCGATACGAAAGGTATTTGAACTACGGGAATATTTTATGTACATACAAAATATGAAAAGAAAGTTTAAACAGTGATGGTCAACAATTCCACCAATATGAACAAAACGAACAATCACTTCTCGCCGTAACTCATTGGATTTTATCCAGGTACTCCGGTTTCCTCCACCAAAAAACTGACGGCCACGATATAGCTGAAATATTGTTGAAAGTGGCGTTAAATACCATAACTCTAACCCTAACAATAACCCTTAACTCACTGAACACAGAAAGACCCATTACATACGACGTTGGAAATCCAGGTTCTGACCTGGGACAGGCACACAAATGTGTCGGGGGTTAAACCAGTTAATGAGATCCCAAATCCTCCCCTCTTGATAACAGTATCATAGTCTATGGTACGTTCTGAGTAACTGAGGTGGCATGCGTATATTTTCTGAGTACATTCTTCAAAAACATCATGTCACAATTCTCTGTTCCATTTTATTGCACACTAGTGTACATTTTGACACACTACATTTGTATATGTATGTACCTTAGAGTGACTTACGGCAGGTCGGTGGTTTTCTTCGTCCTCTTCAACCAATAAAACTGACCGCCACGATATAACTGAAATATTTTTGAAAATGGCGCTAAACACCATAACCCTAACCCCTTGAGTTGAAACAGGTGTACAGCTTAAGCTTGAAGCGAATAATTGTAGGACTCACTAAACTGTTTAAATCCACCTTAAAACGGGGTCAATTTAACATTGTAAACTAACTAGTCGATTCAGTAATCCTTGGCGTTTATGTTAGAGCTAACAATAAGTAAATATCTAATGATTTGTTATAGAAACTGATGGCCTATTTAAACTGTTACATTGATCAATTATTTAACCATGTATATTTCACGGCCAAAGGTGAATATGTATATATATGTTTACATATGAATCAATAATTCAGACGTCACGGACGTGGGTAGTTATCCCACGAGTATTAAGTGTTGTACATACATACAGTAAAGGTTAGGTTTGGTTTATGATGTTTAACGCCACTGTCAACAATATTTCAGTTATATCGTGGAGGTCAGTTTTATTGGTGGAGGAAACCGGAGGAACCGAAGAAAACCACTGACCTGTTGCAAGTCACTGACAAACTTTATCACATAATGTTGTATTGAGTACTCCTCGCCTGAGCGGAATTCTAATACAGTATAGGTAAAACGTTATGTATTTTTGTGAAGCTTATGTGTCAATGGGGATTGTCGGATTATAATATGGAATGACTGATCATGGACCATAGTGAATAACGTGTTTAGAGAGGGTAACACTCCCTGCATGTCAAATATCTCTTTGTAAATTTCGAAAAAAAACAGCATATGCGGTACAACAGAATAATGTTATCTTCAATGGCCACCATTTGATCCAAAGTAAAATACCTTACATTTACAATTAAAACAAAAAACACAACAGATAACTCAGAAGTCTAAGAGTATCCTAGTGAACTTGACAAAAAACACAACAGATAACTCAGAAGTCTAAGAGTATCCTAGTGAACTTGACAAAAAACACAACAGATAACTCAGAAGTCTAAGAGTATCCTAGTGAACTTGACAAAAAACACAACAGATAACTCAGAAGTCTAAGAGTATCCTAGTGAACTTGACAAAAAACACAACAGATAACTCAGAAGTCTAAGAGTATCCTAGTGAACTTGACAAAAAACACAACAGATAACTCAGAAGTCTAAGAGTATCCTAGTGAACTTGACAAAAAACACAACAGATAACTCAGAAGTCTAAGAGTATTCTAGTGAACTTGACAAAAAACACAACAGATAACTCAGAAGTCTAAGAGTATCCTAGTGAACTTGACAATAAAGACACGACAATTACCAAGGCGACAATTGACTTCCAAAATTGCTGACAAATTCATAGTTGATTTTAGTTTTCAGATTGTAAATTTCACATTTTGAAGTACATTCTCTCCAATACATTTAAGGTCTATTTATCACATGAGATGGGCTAGTTTCGAGTTGATTACTGGCCTATTGACTTTTTCACGGATAACAACTACATAAAGTTTAAGTCATCACTCAAAATCAACAAGTCAATCTTCCTGTATTATGCTATTTCTCTTGTTTTATTTGCACTGTGTCGTCTAATCGGCATTACAATGTTTGTGTACCGACAAAAATGTTTGTACGCTGTTCTCCTGGTTACTATGTGTGAAGAGTTGGCATTTTACTCACATGGAAAAGCACTAACATGATCTCACGAATCATTTCACAAGGTGGAGAGGTTTGGGCTCATAAAACTAATTTAAGCTGGATCTGCTTATCCTTTCGGAACACCTGGTTTTACCCCCGATTTAAAGTTGGGTACGTGTTGCTCGATCTTTAGTTTTCTGTGTAGTGTTTTGTAGATCATTGTTTGTCCTTTTGTCTATTTTCATTTGGCCATTGTGTTGTCTGTCCTTCTTCTATTTACGGACTCTGATTACCCCTTTGGTATCTTCAAGCTCTTCTTAAAACACCATCACTTTTATTGACGTGCATGTACCAAGACAGGAAAGTGGGCGGTCCTGCATATGTGTTTGAGGTATCGAGGCATCTGTTTCTACGATTTTTTTTATGGATTTGTTACTGGTACGACAGTGTGTCATTTTTGCTTTACATTTTATTAGCCACTTTAAAATCCAGAACAAGCAAATAGATTTCATTTAAGTGATTATTTTTATAACAATAAGGGTCGGTATAGCATTAACAGTTGTACCATGTGCAATCACTGGGTTGAAATCATTCAATAAATAGCGTTGAAATTTCAATATTTAACCATATATAGCTTTAAGTCTTACATTTATTTAATTAAATTTTTAATGCAAATTGTTTACATTTTTAACCTTGATCATATATTTTACCCTTTTACCTATTTACTTGTATTATGTCCGATTATGTTTTTTGTATTTACTCTAGACATATCTTGTTTTTGACCGTAACCATAAATCGGATTATACATGTACCTTTTACATAATGTTCCTTGAAGGTCAGTGTATATTGTATGTTACCTCGAGCCGCCCACATTTCACGTAAAACACCAATGCCAACCATAGGTGCAGATAAACAATGCGCATTTAGGGGTGCTGGTCAATTTGTCCCATGTTCAATTTGTCCCAACCAAATTGTCCCAATTTTTTGCCAATTCGTCCCACTTTTGGACAATTTGTCCCAACTGTAATTTATCAATGTGGATCATTTTTTTTTTAGATTTAGTAAAAAAAAAAGTGCAATATGTTCAATGTAATTTTTTTTTAGATTTAGTAAAAAATGTGGATCATTTTTTTTTAGATTTAGTAAAAAAAAACAAGATGGAATATGTTCAATGTAGTCAATAAAAAGTATTGCTCTGTGTAATAAGCCACTACCTTACTTGACTATCCTAATTTTAAGCTATAGTTCTTTGATGATAGATCAAACAAACGCTTCAATAATCAGCTTGGGCTTAATTATTGAATGATCTGACTGATGTAAAGGTCATTGGTTTTTTTAATATCATTTGATTGCTTTTTGATTGTCAATTTTTTTAGCATCAAGTCAATTAGTATAGTTAATGTTTATAGAACAGTTACTCGCGGTGACATGAATGCCCGTGTTGGAATTGATACTGATTATATTGAGGGGTGGATTTATTGAAACCACGAAATGTTATAGATTATATAGAAAACCACCATGGAGATGTATTTGCGAATGTAAATCTCGGAATGTTAAACAGTCGTTTTCAGGATAACGAATTTACATGTATTTCGACTTCTGGAAAATCTGTGGTAGATTATATATGTGTTCCTTATGAGGAAATGGAATTTATTACTAATTTTAAAATCGTCTCAATGTCAACTATTTCAAATATCATTGCTGATATTCCAGATAGTTTACCGGATCATTCTTTATTGTATTGTGATATCTAACTTTCTGTCGACCTATGTCTAAATTCACAGGAAATACCAAATAATGACAAGAGAAAATATAATATTTCATCGATTCCTAATGATTTTTTAGTTAATGAAGAAATTCAAGTGCAATTATTTGAAGCTATTCAGAAAATTTAATACTATCTGGAAATATCTAAAGATTTACAAAATGCATATGATGAGTTCCATTTATTAGTCAAAAGTGAAATGGAGAATAAGTTACCGACTTATGAAAGTTCACGTCGGGACAATCGTAGGAAACTGCGTTACAAACCATATTGGGACGAAAATTTATCATTCCAGTGGAAGAAAGTTTGTGAGTCGGAAAAGATATGGCTACGTCTTCCTGGAGCGAACAGTATGAAACGCAAACTTAAGGAAGAATATTGCATTCAGCGGAAAACTTTTGATCGTTTAAATAGAAAATATAAGAGACAATTTCAAGCTCAAGAGCGACAAAAGATTGAGGATGAATTGAGTGAAATCAATCAGCATGATTTCTGGAAGTCTATATGGAAAATTGGCATCGCTAACGGGAGAAAGAATTGCATCCCATTAGCCGTAATGGACAATGATGGAAGCATAAAAACTGACAAAAATGATGTGTTAAATAAATGGAAAAACGCGCTTTCATACTTTATTCCAACGGAATGGTACTCGAGACATTGAGCTTGATAATTCAGAATTTAATACTGAAATTGATGTATCTTTGTTAAACGGACCGATTACCAGAGATGAAGTATTACAGGCCGTGTTGCGTGCTAAATTACGAAAAGCAGTAGGAATAGATGACATTCCAGCCGAGGTTCTGAAGAACGATGTTGCTGTTAATTTGTTATTTCAAATAAACTGATGATTTGTCTTGATATCCAGCACTATTTTTGCAAAATATTAAATAAATTTTACTTTCGTAGAAAATTATTTTCACAGTAAATATTTATCCAATTTATTGATATCAGAATTCTTATAAAGGTTTTTATAAGTTTATGGTTGGACAATTGAGTTCCATTAATTATGTATATTTATTGAAGTAATATTTAGCTATGAATTTTTATTTACGACAAAAAGTTTTATAGAATTTTCAAACTGATTTAAATAGATTTTTAACTATGCTAATTAATGTACAAAATTTTATATTGTTAGTTTCTCATAAGTCAGATTTTTGGTTGGATATTGATTGCTTTATATGTAAATATTATATATTATGTAGATTTTTATGACAATCAATATGTATTTGCCATTAATATAAATATATATATATACACAAATATATAACATCATCATATAAATAATAAAAAACACATTAAATAATAAAAATTACATCAATACATATCAATAGTTTGGCCACAAAGTCCGCCAAGACGAAAGGCCGCCAAAAATTGATGAAATAATAATCTTGTACGTGAATGCTTATTAGAAAAAATTCCTTCTCTAATCTACAAAATTATTTCTCTCTTCAAAACCCATAAGTGTAATGAAGGGGAAAACAATGATGTGACACTCAAGTAAATAAATTTATTATTATTATTTATGAAACCAAACACAAACATCAAAGAAACAAAAGAAATATGCAATCAGCTTGGGAGGTGGGGGGAGACAACATAGTGTCTTCTTATAGGTCAAATACATTAAACCCAATCATATTAAAACATTACAAAAAAACAAATATAAAAGGAAAATGCTTAGAGTCACTGCATACATAAACTTTCATCATGTCATCCGAATGTGTTATCTGTAGTCGGCCAGTTCGTGTTAAAAACCATGCATTCACAGTTCAAGCTCTTTGTTGTGATTTGTGTAAATCTTGGACCCACAGAACATGCTGTAGTGGTAAATACAAATGTATTATATATTTATTATATTCCAATTAGGAATGAAAGAATAATGTACTTTTTGTCATAATAATTTCGATAATTATGTCTGTAAAAGGAAATGGACTTCAGCAAAATTTATTCATCAAAAGATCATTTTCAAACTGTTGATTTTACATTTTCATTATTTTTTTAAAACAGAAAACACTCATCCTACTATTATTAATAATTTATTATATTTTCATTTGTATGTCAGTGAGTGCTAGATGTTTTTACTTTTTAATTAAATATGTAATATCAATCTGGAATAGAGTTCTACAAAGATGTGTATTTTAGTACTAGACCTCTGACTTCGACTGTAAAGATACTGCTAATGTCTATTCAGTTAAAGTGAAATTGAAGATGAAGTTAGATTAAATACATTAATTTTTATATTTAAAAAAACAACAACAATAGTAATACATATACTAAGATAGGCAAAGAGTACAAATGTATATAAATATATTATTTGACATTTAATTGACTAACAATGAATGTTGTCTTTCATCAATTTAAATAATAATACAACAGATCAATTTAAGCGGGGTGTTCCCGGAACGCCAACATTCTTAAAACAACATATAGTGTAGATTGTTGTTTTAACAATTAAGTTGGGGCCACTTGAAGAGGTTTTTTTTTGTTTTGTTTTTTAAAGTAATTAGTAAGTGAAATATTATATGCTAAGTTTGATTAAAATGCAATGAGAAATGAAATAAAATATTTTTTGTAATTAAAAAAAAATTATAAATATATATGAAGAACAATTGAAATAAAGAAAAGGACAAATTTAATAAGAAATTGAATAATATATTTTTTGTGATTCATTTAAAAAAATAATATATATATATATATATATATATATATATATTGAAATTGAAATAAAGAAAATGACAAATTTAATGAGAAATAAAATAATATATTTGTTGTAATTTGGTTTTAAAAAAGTAATTAATAAGTGAAACATGACATGCTATATTTAATTAAAATATAATGAAAATGAAGTAAAATATATTGATTTTAAAAAGAAAATTGGAATAAAGAAAATGACAAAGTAATGAGAAATATTATAATTTATTTGTTGTATTTTTTTTTTAAATCCAATAAGAAAATAAGCCATTAATTAAAACTTTAACATATGGAGAGCAGATGGTTCAAAGGCTCCCCATCCAAGCTAAATACCAACATCATTGACATTTATATATTTCAAAATGTAGTGCTTATAATAGTTTTAAAGTTTATTATTATGTTTTCATATTTCATATATATAGTTTTAAAATTGAAAAATAAATATTCATTCTTCTTCTTCTTCTTCTTCTTTATCTTTAACCCTCTCTGTAGGAGAACCATACGTCAGTATGTAGAACAGGTGCTCCGTTTATGGTCAGTGCTCGTATTCCCTCCACCATTCGATTTTGTGCACATATATACAGTGAAGTCCTACCCACACACAGCATACAAATCCTTCTATATATACAGTTAAGATTTTACGATTTGTCAGATTCCTGCTAAAAGTTAATTACATGAATAGGATAGTCTAAAATTGGTCTTTGGCGTACATGTATATTATATCACCTTGCTGTATTTCACATCTGTTTCCCCCAACCGTGTCGCCATTTAAAAAAGTTCATTAAAATTATAGATTCGCATCTGATTGACTACTTTAGATATAAAAATATACATTTCACCACTAATTCTAAAAAGTTATCATCTCATCAGCTTAAAGGTAAGATCCATTTTATCACAGTTCACATAATACGTATAAAACCTTTTATTGACACAGTTAAAAAGTCGTCTAAAAAGAATCTTTATTATGTTTCATATTTCATGTCTGCTTATATAGTTTGAAAATTTAATATAAATAGTAACTATTATGTTTTCATATTTCATGTGTGCTTATATAGTTTTAAAATTTAATAATAAATATTCATTATTATTTTTTTCATAATTCATGTGTGCTTATATTATAATTTTAAAATTTAATAATAAATATTCATTGATTATTATGTTTTCGTATTTGATTTGATTCCATTTATATAGAAAATACAAATAAGAGAATCAAATTTACCTTTAATTACCTGTGATTGCTCTGATCATCCACCCTTAATGGGACCCCTTAATCCCTCTTAATTAGGGAGAACAACTTTCTTTGATCTTTCAAAATGTTGGCGTTCCGGTGTCCTATAATTATTTTAGCTACCATAATTATTAGTTACTTTTTGACGTTCGGAACTAGATTTTCGTAAACCACAAAGGTGTTCCAAATGATAGCCATGAAAATTAGCTACCTTAATAATACATTAAAAGTACTATGCCAGTTATTCCCCTTTTACCATGTTTTGATAGATTCTTGGTAATTAGTATTTTTGAACGAAAAAAGGGGGGTGGATGTAGGCGAGGAAATCTATTTAATTAGATAGATTTATCCAAGAAATTGATAGCAAACTCCTATTCATTCATTTACACCAAGGATTTATATATATATATATATATAAATCCTTATATATATATATATATATATATATATAAATCCTTGTTTACATGGAGCAAAATCTGGATGAAAATAAGTTATTTCGATATAAAATATATGATTGATTGGTTGATTGATTAATTGATTGCTTGGTTGGTGTTTAACGTCCAGCGAGCAATTTTTCAGCTATATTCAGGACGAGAACATTTAAAAATTTAAACGCCACAGGACTCGAAACAAGGAAAGGTGTATGGGTAGGGACGAATAATTTAGCCAGTGCAACAGGTCTCATCATGAGCATACTGGGTTCTTTAACGTGCGAAGAGGATGGCAATCTCTCAACACGGGACCTCGGTTTTATTTACGTCTCGTCCGGAGGACGGGTTGGTTGTGAATTTATACATCCCGCACAACCGACGGACGCCCCTTCAAGCCGAAGAAGCTCTCGGTCCCATTTCTATACACCGGGGTTCCCGCGGGGTTATATATATATATAATATAAATAAATTCAAGTTTAATAATATTTTTAAAAAATTATATATTTATAGTGACATGAACAAGTTTCTATATATCAATCACCATATTATTTATCTGTACATAATGCATTTTCTGCTTTGCATATATACAAAAATGTGTATATCTATTCCATTTATATGTGTATTATCATAATGTGTAATATTGAATTAATTAATAAACTATGTTTATACTATATCCATTCCAAAGAAATAAGATGCTTTGTTATAACAAGCAATAACGCTCCTGTGGTGAAATAGTTACGAGTACTCGCATCATGTGCGGTAGATCGTGGTTTCGATCAACGATCTGATCAAACCAAAAACTATGCAATTTATATTGGCACATGGCATAAAAGAATAAAGGCAGAGACTAGTCAGCATAATTTCTTCATTACATGGGATAGAAGTCGTGAAGTTTTCCATGAATATAAGCTACCTTGCATCTGTCCAGTGTATGACATAGGTTTCAAAGTGTTATCCATGAAAATAAACTACCTTGCACCGTTCAAACATGAGCATAAGCATCTGAAGCTTGTCCATGAAAATTAGCTACTCGACCTTTCTTCATTGCATGGAATAGGAGTCATGACGTGTTCCATGAAAATAAACTACCTGGCACCATTCAAACATAAGCATAAGCATCAGAAGTTTGCCCATGAAAATTAGCTACCTCTCATTCCTTCGTTTCATGGTCCATGAAAATTAGCTACCTGCCCATGAAAATTAGCTACCTCGCATTCCTTCGTTTCATGGTCCATGAAAATTAGCTACCTGCCCATGAAAATTAGCTACCTCTCATTCTTTCGTTTCATGGTCCATGAAAATTAGCTACCTGCCCATAAAAATTAGCTACCTCTCATTCCTTCGTTTCATGGTCCATGAAAATTAGCTACCTGCCCATGAAAATTAGCTACCTCTCATTCCTTCGTTTCATGGTCCATGAAAATTAGCTACCTGCCCATGAAAATTAGCTACCTCGCATTCCTTCGTTTCATAGTCCATGAAAATTAGCTAACTGCCCATAAAAATTAGCTACCTCTCATTCCTTCGTTTCATGGTCCATGAAAATTAGCTACCTGCCCATGAAAATTAGCTACCTGCCCATAAAAATTAGCTACCTCGCATTCCTTCGTTTCATGGTCCATGAAAATTAGCTACCTGCCCATGAAAATTAGCTACCTCGCATTCCTTCGTTTCATGGTCAATGAAAATTAGCTACCTGCCCATGAAAATTAGCTACCTGGCATTCCGTCGTTTCATGGTCCATGAAAATTAGCTACCTGCCCATGAAAATTAGCTACCTCGCATTCCTTCGTTTCATGGTCCATGAAAATTAGCTACCTGCCCATGAAAATTAGCTACCTCGCATTCCGTCGTTTCATGGTCCATGAAAATTAGCTACCTGCCCATGAAAATTAGCTACCTCTCATTCCTTCGTTTCATGGTCCATGAAAATTAGCTACAATGTACCTGCCCATAAAAATTAGCTACCTCGCATTCCTTCGTTTCATGGTCCATGAAAATTAGCTACCTGCCCATGAAAATTAGCTACCTCGCATTCCTTCGTTTCATGGTCCATGAAAATTAGCTACCTGCCCATGAAAATTAGCTACCTCGCATTCCTTCGTTTCATGGTCCATGAAAATTAGCTACCTGCCCATGAAAATTAGCTACCTCGCATTCCTTCGTTTCATGGTCCATGAAAATTAGCTACCTCTCATTCCTTCGTTTCATGGTCCATGAAAATTAGCTACCTGCCCATGAAAATTAGCTACCTGGCATTCCGTCGTTTCATGGTCCATGAAAATTAGCTACCTGCCCATGAAAATTAGCTACCTCTCATTCCTTCGTTTCATGGTCCATGAAAATTAGCTACCTCTCATTCCTTCGTTTCATGGTCCATGAAAATTAGCTACCTGCCCATGAAAATTAGCTACCTGGCATTCCGTCGTTTCATGGTCCATGAAAATTAGCTACCTGCCCATGAAAATTAGCTACCTCTCATTCCTTCGTTTCATGGTCCATGAAAATTAGCTACCTGCCCATGAAAATTAGCTACCTGCCCATAAAAATTAGCTACCTCGCATTCCTTCGTTTCATGGTCCATGAAAATTAGCTACCTGCCCATGAAAATTAGCTACCTCGCATTCCTTCGTTTCATGGTCCATGAAAATTAGCTACCTGCCCATGAAAATTAGCTACCTCACATTCCTTCGTTTCATGGTCCATGAAAATTAGCTACCTGCCCATGAAAATTAGCTACCTGCCCATAAAAATTAGCTACCTCTCATTCCTTCGTTTCATCATGCATGGTCCATGAAAATTAGCTACCTCTTATTCCTTCGTTTCATGGAAAAGGCCATCAGAAATGGACAATATCATCTGTTCAGCATACACTTCAAAACGATTCTGTGAACTGTGGCATATTTGTAATGAAGGTATAAGATTTTGACCTGTGTGATTCCCCCCATATTTCTCACTTCAGATTGCTGCAGCTGGATACTGACAATATATGAATTGTAATAGCAGCAAAATCTTTTAATTAAATTATCTCCCTTTAAATAGAGTGGGTGTTTGTTGTTTAATTAAGAAATAATTCATGGAAGCCATATGTATATATTGTTTTTACCACGGGTAGGCCTTTATATCACGAGCGTTAGCGAGGGGTAAAAAACTGACCCGTGGTAAAAACAATATATACATATGGCTTCCATGAATTATTTCGATTCTAATATTCTAAAAATTGGTAAAATTTCGTTATAAATTGTCGATGATGTCATAAATTACAATGGGTGTAGGTATATTTTTACCACAGGTTTGAACTCAAAGCGTTTGAAGGACGTCATATTAGAATGCCAAATGAGCAATTTTCAGCTGTATCATGGCAAGAACAAGTTATATTTATATATTATATTACACCACCGATGCAGATTTGCAAATGGTAAAAACATTATATACCATAGTATACATGACATGTCCAATACATTGAGTCGTAAAGGCCTTTCATTACGACAGAACTGAGTATGCAGCACAACTTTACGTGACTTGTAGAGATGATATAAAATTCAATCTTTCAAGATAATTATGCAGACTTGTCATTATTAATATCTCACCATATAATCATCAGTTGTAAAATTTAATTCAAGTTGTCTAGATAAATATCTTGACAAGTCAATGACAGTTGTATGCCATCATATTTTTTATCAGTGGCGTATCTAGGGTATGGCAAGTAGAGCACATACCCTGGATGCCACTTGAAGGGGGTGCCACAGAGAGGTTTTAGCGCCTATTAATGTTCCCATATGGGAACGTCCTAAAAAGATTTTTGAAATAATTTTCTTTAAGTAATTTTGCAAAAACCATGTAATACACATAGACATGAATACCTGGAGAAATTATTAATAAATTATAAATGTAAAACGTAATTTTAGTGCTTGCCATATGCGCTATTTTCCGTAGATATGCTCCTGTTTTCAATGAATTTGAAAAAAATGTTTTTTATTTTTATCATTTCAGTTTGCAGAATTAATGACAAGAAGTGAAGAGTTATTCTTCGACATCAGAACCATAAATAATATTCGTAAAGATATGGCTTGCAATCTTTTAGCCGGCACTAGTGAGTATATATTGCAATTCTTTCTTTTGGTATTTATGCTTGTATTGAACTTTCTAGATCTTCTTAATTATGTCCATTTTTCAAAATAGTGGGCAAAATGTTTGGTTTTGTGTGTTCTTTTTACGGACAATGGTTTCTGTCAACCCCTGAAACCTCCTAGAATGCAACTCATTTTGTACTAATATTCCTGATGAAATATATTTGTATTTACAGGTGATGTCCAAGATATGTGCAGAAAATGCACCATGCATTACACATTGAATGATAATTGGGTATGTACATACATTTGTATGTGTTTCTTTTGATTAATTTTTTTCACACTTTTTTAGTTCACCTAACTTGAAGTCTTGGGTAATTTTCCCATTACCTGACATCCATAAATTTAACATTCTTCTCTGCAACTACGGATTAGATTTTGTCAAAATGTGATTGGAATGTTCCTTGTATGATCCTCTTTCAAGTTTGTAGTATCAACGAAGCTTCGAATCAAATGCATGTTTTTTCTTGGGGTCGCCCCTTAAGTTTGTATTTTATGCGATCAGAAATCTAAAACCTTTAAAAGTCTTCTACACTCAAACCGTTGAGCAAAGTTAGATCAAATGTAGTTGCACGTTTTGATGGTAAATTTTTGAAGGAATAATTTTGGAGCTGAACCGAAATCAAAGAGATAACCAACGAACCAACCACATAGCTTTATATATAGATAATACACTCGAGATCTGAAATAAAATTATTTAGAAATAGTTTTAATGTATTTTCTGGAACTAAGGACCATATTTTAATAAAAGATGCATTTTATGCTCCTGATGTGGTCATCTTTAGGGTTTATACTACCTGGAAATCCGAGAATTCTATTATAGCAGGACACGAGAACTGTATGGGAAATGTCTTTAAAAATATTCCCTAAAACATTTTTCAAGTTTAAAGTCTTCCCAAAACTGCTCAGATTTGAACAAAATGAATGAAACCTTTATATTTTCTTCTCTTTCAAGTTTGTATTTGTTAAAACAGTGATGTCATTGCACAACATAGTTTTAGTACAGGATTCTATGTAAAATACCTTTGAAAATAAATCAAATATGGATCTCTTGCTTTTCTTAATTGTTCATTGAATGGTCATCTTTCTATACTTCACCTTTTTTGTAACAGATAAGAAAAAGTCTTATAACACGAAATAACAGACATTTTTTCAGGTTAGGACGCAAATGTTAGCCACAGTAACAATTACAAGCTACTTACTATACTAGCATTTAAGAAAATGATGTAGCTCAAAAATGGGTTCTTTCGCCCCATATTGGGTAGGACCTCATCGTTTTCATAAAACTGGATCCACACTATGTTATAGGAGCAATAAATTGACAGTTGCTTGGTATTTTACATACATTTTGATGGTTGGTTGGTTGGTTTTTGGTGTTTAACTCCACTTTCAGCAATATTTCAGCGATATCATGGCGACCAGTTTTAGTGGTGGGAGAAGCCAGAGTACCCTGAGAGAACCACCGACCATGGGCAAGTAACTATATAACTTTTGACCAGACTGCTCACTGAATTGAAAGTGCTTGGATTGAAGGAATTTATTTATAAATCAACATATATTTTTTGAGAATATATACATATACATATTCTTTTGTTTATGTTTCAGGTCCAGTGTGAATTTTGTCATTGGTGGCAGCATTTCCAGTGTACCACCATTCAGAAAACATTCAACGAAGTAAACCAGGAAGACTATCGCTTCATTTGTGACATTTGTTCATTTAAATGATGTACACAAAGGGTTGTGTGAGATGTCATTATTTGGTGTGCATGGTCATCATCAACTCGTGTGAGATATTGTCGTCACTTTGCGTCTGTCATCTGTAAACTCTTGCATTTAAACTTCTCTGAAACCACTTGGTCAATTGGAGTTTGGGAAGAATATGAAATTTACTGCTGGATTTTTTAAATAGATTTGACTTAGTTTTTTGTAGTTTCCGAGATAAAAGTAGTTGAATGAAACCAAATTTGTAGGTAGTTTTTATTCATTAAATTCCTTTGAAAACTTCCTGTCTTAATTATACATACCGGTATCTCCAACCAAATCAAATATAAATTTGTTTGCTTTAAGTTCGATTTAGAAATTTTTTCCCCCTACAAATTGCAGTCTTTTCCATTTAAATCATGTGACAAATTCCTTTTTTGTCTACAAAGCGTAAGAAGGACGTCGTGTTAGAATTTGTGTTGTACTCTGGTATTCATCAAAGCTTCTGAGCAGACGTTGTCAAAGGGAACGTGAGCTATTGCGATCATTTGATCCGTCGTCCGTCTGTAAACTTTTCACATTTTAATCTTCTGCACTGAAACCCCTTAGCTCAATGAACTGAAGCTTAATAGGAAGCATCTATGCAAGGTTCTCTATAAAGATTTTTCATTTCGTCATGATCCATTAACAAACATGGCCACCATAGGCAATTCTTATTGCTGATTGGTTGATTTCTAAAAAATCTTCACCTCTGAAATCGAATAGCCATAGGCAGTTATTGTTTCTGGTTGGTCAATTTCTAAAAATCTCTGAAACCGCTTGGCCAAATGAATTGAAATTGGGTAGGAAGCATATATGGAAGGTCCTCTATAAAGATTGTTCATTTCGGCTCAATTCGTAGCAAACATGGCCGCCACAGGCAGTTCTTGATGCTGATTGGTCGATTCCTAAAAAAAACCTAATTTGGTAGGAAGCATCTATGGAAGGCCCTCTGTAAAGATTGCTCATTTAGTCCTGATCCCTTAGCAAACATGGTTGGCACAGGCAATTCTTGTTGCTGATTGGTCGATTCCTAAAACATCTTCTACTCTGAAACTGTTTGGCCAAATGAACCGAAACGTGGTAGGTAGCATCTATGGAAGACCCTCTATAAAGATTGCTCATTTGGGATCCGTTAACAAACATGGCCAGCACAGGCAATTCGTGTTGCTGATTGGTAGATTCCCTAAAAATCTTCTACTCCGAAACCGCTTGGCCAAATGAACTGACACGTGGTAGGTAGCATCTATGGAAGGCCCTCTATAAAGATTACTCATTTGGGATCCGTTAACAAACATGGCCAGCACAGGCAATTCGTGTTGCTGATTGGTAGATTCCCTAAAAATCTTCTACTCCGAAACCGCTTGGCCAAATGAACCGAAACGTGGTAGGTAGCATCTATGGAAGACCCTCTATAAAGATTGCTCATTTTGGATCTGTTAACAAACATGGCCAGCACAGGCAATTCGTGTTGCTGATTGGTCGATTCATAAAAAATCTTCTCCTCTGAAACCGCTTGGCAAAATGAACCGAAACTTGATAGGTAGCAGCTATGGAAGGCCCTCTATAAAGAATGCTCATTTCGTCTCGATCCGTTAACAAACATGTCCACCACAGGCAATTCTTGTTGCTGATTGGTTGATTTCTAAAAAATATTCTCAACCTACTGAGCCTCTAGTCTATATATTGTATTGTATTATATGTATGCTAATGTTCCACCATGCCTGTCTGAGTTTTTCAATAAAATCTTTAAGAAATAGCTTGTGTTAAGATACTTTGTGTGAGAGATATTATCATGTATATATGGCTGTTATTTAATTATTAAATTGGCAAGTATGTGTGATACAAGTATCTGTTCTTACAAAACATACCAGCATGATGCAAATATTTATTTGAGCTATTCAATGACATTACAGACATTTTCATATGTTGTACCAGCGTCTGGCAATCTACTTTCTAAAGGTTGAGTACATCATCCAAGTGATGAACAGTGCAGTGAAAGATAAATGAGGTGTAGGCAGCTCTTTAAACCTCTCTCCCGTAAAGACCCAGATTCAATACAAACACAAACCTCTAAACATTTATTGATAAAGAATAGAGATACATGTACATAAGAAATTAGGATGCAGGCACCCTAAAGTACTACTGTTATTCCAAGATGTATAAATTTGTAGGCCCTTCTGAAGTTATATCCTCAAAACAGAAAAAAAAACAGAAATAAAGTTAGATATTAATCTGTTATCAAAAACAAACAAATACAAAACAAAACAAACCAATCAAAAATATCAAAAAGAAAAACAAAAACCCAACATGAATGCACCTTTTATCAATCTGACTTAGTTCTGTACACATAATTTTCATAAGAGATACAGGTAACTAATTTACCTGGAAATTTTACATACATTTTGTATCTATCATATTAAACAATGAGTGTATCTTGTTTTCAAAGAAAACATTCAGATAGCTACATTGCTAAAAAGAGGTAATAAAAACGTAGATATCAAATTTAGTGCACATGAACGTTTCTGGAATAACCTTCATCAGGTAGCTCAAGATCAAAAGATTGGAAAGCCAAATAATTTAATAGTTTTGGGAGCACAAAATCAATGGGTATTGATGTTATGTAGGAGTTTCTTTAACACCTGGTAGAGATATTGGGAGTGCTGTTTTTATGATGTGGCGTCTTGGTGCAGTCGGGGATGTTGTCTTGTGATTCTACGGTGAATACGGACTGACACTGTTGGGGATGTTGGATTTTTGCTTTGTGTCAGCTGTGATCTGTCCATCGCTCCTCATTGGTGTGACATCTGTTTTGTCTGTACCTAAGGATTTTATATATAACAGCTTCTTTCATCACATATTGCTTAAGATTTTGACCAAGATATAGTTTTTCTGGTAGCTGATTCACGTCGAGCGACGCCGAGAAACTTACACTATAAGCGCGGACGTCTAAAACGCTTAGAACGATGTCTGTTTCTGCTCTTTTTAGACAATTTGCCAGTTGTTGTTTTTTTAACTATAAGACATTGCAGAATAA
Source organism: Bathymodiolus brooksi (assembly GCA_963680875.1). Lineage (NCBI taxonomy): Eukaryota > Metazoa > Mollusca > Bivalvia > Mytilida > Modiolidae > Bathymodiolus > Bathymodiolus brooksi. The sequence goes on along the minus strand of OY804582.1, from coordinate 83,216,244 downwards.
ACACAATATACGTACATTGTCGGGGAAATATAAAAACTGTACGTAACAGCTTTAGTGAGCGATTGTTTTTTAACGCCAACTCAGCAATTTTATAGCTATATCATGGCGAAACCAAGTTAATGAGATGATGATGATGTCCGCTTTTTTCTAGACCAACACGCTTAGTTTTTTTTCATAGTGTTAGCTAACGGAAACAACAGTCCGTGGATATACATGTCGCTCCACTCTGACACATTATCCTGATTCCGAAGCAACCAGTCTTTGCTCTTTCTCCTTAATTCTGCGTGCTTTGCATTATAAGCAACAAATACCAGTTGATAATCTTTGTTTGGAAATATGAATTTGTTTATATACATGTACTCAAAAAGTCGCTTTTAAATGTGTCTTCTGCCGAAGGATTGTGAAAGCGCGAAAAGTTGACCGTGCGTTGCGCAATGTATTTTGTATTGTTACGTTATCTATTGTCATTTATGTAGACAACAGGGGCGGATCCAGGGGGGGGGGGCACATTCGGCGCCCCCCCCCCCCCTAAAATTTGAAAAAATACGATTTTTTGGCATAAAATAGTGATTTTTCACACGAAATACCCCAACATTTTTCGCGCCTCCCTCCTCTCGGCGCAATTTTTAAAAATTCACCCCCCCCCTAACTAATGATACATCGCAATGGTAAATTGAAAAAAGATAGTTTGTAACTTAATCACATGCTATACAGCCATATAGGTAGCAATTTGTTTTTCAACTATGAACACCACTAATATCTATTGTTTATTTTATTTTATATTGTGTACAGATCCAGGATTTCAAGTTAGGGGGGGGGCGCACTTAAAAAAAATGCGCCGAGCGGAGGGAGGCACGAAAATTTTTGGGGTATTTCGTGTGAAAAATCACGATTTTATGCCAAAAAAATAATATTTTTTCCAATTTTAGAGGGGGCGAGGGGGCGCCCCCCCAGGACCTGCCCCTGAGATCTATATGTCTCTCTTTGTCAATCAGTAACTCTTTTCCTGTTTATGTACATGCAGTTTTTCATTTTGTCTCTCCATTGGAAATACACCATCTGAATTTTGGTAAACATAATAAGGGAGACAAATCCTATAAGTTTATGCTACAAGTAGCTAATTTTCATAGGTAGCTAATTATTATGCTCCGCCGTATGAAAATTAGCTACCGGAAATTTGAGGTAGCTAATTTTCATGGGTAGCTAAAAATTTTACGACACCGGGATACCACTTCCCACCCGTAATTTGGAATCACTAAATTCATTTAAATCTCTTATCAACACTAAAAACACTAAAGTTTCAGTCCATTATTATGTCAGATGTAGGTTAGGTCAGATATTACATGCGAGACTACGTATGAATTGTAGTGCCTTAAATGCACACCTCTTTATTAGAAACCTTGTTGAATCGCCAAATTGTATCTGTGGAATAACCGAAACTGTATCTCATTTCTTATTAGATTGTCCGCGTCACACGATTCTAAGACAACAACTTTTCTTCTCACTTTTGGACATTTCTGAAACAATTTCACTGAATCTACTTATTTTTGGCTCAGTTAATCTAAATGACGAAGAAAACAAGGAAGTATTTAAATCAGTCCAAACCTTTATCCTAAAAAGTAAAAGATTTACATCCTGACATGCTTACATAATATTTTTCACTTTTTCAATCTTATTCAATCTCTTTGTATTATTATTTTCAAGTAAATTGTGTAGCTTTCAACTACATGCTACATATATTTTCACTATCAATAGTTTAAATTATTTATGTTTATTTTTTTTTTTTTTTTTTTTTTTTTTTATTTCATTTATTTATTACATGTATTTTAATTCATTTTGTTTCCTTCGTTAAGTTTCAATCAAATGGAATATATTTCAATGTGTCATGAGGGTATGATTTAATTTAATTAACGATACTAACTTTGCACTGGAAAGCAAGCTGTTATAAGACTGTGAAATAGAAGTTGTTGTATAATTGTATTGCTCTTTATAACATTTAGCATCTATATTTTTAGTGTCTATAAGTATTATTTTGTTCTATTGTAATTTTAATGCTGATATTTTTATTTATTTATTTTTTAATTGTTTTAAACATGTTGCATTGTGTGTCCATATCTGTTATATGTAGTTTGTACAGCGCTTTTGAACGTTTATTTTATGTATGAAAAGAGCGCTATATAAATCTGGTAAATAATAATAATAATAATACTGTAATTATAAATGACTTGTGCCACTGTATAATCAGATGACCATAAACTACCAGTGAAGTCACCTGTACTTGTATATTCCAATCACAATTTGCAAATTTAATAACATGAACTTTAATTTACAGTAATAAAAATATTGTTAAAATAGTTACTAAAACCTACATTGCATTTTACTATGAAGAAACTTTACATATAATTAACTTTCAAAAACTATGTAATATAATGTAAATGTAGGGAATTACGCCAATATCTTCTGTGCTTTATCCAATACACATTTTGTTTTAATTAGTGTATCATAATTTGTTCAATTTCTTTATTAGGTATCAGCAATACAGAGTTTCGCCAGTCAAAAGACATAGTATTTATTTGCCAGAACTGCCAGCCTGATGGTGAAAGCACCAGAACATCACTTGGCAGCACCATTGCCAATTTTGACTTGTCACTACCTTCAGCGCCAACACATGAGACAGACAGCAGTGACGAAGCTGAACCAAGAGGCTTACTCGTTCGTGCCAGACCATCCGTTCATAGTAACTCAGACTCATACAGCAGTGACGAAGCTGAACCAAGAGGCTTACTCGTTCGTGCCAGACCATCAGTTCCTAGTAACTCAGACTCATACAGCAGTGACGAAGCTGAACCAAGAGGCTTACTCGTTCGTGCCAGACCATCAGTTCATAGTAACTCAGACTCATACAGCAGTGACGAAGCTGAACCAAGAGGCTTACTCGTTCGTGCCAGACCATCAGTTCCTAGTAACTCAGACTCATACAGCAGTGACGAAGCTGAACCAAGAGGCTTATTCGTTCGTGCCAGACCATCCTTTCCTAGTAACTCAGACTCATACAGCAGTGACGAAGCTGAACCAAGAGGCTTACTCGTTCGTGCCAGACCATCAGTTCCTAGTAACTCAGACTCATACAGCAGTGACGAAGCTGAACCAAGAGGCTTACTCGTTCGTGCCAGACCATCAGTTCCTAGTAACTCAGACTCATACAGCAGTGACGAAGCTGAACCAAGAGGCTTACTCGTTCGTGCCAGACCATCAGTTCATAGTAACTCAGACTCATACAGCAGTGACAAAGCTGAACCAAGAGGCTTACTCGTTCGTGCCAGACCATCAGTTCCTAGTAACTCAGACTCATACAGCAGTGACGAAGCTGAACCAAGAGGCTTACTCGTTCGTGCCAGACCATCCTTTCCTAGTAACTCAGACTCATACAGCAGTGACGAAGCTGAACCAAGAGGCTTACTCATTCGTGCCAGACCATCAGTTCATAGTAACTCAGACTCATACAGCAGTGACGAAGCTGAACCAAGAGGCTTACTCGTTCGTACCAGACCATCAGTTCATAGTAACTCAGACTCATACAGCAGTGACGAAGCTGAACCAAGAGGCTTACTCGTTCGTGCCAGACCATCAGTTCATAGTAACTCAGACTCATACAGCAGTGACGAAGCTGAACCAAGAGGCTTACTCGTTCGTGCCAGACCATCAGTTCCTAGTAACTCAGACTCATACAGCAGTGACGAAGCTGAACCAAGAGGCTTACTCGTTCGTGCCAGACCATCAGTTCCTAGTAACTCAGACTCATACAGCAGTGACGAAGCTGAACCAAGAGGCTTACTCGTTCGTGCCAGACCATCAGTTCATAGTAACTCAGACTCATACAGCAGTGACAAAGCTGAACCAAGAGGCTTACTCGTTCGTGCCAGACCATCAGTTCCTAGTAACTCAGACTCATACAGCAGTGACGAAGCTGAACCAAGAGGCTTACTCGTTCGTGCCAGACCATCAGTTCCTAGTAACTCAGACTCATACAGCAGTGACGAAGCTGAACCAAGAGGCTTACTCGTTCGTGCCAGACCATCCTTTCCTAGTAACTCAGACTCATACAGCAGTGACGAAGCTGAACCAAGAGGCTTACTCGTTCGTGCCAGACCATCAGTTCCTAGTAACTCAGACTCATACAGCAGTGACGAAGCTGAACCAAGAGGCTTACTCGTTCGTGCCAGACCATCAGTTCCTAGTAACTCAGACTCATACAGCAGTGACGAAGCTGAACCAAGAGGCTTACTCGTTCGTGCCAGACCATCAGTTCCTAGTAACTCAGACTCATACAGCAGTGACGAAGCTGAACCAAGAGGCTTACTCGTTCGTGCCAGACCATCCTTTCATAGTAACTCAGACTCATACAGCAGTCACTCTGACCCTGCCTGCCTACCAAGTGACCAGTCGTTCGACATAACCAGTCGATCATTTGATGAACCAGAGGTTCTTCAAGAGAACTCCATTCAAGAAGACACCAGCCTTCCAATACCAGACCCAAACAACCTGCTGACCTTGATTTTGCGGTATATTATATTTCTGATTTCTTACAATGTCCATAGGTAAATGCAAAGATTGATTTTGGTGTTTAACGCCACTTTCAACAATATTTCAGCTATATCATGGCGACAAGTTTTAGTGGTGGAGGAAGCCGGAGTACCCAGATGCCAATCGAGTGCACCCTTTTTGTAATTTACAAAGCCGGGCGCGATCCCACGCCGTATTGGTGAATGCAAAGAAGCCAACCTATAACAACTTTGATACACTGAAAAAACATGTAGATAAAAAAAATATGAGCAAATTGACATCTATCTTTATAACCACTCGCTTGATTAACTATTCTCAATGAACAAGCACAAGAATGTCGAATAACTGTCTACTTAATCTAGTTTTATGAAATTTTATTAAATGTATGTAAATTTTGCAACAGTTTTATTACTTTTTTCCAGTTTGTCCAAGATCACATACCAGAGGGTTTCTTGAAGAAAGACATTCGAGTTGACACCCAACGCCACTTGATCCTTGCTACAGAAAGGCAGTTTAGCATCCTTGCTACAGCAAAGACTTGGTACATCGATGCTACTTTCAAAGTTGTTCGTAGGCCTTTTCACCAGCTACCCTCTGTACATGCCTTTGTTCGTTCTGGTTCTGACACAAATCAGATCCCTTTAGTGTTTGCAGTAATGTCTAGACGCCGTGCTAAAGATTACATTGCAGTAAGTAGTTTGTAATGTGTGAGATTGAAAACTAAACTGGAGAAATGTCATGTTAGAAGACAATTCCATAAAAATATACTTGGAACTTCTTTTAAATAATGACTACAATACCCATTCAGCTAAACAAATATTGTAAGAGTTTTTGTTTTAATATAACAGTATGAATTTCCCCATGATATTATTGTATATATATTATTCATTTCTTTCAGCTAATCTGTTCCATTCACTTAAACAAATGTTGTAAGAGTTTTTGTAAAATGTACTCTAATATCTAAATATGAAACTTTATATTCGGGTAGAAGTAAAGTATGTCACACTTTAATACAGTAGTATGAATTTCTTCATGATATTAATGTATATTATTCATTTCTTTCAGGTAATCCGTTCCATCACCGGTGTGTTGCCTAGTGCTGCTTCAGTTAACGCTGTGGTTTTATACTTCGAGTTTGCCATGTGGAAAGCAGTTCGTAGGGTATTACCAACAATTACTTCCCGGGGCTGTGCATTCCATTGTGTACAGACGGTATGGAGAAAGTGTCAAAAGCTTGGACTTCAGGTATTTTGAATTCATATATCGTTTAAGAAGAGTTTGAAGATACCAAAGGGGAAATCAGAAACGGTATATCGAAGAAGAACAGACAACACAATGGCCAAAAGAAAAAGAACAAAAGGGCAAACAACGATCGACAAAACATACATATAAGACTAAAGATCGAGTAACACGAACCCCACTAAAAACTTGGGGTTAGCTGAGGTGCTCTGGAAGAGTAAGCAGTTCCTGCTCCACTAGTGGCACAAGCAACTTATCATCTGCCTACAAACATGTCTATTCGCAAAACATCATAAATATGTGTATGAGTATGTATATAATACTATTTTGTTTTATTTAAGGTTGCCTACATGAATAGTGACGTTGCCTACATAAAGAGTGACGTTGCCTACATGAATAATGACAGAGTCCATCAATTCATCAGACAGCTCATGGCACTGCCTTACTTACCAAAGGAGTACATCAGGTCATCTTTTAACAGACTGTACCTCACTGTTCCTGTTTCAGCCAGACCCCTACGTAGGTTTATGAGCTACATCAAGTACACCTGGATCACAAGTTCTAAGTTCCCTGTCAATACCTGGTCTGTGTTTGGTCAACCTGTAAGGACTAACAATGACGTCGAAGGATGGCACCAGCGCCTCAACAAAAAGGCAAAGGGACAAAGCCTTCAGCTGTATGTGATGACCAAACTTCTAAGTGATGAGGCCAGGTTTGTAGCATTATTATTCAAATTGATGATAAGTTGTGATATCTGTACCTTAAGACAACCAGTCTAATCCTCTGTGGTATAAAAGTGAAATCAAGAGTGAACATGGTTAAAGTGATATCCATAACTCGAAAGTCAAGGTACAAAGACGAAGCAAAGAAAACGGAGACAGAAACAATAAATAACATATAGTGGTTTCTGGTAGAGTAATAAACAACATATAGTGGTTTCTGGTAGAGTAATAAATAACATATAGTGGTTTCTGGTAGAGTAATAAATAACATATAGTGGTTTCTGGTAGAGTAATAAACAACATATAGTGGTTTCTGGTAGAGTAATAAACAACATATAGTGGTTTCTGGTAGAGTAATAAACAACATATAGTGGTTTCTGGTAGAGTAATAAACAACATATAGTGGTTTCTGGTAGAGTAATAAACAACATATAGTGGTTTCTGGTAGAGTAATAAACAACATATAGTGGTTTCTGGTAGAGTAATAAACAACATATAGTGGTTTCTGGTAGAGTAATAAACAACATATAGTGGTTTCTGGTAGTTTCTGGTAGAGTATGTATGTTGTATACCAGTTTTCTTAAATTCAGGTTTCTTTCATCATGGAAATATATTAATAATATTTCATTGATTTTATTATTAATTTGCAGATGTGTTCCTATGCAGCTCCAGTTGGTTTCAGAGCAGAAACTCTCCAGGACACAAAGAGCATCTTCACGATGCACATAGACAAAGGTGTTCGAGTTGTGGGATCACTACAGCAATGGTGAAATCAGTCCATCTCAACTTTTGAAGACTGTAGGACTCTTAGTGGCCCTAAAGAGCTCTTAAAGACCATTATTGAACTCTCTCTCACGAAGGACATTTACTTAAAGTAAATGAGTATTATACAGTTATTCATGCTTTAGTTGAGACAGTATTTGGTCTTTATATTTATGTTTATGTTCTCCTTGTGCTTTGTTTGGGTTTTATTTATGAATACTTAAAATGAATTGAACGTTATTGTATATTTGATAGAGAAGGAGAGGTGGCAAGTAGCTGAATGTTGCATGAAGAAATGTTTTAAGAGAGTAAGTGCTACAAAAGAGAATGTCTATGATTGTATAAAAAGTTTGAAAGAAATGTAGTAAGGAAATTGCATGAATGAGAAAAAATAGTAAAAGTATATGAGTGTCAGAGTGAAAGGAGGTGTGAAAAAGAGTAGCAGAAAGAGCAAGATTTTTTATTATATGATTGTGTGAAAGGAGAGACAATAGTGCTACAACTGTATGACTGTTTGTACACATGCACTGTAATAGTTAACAATTCTCTTGTGTAAAATAAAAATGAATAAATCTTATCAGTCTCCAAGTTTATTTCAATACAGAGCAATATAGTCTTATTTTTCAATCTTATTGTTATTTGGATCTGTTGAACAAGAATTCACACCAATAACAATAAGGGTACGGAGTAAAATATGCAAATAACACCCCCTAAAAAGAAAACAAAATGTAGTGAAACTGCAATATTGAGATTCAGTCTCAACACCCAAAGTTATAAGCACACACATTTCTTTACAATTTTGAGAGAAGAAAAAATATAACCATTTAGAAAAAAGTTGGGACAAATTGACCTGGGATAAATTGGAACTGAGACAAATTGACCAAAATTGGGACGAATTGGATTTGGGACAAATTGATCTGTATCAATTTAGAAGTACATGTACATGTATCTTGTTTTTGACCGTAGCGATTAACCTGGTTAAACCTTTTACACAATAGTCATACTTTATACGTAAAGGGTTAGGGTTGGAGTGTTTAACGCCACTTTCAACAATATTTCAGTTATATAGTGGCAGTAAGTTTTATTAGTGGAGGAAACCGGAGTACCGGGAGAAAACCACCTATCTTCTGCAAGTCTCTGACAAACGTTATCACATAATGTTGTATCGAGTACACATCGCCACGTAAAACATCAATGTCAACCATAGATGCAAATAAACAATGTGCATTTATATAATCCTACAATTCTACTCTGTATGTTTCCTATCGTTTCTTCTTTTTTTTTTTTACTTTCTCTCTTTTTTTTTATTGTAGGAAGAGTACGCGTTTCCCACAATGAAATAAAAGGCTATGCAAATCAAAGTAAGATACGAACGCATCATGTCAACAAGGGGAAAGTTGAAAAGGGTACATTAAAAGTAAGTGTAGACACAATGTTTTACTTGACACAATAAATTGCTTGATTGACACAGTAATATGCTGGACCCTTTGTATTTGACATTTGTCTTGTTTAACTATTTCAGGTATTAAATATACCTTCCAAATATGCGAAATTTTGGAATTTGGGAACTTTTAGACCCTTTTCGAAATAAAATAGCAAAATTATTTGATGGCCCATCAATATCCCATAAAGATGATCATTTTGCAAGTGTCATGATTATTTTTTATCGACTTTTGAAGGCTCAGTTCATATGTACATAAGTAAAATGTCTTGAACATAAGAAGTTCAATTGTTTTACCAATGACATACAAGTGTTTTCTCGTGGCCTACATATGTTTTATCAATGGCATATTTGTAAGTGTTTACCAATTGTATAAATGTGTTCTACCAATATTAGAAAGCAAAATGGCCTTTATACAACTTCATACAAGGACAATTCCAGTCAAATATGAAAAGATAGTTAAACTGTGGTGGTCAATAATTCCATTCATCTCAACTCATTTAACATAAAAATAATAATTAAAAAACCCACCACAAATGACCTTCAAAATCTAGGTTTTGGCTTGGGACATGCATAAAAATGTGGCAAAGTAAAATCAGTTAATGGGATCCTAACCCCCTCTAGATAATTGGATCTCCAATGGCAATACATATACAGTTAAACCTGCTTTAGTTACCACCTCTACATACATGCCAACCCTCGAGAGACTAAAAGCAGAAGGGAGGGGTCTGGGGTGCATGCCCCCTCCCCCCCCCCCGAAAATGTTTTTTCAGAAGGATGCAAAATGGTGCATTCTGTTGCATTTTGGATATAAAATCTGTCAAATCTTTAAATATAAATGTAGTATGAAGAACCATGAAAAAATGGACATGTACATTCAGACATTGATCTGTTGATGTTTCTGATTGGTTTAATGATAAAAAATTGACCAATGGAAGTTTCCGTTACAAATTAAGAGGGAAACGATTACGGAAAGGGCCTAAATAATTTGGATTTGTACTCATTTATACGTCGTAGAAATCTACAAGAATAATCAACATATGAACAATTCACGATATTTTTTTTTACATTTTTTTTTTTTTAAATCGGTAGGAAAACATCTAAAATCGGTAGGCGGTAGAAGACTTAAAAATTTAGTAGACTACTGCGTAAGTCAGTAGGGTTGGCATGTATGCCTCTATTAAGCAGTAACTTGTATTACGTGACCTTGATTTTTATTTCCTTTCACAGTGCACTTCACATAAATTAAACCTGTATTAAGCGATCACCTGCCTTAATTACCCATATTTTACTGTTCCCTTGGAAGGTCACATAAGACTGGTTTGCCTGTATAACCATCACATAAGACTGGTTTGCCTGTATAACCATCACATAAGACTGGTTTGCCTGTATAACCATCACATAAGACGGGTTGGCCTGTATAACCATCACATAAGAATGGTTTGCCTGTATAACCATCACATAAGACGGGTTTGCCTGTATAACCATCACATAAGACGGGTTGGCCTGTATAACCATCACATAAGACAGGTTTGCCTGTATAACCATCACATAAGACTGGTTGGCCTGTATAACCATCACATAAGACGGGTTGGCCTGTATAACCATCACATAAGACTGGTTTGCCTGTATAGCCATCACATAAGACGGGTTTACCTGTATAACCATCACATAAGACTGGTTGGCCTGTATAACCATCACATAAGACTGGTTTGCCTGTATAACCATCACATAAGACGGGTTGGCCTGTATAACCATCACATAAGAATGGTTTGCCTGTATAACCATCACATAAGACGGGTTTGCCTGTATAACCATCACATAAGACGGGTTGGCCTGTATAACCATCACATAAGACTGGTTTGCCTGTATAACCATCACATAAGACTGGTTGGCCTGTATAACCATCACATAAGACGGGTTGGCCTGTATAACCATCACATAAGACTGGTTTGCCTGTATAACCATCACATAAGACGGGTTGGCCTGTATAACCATCACATAAGACTGGTTTGCCTGTATAACCATCACATAAGACTGGTTTGCCTGTATAACCATCACATAAGACTGGTTGACCTGTATAACCATCACATAAGACGGGTTGGCCTGTATAACCATCACATAAGACTGGTTGACCTGTATGACCATCACATAAGACGGGTTGGCCTGCATAACCATCACATAAGACTGGTTGGCCTGTATAACCATCACATAAGACTGGTTTGTCTGTATAACCATCACATAAGACTGGTTTACCTATATAACCATCACATAAGACTGGTTTGCCTGCATAACCATCACATAAGACGGGTTGGCCTGTATAACCATCACATAAGACTGGTTGGCCTGTATAACCATCACATAAGACTGGTTTGCCTGTATAACCATCACATAAGACTGGTTTGCCTGTATAACCATCACATAAGACTGGTTGACCTGTATAGCCATCACATAAGACGGGTTGGCCTGTATAACCATCACATAAGACTGGTTGACCTATATGACCATCACATAAGACGGGTTGGCCTGCATAACCATCACATAAGACTGGTTGGCCTGTATAACCATCATATAAGACTGGTTTTGCCTGTATAACCATCACATAAGACTGGTTTACCTGTATAACCATCACATAAGACTGGTTTGCCGATGGTTATATAGGCAAACCAGTCTTATGTGATGGTTATACAGGCAAACCATTCTTATGTGATGGTTATACAGGCCAACCCGTCTTATGTGATGGCTCTACAGGCCAACCAGTCTTATGTGATGGTTATACACACATAAGACTGGTTTTCCTGTATGACCATCACATAAGACGGGTTGGCCTGTATAACCATCACATAAGACGGGTTTGCCTGTATAACCATCACATAAGACAGGTTTGCCTGTATAGCCATCACATAAGATGGGTTTACCTGTATAACCATCACATAAGACAGGTTGGCCTGTATAACCATCACATAAGACGGGTTTGCCTGTATAACCATCACATAAGACTGGTTTGCCTGTATAACCATCACATAAGACGGGTTGGCCTGTATAACCATCACATAAGACAGGTTTGCCTGTATAACCATCACATAAGACTGGTTTGTCTGTATAACCATCACATAAGACGGGTTGGCCTGTATAACCATCACATAAGACGGGTTGGCCTGTATAACCATCACATAAGACTGGTTTGCCTGTATAACCATCACATAAGACGGGTTGGCCTGTATAACCATAACATAAGACGGGTTTGCCTGTATAACCATCACATAAGACAGGTTTGCCTGTATAAACAAATTTACATTAGATATAAAAGGACTACCAAGTTTTCAATTCATCAATATGTACTTTGTATGATACCGTTCGTGTAGATACTACTACTTTTACTACATGTATTTGTATCAATAAATCATTACCCATTTAAGACCAGAAGGAAGTATAATGAATTATCAATCAATGATATACAAGAGAGTACAGAATACAACTTGCCCCTATTTAGAGGGGTTCGTGTGGCTCGAACTTTAGTTTTCTGTGTAAGTGTTTTGAAGATCATTGTTTGTCCTTTTTTCTTAAGGCCGTTGTATTGTCTGTCTTTCTGTGATTTGCGGATTCTGAATACTCCTTTGGTATTTTCAAAGTTGTCTTACCAAAGACATACAGATACGTTCATCGTTTCTTACCAAAGACATACAGATACGTTCATCGTTTCTTACCAAAGACATACAGATACGTTCATCGTTCCTTCTGATCTTAAATGGGTAATGATTTATTGATACAAATACATGTAGTAAAAGTAGTAGTATCTACACGAACGGTATCATACAAAGTACATATTGATGAATTGAAAACTTGGTAGTCCTTTTATATCTAATGTAAATTTGTTTATACACATATCTTAGCATTCCTATTGTCTCTATGAGTTTCATGGCGGGTGTCTTGTAAGAGTCAGGAACTGCTTACTCTGTGCTAGCACGTGGGTTCATCCCTGGGTTTTTGGTGCGGTCCGTGTTACTAATCTCATTAGTTTTATCTAAATCGAATTCCAAATAATTTTTTAAAATTTAAATTGGTGGATTCAATGAGTTGCAACATACACTAATATTGATCCTCCAGAGATCAGTAATGATTTAGAAGACATGTTATTTATACAAAATTTTTACTTACATCGTTGCCAAGACTTGTAATAGAAAGTGGTTTCATTTGTCGATAGTTCAACAAGGAAGGTATACTTTGTGTGAAAATTTTCAAACCAATTCACGTTATAAATATAACAAGAATTGGTACTATGTTCGAAGATAGCAGCGACACAGTTAATGGTAAAATAATCACATCTTTTAATACATTTGTGGGACTCCTTGAGTTCGCTAATTTCATTTTTTTTTTAAATTTGTAGACTCCGCCATAACGGATACGTTGTCATAGGTAATTTGTTTTATATCATCTCCTGCGAAAAAAAATATGATAATTGAAAATTGTAATATTGCATGTATTTTTATAAAATGACATATTTCTGGAATATAATTGTTGTTCAATTTATTTAAATGGATCTTCGTGGTCGTGTCCGTATGGTAATTATATTTACAACTTCCTGTGCAATCAGTGCCTGTCATCACTAAAGTTGCGAGTTCGAACCCCGTTCATGGCGATGTTTACTCGATGCAACATAATTTGATAAAGTTTGTCAGTAACCTGCGACAGGTGCGTGGTTTTCTCCGGTACTTCGATTTCCTCCACCAATAAAACTGACGGGATTCGATGTCACAACTTTAGTGGTGATAGGCATTGATTGCACAGGTAGTTGTAAATCCAATTACCATATGTAACTGTTTGAATAATATGTTTTCTTCAAGTAATGAGTCACATACAATTCAAAGGGTGCAATTTTTGTAGTAAAAAAAAATTGCAAATATTTTGTCTTGAAGTTGTAGTTTGGACATGTTGATGTTAAACTTGGGACATTGAATTGAACTTTGTAAATTCAAATGATTGCAATGATATTGGGGTAATGTGAACAGCTGAATGATCAATGAAAATATTCTTTTTGATAGTCAGGATTTCACATACATTCATACACCAATTGACTATGGCGAACCAGGTTCTTGTGCACTGAGATTAAACATGGTATAACTATATATTGTTATTTATTGTAGTAAAACAGTGTACTCAATACAGCATTATGTGATAATGTTTGTAGGGTGACTTGCGGCAGTTCGGTGGTTTTCACCGGGTACTCCGGTTTCACCCACCAATAAAACTGACCGTCACGATATAACTGAAATATTGTTGAAAGTGGCGTTAAACACCATAATCTGTAGTAAAACAATATAATAATAATACAATGAAAAAAAAGACCATATTGTCGGAACACTGCCAGAATTCAGTAGACAAATCATAGAAAGAGGCAAACTTGATATCACAAGCAAAAAAATATATGACCACCCTCCTTCCTGGCTTAGAACAGACACTTCAATAAAAAGTGACGGGGTTAAGCTAGTTTTAAGGGTCCACCTCCCCCAATCTTAGTGAACTGGTGTGGTCATGTAAATGCTTCCCGTATGTAAAATAACACATAGCTAATACTTACATTTACACGAAAAACAGAAATATGATGAAATTATCAATAAAGTGTATTAAATATCAAGCGATATCAATAATTAGAAATTCGTAAACAATTTATGTTGTCGTAAACACAACATTTCAATAGTGACAATATTATTGACGGTTTTGGTGATTATTGTTTAAGTCAAATGAGCAATTTTTCAGCCAAAACGACAACAATTTACATTTTGATGAGATGATGATGACAAGACCACCAAGCTGAGTTCTAGCTCACTGAATCAACAGTCCGCTGGTACTAGATCACCAAGCTGAGTTCTAGCTGACCGAATCAACAGTCCGCTGGTAGTAGACCACCAAGCTGAGAGCTAGCTCACCAAATCAACAGTCCGCTGGTAGTAGACAACCAAGCTGAGTTCTAGCTCACCGAATCAACAGTCCGCTGGTAGTAAACCACCAAGCTGAGTGCTAGCTCACCGAATCAACAGTCCGCTGGTAGCAGACCACCAAGCTGAGTTCTAGCTTACCGAATCAACAGTCCGCTGGTACTAGACCACCAAGCTGAGTTCTAGCTCACCGAATCAACAGTCCGCTGGTAGTAGACCACCAAGCGGAGTTTTAGCTCACCGAATCAACAGTCCGCTGGTAGTAAACCACCAAGCTGAGTTCTAGCTCACCGAATCAACAGTCCGCTGGTAGTAGACCACCAAGCTGAGTTCTAGCTCACCGAATCAACAGTCCGCTGGTAGTAGACCACCAAGCTGAGTTCTAGCTCACCGAATCAACAGTCCGTTGGTAGTAGATCACCAAGCGGAGTTCTAGCTCACCGAATCAACAGTCCGCTGGTAGTAGACCACCAAGCTGAGTTCTAGCTCACCGAATCAACAGTCCGCTGGTAGTAGACCACCAAGCTGAGTTCTAGCTCACCGAATCAACAGTTCGCTGGTACTAGACCACCAAGCTGAGTTCTAGCTCACCGAATCAACCGTCCGCTGGTAGTAGATCACCAAGCGGAGTTCTAGCTCACCGAATCAACAGTCCGCTGGTACTAGACCACCAAGTTGAGTTCTAGCTCACCGAATGAACAGTCCGCTGGTACTAGACCACCAAGCTGAGTTTTAGCTCACCGAATGAACAGTCCGCTGGTACTAGACCACCAAGCTGAGTTTTAGCTCACCGAATCAACAGTCAGCTGGTACTAGACCACCAAGCTGAGTTCTAGCTCACCGAATCAACAGTCCGCTGGTACTAGATCACCAAGCTGAGTTCTATCTCACCGAATCAACAGTCCGCTGATACTAGATCACCAAGCTAAGTTTTAGCTCACCGAATCAACAGTCCACTGGTACTAGATCACCAAGCTGAGTTCTAGCTCACCGAATCAACAGTCCGCTGGTACTAGATCACCAAGCTGAGTTCTATCTCACCGAATCAACAGTCCGCTGGTAGTAGACTACCAAGCTGAGTTCTAGCTCCCCGAATCAACAGTCCGCTGGTAGTAGACCACCAAGCTGAGTTCTAGCTCACCGAATGAACAGTCCGCTGGTAGTAGACCACCAAGCTGAGTTCTAGCTCACCGAATCAACAGTCCGCTGGTACTAGACCACCAAGCTGAGTTCTAGCTCACCGAATCAACAGTCCGCTGGTAGTAGACCATCAAGCTGAGTTCTAGCTCACCGAATCAACAGTCCGCTGGTACTAGACCATCAAGCTGAGTTCTAGCTCACCGAATCAACAGTCGGCTGGTACTAGACCACCGAGCTGAGTTCTAGCTCACCGAATCAACAGTCCGCTGGTACTAGATCATCAAGCTGAGTTTTAGCTCACCGAATCAACAGTCCGCTGGTACTAGATCACCAAGCTGAGTTCTAGCTCACCGAATGAACAGTCCGCTGGTACTAGATCACCAAGCTGAGTTCTAGCTCACCGAATCAAAAGTCCGCTAGTACTAGATCACCAAGCTGAGTTCTAGCTCACCGACTCAACAGTCCGCTGGTACTAGATCACCAAGCTGAGTTCTAGCTATCCGAATCAACAGTCCGCTGGTACTAGACCCCCAAGCTGAGTTTTAGCTCACTGAATCGACAGTCCGCTGGTACTAGACCACCAAGCTGAGTTCTAGCTCACCGAATCAACAGTCCGCTGGTAATAGACCACCAAGCTGAGTTCTAGCTCACCGAATCGACAGTCCGCTGGTACTAGACCACCAAACTGAGTTCTAGCTCACCGTATCAACAGTCCGCTGGTAATAGACCACCAAGCTGAGTTCTAGCTCCCCGAATGAACAGTCCGCTGGTACTAGACCACCAAGCTGAGTTCTAGCTCACCGAATCAACAGTCCGCTGGTAGTAGACCACCAAGCTGAGTTCTAGTTCACCGAATCAACAGTCCGCTGGTACTAGACCACCAAGCTGAGTTCTAGCTCACCGAATCAACAGTCCGCTGGTAGTAGACCACCAAGCTGAGCTTTAGCTCACCGAATCAACAGTCCGCTGGTACTAGACCACCAAGCTGAGTTTTAGCTCACCGAATCAACAGTCCGCTGGTACTAGACCACCAAGCTGAGTTCTAGCTCACCGAATCAACAGTCCACTGGTACTAGACCACCAAGCTGAGTTTTAGCTCACCGAATCAACAGTCAGCTGGTACTAGACCACCAAGCTGAGTTCTAGCTCATCGAATCAACAGTCCGCTGGTACTAGATCACCAAGCTGAGTTCTAGCTCACCGAATCAACAGTCCGCTAGTACTAGATCACCAAGCTGAGTTCTAGCTCACCGACTCAACAGTCCGCTGGTACTAGATCACCAAGCTGAGTTCTAGCTATCCGAATCAACAGTCCGCTGGTACTAGATCCCCAAGCTGAGTTTTAGCTCACCGAATCGACAGTCCGCTGGTACTAGACCACCAAGCTGAGTTCTAGCTCACCGAATCAACAGTCCGCTGGTAATAGACCACCAAGCTGAGTTCTAGCTCACCGAATCAACAGTCCGCTAGTACTAGACCACCAAACTGAGTTCTAGCTCACCGTATCAACAGTCCGCTGATAATAGACCACCAAGCTGAGTTTTAGCTCACCGAATCAACAGTCCGCTGGTAGTAGACCATCAAGCTGAGTTCTAGCTCACCGAATCAACAGTCCGCTGGTACTAGACCATCAAGCTGAGTTCTAGCTCACCGAATCAACAGTCGGCTGGTACTAGACCACCAAGCTGAGTTCTAGCTCACCGTATCAACAGTCCGCTGGTACTAGATCACCAAGCTGAGTTTTAGCTCACCAAATCAACAGTCCACTGGTACTAGATCACCAAGCTGAGTTCTAGCTCACCGAATGAACAGTCCGCTGGTACTAGATCACCAAGCTGAGTTCTAGCTCACCGAATCAACAGTCGCTAGTACTAGATCACCAAGCTGAGTTCTAGCTCACCAACTCAACAGTCCGGTGGTACTAGATCACCAAGCTGAGTTCTAGCTATCCGAATCAACAGTCCGCTGGTACTAGACCCCCAAGCTGAGTTTTAGCTCACCGAATCGACAGTCCGCGAGTTCTAGCTCACCGAATCAACAGTCCGCTGGTAATAGACCACCAAGCTGAGTTCTAGCTCACCGAATCGACAGTCCGCTGGTACTAGACCACCAAACTGAGTTCTAGCTCACCGTATCAACAGTCCGCTAGTAATAGACCACCAAGCTGAGTTCTAGCTCCCCGAATGCACAGTCCGCTGGTACTAGACCACCAAGCTGAGTTCTAGCTCACCGAATCAACAGTCCGCTGGTACTAGACCACCAAGCTGAGTTCTAGCTCACCGAATCAACAGTCCGCTGGTAGTAGACCACCAAGCTGAGCTTTAGCTCACCGAATCAACAGTCCGCTGGTACTAGACCACCAAGCTGAGTTTTAGCTCACTGAATCAACAATCCGCTGGTACTAGACCACCAAGCTGAGTTCTAGCTCACCGAATCAACAGTCCGCTGGTACTAGACCACCAAGCTGAGTTTTAGATCACCGAATCAACCGTCAGCTGGTACTAGACCACCAAGCTGAGTTCTAGCTCATCGAATCAACAGTCCGCAGGTACTAGATCACCAAGCTGAGTTCTAGCTCACCGCATCAACAGTCCGCTGGTACTAGATAACCAAGCTAAGTTTTAGCCCACCGAATCAACAGTCCGCTGGTACTAGACCACCAAGCTGAGTTCTAGCTCACCGAATCAACAGTCCGCTGGTAGTAGACTACCAAGCTGAGTTCTAGTTCACCGAATCAACAGTCCGCTGGTAGTAGACCACCAAGCTGAGTTCTAGCTCACCGAATCAACAGTCCGCTGGTAGTAGACCACCAAGCTCAGTTCTAGCTCACCGAATCAACAGTCCGCTGGTACTAGACCACCAAGCTGAGTTCTAGCTCACCGAATCAACAGTCCGCTGGTAGTAGACCATCAAGCTGAGTTCTAGCTCACTGAATCAACAGTCCGCTGGTACTAGACCATCAAGCTGAGTTCTAGCTCACCGAATCAACAGTCGGCTGGTACTAGACCACCAAGCTGACTTCTAGCTCACCGAATCAACAGTCCGCTGGTACTAGATCACCAAGCTGAGTTTTAGCTCACCGAATCAACAGTCGCTGGTACTAGATCACCAAGCTGAGTTCTAGCTATCCGAATCAACAGTCCGCTGGTACTAGATCACCAAGCTGAGTTCTAGCTCACCGAAACAACAGTCCGCTAGTACTAGATCACCAAGCTGAGTTCTAGCTCACCGACTCAACAGTCCGCTGGTACTAGATCACCAAGCTGAGTTCTAGCTATCCGAATCAACAGTCCGCTGGTACTAGACCCCCAAGCTGAGTTTTAGCTCACCGAATCGACAGTCCGCTAGTACTAGACCACCAAGCTGAGTTCTAGCTCACCGAATCGACAGTCCGCTGGTACTAGACCACCAAACTGAGTTCTAGCTCACCGTATCAACAGTCCGCTGGTAATAGACCACCAAGCTGAGTTCTAGCTCCCCGAATGAACAGTCCGCTGGTACTAGACCACCAAGCTGAGTTCTAGCTCACCGAATCAACAGTCCGCTGGTAGTAGACCACCAAGCTGAGTTGTAGTTCACCGAATCAACAGTCCGCTGGTACTAGACCACCAAGCTGAGTTCTAGCTCACCGAATCAACAGTCCGCTGGTAGTAGACCACCAAGCTGAGCTTTAGCTCACCGAATCAACAGTCCGCTGGTACTAGACCACCAAGCTGAGTTTTAGCTCACCGAATCAACAGTCCGCTGGTACTAGACCACCAAGCTGAGTTCTAGCTCACCGCATCAACAGTCCGCTGGTACTAGACCACCAAGCTGAGTTCTAGCTCACCGAATCAACAGTCCGCTGGTAGTAGACCACCAAGCTGAGTTCTAGCTCACCGAATCAACAGTCCGCTGGTACTAGACCACCAAGCTGAGTTCTAGCTCACCGAATCAACAGTCCGCTGGTAGTAGACGATCAAGCTGAGTTCTAGCTCACCGAATCAACAGTCCGCTGGTACTAGACCATCAAGCTGAGTTCTAGCTCACCGAATCAACAGTCCGCTGGTACTAGATCACCAAGCTGAGTTTTAGCTCACCGAATCAACAGTCGCTGGTACTAGATCACCAAGCTGAGTTCTAGCTCACCGAATGAACAGTCCGCTGGTACTAGATCACCAAGCTGAGTTCTAGCTCACCGAAACAACAGTCCGCTAGTACTAGATCACCAAGCTGAGTTCTAGCTCACCGACTCAACAGTCCGCTGGTACTAGATCACCAAGCTGAGTTCTAGCTATCCGAATCAACAGTCCGCTGGTATTAGACCCCCAAGCTGAGTTTTAGCTCACCGAATCGACAGACCGCTGGTACTAGACCACCAAGCTGAGTTCTAGCTCACCGAATCAACAGTCCGCTGGTAATAGACCACCAAGCTGAGTTCTAGCTCACCGAATCGACAGTCCGCTGGTACTAGACCACCAAACTGAGTTCTAGCTCACCGTATCAACAGTCCGCTAGTAATAGACCACCAAGCTGAGTTCTAGCTCCCCGAATGCACAGTCCGCTGGTACTAGACCACCAAGCTGAGTTCTAGCTCATCGAATCAACAGTCCGCTGGTACTAGACCACCAAGCTGAGTTCTAGCTCACCGAATCAACAGTCCGCTGGTAGTAGACCACCAAGCTGAGCTTTAGCTCACCGAATCAACAGTCCGCTGGTACTAGACCACCAAGCTGAGTTTTAGCTCACCGAATCAACAGTCCGCTGGTACTAGACCACCATGCTGAGTTCTAGCTCACCGAATCAACAGTCCGCTGGTACTAGACCACCAAGCTGAGTTTTAGATCACCGAATCAACCGTCAGCTGGTACTAGACCACCAAGCTGAGTTCTAGCTCATCGAATCAACAGTCCGCAGGTACTAGATCACCAAGCTGAGTTCTAGCTCACCGAATCAACAGTCCGCTGGTAGTAGATCACCAAGCTGAGTTCTAGCTCACCGAATCAACAGTCCGCTGGTAGTAGACCACCAAGCTGAGTTCTAGCTCACCGAATCAACAGTCCGCTGGTAGTAGACCACCAAGCTGAGTTCTAGCTCACCGAATCAACAGTCCGCTGGTACTAGACCACCAAGCTGAGTTCTAGCTCACCGAATCAACAGTCCGCTGGTAGTAGACCATCAAGCTGAGTTCTAGCTCACCGAATCAACAGTCCGCTGGTACTAGACCATCAAGCTGAGTTCTAGCTCACCGAATCAACAGTCGGCTGGTACTAGACCACCAAGCTGAGTTCTAGCTCACCGAATCAACAGTCCGCTGGTACTAGATCACCAAGCTGAGTTTTAGCTCACCGAATCAACAGTCGCTGGTACTAGATCACCAAGCTGAGTTCTAGCTCACCGAATGAACAGTCCACTGGTACTAGATCACCAAGCTGAGTTCTAGCTCACCGAAACAACAGTCCGCTAGTACTAGATCACCAAGCTGAGTTCTAGCTCACCGACTCAACAGTCCGCTGGTACTAGATCACCAAGCTGAGTTCTAGCTCACCGAATCGACAGTCCGCTGGTACTAGACCACCAAACTGAGTTCTAGCTCACCGTATCAACAATCTGCTGGTAATAGACCACCAAGCTGAGTTCTAGCTCCCCGAATGAACAGTCCGCTGGTACTAGACCACCAAGCTGAGCTCTAGCTCACCGAATCAACAGTCCGCTGGTAGTAGACCACCAAGCTGAGTTCTAGTTCACCGAATCAACAGTCCGCTGGTACTAGACCACCAAGCTGAGTTCTAGCTCACCGAATCAACAGTCCGCTGGTAGTAGACCACCAAGCTGAGCTTTAGCTCACCGAATCAACAGTCCGCTGGTACTAGATCACCAAGCTGAGTTTTAGCTCACCGAATCAACAGTCGCTGGTACTAGATCACCAAGCTGAGTTCTAGCTCACCGAATGAACAGTCCGCTTGTACTAGATCACCAAGCTGAGTTCTAGCTCACCGAAACAACAGTCCGCTAGTACTAGATCACCAAGCTGAGTTCTAGCTCACCGACTCAACAGTCCGCTGGTACTAGATCACCAAGCTGAGTTCTAGCTATCCGAATCAACAGTCCGCTGGTACTAGACCCCCAAGCTGAGTTTTAGCTCACCGAATCGACAGTCCGCTAGTACTAGACCACCAAGCTGAGTTCTAGCTCACCGAATCAACAGTCCGCTGGTAATAGACCACCAAGCTGAGTTCTAGCTCACCGAATCGACAGTCCGCTGGTACTAGACCACCAAACTGAGTTCTAGCTCACCGTATCAACAGTCCGCTGGTAATAGACCACCAAGCTGAGTTCTAGCTCCCCGAATGAACAGTCCGCTGGTACTAGACCACCAAGCTGAGTTCTAGCTCACCGAATCAACAGTCCGCTGGTAGTAGACCACCAAGCTGAGTTCTAGTTTACCGAATCAACAGTCCGCTGGTACTAGATCACCAAGCTGAGTTCTAGCTCACCGAATCAACAGTCCGCTGGTAGTAGACCACCAAGCTGAGCTTTAGCTCACCGAATCAACAGTCCGCTGGTACTAGACCACCAAGTTGAGTTTTAGCTCACCGAATCAACAGTCCGCTGGTACTAGACCACCAAGCTGAGTTCTAGCTCACCGAATCAACAGTCCGCTGGTACTAGACCACCAAGCTGAGTTCTAGCTCACCGAATCAACAGTCCGCTGGTAGTAGACCATCAAGCTGAGTTCTAGCTCACCGAATCAACAGTCCGCTGGTAGTAGACCATCAAGCTGAGTGCTAGCTCACCGAATCAACAGTCGGCTGGTACTAGACCACCAAGCTGAGTTCTAGCTCACCGAATCAACAGTCCGCTGGTACTAGATCACCAAGCTGAGTTCTAACTCACCGAATCAACAGTCGCTGGTACTAGATCACCAAGCTGAGTTCTAGCTCACCGAATGAACAGTCCGCTGGTACTAGATCACCAAGCTGAGTTCTAGCTCACCGAAACAACAGTCCGCTAGTACTAGACCACCAAGCTGAGTTCTAGCTCACCGACTCAACAGTCCGCTGGTACTAGATCACCAAGCTGAGTTCTAGCTCACCGAATCGACAGTCCGCTGGTACTAGACCACCAAACTCAGTTCTAGCTCACCGTATCAACAGTCTGCTGGTAATAGACCACCAAGCTGAGTTCTAGCTCCCCGAATGAACAGTCCGCTGGTACTAGACCACCAAGCTGAGTTCTAGCTCACCGAATCAACAGTCCGCTGGTAGTAGACCACCAAGCTGAGTTCTAGTTCACCGAATCAACAGTCCGCTGGTACTAGACCACCAAGCTGAGTTCTAGCTCACCGAATCAACAGTCCGCTGGTAGTAGACCACCAAGTTGAGCTTTAGCTCACCGAATCAACAGTCCGCTGGTACTAGACCACCAAGCTGAGTTCTAGCTCACCGAATCAACAGTCCGCTGGTAGTAGACCATCAAGCTGAGTTCTAGCTCACCGAATCAACAGTCCGCTGGTACTAGACCATCAAGCTGAGTTCTAGCTCACCGAATCAACAGTCGGCTGGTACTAGACCACCAAGCTGAGTTCTAGCTCACCGAATCAACAGTCCGCTGGTACTAGATCACCAAGCTGAGTTTTAGCTCACCGAATCAACAGTCGCTGGTACTAGATCACCAAGCTGAGTTCTAGCTCACCGAATGAACAGTCCGCTGGTACTAGATCACCAAGCTGAGTTCTAGCTCACCGAAACAACAGTCCGCTAGTACTAGATCACCAAGCTGAGTTCTAGCTCACCGACTCAACAGTCCGCTGGTACTAGATCACCAAGCTGAGTTCTAGCTATCCGAATCAACAGTCCGCTGGTACTAGACCCCCAAGCTGAGTTTTAGCTCACCGAATCGACAGTCCGCTAGTACTAGACCACCAAGCTGAGTTCTAGCTCACCGAATCAACAGTCCTCTGGTAATAGACCACCAAGCTGAGTTCTAGCTCACCGAATCGACAGTCCGCTGGTACTAGACCACCAAACTGAGTTCTAGCTCACCGTATCAACAGTCCGCTGGTAATAGACCACCAAGCTGAGTTCTAGCTCCCCGAATGAACAGTCCGCTGGTACTAGACCACCAAGCTGAGTTCTAGCTCACCGAATCAACAGTCCGCTGGTAGTAGACCACCAAGCTGAGTTCTAGTTCACCGAATCAACAGTCCGCTGGTACTAGACCACCAAGCTGAGTTCTAGCTCACCGAATCAACAGTCCGCTGGTAGTAGACCACCAAGCTGAGCTTTAGCTCACCGAATCAACAGTCCGCTGGTACTAGACCACCAAGTTGAGTTTTAGCTCACCGAATCAACAGTCCGCTGGTACTAGACCACCAAGCTGAGTTCTAGCTCACCGAATCAACAGTCCGCTGGTACTAGACCACCAAGCTGAGTTTTAGCTCACCGAATCAACAGTCAGCTGGTACTAGACCACCAAGCTGAGTTCTAGCTCACCGAATCAACAGTCCGCTGGTACTAGATCACCAAGCTGAGTTCTAGCTCACCGAATCAACAGTCCGCTGGTACTAGATAACCAAGCTAAGATTTAGCCCACCGAATCAACAGTCCGCTGGTACTAGACCACCAAGCTGAGTTCTAGCTCACCGAATCAACAGTCCGCTGGTAGTAGACTACCAAGCTGAGTTCTAGCTCACCAAATCAACAGTCCGCTGGTAGTAGACCACCAAGCTGAGTTCTAGCTCACCGAATCAACATTCCGCTGGTAGTAGCCCACCAAGCTGAGTTCTAGCTCACCGAATCAACAGTCCGCTGGTACTAGACCACCAAGCTGAGTTCTAGCTCACCGAATCAACAGTCCGCTGGTAGTAGACCACCAAGCTGAGTTCTAGCTCATCGAATCAACAGTCCGCTGGTACTAGATCACCAAGCTGAGTTCTAGCTCACCGAATCAACAGTCCGCTGGTACTAGACCACCAAGCTGAGTTCTAGCTCACCGAATCAACAGTCCGCTGGTACTAGACCACCAAGCTGAGTTCTAGCTCACCGACTCAACAGTCCGCTGGTACTAGATCACCAAGCTGAGTTCTAGCTATCCGAATCAACAGTCCGCTGGTACTAGACCCCCAAGCTGAGTTTTAGCTCACCGAATCGACAGTCCGCTGGTACTAGACCACCAAGCTGAGTTCTAGATCACCGAATCAACAGTCCGCTGGTAATAGACCACCAAGCTGAGTTCTAGCTCACCGAATCGACAGTCCGCTGGTACTAGATCACCAAACTGAGTTCTAGCTCACCGTATCAACAGTCCGCTGATAATAGACCACCAAGCTGAGTTCTAGCTCACCGAATAAACAGTCCGCTGGTACTAGACCACCAAGCTGAGTTCTAGCTCACCGAATCAACAGTCCGCTGGTAGTAGACCACCAAGCTGAGTTCTAGTTCACCGAATCAACAGTCCGCTGGTACTAGACCACCAAGCTGAGTTCTAGCTCACCGAATCAACAGTCCGCTGGTAGTAGACCACCAAGCTGAGCTTTAGCTCACCGAATCAACAGTCCGCTGGTACTAGACAACCAGGCTGAGTTCTAGCTCACCGAATCAACCGTCCGCTGGTACTAGACCACCAAGCTGAGTTTTAGCTCACCGAATCAACAGTCCGCTGGTACTAGACCACCAAGCTGAGTTCTAGCTCACCGAATCAACAGTCCGCTGGTACTAGATCACCAAGCTGAGTTCTAGCTCACCGAATCAACAGTCCGCTGGTACTAGATCACCAAGCTGAGTTCTAGCTCACCGAATGAACAGTCCGCTGGTACTAGATCACCAAGCTGAGTTCTAGCTCACCGAATCAACAGTCCGCTGGTACTAGACCACCAAGCTGAGTTCTAGCTCACCGAATCAACAGTCCGCTGGTACTAGATCACCAAGTTGAGTTTTAACTCACCGAATCAACAGTCCGCTGGTACTAGATCACCAAGCTGAGTTCTAGCTCACCGAATGAACAGTCCGCTGGTACTAGATCACCAAGCTGAGTTCTAGCTCACCGAATCAACAGTCCGCTGGTACTAAACCACCAAGCTGAGTTCTAGCTCACCGAATCAACAGTCCGCTGGTACTAGACCACCAAGCTGAGTTTTAGATCACCGAATCAACCGTCAGCTGGTACTAGACCACCAAGCTGAGTTCTAGCTCATCGAATCAACAGTTCGCAGGTACTAGATCACCAAGCTGAGTTCTAGCTCACCGAATCAACAGTCCGCTGGTAGTAGATAACCAAGCTAAGTTTTAGCCCACCGAATCAACAGTCCGCTGGTACTAGACCACCAAGCTGAGTTCTAGCTCACCGAATCAACAGTCCGCTGGTAGTAGACTACCAAGCTGAGTTCTAGCTCACCGAATCAACAGTCCGCTGGTAGTAGACCACCAAGCTGAGTTCTAGCTCACCGAATCAACAGTCCGCTGGTAGTAGACCACCAAGCTGAGTTCTAGCTCACCGAATCAACAGTCCGCTGGTACTAGACCACCAAGCTGAGTTCTAGCTCACCGAATCAACAGTCCGCTGGTAGTAGACCATCAAGCTGAGTTCTAGCTCACCGAATCAACAGTCCGCTGGTACTAGACCATCAAGCTGAGTTCTAGCTCACCGAATCAACAGTCGGCTGGTACTAAACCACCAAGCTGAGTTCTAGCTCACCGAATCAACAGTCCGCTGGTACTACATCACCAAGTTGAGTTTTAGCTCACCGAATCAACAGTCGCTGGTACTAGATCACCAAGCTGAGTTCTAGCTCACCGAATGAACAGTCCGCTGGTACTAGATCACCAAGCTGAGTTCTAGCTCACCGAAACAACAGTCCGCTAGTACTAGATCACCAAGCTGAGTTCTAGCTCACCGACTCAACAGTCCGCTGGTACTAGATCACCAAGCTGAGTTCTAGCTATCCGAATCAACAGTCCGCTGGTACTAGACCCCCAAGCTGAGTTTTAGCTCACCGAATCGACAGTCCGCTAGTACTAGACCACCAAGCTGAGTTCTAGCTCACCGAATCAACAGTCCGCTGGTAATAGACCACTAAGCTGAGTTCTAGCTCACCGAATCGACAGTCCGCTGGTACTAGACCACCAAACTGAGTTCTAGCTCACCGTATCAACAGTCCGCTGGTAATAGACCACCAAGCTGAGTTCTAGCTCCCCGAATGAACAGTCCGCTGGTACTAGACCACCAGGCTGAGTTCTAGCTCACCGAATCAACAGTCCGCTGGTACTAGACCACCAAGCTGAGTTCTAGCTCACCGAATCAACAGTCCGCTGGTAGTAGACCACCAAGCTGAGTTTTAGCTCACCGAATCAACAGTCCGCTGGTAGTAGACCACCAAGCTGAGTTCTAGCTCACCGAATCAACAGTCCTCTGGTACTAGACCACCAAGCTGAGTTTTAGCTCACCGAATCAACAGTCAGCTGATACTAGACCACCAAGCTGAGTTCTAGCTCACCGAATCAACAGTCCGCTGGTACTAGATCACCAAGCTGAGTTCTAGCTCACCGAATCAACAGTCCGCTGGTACTAGATAACCAAGATAACATTTAGCCCACCGAATCAACAGTCCGCTGGTACTAGACCACCAAGCTGAGTTCTAGCTCACCGAATCGACAGTCCGCTGGTACTAGACCACCAAACTGAGTTCTAGCTCACCGTATCAACAGTCCGCTGATAATAGACCACCAAGCTGAGTTCTAGCTCACCGAATCAACAGTCCGCTGGTACTAGACCACCAAGCTGAGTTCTAGCTCACCGAATCAACAGTCCGCTGGTAGTAGACCACCAAGCTGAGTTCTAGCTCACCGAATCAACAGTCCGCTGGTACTAGACCACCAAGCTGAGTTCTAGCTCACCGAATCAACAGTCCGCTGGTAGTAGACCACCAAGCTGAGTTCTAGTTCACCGAATCAACAGTCCGCTGGTACTAGACCACCAAGCTGAGTTCTAGCTCACCGAATCAACAGTCCGCTGGTAGTAGATCACCAAGCTGAGCTTTAGCTCACCGAATCAACAGTCCGCTGGTACTAGATAACCAGGCTGAGTTCTAGCTCACCGAATCAACCGTCCGCTGGTACTAGACCACCAAGCTGAGTTTTAGCTCACCGAATCAACAGTCCGCTGATACTAGACCACCAAGCTGAGTTCTAGCTCACCGAATCAACAGTCCACTGGTACTAGACCACCAAGCTGAGTTCTAGCTCACCGAATCAACAGTCCACTGGTACTAGACCACCATGCTGAGTTCTAGCTCACCGAATCAACAGTCCGCTGGTACTAGATCACCAAGCTGAGTTTTAGCTCACCGAATCAACAGTCCGCTGGTACTAGACCACCAAGCTGAGTTCTAGCTCACCGAATGAACAGTCCGCTGGTACTAGATCACCAAGCTGAGTTCTAGCTCACCGAATCAACAGTCCGCTGGTACTAGACCACCAAGCTGAGTTCTAGCTATCCGGAACAACAGTCCGCTGGTACTAGACCCCCAAGTTGAGTTTTAGCTCACCGAATCGACAGTCCGCTGGTAGTAGACTACCAAGCTGAGTTCTAGCTCACCAAATCAACAGTCCGCTGGTAGTAGACCACCAAGCTGAGTTCTAGCTCACCGAATCAACAGTCGCTGGTAGTAGCCCACCAAGCTGTGTTCTAGCTCACCGAATCAACAGTCCGCTGGTAGTAGACCACCAAGCTGAGTTCTAGCTCATCGAATCAACAGTCCGCTGGTACTAGACCATCAGGCTGAGTTCTAACTGACCAAATCAACAGTCCGCTGGTACTAGACCATCAAGCTGAGTTCTAGCTCACCGAATCAACAGTCGGCTGGTACTAGACCACCAAGCTGAGATCTATCTCACCGAATCAACAGTCCGCTGGTACTAGATCACCAAGCTGAGTTCTATCTCACCGAATCAACAGTCCGCTGGTAGTAGACCACCAAGCTGAGTTCTAGCTCATCGAATCAACAGTCCGCTGGTACTAGATCACCAAGCTGAGTTCTAGCTCACCGAATCAACAGTCTGCCAGTACTAGATCACCAAGCTGAGTTTTAGCTCACCGAATCAACAGTCCGCTGGTACTAGATCACCAAGCTGAGTTCTAGCTATCCGAATCAACAGTACGCTGGTACTAGACCACCAAGCTGAGTTTTAGCTCACCGAATCGACAGTCCGCTGCTACTAGACCACCAAGCTGAGTTCTAGCTCACCGAATCAACAGTCCGCTGGTAATAGACCACCAAGCTGAGTTCTAGCTCACCGAATTGACAGTCCGCTGGTACTAGACCACCAAACTGAGTTCTAGCTCACCGTATCAACAGTCCGCTCGTAATAGACCACCAAGCTGAGTTCTAGCTCACCGAATCAACAGTCCGCTGGTACTAGACCACCAAGCTGAGTTCTAGCTCACCTAATCAACAGTCCGCTGGTAGTAGACCACCAAGTTGAGTTCTAGTTCACCGAATCAACAGTCCGCTGGTACTAGACCACCAAGCTGAGTTCTAGCTCACCGAATCAACAGTCCGCTGGTAGTAGACCACCAAGCTGAGTTCTAGTTCACCGAATCAACAGTCCGCTGGTACTAGACCACCAAGCTGAGTTCTAGCTCACCGAATCAACAGTCCGCTGGTAGTAGACCACCAAGCTGAGCTTTAGCTCACCGAATCAACAGTCCGCTGGTACTAGACAACCAGGTTGAGTTCTAGCTCACCGAATCAACCGTCCGCTGGTACTAGATCACCAAGCTGAGTTTTAGCTCACCGAATCAACAGTCCGCTGGTACTAGACCACCAAGCTGAGTTTTAGCTCACAGAATCAACAGTCGGCTGGTACTAGACCACCAAGCTGAGTTCTAGCTCACCGAATCAATAGTCCGCTGGTACTAGACCACCAAGCTGAGTTTTAGCTCACCGAATCAACAGTCAGCTGATACTAGACCACCAAGCTGAGTTCTAGCTCACCGAATCAACAGTCCGCTGGTACTAGATCACCAAGCTGAGTTTTAGCTCACCGAATCAACAGTCCGCTGGTACTAGATCACCAAGTTGAGTTCTACCTCACCGAATGAACAGTCCGCTGGTACTAGATCACCAAGCTGAGTTCTAGCTCACCGAATCAACAGTCCGCTGGTAATAGACCACCAAGCTGAGTTCTAGCTCACCCAATTGACAGTCCGCTGGTACTAGACCACCAAACTGAGTTCTAGCTCACCGTATCAACAGTCCGCTGGTACTAGACCACCAAGCTGAGTTCTAGCTCACCAAATCAACAGTCCGCTGGTACTAGACCACCAAGCTGAGTTCTAGCTCACCTAATCAACAGTCCGCTGGTAGTAGACCACCAAGTTGAGTTCTAGTTCACCGAATCAACAGTCCGCTGGTACTAGACCACCAAGCTGAGTTCTAGCTCACCGAATCAACAATCCGCTGGTAGTAGACCACCAAGCTGAGTTCTAGTTCACCGAATCAACAGTCCGCTGGTACTAGACCACCAAGCTGAGTTCTAGCTCACCGAATCAACAGTCCGCTGGTAGTAGACCACCAAGCTGAGCTTTAGCTCACCGAATCAACAGTCCGCTGATACTAGACCACCAAGCTGAGTTCTAGCTCACCGAATCAACAGTCCGCTGGTACTAGACCACCATGCTGAGTTCTAGCTCACCGAATCAACAGTCCGCTGGTACTAGATCACCAAGCTGAGTTTTAGCTCACCGAATCAACAGTCCGCTGGTACTAGATCACCAAGCTGAGTTCTACCTCACCGAATGAACAGTCCGCTGGTACTAGATCACCAAGCTGAGTTCTATCTCACCGAATCAACAGTCCGCTGGTACTAGACCACCAAGCTGACTTCTAGCTATCTGGAACAACAGTCCGCTGGTACTAGACCCCCAAGTTGAGTTCTAGCTCACCGAATCGACAGTCCGCTGGTAGTAGACTACCAAGCTGAGTTCTAGCTCACCAAATCAACAGTCCGCCGGTAGTAGACCACCAAGCTGAGTTCTAGCTCACCGAATCAACAGTCGCTTGTAGTAGCCCACCAAGCTGTGTTCTAGCTCACCGAATCAACAGTCCGCTGGTACTAGACCACCAAGCTGAGTTCTAGCTCACCGAATCAACAGTCCGCTGGTACTAGACCACCAAGCGGAGTTCTAGCTCACCGAATTGACAGTCCGCTGGTACTAGACCACCAAACTGAGTTCTAGCTCACCGTATCAACAGTCCGCTGGTAATAGATCACCAAGCTGAGTTCTAGCTCACCGAATCAACAGTCCGCTGGTACTAGACCACCAAGCTGAGTTCTAGCTCACCGAATCAATAGTCCGCTGGTACTAGACCACCAAGCTGAGTTTTAGCTCACCGAATCAACAGTCCGCTGATACTAGACCACCAAGCTGAGTTCTAGCTCACCGAATCAACAGTCCGCTGGTACTAGACCACCATGCTGAGTTCTAGCTCACCGAATCAACAGTCCGCTGGTACTAGACCACCATGCTGAGTTCTAGCTCACCGAATCAACAGTCCGCTGGTACTAGATCACCAAGCTGAGTTCTACCTCACCGAAACAACAGTCCGCTGGTACTAGATCACCAAGCTTAGTTCTATCTCACCGAATCAACAGTCCGCTGGTACTAGACCACCAAGCTGACTTCTAGCTATCCGGAACAACAGTCCGCTGGTACTAGACCCCCAAGTTGAGTTCTAGCTCACCGAATCGACAGTCCGCTGGTAGTAGACTACCAAGCTGAGTTCTAGCTCACCAAATCAACAGTCCGCCGGTAGTAGACCACCAAGCTGAGTTCTAGCTCACCGAATCAACAGTCGCTTGTAGTAGCCCACCAAGCTGTGTTCTAGCTCACCGAATCAACAGTCGGCTGGTACTAGACCACCAAGCTGAGTTCTAGCTCACCGAATCAACAGTCCGCTGGTACTAGACCACCAAGCTGAGTTCTAGCTCACCGAATTGACAGTCCGCTGGTACTAGACCACCAAACTGAGTTCTAGCTCACCGTATCAACAGTTCGCTGGTAATAGATCACCAAGCTGAGTTCTAGCTCACCGAATCAACAGTCCGCTGGTACTAGACCACCAAGCTGAGTTCTAGCTCACCGAATCAACAGTCCGCTGGTACTAGATCACCAAGCTGAGTTTTAACTCACCGAATCAACAGTCCGCTGGTACTAGATCACCAAGCTGAGTTCTAGCTCACCGAATGAACTGTCCGCTGGTACTAGATCACCAAGCTGAGTTCTAGCTCACCGAATCAACAGTCCGCTGGTACTAAACCACCAAGCTGAGTTCTAGCTCACCGAATCAACAGTCCGCTGGTACTAGACCACCAAGCTGAGTTTTAGATCACCGAATCAACCGTCAGCTGGTACTAGACCACCAAGCTGAGTTCTAGCTCACCGAATCAACAGTCCGCTGGTAGTAGATAACCAAGCTAAGTTTTAGCCCACCGAATCAACAGTCCGCTGGTACTAGACCACCAAGCTGAGTTCTAGCTCACCGAATCAACAGTCCGCTGGTAGTAGACTACCAAGCTGAGTTCTAGCTCACCGAATCAACAGTCCGCTGGTACTAGACCACCAAGCTGAGTTCTAGCTCACCGAATCAACAGTCCGCTGGTACTAGATCACCAAGCTGAGTTTTAACTCACCGAATCAACAGTCCGCTGGTACTAGATCACCAAGCTGAGTTCTAGCTCACCGAATGAACAGTCCGCTGGTACTAGATCACCAAGCTGAGTTCTAGCTCACCGAATCAACAGTCCGCTGGTACTAAACCACCAAGCTGAGTTCTAGCTCACCGAATCAACAGTCCGCTGGTACTAGACCACCAAACTGAGTTCTAGCTCACCGTATCAACAGTCCGCTGGTAATAGACCACCAAGCTGAGTTCTAGCTCCCCGAATGAACAGTCCGCTGGTACTAGACCACCAAGCTGAGTTCTAGCTCACCGAATCAACAGTCCGCTGGTAGTAGACCACCAAGCTGAGTTCTAGTTCACCGAATCAACAGTCCGCTGGTACTAGACCACCAAGCTGAGTTCTAGCTCACCGAATCAACAGTCCGCTGGTAGTAGACCACCAAGCTGAGCTTTAGCTCACCGAATCAACAGTCCGCTGGTACTAGACCACCAAGTTGAGTTTTAGCTCACCGAATCAACAGTCCGCTGGTACTAGACCACCAAGCTGAGTTCTAGCTCACCGAATCAACAGTCCGCTGGTACTAGACCACCAAGCTGAGTTTTAGCTCACCGAATCAACAGTCAGCTGGTACTAGACCACCAAGCTGAGTTCTAGCTCACCGAATCAACAGTCCGCTGGTACTAGATCACCAAGCTGAGTTCTAGCTCACCGAATCAACAGTCCGCTGGTACTAGATAACCAAGCTAAGATTTAGCCCACCGAATCAACAGTCCGCTGGTACTAGACCACCAAGCTGAGTTCTAGCTCACCGAATCAACAGTCCGCTGGTAGTAGACTACCAAGCTGAGTTCTAGCTCACCAAATCAACAGTCCGCTGGTAGTAGACCACCAAGCTGAGTTCTAGCTCACCGAATCAACATTCCGCTGGTAGTAGCCCACCAAGCTGAGTTCTAGCTCACCGAATCAACAGTCCGCTGGTACTAGACCACCAAGCTGAGTTCTAGCTCACCGAATCAACAGTCCGCTGGTAGTAGACCACCAAGCTGAGTTCTAGCTCATCGAATCAACAGTCCGCTGGTACTAGATCACCAAGCTGAGTTCTAGCTCACCGAATCAACAGTCCGCTGGTACTAGACCACCAAGCTGAGTTCTAGCTCACCGAATCAACAGTCCGCTGGTACTAGACCACCAAGCTGAGTTCTAGCTCACCGACTCAACAGTCCGCTGGTACTAGATCACCAAGCTGAGTTCTAGCTATCCGAATCAACAGTCCGCTGGTACTAGACCCCCAAGCTGAGTTTTAGCTCACCGAATCGACAGTCCGCTGGTACTAGACCACCAAGCTGAGTTCTAGATCACCGAATCAACAGTCCGCTGGTAATAGACCACCAAGCTGAGTTCTAGCTCACCGAATCGACAGTCCGCTGGTACTAGATCACCAAACTGAGTTCTAGCTCACCGTATCAACAATCCGCTGATAATAGACCACCAAGCTGAGTTCTAGCTCACCGAATAAACAGTCCGCTGGTACTAGACCACCAAGCTGAGTTCTAGCTCACCGAATCAACAGTCCGCTGGTAGTAGACCACCAAGCTGAGTTCTAGTTCACCGAATCAACAGTCCGCTGGTACTAGACCACCAAGCTGAGTTCTAGCTCACCGAATCAACAGTCCGCTGGTAGTAGACCACCAAGCTGAGCTTTAGCTCACCGAATCAACAGTCCGCTGGTACTAGACAACCAGGCTGAGTTCTAGCTCACCGAATCAACCGTCCGCTGGTACTAGACCACCAAGCTGAGTTTTAGCTCACCGAATCAACAGTCCGCTGGTACTAGACCACCAAGCTGAGTTCTAGCTCACCGAATCAACAGTCCGCTGGTACTAGATCACCAAGCTGAGTTCTAGCTCACCGAATCAACAGTCCGCTGGTACTAGATCACCAAGCTGAGTTCTAGCTCACCGAATGAACAGTTGGCTGGTACTAGATCACCAAGCTGAGTTCTAGCTCACCGAATCAACAGTCCGCTGGTACTAGACCACCAAGCTGAGTTCTAGCTCACCGAATCAACAGTCCGCTGGTACTAGATCACCAAGTTGAGTTTTAACTCACCGAATCAACAGTCCGCTGGTACTAGATCACCAAGCTGAGTTCTAGCTCACCGAATGAACAGTCCGCTGGTACTAGATCACCAAGCTGAGTTCTAGCTCACCGAATCAACAGTCCGCTGGTACTAAACCACCAAGCTGAGTTCTAGCTCACCGAATCAACAGTCCGCTGGTACTAGACCACCAAGCTGAGTTTTAGATCACCGAATCAACCGTCAGCTGGTACTAGACCACCAAGCTGAGTTCTAGCTCATCGAATCAACAGTTCGCAGGTACTAGATCACCAAGCTGAGTTCTAGCTCACCGAATCAACAGTCCGCTGGTAGTAGATAACCAAGCTAAGTTTTAGCCCACCGAATCAACAGTCCGCTGGTACTAGACCACCAAGCTGAGTTCTAGCTCACCGAATCAACAGTCCGCTGGTAGTAGACTACCAAGCTGAGTTCTAGCTCACCGAATCAACAGTCCGCTGGTAGTAGACCACCAAGCTGAGTTCTAGCTCACCGAATCAACAGTCCGCTGGTAGTAGACCACCAAGCTGAGTTCTAGCTCACCGAATCAACAGTCCGCTGGTACTAGACCACCAAGCTGAGTTCTAGCTCACCGAATCAACAGTCCGCTGGTAGTAGACCATCAAGCTGAGTTCTAGCTCACCGAATCAACAGTCCGCTGGTACTAGACCATCAAGCTGAGTTCTAGCTCACCGAATCAACAGTCGGCTGGTACTAAACCACCAAGCTGAGTTCTAGCTCACCGAATCAACAGTCCGCTGGTACTACATCACCAAGTTGAGTTTTAGCTCACCGAATCAACAGTCGCTGGTACTAGATCACCAAGCTGAGTTCTAGCTCACCGAATGAACAGTCCGCTGGTACTAGATCACCAAGCTGAGTTCTAGCTCACCGAAACAACAGTCCGCTAGTACTAGATCACCAAGCTGAGTTCTAGCTCACCGACTCAACAGTCCGCTGGTACTAGATCACCAAGCTGAGTTCTAGCTATCCGAATCAACAGTCCGCTGGTACTAGACCCCCAAGCTGAGTTTTAGCTCACCGAATCGACAGTCCGCTAGTACTAGACCACCAAGCTGAGTTCTAGCTCACCGAATCAACAGTCCGCTGGTAATAGACCACCAAGCTGAGTTCTAGCTCACCGAATCGACAGTCCGCTGGTACTAGACCACCAAACTGAGTTCTAGCTCACCGTATCAACAGTCCGCTGGTAATAGACCACCAAGCTGAGTTCTAGCTCCCCGAATGAACAGTCCGCTGGTACTAGACCACCAGGCTGAGTTCTAGCTCACCGAATCAACAGTCCGCTGGTACTAGACCACCAAGCTGAGTTCTAGCTCACCGAATCAACAGTCCGCTGGTAGTAGACCACCAAGCTGAGTTTTAGCTCACCGAATCAACAGTCCGCTGGTAGTAGACCACCAAGCTGAGTTCTAGCTCACCGAATCAACAGTCCTCTGGTACTAGACCACCAAGCTGAGTTTTAGCTCACCGAATCAACAGTCAGCTGATACTAGACCACCAAGCTGAGTTCTAGCTCACCGAATCAACAGTCCGCTGGTACTAGATCACCAAGCTGAGTTCTAGCTCACCGAATCAACAGTCCGCTGGTACTAGATAACCAAGATAACATTTAGCCCACCGAATCAACAGTCCGCTGGTACTAGACCACCAAGCTGAGTTCTAGCTCACCGAATCGACAGTCCGCTGGTACTAGACCACCAAACTGAGTTCTAGCTCACCGTATCAACAGTCCGCTGATAATAGACCACCAAGCTGAGTTCTAGCTCACCGAATCAACAGTCCGCTGGTACTAGACCACCAAGCTGAGTTCTAGCTCACCGAATCAACAGTCCGCTGGTAGTAGATCACCAAGCTGAGTTCTAGCTCACCGAATCAACAGTCCGCTGGTACTAGACCACCAAGCTGAGTTCTAGCTCACCGAATCAACAGTCCGCTGGTAGTAGACCACCAAGCTGAGTTCTAGTTCACCGAATCAACAGTCCGCTGGTACTAGACCACCAAGCTGAGTTCTAGCTCACCGAATCAACAGTCCGCTGGTAGTAGATCACCAAGCTGAGCTTTAGCTCACCGAATCAACAGTCCGCTGGTACTAGATAACCAGGCTGAGTTCTAGCTCACCGAATCAACCGTCCGCTGGTACTAGACCACCAAGCTGAGTTTTAGCTCACCGAATCAACAGTCCGCTGGTACTAGACCACCAAGCTGAGTTTTAGCTCACCGAATCAACAGTCAGCTGATACTAGACCACCAAGCTGAGTTCTAGCTCACCGAATCAACAGTCCACTGGTACTAGACCACCATGCTGAGTTCTAGCTCACCGAATCAACAGTCCGCTGGTACTAGATCACCAAGCTGAGTTTTAGCTCACCGAATCAACAGTCCGCTGGTACTAGACCACCAAGCTGAGTTCTAGCTCACCGAATCAACAGTCCGCTGGTACTAGACCACCAAGCTGAGTTCTAGCTCACCGAATCAACAGTCCGCTGGTAGTAGACCACCAAGCTGAGTTCTAGTTCACCGAATCAACAGTCCGCTGGTACTAGACCACCAAGCTGAGTTCTAGCTCACCGAATCAACAGTCCGCTGGTAGTAGATCACCAAGCTGAGCTTTAGCTCACCGAATCAACAGTCCGCTGGTACTAGATAACCAGGCTGAGTTCTAGCTCACCGAATCAACCGTCCGCTGGTACTAGACCACCAAGCTGAGTTTTAGCTCACCGAATCAACAGTCCGCTGGTACTAGACCACCAAGCTGAGTTTTAGCTCACCGAATCAACAGTCAGCTGATACTAGACCACCAAGCTGAGTTCTAGCTCACCGAATCAACAGTCCACTGGTACTAGACCACCATGCTGAGTTCTAGCTCACCGAATCAACAGTCCGCTGGTACTAGATCACCAAGCTGAGTTTTAGCTCACCGAATCAACAGTCCGCTGGTACTAGACCACCAAGCTGAGTTCTAGCTCACCGAATGAACAGTCCGCTGGTACTAGATCACCAAGCTGAGTTCTAGCTCACCGAATCAACAGTCCGCTGGTACTAGACCACCAAGCTGAGTTCTAGCTATCCGGAACAACAGTCCGCTGGTACTAGACCCCCAAGTTGAGTTTTAGCTCACCGAATCGACAGTCCGCTGGTAGTAGACTACCAAGCTGAGTTCTAGCTCACCAAATCAACAGTCCGCTGGTAGTAGACCACCAAGCTGAGTTCTAGCTCACCGAATCAACAGTCGCTGGTAGTAGCCCACCAAGCTGTGTTCTAGCTCACCGAATCAACAGTCCGCTGGTAGTAGACCACCAAGCTGAGTTCTAGCTCATCGAATCAACAGTCCGCTGGTACTAGACCATCAGGCTGAGTTCTAACTGACCAAATCAACAGTCCGCTGGTACTAGACCATCAAGCTGAGTTCTAGCTCACCGAATCAACAGTCGGCTGGTACTAGACCACCAAGCTGAGATCTATCTCACCGAATCAACAGTCCGCTGGTACTAGATCACCAAGCTGAGTTCTATCTCACCGAATCAACAGTCCGCTGGTAGTAGACCACCAAGCTGAGTTCTAGCTCATCGAATCAACAGTCCGCTGGTACTAGATCACCAAGCTGAGTTCTAGCTCACCGAATCAACAGTCTGCCAGTACTAGATCACCAAGCTGAGTTTTAGCTCACCGAATCAACAGTCCGCTGGTACTAGATCACCAAGCTGAGTTCTAGCTATCCGAATCAACAGTACGCTGGTACTAGACCACCAAGCTGAGTTTTAGCTCACCGAATCGACAGTCCGCTGCTACTAGACCACCAAGCTGAGTTCTAGCTCACCGAATCAACAGTCCGCTGGTAATAGACCACCAAGCTGAGTTCTAGCTCACCGAATTGACAGTCCGCTGGTACTAGACCACCAAACTGAGTTCTAGCTCACCGTATCAACAGTCCGCTCGTAATAGACCACCAAGCTGAGTTCTAGCTCACCGAATCAACAGTCCGCTGGTACTAGACCACCAAGCTGAGTTCTAGCTCACCTAATCAACAGTCCGCTGGTAGTAGACCACCAAGTTGAGTTCTAGTTCACCGAATCAACAGTCCGATGGTACTAGACCACCAAGCTGAGTTCTAGCTCACCGAATCAACAATCCGCTGGTAGTAGACCACCAAGCTGAGTTCTAGTTCACCGAATCAACAGTCCGCTGGTACTAGACCACCAAGCTGAGTTCTAGCTCACCGAATCAACAGTCCGCTGGTAGTAGACCACCAAGCTGAGCTTTAGCTCACCGAATCAACAGTCCGCTGGTACTAGACAACCAGGTTGAGTTCTAGCTCACCGAATCAACCGTCCGCTGGTACTAGATCACCAAGCTGAGTTCTACCTCACCGAATCAACAGTCCGCTGGTACTAGACCACCAAGCTGAGTTTTAGCTCACAGAATCAACAGTCGGCTGGTACTAGACCACCAAGCTGAGTTCTAGCTCACCGAATCAATAGTCCGCTGGTACTAGACCACCAAGCTGAGTTTTAGCTCACCGAATCAACAGTCAGCTGATACTAGACCACCAAGCTGAGTTCTAGCTCACCGAATCAACAGTCCGCTGGTACTAGACCACCATGCTGAGTTCTAGCTCACCGAATCAACAGTCCGCTGGTACTAGATCACCAAGCTGAGTTTTAGCTCACCGAATCAACAGTCCGCTGGTACTAGATCACCAAGTTGAGTTCTACCTCACCGAATGAACAGTCCGCTGGTACTAGATCACCAAGCTGAGTTCTAGCTCACCGAATCAACAGTCCGCTGGTAATAGACCACCAAGCTGAGTTCTAGCTCACCCAATTGACAGTCCGCTGGTACTAGACCACCAAACTGAGTTCTAGCTCACCGTATCAACAGTCCGCTGGTACTAGACCACCAAGCTGAGTTCTAGCTCACCAAATCAACAGTCCGCTGGTACTAGACCACCAAGCTGAGTTCTAGCTCACCTAATCAACAGTCCGCTGGTAGTAGACCACCAAGTTGAGTTCTAGTTCACCGAATCAACAGTCCGCTGGTACTAGACCACCAAACTGAGTTCTAGCTCACCGAATCAACAGTCCGCTGGTAGTAGACCACCAAGCTGAGTTCTAGTTCACCGAATCAACAGTCCGCTGGTACTAGACCACCAAGCTGAGTTCTAGCTCACCGAATCAACAGTCCGCTGGTAGTAGACCACCAAGCTGAGCTTTAGCTCACCGAATCAACAGTCCGCTGATACTAGACCACCAAGCTGAGTTCTAGCTCACCGAATCAACAGTCCGCTGGTACTAGACCACCATGCTGAGTTCTAGCTCACCGAATCAACAGTCCGCTGGTACTAGATCACCAAGCTGAGTTTTAGCTCACCGAATCAACAGTCCGCTGGTACTAGATCACCAAGCTGAGTTCTACCTCACCGAATGAACAGTCCGCTGGTACTAGATCACCAAGCTGAGTTCTATCTCACCGAATCAACAGTCCGCTGGTACTAGACCACCAAGCTGACTTCTAGCTATCTGGAACAACAGTCCGCTGGTACTAGACCCCCAAGTTGAGTTCTAGCTCACCGAATCGACAGTCCGCTGGTAGTAGACTACCAAGCTGAGTTCTAGCTCACCAAATCAACAGTCCGCCGGTAGTAGACCACCAAGCTGAGTTCTAGCTCACCGAATCAACAGTCGCTTGTAGTAGCCCACCAAGCTGTGTTCTAGCTCACCGAATCAACAGTCCGCTGGTACTAGACCACCAAGCTGAGTTCTAGCTCACCGAATCAACAGTCCGCTGGTACTAGACCACCAAGCGGAGTTCTAGCTCACCGAATTGACAGTCCGCTGGTACTAGACCACCAAACTGAGTTCTAGCTCACCGTATCAACAGTCCGCTGGTAATAGATCACCAAGCTGAGTTCTAGCTCACCGAATCAACAGTCCGCTGGTACTAGACCACCAAGCTGAGTTCTAGCTCACCGAATCAATAGTCCGCTGGTACTAGACCACCAAGCTGAGTTTTAGCTCACCGAATCAACAGTCCGCTGATACTAGACCACCAAGCTGAGTTCTAGCTCACCGAATCAACAGTCCGCTGGTACTAGACCACCATGCTGAGTTCTAGCTCACCGAATCAACAGTCCGCTGGTACTAGACCACCATGCTGAGTTCTAGCTCACCGAATCAACAGTCCGCTGGTACTAGATCACCAAGCTGAGTTCTACCTCACCGAAACAACAGTCCGCTGGTACTAGATCACCAAGCTTAGTTCTATCTCACCGAATCAACAGTCCGCTGGTACTAGACCACCAAGCTGACTTCTAGCTATCCGGAACAACAGTCCGCTGGTACTAGACCCCCAAGTTGAGTTCTAGCTCACCGAATCGACAGTCCGCTGGTAGTAGACTACCAAGCTGAGTTCTAGCTCACCAAATCAACAGTCCGCCGGTAGTAGACCACCAAGCTGAGTTCTAGCTCACCGAATCAACAGTCGCTTGTAGTAGCCCACCAAGCTGTGTTCTAGCTCACCGAATCAACAGTCCGCTGGTACTAGACCACCAAGCTGAGTTCTAGCTCACCGAATCAACAGTCCGCTGGTACTAGACCACCAAGCTGAGTTCTAGCTCACCGAATTGACAGTCCGCTGGTACTAGACCACCAAACTGAGTTCTAGCTCACCGTATCAACAGTCCGCTGGTAATAGATCACCAAGCTGAGTTCTAGCTCACCGAATCAACAGTCCGCTGGTACTAGACCACCAAGCTGAGTTCTAGCTCACCGAATCAACAGTCCGCTGGTACTAGATCACCAAGCTGAGTTTTAACTCACCGAATCAACAGTCCGCTGGTACTAGATCACCAAGCTGAGTTCTAGCTCACCGAATGAACAGTCCGCTGGTACTAGATCACCAAGCTGAGTTCTAGCTCACCGAATCAACAGTCCGCTGGTACTAAACCACCAAGCTGAGTTCTAGCTCACCGAATCAACAGTCCGCTGGTACTAGACCACCAAGCTGAGTTTTAGATCACCGAATCAACCGTCAGCTGGTACTAGACCACCAAGCTGAGTTCTAGCTCACCGAATCAACAGTCCGCTGGTAGTAGATAACCAAGCTAAGTTTTAGCCCACCGAATCAACAGTCCGCTGGTACTAGACCACCAAGCTGAGTTCTAGCTCACCGAATCAACAGTCCGCTGGTAGTAGACTACCAAGCTGAGTTCTAGCTCACCGAATCAACAGTCCGCTGGTAGTAGACCACCAAGCTGAGTTCTAGCTCACCGAATCAACAGTCCGCTGGTAGTAGACCACCAAGCTGAGTTCTAGCTCACCGAATCAACAGTCCGCTGGTACTAGACCACCAAGCTGAGTTCTAGCTCACCGAATCAACAGTCCGCTGGTACTACATCACCAAGTTGAGTTTCAGCTCACCGAATCAACAGTCGCTGGTACTAGATCACCAAGCTGAGTTCTAGCTCACCGAATGAACAGTCCGCTGGTACTAGATCACCAAGCTGAGTTCTAGCTCACCGAAACAACAGTCCGCTAGTACTAGATCACCAAGCTGAGTTCTAGCTCACCGACTCAACAGTCCGCTGGTACTAGATCACCAAGCTGAGTTCTAGCTATCCGAATCAACAGTCCGCTGGTACTAGACCCCCAAGCTGAGTTTTAGCTCACCGAATCGACAGTCCGCTAGTACTAGACCACCAAGCTGAGTTCTAGCTCACCGAATCAACAGTCCGCTGGTAATAGACCACCAAGCTGAGTTCTAGCTCACCGAATCGACAGTCCGCTGGTACTAGACCACCAAACTGAGTTCTAGCTCACCGTATCAACAGTCCGCTGGTAATAGACCACCAAGCTGAGTTCTAGCTCCCCGAATGAACAGTCCGCTGGTACTAGACCACCAGGCTGAGTTCTAGCTCACCGAATCAACAGTCCGCTGGTACTAGATCACCAAGCTGAGTTCTAGCTCACCGAATCAACAGTCCGCTGGTAGTAGACCACCAAGCTGAGTTTTAGCTCACCGAATCAACAGTCCGCTGGTAGTAGACCACCAAGCTGAGTTCTAGCTCACCGAATCAACAGTCCTCTGGTACTAGACCACCAAGCTGAGTTTTAGCTCACCGAATCAACAGTCAGCTGATACTAGACCACCAAGCTGAGTTCTAGCTCACCGAATCAACAGTCCGCTGGTACTAGATCACCAAGCTGAGTTCTAGCTCACCGAATCAACAGTCCGCTGGTACTAGATAACCAAGATAACATTTAGCCCACCGACTCAACAGTCCGCTGGTACTAGACCACCAAGCTGAGTTCTAGCTCACCGAATCGACAGTCCGCTGGTACTAGACCACCAAACTGAGTTCTAGCTCACCGTATCAACAGTCCGCTGATAATAGACCACCAAGCTGAGTTCTAGCTCACCGAATCAACAGTCCGCTGGTACTAGACCACCAAGCTGAGTTCTAGCTCACCGAATCAACAGTCCGCTGGTAGTAGACCACCAAGCTGAGTTCTAGCTCACCGAATCAACAGTCCGCTGGTACTAGACCACCAAGCTGAGTTCTAGCTCACCGAATCAACAGTCCGCTGGTAGTAGACCACCAAGCTGAGTTCTAGTTCACCGAATCAACAGTCCGCTGGTAGTAGACCACCAAGCTGAGTTCTAGCTCACCGAATCAACAGTCCGCTGGTACTAGACAACCAGGCTGAGTTCTAGCTCACCGAATCAACCGTCCGCTGGTACTAGACCACCAAGCTGAGTTTTAGCTCACCGAATCAACAGTCCGCTGGTACTAGACCACCAAGCTGAGTTTTAGCTCACCGAATCAACAGTCAGCTGATACTAGACCACCAAGCTGAGTTCTAGCTCACCGAATCAACAGTCCACTGGTACTAGACCACCATGCTGAGTTCTAGCTCACCGAATCAACAGTCCGCTGGTACTAGATCACCAAGCTGAGTTTTAGCTCACCGAATCAACAGTCCGCTGGTACTAGATC
This sequence comes from Bathymodiolus brooksi, assembly GCA_963680875.1. Taxonomy (NCBI): domain Eukaryota; kingdom Metazoa; phylum Mollusca; class Bivalvia; order Mytilida; family Modiolidae; genus Bathymodiolus; species Bathymodiolus brooksi. The sequence continues at coordinate 83,172,648 of OY804582.1, read as the reverse complement.
ACCAAGCTGAGTTCTAGCTCACCGAATGAACAGTCCGCTGGTACTAGATCACCAAGCTGAGTTCTAGCTCACCGAATCAACAGTCCGCTGGTACTAGACCACCAAGCTGAGTTCTAGCTATCCGGAACAACAGTCCGCTGGTACTAGACCCCCAAGTTGAGTTTTAGCTCACCGAATCGACAGTCCGCTGGTAGTAGACTACCAAGCTGAGTTCTAGCTCACCAAATCAACAGTCCGCTGGTAGTAGACCACCAAGCTGAGTTCTAGCTCACCGAATCAACAGTCGCTGGTAGTAGCCCACCAAGCTGTGTTCTAGCTCACCGAATCAACAGTCCGCTGGTAGTAGACCACCAAGCTGAGTTCTAGCTCATCGAATCAACAGTCCGCTGGTACTAGACCATCAGGCTGAGTTCTAACTGACCAAATCAACAGTCCGCTGGTACTAGACCATCAAGCTGAGTTCTAGCTCACCGAATCAACAGTCGGCTGGTACTAGACCACCAAGCTGAGATCTATCTCACCGAATCAACAGTCCGCTGGTAATAGATCACCAAGCTGAGTTCTATCTCACCGAATCAACAGTCCGCTGGTAGTAGACCACCAAGCTGAGTTCTAGCTCATCGAATCAACAGTCCGCTGGTACTAGATCACCAAGCTGAGTTCTAGCTCACCGAATCAACAGTCTGCCAGTACTAGATCACCAAGCTGAGTTTTAGCTCACCGAATCAACAGTCCGCTGGTACTAGATCACCAAGCTGAGTTCTAGCTATCCGAATCAACAGTACGCTGGTACTAGACCACCAAGCTGAGTTTTAGCTCACCGAATCGACAGTCCGCTGCTACTAGACCACCAAGCTGAGTTCTAGCTCACCGAATCAACAGTCCGCTGGTAATAGACCACCAAGCTGAGTTCTAGCTCACCGAATTGACAGTCCGCTGGTACTAGACCACCAAACTGAGTTCTAGCTCACCGTATCAACAGTCCGCTCGTAATAGACCACCAAGCTGAGTTCTAGCTCACCGAATCAACAGTCCGCTGGTACTAGACCACCAAGCTGAGTTCTAGCTCACCTAATCAACAGTCCGCTGGTAGTAGACCACCAAGTTGAGTTCTAGTTCACCGAATCAACAGTCCGCTGGTACTAGACCACCAAGCTGAGTTCTAGCTCACCGAATCAACAATCCGCTGGTAGTAGACCACCAAGCTGAGTTCTAGTTCACCGAATCAACAGTCCGCTGGTACTAGACCACCAAGCTGAGTTCTAGCTCACCGAATCAACAGTCCGCTGGTAGTAGAACACCAAGCTGAGCTTTAGCTCACCGAATCAACAGTCCGCTGGTACTAGACCACCAAGCTGAGTTCTAGCTCACCGAATCAACCGTCCGCTGGTACTAGATCACCAAGCTGAGCTTTAGCTCACCGAATCAACAGTCCGCTGGTACTAGACCACCAAGCTGAGTTTTAGCTCACAGAATCAACAGTCGGCTGGTACTAGACCACCAAGCTGAGTTCTAGCTCACCGAATCAATAGTCCGCTGGTACTAGACCACCAAGCTGAGTTTTAGCTCACCGAATCAACAGTCAGCTGATACTAGACCACCAAGCTGAGTTCTAGCTCACCGAATCAACAGTCCGCTGGTACTAGACCACCATGCTGAGTTCTAGCTCACCGAATCAACAGTCCGCTGGTACTAGATCACCAAGCTGAGTTTTAGCTCACCGAATCAACAGTCCGCTGGTACTAGATCACCAAGTTGAGTTCTACCTCACCGAATGAACAGTCCGCTGGTACTAGATCACCAAGCTGAGTTCTAGCTCACCGAATCAACAGTCCGCTGGTAATAGACCACCAAGCTGAGTTCTAGCTCACCCAATTGACAGTCCGCTGGTACTAGACCACCAAACTGAGTTCTAGCTCACCGTATCAACAGTCCGCTGGTACTAGACCACCAAGCTGAGTTCTAGCTCACCAAATCAACAGTCCGCTGGTACTAGACCACCAAGCTGAGTTCTAGCTCACCGAATCAACAGTCCGCTGGTAGTAGACCACCAAGTTGAGTTCTAGTTCACCGAATCAACAGTCCGCTGGTACTAGACCACCAAGCTGAGTTCTAGCTCACCGAATCAACAATCCGCTGGTAGTAGACCACCAAGCTGAGTTCTAGTTCACCGAATCAACAGTCCGCTGGTACTAGACCACCAAGCTGAGTTCTAGCTCACCGAATCAACAGTCCGCTGGTAGTAGACCACCAAGCTGAGCTTTAGCTCACCGAATCAACAGTCCGCTGATACTAGACCACCAAGCTGAGTTCTAGCTCACCGAATCAACAGTCCGCTGGTACTAGACCACCATGCTGAGTTCTAGCTCACCGAATCAACAGTCCGCTGGTACTAGATCACCAAGCTGAGTTTTAGCTCACCGAATCAACAGTCCGCTGGTACTAGATCACCAAGCTGAGTTCTACCTCACCGAATGAACAGTCCGCTGGTACTAGATCACCAAGCTGAGTTCTATCTCACCGAATCAACAGTCCGCTGGTACTAGACCACCAAGCTGACTTCTAGCTATCTGGAACAACAGTCCGCTAGTACTAGACCCCCAAGTTGAGTTCTAGCTCACCGATTCGACAGTCCGCTGGTAATAGACTACCAAGCTGAGTTCTAGCTCACCAAATCAACAGTCCGCCGGTAGTAGACCACCAAGCTGAGTTCTAGCTCACCGAATCAACAGTCGCTTGTAGTAGCCTACCAAGCTGTGTTCTAGCTCACCGAATCAACAGTCCGCTGGTACTAGACCACCAAGCTGAGTTCTAGCTCACCGAATCAACAGTCCGCTGGTACTAGACCACCAAGCGGAGTTCTAGCTCACCGAATTGACAGTCCGCTGGTACTAGACCACCAAGCTGAGTTCTAGCTCACCGTATCAACAGTCCGCTGGTAATAGATCACCAAGCTGAGTTCTAGCTCACCGAATCAACAGTCCGCTGGTACTAGACCACCAAGCTGAGTTCTAGCTCACCGAATCAATAGTCCGCTGGTACTAGACCACCAAGCTGAGTTTTAGCTCACCGAATCAACAGTCCGCTGATACTAGACCACCAAGCTGAGTTCTAGCTCACCGAATCAACAGTCCGCTGGTACTAGACCACCATGCTGAGTTCTAGCTCACCGAATCAACAGTCCGCTGGTACTAGACCACCATGCTGAGTTCTAGCTCACCGAATCAACAGTCCGCTGGTACTAGATCACCAAGCTGAGTTCTACCTCACCGAAACAACAGTCAGCTGGTACTAGATCACCAAGCTTAGTTCTATCTCACCGAATCAACAGTCCGCTGGTACTAGACCACCAAGCTGACTTCTAGCTATCCGGAACAACAGTCCGCTGGTACTAGACCCCCAAGTTGAGTTCTAGCTCACCGAATCGACAGTCCGCTGGTAGTAGACTACCAAGCTGAGTTCTAGCTCACCAAATCAACAGTCCGCCGGTAGTAGACCACCAAGCTGAGTTCTAGCTCACCGAATCAACAGTCGCTTGTAGTAGCCCACCAAGCTGTGTTCTAGCTCACCGAATCAACAGTCCGCTGGTACTAGACCACCAAGCTGAGTTCTAGCTCACCGAATCAACAGTCCGCTGGTACTAGACCACCAAGCTGAGTTCTAGCTCACCGAATTGACAGTCCGCTGGTACTAGACCACCAAACTGAGTTCTAGCTCACCGTATCAACAGTCCGCTGGTAATAGACCACCAAGCTGAGTTCTAGCTCACCGAATCAACAGTCCGCTGGTACTAGATCACCAAGCTGAGTTCTAGCTCACCTAATCAACAGTCCGCTGGTAGTAGACAACCAAGTTGAGTTCTAGTTCACCGAATCAACAGTCCGCTGGTACTAGACCACCAAGCTGAGTTCTAGCTCACCGAATCAACCGTCCGCTGGTACTAGACCACCAAGCTGAGTTTTAGCTCACCGAATCAACAGTCCGCTGGTACTAGACCACCAAGCTGAGTTTTAGCTCACCGAATCAACAGTCAGCTGATACTAGACCACCAAGCTGAGTTCTAGCTCACCGAATCAACAGTCCACTGGTACTAGACCACCATGCTGAGTTCTAGCTCACCGAATCAACAGTCCGCTGGTACTAGATCACCAAGCTGAGTTTTAGCTCACCGAATCAACAGTCCGCTGGTACTAGATCACCAAGCTGAGTTCTAGCTCACCGAATGAACAGTCCGCTGGTACTAGATCACCAAGCTGAGTTCTAGCTCACCGAATCAACAGTCCGTTGGTACTAGACCACCAAGCTGAGTTCTAGCTATCCGGAACAACAGTCCGCTGGTACTAGACCCCCAAGTTGAGTTTTAGCTCACCGAATCGACAGTCCGCTGGTAGTAGACTACCAAGCTGAGTTCTAGCTCACCAAATCAACAGTCCGCTGGTAGTAGACCACCAAGCTGAGTTCTAGCTCACCGAATCAACAGTCGCTGGTAGTAGCCCACCAAGCTGTGTTCTAGCTCACCGAATCAACAGTCCGCTGGTAGTAGACCACCAAGCTGAGTTCTAGCTCATCGAATCAACAGTCCGCTGGTACTAGACCATCAGGCTGAGTTCTAACTGACCAAATCAACAGTCCGCTGGTACTAGACCATCAAGCTGAGTTCTAGCTCACCGAATCAACAGTCGGCTGGTACTAGACCACCAAGCTGAGATCTATCTCACCGAATCAACAGTCCGCTGGTACTAGATCACCAAGCTGAGTTCTATCTCACCGAATCAACAGTCCGCTGGTAGTAGACCACCAAGCTGAGTTCTAGCTCATCAAATCAACAGTCCGCTGGTACTAGATCACCAAGCTGAGTTCTAGCTCACCGAATCAACAGTCTGCCAGTACTAGATCACCAAGCTGAGTTTTAGCTCACCGAATCAACAGTCCGCTGGTACTAGATCACCAAGCTGAGTTCTAGCTATCCGAATCAACAGTACGCTGGTACTAGACCACCAAGCTGAGTTTTAGCTCACCGAATCGACAGTCCGCTGGTACTAGACCACCAAGCTGAGTTCTAGCTCACCGAATCAACAGTCCGCTGGTAATAGACCACCAAGCTGAGTTCTAGCTCACCGAATTGACAGTCCGCTGGTACTAGACCACCAAACTGAGTTCTAGCTCACCGTATCAACAGTCCGCTCGTAATAGACCACCAAGCTGAGTTCTAGCTCACCGAATCAACAGTCCGCTGGTACTAGACCACCAAGCTGAGTTCTAGCTCACCTAATCATCAGTCCGCTGGTAGTAGACCACCAAGCTGAGTTCTAGCTCACTGAATCAACAATCCGCTGGTAGTAGACCACCAAGCTGAGTTCTAGTTCACCGAATCAACAGTCCGCTGGTACTAGACCACCAAGCTGAGTTCTAGCTCACCGAATCAACAGTCCGCTGGTAGTAGACCACCAAGCTGAGCTTTAGCTCACCGAATCAACAGTCCGCTGGTACTAGACAACCAGGTTGAGTTCTAGCTCACCGAATCAACCGTCCGCTGGTACTAGATCACCAAGCTGAGTTTTAGCTCACCGAATCAACAGTCCGCTGGTACTAGACCACCAAGCTGAGTTTTAGCTCACAGAATCAACAGTCGGCTGGTACTAGACCACCAAGCTGAGTTCTAGCTCACCGAATCAATAGTCCGCTGGTACTAGACCACCAAGCTGAGTTTTAGCTCACCGAATCAACAGTCAGCTGATACTAGACCACCAAGCTGAGTTCTAGCTCACCGAATCAACAGTCCGCTGGTACTAGACCACCATGCTGAGTTCTAGCTCACCGAATCAACAGTCCGCTGGTACTAGATCACCAAGCTGAGTTTTAGCTCACCGAATCAACAGTCCGCTGGTACTAGATCACCAAGTTGAGTTCTACCTCACCGAATGAACAGTCCGCTGGTACTAGATCACCAAGCTGAGTTCTAGCTCACCGAATCAACAGTCCGCTGGTAATAGACCACCAAGCTGAGTTCTAGCTCACCCAATTGACAGTCCGCTGGTACTAGACCACCAAACTGAGTTCTAGCTCACGGTATCAACAGTCCGCTGGTACTAGACCACCAAGCTGAGTTCTAGCTCACCAAATCAACAGTCCGCTGGTACTAGACCACCAAGCTGAGTTCTAGCTCACCTAATCAACAGTCCGCTGGTAGTAGACCACCAAGTTGAGTTCTAGTTCACCGAATCAACAGTCCGCTGGTACTAGACCACCAAGCTGAGTTCTAGCTCACCGAATCAACAATCCGCTGGTAGTAGACCACCAAGCTGAGTTCTAGTTCACCGAATCAACAGTCCGCTGGTACTAGACCACCAAGCTGAGTTCTAGCTCACCGAATCAACAGTCCGCTGGTAGTAGACCACCAAGCTGAGCTTTAGCTCACCGAATCAACAGTCAGCTGATACTAGACCACCAAGCTGAGTTCTAGCTCACCGAATCAACAGTCCGCTGGTACTAGACCACCATGCTGAGTTCTAGCTCACCGAATCAACAGTCCGCTGGTACTAGATCACCAAGCTGAGTTTTAGCTCACCGAATCAACAGTCCGCTGGTACTAGATCACCAAGCTGAGTTCTACCTCACCGAATGAACAGTCCGCTGGTACTAGATCACCAAGCTGAGTTCTATCTCACCGAATCAACAGTCCGCTGGTACTAGACCACCAAGCTGACTTCTAGCTATCTGGAACAACAGTCCGCTGGTACTAGACCCCCAAGTTGAGTTCTAGCTCACCGAATCGACAGTCCGCTGGTAGTAGACTACCAAGCTGAGTTCTAGCTCACCAAATCAACAGTCCGCCGGTAGTAGACCACCAAGCTGAGTTCTAGCTCACCGAATCAACAGTCGCTTGTAGTAGCCCACCAAGCTGTGTTCTAGCTCACCGAATCAACAGTCCGCTGGTACTAGACCACCAAGCTGAGTTCTAGCTCACCGAATCAACAGTCCGCTGGTACTAGACCACCAAGCGGAGTTCTAGCTCACCGAATTGACAGTTCGCTGGTACTAGACCACCAAACTGAGTTCTAGCTCACCGTATCAACAGTCCGCTGGTAATAGACCACCAAGCTGAGTTCTAGCTCACCGAATCAACAGTCCGCTGGTACTAGACCACCAAGCTGAGTTCTAGCTCACCGAATCAATAGTCCGCTGGTACTAGACCACCAAGCTGAGTTTTAGCTCACCGAATCAACAGTCCGCTGATACTAGACCACCAAGCTGAGTTCTAGCTCACCGAATCAACAGTCCGCTGGTACTAGACCACCATGCTGAGTTCTAGCTCACCGAATCAACAGTCCGCTGGTACTAGACCACCATGCTGAGTTCTAGCTCACCGAATCAACAGTCCGCTGGTACTAGATCACCAAGCTGAGTTCTACCTCACCGAAACAACAGTCCGCTGGTACTAGATCACCAAGCTTAGTTCTATCTCACCGAATCAACAGTCCGCTGGTACTAGACCACCAAGCTGACTTCTAGCTATCCGGAACAACAGTCCGCTGGTACTAGACCCCCAAGTTGAGTTCTAGCTCACCGAATCGACAGTCCGCTGGTAGTAGACTACCAAGCTGAGTTCTAGCTCACCAAATCAACAGTCCGCCGGTAGTAGACCACCAAGCTGAGTTCTAGCTCACCGAATCAACAGTCGCTTGTAGTAGCCCACCAAGCTGTGTTCTAGCTCACCGAATCAACAGTCCGCTGGTACTAGACCACCAAGCTGAGTTCTAGCTCACCGAATCAACAGTCCGCTGGTACTAGACCACCAAGCTGAGTTCTAGCTCACCGAATTGACAGTCCGCTGGTACTAGACCACCAAACTGAGTTCTAGCTCACCGTATCAACAGTCCGCTGGTAATAGACCACCAAGCTGAGTTCTAGCTCACCGAATCAACAGTCCGCTGGTACTAGACCACCAAGCTGAGTTCTAGCTCACCTAATCAACAGTCCGCTGGTAGTAGACCACCAAGTTGAGTTCTAGTTCACCGAATCAACAGTCCGCTGGTACTAGACCACCAAGCTGAGTTCTAGCTCACCGAATCAACAGTCCGCTGGTAGTAGACCACCAAGCTGAGCTTTAGCTCACCGAATCAACAATCCGCTGGTAGTAGACCACCAAGTTGAGTTCTAGTTCACCGAATCAACAGTCCGCTGGTACTAGACCACCAAGCTGAGTTCTAGCTCACCGAATCAACAGTCCGCTGGTAGTAGACCACCAAGCTGAGCTTTAGCTCACCGAATCAACAGTCCGCTGGTACTAGACAACCAGGCTGAGTTCTAGCTCACCGAATCAGCCGTCCGCTGGTACTAGACCATCAAGCTGAGTTCTAGCTCCCCGAATCAACAGTCGGCTGGTACTAGACCACCAAGCTGAGTTCTATCTCACCGAATCAACAGTCCGCTGGTACTAGATCACCAAGCTGAGGTCTAGCTCACCGAATCAACAGTCCGCTGGTAGTAGACTACCAAGCTGAGTTCTAGCTCCCCGAATCAACAATCCGCTGGTACTAGATCACCAAGCTGAGTTCTAACTCACCGAATCAACAGTCCGCTGGTAATAGACCACCAAGCTGAGTTCTAGCTCACCGAATTGACAGTCCGCTGGTACTAGACCACCAAACTGAGTTCTAGCTCACCGAATCAACAGTCCGCTGGTAATAGACCACCAAGCTGAGTTCTAGCTCACCGAATCAACAGTCCGCTGGTACTAGACCACCAAGCTGAGTTCTAGCTCACCTAATCTTTCTTTTACTAGACCACCAAACTGAGTTCTAGCTCACCGTATCAACAGTCCGCTGGTAATAGACCACCAAGCTGAGTTCCAGCTCACCGAATCAACAGTCGGCTGGTACTAGACAACCAAGCTGAGTTCTAGCTCACCGAATCAACCGTCCGCTGGTACTAGACCACCAAGCTGAGTTCTAGCTCACCAAATCAACAGTCCGCTGGTACTAGATCACCAAGCTGAGTTTAGCTCACCGAATCAACAGTCCGCTGGTACTAGATCACCAAGCTGAGTTCTAGCTCACCGAATCAACAGTCCGCTGGTACTACACCACCAAGCTGAGTTCTAGCTATCCGAAATAACAGTCCGCTGGTACTAGACCCCCAAGCTGAGTTTTAGCTCACCGAATCGACAGTCCGCTGGTAGTAGACTACCAAGCTGAGTTCTAGCTCACCAAATCAACAGTCCGCTGGTAGTAGACCACCAAGCTGAGTTCTAGCTCACCGAATCAACAGTCCGCTGGTAGTAGCCCACCAAGCTGTGTTCTAGCTCACCGAATCAACAGTCCGCTGGTACTAGACCACCAAGCTGAGTTCTAGCTCACCGAATCAACAGTTCGCTGGTACTAGACCATCAAGCTGAGTTCTAGCTGACCAAATCAACAGTTCGCTGGTACTAGACCATCAAGCTGAGTTCTAGCTCACCGAATCAACAGTCGGCTGGTACTAGACCACCAAGCTGAGTTCTATCTCACCGAATCAACAGTCCGCTGGTACTAGATCACCAAGCTGAGTTCTAGCTCACCGAATCAACAGTCCGCTGGTAGTAGACCACCAAGCTGAGTTCTAGCACATCGAATCAACAGTCCGCTGGTACTAGATCACCAAGCTGAGTTCTAGCTCACCGAATCAACAGTCCGCTAGTACTAGATCACCAAGCTGAGTTCTAGCTCACCGAATCAACAGTCTGCTGGTACTAGATGACCAAGCTGAGTTCTAAATATCCGAATCAACAGTCCGCTGGTACTAGACCCCCAAGCTGAGCTTTAGCTCACTGAATCAACAGTCCGCTGGTAATAGACCACCAAGCTGAGTTCTAGCTCACCGAATTGACAGTCCGCTGGTACTAGACCACCAAACTGAGTTCTAGCTCACCGTATCAACAGTCCGCTGGTAATAGACCACCAAGCTGAGTTCTAGCTCACCGAATCAACAGTCCGCTGGTAGTAGACCACCAAGCTGAGTTCTAGCTCACCGAATCAACAGTCCGCTAGTACTAGACCACCAAGCTGAGTTCTAGCTCACCGAATCAACCGTCCGCTGGTACTAGACCACCAAGCTGAGTTTTAGCTCACCGAATCAACAGTCTGCTGGTACTAGACCACCAAGCTGAGTTTTAGCTCACCGAATCAACAGTCCGCTGGTACTAGACCACCAAGCTGAGTTCTAGCTCACCGAATCAACAGTCCGCTGGTACTAGACCACCAAGCTGAGTTTTAGCTCACCGAATCAACAGTCAGTTGGTACTAGACCACCAAGCTGAGTTCTAGCTCACCGAATCAACAGTCCGCTGGTACTAGATAATCAAGCTAAGTTTTAGCTCACCGAATCAACAGTCCGCTGGTACTACCCCACCAAGCTGAGTTCTAGCTCACCGAATCAACAGTCCGCTGGTAGTAGACTACCAAGCTGAGTTCTAGCTCACCAAATCAACAGTCCGCTGGTAGTAGACCACCAAGCTGATTTCTAGCTCACCGAATCAACAGTCCGCTGGTAGTAGCCCACCAAGCTGAGTTCTAGCTCACCGAATCAACAGTCCGCTGGTACTAGACCACCAATCTGAGTTCTAGCTCACCGATTCAACAGTCCGCTGGTAGTAGACCATCAAGCTGAGTTCTAGCTCACCGAATCAACAATCCGCTGGTACTAGATCACCAAGCTGAGTTCTAGCTATCCGAATCAACAGTCCGCTGGTACTAGACCCCCAAGCTGAGTTTTAGCTCACCGAATCAACAGTCCGCTGGTACTAGATCAACAGGCTGAGTTCTAGCTCACCGAATGAACAGTCCGCTGGTACTAGATCACCAAGCTGAGTTCTAGCTCACCGAATCAACAGTCCGCTGGTACTAGACCATCAAGCTGAGCTCTAGCTATCCGAAACAACAGTCCGCTGGTACTAGACCCCCAAGCTGAGTTTTAGCTCACCGAATCGACAGTCCGCTGGTAATAGACTACCAAGCTGAGTTCTAGCTCACCGAATCAACAGTCCGCTGGTAGTAGACCACCAAGCTGAGTTCTAGCTCACCGAATCAACAGTCCGCTGGTAGTAGCCCACCAAGCTGTGTTCTAGCTCACCGAATCAACAGTCCGCTGGTACTAGATCACCAAGCTGAGTTCTAGCTCATCGAATCAACAGTCCGCTGGTAGTAGACCACCAAGCTGAGTTCTAGCTCATCGAATCAACAGTCCGCTGATACTAGATCACCAAGCTGAGTTATAGCTCACCGAATCAACAGTCCGCTGGTACTAGATCACCAAGCTGAGTTCTAGCTATCCGAATCAACAGTCCGCTGGTACTAGACCCCCAAGCTGAGTTTTAGCTCACCGAATCAACAGTCCGCTGGTACTAGACCACCAAGCCGAGTTCTAGCTCACCGAATCAACAGTCCGCTGGTAATAGACCACCAAGCTGAGTTCTAGCTCACCGAATCGACAGTCCGCTGGTACTAGACCACCAAACTGAGTTCTAGCTCACCGAATCAACAGTCCGCTGGTACTAGACCACCAAGCTGAGTTTTAGCTCCCCGAATCAACAATCCGCTGGTAGTAGACCACCAAGCTGAGTTCTAGTTCACCGAATCAACAGTCCGCTGGTACTAGACCACCAAGCTGAGTTCTAGCTCACCGAATCAACAGTCCGCTGGTAGTAGACCACCAAGCTGAGTTTTAGCTCACCGAATCAACCGTCCGCTGGTACTAGACAACCAACCTGAGTTCTAGCTCACCGAATCAACTGTCCGCTGGTACTAGATCACCAAGCTGAGTTTTAGCTCACCGAATCAACAATCCGCTGGTACTAGACCACCAAGCTGAGTTTTAGCTCACCGAATCAACAGTCCGCTGGTACTAGACCACCAAGCTGAGTTCTAGCTCACCGATTCAACAATCCGCTGGTACCAGACCACCAAGCTGAGTTTTAGCTCACCGAATCAACAGTCAGCTGGTACTAGACCACCAAGCTGAGTTCTAGCTCACCGAATCAACAGTCCGCTGGTACTAGATCACCAAGCTGAGTTCTATCTCACCGAATCAACAGTCCGCTGGTACTAGATCACCAAGCTGAGTTCTAGCTCACCGAATCAACAGTCCGCTGGTAGTAGACCACCAAGCTGAGTTCTAGCACATCGAATCAACAGTCCGCTGGTACTAGATCACCAAGCTGAGTTCTAGCTCACCGAATCAACAGTCCGCTAGTACTAGATCACCAAGCTGAGTTCTAGCTCACCGAATCAACAGTCTGCTGGTACTAGATCACCAAGCTGAGTTCTAAATATCCGAATCAACAGTCCGCTGGTACTAGACCCCCAAGCTGAGCTTTAGCTCACTGAATCAACAGTCCGCTGGTAATAGACCACCAAGCTGAGTTCTAACTCACCGAATTGACAGTCCGCTGGTACTAGACCACCAAACTGAGTTCTAGCTCACCGTATCAACAGTCCGCTGGTAATAGACCACCAAGCTGAGTTCTAGCTCACCGAATCAACAGTCCGCTGGTAGTAGACCACCAAGCTGAGTTCTAGCTCACCGAATCAACAGTCCGCTGGTACTAGACCACCAAGCTGAGTTCTAGCTCACCGAATCAACCGTCCGCTGGTACTAGACCACCAAGCTGAGTTTTAGCTCACCGAATCAACAGTCTGCTGGTACTAGACCACCAAGCTGAGTTTTAGCTCACCGAATCAACAGTCCGCTGGTACTAGACCACCAAGCTGAGTTCTAGCTCACCGAATCAACAATCCGCTGGTACTAGACCACCAAGCTGAGTTTTAGCTCACCGAATCAACAGTCAGTTGGTAGTAGACCACCAAGCTGAGTTCTAGCTCACCGAATCAACAGTCCGCTGGTACTAGATAATCAAGCTGAGTTTTAGCTCACCGAATCAACAGTCCGCTGGTACTACCCCACCAAGCTGAGTTCTAGCTCACCGAATCAACAGTCCGCTGGTAGTAGACTACCAAGCTGAGTTCTAGCTCACCAAATCAACAGTCCGCTGGTAGTAGACCACCAAGCTGATTTCTAGCTCACCGAATCAACAGTCCGCTGGTAGTAGCCCACCAAGCTGAGTTCTAGCTCACCGAATCAACAGTCCGCTGGTACTAGACCACCAAGCTGAGTTCTAGCTCACCGATTCAACAGTCCGCTGGTAGTAGACCATCAAGCTGAGTTCTAGCTCACCGAATCAACAGTCCGCTGGTACTAGATCACCAAGCTGAGTTTTAGCTCACCTAATCAAAAGTCCGCTGGTACTAGATCAACAGGCTGAGTTCTAGCTCACCGAATGAACAGTCCGCTGGTACTAGATCACCAAGCTGAGTTCTAGCTCACCGAATCAACAGTCCGCTGGTACTAGACCATCAAGCTGAGTTCTAGCTATCCGAAACAACAGTCTGCTGGTACTAGACCCCCAAGCTGAGTTTTAGCTCACCGAATCGACAGTCCGCTGGTAATAGACTACCAAGCTGAGTTCTAGCTCACCGAATCAACAGTCCGCTGGTAGTAGACCACCAAGCTGAGTTCTAGCTCACCGAATCAACAGTCCGCTGGTAGTAGCCCACCAAGCTGTGTTCTAGCTCACCGAATCAACAGTCCGCTGGTACTAGATCACCAAGCTGAGTTCTAGCTCACCGAATCAACAGTCTGCTGGTAGTAGACCACCAAGCTGAGTTCTAGCTCATCGAATCAACAGTCCGCTGGTACTAGATCACCAAGCTGAGTTATAGCTCACCGAATCAACAGTCCGCTGGTACTAGATCACCAAGCTGAGTTCTAGCTATCCGAATCAACAGTCCGCTGGTACTAGACCCCCAAGCTGAGTTTTAGCTCACCGAATCAACAGTCCGCTGGTACTAGACCACCAAGCCGAGTTCTAGCTCACCGAATCAACAGTCCGCTGGTAATAGACCACCAAACTGAGTTCTAGCTCACCGAATCGACAGTCCGCTGGTACTAGACCACCAAACTGCGTTCTAGCTCACCGAATCAACAGTCCGCTGGTACTAGACCACCAAGCTGAGTTTTAGCTCCCCGAATCAACAATCCGCTGATAGTAGACCACCAAGCTGAGTTCTAGTTCACCGAATCAACAGTCCGCTGGTACTAGATCACCAAGCTGAATTCTAGCTCACCGAATCAACAGTCCGCTGGTAGTAGACCACCAAGCTGAGTTCTACCTCACCGAATCAACATTCCGCTGGTACTAGATCACCAAGCTGAGTTCTAGCTCACCGAATCAACAGTCCGCTGGTACTAGATCACCAAGCTGAGTTCTAGCTATCCGAATCAACAGTCCGCTGGTACTAGACCCTCAAGCTGAGTTTTAGCTCACCGAATCGACAGTCCGCTGGTACTAGACCACCAAGCTGAGTTTTAGCTCACCGAATCAACAGTCCGCTGGTACTAGACCACCAAGCTGAGTTTTAGCTCACCGAATCAACAGTCAGTTGGTACTAGACCACCAAGCTGAGTTCTAGCTCACCGAATCAACAGTCCGCTGGTACTAGATAATCAAGCTAAGTTTTAGCTCACCGAATCAACAGTCTGCTGGTACTAGACCACCAAGCTGAGTTTTAGCTCACCGAATCAACAGTCCGCTGGTACTAGACCACCAAGCTGAGTTCTAGCTCACCGAATCAACAGTCCGCTGGTACTAGACCACCAAGCTGAGTTTTAGCTCACCGAATCAACAGTCAGTTGGTACTAGACCACCAAGCTGAGTTCTAGCTCACCGAATCAACAGTTCGCTGGTACTAGATAATCAAGCTAAGTTTTAGCTCACCGAATCAACAGTCCGCTGGTACTAGACCACCAAGCTGAGTTCTAGCTCACCGAATCAACAGTCCGCTGGTAGTAGACTACCAAGCTGAGTTCTAGCTCACCAAATCAACAGTCCGCTGGTAGTAGACCACCAAGCTGAGTTCTAGCTCACCGAATCAACAGTCCGCTGGTAGTAGCCCACCAAGCTCAGTTCTAGCTCACCGAATCAACAGTCCGCTGGTACTAGACCACCAAGCTGAGTTCTAGCTCACCGAATCAACAGTCCGCTGGTACTAGACCATCAAGCTGAGTTCTAGCTCACCGAATCAACCGTCCGCTGGTACTAGATCACCAAGCTGAGTTTTAGCTCACCTAATCAACAGTCCGCTGGTACTAGATCACCAAGCTGAGTTCTACCTCACCGAATGAACAGTCCGCTGGTACTAGACCCCCAAGCTGAGCTTTAGCTCACTGAATCAACAGTCCGCTGGTAATAGACCACCAAGCTGAGTTCTAGCTCACGGAATTGACAGTCCGCTGGTACTAGACCACCAAACTGAGTTCTAGCTCACCGTATCAACAGTCCGATGGTAATAGACCACCAAGCTGAGTTCTAGCTCACCGAATCAACAGTCCGCTGGTAGTAGACCACCAAGCTGAGTTCTAGCTCACCGAATCAACAGTCCGCTGGTACTAGACCACCAAGCTGAGTTCTAGCTCACCGAATCAACCGTCCGCTGGTACTAGACCACCAAGCTGAGTTTTAGCTCACCGAATCAACAGTCTGCTGGTATTAGACCACCAAGCTGAGTTTTAGCTCACCGAATCAACAGTCCGCTGGTACTAGACCACCAAGCTGAGTTCTAGCTCACCGAATCAACAGTCCGCTGGTACTAGACCACCAAGCTGAGTTTTAGCTCACCGAATCAACAGTCAGTTGGTACTAGACCACCAAGCTGAGTTCTAGCTCACCGAATCAACAGTCCGCTGGTACTAGATAATCAAGCTAAGTTTTAGCTCACCGAATCAACAGTCCGCTGGTACTACCCCACCAAGCTGAGTTCTAGCTCACCGAATCAACAGTCCGCTGGTAGTAGACTACCAAGCTGAGTTCTAGCTCACCAAATCAACAGTCCGCTGGTAGTAGACCACCAAGCTGATTTCTAGCTCACCGAATCAACAGTCCGCTGGTAGTAGCCCACCAAGCTGAGTTCTAGCTCACCGAATCAACAGTCCGCTGGTACTAGACCACCAAGCTGAGTTCTAGCTCACCGATTCAACAGTCCGCTGGTAGTTGACCATCAAGCTGAGTTCTAGCTTACCGAATCAACAGTCCGCTGGTACTAGATCACCAAGCTGAGTTTTAGCTCACCTAATCAACAGTCCGCTGGTACTAGATCACCAAGCTGAGTTCTAGCTCACCGAATCAACAGTCCGCTGGTACTAGACCATCAAGCTGAGCTCTAGCTATCCGAAACAACAGTCCGCTGGTACTAGACACCCAAGCTGAGTTTTAGCTCACCGAATCGACAGTCCGCTGGTAATAGACTACCAAGCTGAGTTCTAGCTCACCGAATCAACAGTCCGCTGGTAGTAGACCACCAAGCTGAGTTCTAGCTCACCGAATCAACAGTCCGCTGGTAGTAGCCCACCAAGCTGTGTTCTAGCTCACCAAATCAACAGTCCGCTGGTACTAGATCACCAAGCTGAGTTCTAGCTCACCGAATCAACAGTCCGCTGGTAGTAGACCACCAAGCTGAGTTCTAGCTCATCGAATCAACAGTCCGCTGGTACTAGATCACCAAGCTGAGTTCTAGCTCACCGAATCAACAGTCCGCTGGTACTAGATAATCAAGCTAAGTTTTAGCTCACCGAATCAACAGTCCGCTGGTACTACCCCACCAAGCTGAGTTCTAGCTCACCGAATCAACAGTCCGCTGGTAGTAGACTACCAAGCTGAGTTCTAGCTCACCAAATCAACAGTCCGCTGGTAGTAGACCACCAAGCTGATTTCTAGCTCACCGAATCAACAGTCCGCTGGTAGTAGCCCACCAAGCTGAGTTCTAGCTCACCGAATCAACAGTCCGCTGGTACTAGACCACCAAGCTGAGTTCTAGCTCACCGATTCAACAGTCCGCTGGTAGTAGACCATCAAGCTGAGTTCTAGCTTACCGAATCAACAGTCCGCTGGTACTAGATCACCAAGCTGAGTTTTAGCTCACCTAATCAACAGTCCGCTGGTACTAGATCACCAAGCTGAGTTCTAGCTCACCGAATCAACAGTCCGCTGGTACTAGACCATCAAGCTGAGCTCTAGCTATCCGAAACAACAGTCCGCTGGTACTAGACACCCAAGCTAGGTTTTAGCTCACCGAATCGACAGTCCGCTGGTAATAGACTACCAAGCTGAGTTCTAGCTCACCGAATCAACAGTCCGCTGGTAGTAGACCACCAAGCTGAGTTCTAGCTCACCGAATCAACAGTCCGCTGGTAGTAGCCCACCAAGCTGTGTTCTAGCTCACCGAATCAACAGTCCGCTGGTACTAGATCACCAAGCTGAGTTCTAGCTCACCGAATCAACAGTCCGCTGGTAGTAGACCACCAAGCTGAGTTCTAGCTCATCGAATCAACAGTCCGCTGGTACTAGATCACCAAGCTGAGTAATAGCTCACCGAATCAACAGTCCGCTGGTACTAGATCACCAAGCTGAGTTCTAGCTATCCGAATCAACAGTCCGCTGGTACTAGACCCCCAAGCTGAGTTTTAGCTCACCGAATCAACAGTCCGCTGGTACTAGACCACCAAGCCGAGTTCTAGCTCACCGAATCAACAGTCCGCTGGTAATAGACCACCAAGCTGAGTTCTAGCTCACCGAATCGACAGTCCGCTGGTACTAGACCACCAAACTGAGTTCTAGCTCACCGAATCAACAGTCCGCTGGTACTAGACCACCAAGCTGAGTTTTAGCTCCCCGAATCAACAATCCGCTGGTAGTAGACCACCAAGCTGAGTTCTAGTTCACCGAATCAACAGTCCGCTGGTAGTAGACCACCAAGCTGAGTTCTAGCTCACCGAATCAACAGTCCGCTGGTAGTAGACCACCAAGCTGAGTTTTAGCTCACCGAATCAACAGTCCGCTGGTACTAGACAACCAACCTGAGTTCTAGCTCACCGAATCAACTGTCCGCTGGTACTAGATCACCAAGCTGAGTTTTAGCTCACCGAATCAACAATCCGCTGGTACTAGACCACCAAGCTGAGTTCTAGCTCACCGAATCAACAGTCCGCTGGTACTAGACCACCAAGCTGAGTTCTAGCTCACCGATTCAACAATCCGCTGGTACCAGACCACCAAGCTGAGTTTTAGCTCACCGAATCAACAGTCAGCTGGTACTAGACCACCAAGCTGAGTTCTAGCTCACCGAATCAACAGTCCGCTGGTACTAGATCACCAAGCTGAGTTCTATCTCACCGAATCAACAGTCCGCTGGTACTAGATCACCAAGCTGAGTTCTAGCTCACCGAATCAACAGTCCGCTGGTAGTAGACCACCAAGCTGAGTTCTAGCACATCGAATCAACAGTCCGCTGGTACTAGATCACCAAGCTGAGTTCTAGCTCACCGAATCAACAGTCCGCTAGTACTAGATCACCAAGCTGAGTTCTAGCTCACCGAATCAACAGTCTGCTGGTACTAGATCACCAAGCTGAGTTCTAAATATCCGAATCAACAGTCCGCTGGTACTAGACCCCCAAGCTGAGCTTTAGCTCACCGAATCAACAGTCCGCTGGTAGTAGACTACCAAGCTGAGTTCTAGCTCACCAAATCAACAGTCCGCTGGTAGTAGACCACCAAGCTGATTTCTAGCTCACCGAATCAACAGTCCGCTGGTAGTAGCCCACCAAGCTGAGTTCTAGCTCACCGAATCAACAGTCCGCTGGTACTAGACCACCAAGCTGAGTTTTAGCTCCCCGAATCAACAATCCGCTGGTAGTAGACCACCAAGCTGAGTTCTAGTTCACCGAATCAACAGTCCGCTGGTACTAGACCACCAAGCTGAGTTCTAGCTCACCGAATCAACAGTCCGCTGGTAGTAGACCACCAAGCTGAGTTCTAGCTCACCGAATCAACAGTCCGCTGGTACTAGACCACCAAGCTGAGTTTTAGCTCACCGAATCAACAATCCGCTGGTAGTAGACCACCAAGCTGAGTTCTAGTTCACCGAATCAACAGTCCGCTGGTACTAGACCACCAAGCTGAGTTCTAGCTCACCGAATCAACAGTCCGCTGGTAGTAGACCACCAAGCTGAGTTTTAGCTCACCGAATCAACAGTCAGCTGGTACTAGACCACCAAGCTGAGTTTTAGCTCACCGAATCAACAGTCAGCTGGTACTAGACCACCAAGCTGAGTTCTAGCTCACCGAATCAACAGTCCGCTGGTACTAGATCACCAAGCTGAGTTCTATCTCACCGAATCAACAGTCCGCTGGTACTAGATCACCAAGCTGAGTTCTAGCTCACCGAATCAACAGTCCGCTGGTAGTAGACCACCAAGCTGAGTTCTAGCACATCGAATCAACAGTCCGCTGGTACTAGATCACCAAGCTGAGTTCTAGCTCACCGAATCAACAGTCCGCTAGTACTAGATCACCAAGCTGAGTTCTAGCTCACCGAATCAACAGTCTGCTGGTACTAGATCACCAAGCTGAGTTCTAAATATCCGAATCAACAGTCCGCTGGTACTAGACCCCCAAGCTGAGCTTTAGCTCACCGAATCAACAGTCCGCTGGTAGTAGACTACCAAGCTGAGTTCTAGCTCACCAAATCAACAGTCCGCTGGTAGTAGACCACCAAGCTGATTTCTAGCTCACCGAATCAACAGTCCGCTGGTAGTAGCCCACCAAGCTGAGTTCTAGCTCACCGAATCAACAGTCCGCTGGTACTAGACCACCAAGCTGAGTTCTAGCTCACCGATTCAACAGTCCGCTGGTAGTAGACCATCAAGCTGAGTTCTAGCTCACCGAATCAACAGTCCGCTGGTACTAGATCACCAAGCTGAGTTTTAGCTCACCTAATCAAAAGTCCGCTGGTACTAGATCAACAGGCTGAGTTCTAGCTCACCGAATGAACAGTCCGCTGGTACTAGATCACCAAGCTGAGTTCTAGCTCACCGAATCAACAGTCCGCTGGTACTAGACCATCAAGCTGAGTTCTAGCTATCCGAAACAACAGTCCGCTGGTACTAGACCCCCAAGCTGAGTTTTAGCTCACCGAATCGACAGTCCGCTGGTAATAGACTACCAAGCTGAGTTCTAGCTCACCGAATCAACAGTCCGCTGGTAGTAGACCACCAAGCTGAGTTCTAGCTCACCGAATCAACAGTCCGCTGGTAGTAGCCCACCAAGCTGTGTTCTAGCTCACCGAATCAACAGTCCGCTGGTACTAGATCACCAAGCTGAGTTCTAGCTCACCGAATCAACAGTCCGCTGGTAGTAGACCACCAAGCTGAGTTCTAGCTCATCGAATCAACAGTCCGCTGGTACTAGATCACCAAGCTGAGTTATAGCTCACCGAATCAACAGTCCGCTGGTACTAGATCACCAAGCTGAGTTCTAGCTATCCGAATCAACAGTTCGCTGGTACTAGACCCCCAAGCTGAGTTTTAGCTCACCGAATCAACAGTCCGCTGGTACTAGACCACCAAGCCGAGTTCTAGCTCACCGAATCAACAGTCCGCTGGTAATAGACCACCAAGCGGAGTTCTAGCTCACCGAATCGACAGTCCGCTGGTACTAGACCACCAAACTGAGTTCTAGCTCACCGAATCAACAGTCCGCTGGTACTAGACCACCAAGCTGAGTTTTAGCTCCCCGAATCAACAATCCGCTGATAGTAGACCACCAAGCTGAGTTCTAGTTCACCGAATCAACAGTCCGCTGGTACTAGACCACCAAGCTGAGTTCTAGCTCACCGAATCAACAGTCCGCTGGTAGTAGACCACCAAGCTGAGTTCTAGCTCACCGAATCAACTGTCCGCTGGTACTAGATCACCAAGCTGAGTTTTAGCTCACCGAATCAACAATCCGCTGGTACTAGACCACCAAGCTGAGTTTTAGCTCACCGAATCAACAGTCCGCTGGTACTAGACCACCAAGCTGAGTTCTAGCTCACCGATTCAACAATCCGCTGGTACCAGACCACCAAGCTGAGTTTTAGCTCACCGAATCAACAGTCAGCTGGTACTAGACCACCAAGCTGAGTTCTAGCTCACCGAATCAACAGTCCGCTGGTACTAGATCACCAAGCTGAGTTTTAGCTCACCGAATCAACAGTCCGCTGGTACTAGATCACCAAGCTAAGTTTTAGCTCACCGAATCAACAGTCCGCTGGTACTAGACCACCAAGCTGAGTTCTAGCTCACCGAATCAACAGTCCGCAGGTAGTAGACTACCAAGCTGAGCTCTAGCTCACCAAATCAACAGTCCGCTGGTACTAGACCACCAAGCTGAGTTCTAGCTCACCGAATCAACAGTCCGCTGGTAGTACCCCACCAAGCTGAGTTCTAGCTCACCGAATCAACAGTCCGCTGGTACTAGACCATCAAGCTGAGTTCTAGCTCGCCAAATCAACAGTCCGCTGGTACTAGACCATCAAGCTGAGTTCTAGCTCACCGAATCAACAGTCGGCTGGTACTAAACCATCAAGCTGAGTTCTAGCTCACCGAATCAACAGTCCGCTGGTACTAGATCACCAAGCTGAATTCTAGCTCACCGAATCAACAGTCCGCTGGTAGTAGACCACCAAGCTGAGTTCTACCTCACCGAATCAACATTCCGCTGGTACTAGATCACCAAGCTGAGTTCTAGCTCACCGAATCAACAGTCCGCTGGTACTAGATCACCAAGCTGAGTTCTAGCTCACCGAATTAACAGTCCGCTGGTACTAGATCACCAAGCTGAGTTCTAGCTATCCGAATCAACAGTCCGCTGGTACTAGACCACCAAGCTGAGTTTTAGCTCACCGAATCAACAGTCCGCTGGTACTAGACCACCAAGCTGAGTTTTAGCTCACCGAATCAACAGTCAGTTGGTACTAGACCACCAAGCTGAGTTCTAGCTCACCGAATCAACAGTCCGCTGGTACTAGATAATCAAGCTAAGTTTTAGCTCACCGAATCAACAGTCTGCTGGTACTAGACCACCAAGCTGAGTTTTAGCTCACCGAATCAACAGTCCGCTGGTACTAGACCACCAAGCTGAGTTCTAGCTCACCGAATCAACAGTCCGCTGGTACTAGACCACCAAGCTGAGTTTTAGCTCACCAAATCAACAGTCCGCTGGTACTAGATCACCAAGCTGAGTTTTAGCTCACCGAATCAACAGTCCGCTGGTACTAGATCACCAAGCTAAGTTTTAGCTCACCGAATCAACAGTCCGCTGGTACTAGACCACCAAGCTGAGTTCTAGCTCACCGAATCAACAGTCCGCAGGTAGTAGACTACCAAGCTGAGCTCTAGCTCACCAAATCAACAGTCCGCTGGTACTAGACCACCAAGCTGAGTTCTAGCTCACCGAATCAACAGTCCGCTGGTAGTAGCCCACCAAGCTGAGTTCTAGCTCACCGAATCAACAGTCCGCTGGTACTAGACCATCAAGCTGAGTTCTAGCTCGCCAAATCAACAGTCCGCTGGTACTAGACCATCAAGCTGAGTTCTAGCTCACCGAATCAACAGTCGGCTGGTACTAAACCATCAAGCTGAGTTCTAACTCACCGAATCAACAGTCCGCTGGTACTAGATCACCAAGCTGAATTCTAGCTCACCGAATCAACAGTCCGCTGGTAGTAGACCACCAAGCTGAGTTCTACCTCACCGAATCAACATTCCGCTGGTACTAGATCACCAAGCTGAGTTCTAGCTCACCGAATCAACAGTCCGCTGGTACTAGATCACCAAGCTGAGTTCTAGCTATCCGAATCAACAGTCCGCTGGTACTAGACCCTCAAGCTGAGTTTTAGCTCACCGAATCGACAGTCCGCTGGTACTAGACCACCAAGCTGAGTTTTAGCTCACCGAATCAACAGTCCGCTGGTACTAGACCACCAAGCTGAGTTTTAGCTCACCGAATCAACAGTCAGTTGGTACTAGACCACCAAGCTGAGTTCTAGCTCACCGAATCAACAGTCCGCTGGTACTAGATAATCAAGCTAAGTTTTAGCTCACCGAATCAACAGTCTGCTGGTACTAGACCACCAAGCTGAGTTTTAGCTCACCGAATCAACAGTCCGCTGGTACTAGACCACCAAGCTGAGTTCTAGCTCACCGAATCAACAGTCTGCTGGTACTAGACCACCAAGCTGAGTTTTAGCTCACCGAATCAACAGTCAGTTGGTACTAGACCACCAAGCTGAGTTCTAGCTCACCGAATCAACAGTCCGCTGGTACTAGATAATCAAGCTAAGTTTTAGCTCACCGAATCAACAGTCCGCTGGTACTAGACCACCAAGCTGAGTTCTAGCTCACCGAATCAACAGTCCGCTGGTAGTAGACTACCAAGCTGAGTTCTAGCTCACCAAATCAACAGTCCGCTGGTAGTAGACCACCAAGCTGAGTTCTAGCTCACCGAATCAACAGTCCGCTGGTAGTAGCCCACCAAGCTCAGTTCTAGCTCACCGAATCAACAGTCCGCTGGTACTAGACCACCAAGCTGAGTTCTAGCTCACCGAATCAACAGTCCGCTGGTACTAGACCATCAAGCTGAGTTCTAGCTCACCGAATCAACCGTCCGCTGGTACTAGATCACCAAGCTGAGTTTTAGCTCACCTAATCAACAGTCCGCTGGTACTAGATCACCAAGCTGAGTTCTACCTCACCGAATGAACAGTCCGCTGGTACTAGACCCCCAAGCTGAGCTTTAGCTCACTGAATCAACAGTCCGCTGGTAATAGACCACCAAGCTGAGTTCTAGCTCACGGAATTGACAGTCCGCTGGTACTAGACCACCAAACTGAGTTCTAGCTCACCGTATCAACAGTCCGATGGTAATAGACCACCAAGCTGAGTTCTAGCTCACCGAATCAACAGTCCGCTGGTAGTAGACCACCAAGCTGAGTTCTAGCTCACCGAATCAACAGTCCGCTGGTACTTGACCACCAAGCTGAGTTCTAGCTCACCGAATCAACCGTCCGCTGGTACTAGACCACCAAGCTGAGTTTTAGCTCACCGAATCAACAGTCTGCTGGTACTAGACCACCAAGCTGAGTTTTAGCTCACCGAATCAACAGTCCGCTGGTACTAGACCACCAAGCTGAGTTCTAGCTCACCGAATCAACAGTCCGCTGGTACTAGACCACCAAGCTGAGTTTTAGCTCACCGAATCAACAGTCAGTTGGTACTAGACCACCAAGCTGAGTTCTAGCTCACCGAATCAACAGTCCGCTGGTACTAGATAATCAAGCTAAGTTTTAGCTCACCGAATCAACAGTCCGCTGGTACTACCCCACCAAGCTGAGTTCTAGCTCACCGAATCAACAGTCCGCTGGTAGTAGACTACCAAGCTGAGTTCTAGCTCACCAAATCAACAGTCCGCTGGTAGTAGACCACCAAGCTGATTTCTAGCTCACCGAATCAACAGTCCGCTGGTAGTAGCCCACCAAGCTGAGTTCTAGCTCACCGAATCAACAGTCCGCTGGTACTAGACCACCAAGCTGAGTTCTAGCTCACCGATTCAACAGTCCGCTGGTAGTAGACCATCAAGCTGAGTTCTAGCTCACCGAATCAACAGTCCGCTGGTACTAGATCACCAAGCTGAGTTTTAGCTCACCTAATCAAAAGTCCGCTGGTACTAGATCAACAGGCTGAGTTCTAGCTCACCGAATGAACAGTCCGCTGGTACTAGATCACCAAGCTGAGTTCTAGCTCACCGAATCAACAGTCCGCTGGTACTAGACCATCAAGCTGAGTTCTAGCTATCCGAAACAACAGTCCGCTGGTACTAGACCCCCAAGCTGAGTTTTAGCTCACCGAATCGACAGTCCGCTGGTAATAGACTACCAAGCTGAGTTCTAGCTCAGCGAATCAACAGTCCGCTGGTAGTAGACCACCAAGCTGAGTTCTAGCTCACCGAATCAACAGTCCGCTGGTAGTAGATCACCAAGCTGAGTTCTAGCTCATCGAATCAACAGTCCGCTGGTACTAGATCACCAAGCTGAGTTATAGCTCACCGAATCAACAGTCCGCTGGTATTAGATCACCAAGCTGAGTTCTAGCTATCCGAATCAACAGTCCGCTGGTACTAGACCCACAAGCTGAGTTTTAGCTCACCAAATCAACAGTCCGCTGGTACTAGACCACCAAGCCGAGTTCTAGCTCACCGAATCAACAGTCCGCTGGTAATAGACCACCAAGCTGAGTTCTAACTCACCGAATGGACAGTCCGCTGGTACTAGACCACCAAACTGAGTTCTAGCTCACCGAATCAACAGTCCGCTGGTACTAGACCACCAAGCTGAGTTTTAGCTCCCCGAATCAACAATCCGCTGATAGTAGACCACCAAGCTGAGTTCTAGTTCACCGAATCAACAGTCCGCTGGTACTAGACCACCAAGCTGAGTTCTAGCTCACCGAATCAACAGTCCGCTGGTAGTAGACCACCAAGCTGAGTTCTAGCTCACCGAATCAACTCTCCGCTGGTACTAGATCACCAAGCTGAGTTTTAGCTCACCGAATCAACAATCCGCTGGTACTAGACCACCAAGCTGAGTTTTAACTCACCGAATCAACAGTCCGCTGGTACTAGACCACCAAGCTGAGTTCTAGCTCACCGATTCAACAATCCGCTGGTACCAGACCACCAAGCTGAGTTTTAGCTCACCGAATCAACAGTCAGCTGGTACTAGACCACCAAGCTGAGTTCTAGCTCACCGAATCAACAGTCCGCTGGTACTAGATCACCAAGCTGAGTTTTAGCTCACCGAATCAACAGTCCGCTGGTTCTAGATCACCAAGCTAAGTTTTAGCTCACCGAATCAACAGTCCGCTGGTACTAGACCACCAAGCTGAGTTCTAGCCCACCGAATCAACAGTCCGCAGGTAGTAGACTACCAAGCTGAGCTCTAGCTCACCAAATCAACAGTCCGCTGGTAGTAGACCACCAAGCTGTGTTCTACCTCACCGAATCAACAGTCCGCTGGTAGTAGCCCACCAAGCTGAGTTCTAGCTCACCGAATCAACAGTCCGCTGGTACTAGACCATCAAGCTGAGTTCTAGCTCACCAAATCAACAGTCCGCTGGTACTAGACCATCAAGCTGAGTTCTAGCTCACCGAATCAACAGTCGGCTGGTACTAAACCATCAAGCTGAGTTCTAGCTCACCGAATCAACAGTGCGCTGGTACTAGATCACCAAGCTGGATTCTAGCTCACTGAATCAACAGTCCGCTGGTAGTAGACCACCAAGCTGAGTTCTACCTCACCGAATCAACATTCCGCTGGTACTAGATCACCAAGCTGAGTTCTAGCTCACCGAATCAACAGTCCGCTGGTACTAGATCACCAAGCTGAGTTCTAGCTCACCGAATTAACAGTCCGCTGGTACTAGATCACCAAGCTGAGTTCTAGCTATCCGAATCAACAGTCCGCTGGTACTAGACCCTCAAGCTGAGTTTTAGCTCACCGAATCGACAGTCCGCTGGTAGTAGACCACCAAGCTGAGTTTTAGCTCACCGAATCAACAGTCCGCTGGTACTAGACCACCAAGCTGAGTTTTAGCTCACCGAATCAACAGTCAGTTGGTACTAGACCACCAAGCTGAGTTCTAGCTCACCGAATCAACAGTCCGCTGGTACTAGATAATCAAGCTAAGTTTTAGCTCACCGAATCAACAGTCTGCTGGTACTAGACCACCAAGCTGAGTTTTAGCTCACCGAATCAACAGTCCGCTGGTACTAGACCACCAAGCTGAGTTCTAGCTCACCGAATCAACAGTCCGCTGGTACTAGACCACCAAGCTGAGTTTTAGCTCACCGAATCAACAGTCAGTTGGTACTAGACCACCAAGCTGAGTTCTAGCTCACCGAATCAACAGTCCGCTGGTACTAGATAATCAAGCTAAGTTTTAGCTCACCGAATCAACAGTCCGCTGGTACAAGACCACCAAGCTGAGTTCTAGCTCACCGAATCAACAGTCCGCTGATAGTAGACTACCAAGCTGAGTTCTAGCTCACCAAATCAACAGTCCGCTGGTAGTAGACCACCAAGCTGAGTTCTAGCTCACCGAATCAACAGTCCGCTGGTAGTAGCCCACCAAGCTCAGTTCTAGCTCACCGAATCAA
The DNA here is from genome assembly GCA_963680875.1 of Bathymodiolus brooksi. NCBI lineage: Eukaryota > Metazoa > Mollusca > Bivalvia > Mytilida > Modiolidae > Bathymodiolus > Bathymodiolus brooksi. Next base: position 83,145,531 of record OY804582.1, on the reverse strand, counting down.
CAGTCCGCTGGTACTAGACCACCAAGCTGAGTTCTAGCTCACCGAATCAACAGTCCGCTGGTACTAGACCATCAAGCTGAGTTCTAGCTCACCGAATCAACCGTCCGCTGGTACTAGATCACCAAGCTGAGTTTTAGCTCACCTAATCAACAGTCCGCTGGTACTAGATCACCAAGCTGAGTTCTACCTCACCGAATGAACAGTCCGCTGGTACTAGATCACCAAGCTGAGTTCTAGCTCACCGAATCAACAGTCCGCTGGTACTAGAACACCAAGCTGAGTTCTAGCTATCCGAAACAACAGTCCGCTGGTACTAGACCACCAAGCTGAGTTCTAGCTCACCGAATCAACAGTCCGCTGGTAGTAGACCACCAAGCTGAGTTCTAGCTCACCGAATCAACAGTCAGCTGGTAGTAGCCCACCAAGCTGTGTTCTAGCTCCCCGAATCAACAGTCCGCTGGTGCTAGACCACCAAGCTGAGTTCTAGCTCACCGTATCAACAGTCCGCTGGTACTAGACCATCAAGCTGAGTTCTAGCTCACCAAATCAACAGTCCGCTGGTACTAGACCATCAAGCTGAGTTCTAGCTCACCGAATCAACAGCCGGCTGGTACTAGACCACCAGGCTGAGTTCTAGCTCACCGAATCAACAGTCCGCTGGTACTAGATCACCAAGCTAAGTTCTAGCTCACCGAATCAACAGTCCGCTGGTAGTAGACCACCAAGCTGAGTTCTAGCTCATCGAATCAACAGTCCGCTGGTACTAGATCACCAAGCTGAGTTCTAGCTCACCGAATCAACAGTCCGCTGGTACTAGATCACCAAGCTGAGTTTTAGCTCACCGAATCAACAGTCCGCTGGTACTAGACCACCAAGCTGAGTTCTAGCTCACCGAATCAACAGTCCGCTGGTACTAGATCACCAAGCTGAGTTTTAGCTCACCGAATCAACAGTCCGCTGGTACTAGATCACCAAGCTAAGTTTTAGCTCACCGAATCAACAGTCCGCTGGTACTAGACCACCAAGCTGAGTTCTAGCTCACCGAATCAACAGTCCGCAGGTAGTAGACTACCAAGCTGAGCTCTAGCTCACCAAATCAACAGTCCGCTGGTAGTAGACCACCAAGCTGTGTTCTAGCTCACCGAATCAACAGTCCGCTGGTAGTAGCCCACCAAGCTGAGTTCTAGCTCACCGAATCAACAGTCCGCTGGTACTAGACCATCAAGCTGAGTTCTAGCTCACCAAATCAACAGTCCGCTGGTACTAGACCATCAAGCTGAGTTCTAGCTCACCGAATCAACAGTCGGCTGGTACTAAACCATCAAGCTGAGTTCTAGCTCACCGAATCAACAGTCCGCTGGTACTAGATCACCAAGCTGGATTCTAGCTCACCGAATCAACAGTCCGCTGGTAGTAGACCACCAAGCTGAGTTCTACCTCACCGAATCAACATTCCGCTGGTACTAGATCACCAAGCTGAGTTCTAGCTCACCGAATCAACAGTCCGCTGGTACTAGATCACCAAGCTGAGTTCTAGCTCACCGAATTAACAGTCCGCTGGTACTAGACCACCAAGCTGAGTTTTAGCTCACCGAATCGACAGTCCGCTGGTACTAGACCACCAAGCTGAGTTTTAGCTCACCGAATCAACAGTCCGCTGGTACTAGACCACCAAGCTGAGTTCTAGCTCACCGAATCAACAGTCCGCTGGTACTAGATAATCAAGCTAAGTTTTAGCTCACCGAATCAACAGTCTGCTGGTACTAGACCACCAAGCTGAGTTTTAGCTCACCGAATCAACAGTCCGCTGGTACTAGACCACCAAGCTGAGTTCTAGCTCACCGAATCAACAGTCCGCTGGTACTAGACCACCAAGCTGAGTTTTAGCTCACCGAATCAACAGTCAGTTGGTACTAGACCACCAAGCTGAGTTCTAGCTCACCGAATCAACAGTCCGCTGGTACTAGATAATCTAGCTAAGTTTTAGCTCACCGAATCAACAGTCCGCTGGTAGTAGACCACCAAGCTGAGTTCTAGCTCACCGAATCAACAGTCCGCTGGTAGTAGACTACCAAGCTGAGTTCTAGCTCACCAAATCAACAGTCCGCTGGTAGTAGACCACCAAGCTGAGTTCTAGCTCACCGAATCAACAGTCCGCTGGTAGTAGCCCACCAAGCTCAGTTCTAGCTCACCGAATCAACAGTCCGCTGGTACTAGACCACCAAGCTGAGTTCTAGCTCACCGAATCAACAGTCCGCTGGTACTAGACCATCAAGCTGAGTTCTAGCTCACCGAATCAACCGTCCGCTGGTACTAGATCACCAAGCTGAGTTTTAGCTCACCTAATCAACAGTCCGCTGGTACTAGATCACCAAGCTGAGTTCTACCTCACCGAATGAACAGTCCGCTGGTACTAGATCACCAAGCTGAGTTCTAGCTCACCGAATCAACAGTCCGCTGGTACTAGAACACCAAGCTGAGTTCTAGCTATCCGAAACAACAGTCCGCTGGTACTAGACCACCAAGCTGAGTTCTAGCTCACCGAATCAACAGTCCGCTGGTAGTAGACCACCAAGCTGAGTTCTAGCTCACCGAATCAACAGTCAGCTGGTAGTAGCCCACCAAGCTGTGTTCTAGCTCCCCGAATCAACAGTCCGCTGGTGCTAGACCACCAAGCTGAGTTCTAGCTCACCGTATCAACAGTCCGCTGGTACTAGACCATCAAGCTGAGTTCTAGCTCACCAAATCAACAGTCCGCTGGTACTAGACCATCAAGCTGAGTTCTAGCTCACCGAATCAACAGCCGGCTGGTACTAGACCACCAAGCTGAGTTCTAGCTCACCGAATCAACAGTCCGCTGGTACTAGATCACCAAGCTAAGTTCTAGCTCACCGAATCAACAGTCCGCTGGTAGTAGACCACCAAGCTGAGTTCTAGCTAATCGAATCAACAGTCCGCTGGTACTAGATCACCAAGCTGAGTTCTAGCTCACCGAATCAACAGTCCGCTGGTACTAGATCACCAAGCTGAGTTCTAGCTCACCGAATCAACAGTCCGCTGGTACTAGACCACCAAGCTGAGTTCTAGCTCACCGAATCAACAGTCCGCTGGTACTAGACCACCAAGCTGAGTTCTAGCACACCAAATCAACAATCCGCTGGTAGTAGACCACCAAGCTGAGTTTTAGCTCACCGAATCAACAGTCCGCTGGTACTAGACAACCAAGCTGAGTTCTAACTCACCGAATCAACCGTCCGCTGGTACTAGATCACCAAGCTGAGTTTTAGCTCACCGAATCAACAATCCGCTGGTACTAGACCACCAAGCTGAGTTTTAGCTCACCGAATCAACAGTCCGCTGGTACTAGATCACCAAGCTGCGTTCTAGCTCACCGAATCAACAGTCAGCTGGTAGTAGACTACCAAGCTGAGTTCTAGCTCACCGAATCGACAGTCCGCTGGTACTAGACCACCAAACTGAGTTCTAGCTCACCGTATCAACACTCCGCTGGTACTAGACCACCAAGCTGAGTTCTAGCTCACCGAATCAACAATCCGCTGGTAGTAGACCACCAAGCTGAGTTCTAGTTCACCGAATCAACAGTCCGCTGGTACTAGACCATCAAGCTGAGTTCTAACTCACCGAATCAACAGTCCGCTGGTAGTAGACCACCAAGCTGAGTTTTAGCTCACCGAATCAACAGTCCGCTGGTACTAGACAACCAAGCTGAGTTCTAACTCACCGAATCAACCGTCCGCTGGTACTAGACCACCAAGCTGAGTTTTAGCTCACCGAATCAACAATCCGCTGGTACTAGACCACCAAGCTGAGTTTTAGCTCACCGAATCAACAGTCCGCTGGTACTAGACCACCAAGCTGAGTTCTAGCTCACCGAATCAACAGTCCGCTGGTACTAGACCACCAAGCTGAATTTTAGCTCACCGAATCAACAGTCAGCTGGTACTAGACCACCAAGCTGAGTTCTAGCTCATCGAATCAACAGTCCGCTGGTACTAGATCACCAAGCTGAGTTCTAGCTCACCGAATCAACAGTCCGCTGGTACTAGATCACCAAGCTAAGTTTTAGCTCACCGAATCAACAGTCCGCTGGTACTAGACCACCAAGCTGAGTTCTAGCTCACCGAATCAACAGTCCGCAGGTAGTAGACTACCAAGCTGAGTTCTAGCTAACCAAATCAACAGTCCGCTGGTAGTAGACCACCAAGCTGAGTTCTAGCTCACCGAATCAACAGCCGGCTGGTACTAGACCACCAAGCTGAGTTCTAGCTCACCGAATCAACAGTCCGCTGGTACTAGATCACCAAGCTAAGTTCTAGCTCACCGAATCAACAGTCCGCTGGTAGTAGACCACCAAGCTGAGTTCTAGCTCATCGAATCAACAGTCCGCTGGTACTAGATCACCAAGCTGAGTTCTAGCTCACCGAATCAACAGTCCGCTGGTACTAGATCACCAAGCTGAGTTCTAGCTCACCGAATCAACAGTCCGCTGGTACTAGACCACCAAGCTGAGTTCTAGCTCACCGAATCAACAGTCCGCTGGTACTAGACCACCAAGCTGAGTTCTAGCTCACCAAATCAACAATCCGCTGGTAGTAGACCACCAAGCTGAGTTTTAGCTCACCGAATCAACAGTCCGCTGGTACTAGACAACCAAGCTGAGTTCTAACTCACCGAATCAACCGTCCGCTGGTACTAGATCACCAAGCTGAGTTTTAGCTCACCGAATCAACAATCCGCTGGTACTAGACCACCAAGCTGAGTTTTAGCTCACCGAATCAACAGTCCGCTGATACTAGACCACCAAGCTGAGTTTTAGCTCACCGAATCAACAGTCAGCTGGTACTAGACCACCAAGCTGAGTTCTAGCTCACCGAATCAACAGTCCGCTGGTACTAGATCACCAAGCTGAGTTCTAGCTCACCGAATCAACAGTCCGCTGGTACTAGATCACCAAGCTAAGTTCTAGCTCACCGAATCAACAGTCCGCTGGTACTAGACCACCAAGCTGAGTTCTAGCTCACCGAATCAACAGTCCGCAGGTAGTAGACTACCAAGCTGAGTTCTAGCTCACCGAATCGACAGTCCGCTGGTACTAGACCACCAAACTGAGTTCTAGCTCACCGTATCAACACTCCGCTGGTAATAGACCACCAAGCTGAGTTCTAGCTCACCGATCAAACAGTCCGCTGGTACTAGACCACCAAGCTGAGTTCTAGCTCACCGAATCAACAATCCGCTGGTAGTAGACCACCAAGCTGAGTTCTAGTTCACCGAATCAACAGTCCGCTGGTACTAGACCATCAAGCTGAGTTCTAGCTCACCGAATCAACAGTTCGCTGGTAGTAGACCACCAAGCTGAGTTTTAGCTCACCGAATCAACAGTCCGCTGGTACTAGACAACCAAGCTGAGTTCTAACTCACCGAATCAACCGTCCGCTGGTACTAGACCACCAAGCTGAGTTTTAGCTCACCGAATCAACAATCCGCTGGTACTAGACCACCAAGCTGAGTTTTAGCTCACCGAATCAACAGTCCGCTGGTACTAGACCACCAAGCTGAGTTCTAGCTCACCGAATCAACAGTCCGCTGGTACTAGACCACCAAGCTGAATTTTAGCTCACCGAATCAACAGTCAGCTGGTACTAGACCACCAAGCTGAGTTCTAGCTCACCGAATCAACAGTCCGCTGGTACTAGATCACCAAGCTGAGTTCTAGCTCACCGAATCAACATTCCGCTGGTACTAGATCACCAAGCTGAGTTCTAGCTCACCGAATTAACAGTCCGCTGGTACTAGATCACCAAGCTGAGTTTTAGCTATCCGAATCAACAGTCCGCTGGTACTAGACCCCCAAGCTGAGTTTTAGCTCACCGAATCGACAGTCCGCTGGTACTAGACCACCAAGCTGAGTTCTAGCTCACCGAATCAACAGTCCGCTGGTAGTAGATCACCAAGCTGAGTTTTAGCTCACCGAATCAACAATCCGCTGGTACTAGACCACCAAGCTGAGTTTTAGCTCACCGAATCAACAGTCCGCTGGTACTAGATCACCAAGCTGAGTTCTAGCTCACCGAATCAACAGTCAGCTGGTAGTAGACTACCAAGCTGAGTTCTAGCTCACCGAATCGACAGTCCGCTGGTACTAGACCACCAAACTGAGTTCTAGCTCACCGTATCAACACTCCGCTGGTACTAGACCACCAAGCTGAGTTCTAGCTCACCGAATCAACAATCCGCTGGTAGTAGACCACCAAGCTGAGTTCTAGTTCACCGAATCAACAGTCCGCTGGTACTAGACCATCAAGCTGAGTTCTAACTCACCGAATCAACAGTCCGCTGGTAGTAGACCACCAAGCTGAGTTTTAGCTCACCGAATCAACAGTCCGCTGGTACTAGACAACCAAGCTGAGTTCTAACTCACCGAATCAACCGTCCGCTGGTACTAGACCACCAAGCTGAGTTTTAGCTCACCGAATCAACAATCCGCTGGTACTAGACCACCAAGCTGAGTTTTAGCTCACCGAATCAACAGTCCGCTGGTACTAAACCACCAAGCTGAGTTCTAGCTCACCGAATCAACAGTCCGCTGGTACTAGACCACCAAGCTGAATTTTAGCTCACCGAATCAACAGTCAGCTGGTACTAGACCACCAAGCTGAGTTCTAGCTCATCGAATCAACAGTCCGCTGGTACTAGATCACCAAGCTGAGTTCTAGCTCACCGAATCAACAGTCCGCTGGTACTAGATCACCAAGCTAAGTTTTAGCTCACCGAATCAACAGTCCGCTGGTACTAGACCACCAAGCTGAGTTCTAGCTCACCGAATCAACAGTCCGCAGGTAGTAGACTACCAAGCTGAGTTCTAGCTAACCAAATCAACAGTCCGCTGGTAGTAGACCACCAAGCTGAGTTCTAGCTCACCGAATCAACAGCCGGCTGGTACTAGACCACCAAGCTGAGTTCTAGCTCACCGAATCAACAGTCCGCTGGTACTAGATCACCAAGCTAAGTTCTAGCTCACCGAATCAACAGTCCGCTGGTAGTAGACCACCAAGCTGAGTTCTAGCTAATCGAATCAACAGTCCGCTGGTACTAGATCACCAAGCTGAGTTCTAGCTCACCGAATCAACAGTCCGCTGGTACTAGATCACCAAGCTGAGTTCTAGCTCACCGAATCAACAGTCCGCTGGTACTAGACCACCAAGCTGAGTTCTAGCTCACCGAATCAACAGTCCGCTGGTACTAGACCACCAAGCTGAGTTCTAGCTCACCAAATCAACAATCCGCTGGTAGTAGACCACCAAGCTGAGTTTTAGCTCACCGAATCAACAGTCCGCTGGTACTAGACAACCAAGCTGAGTTCTAACTCACCGAATCAACCGTCCGCTGGTACTAGATCACCAAGCTGAGTTTTAGCTCACCGAATCAACAATCCGCTGGTACTAGACCACCAAGCTGAGTTTTAGCTCACCGAATCAACAGTCCGCTGGTACTAGACCACCAAGCTGAGTTTTAGCTCACCGAATCAACAGTCAGCTGGTACTAGACCACCAAGCTGAGTTCTAGCTCACCGAATCAACAGTCCGCTGGTACTAGATCACCAAGCTGAGTTCTAGCTCACCGAATCAACAGTCCGCTGGTACTAGATCACCAAGCTGAGTTTTAGCTCACCGAATCAACAATCCGCTGGTACTAGACCACCAAGCTGAGTTTTAGCTCACCGAATCAACAGTCCGCTGGTACTAAACCACCAAGCTGAGTTCTAGCTCACCGAATCAACAGTCCGCTGGTACTAGACCACCAAGCTGAATTTTAGCTCACCGAATCAACAGTCAGCTGGTACTAGACCACCAAGCTGAGTTCTAGCTCATCGAATCAACAGTCCGCTGGTACTAGATCACCAAGCTGAGTTCTAGCTCACCGAATCAACAGTCCGCTGGTACTAGATCACCAAGCTAAGTTTTAGCTCACCGAATCAACAGTCCGCTGGTACTAGACCACCAAGCTGAGTTCTAGCTCACCGAATCAACAGTCCGCAGGTAGTAGACTACCAAGCTGAGTTCTAGCTAACCAAATCAACAGTCCGCTGGTAGTAGACCACCAAGCTGAGTTCTAGCTCACCGAATCAACAGCCGGCTGGTACTAGACCACCAAGCTGAGTTCTAGCTCACCGAATCAACAGTCCGCTGGTACTAGATCACCAAGCTAAGTTCTAGCTCACCGAATCAACAGTCCGCTGGTAGTAGACCACCAAGCTGAGTTCTAGCTAATCGAATCAACAGTCCGCTGGTACTAGATCACCAAGCTGAGTTCTAGCTCACCGAATCAACAGTCCGCTGGTACTAGATCACCAAGCTGAGTTCTAGCTCACCGAATCAACAGTCCGCTGGTACTAGACCACCAAGCTGAGTTCTAGCTCACCGAATCAACAGTCCGCTGGTACTAGACCACCAAGCTGAGTTTTAGCTCACCGAATCAACAATCCGCTGGTACTAGACCACCAAGCTGAGTTTTAGCTCACCGAATCAACAGTCCGCTGGTACTAAACCACCAAGCTGAGTTCTAGCTCACCGAATCAACAGTCCGCTGGTACTAGACCACCAAGCTGAATTTTAGCTCACCGAATCAACAGTCAGCTGGTACTAGACCACCAAGCTGAGTTCTAGCTCATCGAATCAACAGTCCGCTGGTACTAGATCACCAAGCTGAGTTCTAGCTCACCGAATCAACAGTCCGCTGGTACTAGATCACCAAGCTAAGTTTTAGCTCACCGAATCAACAGTCCGCTGGTACTAGACCACCAAGCTGAGTTCTAGCTCACCGAATCAACAGTCCGCAGGTAGTAGACTACCAAGCTGAGTTCTAGCTAACCAAATCAACAGTCCGCTGGTAGTAGACCACCAAGCTGAGTTCTAGCTCACCGAATCAACAGCCGGCTGGTACTAGACCACCAAGCTGAGTTCTAGCTCACCGAATCAACAGTCCGCTGGTACTAGATCACCAAGCTAAGTTCTAGCTCACCGAATCAACAGTCCGCTGGTAGTAGACCACCAAGCTGAGTTCTAGCTAATCGAATCAACAGTCCGCTGGTACTAGATCACCAAGCTGAGTTCTAGCTCACCGAATCAACAGTCCGCTGGTACTAGATCACCAAGCTGAGTTCTAGCTCACCGAATCAACAGTCCGCTGGTACTAGACCACCAAGCTGAGTTCTAGCTCACCGAATCAACAGTCCGCTGGTACTAGACCACCAAGCTGAGTTCTAGCTCACCAAATCAACAATCCGCTGGTAGTAGACCACCAAGCTGAGTTTTAGCTCACCGAATCAACAGTCCGCTGGTACTAGACAACCAAGCTGAGTTCTAACTCACCGAATCAACCGTCCGCTGGTACTAGATCACCAAGCTGAGTTTTAGCTCACCGAATCAACAATCCGCTGGTACTAGACCACCAAGCTGAGTTTTAGCTCACCGAATCAACAGTCCGCTGGTACTAGACCACCAAGCTGAGTTTTAGCTCACCGAATCAACAGTCAGCTGGTACTAGACCACCAAGCTGAGTTCTAGCTCACCGAATCAACAGTCCGCTGGTACTAGATCACCAAGCTGAGTTCTAGCTCACCGAATCAACAGTCCGCTGGTACTAGATCACCAAGCTAAGTTCTAGCTCACCGAATCAACAGTCCGCTGGTACTAGACCACCAAGCTGAGTTCTAGCTCACCGAATCAACAGTCCGCAGGTAGTAGACTACCAAGCTGAGTTCTAGCTCACCGAATCGACAGTCCGCTGGTACTAGACCACCAAACTGAGTTCTAGCTCACCGTATCAACACTCCGCTGGTAATAGACCACCAAGCTGAGTTCTAGCTCACCGATCAAACAGTCCGCTGGTACTAGACCACCAAGCTGAGTTCTAGCTCACCGAATCAACAATCCGCTGGTAGTAGACCACCAAGCTGAGTTCTAGTTCACCGAATCAACAGTCCGCTGGTACTAGACCATCAAGCTGAGTTCTAACTCACCGAATCAACAGTCCGCTGGTAGTAGACCACCAAGCTGAGTTTTAGCTCACCGAATCAACAGTCCGCTGGTACTAGACAACCAAGCTGAGTTCTAACTCACCGAATCAACCGTCCGCTGGTACTAGACCACCAAGCTGAGTTTTAGCTCACCGAATCAACAATCCGCTGGTACTAGACCACCAAGCTGAGTTTTAGCTCACCGAATCAACAGTCCGCTGGTACTAGACCACCAAGCTGAGTTCTAGCTCACCGAATCAACAGTCCGCTGGTACTAGACCACCAAGCTGAATTTTAGCTCACCGAATCAACAGTCAGCTGGTACTAGACCACCAAGCTGAGTTCTAGCTCACCGAATCAACAGTCCGCTGGTACTAGATCACCAAGCTGAGTTCTAGCTCACCGAATCAACATTCCGCTGGTACTAGATCACCAAGCTGAGTTCTAGCTCACCGAATTAACAGTCCGCTGGTACTAGATCACCAAGCTGAGTTTTAGCTATCCGAATCAACAGTCCGCTGGTACTAGACCCCCAAGCTGAGTTTTAGCTCACCGAATCGACAGTCCGCTGGTACTAGACCACCAAGCTGAGTTCTAGCTCACCGAATCAACAGTCCGCTGGTAGTAGATCATCAAGCTGAGTTCTAGCTCACCGAATCAACAGTCCGCTGGTACTAGACCCCCAAGCTGAGTTTTAGTTCACCGACTCGACAGTCCGCTGGTACTAGACCACCAAGCTGAGTTCTAGCTCACCGAATCAACAGTCCGCTGGTACTAGATCACCAAGCTGAGTTCTAGCTCACCGAATTAACAGTCCGCTGGTACTAGATCACCAAGCTGAGTTTTAGCTATCCGAATCAACAGTCCGCTGGTACTAGACCCCCAAGCTGAGTTTTAGCTCACCGAATCGACAGTCCGCTGGTACTAGACCACCAAGCTGAGTTCTAGCTCACCGAATCAACAGTCCGCTGGTAGTAGATCATCAAGCTGAGTTCTAGCTCACCGAATCAACAGTCCGCTGGTACTAGACCCCCAAGCTGAGTTTTAGTTCACCGACTCGACAGTCCGCTGGTACTAGACCACCAAGCTGAGTTCTAGCTCACCGAATCAACAGTCCGCTGGTAATAGACCACCAAGCTGAGTTCTAGCTCACCGAATCGACAGTCCGCTGGTACTAGACCACCAAGCTGAGTTCTAGCTCACCGAATCAACAGTCCGCTGGTACTAGACCACCAAGCTGAGTTCTAGCTCACCGAATCAACAGTCCGCTGGTAGACATGTTGCTCCACTCGGGCACATTATCCTGATTCCGAGCAAACCAATATTTGCGCTTACTCTTTAGTACTGCGTGCCTAACGGAAATCCAGTTTTATAGTCTCTAGTTTGAACAGACCGGGGTTTGCGCCAGATCTACCGCACTCGGGCCAAAGATAGGTTTTTGTGGTTTTAGTGTACTGTGTATTGTCCACATTAAAAGCTACCTATCAAAGTGGATACATGCATACCTGGTGTGGCAGATATGTTTACTGTATTGGTTTTGAGTATTACCATATGTAGTACGGTTGACGTCAAATAGAAGAAGATAATCCCATCCGTGCTCATGACCTAAATTTACCCGAAGAACATTTAGGTCGACACTATGAGTTCAGTAGGAGTTTTAATTTACCTTTGACCTAGTTTCGTCTTTGTAAATCCAACTACAATACGATCACCCCACGACGGCCCCATATTTAAGGTATATCATAACGTTCATGTTTTAAGATAATATACTCACCACGCCAAATGCATAGATAAGGGTGATTATCTTGGCAATCACTATATACATAAATGTCTTCCTTGGTTGATGTATTTATCAGGATACATTCAGTCTGACCTGGACGATTATCTGCAGAAAGATGGTGCGAAAAACCTACTGGAGCACAATTTCGAGCAAAATACAGGTTATCATCATGTCCAGATTTAATAAGACCAATCCATACAAGTTTGTCATCTAAACTGAAAAATTAACATTGAACAAGGTGAAATCTAGAGTACATATTTACCAATGATTCTACTTCAATAGTAATTCATAGTTTTATATGTAGTGCTTTGTAAATCATTCTACTTTTGATCATTGTGTTGTCTGTCCTTTTTCTATTTAAGGTTTTTAATTACCCCTTTGATACCTTCAAACTTTTCTTATTGCAAATATATTTTTAATATAGAAATAAGACACAGTTCCTTTCTCGGAATTACTGGATAAAAAATCCTCTCCTTTATTGGTTTCCGCATGTTGTTGTAGACAACATCCGTCCATGTGTCTTGTGGTGGAAGAACCACGTTTCTAATACGCTACGACCTCAGTAACATCTCCTAAAGTAGATTATGTCAATACGATATATCTGTTTGCCTGTTATATTGTAAACGCAGTTCAATGTATGAAAAGCGTCGTGCTCGCTTATTTAAATATCTACGTTTAATTACTATCACTGGGTATATCATGATCTCAGTAGTCAATGTTGCGCCACTTACATGGTTTATAAGACATATTTATTATTGATATAATATTTAAACAACATTCAGCCGCATATGTCGTAGTGTATTTGTGCTAATTGATTTGAGGTGAGAGATAGCTCTTGGTTGTTTTCATTACATTTGTGTAATAATTACACCCTACTATGTACATAGGTCTGCCAGATCTTCTAACAAAACAGAGGGCTTATGGTGCTTAACGTAATTTTCAACAATAAAACCGAACGTTGGGTAGTAAATATTGTAATTTATACTGCAATCGTTCTATTTGAGCAGTCAAAATGCGTTGACAGTATATTTACAAGTGATAAACGGTGACTGACCGTTTATAACATTTAGGCCACGCCTACTTGACCTGATTGGCGGGACTACTTTTTTTTACCTTTGAAGGCTATTTCCGTTGTGAATGTAAACAAACCGTACATATAGTGTATTGTCGTAAATCACAACACCATGAAAAGACATTTATGAATTAAAATTTCTCATACTTTTTGTTTATATACAAGGGTAGTGATATTCATTTTTATACTGCAATCGTTCTATTTGAGCAGTCAAATTGCGTTGACAGTATATTTACAAGTGATAAACGGCCACTGACCGTTTATAACATTTAGGCCACGCCTACTTGACCAAAATCAGTTGGGGCCTCTTGGGGGTAACTAACTTTTTAAATAATTTGAATATTTGTAGTAATATCCATTAATGTCACTAATGATTGCAGTATAGAGACAATAACAGTGCATTGGCTTGACATAAAATTCGATATACGTATTCGGCACGAATCCGTATATCGATTTTATGTCAAGTCAATGCACTGTTATTGTCTATATATTGAATTAAGAATACTCTCTTTTGCTTTTCTCATGTTGTTGTTCTCAATTGAGTTACATTATATCTTATTATATCGTTATTATGCACTGTCCTATCTGATTGGTAGATCAGTGACCTTTGTCTGTGAACTGTCCTATCTGATTGGTAGATCAGTGACCTTTGTCTGTGAACTGTCCTATCTGATTGGTAGATCAGTGACCTTTGTCTGTGAACTGTCCTATCTGATTGGTAGATCAGTGACCTTTGTCTGTGAACTGTCCATTCTGATTGGTAGACCAGTGACCTTTGGTTGTGAACTGTCCACTCTGACTGGTAGATCAGCGACCTTTGTCTGTGAACTGTCCTATCTGATTGGTAGATCAGTGACCTTTGTCTGTGAACTGTCCTATCTGATTGGTAGATCAGTGACCTTTGTCTGTGAATTGTCCATTCTGATTGGTAGACCAGCGACCTTTGGTTGTGAACTGTCCTATCTGATTGGTAGATCAGTGACCTTTGTCTGTGAACTGTCCTATCTGATTGGTAGATCAGCGACCTTTGTCTGTGAACTGTCCTATCTGATTGGTAGATCAGTGACCTTTGTCTGTGAACTGTCCTATCTGATTGGTAGATCAGTGACCTTTGTCTGTGAACTGTCCTATCTGATTGGTAGATCAGTGACCTTTGTCTGTGAACTGTCCTATCTGATTGGTAGATCAGTGACCTTTGTCTGTGAACTGTCCATTCTGATTGGTAGACCAGTGACCTTTGGTTATGAACTGTCCACTCTGACTGGTAGATCAGCGACCTTTGTCTGTGAACTGTCCTATCTGATTGGTAGATCAGTGACCTTTGTCTGTGAACTGTCCTATCTGATTGGTAGATCAGTGACCTTTGTCTGTGAACTGTCCTATCTGATTGGTAGATCAGTGACCTTTGTCTGTGAACTGTCCATTCTGATTGGTAGACCAGCGACCTTTGTCTGTGAACTGTCCTATCTGATTGGTAGATCAGTGACCTTTGTCTGTGAAATGTCCATTCTGATTGGTAGACCAGTGACCTTTGGTTGTGAACTGTCCACTCTGACTGGTAGATCAGCGACCTTTGTCTGTGAACTGTCCTATCTGATTGGTAGACCAGCGACCTTTGTCTGTGAACTGTCCTATCTGATTGGTAGATCAGTGACCTTTGTCTGTGAACTGTCCTATCTGATTGGTAGATCAGTGACCTTTGTCTGTGAAATGTCCATTCTGATTGGTAGACCAGTGACCTTTGGTTGTGAACTGTCCACTCTGACTGGTAGATCAGCGACCTTTGTCTGTGAACTGTCCTATCTGATTGGTAGACCAGCGACCTTTGTCTGTGAACTGTCCTATCTGATTGGTAGATCAGTGACCTTTGTCTGTGAACTGTCCTATCTGATTGGTAGATCAGTGACCTTTGTCTATGAACTGTCCATTCTGATTGGTAGACCAGCGACCTTTGTCTGTGAACTGTCCACTCTGATTGGTAGATCAGTGACCTTTGTCTGTGAACTGTCCATTCTGATTGGTAGACCAGCGACCTTTGGTTGTGAACTGTCCACTCTGATTGGTAGATCAGTGACCTTTGTCTGTGAACTGTCCATTCTGATTGGTAGACCAGCGACCTTTGGTTGTGAACTGTCCACTCTGACTGATAGATCAGTGACCTTTGTCTGTGAACTGTTCACTCTGACTGGTAGATCAGTGACCTTTGTCTATGAACTGTCAACTGTGATTGCTATTTAGCAATAAGCTTTGTACTGTTCTCTCCAGCTTGGAATATACCTTTATTTGTGTACTGTTATATGAGATTGGTATTGTACTATTATCTTTTAACTCAGCTTGGAACGTTGCCATGATCGTAAAATAATTTATATTTAACATTGGTTATGATACTACTGTATAATTTAACATTGGTTATGATACTACTCTATAATTTAACATTGGTTAAGATACTACTTAAGAAATAATTCATGGAAGCCATATGTATATATTGTTTTTACTACGGGTAGGCCTTTATGTCACGAAGTTTTACCCCGAGCGTTAGCGAGCGATAAAAAGCTGACATAAAGGCCTACCCGTGGTAAAAACAATATATACATATGACTTCCATGAATTATTTCGATTCTAATATGTAAAAATTGGTAAAATATCATTATAAATTGTCGATGACGTCATAAATTTAATCGGTCATAGATTAATATTATTTTTACCACGGGTTTGGACTAAAAGCGTTTGAAGGACGTCATATTAGAATGTATAATTTAGCATTGGTTATGATACTACTGTATAATTTAACATTGGTTATGATACTACTGCATAATTTAACATTGGCTATGATACTACTGTATAATTTAACATTGGTTATGATACTACTGTATAATTTAACACTGGTTATGATACTACTGTATAATTTAACATTGGTTATGATACTACTGTATACTTTAACATTGGTTATGATACTACTGTATAATTTAACATTGGTTATGATACTACTGTATAATTTAACATTGGTTATGCTACTACTGTATAATTTAACATTGGTTATGATACTACTGTATAATTTAACATTGGTTATGATACTACTGTATAATTTAACATTGGTTATGATACTACTGTATAATTTAACATTGGTTATGATACTACTGTATAATTTAACATTGGTTATGATACTACTGTATAATTTAACATTGGTTATGATACTACTGTATCGCTCTGATAATAAACTTACTCATTTGAGTTTACTAATGATTTTACAATGAAAAAATTAGTTCTTCCTTTGAACTCGAAATCTGCATCATATGTTTCTTTGCATAGCTGTGCAGCTGCATACCATGTGACGTGGTCGTCAACAATGAATATGGTTGAATTCGTATTCCATCCCATTCCCGCTGAAACGAGAAAGATATTGCACACATAAGTTACTGATCAGGAGTACACATATTACAGTAATCCCCCTTTTGGTGCACTGGTATAGTAAAAGACTTCCACATTGTCCCCTCAATAGAGGATACCACTCTTATAAGGCCACCCTCTTATTATGTCAGATGTATGATGCACGGAGATAGTAAAACATTACCAGACTGTTCCCCTCAAGAGAGGCTGCCTCTCTTATACACCCCCCTTTGTATTGCAGAAGGGGTGGCCTTATAAGAAGGGAACTAGTGTAACTATCTTAAAACATGTTTTCGTTCACAAATGACAACGGATATGTTCCACCTGTCGTAAAACACTTCCCGGTCCTTTCCTCATTCATTACTTATCACCGGGTTTGTAACTAGATTAACACGACGGGTACCACTAGTGGAGCAGGAACTGTCACTCTTCCGTAGCACCTGAGTTCACCCTTGGTTTCGTGTTACTTGATCTTTAGTTTTATATGTATGTTTTGTAGATCGTTGTTTGTCCTGTTGTACTTTTTCTTTTGGCCATTGTGTTGTCTGTTCTTCTGTCTTTTGGCCATTGTGTTTGTCTGTTCTTCTGTCTTTTGGCCATTGTGTTGTCTGTTCTTCTGTCTTTTGGCCATTGTGTTGTCTGTTCTTCTGTCTTTTGGTCATTGTGTTGTCTGTTCTTCTGTCTTTTGGCCATTGTGTTGTCTGTTCTTCTGTCTTTTGGTCATTGTGTTGTCTGTTCTTCTGTCTTTTGGCCATTGTGTTGTCTGTTCTTCTGTCTTTTGGTCATTGTGTTGTCTGTTCTTCTGTCTTTTGGCCATTGTGTTGTCTGTTCTTCTGTCTTTTGGCCATTGTGTTGTCTGTTCTTCTGTCTTTTGGCCATTGTGTTTGTCTGTTCTTCTGTCTTTTGGTCATTGTGTTGTCTGTTCTTCTGTCTTTTGGTCATTGTGTTGTCTGTTCTTCTGTCTTTTGGCCATTGTGTTGTCTGTTCTTCTTCGTTTTACGGATTCTGATTACCGCTTTGGTATCTTCAAACTCTTCTTAAACTGGAAAATACTATTACGACTCTCACCTCTTCCATCTTAAAGGAAATATATAAAGAGTTGTTCACTATATTATTCTTTGTTTATAACTATATCTGCAATGGGCTATGTACTGTTTAGAAATACACTCTCCTAGTAAGAATACTGAAATTTTTTTCTGAAACACAAGACTCATGAAAGATACCACATGTATTCAGTTAATAGACAACATGTTCTTCAAGAAAAACTAGAAAAATGTTAGTTTATCGGTTTATAAATAGTACATTTTTCATATTTCAATGTTTTGGTTCCTGAATATAACCTTCTTCTATATATATTTGAATTACCTTATATTATATTATAGGGAACGTCGTGGTCGTGATCGTATGATAGTTAAATTTAAAACTACCGATGCAATCAGTGCCTATCACCAATAACGTTGTGTGTTCGAACCCCGTTCATGGCGAGGTGTACTCGATACAACAGTATGTGATACAGTTTGTCAGTGACTTGCGACAGGTCGGTGGTTTTATCCGAGAATCCGGTTTCTTTCACCAATAAAACTGACCGCAACTGAAATATTATTGGAAGTGGCGTTAAATACGATAACCTCCTAATAAATTATAATCTTTGAAACAGGAAGTAAAATATCGCTTTCTCTCACATTGACACAAAACTGTGACATTTAATAATTATATCTCAGTGTGTACTTTCTTACTTACCAGATACATTTAAGTTTAATCCATTTGATTCACATATTAAAGCTGCAATAAAAAAATAAAAAAAAAATGAAAAACATAAATACCACACTGCCGGAAGTTTCAAATTCATTTCGAAAAACGACAGAAAAGAGCGATATTGAAATCCCAAACACACATATATACATGACCCCTCACTTTCCTGACTGGCATGGTATATTTAAGACATAATTCATGGCAGCCGTAGATTTGTGCTCATTTAATCATGGGTTGGGCATTTATATTCGATTTATTTTTTCCCTAGCGCTAGCGAGGGATAAAATACGAATATAAATGCCCAACCCATGGTTAAATGTACACAAATCTACGGCTGCCATGAATTAATTCTTTTCTAATATGACAAATACGGTAATTTTTATGACCCTAGACGACCTTAGAATCCGCCACACAACAGCTGTTCCGTTTAGCCCCCTTCACATATGAATACGAATATTGGTTATTTACGTCGTCAAAATTTCACGTGAGAGGTGGCCGGAACATCCGTCGGGGAAAACCCCAGATGAGTGCGTTTTCATTGCATATTTGTGTATACATGTAAACAAAGTAATATATTGTATAGTTGTTGTGTATTATGTTTTTTTGTTTCCAATCGATAATTTGAGTGCGCAGGTGCTAAAGGTAGATATATATATACCGACATATACTGGTTGACGATATATAGGCCGTCATCACAGGCACTTGTTTTTGGTAAAAAAATATATACCTAGATACTATATATACCACAAGGTAAGTAACCTTTCATTTGTAAAAAATCTATGTCATCGCGATTTTCGCGTTTTTTCATCTCGACGGACGCCAGCATAGAGAAATGGCCTACATCATCTGAAACTACGATAATTTGAATGCAAATCTGTTGCTATTTTTAGAATTTTTCTAGCTTCTCCCATGTTTTAATCTTCCCGCCTATAAGACTTTCAGTCCTGTTGGTATACTTCAGGGAAAAATCCCGAGGTTGTATAGAAAGTTCACAAATTTTGAATTCTAAAAATAGCAACAGATTTGCATTCAAACTACACTTTTATTCTAAGAAATTAAAACACTTTTATAATTTTTTTGATTGAAATGCAATATATATATAGATTCTCCTTCAGTTGCCCGTGGTTTACGATATTTCTCCACTCAAGAGAGTAAAAATTTTAATTTACCTCTCGAGAGTGGAGAAATATCGTAACCCACGTGGGCAACTAAAGGAGAATTTGTTTCTCCCATTATTTAACACGAACTTTATTTTAAAATCCTTCAAAATTACCAATTTGACAACATGCGGGGAAAGGCACGAGACATTTTAATCCTCTAGAGGATTACAGATTTTTCCACCACTAGTTCAGCAGAGTTAAAACACCGTAATAATGGGAGAAATATTTATCTAACATCTCAGTATTTTTTATAGCATTTTTATTACAACTTTTCTTATTTTTTCTTTCACTGCGGGGTAGCAACATCCCAGTTTCCCGTTTGAATGACGAAAGCGGATAGCTGACCCGTGGAAAAAGGTCTGTTGTATTGTTGAGGTTCAGCAAAGGTAGGTGTTTTATGCATCATTTTGCAGATAAATTATCGTAGTTTCAGAAGATGTAGCCCATTTCTCTATGCTGGCGTCCGTCGAGTTGAAAAAACGCGAAAATCGCGATGACATAGATTCTTTACAAATGAAAGGTTACTTACCTTGTGGTATATATAGTATCTAGGTATATTTTTTTACCAGAAACAAGTCCCTGTGGCCGTCATATTAGAAATGCACTTAAATAAAAGGAAATAGCTAAACTAGTTGTATGGGTCAAAACCTTCCTTCTTAGTGAAATGATGTCGTCATGTAACTAACAGATGAGATTGTGTATATGTCAGGTACACATATGTCTGGTGTGTATTTTATGAATATTTGCCATTCTCATGTACTTAGTGTGTCGTTTAATATCTGCTGAAGAAGTGATGAAACTACTTTCACTCACTTCAAATTTTATGTGTACTTGTATATCGCATCATTTAAAGGGTTGATTCATATGCACGTACATATAATTCATTTAAATATCAGTTGCTGGTGACATTGTTAACTAGAGAGCTAACACGAGAAAGAATTACATTAAGATAAAATAATTTGTGTGGAGGTTTGCATAGTAAGCTGGAAAGAAATAAGACGTCGGACTGTTGCGTGATTAGCAAGGAGATAAAAAGGGTTGGGAAGCATAATATTTTCAACTAATAAAACATCTTGTCTTATAAACTTAAAAAAAAGAAAGAAATTGTGTTTGTATTTAAAGTAAGAGGGGGGGGGGGGGGGGGGCGTGTGGCTCAATGAGTTAGGTAGTTGGATTCCTAACAACTCATACAAGCCTATCACCAATACGGCGTGGGTTCGCGCCCGGCTTTGTTAATTACAAAAAGGTGCACTCGACTCGCATTCGCAAGAGATAAAGTTTACCAGTTGCTTGCCCATGGTCGGTGGTTCTCTCCGGCTTCTTCCACCACTAAAACTGATCGCCATGATATAACTGAAATATTGCTAAAAGTGGCGTTAAGCAAAAAAATCAAATATATCAATCATTAATATAAGAGGGACTATGCTCCAGTTCTTTGTTATTTACCATTTTACCATCTTATAAGAGACAGGAACTGTTTACCCTTCGCGAGCACCTGTGTTCATTTCCGGTTGAGGTCCATGTTACTCATCTTTTTAGTTTTCTGTGCTGTGCTTTGGTTTTATTTGTCTTTGTCCTGTGTCTTGTACACCCAATGTTGCCAGTGTCTCTGGATTGTCCATTGTTTATTGCCCCTTCGATTTACTCTAGCATTTATACTTGTACTATTGAAAGAAGACATGAATCGTGCTCACATGCAAGCTAAGCATAGTTTAACGTTCATTTTAGAATTTGAGGTATGCTCATTGTGTAGTGTTGGATATTTCGTGTTCACTACACCATATTCATTCTTAGTAAATGGGTGTTCATGACAATAGTAAATTTAAAAAAAAAGATAATTTTATCATTTGAATGATACATATATTTTGTCTTCGTACTAATAAGTAACATACCTGTAATTTGCATAAAAAGGTGAAAAATAAATATATAATCCATTTCTATACTACTTCACAACTGACTTAACAGCTTAGTTGAACAGGCTTTCTACATGATTTAGCTATGAACTCGCTATTTGATGTCGTTAACGGCTTTTTACTGGCATCTCCAAGACAATCTGATAATCATACAATATACGACAACATACGATATCACTACAAGAATGAAATGATTGGTTTATATCTAAAACAGTAAAATATTTATATCAAAACTAATTTCCAGTTTAAAATTGCTTCGGTATGAAATATTATATTCAGCAGTTTTTAACGTTTGAAACATCTTCCGCTATAAAAATTGACATTAGAGAACAAGTTAAATGTACTTTTCATTAATTGATTGAACATCTGATATTGCAGTGGTAATAAAAACGTAGACATCCAATATAGTGCGTTTCTGGAATAACCTTTATCAGGCCAAATAATTAGAAAGTACAATAACATTATATTTTATGTCATGTCATTCACCTTGTATTCAAATATATTATTTCCTAAAAGAAAAAAAAAAACACCATTTGCTAGCAATAACTATTTCAACAAAGTGCCACATAATAAATGGATAAAATCTTATCTTAACGCCTTTGAATTTTAATTAAGAACTTTAAAATCAAATTCGTGACAAAATAAACTGATAAAATCTTATTCCAATACTTTTGTACACATTAAAATCAAATTAGTTTTTCCGCTGTTAACAGATACAAAGGTGCATTAGCCCTTTCCATCTCTATTACGATCGATATTACCCTGTAGTTTAAAATCACAATGCAAACAAATGTTCCTATTCAATTTTTATTTTTTGCTGTAGCTAATTTTTTTCAAATCTGTTGTGAGAAATTTGATATTTTTCACGTTTATATTATATTACGTATGATCGTATATGATCAGCAATATTTGATTGCAGTACTTGGCCATGCAATTTAATATCTCTATTGTTTCCAAAACAAAAGGAAATAATTCTGAATAATATACAATAATGAAAACTGTCAATATATCTCCCTTTGTCCATTAGGTTTAATGATATATGTTATACGTTATATAGATATATTTAGTATATGAAGGTTACTGACAAATCAATTAAATTTAGACGATAATAACAGTCAATGCGAGATTTTCACCAAATATTTTTATCATTTATAAACGAAATAGCTAATAAATTGATTTCAACCTGACAAAACCTGGAAAATAATTACTTGTTTTTTTTCCACTTTGATCATCGGAAACAGAGTGAGAACAGCCTGGGGAAATGTGGTAAATACGACAACATCTCTTCATTAATTTAAAAAGTATTAATAATTCAGAGTAGTGTCCCCTGAGAGTGATAACGTCTTTTTGTTGGCTCTGATGATTCTGAAGATTCTACTTGTGTAGAGGGCAAAGTTTGACCTGATATTTGGTGAGATTATTCCAAATCAAATTGCGGACACACAATTTACTAATAACTGAGAAAATAATCACAGTTTAAATTGATTTAAATACACTTTAGTTATACCAGTGTACAATGTTGGCATTTTGTGAAAACTACTCACTACAACATTAACCTTTTTCACAGTGGAAGAAGTTTAAAATATTATTAGTGTGTTTCCAAACGTTTGTCCAAAATGGAAAAAAAACGTTTACAACATTAAAACCAGTGCCTTTTGAAAGTTTAGACAATACAACAACAAATTCTGATCAAACACAAGAACTGATCCATTATTTTCTGGGCACACCGGATACATATTCGACTCCCCCCAATCATGTCACTAGTACGAATGCCATTCCGTCCATTTTGTGTCATCTAAATACTTTTGTGTCTCAGCCAAAAGACATTTTTATATCAAAATTGCTAGAGTTAACACATGCAAATACAGATGATTTAGATTTAATTAGGATGGAACTTCTAAAATTAGCAAAACAGCTTTGTGATTTTCCTTATCCAAAGAGCACACTTAAGCGCAGATTAGAAAGGAGATCTAAAGATGGTGACTGTTTATCAGTAAAGCTCGCACGGGATTGCTACTGTCTCAAGTTGGCATCCAACAGAGTATACAGCAGCGACTTGGGCGATGTGGTATTGGTTAAAAATACAAAGTCCACAGCAAATGATACTGCATCCGAAGGCGTGTCTCTTCCCAACATTGCACTCTGTGAAACTATAACCCGAGTGGAAAGAGATGTCATAACCCTGCGTGGAGAGTACATTCATGACAGCGAGTACTTGAATAGACACGTGACGACACTTACTGACAATAATTCGAAATTAAATGTTCAACTTTCAAAACAATCGGATAGAATTCTGAATATGCAAAATCAGATCAATCTAATTAGAGACGGAAAATTTCAAAAACAATTAGAATCTCTTGAAAGTCGTTTTAATAATCTTGAAGCCAAACTGTGTGAATATAGCAATATATCAACAACTATTACAAAATTAGAAAAAAGTATGGGTGAAATATCTGCAATTGTGAAACAGACAAAAGAAACAAATGTAAAAAACTCAAACGATTTAAAAAATCTGAAAGTTAACCTGAACGGTGTACAAAGTTAACCTGAACGGTGTACAAAGTTAACCTGAACGGTGTACAAAGTTAACCTGAATGGTGTACAAAGTTAACCTGAACGGTGTACAAAGTTAACCTGAACGGTGTACAAAGTTAACCTGAACGGTGTACAAAGTTAACCTGAACGGTGTACAAAGTTAACCTGAACGGTGTACAAAGTTAACCTGAACGGTGTACAAAGTTAACCTGAACGGTGTACAAAGTTAACCTGAACGGTGTACAAAGCAAACTACAATCTGAGTCCGCGCGAATTAATTGAATTCAAGACCAACGTTATGCCGCTGTATCGTCACTAAAAGCTAGGGTCGACTTAATAAATGACAACGGAAAAGATAATGAACCATTTTACAAGCGCCTTGAGACGATGACATTCGCAAAAAACTCAACAATTTAGAAAAGAAAGTAAAATCACACGACATGACAAAGGACAAATAGTTTTCGGACGTTACGAGAGAAATTCAAGCGTTGACCCCAGTCCTGTCACAACATCCGTCACAACCGTAATACAATTCTGACCCGCAAAACCGTAAATGTTTGCCGTCTGCTGATTTCACTCTGACTAGATCTGAAAGTGCCAGGTCTCCGATAGAGTCTAGTACTACAATTACATATTCGTCGGATCTTAACCTTGATGAGAACAATAAGGGATTGAAAACTCGATTACCCTTGCAAAATGACTATGAATCGGCCGTATCCGAAAATGTCAAAGTGCGTACGATACCGATTATCTTCAATCAAGATGCTAATATGGTTTCAAATAGTGTAAATGGTTTCCATGGATACAAAAAGAACCGAGTTGAGCGCTATTTTGTTAGTGGCATACGCAAATCGTCAACCGAAGCGGGTATGCGTGAATACTTGCAGGTGCGTAATGTGCACCCAACGTTTATTAAATTCTTCTCGAATCCGAATTTTCCTACGATGTCAGCGCAAATGAACGTTGCGTCTAACGAGTGTAAACATATCCTAAGACGATCGTTTTGGCCTTGGGGTATTATGATACGGAAGTGGATACCTCGAAACAGTTTTTATCCCCGTAAAGATAACGGTTTCAAAGAATAGACAACAACCAAAATGGAAGACACTCTAAATATTATGTCTTGGAACTGTAAGGGTGTGATGTCTGCTGCGCCTTATTTAAGTAGTTGTATCGAGAAGTTCTCCATACATATCTGTGCTTTATCTGAACACTGGCTTAGAATGTGTAATATCCATTTTCTAGAGCATATTAATCCAAATTATATTACATATTCAAAGAGTGTTGACGAATCTCTTCCTAGTACTTACAAATGGACTAATTACAGTAAAGGCGTCGCCCTGCTCGTGCACCGATCATTTGATCAGTTTATTGTAAATGAAATAAGCATTGATTCCGATCGCATTATAGGTGTTGAAGCATGCTTACCGAGCAGTGAGTGCATCTTTATATTTTCTGTATATATGCCTGCTGCATCATTACCAATTCAGCAATTTAAGGAACATGTTCAATTCAAACCCGATGACCGGAGTATTCATCTACAAACAATGCTCAATGAACTGAATGTATTTTCAGTAGACTCTGAAAAAATGTGTGTCGGATCTTTATATACTTTCCAAGGGTATGAAAATGGCCCCGTATCAATGATTAATCATATTGTTATCTCCAAAGAATTAACATCGAATGTGCGTAACGCGTTGGTTCTCACAGAAGGCAGCATGAACGTCTCAGATCACTATCCAGTGCTGTGTAAACTATCGCTGAATACAGTTATGTCCAGGACAGTTATTTACTCTGACTTAACAAAACGAATTGCTTGGGATAAAGCCCGTCAAAATGGCTGCTTAGATGACTACACATTTGCCGTCTCTCAAAGTCTATGGACTTGGAAAATGGATTACGACGATGTGGAACAGCACTACAATGATATAATTAGTGCATTGAAGAAAGCCGCAACTGAAACATTGCCGACTGTTTCATTTAAAAAACATTTAAAGCCATATTGTAATTCTAGACTGACAGAGCTTCACGATGCGATGCTAGAATACCGACAAAAGTGGATTCTAGATGGACGACGTAGAGGCGGCGAACATCAGTCCTTTGCTAATTACAAATCTGCTAAATATCTGTTTCGAGACGAACTAAGAAAAGAGAACGAAAACTATGAAAAAAATGCATCAAATCTAATAGAAGATTCGCTCGAGTTCGATCAAAAAACTGCTTGGTCTTTGATAAATTGTAGACGATCTCGCAAAAGTAATGCAGTCATATTGAAAACGAATGGTAATCTATTAACAGATCCAAATGATGTGTGTAATGAATTTGCAAAACATTTCGAACAAATTGCAAACATACCGAACGATGCTCCGGATGACCCGGACATTGTCAAACGAGTATCTGATTTCAGAACCCAATGCTGTGATGGTGAGATACGCCACATAGAAACTGATGAATTATCTAAACCTTTGAAAGGGTTGTCAAATAATAAAGCGTGTGGAATTGATGGCATTACATATGAACATTTAAAACACGGTGGCAAGCTGTTGGAAAAACACTTATGTAACTTATTCAATATGATTTTTGACAAATGTGTAGCACCTAATGTATGGAAGGCAAGTATGATAATTCCTTTGCACAAAGGAGGCAGTAAACCTAAAACAGAATACGATGCGTACAGAGGGATTTCATTGATATCTTGTGTATGTAAAGTTTTTGAAAAACTGTTAGACTGTAGAATCGATGAACGTTTAAACAACTTTCCGAATACCCAACAAATGGTATATCAAAAGTATCTGAACAGTATATTTGCTTCTTTTGATTTACAAGAGGCAATTCATTATTATATAGAAAGACACTCAGCTGTTATTGTAACATTTCTCGACAGTATGAAAGCTTTTGATACTGTGAGTCACAACGGCCTTAAAGTTAAACTCTATGATCTTGGTATTATCGGTAAAATGTGGAACTTACTGGATAAAATGTGTTTCCAATTTAAAAAGTTGTGTTCGTTGTAACAATCAAACTTCGAAATATTTCGATTTAAGCAGAGGTATACGACAAGGTAGTACCCTGTCGGCCAAGTTGTATCTAATCTACATTGATGAACTTATAAACATTCGTTCGAAATCAGGAAAAGGTGCTATCATGGTAGATCTCAATGTTGGTTGTCCAGTACAGGCTGATGACATTGCCCTTATTTCGTCCAACGTTCCGTTTATGCAATCGTTGATTGATATATGTGTTCAATACAGCAAAAGATGGAAATTCAAGTTTTCTCCAGTAAAAAGTCAAGTAATGAAATTCATGAAACATACAATGCTTATTAACTTACGTCTGGATAATAATATTATTCCCGAGTGTAAAACTTTAAAGCATGTAGGAATTATCATTGAAAATGGATTTAACTCGACGGAAAGAACTATAACTGCGTGCAGATTGATTCGTTCATTAAACATGTCCATCATTAAACAGGGAATTCACCCGTCGGTTATGAACCCAATAGTTTGTAGCAAGATTATTCTACAACTGTGTTACACTAAAGCATTGTATGGTTGCGAGCTGTGGAACAATCTAGCTAACAATGAAATTGTGTTACTGGAGCGAGTTCATAGATACGTGTGTAAATATGTACAAGGTTTACCAAAACTCACAAGAACTGATAAGTGTACTACATTACTGGTATGGACCTCTATTGAGTGTTATATCGACTCCAAAAAACTATTATTTCTTGGTAAACTATGTAATATGCCTTCCAGGTTTCTACCGAAACAAATATTCATTACACGTCTATTATTATACTTGAACAACTGTACAACGATTAGTGGTGGTTTTATACAGGACATCATAAAAATAGTAAGGAAATATGATATGGTCTCGTATGTTGACAATTGTACAACGATTAGTGGTGGTTTTATACCGGACATCATAAAAATAGTAAGGAAATATGATCTGTTCTCGTATGTTGACAATTTTGTAAAGACCAGTTTATTCCCGTCATCCAAAAAGTGGAAATATCTAATCAAAAGTAGTGTAATTGCTTACGAAGAACATTGCTTACATGAACGGTTCAATATTGACACTGACTTTACATATTTTAGACTGATTCAAGAAAGAATACTGCCACATCGTGCTTGAACTGTCTTGAAAAGTCATAATCAAATGAGAACACAGTGTCAATATGTTGTGTCGCTTTGTGCGCTCGTAAAGGAAAACGAACATGAACTACTATGTCACAAATGTGGCCTGTTGTACTGGGACCCCATAGTTCATATAATTGCTAGCTGCCCAAGTGTTATCACTATAAGAGATGAACTGTGGTGTGAAATTATTAATATTGGACCGATTGAGTTTAGTGCTGCGTTACATCAGATGGATGATCGTAATCTTGTGATGACTTTGTTAGCATGTGACAGTGAACGTTTCTTCGATCTGTCGAAATTTGATTCTGACCTTTTCAGTGCTTTATGTGTTTCGGGGTCCGACCTATAATCCGATAGTCCGACAGTTCGATAGTCCGACGGTCCGATAGTCCGACAGTCCGATAGTCCGACAGTCCGATAAATGCTTTATTTCTTTGAAAGTTAACACTATAACATGTGTAATATGGGGCCAGAAACCGAACCGTTTACTCACCAACGAAAGGTCCAGAACATCGGAAACACGATATCATAGACGGACAAACAATTGGCAGGGCCACACAAGAACTCAAAAAAACACATATATGAACAACACGGACTCCATAAAAACCTGGATCCAGTCGTGATGAACCGGTAGTGTAAGTATCCCGTATATTTTTTAGTAGCGACTACTTCAGGCTTTATTCAAGTAGCGTGTAGCCGAGTCCAGTCAAGAAAAGTCACTATTGAAAAAAAAGATGAAATAAATGAATACAAAAAAATGAAATACAAAAAAAAAGGAAAAGATAAAAAGAAGAGCGTACCAGTGTCCCCCGCCCTTTATCATGGAATATTTATGTTAAAAAGCAATGTCGACACATCAATAGAGCTGGATACAATAATGTGTGCGAATTGATTGATTGATTGATTGATTGATTGATTGCTTAGGGTCCAACAAGCAATATTTCAGTCATATTCAGGATGAGAAAAGTTTGTAAACAAAAAATCAGAAAGAAGGGACTCTGGGATGGATCAACATGGGCAACCACTTAACACGGGAACATGTTTTTCTGTCTCTTTTAGCGACAAGTTGGTATTATTTTTATTCCCCGGGATTCCGACGCGGGTGACCCGGCTATAGTCGCCTTCTACGACAAGCGATATATAAAAAGTTACGATTGAAGGAATTGTCCCTAAGTGACCCCTTATATCACGGAAAGAAACAGCATCGGAATGTGACAAAATAAACAACTGTGCCATGATACGCTCCCTCCCCCCTTTGTGACAATTGAAGGTCAGTTGCACAGTGTGAGAACAGTAATCAATATGCTGCATTTTTTAAACCAATTAGTTGTATATACCATATGAAAACTGGCGTTTTCCAAACTGACTAACATCACACCTCTCACTTGCTCCCCCTTTTATCAATACAATGTATGTCACGACGTGACCTATCAGTAAAAGGGGGAACAAGTGAGAGATGTTATCGTACGAGGCGTGGACGGACGAACGAACAGCGGTATGCCATAATAAGCCCGTATGTTGACGGGCGTATGCAAATGAACGGCCCATATCCTGAAATTACGAATATATCATTTTTGGCCAAATTATTTTTCAAAACTTTTATCAGTTTAAAGCATTTGTCGGACTATCGGACTGTCGGACCGTCGGACTATCGGACTATCGGACTGTCGGACTATCGGACTGTCGGATTATAGCTATGGCCCCATGTGATTCATTCATTTACAAAATGTGCAAACATTTTTAATATATATCCTAATTATTCTAAATTAACAGTTTTGAATTCATATTTGATTTCATCTGACGTTAACATGAAAGATATTGTTTTTTGTTTTTGTTTTTTTTTGTCTCTGTAATCACTGTCGTGTACCCGATAAGGAATGGTCATTTCAAGATGGCGGATTGTAAA
The DNA here is from genome assembly GCA_963680875.1 of Bathymodiolus brooksi. Classification (NCBI taxonomy): domain Eukaryota; kingdom Metazoa; phylum Mollusca; class Bivalvia; order Mytilida; family Modiolidae; genus Bathymodiolus; species Bathymodiolus brooksi. The sequence goes on along the minus strand of OY804582.1, from coordinate 83,115,848 downwards.
TCATCAAAAAGGTAGGTGTGAAGATTTTGACTATTATCGTTCTTTATAGGTTATCTTAGTGTCTATGAGTTACACGTTTAGATAGGACAGTCTTTTTTCTACTTCACCATTAAGTCAATAAAGCTTGATCCTTTTGTTTTTATCGTAAACTGCCTTCGGTAGTTGATCAATGCAGCGACAAAGATATCGAGGCGTAGAATCCAATTTATTTCACCGATTCCTACCGCCTAGTGACTTTTTATATTAATATGTTGATGCCAAAATTATTCAAACATGTGAATTGTCCAGCAAATTTTGTTTCAGCCTTTGACAAGCCTTGTATCCCTCTTAAAATGTCTATGAAAAGTTTGTTATGTCACGGAATGGTCACGACAAAAACATGACAAAAATGTACATAGACGTTCTAAGAGGGATACAAATGCAGGGGCGGATCCAGGGGGGAGGGGGGTCGCACCCGGCGCGACACCCTCTAAAAATGGGAAAAAATATGATTTTTTGGCGTAAAATCGTGTTTTTCACACGAAATACCCAAACAATTTTCGCGGCTTAAGAGTAAAAAAGACAGCTGGAACGACAGAGTGCATCATGTTCAACATGTCAGATCCAAATAACATGTATGTGTACGGTGACTGCCATGAGAAACATCCATATACATGTATTGTACACCGTACGTATTGTGTAATCTTAATTACGATAAGCTTGATTGATTGATTGATTGATTGATTGATTGATTGATTGATTGATTGATTGATTGATTGATTGATTGATTGATTGATTGATTGATTCTTATGTGTTCCGTATTTAAGGTATGTTCAGGTCGGGAACAAGTTCAACAATATATAAAATCCAGATAGAAAAGTGGGAGGGATGTGCCAACCGGAGAAATGATATTTTGACTGCTACTACACAATATGGAGATTTGGGTAGGGCAAAAAAATGTGGGCTTTTTTTGTAGCGGCTACAATACGTCTACTCATTTTCGAAATCTACAAAAGAGATTTTTAACGGGCAAAGGGCATGGCCCTCTCCAAACACGTCACTCATTGTGGTCAACGGGTAGGCTTTCCGTATTGTAGCCTGACAAGTCCCCAACGAGAGCGTTCCCCCTATTCGCCACCCGGGGACAGATGTTTTTAGAAATGCCTTTCATTATTAAGAGCATGACCGATATGAGAAGCGAGTAATATATACGATTTTCGCTTAGAGCGAGATGCAATGTCTATATAACATTCTATAGATTCTGAAACAACATGTAATCATGTTTTGCCTCTAAGCTTTCTGTTAATCATGTAAAAAAAAACGCTTTGCCATATAATATTAAAACTTGTCATAATATTACACCACTTCTGTTTTCGTTATTTGGCAAAATCTCAATAAAACTGAATCATTAAAATGACACGAGTAACACGATTGGTGCAAATGTTTGAGCAGGAATTGCTTACATTTCCGGGGCAACCGAGGTCCTCTTCTGTGTCTTAATCAAATTCGCGTTACCCAGTTCCTTCGTTTTCTGTGTAGTATTTTGAGAACCATTGTCTGCATCTTGTCATTTTTTCCCCTTATTTTCACGTTTTCCTTGTAATAATAGGTTTTCCTTTATTTTCAGAATGGGGATTAGAATCTAATAATTATACCAACGTATCCGTAGTTCTACAATCTGCAGGTTTAAATGTACAGTCAATGAATAGTGGCTCATGTTCTGGCGTTTGTGATGCAAATTTTAGATATGTTGCTGCCGTGTATTCCCATGACAATAACCTTTGTTTAATATACAATGCAATAATGAATGGAGATTTTGAAACAGAATACAGATTTGTGATTGAACCATCATACAACAGCACGTCTTTTTGTTATAAAGAATGGCGAAGAAGTAGGTATTATCAATATTCTCCTTATATATTTCTCTGCTTTCATTAAGGTATTTTTTGTGGTCGCCTAGATTGTGAGCAATTTAATGCCATCACTGCTTTAATTTTTTAATTTTTTACCAGCAATCCTGGGCCATCAATTCCAGATCAAGCGATCAAGCCATTATGCATTAAGCTATCCTGATAATATATTTGACTTGATTGTGGGTTCGTCCTTAACGTCATTTTGAAAAATCGTGATGTCATTTTGGAGTGAACATTTTATTGCTGTGCAACTCGGGGGTACTATATTAATGGAAGGGAAGCTTGCGTCACGGAATCATGGAAGATATTTGAATGTACAACAAGCATAACATAACATGTATGATATCGCTGCTGTATTATCATGATAATCTTTAAATACGGAGGAATCAAATGAGTGATTGATTGTTGTTTAACGCTAAATGAGCGATATTTCGGCTATTTCATGGCAAAAACAAGTGATTCGATGAGATGATAATGATGATAATGATGATGATGGTGATGATGATGATGATGATGTTGTTGATTAGTTGGATTTTTATAGTAATAGCTCACTGTCGACACTGAAACAACCGTCCGCGGATTGACATGTCGCTCCTTTTGGACGCATTATCCCGATTCCGTGCCAACCAATAATTGCTCTTTCGCCTTGCTTACAGGAAAAGCAACTAATACCAATTATGTAGTCATTGGTTTGACCCGAGCGGGTCTCACTTCCATGATTTATCACACTCGATGTGAGCACGCTAACCATTACACTACCGATGCGATTGTGAATCAGTTGATTGGTATTTTAGTCAAAGCAATTCATTTTGAAAACATTTAAAGAGAGAGAGAGAGAGAGAGAGCGCGCGCTTGCGGAGATTGGTACTTGTTCTAGTTTTAACAATTGAAAATATAAATGTTATTCTGAGCTATAGGGTACACTTTATATGATAATGGTCTGGAAAGTATTTTGACTCCACAATAAATAAAATACATTCCATATGTACATGCATTGGTTGTGCTGTCGTCCCGTTTTACAGTGCATTTAGTAACAACGAATATTTCGTTTCCATACTCTCCACGAATATGATTAGCATCGACATATGATGAATCCGTACTTACCTAGTAGTTATTTAAATACGAGAATGTAGTGACCCTGCTATTGTACTGCCCATGTTTATGTTGTCATTCATGCGTGTGATAGTGTGTGGTATATTTGAATGGAAGCGAATCTGTGCAGGTATTCATGATTTGTTTATGTCTGGGTTGACGTTGCAAATCCAATTATAAAGAGTGGTGGGTTGAGATATCATTTATCGTTTTAGCGCGGCACTATTTTGTGCTCGTCCCAACGCCACGCGGCGTGATCGTTTTCATGCACAATGATTTGACGTTTCAGGTAGTTGTTGTTTTGTTGATATTGATAGGATTGTTGATTATCGCTGTTTAAATTTTCCTTTCATATTTAATTAAATTTAATGAAAATGTTTGACGTAAAACGAAATATTTTTTCAGCATATATTAAAATCATTTATAGTGATAGTAGTAACACAGACGATGATGAGACTACATTCCATTGTAAGTACATAATGTTAATAGAAATACAATGATTAGAAACATACATTGATTAGAAATCGTATCTGCTGTTATGTATTCAAGGTGATCCGTTTTTTGTTTTTTTTGTTTTTTTTTTGTTTTTTTTTTTGTTGTTGATCTTTTTAGTTTTCTATTTGTTTTTGGTTGTTGTTTGTTGTTTTTGTTTTTACTTTGTTTTGTGTGTTTTGTGTGGTGGTTTTTTTTCTGGGTTTTTTTTTATGTTTTTTTTTGGGGGGAGGGGGTGTTCCCATTGTCTTTGGATTGTCTTGATTACCCCATCGGTTTTCTCTGAGGTTTATTTACTACCTACAGTCTGTTCTGTGTATTGTGTGTACAATGTTGCCATTGTTTTCTAGATTGTCCATTCTTGACTGCTCCCTTTGGCTTTCTCTAACGGTTATTGTACAATATGTCAATTTCACTAGTATATTGTGTCAATCATTGTAATGCATTGATTTATATAGTGTGTAAACATTTGAAAACAAGCAATAGATAAAATAGATAAGCTAACATCTAACCGATCAATTGTATTTATGTATACCGTATAATTTAAAACAAATCTGGAAGGCATTGTATAATCTAATTGACTTAAAATTGATTAGTAAGCTATACTGATTCATTATTATAGTAGATTATTGATTGATTGATTGATTGAGTGATAATTGTTTAATGCCAAGTGAGCAATAGTTTAGATCTATTGATGACAAGAGCAAGGTTACAAACCAAATAAATCGTGTAAGTTAAAAATTAGAATTAGGATGGATCAATGGATCATTATTCCTACCAAGCTTACTTCATTGGGAACCCATAGTTTTTACGAAACAATTATGTTTGAACAACAGGGATATGAAAAGAGTTTGAAGATACCAAAGAGGTAATCAGAATCCGTAATAATGTTCATGCAAACTTTGAAAGATTTAAATGTTTCTTGAAAACATCTAAAAAGTTTTGGAAATTCAGAGGATTTTTTTTTACATTAAACAACCTATATCCCTCAAAATTGTAGTCAGATTTCGGGATCCACCCAACTCTGAATTCCGATACAAATACCATTTCCCAGGTCCATTCTTCAATGACATGTATCTTATTCTTTCTCTGCACAACAACAACAAAGTACAATGCAAAATATGATGCCACCGAAGCACAATATTCCGGCAATAATGTACGATGATATAATCATCCAGAATGCGAAGTAGTATAACGTTGGGTCACAGTAGTCAGACCTTGTTGAGTCAGATCTTTGCCAGTCATTATAAGTTCTATAAACCCAAACGTTCCCTAAAAATAAAATAAAGTTTAGCTTAAATTGCACAGGAATGTGAAAAATGCAATATGATTGAGGAACATGTCCAAACCTGTCTCTTTAATACATAATTGTGCACAATCTCTGTTAATAATACATAGACATAGACAATACTTTTTGGCATTGTAGGATAAACACAATATCTGTACGTACATTGTTGGAAAATGTATAATTTATTTGTACGAACTTTAGAAAAAGGTGGAAAAGCGAGTCTTTGACGAGTTTTTCTGTCTGGTTTCGCAACGAGTGCAAATAAATTTTGCATTTTCCGACAATGTACGTATATTGTGTTTATCCTGCAAGGCCAAAAATCCCCAAACAACTACCAAATTATCTCAAATACAAGTGTAGCTCTAATCATTTGTATTGTATCCTCTTTGACATCCGCGATTAAATTGCTGTTGTTCCTTCCCGTCATGCAACCAGACAAATTATGTCTTGGTCTGTGACTGTATATAACAAAATGTTATCCAGTACATGCAATTAGACTGCTCAAATAGAACAAGTACTCGATAAAATAGGATCTTCTCCTTATTCTACTTACTAAATTAATATTACACAGATGGATTTAGATATACAAAACAAATGGACAATGACACTATGACAGCCGGCGAATGTATACAAATAGAAACGAATAAAAACTGCTATCTGTTCATGACCGTCATGGTTTTGGGTTAATTAATTTGAAAGCATTTTACAAATTACAAAATACAAATAGCACAATGATTTAATTTGAGATATCCAAGGATGAAAATGAATATTATATTTCATTAAATTTTAAAATTGCAAAAAGATACACTTATAAAATTAAAATTAAATCTTCATGATAGACCTTATAAAAATGAACAACCTGATCCTTTTCACATTAGTATATTTCAATATTTGACCAAATGTGAGTCCAATGTTTTCATAATATAAGTATCTACATTTCAACCAATGCATTTAATTACAGAAATTAGGTTTCACCGAAATGAAGTATCACCCACAGAAATGAAGTATCACCCGCAGAAATGAAGTATCACCCACAGAAATGAAGTATCACCCACAGAAATGAAGTATCACCCACAGAAATGAAGTATCACCCACAGAAATGCAATTTTCACATCTTGATATAGTATAGGGATTCTTTCTTTTTAATCTTGTTGTTTACTTAACTAAATGGTGTTAGTAATGCCGTTTGTGGGTGTACGCTTGCATCAAAAATATTTAAAGATACCAAGATGGGGTAATCAGCAGCCGTAAATCTAAGAAGGACAGACAATACAATGATCAAAAAAGGACAAACACAGATCTACCAAACACTACACAGAAAACTAAAGATTAAGTAACACAAACTCCGTTCAAATCCGGGAGTGAACACATGTGCTCCGGAAGGGTGATGAGTTATGAATGAGGAAAGGACGGGATTGCGATGATATTCCGCAACTGTTATCCCAATCAAATTTTGTATGTGGGTTATATTTGCATCTATTTCTTCACCAGATCTATACCAATTTGTCGTTAATGGTATATGATGTGCGTGGATACCTCCTGCAGGCCCCAAGTAAGGGACCTCATAACTTAGCCAGCACTGCCCCGCCTACAACTACTTGACAATGCTATTACGTGTGTATCTATTTCCTCACCACACATATAACTATCTAATACACTATGCATGTGGGTGTAAGTTTGTGCCTATTTCTTGATCTCAGATATTTACCACTTGTAATGGTTTTGCATGTGGGTGGATGTATCTATTTCTTGCCCTACGACACCCCCACCTTTGTACAGCTCAATAATATATGTGAGTGTGTGTGTACGTTTGTACCTATTTCCTCACCACATATACAAACATTTATAACTATCCATTATCAAGGAAATCATGATATATTAGTCTTTGAATAATAAATAAATTCTCATTTAACACAACATTGACGGACATGGCGGTTAGAAGACAATTTATCACATTTTCTACAATAAACATGAATAACCCATTTTACATTGGGCAATAAGTATGGACACAGTTAATTAATACAACCAGGAATGTTTATCAATTTGTAATGATTTAACAGAGTATTCTAGATAGAGTAAATGTATTTAACATTATAAATGGTAAATGTAAATGCTTCATTTTCATCCACCAAACTTGATCCAATCTTACGTTAGTATTTTGAACAACATCCAGAAAAATTTGAAGATACCAAACGAGTCATCAGAAGCCGTAACTCAAAGAAGGACAGACAATACAATAGCCAAAAGAAAAAGTACAAAAGGACAAACAACGATCTACAAAGCACTCCACAGAAAACAAAAGATCGAACAACTAAAAACCAGGAGTGAATTCGGGTGCTCCAGAAAGATGAGCAGTATCTATTCTACTAGTAGCAGGAATCTCATTCATATTATATAAAACATAAAATTTCAGTTTTCTAGTGACACGTAACCATGGTTACAATTACAAATCAATTTACCTGCAATAGACCAAGCAAATAAGAATGTGTTGACAAGTAGTTCCACTCCCATTGCCCACTTCTTTTCCACTGAAATTTCTTCCTGCGTTTCTTCTTGTTTTTGGGTCATTACGCTTTTAATTATGGAAATTATAATTGATACCATACTAGCAGAACCAGATACTATCAGAAATATAGGAATCATTTTTTCTGCAGGACAGTCATTTAAGTAGATAGCTCCTGTAATGGTAGAACACTTTAATTACAAGAAATATTTGGTTTGTTTCATATTATTATAGTTAACTTATTTAACCATTTCAACTTGTTCAGTATGACAAGAGTATTAGTTTCTTATCTTTTGAAGTGAAGGTACTTAAAGTAACGCGTCGTGCGTACCGAATTATATCTCTACGTATTATCTGTAGCGATGTAGCATTGTAACGCGTCGTGCGTACTGAATTATATCTCTACGTATTATTTGTAGCGATGTAGTATTGTAACGCGTCGTGCGTACCGAATTATATCTCTACATATTATGTGTAGCGATGTAGCATTGTAACGCGTCGTGCGTACCGAATTATATCTCTACGTATTATTTGTAGCGATGTAGCATTGTAACGCGTCGTGCGTACCAAATTATATCTCTACATATTATTTGTAGCGATGCAGCATTGTTGCAGTGTAGTGCTTATCGACTAGCAAGCTACTGCTACAGTATATTTGAACACTAGAGGTCGTCTCGATCTCATTTTCAGGATTTATCGGTTAGAGAATCACAGCTATCGTATATCTGCAGGCTAGGGGTAGTCTCAAGCTCTTTTTGAAGGATTTATATGTTGGTAAGTAAACTATCGCTTATCTGCCGACTAGGGTTTGTCTCGTGCCAATTTTGAAAGTGTAAATGTATGAAATATTCTCGTGGTGAAGACCTCATGCTGGATGCTAGATAATGAAAAGCAACAAAGTCACTGTTCCTTAACTTTGATTTTCACCGACGGATTCCATATCTAGTTCACCTACGTCCATATATTGTCGTGCTAAAACTTGTTAAGCAACGTCACAAACTTGAGTCGATAGTATCCCGGATGTTGCAGTCTTTCACGTGTCATGATTTTTAAAATACGCCATATAAGTAAAGATTATATATATAAGACGTGCCATTTTAGACAATCTTCTATGCTTATATTGCCACTCGCTTTCGGTTAGTTGAAATTTTAAACCAATACATTTTATTGTTTTGTCATAAAATTTTCTTGTTTTTCATAGCCGTTAAATGAACTAACCTATTACTATCATTGAAATTGGTATGGTCAGTAACACACCTAAGAAAATTGTACAGGTCACTGAAATAACGAAATATAAATGTTATTGAAATCGGAACATGAAACAGAAGTAATACTGTTTTTGGTAGTGCCGTAATGTACTTTTAAAACAACAAAACATCACATATACTAACTATGTTTATTTTTAATTACGTAAATTTTCCATGACCAACATTTCATGAGAATTCTTCAGGAGAGGTGTACTCGATACAGCATTATGTGATAAAGTTTGTCAGTGACTTGCGGCAGGTCAGTGGTTTACTCCGGGTACTCCAGTTTCTTCCACCAATAAAGCTGATCGCTTAAACACCATAACCGTAGCAGTAACTATGGGAATTCCAGTAGCATCGAGTTACGGCTAAGATACATTCTACCCCGTTGTCATGTAATATCACATGACTTCATAAAATACAGTCAAACCTGTATATAAAGGGTACTCGAAGGTTCCTGAAAATGTGTCCTTTATGAGCAGTTGCCCTTTATATACATGTTAAAATTGTATGCACTATTCATTCATGGGAACAGAGGCTGCCCTTTATAGACAGTGATTTGTTATATAGAGGTGTCTTTTAATGTAGATTTGACTGTATGTACAAATATTCATTGTTTGATAGACTATAACAGCACGAAATAAAATGAAAAAGAAAACATTACAACACCGTCCGGACAGTTCCAAAATTCTAATCGAAAAATCAGTTTATAAAAACTGATTAGATGGTCAAAGCATTATAATATACAATGATGTTTTCGCATCTTTAATGTATTCAAATCAAGCTTGCATATTTATTATCAATTCACCTCAATGACATATGATGTACAAATATTGAAAACTAAGTACTGTGAAATCATCATTATTAAATCCGGGGTTCTAATTTTTAATTTAAACCACGAAAATGAAAATACTACGAAATACAATGTTCCCATTGATTGTTGCTGTAATGTTTGAAACCATGAATTCAAGAACTCTGGGTTCAATGTATTTTGTAGAAACCACGACAATTGGTGCGAACGAATAAAAGTACTCCCACAGTTTTATCTATTTTCATTTGGTACCTCTTTATGTGTTAACACTTACATGAACCACATATTATTGCGCAGCAAGTGTAGACAAAGTCTATCTTTGTTTGGTACCTCTTTATGTGTTAACACTTACATGAACCACATATTATTGCGCAGCAAGTGTAGACAAAGTCTATCTTTGTTTGGTACCTCTTTATGTGTTAACACTTACATGAACCACATATTATTGCGCAGCAAGTGTAGACAAAGTCTATCTTTGTTTGGTACCTCTTTATGTGTTAACACTTACATGAACCACATATTATTGCGCAGCAAGTGTAGACAAAAGTCTATCTTTGTTTGGTACCTCTTTCTCTTTATGCGTTAACACTTACATGAACCACATATTATTGCGCAGCAAGTGTAGACAAAAGTCTATCTTTGTTTGGTACCTCTTTCTCTTTATGCGTTAACACTTACATGAACCACATATTATTGCGCAGCAAGTGTAGACAAAGTCTATCTTTGTTTGGTACCTCTTTCTCTTTATGCGTTAACACTTACATGAACCATATATTATTGCGCAGCAAGTGTAGACAAAGTCTATCTTTGTTTGGTACCTCTTTCTCTTTATGCGTTAACACTTACATGAACCACATATTATTGCGCAGCAAGAGCAGGCAAAGTCTGCGTTGCCATCTGATTTATCCTTTACTTCTTTTATTTTCCCAAACAGAGTATCATATGATGGAGGTTGTTCTACATCTACAAATATCACAAAGGTTATTATCAATCACATAACAAGTGTATAATTACCTTCATGGTGAATCTCTACAGGTACTTTTATTGTTTGTTATATATCTGCATTACCAATGGAGAACCAATTATCAAAAGGGAATGATTGAGATCCCAATAACCTGTTTAACCCCGCCACATGTCTGTGCCTGTCCCAAACTAGGACCCTGTTATGCATCGATATATGCCGAGATCCTTTTATTTATGTTCAATGATTTGAGGTGAGAGATAGTTGTCAGTTTTGTTGATATTGGTGGAATTGTTGAACATTACGGCTTAAAACCTTCTTTTCATAACAATTATTATGACACCTTACTCACAACAACCAACAAATAGCCAAACAAGATGCGTTTTATAGGTTAAGGAACAGCTCAAAATCTCAAATGGAAAAACAGAAATGAGTTCTATTTGATGAGCTAGTCGATTTTAATGTTGTATCTTTATATATATAAAAAAGAAGTGAATGATTGGTGCTTAATGCCAACTCAGCAGTTTGTCAGCTATATCATGGCGAGAAGAATTTAATTTTCAATGAAATTGTACTAGACCAACACGCTTAGTTGGATTTTTATTGTGCTAGCTCACTGAAACAACAGTCTGTGGATAGACATGTTGCCCCACTCGGACACATTATCCTGATTCTGAGCCAATTAATCTTTGCTCTTTCTCCTTAATGATGCGTGCTTAGCAGAGAAGCACCAAATACCAATTTTATGGTCTTTGGTTTGACCCGATCGGGTCTCGAATCCATGATCTACCGCACTCGAGGCGAACACGGTAATCATTACACCACTGATAGCGGTTCTTTATATTAATCTTATAATTAATTGCTGTATTAAAATCTCTCTCTCTCTCTCTCTCTCTCTCTCTCTCTCTCTCTCATTTTATTGGTTTCCCGTGCATCGTTCAACAATTAACGTACATGTATCGGTACTTTTGAAACACCAAACTCGACGACGATCAAGTGCGTATAACAGACTATTTTTCAGGCTAATAGAAATTATAAGTGAATAGTCATTGCTCAAATGACCCATGTTACTTCTCCTCATTGTAGCATAAAGGAATTTCAAGTTAACAATAGTATCACAACGACAAGGGCGACGACACCAGATGACGTATTTAGTGATCACTTTGGTGGCTCTGTTACGCAAGCTCAACAAATTTGAAATACAAAAATAATTGGTATGGTGTATTTCAGTAGTCTGCTTTTCTTTTCTTTATTGATTACCCATTCATTGATTATGCATTCATTGATTACGCATCCATTGATTACGCATTCACGTATTACGCATTCATTGATTACGCATACATTGATTACGCATTCATTGTTTGTATGCATTCATTGAGTATTCATTCATTGATTACGCATTCAAGGTCGACGTTTGTAACATCAAGGTACTGACCTTGCGAATCAACGTGTGCTGGAGAAGGCGAGACGGCCATTCTTGATTAACTGAAAATTAAAATATTTGATTAAGGAACAAACTTTTTATATAATTTTTTCAGATTTTACAGACCATATGATCGTACCCAGTGTGTAACTTAATTAGTAAAATAAACAACGACTAAAATCACACAGTGTCGGAACAGTCCAAAATCTAATCTACAAATCGTACAAACAGAATCAGAGGTTAGTGTGCATATTCCAAAATCCGGTGGGTTGATAATTGAATAAAATTTAAGAAATAATTTAAGCAAAATACCACACTGTATGAACAGTTCAAAAATCTAATCGACAAATCACACAGAGGCAAGATTGTTTATTCTAAATTACCAGTAGGTTAATTAATTGAATAAGTATTATTTATCATTTACTATTTTGGTCATTGCCATTAAAGTATTCTATGACTTAAATAATTCGATTCCTATTTGCTCCCATTTGTTTTTATGGGTCTCATGTTTTATTTATATTATTTACATTCATACTGGTGTCCAACACGATTTACATATTGTATCATGTTCGTTTCGTTTAACAGTAACACGACATGTGTCATTAGTGGAGCAGGAACTGATTACCCTTCCGGGGAACCTGAATTCAATCTCTATTAGTAGTGGGTTCGTGTTATTCAATCTTTGGCCTTCTGTGCAGTGTTCTATTGATTACTGTTTGTCATTTTGTCCTTTTTCTTTTGGCAATTGTATTGTCTGTCTTTATTCGATTTCCGACATATGAATTCCCCTTTGGTATCTTCAAACATTTCTTATTGTACCTAATGTGGTGATGTGACGATCTTATTGTACCTAATGTGGTGATGTGACGATATTTTAGCTTTTATTATTGTACCTAATGTGGTGATGTGACGATCTTATTGTACCTAATGTGGTGATGTGACGATATTTTAATTTTTCTTATTGTATCTCATGTGGTGATGTGACGATATTCTAACATTTCTTATTGTATCTAATGTGGTGATGTGACGATATTTTAACATTTCTTATTGTACCTAATGTGGTGATGTGACGATCTTATTGTATCTCATGTGGTGATGTGACGATATTCTAACATTTCTTATTGTATCTAATGTGGTGATGTGACGATATTTTAACATTTCTTATTGTACCTAATGTGGTGATGTGACGATCTTATTGTACCTAATGTGGTGATGTGACGATATTTTAACATTTCTTATTGTACCTAATGTGGTGATGTGACGATCTTATTGTATCTCATGTGGTGATGTGACGATATTCTAACATTTCTTATTGTATCTAATGTGGTGATGTGACGATATTTTAACATTTCTTATTGTACCTAATGTGGTGATGTAACGATATTTTAACTTTTCTTATTGTACCTAATGTGGTGATGTGACGATCTTATTGTACCTAATGTGGTGATGTGACGATATTTTAACTTTTCTTATTGTACCTAATGTGGTGATGTAACGATATTTTAAATATAGATGCCTTGTTCAGTCAAATAATGCTTTACTCTTGTCTTGTACGATATTGAACTAATAATATAGTCATTAATGCTCACAAACTCTAAAATTGATTGCTTGTGAGCTCGAACTCCGATCATGGCGAGGTGTACCTGAAACAACATGTGGGATAAAGTTTGTCAGCGACTTGCGACAGGTCGGTGGTTTTCTACGGGTACTTCGGTTTCTGCCTCAATATAACTAAAATATTGTTGAAAGTGGCGTTAAGCACCATAAACCAAACCTATGCTCATTAATACCCACAAGCCCTCTGAAATTGATTGGAATATATACTGCCTATCGAGGACAATAATGAGGCACACTGAAACATGAGTCCTAAAGGATGATATTGAGGAATGTGTTCTACCAAAATTTATTCCGATGTGATCTACGTAGTGATACTTCATCTAGATCTGTAGACAATGGTTTATGTTCATTAATAAAGATTTCATGTTTAGTTTATAATTGAGAGCAGTAATAGAAACGTTGTTCCTAATATCTTATTGGGTTTTTTTTTTATTATTGTTTTACATTGACTTTCTTCATGTTTCCTTATATGTACAATCTCTATGGGGGAGCGAAGCTTATATGACGGGGACGTTTGCTATCCGATATCACACTAATGTATTTCTGGTGAATTATTTGTCGCAATAGAAATCAAAAATCGTTAGAAGTTTTCCATGTTTTATATATATGCAGCCGTATATTTCAGTTGTTAGCAAATTGCAAATCATAAAGAAAACAACAATATAAAAGTCGAACAAAGCAATTAAAAATAACTGATAGACAGGATTAATGATAAATATGATCACATAAATATGCCCAATGGGCAGATAGATAATCTGAAATTCATATATCGCGGATTAACTAAATTGTCATTTATCAAAAGCTTGTCAAGTCCAGACAGAAAACAATAAGTGTTAATTGAATAAATTTGGCTCTAATCTTTGAGGCACAATTTTGACAAAAGCCTGGGATGAACGGCATTAATTATTTATACATTTTTCCTTCTAAAACAAATTAATAACCCTTATTTTATAAATGATGGTTTATGGTGTTTAACGCCACTTTCAACAATATTTCAGGTAAATCGTGGTGGTCAGTTTTATTGGTGGAGGAAACCAGAGTACCCGGAGAAAACCACCAACCTGCCGCAAGTCACTGACAAACTTTATCACATAAAGTTATATCGAGTACACCTAGCCATGATCGGGATTCGAACTCACAATGTTAGTGGTGATATTCACTGATCACATAGGTAGTTGTAAATCCAACTATCATATGGCCAAAATATTTAGGCAAATGTATCACCCAAGATATTAATTATATGAACACAAACACTGTTCTATTTGGTGTAATTGAATGACCAGAACATATAGATTGCACGATTTAAAAGTACATTTATAAGTAGAAAAAAATTATTAATGATTTTTGATTATTACCCAATCAAAATTGTTTATTGTAATTTATTAACAACAACAAAAATAACGATATCTTGATCATGTCATATTTATCACGTTTAGTTTTTTTGGAATCTGTTTGTGTTGAAGGTAAAGACGTTACGTAGCGGAAGCTGAAAACTTCCAATAAGTATTAAAACATTTTAACGTTAAATAACACTCAGTAATTCAATAGGAGCTGTACATGTCCTGTTTGTGATCGTATGGTAGTTGGATTCACAACTACTTGTGTAATCAGTGCCTATCACCACTAAAGTTGTGAGTTCGAACCCCGTTCATGGCGAGGTGTACTCGATACAATATTATGTGATAAAGTTTATCAGTGACTTGTGACAGGTCGGTGGTTTTCTCCGGGTACTCTGGTTTCCTTCACCAATAAAACTGACCACCACGATATAACTAAAATATTGTTGAAAGTGGCGTTAAACATCATAAACCTAAAGTAATAATTTTTTTATTAGAAAACGGAAAATTTGAGTTTTCTCGAAAACAATATATTTTTTTAAAACACAGTAAACGAGAGTTTTGTGCAGAATTTTACTACCATTTTTAAAATATGCATTTCATCTAACAATAACCTTTCATTATTGCTGCACTCATCTGAAATTTGACATTTTCCCCGATTTTTACCGCCAAAATAGAGGTGGGAGTAAACTAACTAGAGGTAGCAGCCAGGTAAATCTTACCTTGATAGAGACAGAGACGCGTGTACAGGCATATTTTGACACTCCATTTTTAAACTTTAAAATCTTTCTAAAAGTTCACATAAAATTTCTTCATAAACCTATTTTTTGACATCTTAACATATATATAAACATCGCAAGAATGGGTAAAACAAAGGACTTGTCAAAAGATTGTAAAAACATTGTGTTAAATCTATTCAAGTTTTTTCAGCTTGAGAAGGCCAGGGGAAGACCATTTTATTCCCCAGATAATTTGATTAAAAGAACATACAAGGCTGCTGGCATATCTTACAGTTCTGTGTATAGAGTTGTAAACGGTAAAAGTCCTCCTGAATCCAACAGACCGAAAGAAAGAAAGAAAACTCTTGATGATTTTGACCGTTGCGTTATTAAACGGACCGTTCATAGCATCTACAACAGGAAAATTGCCCCAACAGTCTCAAAAATTAAGAAAGAAATTGAAGATTGAAATAGCTTGGTCAAATTAAAAATCAGTAATTATGGAAATTTATGATTTCACGTTTTTTTCAAAATTTTTGAGGTAAATCTCAGGTAAGCATGTATATAAATGTCACGTAGTCAAATGCATTAACCATGAAGGGAACAATAGCCTTCTCCGGCACTTCGACGAGAGACAATAGACCAGCTGCGGGACCACCGTCGTTCCTATTGTTATATGGGATTACGTCCACGGTGAGTTGGCTGTCACATTTAACGAGCAAACTTGGCCTATTTTGAAGAACTTAGCCTGAAATAAAGACCAAAATAACACCAAACATTGGTAATTTTTCAGATGAGCAGGGTCTTCAGAATAATTTCAACCGTAAATATTTATACAATTCCAAAATGGTAGTAAAATTCCTGACAAAACTCTCGTTGGATGCGCTAAAAAAAAATCTACGCTTTACGAAATATTTAGATTTTTCCGTTTTCTAATCAAAAAATTATTACTTTAATACAAAACCTTCAAATAAGTATTAACAATTTAACGTTAATTAACACTCAGTCATTGTATAAATATAATACTAATTAATATATTAAATGTAAAGGTTATCTTACCTGTTGTTATATTGTGTATACCTCGATATAATAAGTAGATATACGTCTATTCAGCTCTCAGTGTATTAAAGATTATGACTACATACTCATGTGCCCTATTTTTTTTATTCGGTCAGTCATAAAAACCGCATACCTACGGTACATATATATATCATTAAATCGCGTCATGGCTTCTGCTTCTTTAATTATACAGTTAAATCTATTTGGTTTAAAAAGTAATTCACGTGAAATTTAAAAGCTTAAAATGTACACGTTTTTAATATTTGGTTTTACTGTAAGATAATGGAGGTATTTATCTAAGTGAATATTCTATATATAATGCCTGTTACCCAACAACTACTTATACAAATAACAGTTGTAATATTTATTTCTTTACCTGCTATATAAAGCAAACTTATGAATTTTTAAATATTGAAATAAAAGATAATATTTAATGAAGTCAATTGTTAAATTCACTTGGAATGAGAAATCGTACAGTTCAGTTTCTTGTAGGGGGCTATGCTGTTTAACGCCACTTTCAACAATACTTCAGTTATATCGTGGCAGTCAGTTTTATTGGTGAAGGAAACAGGAGTACTCAAAGAAAACCACCGACCTGTCGCAAGTCACTGACAAACTTTATCACATAATGTTGTACCGTACACCTCGCCTGAGTGGGATTCGAACTCACATCGTTAGTGGTGATAGGCTCTGATTGCATATGTAGTTATAAATCCAACTACTATGCGATCAAGAACACGACGGCCCCTAGGCATTCGTATATTATTTTTCTAAGGTATGTTTGTCGTACTTTTTTGTTAGACAAATATATGTAAGTATTACAATAGCATTAAAATGGTGTAAAGTGAAAACAATATCATTTATATAATACTAGTTCTACAAAAGAGGGTCGATGTCTTTAGTCACAAGAGAATCGCATCTGTGGCGCAATGGCTAGCGTGCTCGCCTCGAGTGCGGTAGATCGTGGGTTCGATCAAAACCAAAGACTATAAAATTGGTATGTGTTGCTTCTCCACTAAACACGCAGCATTAAGGAGGTAGAGCAAAGACTGGTTGGCTCGGAATCAGAATAATGTGTCCGAGTGGAGCGACATGTCTATCCTCGGACTGTTGTTTCATTGAGCTAGCTGACTTATAAAAATCCAACTCAGCGTGTTGGTCTAGAACAAAGCGGACCTCATAATCATCTCATTGAAAATTAACTTGTTCTCGCCAGCTGAAAAATTGCTGAATTGACGTTAAACAACAATCACTCACTCTTTAGTCACAAGAATTGACTCCATTTGAATATGTAAACAAATAATTGTACCTAGTGGAAAGCTGCACTTCCATTATCTACTCTCTATATCAACTTCAGAATTACATTTCAAGGTGGCTTTTCTTTTTCTCTCTTTGTCTTAATAAATGAGGTGTTCCCTCTCCGTAGCATTTTGGAAATTGCTTGAACAAGTTGATGATTCTAACTTTCCCTTTGCATTTTTTCCATTCTATGAAATATAGTGACTGTGTTTCCATGTTCCGTTTCTTTTTATCTTACGTCTTACTTACTAGTATCATGCAACAGACAACTATTACGTACATAAGTGAATATATTATGCATTAAGTTCAAGACTATGCCTTGTCGTTCTTTACAACAAAGTAGTTAAATGTGGGAATCGCATTTTACTTACAGTGCGAAACCATTTACATGCCCGTATCATTTCACTGATTGGTTCCAAGATTTGAATCCGTAAAGTTAATTTGACCTCGCCACAATTTATTGGCATGCCAGAGAGTGAGAGATAATGCATATGTGTGTTAGGGGTATCATGATTGCCTGTGTTTCTACGATTTTACTATTGGATTGTGTGACTGTTCTGACTTTTTTTTTCTTTAGAATTTTTTTTTTTTTTTTTCCCCATTTTATCATGTATTTCTTCTATTTCGTTTCACCATGGTCGTTAATAGAGTAAATAAATTCAAACATGAGGGATTTCAATATTTATTTATTATTATTATTTCAATTTTTAGTATATAAATCAGTCGCGCAAGGCAATATTTCCCTTCTATCGACAGTATACATACAACTTTAAATATATATTATTATGTACATTTAAAAGGAAAATCGATGAATAGACATGTATTATGTATGTTTATATTGAAAAATAAAGATGGTGAGTGTTCAATTCTCCTCGTTGTACGTTCCCATCATAGCGAACTATATTATGCGTTGAATATCAACATATAACTGATAAAGCGATTGTCACGGCGAGTTTATCAAATGTAAATTTCTCAAGTAGATCTCAGTTTGATAGTGTTGTAGTTATTAATTAGCTTCAGATATATTCTTCGATAACTGTTAAAATGTCTGTGTCACTGGTTACCATGGAAATGTTTCATGCGTTGTAGCCAATTTCCTTGTGTTTCATCTTCCATGTCCTACCAGTGAATGTTTTTCATAGTAACACGACGGGTGCCACTAGTAGAGCAGGAACTGCTAAGTCTTCGGTGGGGTTCACCCCAGGTTACTTGGTAGTGTTTATGCTGCTCAATCTTTTCTTTTCTGTATGGGGTTTTGCGGTTCATTGTTTAATAAATGAGAAAGGATGTGGATATAAATGAACCTATTTTATATATACAATCAAACCTGTATTAAGTGGTCTTTTAAGGCATGCGATCTCTCTTTTTTGTGACCTCTTTAAAGAAAAGGTGATCTTTAATGCATGTGATTGCTTAATAGAGGTGACCACATGGGCAGGTTTGATTGTATATGTTTTTCCCATATTGCATTGCATCTAATCATTTCTATATCAATTCTTAAACAATCTTTTTTTAGCTATCTGAACAAATCAATAGGAATTGATTGAACGTGGTCCATAAAACTGTAATATGAATTCAAACATGTTTAAATGACCGCACTATTTTACAAACAAATATTTGCTGGTTTTGAAAACTCATTGGACAAAATTTTTCGATGGTTATGTTTTACCTAGAAATGTCTTGACGGTAAGTAGCATACTAGAAGATAGACGTCAAAATAGATATAAGTGATAAATAATATTAAATAAAATCATAGTTATTTGTGTTATTGATACCCGGCAATGTAGGTGAGTATCCGGGCGCGAATCCATTTTAGTGGTGCAGAGCTAGTGGTCAGAAGTCAACACCTTTTACTTATCGACCAACCAGTTCCAAAGGTATCAAGACGATTTGAAGATACCAAGGGGGTAATCACAATTAGTAAATTGAAGAAGGACAGACAACACAATGGCTAAAAGATAAAGGACAGACAACACAATGGCTAAAAGATAAAGGACAGACAACACAATGGCTAAAAGATAAAGGACAGACAACACAATGGCTAAAAGATAAAGGACAGACAACACAATGGCTAAAAGATAAAGGACAGAAAACACAATGGCTAAAAATAAAGGACAGACAACACAATGGCTAAAAGATAAAGGACAAACAACACAATGGCTAAAAGATATAGGACAGACAACACAATGGCTAAAAGATAAAGGACAGACAACACAATGGCTAAAAGATAAAGGACAGACAACACAATGGCTAAAGGATAAAGGACAGACAACACAATGACTAAAAGATAAAGGACAGACAACACAATGGCTAAAAGATAAAGGACAGACAACACAATGGCGAAAAGATAAAGGACAGACAACACAATGGCTAAAAGATAAAGGACAGACAACACAATGGCTAAAAGATAAAGGACAAATGGACAAACAATAATCTACACAACACTACATAGAAAACTAAAGATCGAGCAACACGAACCCCCGGGCTAAGAACCAGGGGTGAACTCGGGTGCTCCGTTGAATTCGTTTAACAGTTTAGTACTTAAATTATATTGAATATATTTTGAAGCAAAGACATTAAAGTGATATCACAGATCTTAAAGAAACTTTTACTTACCAGTGATATCACAGATCTTAAAGAAACTTTTACTTACCAGTGATATCACAGATCTTAAAGAAACTTTTACTTACCAGTGATATCACAGATCTTAAAGAAACTTTTACTTACCAGTGATATTACAGATCTTAAAGAAACTTTTACTTACCAGTGATATCACAGATCTTAAGCAGAAACTTTTACTTACCAGTGATATCACAGATCTTAAACAGAAACTTTTACTTACCAGTGATATCACAGATCTTAAACAGAAACTTTTACTTACCAGTGATATTGCAGGCATTAAAACAAAAGCTCTTAATAATGATATTATTAAATCTCCACCTGGTACGGATTCCATATGCACACTTCAATATTAATCAGGAGATACCTCGGCTCCGTAAAAATAAGTGTATCAGATCGATACGAAAGGTATTTGAACTACGGGAATATTTTATGTACATACAAAATATGAAAAGAAAGTTTAAACAGTGATGGTCAACAATTCCACCATTATGAACAAAACGAACAATCACTTCTCGTCATAACTCATTGGATTTTATCCAGGTACTCCTGTTTCCTCCACCAAAAAACTGACAGCCACGATATAGCTGAAATATTGTTGAAAGTGGCGTTAAATACCATAACTCTAACCCTAACAATAACCCTTAACTCACTGAACACAGAAAGAACCATTACATACGACGTTGGAAATCCAGGTTCTGACCTGGGACAGGCACAAAAATGTGTCGGGGGTTAAACCAGTTAATGAGATCCCAAATCCTCCCCCTCTTGATAAAGTATCATAGTCTATGGTACGTTCTGAGTAACTGAGGTGGCATGCGTATATTTTTTGAGTACATTCTTCAAAAACATCATGTCACAATTCTCTGTTCCATTTTATTGCACACTAGTATACATTTTGACACACTACATTTGTATATGTATGTACCTTAGAGTGACTTACGGCAGGTCGGTGGTTTTCTTCGTCCTCTTCAACCAATAAAACTGACCGCCACGATATAACTGAAATATTTTTGAAAATGGCGCTAAACACCATAACCCTAACCCCTTGAGTTGAAACAGGTGTACAGCCTATTAAGCTTGAAGCGAATAATTGTATGACTTACTAAACTGTTTAAATCCACCTTAAAACGGGGTCAATTTAACATTGTAAACTAACTAGTCGATCCAGTAATCCTTGGCGATTATATTAGAGCTAACAATAAGTAAATCTCTAATGATTTGTTATAGAAAATGATGGTCTATTTAAACTATTACATTGATCAATTATTTAACCATGTATATCTCACGGCCAAAGGTATGTTTTCATATGAATCAATAATGCAGACGTCACGGACGTAGGTAGTTATCCCACGAGTATTAAGTGTTGTACATACATACAGTATAGGTTAGGTTTGGTTTATGGTGTTTAACGCCACTTTCAACAATATTTTAGTTATATCGTGGAGGTCAGTTTTATTGGTGGAGGAAACCGGAGGAACCGAAGAAAACCACTGACCTGTCGCAAGTCACTGACAAACTTTATCACATAATGTTGTATTGAGTACTCCTCGCCTGAGCGGAATTCTAATACAGTATAGGTAAAACGTTATGTATTTTTATGAAGCTTATGTGTCAATGGGGATTGTCGGATTATAATACGGAATGACTGATCATGGACCATAGTGAATAACGTGTTTAGAGAGGGTAATACTCCCTGCATGTCAAATATCTCTTTGTAAATTTCGAAAAAAAACAGCATATGCGGTACAACAGAATAATGTTATCTTCAATGGCCACCATTTGATCCAAAGTAAAATACCTTACATTTACAATTAAAACAAAAAACAACAAATAACTCAGAAGTTTAAGAGTATCCTAGTGAACTTGACAAAAAACACAACAGATAACTCAGAAGTTTAAGAGTATCCTAGTGAACTTGACAAAAAACACAACAGATAACTCAGAAGTTTAAGAGTATCCTAGTGAACTTGACAAAAAACACAACAGATAACTCAGAAGTTTAAGAGTATCCTAGTGAACTTGACAAAAAACACAACAGATAACTCAGAAGTCTAAGAGTATCCTAGTGAACTTGACAATAAACACAACAGATAACTCAGAAGTCTAAGAGTATCCTAGTGAACTTGACAAAAAACACAACAGATAACTCAGAAGTTTAAGAGTATCCTAGTGAACTTGACAAAAAACACAACAGATAACTCAGAAGTCTAAGAGTATCCTAGTGAACTTGACAAAAAACACAACAGATAACTCAGAAGTTTAAGAGTATCCTAGTGAACTTGACAAAAAACACAACAGATAACTCAGAAGTCTAAGAGTATCCTAGTGAACTTGACAATAAAGACACGACAATTACCAAGGCGACAATTGATTTCCAAAATTGCTGACAAATTCATAGTTGATTTTAGTTTTCAGATTGTAAATTTCACATTTTGAAGTACATTCTCTCCAATACATTTAAGGTCTATTTATCACATGAGATGGGCTAGTTTCGAGTTGATTACTGGCCTATTGACTTTTCACGGATAACAACTACATAAAGTTTAAGTCATCACTCAAAATCAACAAGTCAATCTTCCTGTATTATGCTATTTCTCTTGTTTTATTTGCACTGTGTCGTCTAATCGGCATTACAATGTTTGTGTACCGACAAAAATGTTTGTACGCTGTTCTCCTGGTTACTATGTGTGAAGAGTTGGCATTTTACTCACATGGAAAAGCACTAACATGATCTCACGAATCATTTCACAAGGTGGAGAGGTTTGGGCTCATAAAACTAATTTAAGCTGGATCTGCTTATCCTTCCGGAACACCTGGTTTTACCCCCGGTTTAAAGTTGGGTACGTGTTGCTCGATCTTTAGTTTTCTGTGTAGTGTTTTGTAGATCGTTGTTTGCCCTTTTGTCTATTTTCTTTTGGCCATTGTGTTGTCTGTCCTTCTTCTATTTACGGACTCTGATTACCCCTTTGGTATCTTCAAGCTCTTCTTAAAACACCATCACTTTTATTGAAGTGCATGTACCAAGCCAGGAAAGTGGGCGGTCCTGCATATGTGTTTGAGGTATCGAGGCATCTGTTTCTACGTTTTTTTGATGGACTTGTTACTGTTACGACAGTGTGTCATGTTTGCTTTACATTTTGTTAGCCACTTTAAGATCCAGAACAAGCAAATAGATTTCATTTAAGTGATTTTTTTATAACAATAAGGGTCGGTATAGCATTAACAGTTGTACCATGTGTAATCACTGGGTTGAAATCATTCAATAAATAGCGTTGAAATTTCAATATTTAACAATATATAGCTTTAAGTCTTATATATATATATTTTTTTTTTTTTTTTTTTTTTTTTTTTAATTTTCAGATCATTTTATTCAAAAACCCTGCTATATAATTACCCTATGTAGCCCAGGGGAGCTACATAGGGGCCCCTATGGTTTACATAACTCATTTGACCAGGGAAAATATCAAATTGAGTAAAAAAATACACTCCCTTTCATTCACAGAATGAAAATTACAAATATACATGTACATTTAATTTTTTTTTCTTTAACTTTATTTTTTATAACAAATATTATTGTAGCAAATAGAAAAACTAATTATAACGATTTGAGAACGGTATCACTAAATAAAACTAACTGCAGTTACCTGATAAATCGAACACACCTTATTGTTTTGAGTGTAGTTTTACGACAGCAGCGTGGCTATTTATTCTTACATACATTTTCCTATTTTCATTCTTGGGACCTACAATTATCATCAGTTTGTGTTATCCATTCAAATGGAATTATAGGGAAAATGCAGTTGGATTAATAAATAACATATACACTATAGGGTCTACATATTAACAGACAGCTTTGTAAGTAAGAAATAATCAATATATGTGTCAATACAACAATGTACTAGAAAGGAGTGTGTATCTGGTCATTTACAACACCGTGACGCAGATAAATTAATTCATATGAAAACAGTTAGATACAAAACATATTTGTCATTTCTGTATAGATATTATTTCCCGTTTTACTTTTGGCAAGAGAAAATATGAATGAAATTTCGCTTTTAATTAAGTTGATAATTTTCAATTTAGTAATTTTTTTCTTTTGGTATTTAGCAACATTTCGTTCTTTCCAAATCATCCACTTTGTGGTTGTCAAAATCGTGTTGACTATTGCGTTAATTTGGTCGTCTCTGTGGCTTATTCCTAAGATTATCGAATTTTCTGATTTTGATATAGTTTTAATTTCATTTTGTTCATAAAATTCATTAATTTTTTGGAAAATTTCTGTCCACACACTATCCACCAATTTACAGTTAACGAAAAGATGCATTAAATTTTCGGGGTCTTTACAGAAATGACAACCACCATTTGGAGATTTATTCATCTTTTGTAACCTTTCTTCTGTATATATTATTCTATGTATCACTTTCCATTGTAATTGTTTGGATTTTCTATTTGCGAGATTTTTAAAACGTCTACCCCATATTTCTTCCCATGGTAATTCTACTCCGAAATAAATTTCCCATTTTTGTTGACATATTGGAATATTTTCTATTGCAAAAAAAGTACTGTATATCTTTGAGGAGAAGTTTTTTATTTTCTAGAATATTATCATTTTTTTATAAATTCGCATGTATTTTTCACTGTAAATGGATAGCTTTTAGTATTTTCTTGATTAATGTTGTCTGATTTGAGCATGAGAAGTAGTTCATGGGAAAATGATGCTTTTATACGGCTGTATTCGGCAATCCAGTTTCTTTTATCACGCAGTCTATTGAATATTTCAGTGGAATTTACAAATATTTTACTATTTTGATCCCAGATATCTTTCACCGTTTTAAACCCACTTTTGGAGAAATTGGACAAAAATAGAGTCTTATATTTATTTAATTAAATTTTTAATGCAAATTGTTTACATTTTTAACCTTGATCATATATTTTACCCTTTTACCTATTTACTTGTATTATGTCCGATTATGTTTTTTGTATTTACTCTAGACATATCTTGTTTTTGACCGTAACCATTAATCGGATTATACATGTACCTTTTACATAATGTTCCTTGAAGGTCAGTGTATATTGTATGTTACCTCGAGCCGCCCACATTTCACGTAAAACACCAATGCCAACCATAGGTGCAGATAAACAATGCGCATTTAGAAGGGATGCTGGTCAATTTGTCCCATGTTCAATTTGTCCCAACCAAATTGTCCCAATTTTTTGCCAATTTGTCCTACTTTTGGACAATTTGTCCCAACTGTAATTTATCAATGTGGATCATTTTTTTTTAGATTTAGTAAAAAAAAAAGTGCATTATGTTCAATGTAATTTTTTTTTAGATTTAGTAAAAAATGTGGATCATTTTTTTTTAGATTTAGTAAAAAAAAAAAAAATGGAATATGTTCAATGTAGACAATAAAAAGTATTGCTCTGTGTAATAAGCCACTACCTTACTTGACTATCCTAATTTTAAGCTATAATTTGGTTATAGTTCTTTGATGATAGATCAAACAAACGCTTCAATAATCAGCTTGGGCATAATTATTGAATGATCTGACTGATGTAAAGGTCATTGTTTTTTTTTTATATTATTTGGTTGCTTTTTGATTGTCAATTTTTTTAGCATCAAGTCAATTAGTATAGTTAATGTTTATAGAACAGTTACTCTTAACCAGTTTTGTGTATATTTTACAATATAGTTTTTACTCTCTCTTCTTTTTATGAGAGGTTTTAGATTTTATGGAAGTAATAGAAAGTATATACACAAAAAAGCGACGAGAGACTCAGCAGGGATAGGTGTGTTTGTGAAAAATGAATTATTGAATACATTTGATGTTAAAATTATTGATGAGGATATAGAAGGAATATTATGTTTGGAATTCGTAGCAAAGTTTTCGAAATGTCACTTTTGTGTAGTTGTATACTACTTACCCTCTGCTGACACGTGTAGACCCGTGGATTCAGAGATATTTTTTCAAAGTTTATTAAACCAAATTTATTCTTACCAACATAAAGGAAAGATTTATATTTGCGGTGACATGAATGCCCGTGTTGGAATTAATACTGATTATATTGAGGGGTGGATTTATTGAAACCACGAAATGTTATAGATTATATAGAAAATCACCATGGAGATGTATTTGCGAATGTAAATCTCGGAATGTTAAACAGTCGTTTTCAGGATAACGAATTTACATGTATTTCGACTTCTGGAAAATCTGTGGTAGATTATATATGTGTTCCTTATGAGGAAATGGAATTTATTACTAATTTTAAAATCGTCTCAATGTCAACTATTTCAAATATCATTGCTCATATTCCAGATAGTTTACCGGATCATTCTTTATTGTATTGTGATATCTAACTTTCTGTCGACCTATGTCTAAATTCACAGGAAATACCAAATAATGACAAGAGAAAATATAATATTTCATCGATTCCTAATGATTTTTTAGTTAATGAAGAAATTCAAGTGCAATTATTTGAAGCTATTCAGAAAATTTAATACTATCTGGAAATATCTAAAGATTTACAAAATGCATATGATGAGTTCCATTTATTAGTCAAAAGTGAAATGGAGAATAAGTTACCGGCTTATGAAAGTTCACGTCGGAACAATCGTAGGAAACTGCGTTACAAACCATATTGGAACGAAAATTTATCATTCCAGTGGAAGAAAGTTTGTGAGTCGGAAAAGATATGGCTACGTTTTACTGGTGCGAACAGTATGAAACGCAAACTTAAGGAAGAATATTGTATTCAGCGGAAAACTTTTGATCGTCTAAATAGAAAATATAAGAGACAATTTCAAGCTCAAGAGCGACAAAAGATTGAGGATAAATTGAGTGAAATCAATCAGCATGATTTCTGGAAGTCTATAGGGAAAATTGGCATCGCTAACGGGAGAAAGAATTGCATCCCGTTAGCCATATTGAACAATGATGGAAGCATAAAAACTGACAAAAATGATGTGTTAAATAAATGGGAAAACGCGCTTTCATACTTTATTCCAACGGAATGGTACTCGAGACATTGAGCTTGATAATTCAGAATTTAATACTGAAATTGATGTATCTTTGTTAAACGGACCGATTACCAGAGATGAAGTATTACAGGCCGTGTTGCGTGCTAAATTACGAAAAGCAGTAGGAATAGACGACATTCCAGCCGAGGTTCTGAAGAACGATGTTGCTGTTAATTTGTTATTTCAAATAAACTGATGATTTGTCTTGATATCCAGCACTATTTTTGCAAAATATTAAATAAATTTTACTTTCGTAGAAAATTATTTTCACAGTAAATTTTTATCCAATTTATTGATATCAGAATTCTTATAAAGGTTTTTATAAGTTTATGGTTGGACAATTGAGTTCCATTAATTATGTATATTTATTGAAGTAATTTTTAGCTATGAATTTTTATTCACGACAAAAAGTTTTATATAATTTTCAAACTGATTTAAATAGATTTTTAACTATGCTAATTAATGTACAAAATTTTATATTGTTAGTTTCTCATAAGTCAGATTTTTGGCTGGATATTGATTGATTTATATGTAAATATTATATATTATGTAGATTTTTATGACAATCAATATGTATTTGACATTAATATAAATATATATATATACACAAATATATAACATCATCATATAAATAATGAAAAACACATTAAATAATAAAAATTACATCAATACATATCAATAGTTTGGCCACAAAGTCCGCCAAGCCGAAAGGCCGCCAAAAATTGATGAAATAATAATCTTGTACGTGAATGCTTATTGGAAAAAATTCCTTCTCTAATCTACAAAATTATTTCTCTCTTCAAAACCCATAAGTGTAATGAAGGGGAAAACAATGATGTGACACTCAAGTAAATAAATTTATTATTATTATTTATGAAACCAAACACAAACATCAAAGAAACAAAAGAAATATGCAATCATCTTGGGAGTTGGGGGAAGACAAAATAGTGTCTTATAGGTCAAATACATTAAAACCAATCATATCAAAACATTACAAAAAAAACAAATATAAAAGGAAAATGTTTAGAGTCACTGTATACATAAACTTTCATCATGTCATCCGAATGTGTTATCTGTAGTCGGCCAGTTCGTGTTAAAAACCATGCATTCACAGTTCAAGCTCTTTGTTGTGATTTGTGTAAATCTTGGACCCACAGAACATGCTGTAGTGGTAAATACAAATGTATTATATATTTATTATATTCCAATTAGGAATGAAAGAATAATGTACTTTTTGTCATAATAATTTCGATAATTATGTCTGTAAAAGGAAATGGACTTCAGCAAAATTTATTCATCAAAAGATCATTTTCAAACTGTTGATTTTACATTTTCATTATTTTTTTAAAACAGAAAACACTCATCCTACTATTATTAATAATTTATTATATTTTCATTTGTATGTCAGTGAGTGCTAGATGTTTTTACTTTTTAATTAAATATGTAATATCAGTCTGGAATAGAGTTCTACAAAGATGTGTATTTTAGTACTAGACCTCTGACTTTGACTGTAAAGATACTGCTAATGTCTATTCAGTTAAAGTGAAATTGAAGATGAAGTTAGATTAAATACATTAATTTTTATATTTAAAAAAAACAACAACAATAGTAATACATATACTAAGATAAGCAAAGAGTACAAATGTATATAAATATATTATTTGACATTTAATTGACTAACAATGAATGTTGTCTTTCATCAATTTAAATAATAATACAACAGATCAATTTAAGCGGGGTGTTCCCGGAACGCCAACATTCTTAAAACAACATATAGTGTAGATTGTTGTTTTAACAATTAAGTTGGGGCCACTTGAAGGGGGGTTTTTTTTGTTTTGTTTTTTAAAGTAATTAGTAAGTGAAATATTATAAGCTAAATTTGATTAAAATGCAATGAGAAATGAAATAAAATATTTTTTGTAATTAAAAAAAAATTATAAATATATATGAAGAAAAATTGAAATAAAGAAAAGGATAAATTTAATAAGAAATTGAATAATATATTTTTTGTGATTCATTTAAAAAAATAATATATATATATATATTGAAATTGAAATAAAGAAAATGACAAATTTAATGAGAAATAAAATAATATATTTGTTGTAATTTGGTTTTAAAAAAGTAATTAATAAGTGAAACATGACATGCTATATTTAATTAAAATATAATGAAAATGAAGTAAAATATATTGATTTTAAAAAGAAAATTGGAATAAAGAAAATGACAAAGTAATGAGAAATATTATAATTTATTTGTTGTATTTTTTTTTTTAATCCAATAAGAAAATAAGCCATTAATTAAAACTTTAACATATGGAGAGCAGATGGTTCAAAGGCTCCCCATCCAAGCTAAATACCAACATCATTGACATTTATATATTTCAAAATGTAGTGCTTATAATAGTTTTAAAGTTTATTATTATGTTTTCATATTTCACATATATAGTTTTAAAATTGAAAAATAAATATTCATTCTTCTTCTTCTTCTTCTTCATCTTTAACCCCCTCTGTAGAAGAACCATACGTCAGCATGTAGAACAGGTGCTCCGTTTATGTACAGTGCTCGTATTCCCTCCACCATTCGATTTTGTGCACATATATACAGTGAAGTCCTACCCACACACAGCATACAAATCCTTCTATATACAGTTAAGATTTTACGATTTGTCAGATTCCTGCTAAAAGTTAATTACATGAATAGGATAGTCTAAAATTGGTCTTTGGCGTACATGTATATCATATCACTTTGCTGTATTTCACATCTGTTTCCCCCAACCGTGTCGCCATTTAAAAAAGTTCATTAAAATTATAGATTCGCATCTGATTGACTACTTTAGATATAAAAATATGCATTTCACCACTAATTCTAAAAAGTTATCATCTCATCAGCTTAAAGGTAAGATCCATTTTATCACAGTTCACATAATACGTATAAAACCTTTTATTGACACAGTTAAAAAGTCGTCTAAAAAGAATCTTTATTATGTTTCATATTTCATGTCTGCTTATATAGTTTGAAAATTTAATATAAATAGTAACTATTATGTTTTCATATTTCATGTGTGCTTATATAGTTTTAAAATTTAATAATAAATATTCATTATTATTTTTTTCATAATTCATGTGTGCTTATATTATAGTTTTAAAATTTAATAATAAATATTCATTGATTATTATGTTTTCGTATTTGATTTGATTCCATTTATATAGAAAATACAAATAAGAGAATCAAATTTACCTTTAATTACCTGTGATTGCTCTGATCATCCACCCTTAATGGGACCCCTTAATCCCTCTTGATTAGGGAGGACAACTTTCTTTGATCTTTCAAAATGTTGGCGTTCCAGGATACCACTTCCCACCCGTAATTTGGAAATTTGGAATCGCTAAATTCATTTAAATCTCTTATCAACACTAAAAACACTAAAGTTTCAGTCCATTATTATGTCAGATGTAGGTTAGGTCAGATATTACATGCGAGACTACGTATGAATTGTAGTGCCTTAAATGCACACCTCTTTATTAGAAACCTTGTTGAATCGCCAAATTGTATCTGTG
Source organism: Bathymodiolus brooksi (assembly GCA_963680875.1). Taxonomy (NCBI): domain Eukaryota; kingdom Metazoa; phylum Mollusca; class Bivalvia; order Mytilida; family Modiolidae; genus Bathymodiolus; species Bathymodiolus brooksi. The sequence continues at coordinate 83,084,911 of OY804582.1, read as the reverse complement.
GAATAACCGAAACTGTATCTCATTTCTTATTAGATTGTCCGCGTCACACGATTCTAAGACAACAACTTTTCTTCTCACTTTTGGACATTTCTGAAACAATTTCACTGAATCTACTTATTTTTGGCTCAGTTAATCTAAATGACGAAGAAAACAAGGAAGTATTTAAATCAGTCCAAACCTTTATCCTAAAAAGTAAAAGATTTACATCCTGACATGCTTACATAATATTTTTCACTTTTTCAATCTTATTCAATCTCTTTGTATTATTATTTTCAAGTAAATTGTGTAGCTTTCAACTACATGCTACATATATTTTTGTTCCTCCCTCAATGTATAAATAATTCTCACAAGTTTAAAATTTAAATCAGCATGCATATATATTTGTTTGTGATATTTGTATGTTTTTCATAGGAAACAGATTTAAAAAAAGCATTTGCTTGTTTCTGAATCCTATTGTAGAATTGCTATTGTTTTGTCAGTTATACCAATAAAATATGTTTATACCAATCTGATAAAGAAATTTTATTCTTCTACTGCCAATGTAAGAATCTATATTAGCCATACTCATTCCACACTTTTCTATATCTCTTTTAATCTGATTAACTTCCCCATCCCATATAAAGTCCCAAATTAATGTTTCAGTTTCTTTTTTAGATTTATCAGGAATGCCTTTCATTTCAATTTCAAATCCACAATATGATATCAAAAGATTTTTCACTATCAATAGTTTAAATTATGTATGTTTATTTTTTTTATCTTTTTTGTTTTTTTTATTTCATTTATTTATTACATGTATTTTAATTCATTTTGTTTCCTTCATTAAGTTTCAATCAAATGGAATATATTTCAATGTGACATGAGGGTATGATTTAATTAAATTAACGATACTAACTTTGCACTGGAAAGCAAGCTGTTATAAGACTGTGAAATAGAAGTTGTATAATTTTACTGCTCTTTATAACATTTAACATCTATATTTTTAGTGTCTATAAGTATTATTTTGCTCTATTGTAATGTTAATGCTGATATTTTTATTTATTTAGTTTTTAATTGTTTTAAACATGTTGCATTGTGTGTCCATATCTGTTATATGTAGTTTGTACAGCGCTTTTGAACGTTTATTTTATGTATGAAAAGAGCGCTATATAAATCTGGTAAATAATAATAATAATAATAATAATACTGTAATTATAAATGACTTGTGCCACTGTATAATCAGATGACCATAAACTACCTGTACTTGTATATTCCAATCACAATTTGCAAATTTAATAACACGAACTTTAATTTACAGTAATAAAAATATTGTTAAAATAGTTACTAAAACCTGCATTGCATTTTACTATGAAGAAACTTTACATATAATTAACTTTCAAAAACTATGTAATATAATGTAAATGTAGTGAATTATGCCAATATCTTCTGTGCTTTATCCAATAAACATTTTGTTTTAATTAGTGTATCATAATGTGTTCAATTTCTTTATTAGGTATCAGCAATACAGACTTTCGCCTGTCAAAAGACATAGCATTTATTTATTCTTAGTGGCCCTAAAGAGCTCTTAAAGACCATTATTGAACTCTCTCTCACGAAGGACATTTACTTAAAGTAAATGATTATTATACATTTATTCATGCTTCAGTTGAGACAGTATTATACAGTTATTCATGCTTCTGTTGACACAGTATTTGACCTTTATATTTATGTTTATGTTTATTCATGCTTCAGTTGACACAGTATTTGACCTTTATATTTATGTTTATGTTCTCCTTGTGCTTTGTTAGGGTTTTATTTATGAATACTTAAAATGAATTGAAACTTATTGTATATTTGATAGAGAAGGAGAGGTGGCAAGTAGCTGAATGTTGCATGAAGAAATGTAGTAAGGAAATTGCATGAATGAGAAAGAATAGTAAAAGTATATGAGTGTGAGAGTGAAAGGAGGTGTGAAAAAGAGTAGCAGAAACAGCAAGATTTTTAATTATATGATTGTGTGAAAGGAGAGATAATAGTGCTACAACTGTATGACTGTGTGTACACATGCACTGTAATAGTTAACAATTCTCTTGTGTAAAATAAAAATGAATAAATCTTATCAGTCTTCAAGTTTATTTCAATACAGAGCAATATAGTCTTATTTTTCAATCTTATTGTTATTTGGATCTGTTGAACAAGAATTCACACCAATAACAATAAGGGTACGGAGTAAAATATGCAAATAACACCCCCTAAAAAGAAAACAAAATGTAGTGAAACTGCAATATTGAGATTCAGTCTCAACACCCAAAGTTATAAGCAGATCACATTTCTTTACAATTTTGAGAGAAGAAAAAATATAACCATTTTGAAAAAAGTTGGGATAAATTGGAACTGAGACAAATTGACCAAAGTTGGGACGAATTGGATTTGGGACAAATTGATCTGTATCCATTTAGAAGTACATGTACATGTATCTTGTTTTTGACCGTAGCGATTAACCTGGTTAAACCTTTTACACAATAGTCATACTTTACACGTAAAGGGTTAGGGTTGGAGTGTTTAACGCCACTTTCAACAATATTTCAGTTATATAGTGGCAGTAAGTTTTATTAGTGGAGGAAACCGGAGTACCGGGAGAAAACCACCTATCTTCTGCAAGTCTCTGACAAACGTTATCACATAATGTTGTATCGAGTACACATCGCCACGTAAAACATCAATGTCAACCATAGATGCAAATAAACAATGTGCATTTATATAATCCTACAATTCTACTCTGTATGTTTCCTATCGTTTCTTCTTTTCTTTTTTTTACTTTTTCTCTTTTTTTTTATTGTAGGAAGTGTACGCGTTTCCCACAATGAAATAAAAGGCTATGCAAATCAAAGTATGATACGAACGCATCATGTCAACAAGGGGAAAGTTGAAAAGGGTACATTAAAAGTAAGTGTAGACACAATGTTTTACTTGACACAATAAATTGCTTGATTGACACAGTAATATGCTGGACCCTTTGTATTTGACATTTGTCTTGTTTAACTATTTCAGGTATTAAATATACCTTCCAAATATGCGAAATTTTGGAATTTGGGAACTTTTAGACCCTTTTCGAAATAAAATAGCAAAATTATTTGATGGCCCATCAATATCCCATAAAGATGATCATTTTGCAAGTGTCATGATTATTTTTTATCGACTTTTGAAGGCTCAGTTCATATGTACATAAGTAAAATGTCTTGAACATAAGAAGTTCAATTGTTTTACCAATGACATACAAGTGTTTTCTCGTGGCCTACATATGTTTTATCAATGGCATATTTGTAAGTGTTTACCAATTGTATAAATGTGTTCTACCAATATTAGAAAGCAAAATGGCCTTTATACAACTTCATACAAGGACAATTCCAGTCAAATATGAAAAGATAGTTAAACTGTGGTGGTCAATAATTCCATTCATCTCAACTCATTTAACATAAAAATAATAATTAAAAAACCCACCACAAATGACCTTCAAAATCTAGGTTTTGGCTTGGGACATGCATAAAAATGTGGCAAAGTAAAATCAGTTAATGGGATCCTAACCCCCTCTAGATAATTGGATCTCCAATGACAATACATATACAGTTAAACCTGCTTTAGTGACCACCTCTACATACATGCCAACCCTCGAGAGACTAAAAGCAGAAGGGAGGGGTCTGGGGTGCATGCCCCCTCCCCCCCCCCCCCGAAAATGTTTTTTCAGAAGGATGCAAAATGGTGCATTCTGTTGCATTTTGATATAAAATCTGTCAAATCTTTAAATATAAATGTAGTATGAAGAACCATGAAAAAATGGACATGTACATTCAGACATTGATCTGTTGATGTTTCTGATTGGTTTAATGATAAAAAATTGACCAATGGAAGTTTCCGTTACAAATTAAGACGGAAACGATTACGGAAAGGGCCTAAATAATTTGGATTTGTACTCATTTATACGTCGTAGAAATCTACAAGAATAATCAACATATGAACAATTCACGATATTTTTTTTTACATTTTTTTTTTTAAATCGGTAGGAAAACATCTAAAATCGGTAGGCGGTAGAAGACTTAAAAATTTAGTAGACTACTGCGTAAGTCAGTAGGGTTGGCATGTATGCCTCTATTAAGCAGTAACTTGTATTACGTGACCTTGATTTTTATTTCCTTTCACAGTGCACTTCACATAAATTAAACCTGTATTAAGCGATCACCTGCCTTAATTACCCATATTTTACTGTTCCCTTGGAAGGTCACATAAGACTGGTTTGCCTGTATAACCATCACATAAGACTGGTTTGCCTGTATAACCATCACATAAGACAGGTTGGCCTGTATAACCATCACATAAGACAGGTTGGCCTGTATAACCATCACATAAGACAGGTTGGCCTGTATAACCATCACATAAGACAGGTTGGCCTGTATAACCATCACATAAGACTGGTTGGCCTGTATAACCATCACATAAGACAGGTTGGCCTGTATAACCATCACATAAGACAGGTTGGCCTGTATAACCATCACATAAGACAGGTTGACCTGTATAACCATCACATAAGACAGGTTGGCCTGTATAACCATCACATAAGACGGGTTTACCTGTATAACCATCACATAAGATGGGTTGGCCTGTATAACCATCACATAAGACAGGTTGGCCTGTATAACCATCACATAAGACGGGTTTACCTGTATAACCATCACATAAGATGGGTTGGCCTGTATAACCATCACATAAGACAGGTTGGCCTGTATAACCATCACATAAGACAGGTTGGCCTGTATAACCATCACATAAGACAGGTTTACCTGTATAACCATCACATAAGACAGGTTGGCCTGTATAACCATCACATAAGACGGGTTTACCTGTATGACCATCACATAAGACAGGTTGGCCTGTATAACCATCACATAAGACGGGTTTGCCTGTATAACCATCACATAAGACGGGTTTACCTGTATGACCATCACATAAGACAGGTTGGCCTGTATAACCAAACGATAATAAAAACCTGCACAGATTCGCATCTACTCAAAAAGACCACATCCTATCACAAAATTTGTAGATTTATCCACTACTTTTAAAAGACAGAACTATTTTGTGAGTAAAGGTATTTTATTTCAAAGTTTACAATAATCTTGCATTAATAGCATAAGCTTACCAATAAGTAATACATATCAATGTTTATAAAGATTTGATAAACAGAAACAAAAAATTGAACATATCAATAAGAAATTAAAATATGCAAATTAAGTTTTGGGTTTTTGATATACTAGTATACAAACATTGAATTACATGACATTCAGACTAAAAATAGAAGTTTTATCCTTTTTCAATTGTCAGGTGCAACCTCTGATATAATCTTCAGTTTGTTGAAGGTGTTCAGATATTTTTGGTAGGAGTAGAAGACTCTAAAATTAGCTAAAACAAAATAAAGTTTCCTCGTTTACAATTAAATATTCATATAATTAACAAGAGTGAGTTTATCAAACAAGGAAGAGAAATGACAAAGCCTCATCTCTTAAACACTACTTCCAGAATAAGTACACTGTACCTAACTATAGATCTTTACACTAATATCATAACTCCATAAGTTGGTAAAAGTTGTGTCTAATCCTTTTTGTCTCTATGATCAAATAAAATTGTTATAAACTAAAACTACTAATATCAATATATTTAGAAATAAAACGTTGATGGCTAGCTACAAATGTTCCTGCTCGAATTCTATTTGATTTTGTTCACCTTAAAAAGAAAAATTAACCCAGAAAACTAAATTGGTTTTTTTGGTGAGATTAGTAAAAAAGGATTTATCAACCCAAAAAACAATATTCTCCAAGGCCATAGGCAGAGGTGAATATCATGTTTCTTGTGTTGATAAATCCTTATACTAACCGAAATCAAAACAGTATTTTTTCTTATTAAATTATACTATTAATAGTATTTACAAAATTTTTGAAATGTTTATATCATATATAAAGTTTTGCTCCTTTTAGTAAATATGCAAGATTAAAAGAATAAATATATCACAACAATGTAAATAAACAATTTTTTTTTTATTAATACCACATGCATATAAATATGTTTAACACCACTGTAGACCAATATGTTTTAACCCATCAATATATAAGATATACATTTGAACCCACTTACAAGTAGGACTGCATTGATTGTAGCGCTTGGCTCTGTGCCAACGGTTGCAGCTTTATATAAACTTCACTGAGTGTTATATCATTTCATAAAGCTTATTGTTGCATATCTTATATATCACATAATATTTTTCATACTATCATCTCACACTATAATTTATTGAAGTATCACAAAAAAAATTGCATTAATTTTAAAATTCATAGGTCCTTCCTGGATAATATATTTCTCCAAAAATACATCGAAGACAGATTTTTTTTTTCTTTTTTAAAAATAATATTTCAAAATAATTTTTACAACAATATTAATAACTTTTGGAGTGAAGGCAATTTTTTTTTAAAGCAGTTTCAGAGAAGAAGATTTTTAGAAATCGACCAATCTAAAACAAGAATTGCCAGTGGCAGCCATGTTTGTTAATGGATCAAAACGAAATGAGCAATCTCTATAGAGGACCTTCCATAGATGCTTCTTACCAAGTTTCATATCATTTGGCCTAGCAGTTTCAGAGGGAAAGCTGTTTTAGAAATCGACCAATCAGAAACAAGAATTGCCTATGACGGCCATGTTTGTTAATGGATCGGAACGAAATGAGTACTCTTTGTAGAGGACCGCCCATAGATGCTTCCTACCAAGTTTCGGATTATTTGGCCAAGCGGTTTCAGAGGAGAAGAATTTTAAAAATCAGCCCATCAGAAACAAGAGTCACCTGTGGCGGCCATGTTTGTTAATGGATCAGGACGAAATGAGCAATCGTTACAGAGGACCTTCCATAGATGCTTCCTACCAAGTTTCGGTTCATTTGGCCAAGTGGTTTCAGAGGAGAAGGTTTTTAAAAATCTGTATAGAGATAAGTGCATTTTGAATACAGATATTTATATTTAGACAAGAGTTATCTTTCTTTAAACAGAGGAGAAAGATTTTTTAGAAATCAACCAATCAGAATTGCCTGTGGTGGCCATGTTTGTTAATGGATCGGGACGAAATGAGCATTATTTATGGAGGACCTTCCATAGATGCTTCCTACCAAATTTTAGTTCATTTGGCCGAGGGGTTTCAGAGGAGAAGATTAAAATGTGAAAATTCAACGGACGACGGACGCCAAGTGATGACAAAAGCTCACGTTGCCTTTGGCAAGGTGAGCTAAAAATAAATATATTTTTCAATATCATAACAAAAAAAGTTTGAATTAATTTATAAGGATTGATCGAAATTATTTGTTCGGTTCATTCGAAATAACCTCAATCAGGTTGTACACACCCTTGCATAACCTGCTACGCGGATTACACAGTGTGTACAACCTGATTGAGATTATTTCTTCATGAACCGAACAAAAATTGCGATCAATCCTTAATTGGTTTCATAAATTTCTTTAAAGATATCGGTTAATTTGAAAATTTTAAAAACAAGAGTTTAAAATGAACTTTTCCATTAAATAATAATAATAAAAAATCTTTAGTACAGTCTTACTATATAAAAGGATACTAATATAATTACTGTAATCACAGACGAATGTAGAGTAACTAAGTCCAAATATATATATTTACAAGTAAACAGATGATACAACAACAAAAAACAACTCTACAAAAGCAAAGGTAAACCAAATTGAAAAGTTCTGATAACGTGAACTCATACAAAAACCTGTAGTCAGACCAGGTGCTCTGGACCTTTAGGAAAAATTGATATCCCAAACACAAATAAGGTTTATGCAAAATTGATACCCAAAACACAAATAAGCTCTATGCAAAATTGATACCCCTAACACAAATAAGCTTCAGACAAAATCAATACCTCTAACACAAATATACACTGAAGTAATGTAAAGCACCACATTTTAATGCAGTTTTTTTTACCCCAGAAAACTGTTTAGTAATTTTCTATAAGCAGTAATTATAACTGTTGATGAGGGTGGGAGAGTTATAAAAACACCAAATATTATTTTCATGCATCGAGTCATATGATCAATCCTTACTCGTAAAAAACATTAAATACAAACATCCCTTTTTCTCATTGATAGAAGATACATTCCTTTTAGTATTAATCACTTTTTATGGTTCCTAACTTCAAAACAATTGTGCCTGTCCCACATCAATAATGAATCTCCATCCTGTCTCAAGCCAGGACATGAAATTACATCAACGAATGGTGTGGTATCTTGTAAATTACAAGGACGAATGTTGTGGTATCTTGTAAATTACATCGACGAATGTTGTGGTAACTTGTAAATTACATCGACGAATGTTGTGGTATCTTGTAAATTACATCGACGAATGTTGTGGTATCTTGTAAATTACATCGACGAATGTTGTGGTATCTTGTAAATTACATCGACGGATGTTGTGGTATCTTGTAAATTACATCGACGAATGTTGTGGTATCTTGTAAATTACATCGACGAATGTTGTGGTATCTTGTAAATTACATCGACGAATGTTGTGGTATCTTGTAAATTACATCGATGAATCAGGGTTTGAAATTAGCGGTCGCCCACTCGCCATTTGCGAGTAAATTTCAGTGTGGGCCCTTAAAAATCTCATCTCAGTCGTCCATGTGGCGAGTGAAAATTAGAAAAAATAAAATAGTGTAAATCTATATGTAATAATTCCTATTCACCAAGATCGAAATCCGAAAAATATTGACATTTCCATCGATTGATTTTAAGTCCCGATTTTTTGTTTTGATATTAAACTGTTATCCGCTTCGCTCTATGAACTGAAAAACGAAGTGTAGTAGCCCGGGAACCAGCTTATTTTGATGTATGCGAATCTTATCTCCAGTTAAGGAGATCTACGGATGTTCTATTTTTAAACACCTCTGAATAGGATGTCAATTTTTGCATTAATTTTGCATTATTTAAGGATTGAAATAAAGAATTTAGTTGTTGTTGTAAAGGGATTTAGGCAACAAATAATTCTTTTAACAACGATGATTTCTCCATTGTCTTTATATTGCACAAACCATGCCGTTTTCTGTTGAGTAATATTACGGAATTTTATAGTACACTTTTCCGACTTTGATTTTTAATTTTACATGTTCGTTCAAAATATCCGGTTGGCGAATGTTTCGCCAAGACGATTTAAGTCAGTTCTTTTTGGGGAACTCTGGGCCTCTTAAAAGGCAAAATGAACAGAGAACACAATATTTTAAAGATTACGAAAAGTCCAACAGTGTTCCAGCTAGGTCCTTTTCACAGGGCGGACCGCCCGCCCTTTTTCAAGTGACGCCCAGTGCCCTTTTTCAAAGTCTATATGTCTTTTTTAATCAAATGTATCGTTTATTTTGACGTTTCGTAATGATCCGCCATTTTTCTCGATTACGCTTCCTTGTAAACATTGCGCGCGCATCGTAATCAATATTCTACCTGTTTACCTTGACAATTAAGGAAAACAGCTGATTGACTCTAGCTAATTGAAAGTGATTAAAACTCATCAAATAAACAAATTTAACATATGTTGTCTTATTTCTGTCACAATGCCCAAACGTGACAGACGTTTGAAGGAAGAAATTAAAAAATGCAAAGAAACAAACAGAAGTTTGAATGACTTTTTTAGTACTAGGGGAGTTTTAGATATATTTTTTTAGCATCTTGATGGTGTTGAGCTTTTAATTAATTTGAATCCCTTACAATAGCAATAAAAATATATTTAAAAGAAATAGAAATCACCACTTAGATATTTTTACAGAAGAATTTTACATCACTAACAGTGGTTCAAAGTGTTTTCTATTATTAGCAAATTAATTAAACAACCTTATTCAGAAAAAAACTGCTGAGATCTGCTAATCTGGGTCACCGGTCACTGTAATCGGGCAGCTGTATCGAGAAACAGATACGGTGTTGAAAAAACTGTTGATACTCATAAAATATTGATAAATGCTATAAAATGTTATGTTTGTCTTCAAGAAATATGATAGACAAAACCATGTGTGAAGTTTTATGACGAAATATCTCCGATTTCTATGTAAATTTACGAGTTGAAGTTGTGGCTGTATCGAGAAACAGATACGGTGTTGAAAAAACTGTTGATACTCATACAATATTAATAAATGCAATAAAATTTTATGTTTGTCTTCAAGAAATATGATAGACAAAACCATGTGTGAAGTTTTATGACGAAATATCTCCGATTTCTATGTAAATTTACGAGTTGAAGTGGGGAAATTTTATGTTAGATTTCTAAAAATCTTCTACTCTGAAACCACAGGTAAATTTACTTTAGCGATGTATTTTTATCTTGGACAAGAATAATGAACATCCTGATTGGATGACCGATTTAAAACACACTGACTGCATGGTAATTCTAATAGAAAAAAATATTACTTTTTAATTGATCAATCAATACAATTAGCTTCTTGGTAAACACATGTGCGAACTTGACAAATTAACATAACAAATAATAAGACAAGCTTAAAATAGAGCCAAGTAATATATTCCTTTTAAACCATATAGTCGTGTATATAAATAATTGTTCATACAAAAGACAAGGTATTTTATTTAAACCTAATAAAGTAGATTGAGATCAAATACAAAGAACACGATGTCTGTGTAAATCCTGTGTTAATCTTTCATTGTACATATCCTGGATGCATGCCAGATATGCTGATGTCTTAGATAAAAAGATCAAAACTTTGCAAAGCACATCCTTGTACCATAAATTAAGACCAAATTATGACAATGTCGTTTTTTGAGGTATAATTCGTAATTGGAGAAATATTTCACCGCATGCCAACTTTTTAATTATCTTTCTTTATGATGGTTTTTTTTTAATATTTAAGGTACAACAAGAAATAGTTTTTTTATATCCTTGATTGATAGTTAAGTTTTTACAGAACTGAAATGTTTTATAGACGTGATTTAAAGTTTTAATTTATTGAAATTTATATAGTCTCTCATAATTCTTTATAGAATGGCACTTGTTATATAAGTATAAATGTTGTGTAGAAGTATGATATTTATAGTTTTTAGTGAGTGTCTTTAACTGCCATATCACAGGCATCATTGTTTTTATTGTAAATTTGAAGAAGAAAAAAACCCACTTACATCGTCTATTGCCATAATTTATGCTGCTGTAATTGTTGTAAGGGGTTGCCTTTTACAACTGATAGTTTGTAGAGGTTTTTATTTTGTGTGTGTATGGGGGGGGGGGGGGATAGTTTTTATCCTATCGCCAACGAAGTTGCGGAGGGATATACATGTAGTAACGCTACCTTCCGTTCGTCCGTCTGTTCTCCTGTAACATCCTTGTATTTTGATAAAAAAAAATATTTAATCCAATTTTAAAATGTTGAACTTTCAAATTCATCTGAAACTTAAACATGTGATAAAAATAGAGGAATGTCATGAAAGGAGCATCATGGCATGCCTTAAGCTTTTATTAAATGAAAAGCTTGGTTTATCAGCAATGTACCCCAATAATAGCATACATTTAATGAGTACAGCTGCTGTGTTGCCTCTGAGTACAGCAGAAGTAGAAAGGGTATTTTCACAGGTCAAATTGGTAAAGTGTGATCAAATAAATCGCACGAAACAGGTCACAATGAACAATATTTTACATGTCAAACTAAATTGCAACAAACAATGTTACGAGCATGTGTCAGATACAGTATAGTTGCCAAGTTTTTTAGAGTTAATGACAGAAAGATAGAATTATATCTAGGTTGATTTGTTGAATAAACTGACCTATTTGCTTATGTATAAATAATAAAAGTCAATATTTCATTGTATACTTTATTTGATTTTACAGTGTCCCTAAAAAATGCCTTTTTTGAAAATCCAACAGCGCACTAAAGAGCCCTTTTTCAGGACCAGCACCCTGCCCTTTTGAAATCCTAGCTGGAACACTGTCCAAACGCTCTAGACAATTTTTAAAGGAATGGAAATAAAACCGTCCATGGTTAGTTAAGTCTCCCAAACAACGTTTGGAGACTTATTGTTTTTGCTCCGTTTCTTATTATTAAGTCTCCCAAACAACGTTTGGAGACTTATTGTTTTTGCTCAGTTTCTTATTATTATTATTATTATTATTCTTTCTTTCCGTGCACCATGAACTTGTCCACGGCAGATCTCAGGAACTACAGGACAGAATTTCATGAAACTTGGTGGAGTTATAGATATATGTTTCTAGTTGATCCTAAAGTTTTCAGATTTGTGGTAAAGAGGGTCAAAGCCATATTTTTGGGGGTTCAAAGGGGGTGGGGGTTACTATAGAATCCTATGGGAAACTTGAAATTTCATACATTAATGTTGATAACTTCTAACTGGATAATGATAGAGACATAAAATTTGACATAGTGATAGGTCACCATTAGAGGAGCAATTCTGCGTTTTCAAAATTTTCAAGATGTCTGCCATTTTCAAAATGGCTGCCAAAACACGGCATAAAAATGGGGGGTAAACATTCAACATTGTCCGATATCATCAAAATTTGATATGTGGGTAGATAGTGTCAGTGGCCGGTTTGGGAGACTTCATAATCATTAGATTATAATCATATCTTGTTGATACTGAAACCGCCATGGTTTGTTCATATTGCAAAGAACAAAAAAAAATGAAAATTCATTTACTACAAGATGTACAAGCTACAAACATCCCCACCATATGTTAAGCTCTAAATCACCGCGAAATTTGACTTCAACTATAAATTTCTGAAGTCATAGTGTATTGGTGCATGTAAAATAAGTTTATTTTGAGGAAAATGTTTTGGAAATTTGTTATCTTCTGTATTAAATTAGTTTCTGAATGGCCAATTTTGCTGCCAGGAAATGGCCAGAATGCAGGATTTTACACCATTTATCCCAGGGCTTCTGGGGGCCTTCAGCGGACTCCCTGCCATAGGGCACCTCGCAATCGAGGTGGCAGGCGCGCTGTGCGCCTGATGGGCCCCTAACAAATTATGTGGGCTACCAAAATTAATTTGGTGGGGGCCCACTTGGCCCCTAAAATATTTCCTTAGCTTCAAACCCTGGATGAATGTTGTGGTATCTTGTAAATTACATCGACGAATGTTGTGGTATCTTGTAAATTACATCGACGAATGTTGTGGTATCTTGTAAATTACATCGACGAATGTTGTGGTATCTTGTAAATTACATCGACGAATGTTGTGGTATCTTGTAAATTACACATCGACGAATGTTGTGGTATCTTGTAAATTACATCTAAGAATGTTGTGGATTCTTGTAAATTCAGTGATTTGAGGTGAGAGGTGATTATTTGTTTTGTAAATATTAGCGGTATTGTTGACCATCATTGTTAAAACTTTTTTTTCATAAACTAAATATGGACTTAATTTAGTTTAACAGTATCTTTGTTCCAAAATATAATATATAATCTATATGAAATTTAAGTTGAAACCAATTCTTAATGGAAGAAGTAACAGAGTTATTTACAAAAATGTTTTAAGTTCATGAATACCACTTATCATATTTAAAGAAAATTACAACAAACCAATAGTGAAAAATAGTAGAAATCTCTATAAAAAAATGTACAAATAACAAGGAATATACAAAATAAATATATTAAATTATATTCAAATTATCTTACTGATTCCAAACACATGGAATACAGACATGTTCTTGTTCTATATCACGATATACTTTTACAATAAACCTTGTGTGGCTTTTCTTTATCAGTAGTGTTGAAAAATATTGTTAAGAATGAAAAGGTAGTTTAGGAAACAGATATGGGAACTATTTTATGTTAATTTCATCACATGGGGTTATGGTGTTAAATGCCCCTTTCAACATTATTTCAGCTATATTGTGGCAGTTGAAAACCAACAGAATTATATACCAGTTACAAATTGGCAAGAAAATACATCTACCGTATTGGTTGTAAAATATTACATGTAGCATTGTCACAACAGAAACATTCTTTAATAATTGTCGAAAAAAATCTCACTCGTAAACTTTACAACCTACGACAAAAATTCAGTCTATAATAAAAAATACATAAAACCATTTACTGTCATCAAGAAATTGTTTCATTTATGTTGCCATAGTGATTTCACAACTGGTAAAACAATAATAACCATAGCTGTAATTTTTTATATTATTAGTGTTCCTTTCAGTAATTATACATATAAATATTAACAGTACATCACACTTAGCAAGTACAGTGAAAACTTTCTCAACCGAACCTTAAATAAACCAGAATCCTGTATAATAAACCAATCTTTTGATACAGTCCCAAAGTAGAAAATCTTTGTTAAAAAAATCTGTATAAACCAAACGCCTGTCTATTCCAAACATACAAGTAGGTCCCATGAAGGTTCAGTGTAGACAGGTTTCACTGCATTATCATACTTAGTAATAATTCTTAGTACAGAAAATAATCAACATAAATATATATACAAAATATAGTAATATTCATATATAGTTTTGTATATCATATATAATCTCATACAATTATATACAACTCCATTCTAACATGTAGTGTTCTACCATCATACCCATTCCCTTATCAAAAACACAAGTAAAGAATGGTACATAGCTTTCTGAATTACATTATATATACCAGTCTGTAACCAACAACTGATCATGCTTCCGAGTACTCGCCACTCATCACAAAGATTTATTTACCTGCATTTATTCATATAGAGCTGATTGCAGGAAAACAAAAAGTAAAATCATTAAATTTAAAAAAAAAATTATATCAGATCATTCTTGTATAATAATAGGAAACAGTGAATTCTCAAAGGTCTGTTTGGGTTAGTGGGTTAGAGTTATGGTGTTTAACGCCACTTTCAACAATATTTCAATTATATCGTAGCGGTCAGTTTTATTGGTGGAGGAAACCAGAGTCCCCGGAGAAAACCACCGACATGTCGCAAATCACTAACAAAAATTATCACATAAAGTTGTATCGAGTACACCTCTCCATGAACAGGATTCGAACTCCATCTTTAGTGGCAATAGGCACCGATTGCATATGTATTTGTAAAACCAACTACCATACGATCATGGCCACGATGGCCCCGTTTGTTTGGGAGACTTAATTAAAATGTCTGAAGGAAATATCAGTTAGGACCGACACAGAGGTACTGTATATATAACAGGTTTTGTTAATGTTGTGATTTCTCTTTAGACTTCAGACCATCTGTTGGGGAGATTAAATTTTAATATCTTTGGTCCTCAATAGACACGATAGAATTGTTATTGAAAAAAAAATTAAATTGTACTATTTCAAATATACAATTATAATTATTATGCTTTACAAAAAGTTAACATTTGTCATAAAAAAAAATACAAGAAGTGACATAAATAGGATACAAAATGGAATTGAAAACTGTTAATTTGTACATACATGTCAAAGATACTAAAAAGTGTTTGATTAACAAATAGGGTCAGGTCATAATATGTTTTGTATTCCATAATTTCAGCATAAATTGTATTAAATATTACAATGGTAGCTAATATTCCTTTTTTAATTCAACCTATTGTAATTTTTCCAGTCTTTCCCAAAAGCATTTAGACAAACTAGCCCGAACAGCATTTTAGAAGATTTTCTTCTATTTCAGTTAGCACATTTCATGCAATTTTTACTAGCCCAAACCAATTTTTCCTAGACTGGGCCATAGGGCTAGTGGTTTTTGGTGCAGACTATTTGCCTACAGAGCTTGATACGACTAGAGTAGGTTAGTGTTGTCATTTAAAAATAAGAGTATACACAATAACAAATTTCTCTCTGAATTCCACAGGATCAAACTTAATATTTGAAGTCATTCATTTTCACCAGGAAAGGTAATCTTCAACTATCAGTTTATAAGATATATAGCCTAACATGGTGCTTCTTATCAATTTGAAAAAAAAATTGTTTCTGTTATTGTTTTGAAATCCCACGTCCAATTTTGTTAATATCTAAAAAAAAAAAATTATACAATTAGTAAGAAAAGATATGGATGTAAATGAATATGAAAGACTATCCAACATTACACTTAGTAAAGTGCTGTATATGTGTACTTCAATCTATATATCTTCAAAATCTGTTAAAATTAAAATTTAGAATTCTTGATTCAGAAAAGGATATAGTCAGAAGACCTAAAGGCAAATTCAAACTTGACCTGTATTTTCTTATACATATAAGTCTGATTAAAATATCATAATGCATATTTAGATTTTCAACCTTTATTTTTGGTATATGCCATCAGTCCTCGAAATAAAAATTTGAAGTTACTGGTCCGAACCAAATTCTTGAATTTATTTTTATATACCGGTAGTTCTAAATAAAAACTGAAAAATTTACTGGTCCAAACAAAGTTTAATTGGTCTTGGTTCAGAGGACAGGTGCTCATTGTCAGGATTGTGCCATTATTGTGTCAAAACATTGTAAAGAACTAAAATTAGACCACAGAGTGTAATTTCAATATAAAGAATTGAAGGTTTTCTTAGATAGAAACAAATATATTCAGAATTCAAGAAAAATCAGATAAACAAATAAATATTATCAAAATCGTTGAAAAAAGTTTTACAAAATATGTTCCAACAATCAACAACCTTTGACTGTAAACAATTTAATCGGCAGCAAAAGCGGCACAACATCCAATGACACAAACAAGTAAACAAACAACACCGACAATTATGTAGGTTGATGTAATAACCCAAAAGGCAAAGTAAAACACAGTAGGATGACAGTAGTTGCCATCATTAGGATCAGAGGACCAGTTAGAGGCCGTTCTGTACACCCAAACATTACCTGTAAATATACAAAGATCAACATTATGTTAAGAGATAGTGACTGTTATGTACACCCAAATATTACCTGTAAATATACAAAGATCAAGATTATGTTAATGAATTCTACTCAAAATTATCATTTATTGATTGATTGATTGATTGGTGCTTAATGCCAACTTAAGCAGTATTTCAGCTATATCGTGGCAAATTATCCTTTATACATGTTGGTTGATATATGATGTCTACTTTTCCAATAGTCAACTTCCCATTCATCAGTAGTAATATTCCAGCAACACCATCTTATGGAGTTACATTTCACAACTTGTATGTTATTCTAGGGTATGTGACCAGGACAGTGATTTTCTGGACTCAAAAGCTACTCAAACAAGACTACATTGCTCCTAGGTTTAAATCATCACTACAAAAAAGTCTACATTCGTCATCACGAACTGGATGACCATTTATCAAATAGTTCATGGCACTAAGGGCCATATGGCAGTTTATGGACCGGGATGTCACCCACAAAATATTATATGGACCGAAGCGAAGCTGAGGTCCATATACTATTTTGTGGGTGACAGACCGGTCCATAAACTGCCATTTGGCCCAAAGTGCCATGAACTATTTGTTATATTATACTCAATACAGGCAAATCTGTCAGATGACATGTTTTTATTATTGTATATCTAAGACAAAAAACGAGTTCAGACAAAATCTGGAAGAAAACATTATATTGATCGGGCCCGGTCCATATACTAAAATATTGACCGGTTGCGTTAACAAAGACAAATAGGGAAAATAAAAACGTAAAGTATAATATTATGAAATATTAATTTCTCAAATGGCAATGGATCTTTTACCTTTAATGTAGATTTTTTTCTTTACTTATTACCGACAAGACTTTTACCGCACTTGATTATGAGTAATACTGTGGCTGTCTTATAAGAAACAAGGACTGATTACCCCTACATGAACACCTAGGTTCACACCCAGTTCTTTGGTGGGGTATGTTTTTTTCTTATCTTGTTAATTCTCTGTGTTGTGTTGTGTATTTTCCTTTGTTTGTCTTAATTTTTTTTCTTGTGGCCTATGTTGATGTGTCTTTGGATTGTCCATTCTTGTGGCCTATGTTGATGTGTCTTTGGATTGTCCATTCTTGTGGCCTATGTTGATGTGTCTTTGGATTGTCCATTCTTGTGGCCTATGTTGATGTGTCTTTGGATTGTCCATTCTTGTGGCCTATGTTGATGTGTCTTTGGATTGTCCATTCTTGTGGCCTATGTTGATGTGTCTTTGGATTGTCCATTCTTGTGGCCTATGTTGATGTGTCTTTGGATTGTCCATTCTTGTGGCCTATGTTGATGCGTCTTTGGATTGTCCATTCTTGTGGCCTATGTTGGTGTGTCTTTGGATTGTCCATTCTAGTGGCCTATGTTGATGTGTCTTTGGATTGTCCATTCTTGTGGCCTATGTTGATGCGTCTTTGGATTGTCCATTCTTGTGGCCTATGTTGATGCGTCTTTGGATTGTCCATTCTTGTGGCCTATGTTGATGCGTCTTTGGATTGTCCATTCTTGTGGCCTATGTTGATGTGTCTTTGGATTGTCCATTCTTGTGGCCTATGTTGATGTGTCTTTGGATTGTCCATTCTTGTGGCCTATGTTGATGCATCTTTGGATTGTCCATTCTTGTGGCCTATGTTGGTGTGTCTTTGGATTGTCCATTCTAGTGGCCTATGTTGATGTGTCTTTGGATTGTCCATTCTTGTGGCCTATGTTGATGCGTCTTTGGATTGTCCATTCTTGTGGCCTATGTTGATGTGTCTTTGGATTGTCCATTCTTGTGGCCTATGTTGATGCATCTTTGGATTGTCCATTCTTGTGGCCTATGTTGATGCGTCTTTGGATTGTCCATTCTTGTGGCCTATGTTGATGCATCTTTGGATTGTCCATTCTTGTGGCCTATGTTGATGCATCTTTGGATTGTCCATTCTTGTGGCCTATGTTGGTGTGTCTTTGGATTGTCCATTCTTGTGGCCTATGTTGGTGCATCTTTGGATTGTCCATTCTTGTGGCCTATATTGATTGTGTCTTTGGATTGTCCATTCTTGTGGCCTATGTTGATGCATCTTTGGATTGTCCATTCTTGTGGCCTATGTTGATGTGTCTTTGGATTGTCCATTCTTGTGGCCCATGTTGGTGTGTCTTTGGATTGTCCATTCTTGTGGCCTATGTTGATGCGTCTTTGGATTGTCCATTCTTGTGGCCTATGTTGATGTGTCTTTGGATTGTCCATTCTAGTGGCCTATGTTGATGTGTCTTTGGATTGTCCATTCTTGTGGCCTATGTTGATGTGTCTTTGGATTGTCCATTCTTGTGGCCTATGTTGGTGCGTCTTTGGATTGTCCATTCTTGTGGCCTATGTTGATGCGTCTTTGGATTGTCCATTCTTGTGGCCTATGTTGATGCGTCTTTGGATTGTCCATTCTTGTGGCCTATATTGATTGTGTCTTTGTATTGTCCATTCTTGTGGCCTATGTTGATGCGTCTTTGGATTGTCCATTCTTGTGGCCTATATTGATTGTGTCTTTGGATTGTCCATTCTTGTGGCCTATGTTGATGCGTCTTTGGATTGTCCATTCTTGTGTCCTATGTTGATGCGTCTTTGGATTGTCCATTCTTGTGGCCTATGTTGATGCATCTTTGGATTGTCCATTCTTGTGGCCTATGTTGATGCGTCTTTGGATTGTCCATTCTTGTGGCCTATGTTGATGCATCTTTGGATTGTCCATTCTTGTGGCCTATGTTGGTGTGTCTTTGGATTGTCCATTCTTGTGGTCTATGTTGATGCGTCTTTGGATTGTCCATTCTTGTGGCCTATGTTGATGCATCTTTGGATTGTCCATTCTTGTGGCCTATGTTGATGCATCTTTGGATTGTCCATTCTTGTGGCCTATGTTAATGCGTCTTTGGATTGTCCATTCTTGTGGCCTATGTTGATGCATCTTTGGATTGTCCATTCTTGTGGCCTATGTTGATGCATCTTTGGATTGTCCATTCTTGTGGCCTATGTTGGTGCGTCTTTGGATTGTCCATTCTTGTGGCCTATGTTGATGCGTCTTTGGATTGTCCATTCTTGTGGCCTATATGGATTGTGTCTTTGGATTGTCCATTCTTGTGGCCTATGTTGATGCATCTTTGGATTGTCCATTCTTGTGGCCTATGTTGATGCGTCTTTGGATTGTCCATTCTTGTGGCCTATGTTGATGCGTCTTTGGATTGTCCATTCTTGTGGCCTATGTTGATGCGTCTTTGGATTGTCCATTCTTGTGGCCTATATTGATTGTGTCTTTAGATTGTCCATTCTTGTGGCCTATGTTCATGTGTCTTTGGATTGTCCATTCTTGTAGCCTATATTGATTGTGTCTTTGGATTGTCCATTCTTGTGGCCTATGTTGATGCATCTTTGGATTGTCCATTCTTGTGGCCTATGTTGATGCGTCTTTGGATTGTCCATTCTTGTGGCCTATGTTGATGTGTCTTTGGATTGTCAATTCTTGTGGCCTATGTTGATGCGTCTTTGGATTGTCCATTCTTGTGGCCTATGTTGATGCGTCTTTGGATTGTCCATTCTTGTGGCCTATGTTGGTGCGTCTTTGGATTGTCCATTCTTGTGGCCTATGTTGATGCGTCTTTGGATTGTCCATTCTTGTGGCCTATATTGATTGTGTCTTTGGATTGTCCATTCTTGTGGCCTATGTTGATGCATCTTTGGATTGTCCATTCTTGTGGCCTATGTTGATGCGTCTTTGGATTGTCCATTCTTGTGGCCTATGTTGATGTGTCTTTGGATTGTCCATTCTTGTGGCCTATGTTGATGTGTCTTTGGATTGTCCATTCTAGTGGCCTATGTTGGTGCGTCTTTGGATTGTCCATTCTTGTGGCCTATGTTGATGCGTCTTTGGATTGTCCATTCTTGTGGCCTATGTTAATGTGTCTTTGGATTGTCCATTCTTGTGGCCTATGTTGATGCGTCTTTGGATTGTCCATTCTTGTGGCCTATATTGATTGTGTCTTTGGATTGTCCATTCTTGTGGCCTATGTTGATGCATCTTTGGATTGTCCATTCTTGTGGCCTATGTTGATGCGTCTTTGGATTGTCCATTCTTGTGGCCTATGTTGATGCATCTTTGGATTGTCCATTCTTGTGGCCTATGTTGATGCGTCTTTGGATTGTCCATTCTTGTGGCCTATGTTGGTGCGTCTTTGGATTGTCCATTCTTGTGGCCTATGTTGATGCGTCTTTGGATTGTCCATTCTTGTGGCCTATATTGATTGTGTCTTTGGATTGTCCATTCTTGTGGCCTATGTTGATGCATCTTTGGATTGTCCATTCTTGTGGCCTATGTTGATGCGTCTTTGGATTGTCCATTCTTGTGGCCTATGTTGATGTGTCTTTGGATTGTCCATTCTTGTGGCCTATGTTGATGTGTCTTTGGATTGTCCATTCTTGTGGCCTATGTTGGTGTGTCTTTGGATTGTCCATTCTTGTGGCCTATGTTGATGCGTCTTTGGATTGTCCATTCTTGTGGCCTATGTTAATGTGTCTTTGGATTGTCCATTCTTGTGGCCTATGTTGATGCGTCTTTGGATTGTCCATTCTTGTGGCCTATATTGATTGTGTCTTTGGATTGTCCATTCTTGTGGCCTATGTTGATGCATCTTTGGATTGTCCATTCTTGTGGCCTATGTTGGTGCGTCTTTGGATTGTCCATTCTTGTGGCCTATGTTGGTGCGTCTTTGGATTGTCCATTCTAGTGGCCTATGTTGATGTGTCTTTGGATTGTCCATTCTTGTGGCCTATGTTGATGTGTCTTTGGATTGTCCATTCTTGTGGCCTATGTTGATGCGTCTTTGGATTGTCCATACTTATGGCCTATGTTGATGCGTCTTTGGATTGTCCATTCTTGTGGCCCATGTTGGTGCGTCTTTGGATTGTCTATTCTTGTGGCCTATGTTGGTGCATCTTTGGATTGTCCATTCTTGTGGCCTATGTTGATGCGTCTTTGGATTGTCCATTCTTGTGGCCTATGTTGATGCATCTTTGGATTGTCCATTCTTGTGGCCTATGTTGGTGTGTCTTTGGATTGTCCATTCTTGTGGTCTATGTTGATGCGTCTTTGGATTGTCCATTCTTGTGGCCTATGTTGATGCATCTTTGGATTGTCCATTCTTGTGGCCTATGTTGGTGTGTCTTTGGATTGTCCATTCTTGTGGTCTATGTTGATGCGTCTTTGGATTGTCCATTCTTGTGGCCTATGTTGATGCATCTTTGGATTGTCCATTCTTGTGGCCTATGTTGATGCATCTTTGGATTGTCCATTCTTGTGGCCTATGTTAATGCGTCTTTGGATTGTCCATTCTTGTGGCCTATGTTGATGCATCTTTGGATTGTCCATTCTTGTGGCCTATGTTGATGCATCTTTGGATTGTCCATTCTTGTGGCCTATGTTGGTGCGTCTTTGGATTGTCCATTCTTGTGGCCTATGTTGATGCGTCTTTGGATTGTCCATTCTTGTGGCCTATATGGATTGTGTCTTTGGATTGTCCATTCTTGTGGCCTATGTTGATGCATCTTTGGATTGTCCATTCTTGTGGCCTATGTTGATGCGTCTTTGGATTGTCCATTCTTGTGGCCTATGTTGATGCGTCTTTGGATTGTCCATTCTTGTGGCCTATGTTGATGCGTCTTTGGATTGTCCATTCTTGTGGCCTATATTGATTGTGTCTTTAGATTGTCCATTCTTGTGGCCTATGTTCATGTGTCTTTGGATTGTCCATTCTTGTAGCCTATATTGATTGTGTCTTTGGATTGTCCATTCTTGTGGCCTATGTTGATGCATCTTTGGATTGTCCATTCTTGTGGCCTATGTTGATGCGTCTTTGGATTGTCCATTCTTGTGGCCTATGTTGATGTGTCTTTGGATTGTCAATTCTTGTGGCCTATGTTGATGCGTCTTTGGATTGTCCATTCTTGTGGCCTATGTTGATGCGTCTTTGGATTGTCCATTCTTGTGGCCTATGTTGGTGCGTCTTTGGATTGTCCATTCTTGTGGCCTATGTTGATGCGTCTTTGGATTGTCCATTCTTGTGGCCTATATTGATTGTGTCTTTGGATTGTCCATTCTTGTGGCCTATGTTGATGCATCTTTGGATTGTCCATTCTTGTGGCCTATGTTGATGCGTCTTTGGATTGTCCATTCTTGTGGCCTATGTTGATGTGTCTTTGGATTGTCCATTCTTGTGGCCTATGTTGATGTGTCTTTGGATTGTCCATTCTAGTGGCCTATGTTGGTGCGTCTTTGGATTGTCCATTCTTGTGGCCTATGTTGATGCGTCTTTGGATTGTCCATTCTTGTGGCCTATGTTAATGTGTCTTTGGATTGTCCATTCTTGTGGCCTATGTTGATGCGTCTTTGGATTGTCCATTCTTGTGGCCTATATTGATTGTGTCTTTGGATTGTCCATTCTTGTGGCCTATGTTGATGCATCTTTGGATTGTCCATTCTTGTGGCCTATGTTGATGCGTCTTTGGATTGTCCATTCTTGTGGCCTATGTTGATGCATCTTTGGATTGTCCATTCTTGTGGCCTATGTTGATGCGTCTTTGGATTGTCCATTCTTGTGGCCTATGTTGGTGCGTCTTTGGATTGTCCATTCTTGTGGCCTATGTTGATGCGTCTTTGGATTGTCCATTCTTGTGGCCTATATTGATTGTGTCTTTGGATTGTCCATTCTTGTGGCCTATGTTGATGCATCTTTGGATTGTCCATTCTTGTGGCCTATGTTGATGCGTCTTTGGATTGTCCATTCTTGTGGCCTATGTTGATGTGTCTTTGGATTGTCCATTCTTGTGGCCTATGTTGATGTGTCTTTGGATTGTCCATTCTTGTGGCCTATGTTGGTGTGTCTTTGGATTGTCCATTCTTGTGGCCTATGTTGATGCGTCTTTGGATTGTCCATTCTTGTGGCCTATGTTAATGTGTCTTTGGATTGTCCATTCTTGTGGCCTATGTTGATGCGTCTTTGGATTGTCCATTCTTGTGGCCTATATTGATTGTGTCTTTGGATTGTCCATTCTTGTGGCCTATGTTGATGCATCTTTGGATTGTCCATTCTTGTGGCCTATGTTGGTGCGTCTTTGGATTGTCCATTCTTGTGGCCTATGTTGGTGCGTCTTTGGATTGTCCATTCTAGTGGCCTATGTTGATGTGTCTTTGGATTGTCCATTCTTGTGGCCTATGTTGATGTGTCTTTGGATTGTCCATTCTTGTGGCCTATGTTGATGCGTCTTTGGATTGTCCATACTTATGGCCTATGTTGATGCGTCTTTGGATTGTCCATTCTTGTGGCCCATGTTGGTGCGTCTTTGGATTGTCTATTCTTGTGGCCTATGTTGGTGCATCTTTGGATTGTCCATTCTTGTGGCCTATGTTGATGTGTCTTTGGATTGTCCATTCTTGTGGCCTATGTTGATGTGTCTTTGGATTGTCCATTCTTGTGGCCTCTGTTGATGCGTCTTTGGATTGTCCATTCTTGTGGCCTATGTTGATGTGTCTTTGGATTGTCCATTCTTGTGGCCTATGTTGATGTGTCTTTGGATTGTCCATTCTTGTGGCCTATGTTGATGTGTCTTTGGATTTTCCATTCTTGTGGCCTATGTTGGTGCGTCTTTGGATTGTCCATTCTTGTGGCCTATGTTGATGTGTCTTTGGATTGTCCATTCTTGTGGCCTATGTTGATGTGTCTTTGGATTGTCCATTCTTGTGGCCTATGTTGGTGCGTCTTTGGATTGTCCATTCTTGTGGCCTATGTTGATGTGTCTTTGGATTGTCCATTCTTGTGGCCTATGTTGATGTGTCTTTGAATTGTCCATTCTTGTGGCCTATGTTGGTGTGTCTTTGGATTGTCCATTCGTGTGGCCTATGTTGATGCGTCTTTGGATTGTCCATTCTTGTGGCCTATGTTGGTGTGTCTTTGGATTGTCCATTCTAGTGGCCTATGTTGGTGCGTCTTTGGATTGTCCATTCTTGTGGCCTATGTTGATGTGTCTTTGGATTGTCCATTCTTGTGGCCTATGTTGATGCGTCTTTGGATTGTCCATTCTTGTGGCCTAGGTTGATGCGTCTTTGGATTGTCCATTCTTGTGGCCTATGTTGATGTGTCTTTGGATTGTCCATTCTAGTGGCATATGTTGATGTGTCTTTGGATTGTCCATTCTTGTGGCCTATGTTAATGTGTCTTTGGATTGTCCATTCTTGTGGCCTATGTTGGTGCTTCTTTGGATTGTCCATTCTAGTGGCCTATGTTGATGTGTCTTTGAATTGTCCATTCTTGTGGCCTATGTTGATGCGTCTTTGGATTGTCCATTCTTGTGGCCTATGTTGGTGTGTCTTTGGATTGTCCATTCTTGTGGCCTATGTTGGTGCGTCTTTGGATTGTCCATTCTTGTGGCCTATGTTGATGCGTCTTTGGATTGTCCATTCTTGTGGCCTATGTTAATGTGTCTTTGGATTGTCCATTCTTGTGGCCTATGTTGATGTGTCTTTGGATTGTCCATTCTTGTGGCCTATGTTGATGCGTCTTTGGATTGTCCATTCTTGTGGCCTATGTTGATGCGTCTTTGGATTGTCCATTCTTGTGGCCTATGTTAATGTGTCTTTGGATTGTCCATTCTTGTGGCCTATGTTGATGTGTCTTTGGATTGTCCATTCTTGTGGCCTATGTTGATGCGTCTTTGGATTGTCCATTCTTGTGGCCTATGTTAATGTGTCTTTGGATTGTCCATTCTTGTGGCCTATGTTGATGTGTCTTTGGATTGTCCATTCTTGTGGCCTATGTTGATGCGTCTTTGGATTGTCCATTCTTTTGGCCTATGTTAATGTGTCTTTGGATTGTCCATTCTTGTGGCCTATGTTGATGTGTCTTTGGATTGTCCATTCTTGTGGCCTATGTTGATGTGTCTTTGGATTGTCCATTCTTGTGGCCTATGTTGATGCGTCTTTGGATTGTCCATTCTTGTGGCCTATGTTAATGTGTCTTTGGATTGTCTATTCTTGTGGCCTATGTTGATGTGTCTTTGGATTGTCCATTCTTGTGGCCTATGTTGGTGGGTCTTTGGATTGTCCATTCTTGTGGCCTATGTTGATGTGTCTTTGGATTGTCCATTCTTGTGGCCTATGTTGATGTGTCTTTGGATTGTCCATTCTAGTGGCCTATGTTGATGCGTCTTTGGATTGTCCATTCTTGTGGCCTATGTTGATGTGTCTTTGGATTGTCCATTCTTGTGGCCTATGTTGGTGCGTCTTTGGATTGTCCATTCTTGTGGCCTATGTTGATGCGTCTTTGGATTGTCCATTCTTGTGGCCTATGTTGGTGCGTCTTTGGATTGTCCATTCTTGTGGCCTATGTTGATGTGTCTTTGGATTGTCCATTCTTGTGGCCTATGTTAATGTGTCTTTGGATTGTCCATTCTTGTGGCCTATGTTGGTGTGTCTTTGGATTGTCCATTCTTGTGGCCTATGTTGATGCGTCTTTGGATTGTCCATTCTTGTGGCCTATGTTGGTGCGTCTTTGGATTGTCCATTCTTGTGGCCTATGTTGATGCGTCTTTGGATTGTCCATTGTTCTGGCCTATGTTGATGCGTCTTTGGATTGTCCATTCTTGTGGCCTATGTTGATGCATCTTTGGATTGTCCATTCTTGTGGCCTATGTTGATGCGTCTTTGGATTGTCCATTCTTGTGGCCTATGTTGATGTGTCTTTGGATTGTCCATTCTTGTGGCCTATGTTGATGTGTCTTTGGATTGTCCATTCTTGTGGCCTATGTTGGTGTGTCTTTGGATTGTCCATTCGTGTGGCCTATGTTGATGCGTCTTTGGATTGTCCATTCTTGTGGCCTATGTTGGTGTGTCTTTGGATTGTCCATTCTAGTGGCCTATGTTGGTGCGTCTTTGGATTGTCCATTCTTGTGGTCTATGTTGATGTGTCTTTGGATTGTCCATTCTTGTGGCCTATGTTGGTGAGTCTTTGGATTGTCCATTCTTGTGGCCTATGTTGATGCGTCTTTGGATTGTCCATTCTTGTGGCCTATGTTGATGTGTCTTTGGATTGTCCATTCTAGTGGCCTATGTTGGTGCGTCTTTGGATTGTCCATTCTTGTGGCCTATGTTAATGTGTCTTTGGATTGTCCATTCTTGTGGCCTATGTTGGTGCGTCTTTGGATTGTCCATTCTAGTGGCCTATGTTGATGTGTCTTTGGATTGTCCATTCTTGTGGCCTATGTTGATGCGTCTTTGGATTGTCCATTCTTGTGGCCTATGTTGGTGTGTCTTTGGATTGTCCATTCTTGTGGCCTATGTTGGTGCGTCTTTGGATTGTCCATTCTTGTGGCCTATGTTGATACGTCTTTGGATTGTCCATTCTTGTGGCTTATGTTGGTGCGTCTTTGGATTGTCCATTCTTGTGGCCTATGTTGATGTGTCTTTGGATTGTCCATTCTTGTGGCCTATGTTGATGCGTCTTTGGATTGTCCATTCTTGTGGCCTATGTTGATGCGTCTTTGGATTGTCCATTCTTGTGGCCTATGTTGATGTGTCTTTGGATTGTCCATTCTTGTGGCCTATGTTGATGTGTCTTTGGATTGTCCATTCTTGAGGCCTATGTTGATGTGTCTTTGGATTGTCCATTCTTGTGGCCTATGTTGGTGTGTCTTTGGATTGTCCATTCGTGTGGCCTATGTTGATGCGTCTTTGGATTGTCCATTCTTGTGGCCTATGTTGGTGTGTCTTTGGATTGTCCATTCTTGTGGCCTATGTTGGTGCGTCTTTGGATTGTCCATTCTTGTGGCCTATGTTGATGCATCTTTGGATTGTCCATTCTTGTGGCCTATGTTAATGTGTCTTTGGATTGTCCATTCTTGTGGCCTATGTTGATGTGTCTTTGGATTGTCCATTCTTGTGGCCTATGTTGATGTGTCTTTGGATTGTCCATTCTTGTGGCCTATGTTGATGTGTCTTTGGATTGTCCATTCTTGTGGCCTATGTTGATGTGTCTTTGGATTGTCCATTCTTGTGGCCTATGTTGATGTGTCTTTGGATTGTCCATTCTTGTGGCCTATGTTAATGTGTCTTTGGATTGTCCATTCTTGTGGCCTATGTTGATGTGTCTTTGGATTGTCCATTCTTGAATGTGTCTTCGGTTTCTCTAATGTTTATTTAATACATGTACTAATAGAAATACATAAGAATTGTTTTAGCTAAATGTATAAAGTACTTCAGATTCTAACTGAAGAGACTTGCAGTGGGTTTGTAGTTTTCACCTGGTATCTCGGTTTACTCCTCCAATATAACTGTTGGTTGGTTGGTTGGTTTATGGTGTTTAATGCCACTTTCAACAATATTTCAGCTATATTGTGGCGGTCAGTTTTATTAGTGGAGGAAACCAGAGTACCCGAAGAAAACCACCAGCCTGTCGCAAGTCACTAACAAACATTATCACTTAATGTTATATCGAGTACACTTCGCCATGAACAGGGTTCGAACTCACAACTTTAGTGGTGATAGGCACTGACTGCACAGGTAGTTGTAAATCAAACTACCAATAAAGCTAGTTTACTAACTAATTAATTTACGAGGTATTTCAAATTGAGTAACTAACCTGCAATAAACCAGGCTAATAAGAAACAATTAATGAAGTAATCCACATTGAATAACTAACATGCAATAAACCAGGCTAATAAGAAACAATTAATGAAGTAATCCACATTGAGTAACTAACCTGCTATAAACCAGGCTAATAAGAAACAATTAATGAAGTAATCCACATTGAGTAACTAACTTGCTATAAACCAGGCTAATAAGAAACAATTAATGAAGTAATCCACATTGAGTAACTAACCTGCCATAAACCAGGCTAATAAGAAACAATTAATGAAGTAATCCACATTGAGTAACTAACCTGCTATAAACCAGGGTAATAAGAAACAATTAATGAAGTAATCCACATTGAGTAACTAACCTGCTATAAATCAGGCTAATAAGAAACAATTAATGAAGTAATCCACATTGAGTAACTAACCTGCAATAAACCAGGCTAATAAGAAACAATTAATGAAGTAATCCACATTGAGTAACTAACCCACTATAAACCAGGCTGATAAGAAACAATTAATGAAGTAATCCACATTGAGTAACTAACCTGCTATAAACCAGGCTAATAAGAAACAATTAATGAAGTAATCCACACTGAGTAACTAACCTGCAATAAACCAGGCTAATAAGAAACAATTAATGAAGTAATCCACATTGAGTAACTAACCCACTATAAACCAGGCTGATAAGAAACAATTAATGAAGTAATCCACATTGAGTAGCTAACCCGCTATAAACCAGGCTAATAAGAAACAATTAATGAAGTAATCCACATTGAGTAACTAACCCACTATAAACCAGGCTGATAAGAAACAATTAATGAAGTAATCCACATTGAGTAACTAACCTGCTATAAACCAGGCTAATAAGAAACAATTAATGAAGTAATCCACATTGAGTAACTAACCTGCTATAAACCAGGCTAATAAGAAACAATTAATGAAGTAATCCACACTGAGTAACTAACCTGCAATAAACCAGGCTAATAAGAAACAATTAATGAAGTAATCCACATTGAGTAACTAACCTGCTATAAACCAGGCTAATAAGAAACAATTAATGAAGTAATCCACATTGAGTAACTAACCCACTATAAACCAGGCTGATAAGAAACAATTAATGAAGTAATCCACATTGAGTAACTAACCTGCTATAAACCAGGCTAATAAGAAACAATTAATGAAGTAATCCACACTGAGTAACTAACCTGCAATAAACCAGGCTAATAAGAAACAATTAATGAAGTAATCCACATTGAGTAACTAACCCACTATAAACCAGGCTGATAAGAAACAATTAATGAAGTAATCCACATTGAGTAACTAACCCGCTATAAACCAGGCTAATAAG
This sequence comes from Bathymodiolus brooksi, assembly GCA_963680875.1. Lineage (NCBI taxonomy): Eukaryota > Metazoa > Mollusca > Bivalvia > Mytilida > Modiolidae > Bathymodiolus > Bathymodiolus brooksi. The sequence goes on along the minus strand of OY804582.1, from coordinate 83,055,033 downwards.
AAACAATTAATGAAGTAATCCACACTGAGTAACTAACCTGCAATAAACCAGGCTAATAAGAAACAATTAATGAAGTAATCCACATTGAGTAACTAACCTGCTATAAACCAGGCTAATAAGAAACAATTAATGAAGTAATCCACATTGAGTAACTAACCTGCTATAAACCAGGCTAATAAGAAACAATTAATGAAGTAATCTACATTGAGTAACTAACCTGCTATAAACCAGGCTAATAAGAAACAATTAATGAAGTAATCCACATTGAATAACTAACATGCAATAAACCAGGCTAATAAGAAACAATTAATGAAGTAATCCATATTGAGTAACTAACTTGCTATAAACCAGGCTAATAAGAAACAATTAATGAAGTAATCCACATTGAGTAACTAACCTGCCATAAACCAGGCTAATAAGAAACAATTAATGAAGTAATCCACATTGAGTAACTAACCTGCAATAAACCAGGGTAATAAGAAACAATTAATGAAGTAATCCACATTGAGTAACTAACCTGCTATAAATCAGGCTGATAAGAAACAATTAATGAAGTAATCCACATTGAGTAACTAACCTGCAATAAACCAGGCTAATAAGAAACAATTAATGAAGTAATCCACATTGAGTAACTAACCCACTATAAACCAGGCTAATAAGAAACAATTAATGAAGTAATCCACACTGAGTAACTAACCTGCAATAAACCAGGCTAATAAGAAACAATTAATGAAGTAATCCACATTGAGTAACTAACCCACTATAAACCAGGCTGATAAGAAACAATTAATGAAGTAATCCACATTGAGTAACTAACCCGCTATAAACCAGGCTAATAAGAAACAATTAATGAAGTAATCCACACTGAGTAACTAACCTGCAATAAACCAGGCTAATAAGAAACAATTAATGAAGTAATCCACATTGAGTAACTAACCTGCTATAAACCAGGCTAATAAGAAACAATTAATGAAGTAATCCACATTGAGTAACTAACCTGCTATAAACCAGGCTAATAAGAAACAATTAATGAAGTAATCCACATTGAGTAACTAACCTGCTATAAACCAGGCTAATAAGAAACAATTAATGAAGTAATCCACATTGAATAACTAACCTGCAATAAACCAGGCTAATAAGAAACAATTAATGAAGTAATCCACATTGAGTAACTAACTTGCTATAAACCAGGCTAATAAGAAACAATTAATGAAGTAATCCACATTGAGTAACTAACCTGCCATAAACCAGGCTAATAAGAAACAATTAATGAAGTAATCCACATTGAGTAACTAACCTGCTATAAACCAGGGTAATAAGAAACAATTAATGAAGTAATCCACATTGAGTAACTAACCTGCTATAAATCAGGCTAATAAGAAACAATTAATGAAGTAATCCACATTGAGTAACTAACCTGCTATAAACCAGGGTAATAAGAAACAATTAATGAAGTAATCCACATTGAGTAACTAACCTGCTATAAACCAGGCTAATAAGAAACAATTAATGAAGTAATCCACATTGAGTAACTAACCTGCTATAAACCAGGCTAATAAGAAACATTTAATGAAGTAATCCACATTGAGTAACTAACCTACTATAAACCAGGCTAATAAGAAACATTTAATGAAGTAATCCACATTGAGTAACTAACCTGCTATAAACCAGGCTAATAAGAAACAATTAATGAAGTAATCCACATTGAGTAACTAACCTGCTATAAATCAGGCTAATAAGAAACAATTAATGAAGTAATCCACATTGAGTAACTAACCTACTATAAACCAGGGTAATAAGAAACAATTAATGAAGTAATCCATATTGAGTAACTAACCTGCTATAAACCAGGCTAATAAGAAACAATTAATGAAGTAATCCACATTGAGTAACTAACCTGCTATAAACCAGGCTAATAAGAAACATTTAATGAAGTAATCCACATTGAGTAACTAACCTACTATAAACCAGGCTAATAAGAAACATTTAATGAAGTAATCCACATTGAGTAACTAACCTGCTATAAACCAGGCTAATAAGAAACATTTAATGAAGTAATCCACATTGAGTAACTAACCTGCTATAAACCAGGTTAATAAGAAACAATTAATGAAGTAATCCACATTGATTAACTAACCTGCTATAAATCAGGCTAATAAGAAACAATTAATGAAGTAATCCACATTGAGTAACTAACCTGCTATAAACCAGGCTAATAAGAAACATTTAATGAAGTAATCCACATTGAGTAACTAACCTACTATAAACCAGGGTAATAAGAAACAATTAATGAAGTAATCTACATTGAGTAACTAACCTGCTATAAACCAGGCTAATAAGAAACAATTAATGAAGTAATCCACATTGAGTAACTAACCTGCTATAAACCAGGCTAATAAGAAACATTTAATGAAGTAATCCACATTGAGTAACTAACCTACTATAAACCAGGCTAATAAGAAACATTTAATGAAGTAATCCACATTGAGTAACTAACCTACTATAAACCAGGCTAATAAGAAACATTTAATGCATACCTGTTAACCTCTGGGAACTGCTAGGGGGGAGATCTCCCTCCTACCAACTCTTCTAAGGGGGAGATTTTGTGCATCGCCTTTAAACGCACAAAATTGTACCTTGTAGTTGCATACATGTGATAGAGTTGCTATGCTACAACTGGAGATTTGGTCTCATAACTGGAGATTTTTTATCGAGGTATTTGGTGCATGTTTTTATTGTTAATTGATGTTTTCTTTTTGTTTGTTTCAGTATTGAACCAACTGCATCCCATTTCAATATATATTGTTTACATTTCTGTCTTATTAGTAGTGTTTCATATGATGAATGAAGGATAAAAACTGTATTTATAATTTATTCATAATCATAAGGTTATAACAAAGCAATAAAAATGAAGACAGAATGCTCTGAACAATAAAGTCATAGAGCACTAAAATTAAAAAGTCACTTTGCTGCTGGTGCGTTGGGTGATAGCATACGCTTTGGCATTTTTGTGGTTTATCAATTCCATCCTGGAACTTAGTCCTTAAATAATACTTTGATCGGCTTTGGTCCCAAACAAGCCATAACAACTCAATCCGAGATGAATTCATTGCACGTTTGATCGAAATAAGAAGTTTTCCTCGGCATCAAAGGTTGTCCGACTCCTCATTTCTCCTGTTTGCACAACGGTTTATAACTATTTTTAATTGCCGCTATCACACTTCTAATCATCTAAGCGTGTGCCACAAACCCACTTCCTTATCCCCAATTAACTGTCAATCAGTGGATAATTGTTGTATAATCATCAACACCTTAATTAATCTCCATGACCCAATTTACCTGTAAAGGTGTCAAACAGATCAATAACCGGATATCATTTACATTCGTATCTCTCGGCGTTTTTCATCAGCGCGGGAGTTCCAAATGGGGAATTTCCAGAAATATTGATCGCAAAATGTAGGTCAAGATTTTATTGTACTTGATTTTTTTGTTGGGGGGATATCGTGCGGGAGGAAAAGGTGTGTGCGGGAGATTAATGTCTCCCGCGCATGAGACACAGTCCATGCGGGAGATAAGGCTCTTACGCGGGAGACTCCCGCGAAAAGGGGGAGGGTTAACAGGTATGTTAATGAAGTAATCCACATTGAGTAACTAACCTGCTATAAACCAGGCTGATAAGAAACAATTAATGAAGTAATCCACATTGAGTAACTAACCTGCAATAAACCAGGCTAATAAGAAACAATTAATGAAGTAATCCACATTGAGTAACTAACCTGCAATAAACCAGGCTAATAAGAAACATTTAATGAAGTAATCCACATTGAGTAACTAACCTGCTATAAACCAGGCTAATAAGAAACAATTAATGAAGTAATCCACATTGAGTAACTAACCTGCTATAAACCAGGCTAATAAGAAACATTTAATGAAGTAATCCACATTGAGTAACTAACCTGCTATAAACCAGGGTAATAAGAAACAATTAATGAAGTAATCCACATTGAGTAACTAACCTGCTATAAACCAGGCTAATAAGAAACAATTAATGAAGTAATCCAGAGGATTTCCTTTGACTTTTTCATCTTCTTCTTCTTGTTCATTCCTGTTCTTTGCCTTCTTACAAAGTCCCATAAGATTAGCAACTAAACCAACACTGCCAGCAACAATTAAATAAATTGGTATGAATTTTTCTGCAGGGCAGTCATGAACGTATATGCCACCTGTAAAAAACAACATATTCAACATTCTTCATCCATTTTAATTCAATCTGGCCTATTGTTTCTAAGAAGATTTTTATTTAATATGCTGCCAAAACATTTCTTTCACATTGTGGCCATATTCAATATCAGATGGGAGAAAATCAGGACACATATTAATTATTTACCATTTCAATAATCTATAATTGATTCCTCCAAAGTTTCATTTCAAGTGGCCCCATGATTTTAATAGAGAAGATTAAATGCAAAAATTTGCATACAACACGAACGGATGCCATGAAACAAAAAATCATTATACGATATCACTTATTGATATAAAATGCACAACTATATTTCAGAGTGAAAACATGAAATTATGATTGCGAGAACATTTCCCATATATTGTAGATCATACATACCTATAACAATCATTGCTATTGGTAACACCAACAACAAACCAAGACAGACAGTGCATCCCACTGAAACATAACATCAAGTAGACGAATTATATGTGAAACATAACATCAAGTAGACGAATTATATGTGAAACATAACATCAAGTAGACGAATTATATGTGAAACATAACATCAAGTAGATGAATTATATGTGAAACATAACATCAAGTAGACGAATTATATGTGAAACATAACATCAAGTAGACGAATTGTATGTGAAACATAACATCAAGTAGATGAATTATATGTGAAACATAACATCAAGTAGATGAATTATATGTGAAACATAACATAAAGTAGATATGTGAAACGTAATATCATGTAGATTAATTAGACGTGAAACACAATATGACGTAATAAGTAATTTGCCAATAATTGGTCCTCTATCAGTAGTGTTTAATATGATTGTGTCCAGCTCACTGTGAAGTGTACTCAACTTGTACCTTAAGTGAAACTAGAGGCTCAGTGGGATGAGCCTGTGTCGCTCACCTTTCATTCTGCTTTGAGGAAACTTAATACACAACCTTCCATAGGTGCTTCTTACCATATTTCGGTTCACTTGAATGCTCAGTTTCACAGATTTTTTAGAAATTGACCAATCAGAAACAAGAATTGCCTATGGTGGCCATGTTTGTTAACTGATCGGGACGAAATGAGCAATCTTCCATAGATGCTTCCTACCAAGTTTCAGTTCATTTGGCTAAGGGGTTTCAGAGGAGAAGATTAAAATGTGAAATATTAACGGACAACATATGATGGATGCCAAGTGATGGGAAAAGCTCACGTTGCCTTTGGCAAGTTGAGCTAATAAAAACTTAACAGCTTTATAGACATGCTGTGGTTTTTTTCCAGTTATTCCAGTGTTTTCCACTGGTAACCAAAATATAGCTGACAAATTGCTGTAAATAATGTAAGACAGACCAAATCCATCACTTCTGTTCTGTGTATATAAACACAAAGTATATAAATATACTAGCATGACTGTTAAGATCAACAAAGTCTATCATGAATTAAATTGTATTTTAGTGTAATTCTCAAAGCATTTTCGATTAATTTTCAAATATCTAAAACTCACCAAGGCATGTTTTTAAAATAGGATAATTAACAATCGAAAATGATGCAGTGTATTCAGTACATGTATGTCTAGATGCAGTGAAACCTGTCTAAACTGAACCTTCTTATGACCAACCTCTGTATTCAGAATAGACAGATGTTCTGTTTGTATAGGTTAAACTAAATAAGCTTTCCTACATTAGGACTTTATTTAAAGTTCGGCTTACACAGAATTCTGGTATATACAGTGCTTCGTTTAGACAGGTGTCACCGTATAATTTTACTTACATGTCCCAAACAAAATTCCTAAGAACGACCAGAAAAATCCTGCTTTAGTTGTAGACTTCTGTTTTGCTGCCTTAACACGTCCATAGAGAGATTCATAAGATGGAGGTGGTGAGGAATCTGAAATAAAAAAAATTTAACTTATGTTATAGTGTTCATCTAATTTCCATAACTACATCAAATATTAGGCCAGCAAGTTTCTTCAAGGTGAACATTTGCAATAAAATCACATTCTTCCTTTCACATCAAGTCATTTTAAAATGATAATTATTGCAGGAAATTTGAGACAGATTTATAAAATATTTAACTTAAAGGGTATTTTTTTTATTGCTAGCTTTGCTGTGGTGAAATTATTTGGCTTATACAATGTATGGATATAATAGACCAATAAAAAATTTTAAGAAAACACTGATCAGAAATATTTGTAATAAACATGATCAAGCTTAAAAACATGGAGTTTGAATTACCTCAAATTTGTGAACTTTTCTTAAGGTGATTGTCTATACTAATATTCTTTGATAATAACCTTATATCAATGACAGTGTGTTTTTTCTTTCTTAACAAGTTTTACATAATGCCTGTTCAAAACTATGAAAGTATATTATGAAAAGAATGTATATATATGATAGATTACATACCATATGTAATGCTAGTGTAAACATATTATATTATGCAAATAAGATTTGGTTTAGGTTTGGTTTATTGTGTTTAACATCACTTTCAACAATATTTCAGCCATATCATGGAGATCAGTTTTATTGGTGGAGGAAACCGGAGTACCCGGAAAAACCACTGACCTATCGCAAGTCACTGACAAACTTTATCCCATAATGTTGTATTAAGTACACCTCGCCATGAACAGGGTTCGAACTCACAATTAAGTAGTGATAGGCACTGATTGCACAGGTACATGTAGTTGTAAATCCAACTACCATACGATCACGACCACGACAGTGAATTACATACAAGAAATTATAATATACATTTGTACATGTGCATAACAGAAATTTGAAAACAAGTGATTAAGTACTTTTATAAATTCATCTCCCATGTAATGTTATATAATGCCAATATGGTACCACAAGTTGTCTAATTTATCTATTTACAGAGTAACAGGACAGTTATTGTAAGCCATGTTATGTTCCAAAATTATCTTACACAGAAAATTGACAAAAAGTTTATAAAATTAATCATAATAAATAAAATATTTTCCATTTACAAATGTACCTTGGGTATATGATGGAGGTGAACGGGTGTCTGCAATATACTGGCTCTCATTGTAATTAGGGGGCGTCTCCTGCAAAACACAAGAAAATAATATTACAAAATATGAATACAGCCTAGGCCTCCTCATTTGAAGCAGTCAGACAAATAAATTGCCTTCTACTTCATTTTCTGAGCCGTCTATTTTGTACTATATGCTGCTCCTGTAACATCAGCTGGGAGAATGACCCAGAGACCCTCATATCTTCTACTTTTTTTAATTGGTCTTCTACATTAAAATGTAGTGAGAAGTCTGTGCATATTATGTACATAGGCACTGTACACAAAATATATATAGATCCATCACTGTAAAAAAAATGTATCCTGTTTTTTGGACAAAAGAAAGGATAACAAGTAGAGATACAGTATCAGCAATCTATTAAAAAACCAACTGCAAGCAAAGAACTGTTGGTTAAGATTTTGAGACATAATCATATATGCTCCAAGCAATAACACTAAAGCATACATGGAAATCCTGGACCACCAAGGATTATTTCTCTTGCTTCGAACATTTAGAACCACTCCAGTTGTTGTTTGTATGTAGAGGCAAAGGAGCGATCATCTCAAAACAAACTAATTAAACTGTAGTTACTAGTACGCCACTAAACTGATGGCTTATTCGTAACACAGTTTTTACAGTTTTAGGTTTACTTTCAACAATATTTCTGTTATACCGCGTCGGTCAGTTTTATTGGTGGAGGAAACCGGAGTACCCGGAAAAAAAACTTACCTGCCGCAAGTCATTGACAAACTGTATAAATTTGTTTTCTATTTGTCATGATTGTGTCTGTAAGTGAGTGATTGTTGTTTAACGAAAAGGTTTTATCTGGAATTTGTCGTTTTTTACATCACAAAGATCCAAGTAATGATCATATCCAACAGTATGTGACATTCAGCGTTCCTGTGAAAATACAATATCTACATTCTGCAATAATGTCCCCACCTTACTAAATCTACATTGTATTTCCGCTACAGTTCCACTCTTGGGTTATAACTTAAAGGAAAACTCCAGTCATTTGAATAATTGTTATAATTCAATACATTGTAACTTTTTATTCGTAAATAACTAATTATTAAACAAAAAACACCTTTATTAACATTAATATACCCAATTAGAAATATGAATATTTGGAATTTCCTGTTGTAGTGTAAGTGGCCATGACACCTCTTCATGTGACGTCACGGAGACAGATCATGTTAGTTGAATAAATAATGTATCTGACTCTTCCCAACATCGAGCCCTTTTGGTTATGTTTTAATATCAGATCAACTGCAATACAATGTTAACAATTTGTATATCGTTCTAGTTTTTTTTCTTAATATTCCCATCCCATGTTACATTTTCATAAAACAAATGAGTTTATTGGTATTTTTTTTTGGGGGGGGGGGTTATCTACGTATAATTCCATGTATGTTTTACATGATTGACCGTAGGTTAAATAACTGTCACTTTTAACCCCGTTTATGCGTACACATGTTTTTTTTCTCTTTTGTCGCCAATGCTGTCGTACTTTCCCGTGGTCACTGGTCAATGTGTTGACAAGGGTAGTCCTGATCGGTAATCACAAAAAAAAACAATTCTTCTCACACTTTCCCTTTTCGTTAGTGCAATAAAATGTTTGACATGAAGTCATAGTGATTTTGTAAATATCAAAAGATAAATATACGACGTTATTTTACGATTTATATAATTTTTTAATGTTAAAATTGCAACTAATCTATGCTGATATAATAGACGATACCGACACCGTAACATCACGGCTCTTTTGGAAGTTTTAATTGCAGGTATAATCCTAGAATAGATTATGCCTTTTGTCTCCTCACATTGACGAGTTCTGAAAAATGGCGATCCCCATTATTTGGCGGCCTGACTTTTTACCCAAATATACCCAAATACAGCTTCAAATTATATCATTTCTATTATTTTGAGATGTTTTATGAATAATTAATGATTTATTAGCTCCTCTATCGTTATTTTTTCATGAATTTCAACAAAATAGTCAGGTTTTAACTAGTGGTGTAACGATCATCGGAAACATTGACTAATCAGTCGGACGTCATCATACGATCCGATGATCGATTCTTAAACCTTGTGATCCATTCTGATTCTATAGTGTCTAAAATATATATGCTTAGCTTTGTTCTTTGGTTGGGGTTTTTTTCTGTCTCCATACTGACAAAAATATTGCAGTTTTATCCCAGCTGGGTTTTTTTTGCCCTCATACTGACAAACATCTGGCAATTTTGTCCAAGCGTACTTTTGACACTCAATCAATACACATATTTGGACTAGTCTATTATTTATCTACTTCCCGAAATAGTCCATTTTATATCAGGTGTTACACATATGGAAAACGATCTTTTGTTTTGTTCTTAGTTAATGTTTACAAATGGAAATATTGTAGATGGTAAATATATTATTTGTTTTTATTCAAATCTTTACTTTTGTCAAACACATATTTGGACTAGTCTATTATTTATCTATCTATATCAGGTGTTACACATATGGAAAACGATCTTTTGTTTTGTTCTATTTTAAAGTTGATGTTTACTAATGGAAAAATTATAGTTTATAAATTTATGATACAATTTTATTCATATCTTTACTTTTGTCAATCATACTCTTGAAATAAAGGCTATTTGATTAATTATAGTCAGTAAATACATTTAGCAGGCAATTGTCACCGATGATCGATCATCGGTCGATGTTGATAAAACGATCATCGATCTTGAAAATGTTACCGATTCCCATCACTAGTTTTAACGGACAATATCAAACGATCCTGATCTCGGTCGGGTCGCTTACAATCGCGAATATACCCAAATATATATTAAAATTTCGCCTTTCAAAAGTCTGATATATATAAATGATTTTTATATTTTTACAGAAATTCTGATACTGAAAACAATTCTAGTCTTTTTAAAACTGATGCAGTTGATTTAAGGCGATTGCTATGTGAGCAAGTGGTATGTCTAATCACCAGAAAAAAAAGGAGCATACTGATCATTTCCCGTTTTCATATATATACAATACTTGTGCACTGTCGAAGCATATGGGTAATATGTGTATGAGGCTTAGAAACGCGGGAAAAGGCGAGGCTTTGCCGAGCCTTTTCCCGCGTTTCGCGCCGAATACACATATTTACCTATATGCTTCGACAGTGCACATGTATTGTATTTATCCTGCAATTTTAAATCGTAAATAAACATTTACTGGACGATGATAAAAGTATTTGAAATAATTTTGTGTATGTATTTGAAAACAATATCCCCCGATGTGCCCCGTTTTACATTTGTATGTTCTATTTATAACTGACCAATATCAAAAAATGTTCTATTAATAACTGACCAATATCAAAAAATATATTAGGCAGGCTATATTGGTCGGTAAATGCTGTCATGGCAGGATAAATATATTTATTCATATTAAAAAGGAATAAGATAAATAAATAAAATAACTAAGAGTGTTGGAAGAAATATATTTGTTGTATGTAAGTAACACATACCATATGAATTTTGAGTGTGTTTGGGTACATTTGTATTTGTTGGAAGCGGCCATGTTGTATTGATGTTTATAATAGTTTTAAAATTGATCATTTTGATTACTTTTGTGACAAAGTTATGAAATTTGAATTTTTTTATGAAAAATAATTCATATAAAACCTTTAACTAATACAATAAATACGATTTTATGGTGTATTTGGGTATATTTGGGTAAAAAGTCACGCCCATTATTTGGTGCTACATCATACCATCGTGTTATCGTTTTTCGTGCTATTATCGATTTTCAGATATAGCGATTAACAGTGTTAACCCTCCATTCATATGACGATTGGAATTTTCAAAGAATGGCTAGTTAAATATTTCTTTGTGCATAAGATTGTTTTTAAAGCCATTCTTGTATTTTAATATACTCTCGATTACCTGGCAACTTTTGTTGTCAGTAAAATGGCGTCATCTGTTTCCGTGGCAAATAAAAACAAAGCCGATATACGGGATGGAAACGAATATAAAATCCGGAAATGGCTGGTTTTAAAATTTCATGGTTCTGGCCATCTACCAAATCATACTACATCTAAATAAAATAACAGAATGTTTGAAAATGACCACTTTCAAAATTGTGTTTACTTTTGATGTTTTTTTTAGTGCTGAAACCACAATGCACTGCAAAGTGACATGTATTTTATATAAGAAACAGGCACATTTCAGTCGGCTCTTTTGTTTACAAATACGATCAGTGACCCCATGATAGTTACATGACAGGAAGAGCAGGTGTCTGAGAGGCAGACGACATAGTTAAATTTTACATAGCCCTTCTGGATTTTTTTTCAGCTACTTTATAAATGAAGTACATTTTTGGCATTACAAAAAGTATGGTTCAGTAGGTAGGTTCACTGTTTTTGGTACTTACGTCTTTAAAAGTAAACTTTATCATTTTTTACAGATGTCAGCTTTCGTATTGTTTATGTTCCATAAATAGAAACCGGAAGACACGTCAAAAATAATGCGTGCGCTGTGGAAATCAAAATAAAATGGATACCACGAAAACAGATGACGCATGAAAACACATACCGTGACGATACATGCAACTTCAATGACCAAATTCTACCTTACGGTATACTATTTTTAGCATTCATTAACACAGATGTCTTTTATTTACTGTCATTCAAATTTTCACGCTAACTTGTTAAGACCATGGCGTTTTCCTTTAAGGAGTGAACCGAGGGAGGTGGAAATCATAACTACATGTACACAACAATTATATTATTCAGGTTGTGGAAACATTTCATCTGTTTATTATGTACATACTGTCACAATGTTGTATGCTTAAAAATAGTGAAGTAATCAACGTTAATATATATATGGTAGAATAGCTTAGCTTTTAGCCTTAGTGGTTACAAAACCTATAAAAAAAAAAATGGGTGTCATTTCGAAACATTCAACGATGAACGTTGATTATTCGTATGAATACATGTATAATAATATGTAATCATTACATCACTTGAATCTTCTTTGAAATTTTCGTTAGTTGCCATAGTATATTTCTGATAAACCAACTGAACTGCTAAAAAAGAAATGAAAAACCTAAAAAAACAAGTTTAGTTTTTCTAAAGTTATCTCCCTTTATCAGAGAATCGAGTCCGGATAGACTTGCATACGCTCCGTATTTCGGACTATACGATAACAGATGACTCACGGACTGGATATCAATGCTTGCATAAATTGTATTCAAAACGATGTCAATAATAACACTATTACAACACTTCACCTGTTTGTAAAGTGTTCGTCGCATCCGATTTTACCTATTGATTTCATATAAAAACCAAAATGTTCAATAAAAATATACAGAGCCCGGGTCATTTCTTGACAAATTTTGCTGAAATTTACCCTCACAAGCGCAAACTGTTTTGAAGTTTTTCTTCATAATCTTCATATAACTTTGTGGTTTAAGGCAGTTCAATTGGTCTCTCTGTTACTTCGATTTCACGTTCAATGGATTTAAAGCTAGCTCTGTGATGGATTATCATGTTTTCTTCAGAATTTATAATAATAACGTTATTTTTTCTATTTTATTATCTTCTTCTTGAATATGCATGAAACATTTCTACTAAACGTTAAGCAAGAAACATTCAATTATATTCTATTACACGATTACAAATATTTTCCATGATAAATCATATGTCCCATCATGTGTAATACATGTACCTCCACTCAACAACCCCTGCCGGTTGAGATGATGGGAATTGGGGTATCATGTAAAACGATCCGCGTTTATTTTCCGTTTCAAATTATTCAAACCATAACATTTTCTTTCAATTCGACGCTAACAATAACTCAAAAAACTAACATTGACGAATCATGACAAAAATGTCAGGTCCGTATGACGTTAATGGCAGTGAAATGAGGCGTTTAACGCTTGACGATGAATAGTATTCCATCCTCTAGCTAGCGATCTGTTAATCATTGTTTGATTTCATTTACAGCAGGAAAATTATAATGAGTTATTTTTGGCAATTAAATCCCAATTTAAAAAAGAAGAAGTTAACAAAACATGAACACTATTTCTCCTTCCAAAACACAAAGCCAGTAGGAACAAGAAATAAAAATAAGAATTTTATGAATTTTGGTGGTTTATTCCATAGGGGTTGTTTTAATTAGAGCTTGTAACCCGTAACAAGGTTGAAAAAGATCTGTCACAATCAGAGACTGTTTTTTTTTTTTAATAGAAGATCCATGAATTTCGAAATCCTTGGTTTTAAGTTTATTTTGAAAAGAAGTTCAGTTGGACCAAACCCAGCAAACATAATGTCAGAAAGCTGTTTGTCAAGTTATCAATCAGAAAAATCATTAATTACCTTTAATTCTTTTATATATTTAAGTCGGTTTTAAAAGCTTCGTGTAGCTCATGTTATTTGTTATATGTTTATATGTAAATATATATAAAATTTATTAACTTACTTACCTCCGTCAAGACTCTGGAAAGGACTTAAATGTACGATGAACTAAATTTGTTTGATAAACTGCTGCTGACCACTTCACCCCGGTTTTTAGGGGTTTCGTGTTACTCCATCTTTAGTTTTCTGTCTAGTATTTCGTAAACCGTTGTTTGTCCATTTGTCCTTTTTCTTTAAGCCATTGTGTTGTCTGTCCTTTGATTTACGGATTCTGATTACCCTCAGGTATCTTCAAACGATTCTCCCAAGTGGGAAAAGAAGGTTCACCGTTCGGAAATCCCGTCGACTACTGATTGAGCCAAACATAGCCAGATTAGCAGACTGTGGATTTGTTTGTCTGTAAGAATATAGTCAAATACTCAGAAAAAGATTCTCGGAAGCAGTGTAAAAATATTCTGCATTACACTCAATACCAGACTACTGTCATACGGTTAAGTGGGAGATGACGAAATATAATCTACTTCAGGCTTTCCTGTAACCGGATAGGGAACACCAAAAGAAAATGAAGACTGCCAAAATGAAACACGAGACATCTCTTGATATGACCAAGGTCTGGTGATTAAATTGAAGTCATCACTTTGAAAGTCTTACTGTTGTCACCATGACTGTGTTAACTGTTAGGAAATATCTGTGAAACGAATGACCAAGGATATGTTTTGTATTTGTATTAATCACAATCCGGGCCTTTCCTCATTCACAACAGAAACACAACGGGTACCATTAATGGAGCAAGAACTGCTACCATTCCAAAGCACATGAGTTCACCCCCGGTTTTAAGTTGGGTTCTGTTGTTCGATCTTTAGATACATGAAAGAAGTTTTGTGCATCATTGTTTGTCCTTTTCCATTTGGCCATTGTATTGTCTGTCCTTCGATTTACAGCTTCTGATTAAACTTTTGATATCTTCAAACTTTCCTTGAACCTTTGTCTATGGTCATGGGTAGCTGTTTACAAACATGCATGGACGTCTCTGCCTCTGGAACAGTACAAAAAATGCTCACGGTATCAACTGTAGGGGAGAATTATGGTCGGCAGTACAACAAGTCCTGGTAAAAGTAACGTAAAAGAAAACTCAACTGGCTTCGGTGATGACATTGTAGTTACCACTGCCTGTGTATCCCAATAACTGAAGGGGTCAAGTACTATATCTGAAGGTATTCATTTATTGTACAAATACTGAAAGACTCATTACCAGAGAACCCATGAATAACTCGTTACCATATACCTACTGAGTAAATTTTAGCTCATTCCAAAAACAATTGTAGATACATGTAATGAATATTTTAAGAAAATTTCAATTTTTAGCAATCTAATTAAAATTAGATTGCATTTTTAGTAATGACAGCCATCTTTTATAGCAGATGGGTCTGCATGACACATTTTGAACAGACTGTTGAAGGACCTTTCAGGACAAATTTGGTAAACAAAATTGGTCCAGTGGTTTCAGAGATGTTGAAAGTAGATATTTCTATTTTTAGAAACTGAGTTATAATTGATGGTGGGCAGGTCTGTCAATCATAAATTGTAAAGGAGACCAACAAAGGACAATTCTAGCCATGATTGATTACATTAGCCCAGTGGATTCAGATGTATCGAAAGTAGATATTTCTATTTTTAGTAATGGCATCCATATTTAAGTTTGGCGGAACTGTCGGACGCAATTTTTTAAGAAGACCAACCAAGAACCCTTCCATCAAAGCTTTGCCAAAATTGTTCAAATGATTTTAGAGATGTCGAAAGTTTGAAAGTTTGGGAAGGTGACAGGCAATAGGATGCCTTGGTGATAGCAATAGTTCACACTGACACAGAAAATAAGTGTAAAAAGGTAATGGATGCTGCATTCTGCAAAGATGGAGGTAAACAGATGACAATACCTCACATGAACCTTGAGACCAGGTGAGGTCAAATTAAATGAGGAAGTAAAAACTATCATATCACAGGTCAAATTAAATGAGGAAGTAAAAACTATCATATCATATAAATTGTTAGATTTATTGATTAAGATTTTACCATATTTTGGCACTGAACTAAAAACAACATTAAATATTTAAAACTAAAGAAAGCTACAATTACAATGATATAAACAAGTTGCTGGAATGTAAAAAAAATGTGTATCACAGTTAACTTGTAAATTTGCATAGAAAATGTGTATAAAATTAAGAGATCTATCAATATATAACACATAATATATACCTAGCTTTTTCTATGATATTGTGTCTAATGTTCATCACTCACGTGTCTGTGAAAATACCTTATATTTATTTACCTTGTGTGCAACGAAAATTACCAATTGTAGTAATAAAAACGTTGATATATAATTTAGTGCACACAACACGTTTCTGGAATAGCCTTGATGCAGGTATAAATTGGAAAACCAAATAATTTAAAAAGTCTTTGGGACCAAGTACATGTATACCAAAGGGTCTAAATAGGAAAGCAAAAATCTGAAAAATACAAGAGAAAATTGATACCAAAGGGTCTAAATAGGAAAGCAAAAATCTGAAAAATACAAGAGAAAATTGATACCAAAGGGTCTAAATAGGAAAGCAAAAATCTGAAAAATACAAGAGAAAATTGATAATTTTCTGTTGTTAAAACCAACTTACCATTACAGAGTCATCAAAGATTTAAAACACTACAGGTCAAACTATTCTTTGAAATTAACAATAAAAGTTTCTGCTATTCAAATAAAATTGTAGTTAAAATCAGACCTGCTGATTTAAAACAGAGAATTTGAATTTGAATTTTGGTGTTTAATGCCACTTTCAGCAATATTTCAGCTATATCATGGCGACCAGTTTTAGTGGTGGAGGAAGCCGGAGTACTCGGAGAGAACCACCGACCCTGGGCAAGCAACTGGTAAACTTTATCACTTGCGGCTGCAAATCGAGTGCACCCTTTTTTGTAATTTACAAAGCTGGGTGCGAACCCACACCGTATTGGTGATAGGCTTGTATGAGTAAAACACAGACAAGTTAAATAAAAGAGTAATTAATTAAATAAATTAAAATTACTAAAAAAAATAAAGTTTTAACAATGGTAATCATGGTAATCACAATGAAAGCATAGCAATGTTTTTATAATCATAGTAAATTTTCAGATTTATTCTTTTAATCCTTTCTGGGTTTTTGTTCTAAGTTTGTAAAAGCTAAAAAAAAAGTGAATGGTAAATCACTGTACTTAGTTGCACTAGCAAATGTTATTAAATATTAGTTATATGAAAGAGAACTAGAGGCTCAGTGGGCTGAACCTGTGTCGCTCACCTTTCATTCTGCTTTGAGGAAAATTAATACAGAACCTTTCATAGGTGGTTCCCACCAACTTTTGGTTCATTTGGCTGAGCAGTTTCAGAGAAGAAGATTTTTAGAAATCAACCAACCAGAAACAAGAATTGCCTATGGCAGCCATTTTTGTTAACAGATCGGGATGAAATTAGTAATCTTTATAGAGGACCTTCCATAGATGATACCTACCAAGTTTTGGTTCATTTGGCTAAGCAGTTTCAGACGAGAAGATTTTTAGAAATCGACCAATCTGAACCAAGAATTGCCTGTGGCAACCATATTTGCTGACAGATCAGGACGAAATTAGCAACCTTTATAGCAGACCTTCTATAGATGCTTCCTACCAATTTTCGGTTCATTTGGCAGTGGTTTTAGAGCAGAAGATTTTTAGAAATACAATGTAGATCAATCAGAAACATGAATTGCCTGTGGTGGCCATGTTTGTTAACTAATCGGGATGAAATGAGCAATCTTTAATAGAGGACCTTTCAAGGATGCATCCTACCAAATTTCAGTTCATTTGGGAAAGCAGTTTCAGAGGGGAAGATTTTTTAGAAATCAACCAATCAGAAACAAGAATGGCCTGTGGCGGCCATGTTTGTTAACAGATCGGAACTTAATGAGCAATCATTTATAGAGAACCATCCAAGGATGCTTCCTACCAAGTTTTGATTCATTTGGCCAAGCAGTTTCAGAGGAGAAGATTTTTTAGAAATTAACCAATCAAAAACAAGAATTGCCTGTGGCAGCCATGTTTGTTAACGGATCGGAACGAAATGAGCAATCTTTATAGAGAACCTTCCATAGATGATTCTTACCAAGTTTTGGTTTATTTGGCAAAGTGGTTTCAGAGAAGAAGATTTTTAGAAATTGACCAATCAGAAACAAGAATTGTCTGTGGTGGCCATGTTTGTTAATGGATCGGCACTAAATAAGCAATCTTGATAGAGTACCTTCCATAGATGCTTCCTACCAAGTTTCAGTTCATTTGACTGATGGGTTTCAGAGGAGGATACTAAAATGTGAAAAGTTAAAGGACGGCGGACGCCAAGTAATGGCAAAAGCTCACATTGCTTTTGGCAATGTGAGTTAAAAACCTATTCAAAGCATTTTTGTTATTCAAAATCTTGTTCTGACTCTAAAACTCCAAGGCAGGTTTTGAAAAATTACGGGTAATCATATTTGCAGTATTAATGAAATATTTATAGAAAACAGAAAATTTGAGCCATCTATAGTTCACGAGTCTTGATATATGTTATCATTTTTCAGTAATAAACAGTAAACATTTTGTAAAGATATCTTACCTGAATTTTGTAGAGAATTTAGAAAAAAAAAATTCTTGTGAAACTTGTCTGCTTTTAATAGAGTATATATAATTATATTGTATTAAACACCCCTATTTGATTACATGTGAATACAAATGTGATTTCACAACCGTTTTGAACAAATTTCATATGTTGAAAAAATGATAGTTAACTATAACTATATTGAAAAAATTTTATATGTTGAAAAAAAATAATATGGCAGTTATCTATAAATATTTTGAACAAATTTGGATGAGGCATCACTATGACAAGCAACGAGGAAAGCTACATGTTCTTTCAACAAGTGAATATGAATTTGAGATGTTTAACGGACAAACACACTTTGA
The DNA here is from genome assembly GCA_963680875.1 of Bathymodiolus brooksi. Taxonomy (NCBI): domain Eukaryota; kingdom Metazoa; phylum Mollusca; class Bivalvia; order Mytilida; family Modiolidae; genus Bathymodiolus; species Bathymodiolus brooksi. The sequence continues at coordinate 83,036,387 of OY804582.1, read as the reverse complement.
TTATTCATACAACATTTTGTGTGTAAAAAATCAAACCAAGAAAAAAAAATCTGCCAAGTCACCCAAATAAAAAAAACCGTTAACTGTGCTGATCTAACCATAACCACGTGATTTAATTTAAAAAAAAAATCACAATCATACCAATAATAAACATCAAACAAAATGCCATTTTGTTATTTCATCTGAACAATCTTTCAATTAAATGCATATAATATTTTAATCAATTCAATGCTGTTTTGTAAAAAAATAAATAAAACATAACATAAGCACTAATCTACATGATATGGTATATGAAATATATAGTTGGTTTATGGTGTTTAATGCCACTTTCAACAATATTTCAGTTTTATTAGTGGAGGAAACCTGAGTCTCCGGAGAAAACCACCGACCTGTCGCAAGTCACTGACAAATTTTATCATATAATGTTGTACCGAGTACACCTCGCCTGAGCTGGGTTCGAAATCGCAACTTTAGTGGTGATAGGCACTGATTGCACAGGTAGTTGTAAATCTAACTACCATACGATCAAGACGACCCTGTAAAATATACATCTCACAAAAGTCATGCATACTGGAATTTTATCTACTACTGCAAATAAAAGCATGCACGTCTTCTGGTATATGTAGAAATATATTGTATATTTATTGTATATTAAACATCTTGTAATATGTTATAATATATGATATATGTTGTATCATAATAAATACATATAATAAATTAACATTTTCTTATGCTAAAATTGTTTCTAAACACCAATCAATCGATTTTACATTTTGAGATACATGTACCAGTACACATAGTCAAGAGCAAATTATTTAAGAAATATTCGAAAATTTTGAATAGGTTATGTGATATAACCTGGTTTGGGGCAGTTTACGCTTAATAAACCCTGAAGCGGTTTATGAAAAGCGTAAACTGTACCAAATCAGGTTATACAAGTATAACCTGTTCAAAAATTTCAAAATATTCCTTATAATTTAATTTTTACAACAAAATTTAATGATTCCTTAATTTTAATTACGATTATTTCATATGATTATTTGAATATGCCGCTGGTGAATGAATATGTTGGTGTCATCACAATACCAACCCAGGTTATCAAGTATAACCAAATTTTCTCCAAGCAGGTCAGCCAATCAGATTGCAGTATTCAAATCAAATTAAATTATTTATGGATATTTTGTGAAACAGTTGTGTTGCCTGTTCCTCATTGACTTGTAACACTGCAAAGTAGAAAAATGGTCTTATTGCAGATGGAAATGTGGAAACCTAAAAAAAAACAATGTCAAGGAAAATAATAGTAAAGATGCACATTGGTAGGTTATGAAAAGTCATATGGTAATGTTTGGTGAAATTCCACCAGGAATGTTGTAACACTTGCATCATGAATATGGCAGTTTAGTAAAATTCCATCATATATGTGGTAAAAGTTTGGTGAAATTCCATCATGAATGTGGTAAAAGTTTAATGAAATTCCATCAGGAATGTGGTAAAAGCTTTGTCAAATTCCATCAGAAATATGGTAAAATTTAGTGAGATTCCATCAAGTGTAACAAAGAGACAAGTAACAATGTACCGTACAACAATAGATAGTGATCTCTGTATGTTGACTCTGCTAAGCAGACAACACAAAAATACCAAACTACAAACATGATTCTAGAATAAAAAAATTATTTGAAAAAAAAAGGTGAAATCAAGATCCAACAACTAAAATAAACAAGGGGACTTATTTTCCTTGCAAGTTACACGCACTTTATAAATACCAGAGCCCACAGGAGCCTGTAATTGTTCACCTTGTTTATAACTGGTTTCAAATTTGAAAAGCTAGTGATGTGCAACAGACAAACAACAAACACTTGATGCCAACTGGCAAACTCAACCTTGCCTGGCCTTTCTCCAAACAAGCACAAATATTGGCAGAATAGAACAAGATTTAATGAAGCTAAATATCCATTTTTCACAAAGGTATGAAAATACAGATCTTATTGACAAATTTTGTCTAATTTTCACAAAAATTAAAACAAATCTTAATTTTTTGGCATCAATTCAAAAATTTCTATCTTTCTACCACTTTCTCTCCATATGATCTTACTAATACAAGATTCATATTAAATAGTAAATATCAATTGATTGATCTCATCCTGAGGTCTCAGTTTACAATATCATGAACCATGTCTGGAATAAGATATGTACTGGTAGTCCATAAGGCATTATACTATTATTAACACATATTGTACACATTCAGCATTCTGAGTATCCAACATGCTATTTTTACTATTAACACGATAAAAGTTGCAATTAACGAGTCAACAATGTACAAATTCTTAATATACTTTCATAAAGTGCCATATCACTTTCAATAAGAAAATATGCAAGGATTTTGACTTGTGAGATAATATTACCGTTGGTGGGTAAATTTTACAAAATGATAAATAAAACCAGTACCTTTATTCCCTGCTTTCACATAGCATATTGAGCAATTTCATTTATGATGAACAAATAAAACAAACAATTCTACCTGAGAAGATCGGGCATCAACATCAATATTCAATCACCTTGAAGTTACAGTAAAAAAAGGGAGAAAAAAAATACCCAACCGTCAGAACAGAAATATAGTCAAAATTGAAGTAACACTACTCTTAAAAACCAGAAGTAACATTTTCAAGAGGATCACACCATTGTACTAGTGTGAATATAATTATATTGTCACTGTAATATTTAACTTTTGATAATCCCGGTACAACATATTTAACTTTGAGATAACAAGTTTCAATTGACTGTAATGGATCCGGAGGTGTCATTTTTTTTTTTTTTTTTTTAATTTGCAGTTGTTCCCCCTGACTTCATAATTGAACTGAAATTCTAATTTAGGTAGAAGGATTCAGTTCTTGTATGGAATGTTTAACATGTAACAATAATAAAATAAAAACTATCAGAAAATACTGAACTAACTAAATAAAACAAGTATATTATTTCTATTAAGGTAATTAATTAATTTCATTAAAAAAAAAGAAGAAGAAAATGGATGGACCAGTAACTATAATTGATTAAAAAGATAATAAAGTGAGAATGGACGGACCATGAAGTATAGAAGATAATAAAGTTATATGTATTAGACTTTTGTAAGATAAATAAACCTGTTCTAATGGCACTTTTATAAAACTAAAATAAACCAGTCTTTAAAACAAAATTTTAAAAGGAGCATTTTCATTACCATCTGATAAAGAAAATGTACCGTTATCATTCAACCTGTATATAAAGGACATCTTTATCTATTACTTTAAACTATAAGATGATGATCATGACTAGTACTTGATATAAAATGTATACTTTGCAATAATATATAAACAATGTCATTAAATAATTCTAAGTTAAAATAATAATGGTTTCCATGACAACAGAAGGTGATAAATTGTACATTAGTTCCATTTAGAGAAAGTGACAACATAAATTAGTCATCTACAAATGATGAATCATCAGGTACAGAAGCTAGGAGACTGTCTTGATGCTACTAAGTTGATATATCTAATCATCCACAAATGACCAACTACTGGCAACAGAAGGGGACGGGCTGTAGTCTTCTCCCATAGCCTCTCTTCTACTGAAAACTGCCTGTAGAAGTAAATAAAACAAAATTATAGTCAAGATAAAATAAACACAACTTGAACCATTTTATATTATATCCCAGTATACTAACATTTTGTATTGTATCTCTGTCTTTTTTTTTCATTCCAATAAAATTGCAAGGGAGATAATTCTTCTTTTTTTATTATGAAAAAAAAACTTTACAAAGGGAGTTAATTCTTTTTTTTTTACTTCCTTTTTTTTTAATTTTTTTATTACGAAAATACTTACAATGAAACACATTTAACATATAAATTTATTGCCATGGTGTAGCATTGCATGTCAATTATTTAAAGTGATAAATGTAAATTTTGCAAGAAAAAATAATATTTCAATTTCGTTTTTAAACTAGAGGCTCTCAGGAGCCTGTATAGCTCACCTGGGTATAATAACAACATCAATCAATAAAACTTGATAACTTCCTTAAAAAAATAACAAATGTAGCCCTCGTCATTGCAGACCCCCTCTCCAAAAAAATTTGGGCAGGGGTTCCCCCTTTAATTTAAGTTATCAACATTGCTGTAAAAAAAACATAAATGTCAATGATTCTCAAAATTTAGCTTTTGCTACTTCACATTTTGCTTTAGAGTTGCTTCCCTTTGATTATTTGAGTAACCAAAAGCAGTGATAGTCAACAAAAAAAAATGCATTTCAAGAGGAATAACTCTTCACACAGTTGTCGGACATTTTCAACTGTGGAACCTTTTGTAGATCTTGACATGCTGAACATTTTTGCAGTTTAAACTTAACATCTATCTCTTATAGTTTTTGAAATAAAGGACGAAAAGTATTAAAATTTTTTTTAAAAAAAATGATAAAAAAAAGGAAATGAGATTTACTTAAAAATTGCAGGGTATGTAGATCTTGACATGCTGAACATTTTTGCAGTTTAAACTTAACATCTATCTCTTATAGTTTTTGAAATAAAGGACGAAAAGTATTTTAAAAAAATTAAATGCTGAAAAAAGGGCAATAACTCCAAAATGGGTAATGAGATTTACTTAAAATTTGCAGGGTAGGTAGATCTTGACATGCTGTACATTTTTGCAATTTAAACTTAACCTTTATCTCTTATAATTTTTGAAATATAAGACGAAAAGTATTAAAATTTTAAAAATTTGATGAAAAAAGGGCAATTACTCCAAGATGGGTAATCATATTTACCCAAAAACCTGCAATTTTTAGAAACAGTGGCCATGTTAATTGGTGCACGGCATCACCGGACACATTGTTGAAACTAGACACCCTAGTGATGATTCGACCAAGTTTGGTTTCAATTGGTCTAGTAGTTTCAGAGGAGAAGATTTTTGAAAAAGTGTATGACGTACGACAGACGACGACGACGGACGCCAAGTGATGGCAATAGCTCACATGGACTTTTGGGCCAGGTGAGCTAAAAAATGGTAGAAAAGAAACTATTGTTTGCTGCCTACAAAATAAGAAAGCATCAGTTTAAGCATTTGATAAAAAGACACCTGCAACCATTTCAGTTTAAGCACATAATATTAACAGTTGTCAGTTAAAACATTTATTAAAGAAAGCATTCTTCAAAAGAAAACAAAAATCTATTAGACAAAGTGTTAAGCAGCATCAAATAATATTATCTATGCTGAACACACTCTGTGTTGTGAATTTATGAGGTTAATGTCCTATGTCATACATTCTGACCTTATTAAATATGGAATTCTTTGGACTATTGCCATTGGGCCTTCAGCCTATTGGACCTCCGGACTGTTGGGTTTTCAGACTATTGGGCCTTCAGACTATTGGGCTTTTGAACTTTTGGGCCTTTAGACTAATGGGCTTTCTGACTATCTGGCATTCGGAATATTGGGCAGACACCAGTTCTTCAAACAGAAATACTCAAACAAGTTGCCAGAATGGCACTTATCTAAAGTTGCAGATCACACCTTACCAATGACTGGAGCTGTGGAGCCTGAAAGTGCTCACATAGTCAACAAACTGCTGGTTTCAATAAAATTGTCAAACAAGAAGTATATATCTTATGTATATTCAAACACTAACAACTTTGGGGGGAGGGGGTTTAGTGTTTAACGCCACTTTCAACAATAGGAAACAAGAGTACCAGGATAAAACCACTGACCTGCCACAAGTCACTGAATTTTGTATCAAGTGTAACAACTTTGGGGGATCAATACCAATCAGAAACAAGTATGCTTTCATGGCAGGTATATTTAATGCAAAATGAATACAAAATAAGAATACTTTATTCATCATAATCCATATTTTTATGATTACCTCAAAATGTCAAAGGTCAAAGGAAGAAATGCTTCTAATGCCTCTAAAACAAATAACATGCAACTGCTTGAAGAAATTTTAACAAATACAATTGCCCATTTGAAGTAGTTTATTTTTTATAGACAAAGTAAAAAATATTTATAAACATAGTAAATATTAATCATTATTTAGATGTTATTCTTACAAACTAAACAAGCCATTTGAAAATAAAATAAAACTACAGTGAATTCCGTCTAAACCAAAATTCCTTGGGGCCAACTTTTGTGTTCTGAATAGACAGGTGGGTTTTTTGAAGGGGGGGGTTATGGTGTTTAATGCCACTTTCAACAATTCTTCAGCTATATCATGGCGACTCAGTTTTATTAGAGGAGAAAATCAGAGTACCCATAGAAAACTACCAACCTGCTGCAAGTCACTGACAAACGTTATCACATAATGTTGTATTGAGTACACCTGGCCTGTGCAGAATTTGAACTCACAACATTAGTGGTGATAGGCACTAATATTCCTACATTGGGATTTTAATTTAACTTAAGTTCAATTTATACAGGATTTCAGCTTATCTAGGGTTCAATTTATACAGGATTTCAGCTTATCTAGGGTTCAATTTATACAGGATTTCAGCTTATCTAAGGTTCAATTTATACAGGATTTCAGCTTATCTAGGGTTAAAATTATACAGGATTTCAGCTTATCTAGGGTTCGGTTTAGACAGATTTCATTGTATTTCATTTCATAACAATTCAAAATCTTGTATTTCAAATAAGATCAATTAATTAAAACCTGAATTCAAGTGCAAAACAAAATGCAGATGCTGCAATTCTAAGCATGATAGAAATATGTTTGAATATACAGGGGAGATAGAATGGTAAATATATATCTGGAAATTATTTTAAAATAACGACTCCAAACAGATTTATAATTATCGAGAAATGGTGTTTCTATACAGATTTTGTGTGGAGGTATTTCTAAGAATGTAAGGGAATTTCTCAAACAGGTATGGTAAAGATATGATAAAGATACCATGCTTGAATTGTAGCTTTGAGAGGGGGTAACACAAAACACCTTTTACACATTCCCGGTCTGATTCTAAAGTTATACATTTTTATACGTTTTTTTATATAAGTTATTTCCCTTACGACAGACAAAATGGTACACGGTCTAGCAAGTTCAATGAAAAGCACAATGAATTGGATTATCTTTCCTAAAAATTTGTATATATTTGAACTAAGTAAAAAAAAATTCAAGGCCAATTTTATAACAAATAGCATATTCACAAGTCGTTACAACATTAAAATGTTTAACAGATTATAGGAAAAAATAAATGTTATTTTCATTGAAGTTTGCATAAGAGGGGACCATCTTGCATGCCTTAATGGGAAATAACTGTTGTAAAACATATAATTTTAGAATCATGCAAATGGTCTATTTTGACATTGTCATACATGAATATCGAAATAAAGGTAAAAAACAAACAAATATTAGCTTAATTTTATCCTTATCAATAAGGTAAACTTTAAAATGTTCAAATTTCATGGAAATACTGATAGTAAAGTAAATTACACTAGAAAACACCGAAGGGGCAATCAAAAAAGGAAAATCGAGGTCAAGTACAATCTTTTCAAACTCATGCCTTGTATCTACAATGTTAAACACTTCAGTGACTTAGCTTACCATACGTAAATCTGTCCAGTTTGCCTGTAGTGTTCAAATGTCATATTCAAATATTACATCAATTTTCAAGATTGGCTCAAGTTACAAAATTATAGACATGATAAATAAAATATTAAAAATCACCAATAAATATATCCCATAGATGATTTGTTTTGCGTGAGTGAGTGATTGTTGTTAATTAATGCCAATTCAGTAATTTATTAGCTATATCTTGGCGAGAACAAGTTAATTTTCAATGAGATGACAATGAGGTCCGCTTTGTTCTAGACAACACGCTGAGTTGGATTTTTATAGTGCTAGCTCACTGAAACAACAGTCCGCGGAGAGACATGTCGCTCCACTCGGACACATTATTCTGATTCCGAGCCAACCAGTCTTTGCTCTTTCTCCTTAATGCTGCGTGCTTAGCGGAGAGGCAACAAATACCAATTTTATAGTCTTTGATTTGACCCGATCAGGGCTCGAGGCGAACACGCTAATCATTACGCCACTGATGCCGCTTTGCGAGAATGGATTTATCAGAACAATCTCACATCAAAGGTGAAGCTTGTTGAGGTGAGATGTGATGAGAAGTCCATTTCCAGCAGTACCATATGTATATCTAGAATTTGTAAAAGTGACGTCAGTGAAATCAATATAACGTCATGTTAGTAATCAACAATTATATGTTGGCATCACACTTGTCCCTTGATAACATATTATCAAAGTTGTAAAGATTAAATGGAAAATTTACAAATCATTGATAAAAATACTTTTTTTTATATTTTACAAATAAATCAAATTCATATACTGATTGGAAAAAAAAAGAAATTAATGAAGTTATTTTACAATAAATAAGATATATTGCCACATAATGAAATAAACAACAATTGTAAATATGGTAATGTAACTTACCCTTTTGAGTATTTCTGCTATAGATGTATATGTCTGTTTGTTGACTTGTGACAGATCCTGGAGTTGATTAGGATGAGGCTTAGATATAGACTGTAACACTTCCTTTTGTTCCCTCAAATCAGCTGACTGCACCATTAACTGATCTGAGTCGTCTCCCTTTGATAATTTGGATTTAGATGTATTAGACACTTTAGCCTCCTGATTGGAATGTTTTGCTACTGGAATCTCTGCTTTCTTTTTTTTCACGCTTATATTTGCATTATTTGGCAGATTTGCTTGTTCTGTTAGTACTGGTATTGGCGGTGGTGGTGGTATTGTTTGTACCACTGGTATTGGTGGTGGTGTGGGTGGGGCTGTTGGTACTGTAGGTATTGGTGGTGGTGGAATGGGAGGAGCTGAAGGTACTGGTGGTTCATCAGGAATGACAATTGGAGGAGGATGCGATGTTAAATTAGATTTTTTACGCTGCATTTGTTTTTTCTCATCTTTTTTCTCCACCCAAGCCTCAATACTAGTACAGTTAACTTCAGGTGGATCATGTGTATTCGTTTCTTTAATGGCAATATCATCATTCTTTTTCTTTTCTGGTGGAGCCTTGGGTTTCCTGTTTGATTTCGGTTTAATTGTTTTAATTTCTGACTCCTTTTTTGTTTTTGATTTTCCATCATTCAAATTTTCGTTCATTTGTTTCTTTTTCACAGTTTCCTTTTTCAATTGTTTCAACGAAGAGTATTTTTGTGCAATTTCCATGTTTAAAGAACTTCTCAAATCTGGCAAGGCATTGACATTTTTACCCATAAAATTATTCTCACTAGAACTAGCACTTTGGTTAGTATTTTTTAATGTTTCGTCATCTGCACCAGACTTAACGGTAGCTGATTGCTTGACTTCCTTTACACAACTGTCAGGTTTAGGGATTCCTTTAATTTCATCCCTCTTCTTATTTTCTGAATTTTTTATTTTTTGGTTAATTTCTTGACCATTATCCTCGGTGATACTGTCATTAAGGTCAAGGCTATCAACAGAGAGGTTGTCAAGGTCATCTTTGATGTCGACATTTTCAATGGAATCGTTATCTTCTGTTACAGCCTTATTCTCTGTACTTGGCACCTTTTCCTGATCTATACCTAATTCTGGTACCTTACTGTTACTGGTTTCCGGTTTTCCGCCTCGTAATTTTGTATGTAAATTTTTTATTTCTTCCACATGTTCACTTTTCTGACTTCGTAATTTTGAATGCAGGTTTTTCATTTCCTCTAACATATTTTCATTTAGACTTTTATGCACCACATTGGTCACCGGTATATCTGAATTTTCAACAGATTTGTCAAGATGAAACTGTTCATTACTTTCAGCTTGATCACTGTTTTCATCGCACTCAGAAGAACTTGATTTATTCAGCAAACTATCCAATTCTTTTTGAGATTTGCTATTAGAGTTATTTCCCTTTGATAATGAATTATCAGCCTTCAAACATGATATATCTTTTGCAGACTTCCTGAGATTCCCAGATTCAGATTCCCTAGATCTTGAAAGTGGATGGAAGTTATCATCTTTTCTTAGCTGACCAACTGAACTTCTCACTTCCTGTATTAGACTATCATGTGATTTTCTCAATGAGGAATCATTAGACTGTGACATATCATGTGGTTTTCTTATTGGCGAATCATAAGACGTCCTAGATGAAGAATCATTTGACAAATCAGAATGTGACACATCATGTGATTTCCTTACTGGCAATTCAAAGGACTTACTAGAAGGAGAATCTTTTTTCAAATCAGAATTCATATCTTCATGTGACTTCTTCATTAGCATATCATGTGACATTCTAGCTAGAGAATCTTTTCTCAAGTCAGGATTTAGATCGTCATGTGACTTCTTCACTGTCAAATCATATGACCTTCTAGATAAAGAGTCTTTTCTCGAGTCAGGATTAAGATTTTGTATCTCCTTATTAAGACTTTCCTGCACCTGTTGCATGGTGGACTGAGAATTTGACCTCCGAGTCTCTTGAATAGAAGAATCATTTAATTTCTTTGGTGTGGTAGCTTGCATAAAGTCAGTTTTTGATTTTTGTATTTCTTGCAAGAGCATTTCGTGTGACATTCTCATCGGCATTGTATGGGTTGTGGCATTCAGTTTATCCTTATTATGTGATTCCCTTGATGAATATGCATTTTCTTGACCTAATTTGTTATCAGATTTCCTTAAACTAATCATAGGAGACTTTGCTCGGGGAATACTAGCCATTGTTTCAATAACAGCACCAGAAATGTCCGATTTTTGAGAATCCAGAAATAAGAAATCTTTAACACTATCTGAGGGTTTTCTAGAAACAGGAGGACTACTCGGAGAAGGAGATAAAATTTCACATGATGCTTTAAGATAATTGAGATATTCTGCCGTTGTGTCTTCTCCTCTCATTGAATGTTTAACGTCTCTGTACGAATTTTCACCCTTTTGAAAAAGTTTGTCTCTAGAACTTTCAGTAAAGTTTTGTTCATAATCAAAGGACTCACTGAATTTGGTATTAAATTTAAAATCGTAGCTATCCCTTATATCAACAGCTTGTTCAATATCTTCTTCAATATAATTTTCCTCATCATCAAATTTCTTATTTTTTGGTGAAAATGATGAGTTATGTGACTTTCTGGTCAATAAAGGCTCCCTTGAATGTCTCAAGTTATCATAAGATTGTCTGCCTGGAGTTAAATCTATGTCAAGTGATTTTCGTAAGGATGAATTCATCTGTTCTTGAGGTTTCCGTGATTGAACCATAAAGTTTTGAGACTGGCTTAGAGAATTATTGGACTGCCTCATGAAATCATCTGATTGGCTAGTGAAAGCATGTGATTCTCTTGTTAAGTCATGTGATGCTTTAATGGCATCATTAGAATGTTTTATATCTTCCATCATAGTCTTGACATTTTCAAGATCTACAGTGTTATTGACTAGACTTATAATGGTTCTAGCTGATTGTACATCCTCTAAGGCTTCCCTAGGGACGCCTGCTTCCTTGAAGAGAGCTCTCCAGTCAGGAGGAAATGCCAGCTTGTCAAGTTGTAGAATTACATCCTGCCAAAATCAAATTTGTCCACAATTATAATGTATTTGTTATTTGAATGAAGAATTTGTTTTGTTGCTCTGGAACAGTGCAAACAATGATTGATATGTTATAATGTAAAATAGGAGCTCCTTTCATATAACTTGTTTGAAAGATAAAAACTTGAGAAATTTCACATAGTTGCTTCTCATTTAAGTACAACATAGAAAAGAATTGTTTTTTTTGTAGGTATGGTATTTGTTCATGCCACAATATAGCAGTAGTGGCTAAAGTTGCCATTAAACACCAATCAATCAATCAGTCAAGATTGCCATCATTTGTGAAATGAAGTACTAGTACAAAGTATTTAGATTTAAATAAGCACTACTGCTCCTCCTTGAAATCCTACCTTAAATGCTGGTCTTTTTGCAGTATTTTGATCCCAACATCTTTGTATAAATGATGATAATTCAGGGGGAGAGCTAGCAGGTATTTCTGGTCTCTTATTTAATCTAACTCTCTCTAAAATCTACAATGAAAAAGTACAATATTACACCAAAGTCGTAAATAGGGCTTTATATCAACCGAGATAGATCCAATGAACGCTGAATATAAGTAAATACTTTGTGTTCTATTAAAAACATCTTTAGTTCCCGTATAACCACAGTCGCCCTTTATATTGACAACATTATGTATACAAGCTGATTTGCAATGCTTATAAAAAGTGTATACACTGCTGAAAATTCAACAATACAAAAATTGTGTGATAAAGTTTGTCAGCGATTTGCGGCAGGTCGGTGGTTTTCTCTGGGTACTCCGGTTTCCTCCACCAGAAAAACTGACCGCCACGATATTATAGGTTTATTGCATGAATATTGGTGAATATTGTCCCGAGCAGTATATCATATTGCACGAACTTACGAGAGCAGTATGATATATTGCGAGGGACAATATTCACCAATATTCATACAATAACCCTTTTATTATATAGTAATAAATATTTTATGCCTAAAGCATTTTTCTATATAAATATTGTGCATCTTATTATATTTAAGTGGAATATTAAACTACTTCAAATATTCATATTTGAACTAGTGCAATATACATTTTATACTTAGCGTGCAAATACAATGATATAATGCACGATCATTTTCCATTGAAATTAATAGGAAAATATTTATTACTATACAATAAAACTGAAATATTGTTGAAAGTGGTGTTAAACACCATAACTCTAACCTCTAATAATATGATTCATTTAGAATTTAACTTTAGCTTGCTTATACGATGTGTTTGACTCAATGGTAGTTATGGGCCTGTACAACAACATGCAAAATTTATATTTTACCATAATAGTGATACAAATGTTTTCAAATTGACATTAACACAAAATAAAACACATTAAACATAAGATGAAAAGCACCAAGATTGAAACAAGACTTCAGAAAAACTCAGACTCAACCAAATAAACTGATTTCAACACAAGATTCAACAGTAGATCTATTATTAAGTTTACAGATTTGTTCCCTTCTGATTAACTATATCGATAGTTTTACCTGAAACACAGAACATCCTTCATATGGATAACTTCTGGTTAACATTTCCCATAATATAATTCCAAAACTGTAAACATCAGCCTTAGTAGTGATCTCCCCTGTTTCTAGTAGTTCTGGTGCCATCCATGAGGGGGAGCCACATGTGCCCTTTTTCTTGGATGCCTTAGAAGCTTTCATGTCAGCATCATGTCTAAAATAAAAGAAATTAAAATTTCACTCATAATGCTAAAATTAATATTTGACTCATGATGTTGAAATTAAAATTTGACTCATATGATGAAATTAAAATTTGACTCATGATCATAATGCTGAAATTAAAATTTGACTCATAATACTGAAATTAGAATTTTACTCATAATGATTAAATTAAAATTTGACTCATGATGCTGAAATTAAAATTTGACTCATAATGCTGAAATTAGAATTTTACTCATAATGATTAAATTAAAATTTGACTCATGATGCTGAAATTAAAATTTGACTCATAATAATGCTGAAATTAAAATTTGACTCATGAAGCTGAAATTAAGAATTTACTCTTAATGCTGTAAATTAGAATTTGACTCATGATGCTGAAATTTGACTCATAATGATGAAATTAAAATTTGACTCATAATGTTGAAAATTAGAATTTGACTTTTGATGCTGAAATTAAAATTTGACTTGTAATGCTGATATTAAAATCTGACTCATAATGTATTACTTACAAGATAACCAAAGATAAGCAAATTCTTGATATTAATTTAACAAGCTGCCAAAATCAAATACAGGTTTAATAACAACTGAAATAAACCATTTGGACTCTTAAATGATACACTTTTATAGCTTCCTGGTCAACAATAGGGTGGTTAGGCTTATAGTATTTAATGCCACTTTCAACAATATTTCAGTTATAGTGTGGTGGTAAGTTTTATTCCATGGAGGAAACCAGAATCCCTGGAGAAAACCACCGATCTGACGCAAGTCACTGAAAACTTGATCACATAAATTTGTATCGAGTACACATCGCCATGAGCAGGATTGGAATAACTCACTTTAGTGGTGATAGGTACTGATTGTCGATCACGACTACGATGGCCCCTAGGGAAATCACCAAAGCATTCAATGTGTATATAATTGTCTCATAATCTGTAAAGGGGCCGTCGTGGTCATGATCGTATGGAAGTTGGAACTGCCTATGACCGCCACAATATAACTAAAATATTGTTGAAAGTGGCACTTAACACCATAATCTACACACATTTCACACTTTGTAAACAGGAACTTGTTGCTCGCCTGAAGGGGGAAAAACTCCTGTAAAAGTACATAAATATTTTACAATCAATAATACATAATATACAATAATACATAATATACAATAATACATAATATACAATAATACATAATATACAATAATACATAATATACAAACCTAAATTTGGAAAAACCAAAGTCAGCAATTTTAGCCCTGCCACTACTGTCAAGTAAGACATTTGTTGACTTGAGGTCAAGATGTAGGACTTGTGGTTTATGTTGATGGAGGTAGTTCATTCCTAAAGCTATATCATGTGACACTCGATAATACTCAGCATGATCCATTGACTCACTGTAAATAAATATTTTCATTAATAAAAGGTAAGTGTGGAAAAAAGGTAATTTTGTCACTGACCTATTTATTATCTGTATGTGTATATAATAAAACAAAATCAGAATTGTCCAAGACAAATAATTAACTGAGTTTGAGTGAGTGCGTGAGTAAGTGATTGTTGTTTAATGCCAACTCAGCAATTTTTCAGCTATATCATGACGAGAACAAGTTAATTTTCAATGAGATGATGAGGTCTGCTTTGTACTAGACCAATACGCTTAGTTGGATTTTTATAGAGCTAGCTCACTGAAACAACAGTCCGCAGATAGACATGTCGCTCCACTTGGACGCAGTATCCTGATTCTTTGCTCTTTCTCCTAAATTTTCTTTTAAAGTTATCAGAATGATTTTTAACAAATATTTCTGGGATATTTTTTATATTGCAACTATTTACCTTTTGTGTATCAATTAATGAGAAATTAGAGAAAAAATATATATAAACATAGATATAAATAGAAACATTATTTAGTGAGTAAGCGATTGTTGTTTAATGCCACATGAGCAATTTATCAGCCATATCATGGCAAGAGCAGGTTACATTTGATGATATGATGATGATGATTTCCACTTTGTACTAGACCAACATGCTTAGTTGGATTTTTATAGTGTTAGTTCACTGAAACAACAGTCCACGGGTAGACATGTCACTCCACTTGGACACTTTATTCTGATTCCGAACAAACCAGTCTTTGTTTTTGCTTCTTTATGCTGCATCCTTAATTAGTGGAGAATCAGCAAGTACCAGTTTTATAGGGTTTGTCTTAAACCCAACCAGGGCTCCACGATCTACCACACTCCAGATGGGAAAATTATTTATAATAATATCCATCAACACTCACCACTTTGGATCATGTAAATAATAATAAAGACTGCCTTTTGCCATAAACTCTAACACCATCACAGGAAGTTTGTCACTTGTACATACACCTAATAGAAGTACAACTCTAGGATGGTGTAGTTCCTTCAAAAGGCTAACCTAAAATATATAACAAATATCATATAACAGTGAAACATGTGTAAACGGAACCTACCTCGGACCATCTATATGGCATAGACAGGTGTTCAGTTTATATATTAAATTGACAAAGACTTTCTAAATTGCGACTTTATTTAAAGTTTGGTTTATACAATATTCTTTTAAATCAGTCTACTGGTGTATATTTTGGCGTTTTTCTTCAAATGCCACAATATTAAAGCCATTAATATACAATAAGAAAAACAGATATGCAATAAAAAATGTATTAAGTTTATCATAATCCTGAGAAAAAAAAATCCAAAAAAATCATACTTTTTGTGAAAAAATCCCAATAAATTATACCAGCAAAAATAGTCTGTAACACACTAGTATAATATTTATTTAATTATAGAGCACATGAATAAAATGTGTTTAATTTGTGTATAAAAAAAGACAGAAAAAAAGGAAGAACTTCCAACTAATGTAAACAGGTATAAGGGGCAAAATGGAAAAAGTGGCATAGTACAAAATTAAACTGTATCTTCCTTTTTCGTCCCTGACATTGTGTATAAATATCAAATTATTTACTTAAGTTACTGGGTGAAAATTAAATGTGGAATGTACAGACCGGCAGACAGACATACATTAGTAATAATATCATATTGATTTTTCGGGGTATTTTCAGGATTTACATGTCTTTTTGTTGATTCATCTTAGGGGCCGTCGTGGTTGCGATCGCATGGTAGTTGGATTCACAACTACCTATGCAATCAGTGGCTATCACACTAAAGTTGTGAGTATGAATACCACTCATAGCGAGGTGTACTGCCATACAACAATATCTGAAAAGGTGTCAGTGACTTGAGGCAGGTCGGTGGTTTTTTCCTGGTACTCCGGTTTCCTTCAATAAATAAAACTGACCGCCATGATATAACTGAAATATTGTTAAAAGTGGCATTAACACAATAAACCCCCCTCATTCATTCATTTTTTATATTATTTATTCTTTTTATTGAAAGTAGTAATCAATATTTATTTTTCTTCATCACACCAAAATGAAATTTGATGTAAGTGGCCTTATCAGTGGGATAGTGTCATAGTACATGTATATAAATTTACCTCAGCAGCAAAATAGTTTTTATCATGTGTGGTCAGTGGAATCTTTAGTTGTTTAATGGCAACTTCTGTCCCCATACATACACCATGATATACTTTAGAGAAAGTTCCTTCTCCAATCAAATCTGAAAAACATACATGTACATTGTAATAAGTAAGACAATATGCACAAACAAATTTATCTCCATGGCAACAATACAATAATTCATAATCTCTGAGTTATTATTTAACAAGAGAAGCTATATATAATTAAAGTTTACCATAATACTCTATAGTTTTGATGTTTAATCCAGTTAATAATTGTTTTTACTTTAGGAACAGAGGCATATGTGGTCTCCTTAAGGAACAAGCTTCAGCAAGAACGTCTTACCCTTCCAGTACAACTGAGTTCACCCCCAGGTTTTAGTGAGGTTTGTGTTATATGTACATTTGTATTTGTTCACCCCCAAGTTTTAGTGAGGTTTGTGTTATATGTACATTTGTATTTGTTCAACCCCAGGTTTTAGTGAGGTTTGTGTTATATGTACATTTGTATTTGTTCACCCCCAGGTTTTAGTGAGGTTTGTGTTATATGTACATTTGTATTTGTTCACCCCCAAGTTTTAGTGAGGTTTGTGTTATATGTACATTTGTATTTGTTCACCCCCAGGTTTTAGTGAGGTTTGTGTTATATGTACATTTGTATTTGTTCACCCCCAGGTTTTAGTGAGGTTTGTGTTATATGTACATTTGTATTTGTTCACCCCCAAGTTTTAGTGAGGTTTGTGTTATATGTACATTTGTATTTGTTCACCCCCAGGTTTTAGTGAGGTTTGTGTTATATGTACATTTGTATTTGTTCACCCCCAGGTTTTAGTGAGGTTTGTGTTATATGTACATTTGTATTTGTTCACCCCCAAGTTTTAGTGAGGTTTGTGTTATATGTACATTTGTATTTGTTCACCCCCAAGTTTTAGTGAGGTTTGTGTTATATGTACATTTGTATTTGTTCACCCCCAGGTTTTAGTGAGGTTTGTGTTATATGTACATTTGTATTTGTTCACCCCCAGGTTTTAGTGAGGTTTGTGTTATATGTACATTTGTATTTGTTCATCCCCAAGTTTTAGTGAGGTTTGTGTTATATGTACATTTGTATTTGTTCACCCCCAGGTTTTAGTGAGGTTTGTGTTATATGTACATTTGTATTTGTTCACCCCCAAGTTTTAGTGAGGTTTGTGTTATATGTACATTTGTATTTGTTCACCCCCAGGTTTTAGTGAGGTTTGTGTTATATGTACATTTGTATTTGTTCACCCCCAGGTTTTAGTGAGGTTTGTGTTATATGTACATTTGTATTTGTTCACCCCCAAGTTTTAGTGAGGTTTGTGTTATATGTACATTTGTATTTGTTCACCCCCAGGTTTTAGTGAGGTTTGTGTTATATGTACATTTGTATTTGTTCACCCCCAGGTTTTAGTGAGGTTTGTGTTATATGTACATTTGTATTTGTTCACCCCCAAGTTTTAGTGAGGTTTGTGTTATATGTACATTTGTATTTGTTCACCCCCAAGTTTTAGTGAGGTTTGTGTTATATGTACATTTGTATTTGTTCACCCCCAGGTTTTAGTGAGGTTTGTGTTATATGTACATTTGTATTTGTTCACCCCCAGGTTTTAGTGAGGTTTGTGTTATATGTACATTTGTATTTGTTCATCCCCAAGTTTTAGTGAGGTTTGTGTTATATGTACATTTGTATTTGTTCACCCCCAGGTTTTAGTGAGGTTTGTGTTATATGTACATTTGTATTTGTTCACCCCCAAGTTTTAGTGAGGTTTGTGTTATATGTACATTTGTATTTGTTCACCCCCAGGTTTTAGTGAGGTTTGTGTTATATGTACATTTGTATTTGTTCACCCCCAGGTTTTAGTGAGGTTTGTGTTATATGTACATTTGTATTTGTTCACCCCCAAGTTTTAGTGAGGTTTGTGTTATATGTACATTTGTATTTGTTCACCCCCAGGTTTTAGTGAGGTTTGTGTTATATGTACATTTGTATTTGTTCACCCCCAAGTTTTAGTGAGGTTTGTGTTATATGTACATTTGTAATTGTTCACCCCCAGGTTTTAGTGAGGTTTGTGTTATATGTACATTTGTATTTGTTCACCCCCAAGTTTTAGTGAGGTTTGTGTTATATGTACATTTGTATTTGTTCACCCCCAGGTTTTAGTGAGGTTTGTGTTATATGTACATTTGTATTTGTTCACCCCCAAGTTTTAGTGAGGTTTGTGTTATATGTACATTTGTATTTGTTCACCCCCAGGTTTTAGTGAGGTTTGTGTTATATGTACATTTGTATTTGTTCACCCCCAAGTTTTAGTGAGGTTTGTGTTATATGTACATTTGTATTTGTTCACCCCCAGGTTTTAGTGAGGTTTGTGTTATATGTACATTTGTATTTGTTCACCCCCAGGTTTTAGTGAGGTTTGTGTTATATGTACATTTGTATTTGTTCACCCCCAGGTTTTAGTGAGGTTTGTGTTATATGTACATTTGTATTTGTTCACCCCCAAGTTTTAGTGAGGTTTGTGTTATATGTACATTTGTATTTGTTCACCCCCAGGTTTTAGTGAGGTTTGTGTTATATGTACATTTGTATTTGTACACCCCCAAGTTTTAGTGAGGTTTGTGTTATATGTACATTTGTATTTGTTCACCCCCAGGTTTTAGTGAGGTTTGTGTTATATGTACATTTGTATTTGTTCACCCCCAGGTTTTAGTGAGGTTTGTGTTATATGTACATTTGTATTTGTTCACCCCCAGGTTTTAGTGAGGTTTGTGTTATATGTACATTTGTATTTGTTCACCCCCAGGTTTTAGTGAGGTTTGTGTTATATGTACATTTGTATTTGTTCACCCCCAGGTTTTAGTGAGGTTTGTGTTATATGTACATTTGTATTTGTTCACCCCCAGGTTTTAGTGAGGTTTGTGTTATATGTACATTTGTATTTGTTCACCCCCAGGTTTTAGTGAGGTTTGTGTTATATGTACATTTGTATTTACATTTTTGTTTCGTGTTGTAGTGTCTGTTACAATTTACATGTAGAATTGATGCTTTGTTTGTCTTTACAATTTACATGTAGAATTAATGCTTTGTTTGTCTTTACAATTTACATGTAGAATTAATGCTTTGATTGTCTTTACAATTTACATGTAGAATTAATGCTTTGTTTGTCTTTACAATTTACATGTAGAATTAATGCTTTGATTGTCTTTACAATTTACATGTAGAATTAATGCTTTGTTTGTCTTTACAATTTACATGTAGAATTAATGCTTTGTTTGTCTTTACAATTTACATGTAGAATTAATGCTTTGTTTGTCTTTACAATTTACATGTAGAATTAATGCTTTGTTTGTCTTTACAATTTACATGTAGAATTAATGCTTTGTTTGTCTTTACAATTTACATGTAGAATTAATGCTTTGTTTGTCTTTACAATTTACATGTAGAATTAATGCTTTGTTTGTCTTTACAATTTACATGTAGAATTGATGCTTTGTTTTTCTTTACAATTTACATGTAGAATTAATGCTTTGTTTGTCTTTACATGTAGAATTAATGCTTTGTTTGTCTTTACAATTTACATGTAGAATTGATGCTTTGATTGTCTTTACAATTTACATGTAGAATTAATGCTTTGTTTGTCTTTACAATTTACATGTAGAATTAATGCTTTGTTTGTCTTTACAATTTACATGTAGAATTAATGCTTTGTTTGTCTTTACAATTTACATGTAGAATTGATGCTTTGTTTGTCTTTACAATTTACATGTAGAATTAATGCTTTGTTTGTCTTTACAATTTACATGTAGAATTAATGCTTTGATTGTCTTTACAATTTACATGTAGAATTGATGCTTTGTTTGTCTTTACAATTTACATGTAGAATTAATGCTTTGTTTGTCTTTACAATTTACATGTAGAATTAATGCTTTGTTTGTCTTTACAATTTACATGTAGTATTAATGCTTTGTTTGTCTTTACAATTTACATGTAGAATTAATGCTTTGATTGTCTTTACAATTTACATGTAGAATTAATGCTTTGTTTGTCTTTACAATTTACATGTAGAATTAATGCTTTGTTTGTCTTTACAATTTACATGTAGAATTAATGCTTTGTTTGTCTTTACAATTTACATGTAGAATTAATGCTTTGTTTGTCTTTACAATTTACATGTAGAATTAATGCTTTGTTTGTCTTTACAATTTACATGTAGAATTAATGCTTTGATTGTCTTTACAATTTACATGTAGAATTGATGCTTTGTTTGTCTTTACAATTTACATGTAGAATTAATGCTTTGTTTGTCTTTATAATTTACATGTAGAATTAATGCTTTGTTTGTCTTTACAATTTACATGTAGAATTAATGCTTTGTTTGTCTTTACAATTTACATGTAGAATTAATGCTTTGTTTGTCTTTACAATTTACATGTAGAATTGATGCTTTGATTGTCTTTACAATTTACATGTAGAATTAATGCTTTGTTTGTCTTTACAATTTACATGTAGAATTAATGCTTTGTTTGTCTTTACAATTTACATGTAGAATTAATGCTTTGTTTGTCTTTACAATTTACATGTAGAATTAATGCTTTGTTTGTCTTTACAATTTACATGTAGAATTAATGCTTTGATTGTCTTTACAATTTACATGTAGAATTAATGCTTTGTTTGTCTTTACAATTTACATGTAGAATTAATGCTTTGATTGTCTTTACAATTTACATGTAGAATTAATGCTTTGTTTGTCTTTACAATTTACATGTAGAATTAATGCTTTGATTGTCTTTACAATTTACATGTAGAATTAATGCTTTGTTTGTCTTTACAATTTACATGTAGAATTGATGCTTTGTTTGTCTTTACAATTTACATGTAGAATTGATGCTTTGTTTGTCTTTACAATTTACATGTAGAATTAATGCTTTGTTTGTCTTTACAATTTACATATAGAATTAATGCTTTGTTTGTCTTTACAATTTACATGTAGAATTAATGCTTTGTTTGTCTTTACAATTTACATGTAGAATTAATGCTTTGTTTGTCTTTACAATTTACATGTAGAATTGATGCTTTGTTTGTCTTTACAATTTACATGTAGAATTAATGCTTCGTTTGTCTTTACTCCCATTTGTTTTGAAGGGATTCATGTTTTATTTATGCTATTTGTATTTATTTATGTATACTGGTATGGAACAAGATTTCCATATTAGATGATGTTCATGTCATTTAAAAGTAGCATGACGGGTGCCACTAGTGGAGCTGGAACTGCTCACCCCGTTTTTCAGTGGGGTTCATGTTGCACAATCTATAGTTTTTATGTTTAGTATTTTAACCATTGTTTGTCTTTTTTCTTCTGGTCATTGTTTTGTCTGTATCTTTGTTTAATGGGTTCTGATTGCCCCTTTGGTATCTTCAAAATATTTTTTTTTAAATGGAGAATTACTGTAAGCAAATGATGGAATAAAATCTTTTAAGATCAAGAAAATCAATGTGAAACCTTTAAATCTGATGACTTACCAGTAATATTTATATTTACCGGTAATTTGTTTATTGTCTTTTATATACTGTCACATGTTTGACACCAATATTTAACGTGTTATAAAACAATCCATTTAATGAAGACCAAAAGTTTTTTCACATAGAGGAGATATCAAACATATCTTTCAACAAGATGATAAGTTGTACATGCGAAACACCAATGAAAACATTGCTCCCAAAATCCAATGTAGAAAACAAATTTGTACATTTTCATCTTAGTGAAAATTAGCACTCTCTCTGGTCTTACATTTACTATCTATACCTGAACCTTTTGACAAGATTTTGCCAGCAGCATTTTCATTGGTTAACCTAACTTTCATCTAGACATAAGATAGAGCTTAGCATATTTGACATATGATTTTAATCATGCTAATTACATTGTTGTTACATCTCACCTGTAGCATCAAACATAATGTCATCTCTGTCTATCTCTATTGACCTTAAAGGGTCACCAACTCTTGATAACTCTGAAGATCTGTATAAATAACAACAAATCTTCATTTAACATTTCAGTAACAAAATTTAGTGTTATGATAAAGAAAATTTTTGCACAGTGTTAGTAAAACGACATACACAAAATTAAATTTCGACTTTCTAAAAATTGTAAAATAAAATTTTCCTGTCCAATAATCAGAGGCTCATCTGAGCTGTATCATCCACATATTTATAAATTATCAATTTATTTAAGGGATATTTGAAATTGTTGAACAGGTTATACGATATAACCTGGTTTGGGTCAGTTTATGCTTAATAAACCGCAAAGCGGTTTATGAAAAGCGTAAACTGACCCAAACCAGGTTATGTAAGTATAACCTGTTCAACTATTTCAAATATTCCTCATAATTTAATTTTTACAACAAAATTTAATGATTCCTCGATTTTAATTACGATTATTTCATGTGACTATTTGGATTTGTCGTTGGCGGATGAATATGTTGGTGACGTCACAATACCAACCCAGGTTATCGAGTGTAACCAAAATTTCTCCAGGCAGATTAGCCAATCAGATTGAAATATTCAAATCAAATTAAATTATTATTCAATAATCATAAATGTATAGAGCATGTTCTATCAAGTTTGTGGTTTTGAGAAGATATTTTAACATTTCTTCATCGAGACCATTCAACTTTTTCCAGCAGTACTAGCTATTCTTTAAATTTTTATCAACATAAAAAAATGTAAACTTTGTTGAGGACAATCTGTCATTTCAGATCATCACAAAAATTGTACGTTTTCTAAAGGACCATAAATGTTTCTCTTTAAATGGTTCAGCTATTTGAAATAAATAGATTTAAAAAACATTTTCCCATAAGAATCCTATGTCAATCTTTATCCTGCGGTGGTGGGCATCTTGAATTGACGATCAGTATAAAAAATTATAAAACCACATTGATGATTAATGTACAATTTGCTAAGAAAATAGCTTATCTAAGAAAAATATTTTTATTCATTTTCATATAGGGTCCTATCTTAAAATACGTCCTGCGCTGGTGGCCATCTTGGATTGCAATAGGAACAATTTCTGTATATTTGTAGAGAGTATGCATATGGTCAAGCAAAGGATGAAAGGTTCTTATAAATTCAACAATACATCCCTACCTAGCTTGTCTAATATCCTTTTCTTTCTCCATTTCATTTGCTATGTCTTTTCCTCTCACGGACATAGATACAGGGTACCTAGGCTCTAATCTATATCTAGGCCTATTCTTTGGAGGTTTTGTATCTTTTATCTGTTGTTCAATCTCCTCTAATCTCTGCTGTAGACCCTTCACTAAATCCATGGTAACCATTTCTCCTGATAATGCCTTACTTTGTAAAGCCTCAATCTAAATACATCAGGTAAAATATGTGTGTCATTCAAATTTTTTATTTAAATCAGTCTTTTCATTTTATAGTGATAGATTTTGCTTGGTTTTTTTTTGGTTTTTTTGTCTGTTTTTGTTTCACATGATTGCTACTGTAAATCATAAAAACATAATGATAAGGATCAAACTGCTATAAATATAAGTCCTGGTTTGGGACACACACAACAATGGGGTACAGTTACATCAGTCACACGGGGGTATCATCTGCCCAGTCGTCAGTGTTTCAGCATTGACATGGTTTATTAGAAATGTTTATCAATGAAATTTACAGTTTCTAAATAATTCAATTATTATCAAAGCTAAAGTTCTACTCCACAAGCATTGGTGACTTATATAGCTATTATACAGATATTAGGTCCTGTTTAGACCCTTTGGCCACCCTTAAAAATATGTTCGTTTCCCACACCCGACCCTCCATTTCACCTATGGGTTCGTAGGTAGGGGGATTTTTTTTTTTTTTTTCAAAGTTCATTCACAAATCTGGTTCCTTCAAAGTCGAGCAACGGATTTTGTTCATTTAAAAGTGTAAACCAGTTCTGAACGTAAATTCTGGAACAATATCGGAACTTCCGGTAACAAAAAAACAACTAGAGGCTCCCAGGAGCCTGTATAGCTCACCTGGGTATAATAACAACATCAGTCAATAAAACTTGATAACTTCGGTAAAAAAAATTAACAATTGTAGCCTTCGTCATTTTTATAAATTTGATGAAAAAAGGGCAAGAACTCCAAGATGGGTAATCAGATTTACTTCAAAATTGCAGGTAAAAAAAAAAATTGATCAAAAGGTCGAACCGCCAGACACATTTTTGGAAGAGAACCATCCAATGACTATTTCATCAAAATTTTGTTCTTATTGAGCAAATGGTTTCAGACAAAAATATTTTTATGGGAATTTCCCATAGGGTCCTATGTTAAATTAAGTTCGGCTGTGGCGGCCATCTTGGTCGGTGTTCTGAAATGCTGGACACAATTTTGGAAGAGGACCACCCAAGAATCATTTCAGCAAAGTTTGGTTGAGATTGGCTCAGTAGTTTCAGAGAGGAAGATTTTTTTAATTTCATCCCCCCTTTTTTTCTAATTTGCATAATCGGTCAAACTCGGTAAAAGTTCAAAGTTCATAAAAAATCCCATAATATATGTTAAAAAGCTCATCATTATGCTTATACAGTTCAAATTTGGGCACTTTCTGGCTTAAAATAGAGCAGTTTTGGCCATTTGAAGAAATTTCTATTTTTAGTAATGGTGGCCATCTTGGATACAGGACGGTGCTGACGGAAACAATTTTGAAAGGGGACCACCTAAGGATCATTTCAGCAAAGTTTGGTTGAGATTGGCTCAGTAGTTTCAGAGGAGAAGATTTTTTTTTAATTCCATCCCCCCTTTTTTCTAATTTGCATAATCGGTCAAAATCGGCAAAAGTTCAAAGTTCATAAAAAAATCTCATAATATATGTTAAAAAGCTCATCATTATGCTTATACAGTTCAAATTTTGGCACTTTCTGGCTTAAAATAGAGCAGTTTTGGCCATTTGAAGAAATTTCTATTTTTAGTAATGGTGGCCATCTTGGATACAGTACGGCACTGACGGACACAATTTTGAAAGGGGACCACCTAAGGATCATTTCAGCAAAGTTTGGTTGAGATTGGCTCAATAGTTTCAGAGAAGATTTTTTTTTAATTTCATCCCCCCTTTTTTCTAATTTGCATAATCGGTTAAAATCAGTAAAAGTTCAAAGTTCTTTAAAAATCCAGTAATATATGTTAAAAAGCTCATCATTATGCTTATACAGTTCAAATTTGGGCACTTTCTGGCTTAAAATAGAGCAGTTTTGGCCATTTGAAGAAATTTCTATTTTTAGTAATGGTGGCCATCTTGGATACAGGACGGCGCTGACGGACACAATTTTGAAAGGGGACCACCTAAGGATCATCTCAGCAAAGTTTGGTTGAGATTGGCTCTGTAGTTTCAGAGGGGAAGATTTTTTTAATTTCATCCCCCCTTTTTTCTAATTTGCATAATCGGTCAAAATCGGTAAAAGTTCAAAGTTCATAAAAAATCCCGTAATATATGTTAAAAAGCTCATCATTATGCTTATACAGTTCAAATTTGAGCACTTTCTGGCTTAAAATAGAGCAGTTTTGGCCATTTGAAGAAATTTCTATTTTTAGTAATGGCGGCCATCTTGGATACAGGACGGCGCTGACGGACACAATTTTAAAAGGGGACCACCTAAGGATCATTTCAGCAAAGTTTGGTTGAAATTGGCTCAGTAGTTTCAGAGGAGAAGATTTTTTTTTAATTTCATCCCCCCTTTTTTAAAATTTCATAATCGGTCAAAATCGGTAAAAGTTCAAAGTTCATAAAAAATCCAGTAATATATGTTAAAAAGCTCATCATTATGCTTATACAGTTCAAATTTGGGCACTTTCTGGCTTAAAATAGAGCAGTTTTGGCCATTTGAAGAAATTTCTATTTTTAGTAATGGTGGCCATCTTGGATACAGGACGGCGCTGACGGACACAATTTTAAAAGGGGATCACCTAAGGATCATTTCAGCAAAGTTTGGTTGAAATTGGCTCAGTAGTTTCAGAGGAGAAGATTTTTTTTTTATTTCATCCCCCCTTTTTTTTAATTTCATAATCGGTCAAAATCGGTAAAAGTTCAAAGTTCATAAAAAATCCCGTAATACATGTTAAAAAGCTCATCATTATGCTTATACAGTTCAAATTTGAGCACTTTCTGGCTTAAAATAGAGCAGTTTTGGCCATTTGAAGAAATTTCTATTTTTAGTAATGGCGGCCATCTTGGATACAGGACGGCGCTGACGGAAACAATTTTAAAAGGGGACCACCTAAGGATCATTTCAGCAAAGTTTGGTTGAAATTGGCTCAGTAGTTTCAGAGGAGAAGATTTTTTTTTAATTTCATCCCCCCTTTTTTTTAATTTCATAATCGGTCAAAATCGGTAAAAGTTCAAAGTTCATAAAAAATCCCGTAATATATGTTAAAAAGCTCATCATTATGCTTATACAGTTCAAATTTTGGCACTTTCTGGCTTAAAATAGAGCGGTTTTGGCCATTTGAAGAAATTTCTATTTTTAGTAATGGCGGCCATCTTGGATACAGGACGGCGCTGACGGACACAATTTTAAAAGGGGACCACCTAAGGATCATTTCAGCAAAGTTTGGTTGAAATTGGCTCAGTAGTTTCAGAGGAGAAGATTTTTTTTTAATTTCATCCCCCCTTTTTTTTAATTTCATAATCGGTCAAAATCGGTAAAAGTTCAAAGTTCATAAAAAATCCAGTAATATATGTTAAAAAGCTCATCATTATGCTTATACAGTTCAAATTTGGGCACTTTCTGGCTTAAAATAGAGCAGTTTTGGCCATTTGAAGAAATTTCTATTTTTAGTAATGGTGGCCATCTTGGATACAGGACGGCGCTGACGGACACAATTTTGAAAGGGGACCACCTAAGGATCATTTCAGCAAAGTTTGGTTGAGATTGGCTCAGTAGTTTCAGAGGAGAAGATTTTTTTTAATTTCATCCCCCCTTTTTTTAATTTCATAATCGGTCAAAATCGGTAAAATTTCAAAGTTCATAAAAAATCCAGTAATACATGTTAAAAAGCTCATCATTATGCTTATACAGTTCAAATTTTGGCACTTTCTGGCTTAAAATAGAGCAGTTTTGGCCATTTGAAGAAATTTCTATTTTTAGTAATGGCGGCCATCTTGGATACAGGACGGCGCTGACGGACACAATTTTAAAAGGGGACCACCTAAGGATCATTTCAGCAAAGTTTGGTTGAAATTGGCTCAGTAGTTTCAGAGGAGAAGATTTTTTTTTAATTTCATCCCCCCCTTTTTTTAAATTTCATAATCGGTCAAAATCGGTAAAAGTTCAAAGTTCATAAAAAATCCAGTAATATATGTTAAAAAGCTCATCATTATGCTTATACAGTTCAAATTTGGGCACTTTCTGGCTTAAAATAGAGCAGTTTTGGCCATTTGAAGAAATTTCTATTTTTAGTAATGGTGGCCATCTTGGATACAGGACGGCACTGACGGACACAATTTTGAAAGGGGACCACCTAAGGATCATTTCAGCAAAGTTTGGTTGAGATTGGCTCAGTAGTTTCAGAGGAGAAGATTTTTTTTTAATTTCATCCCCCCTTTTTTAATTTCATAATCGGTCAAAATCGGTAAAAGTTCAAAGTTCATAAAAAATCCCATAATATATGTTAAAAAGGTCATCATTATGCTTATACAGTTCAAATTTGGGCACTTTCTGGCTTAAAATAGAGCAGTTTTGATCATTTGAAGAAATTTCTATTTTTAGTAATGGCGGCCATCTTGGATACAGGACGGCGCTAACGGACACAATTTTGAAAGGGGACCACCTAAGGATCATTTCAGCAAAGTTTGGTTGAGATTGGTTCAGTAGTTTCAGAGGAGAAGATATTTTTTTTAATTTCATCCCCCCTTTTTTCTAATTTGCATAATCGGTCAAAATCGGTAATGGGATTTACTTCAAAATTGCAGGGTAGGTAGATCTTGATATGCTGCACATTTTTGCAATAAACTTAACATCTATCTCTAAATAGTTTTTGAAATATAAGACGAAAAGTATTAAAATGAAAAAAAAAAATTGATGAAAAAAGGGCAATAACTCCAAGATGGGTAATCAAATTTACTTCAAAATTGCAGGGTAGGTAGATCTTGACATGCTGAGCATGTTTGCAGTTTCAACTTACCATCTGTCTGTTATAGTTTTTGAAATAAAGGACGAAAAGTATTAAAATTTTGAAAATTTAATGAAAAAAGGGAAATAACTCCAAAATGAGTAATGGGATTTACTTCAAAATTGCAGGGTAGGTAGATCTTGATATGCCGCACACTTTTGCAATTTAAAGTTAACCTTTATCTCTTATAGTTTTTGAAATACAAGACGAAAAGTATTAAAATTTTACAAATTTGATGAAAAAAGGGCAATAACTCCAAGATGGGTAATCAGATTTACTTCAAAAATTGCAGGGTAGGTAGATCTTGATGTGCTGATCATTTTTACCCCATGTCAGATTTTTGATATTACTAACGGTTTTTGAGTTATTACCAAAAACCTGCAATTTTACCATATGTTCTATTTTTAGTAACAGCGGCCATGTTGGTTGGTGCACGGCATCACCGGACACAATTTTGAAACTAGATACCCTAGTAATGATTCAGACCAAGTTTGGTTTCCATTGGTCTAGTACTTTCAGAGGAGAAGATTTTTGAAAAAGTTTACGACGTACGACGGACGGACGACGGACGACGACGACGGACGCCAAGTGATGAGAATAGCTCACATGACCCTTTGGGTCAGGTGAGCTAAAAACAAAAAAGTCGTCGCAAATCACCCAAACAATATTTCGAGTCGCAACATTTTCTAACGGTCAGTCGGGTGCGGGAAACAAACAATTTTTTTAATTTTGGCCTAACGTTCTACTCCCACAAGCATTGGTGACTTATATAGCTATTATACAGATATTAGTTTTCCTGTTTAGACCCTTTGGTTTTCTTGCTCCCAAAAGACTTTTAAATTATTTGGTCCAATCGTTTGACTTTGAGTGAACCCGATGACGGTCATTTGACTTTGAGTGAACCTGATGACGGTCATTTGACTTTGAGTGAACCTGATGACGGTCATTTGACTTTGAGTGAACCTGATGACGGTCATTTGACTTTGAGTGAACCTGATGACGGTCATTTGACTTTGAGTGAACCTGATGACGGTCATTTGACTTTGAGTGAACCTGATGACGGTCATTTGACTTTGAGTGAACCTGATGACGGTCATTTGACTTTGAGTGAACCCGATGACGGTTATTTGACTTTGAGTGAATCCGATGACGGTTATTTGACTTTGAGTGAACCTGATGACAGTTATTTGACTTTGAGTGAACCTGATGACGGTTATTTGACTTTGAGTGAACCTGATGACGGTTATTTGACTTTGAGTGAACCTGATGACGGTTATTTGACTTTGAGTGAACCCGATGACGGTTATTTGACTTTGAGTGAACCTGATGACGGTTATTTGACTTTGAGTGAACCTGATGACGGTTATTTGACTTTGAGTGAACCCGATGACGGTTATTTGACTTTGAGTGAACCTGATGACGGTTATTTGACTTTGAGTGAACCTGATGACGGTTATTTGACTTTGAGTGAACCTGATGACGGTTATTTGACTTTGAGTGAACCTGATGACGGTTATTTGACTTTGAGTGAACCTGATGACGGTTATTTGACTTTGAGTGAACCTGATGACGGTTATTCCATGCACACTAAATTAGATATCTACATCTTTTCAAAAAAATTTAAAAGGGTATTCATAGCTGTGATGGTATGATACCGTAGTTGGATCTATATCTACCTATGCAAATCAGTGCCTATCACCTCTTAAGATAGTAAGTTTGATTGTGTGATAAAGATTGTTACTTACTTGAGGAAGATCAGTGATTTTCTATGAGTACTTCTATTATTCCCCGCCACTAAACCAATAGCGATGAAAAATAAATTATTGTTGAAAGTGGCATAGTTTACTTCAATTAAGAAAATGATCAGTTGATCAGCGAGCGATTGGTGTTTAATGCCAAGTAAGCAATTATCAAATAGCAAAGGCTATAATATCATGGTGAGAACAAGTTGCATTTCACTGAGATGATGGTGATGTCTGCTTTGTACTAAACAATATTACCTGTGACTCAATAGTTCTAACTTCACTCTGTCTAGAGGTATGGACTGCTTTACCCTTAACTGTTGGCATCAAATTATCTGAAAATAGTCAGATAAATACACTGTACATAGGTTGCTTTATAAGGATATGGAAATCAAATAGACTAATGCCTGAGTGAACGCTACCACATGGTAAACAACAACAACAACAAAAGTGAACCTACCACATGGTAAACAAAAACAACAAACAACAACAAAAGTGAATGCTACCACATGGTAAACAACAACAACAACAAACAACAACAAATACTTTATTATTCTCAGACACACTATTGTGTACAAGAGGTCAATTCAAACAAACCTG
Source organism: Bathymodiolus brooksi (assembly GCA_963680875.1). Taxonomy (NCBI): domain Eukaryota; kingdom Metazoa; phylum Mollusca; class Bivalvia; order Mytilida; family Modiolidae; genus Bathymodiolus; species Bathymodiolus brooksi. Next base: position 83,005,096 of record OY804582.1, on the reverse strand, counting down.
CCCATGTGGTCACCTGTATTAACAAGATTGCTAGATCTGTGTATAAATAACTTTCATTAGTTCCTATGACTGAAATGGAATAATCTTCAATAATCAGTCAAGAATTTTGTTTGTGTTCTAGCAAGCCTTTATATGGGTTCTATATTAGAAATCATTTGTTATTTTAATTGTGCTAGCTATTGTATATAAATATTTAAAACAGCAGGTGCTCATCTCCATACACTATTTTTATGCCCTTAAAATTTAATTGGATTCTACAAAATTAAACGTAAATAACTGGCCATTTTTAAATCGCTTTTGTCACTATCACATTTCTCAAGTGGGAAAAACCCTACATACAGTAGAGTTCGTTTATAACGAACAGGCTTGTAACAAAATCAGGCTTATAACGAAGTAAAGATACTGTAAACCAACTTATTTTTGCAGCTATTATGTTTCACGTTTTTCTGCTTCAAGACAGTTTCGCGGAGATTTAATTTCGCGATAACCAAAATGCTAAAAGTTCAAATTTTTCGTGGTATGACTTTGGTCTACATCGCCGCCGACATCGGTTGTTTTTTTATAACAAGAGTTGTCTTTCGCAATATATTATTGATCGTTCGATTGACATACCTCATTGATTTCGTGAACACATATGTACAAGAGTTTTCCTTTTTAAATATCTTCAACATTTCTACATGTTTTAATTGTCAGTCATCAATACAGCATTATTATAACCTACAACAATCCAGTACCTTTTAATTGATTGATTGTTGTTTTACGTCAACTCCATAATTAAGTGTGTATATTTTTGTCCAGTTTTTGTCATCATATAATAAATTTGTCACCTGTGCTATTTTCTCAAAAAACGAAAAAAAAGTTTATATTATAGAACATGATGTCATAATGTTGTAGTTGATCTCGTTTGTTTTTCCAATGATTATCAGATTATCCCTGTTGATTAATAGTTTCAATTATCAACGTACTTATAGGTGACAGCAATTATTGATTTTATAATCCCAGCTGATTATTACAATCAAACGCTTTTAATTACCTGTCAACATTATGCTCACGCCACTTTATACTACAATATACATGTATAATTATAAAGCCTGTTTTGAACACATTTCGATAACTTTCTTCACTTATAATTATATTTGCCAACGCATAACTTTATAAATTTTGATGCAGAAAAATTGTAATACTGTGGAACGAAATCCTGTATATACCATATATAATGAAATATAACACTTACTAGTACTCTGCATTAAATTAATGGTCAGTATCTTACAAATAAATTTCTTTTGAAAATTAATTACCGGTATGTTAATTTACATGACCCCCCATATTTAACTAGGTATACATGACTTTGTGTTGTCTAACGGATATCGATCTATACCAGAAAATACATTACGCTATATGGTGTTTGCTAGGCTATATATGTTTTTGTTTCTTACACACCTTAGACCGACTCTACCGCGAAAGTCGCGAAGGTTTATAGCACGCGAACAAAAGTTGGTTTACAGTAAATCCCTGGTCCAATCGCTATTTAAACAATGTATTTTTGAAGGCCTATTACGAATTTTTTATAACGTTAAAATTTTATTACACCATTTTTAAATCGCATTGGTCACGATCACATTCCTCTAAAAACCCCTAAATATCAATTTTCTTTGTAATTGGAGCATTTCGAAAAAATTTATGTGTTTTGGCGACCATATTGAAAAAAGCTGCCAAAATGGCCACTATAATGGCTGCAATGGCCACCATTTTTAAATCGCATTTGTCACTATCACATTCCTCAGGTCGAAAATCTTCTAAATATCAATTTTCGTTGAAATTGTAGCACTTTGAAATTTTGATGTGTTTTGGCAGACATCTTGCCCAATTTCGAACTTAAGCTAGAGATTCCTAATATAATGCTTGTGTGTAAGTTTGAAATCATTTTGGTCAACAAATAAAAATCTTAAGAGCGCTTACAACATATCTCGGACGGACGGAAGGACAGACGGACGTCCGGCATTTCCATATCCCCCGCTCCACTTTGCAGGGGTGGGGTGCAAAAAGTCACCTTTTACTTGTCCTGTCATAGAATATTACATATGAATTGAACCTCTTTTAAGAGGTCACATGTCTTATAAGGTCACTTTGTCTGTCTCAAAGGTGACCTCTTAATACAGATTTGACTGTATACACAAACATTTATAGTTAACAGCAGTAGTTAGAGTCTAAATGTTAGCTTGGATCATTTGGTCTGGAGTACATTTATAGTTAACAGCACTAGTTAGTGTCTAAATGTTAGCTTGGATCATTTGGTCTGGAGTACATTTATAGTTAACAGCAGTAGTTAGTCTAAATGTTAGCTTGGATCATTTGATCTGGAGTACATTTATAGTTAACAGCAGTAGTTAGAGTCTAAATGTTAGCTTGGATCATTTAGTCTGGAGTACATTTATAGTTAACAGCAGTAGTTAAAGTCTAAATGTTAGCTTGGATCATTTGGTCTGGAGTACATTTATAGTTAACAGCAGTAGTTAAGAGTCTAAATGTTAGCTTGGATCATTTGGTCTGGAGTACATTTATAGTTAACAGCAGTAGTTAGTGTCTAAATGTTAGCTTGGATCATTTAGTCTGGAGTACATTTATAGTTAACAGCAGTAGTTAGTCTAAATGTTAGCTTGGATCATTTGGTCTGGAGTACATTTATAGTTAACAGCAGTAGTTAGAGTCTAAATGTTAGCTTGGATCATTTAGTCTGGAGTACATTTATAGTTAACAGCAGTAGTTAAAGTCTAAATGTTAGCTTGGATCATTTGGTCTGGAGTACATTTATAGTTAACAGCAGTAGTTAGAGTCTAAATGTTAGCTTGGATCATTTGGTCTGGAGTACATTTATAGTTAACAGCAGTAGTTAAGAGTCTAAATGTTAGCTTGGATCATTTGGTCTGGAGTACATTTATAGTTAACAGCAGTAGTTAAAGTCTAAATGTTAGCTTGGATCATTTAGTCTGGAGTACATTTATAGTTAACAGCAGTAGTTAGTCTAAATGTTAGCTTGGATCATTTGGTCTGGAGTACATTTATAGTTAACAGCAGTAGTTAGAGTCTAAATGTTAGCTTGGATCATTTAGTCTGGAGTACATTTATAGTTAACAGCAGTAGTTAGAGTCTAAATGTTAGCTTGGATCATTTAGTCTGGAGTACATTTATAGCTAACAGCAGTAGTTAAAGTCTAAATGTTAGCTTGGATCATTTGGTCTGGAGTACATTTATAGTTAACAGCAGTAGTTAAGAGTCTAAATGTTAGCTTGGATCATTTGGTCTGGAGTACATTTATAGTTAACAGCAGTAGTTAGTGTCTAAATGTTAGCTTGGATCATTTAGTCTGGAGTACATTTATAGTTAACAGCAGTAGTTAGTCTAAATGTTAGCTTGGATCATTTGGTCTGGAGTACATTTATAGTTAACAGCAGTAGTTAGAGTCTAAATGTTAGCTTGGATCATTTAGTCTGGAGTACATTTATAGTTAACAGCAGTAGTTAAAGTCTAAATGTTAGCTTGGATCATTTGGTCTGGAGTACATTTATAGTTAACAGCAGTAGTTAGAGTCTAAATGTTAGCTTGGATCATTTGGTCTGGAGTACATTTATAGTTAACAGCAGTAGTTAAGAGTCTAAATGTTAGCTTGGATCATTTGGTCTGGAGTACATTTATAGTTAACAGCAGTAGTTAAAGTCTAAATGTTAGCTTGGATCATTTAGTCTGGAGTACATTTATAGTTAACAGCAGTAGTTAGTCTAAATGTTAGCTTGGATCATTTGGTCTGGAGTACATTTATAGTTAACAGCAGTAGTTAGAGTCTAAATGTTAGCTTGGATCATTTAGTCTGGAGTACATTTATAGTTAACAGCAGTAGTTAGAGTCTAAATGTTAGCTTGGATCATTTAGTCTGGAGTACATTTAGAGTTAACAGCAGTAGTTAGTCTAAATGTTAGCTTGGATCATTTGGTCTGGAGTACATTTATAGTTAACAGCAGTAGTTAAAGTCTAAATGTTAGCTTGGATCATTTGGTCTGGAGTACATTTATAGTTAACAGCAGTAGTTAGAGTCTAAATGTTAGCTTGGATCATTTGGTCTGGAGTACATTTATAGTTAACAGCAGTAGTTAAGAGTCTAAATGTTAGCTTGGATCATTTAGTCTGGAGTACATTTATAGTTAACAGCAGTAGTTAGAGTCTAAATGTTAGCTTGGATCATTTGGTCTGGAGTACATTTATAGTTAACAGCAGTAGTTAAGAGTCTAAATGTTAGCTTGGATCATTTGGTCTGGAGTACATTTATAGTTAACAGCAGTAGTTAAAGTCTAAATGTTAGCTTGGATCATTTAGTCTGGAGTACATTTATAGTTAACAGCAGTAGTTAGTCTAAATGTTAGCTTGGATCATTTGGTCTGGAGTACATTTATAGTTAACAGCAGTAGTTAGAGTCTAAATGTTAGCTTGGATCATTTAGTCTGGAGTACATTTATAGTTAACAGCAGTAGTTAGAGTCTAAATGTTAGCTTGGATCATTTAGTCTGGAGTACATTTAGAGTTAACAGCAGTAGTTAGTCTAAATGTTAGCTTGGATCATTTGGTCTGGAGTACATTTATAGTTAACAGCAGTAGTTAAAGTCTAAATGTTAGCTTGGATCATTTGGTCTGGAGTACATTTATAGTTAACAGCAGTAGTTAGAGTCTAAATGTTAGCTTGGATCATTTGGTCTGGAGTACATTTATAGTTAACAGCAGTAGTTAAGAGTCTAAATGTTAGCTTGGATCATTTAGTCTGGAGTACATTTATAGTTAACAGCAGTAGTTAGAGTCTAAATGTTAGCTTGGATCATTTGGTCTGGAGTACATTTATAGTTAACAGCAGTAGTTAGTCTAAATGTTAGCTTGGATCATTTAGTCTGGAGTACATTTATAGTTAACAGCAGTAGTTAGTCTAAATGTTAGCTTGGATCATTTAGTCTGGAATACATTTATAGTTAACAGCAGTAGTTAGAGTCTAAATGTTAGCTTGGATCATTTAGTCTGGAGTACATTTATAGTTAACAGCAGTAGTTAGTCTAAATGTTAGCTTGGATCATTTGGTCTGGAGTACATTTATAGTTAACAGCAGTAGTTAAAGTCTAAATGTTAGCTTGGATCATTTGGTCTGGAGTACATTTATAGTTAACAGCAGTAGTTAGAGTCTAAATGTTAGCTTGGATCATTTAGTCTGGAGTACATTTATAGTTAACAGCAGTAGTTAGAGTCTAAATGTTAGCTTGGATCATTTGGTCTGGAGTACATTTATAGTTAACAGCAGTAGTTAGAGTCTAAATGTTAGCTTGGATCATTTGGTCTGGAGTACATTTATAGTTAATAGCAGTAGTTAAAGTCTAAATGTTAGCTTGGATCATTTGGTCTGGAGTACATTTATAGTTAACAGCAGTAGTTAGAGTCTAAATGTTAGCTTGGATCATTTGGTCTGGAGTACATTTATAGTTAACAGCAGTAGTTAGTCTAAATGTTAGCTTGGATCATTTGGTCTGGAGTACATTTATAGTTAACAGCAGTAGTTAAAGTCTAAATGTTAGCTTGGATCATTTGGTCTGGAGTACATTTATAGTTAACAGCAGTAGTTAAAGTCTAAATGTTAGCTTGGATCATTTGGTCTGGAGTACATTTATAGTTAACAGCAGTAGTTAAAGTCTAAATGTTAGCTTGGATCATTTGGTCTGGAGTACATTTATAGTTAACAGCAGTAGTTAAGAGTCTAAATGTTAGCTTGGATCATTTGGTCTGGAGTACATTTATAGTTAACAGCAGTAGTTAGAGTCTAAATGTTAGCTTGGATCATTTGGTCTGGAGTACATTTATAGTTAACAGCAGTAGTTAGTCTAAATGTTAGCTTGGATCATTTGGTCTGGAGTACATTTATAGTTAACAGCAGTAGTTAAAGTCTAAATGTTAGCTTGGATCATTTAGTCTGGAGTACATTTATAGTTAACAGCAGTAGTTAGTCTAAATGTTAGCTTGGATCATTTAGTCTGGAATACATTTATAGTTAACAGCAGTAGTTAGAGTCTAAATGTTAGCTTGGATCATTTAGTCTGGAGTACATTTATAGTTAACAGCAGTAGTTAGAGTCTAAATGTTAGCTTGGATCATTTAGTCTGGAGTACATTTATAGTTAACAGCAGTAGTTAGTCTAAATGTTAGCTTGGATCATTTGGTCTGGAGTACATTTATAGTTAACAGCAGTAGTTAGAGTCTAAATGTTAGCTTGGATCATTTAGTCTGGAGTACATTTATAGTTAACAGCAGTAGTTATTCTAAATGTTAGCTTGGATCATTTGGTCTGGCGTACATTTATAGTTAACAGCAGTAGTTATTCTAAATGTTAGCTTGGATCATTTGGTCTGGAGTACATTTATAGTTAACAGCAGTAGTTAAGAGTCTAAATGTTAGCTTGGATCATTTGGTCTGGAGTACATTTATAGTTAACAGCAGTAGTTAAGAGTCTAAATGTTAGCTTGGATCATTTGGTCTGGAGTACATTTATAGTTAACAGCAGTAGTTAAGAGTCTAAATGTTAGCTTGGATCATTTGGTCTGGAGTACATTTATAGTTAACAGCAGTAGTTAAGAGTCTAAATGTTAGCTTGGATCATTTGGTCTGGAGTACATTTATAGTTAACAGCAGTAGTTAAGAGTCTAAATATTAGCTTGGATCATTTGGTCTGGAGTACATTTATAGTTAACAGCACTAGTTAAGAGTCTAAATGTTAGCTTGGATCATTTGGTCTGGAGTACATTTATAGTTAACAGCAGTAGTTAGTCTAAATGTTAGCTTGGATCAATTGGTCTGGAGTACATTTATAGTTAACAGCAGTAGTTAAAAGTCTAAATGTTAGCTTGGATCATTTGGTCTGGAGTACATTTATAGTTAACAGCAGTAGTTAAAAGTCTAAATGTTAGCTTGGATCATTTGGTCTGGAGTACATTTATAGTTAACAGCAGTAGTTAAAGTCTAAATGTTAGCTTGGATCATTTATAGTTAACAGCAGTAGTTAAAGTCTAAATGTTAGCTTGGATCATTTATAGTTAACAGCAGTAGTTAAAGTCTAAATGTTAGCTTGGATCATTTGGTCTGGAGTACATTTATAGTTAACAGCAGTAGTTAGAGTCTAAATGTTAGCTTGGATCATTTATAGTTAACAGCAGTAGTTAAAGTCTAAATGTTAGCTTGGATCATTTGGTCTGGAGTACATTTATAGTTAACAGCAGTAGTTAAAGTCTAAATGTTAGCTTGGATCATTTGATCTGGAGTACATTTATAGTTAACAGCAGTAGTTAAAGTCTAAATGTTAGCTTGGATCATTTGGTCTGGAGTACATTTTAAACCAGACTTGGGGTCAATTATTTTCAAAGGTAATCGATTACATTACAATTACTTTGCAATTTTCATGATTACATTACATTATGATTACATCAATTTTCAAATGTAATCGATTAAATTACAATCACTTTGTAAATGTAATCAATTACATTACTGATTACATGTAATGTCATGACAACCAATACAATAGTGTTTTATGTTATTTTGTCTCGTGTGCATCTGTCCAATATCTCTTATTTGTTTTAATGTATTTCTTAATCAGAACTATGAATTACAATTCAGTTGTAATGTGATCATTACATGCAATAACAAACAGTACATTGTAAATTATAAACAGCAATTCTCATTTTCCTATTTTTCATAAAATATGTCTTCTCTTATTACTATATATGACCAATATTGATTCCATCTCATACTATTAGTAAATATTATAACATACATTTGCACATTTTAATAATATATATCAAATAATTTCAAACATCCTGTGAAAGTCTATTGGGGATAATAAACTAGCAGTTAATTTCCTGATAAAATTTGTAATTAAGGTATTATTTATGACACCAAATTATGTAACAATCACCATTACTAAATTTCACACCATTTGAATGTTTGTCCTTGATATATAATTCAGAAGATAAAAAAACAAAAATTATTCTGATTCTAAAAACTTGCTTAAAAATGTACATAATTTCTCAGTCTGAATATGAAAACTAAATCCTTAATTTATGTAAATAGGTTTAATAAAATATCCATTACACGTTGCATAGTAACCCACAAGTAATGAAAAAATTATCATATAATCCAATATTAAAAGGAAAATCAGCACCAAAATAAAAAGCAGAAATATCACTTATATCTGAATATCAGATACAAGCCCCATTAGATTATTCTTTAAAAAAAAATCCAAAATTTTACAAATATTACAACTTGCTATTTATCAGTTAATTTGTAATATACATGTATGTATCAGCATCATAAATAAATGTTTCTGAAAATTATAATTTACATTTTGCTTTTTATATAATATCTTTATTGAAATTTAAATCTCTTTTTAATCTCGTATAGGAGTGTTTGCCGTGATGTCATAGGCTTGAGAATTTACCTGTCTGGTTGGCAAGAAATGGAAACTTTCCATTGTCTTTCATTGAAGACTCAACTTTAAATTGTCATTATTTTTTTGTTATTTAAGATAATTCAATAATTCTTTCAGAAGTGAAAATTATATAGAAATAACTAATTCACAATGAAGGTTTGATAAAAATATCCAGAATAAAAGGATTGGAAATTCAATGTTGTTTTATTTAGTTTTGAAGTGTAAAAATGCATCATTTCATATTAGAATTATGAATTTATCATATCAAAATTAAAAAATGTAAACTGACAGAAAAAATATGAATTTGCTTAAGTCTCTAAAACAATTAATAGAACCAAAATTTGTTTGGAAATAAATAAGTTATAAAAGTTTAAAAATTTGTTATTTTCCTGTCAATTACTTTATTGTTTTATTGCCAACCAAGTATTTGTTTATTGTCATGCAAATTAGTGAATATGACATCACTAATGAGATCGGCGAACACTCCTATAAGAAATCTTCATGAGATACCTATGTTTTGGTTTATATAAAATATTTCTTTATCTTATGCGAATCATGAGGACATGGTGATAGTCTTTCATAGAAGCAATTTCATATATGAAATCTTGAAAGTTGTGTCAGATAATTTAAAATTTTAGAGCTTGTTGTGTTTTACACAAGCCGACAAACTGTTTTCACTGAATTTTTGAAACCCTAAAGAAATTGAAATTGAGACATTATTTGTTTGGTTATCAAGTCTTTGAAGTCATAATTTATACTTAATATTTTTTGTAGCTGTGATAGTTTTGATTGCAATTAAGCATAAAATAATATCTACATTATTTGTTTAATAAATTTCATGAAGAAAATTCATTTACATAAATCATACATTAAATATCTAAGGAGATATATGTTTCAGTTATGACAAAATAAGTCAAAATGAAGAAATGTAATCTAAATGTAATCAGAAAGTAATCATGATTACAGGGTCAAAATGAATGTAATCGATTACATTATGATTACATGTAATCTAAAAAATGGTTGATTACAGATTACATGCGATTACATGAAAAAATGTAATCGATTACAACTGATTACGATTACCCCATGTCTGCTCCTGGGGCCCTGATTTGGTTAATAAACTTATTTCTATTTCTATTTCTATTTCTATTTCTCGTTTCAGTTAAGACAAACTAACGGTAAGTCCAAATGAAAAGTAATCTAAATGTAATCAGAAAGTAACCATGATTACAGGGTCAAAATTAATGTAATCGATTACATTACAATTACATGTAATCTAAAAAAATGTCTGATTACAGATTACATTCGATTACATGAAAAATGTAATCGATTACAACCGATTACGATTACATATTATGATTACCCCATGTCTGTTTTAAACAGCAGTAGTTAGAGTCTAAATGTTAGCTTGGATCATTTGGTCTGGAGTACATTTTAAACAGCATGTGGTGTAGAGTACAAAAACACATACATGTAGGAGAAAGGTTTGTTAAAAAAAAATCTAACACAATATAAGTTCAATTGTTTCTTTTTATAATACAATGTACATTTTTGTATTTAGTTGAACAATACATGTCTTTGAACAAGTTTTAATAACATTGTACGTTTGTCACATTTCATCAAAACTTAGGTTTATGTATTATAAAACAAAATGATAATATCTAATTTATTGTACAACAGACATACTTGATCTGTTGATTTGTGTTTTATTCAATAATCAATTATATTTTAAAATGTAGATACACAGACATTGCAAAGGAAATTATTGTGGTGAATAATCATGTAGTAAAAGAAATATAAATGATACATAGTGTCTAACTAGTAGGAAAACAACATGTACATTTTGAAATAAGAAGTTGAAGTTATCTACCCTTTTTGAAATACTAGTATGAGGTTGGAGTTATCTACTATCATTGGTTGTAGAAATTATCAATAGGTAGGGTATTAGATAATGGCCCTTGATTTTTAATGAATTCAAAAATGAAGCATATAAATTAGGCTTTCCACAATAACAAAAAGATTATCGACCACTAAACTGCTCTTAGAAATTAACCGCATCAGTGGTGTAATGGTTAGCGTGCTAGACTCGAGTGTGGTAGAACGTGGGTTCGAGCCCAAATCTGTTCAAACCAATGACTATACAATTGGTATTTGTTATTTCTCCGCTAAGACCGTAGCATTAAGGAGAAAAAACAAAGACTGGTTGGCTCGAAGTCAGGATAATGTGTCAGAGTGGGGCGACATATCTATCCACGGACTGTTGTTTCAGTGAGCTAGCACTATAAAAATCCAACTCAGCGCGTTAGTCTAGAACAAAGTGGACCTCATCATCATTTCATTGAAAATTAACTTGTTCTCCCAAGGATATAGCTGAAAAATTGCTGAGTTGGCATTAAACAACAATCACTCTATCAAGAATTAGACGATATTAAGATTACCTGGCAAATCTGCACCAATGAAAACTGGGTTGTTAATACTTTGTCGTGCAAGTCTTGATGTCCTAGCTCTTGACCTCTGTGGGCGGTCTTCCCTTTGTCTTAATTCTGTAATATCTACAAGTACAATCAAGTATTTACTACATGTTTGTATAATACTAAATCTAGTTAATCCTTTTAAATAAGTTGCTCTACACTGTATATAAACTGTCAAGTAAAACTCTTTGTTGACATATATTTTTTATCAGCTCATATAGATACAAATTGGTCAATTATGCATGACTTATAATAAGGAAAACTACTTCAAATGTAAATAAAAAAGACTCAATATATAATTTTTTTTAAATACAACATTTATTTTAAAACAATTTTTTTTAAACTTTATAGAGAAACTTGTACATTGTGTTTGATGACAGTAAAAGATTTGGAAAACAAAGTGTGACAGACTGAATAATTACAACAAAAAAGAACTTTCTAAGTGGGTTAATTTAAAATCTAAATTATCTAATTAGCAAGAAAGTCAGTGAAATTTCTATTTTCCACTTGATTTGCCACACCAATTTGATCCAGTTTTGTTTATGGTAGTTCTACTTGAGAAATCTGCTCACTAATTAGTAAGATAAGATAAGATAAGATAAGTTTTATTTATAGTCGGCATATCTAAATAACAATACAACACAAGTATGTTTCCTTTTCATTGGCTATATGTAAATTTCTTTGTTAAAGTTTGTTATATTACATGTAATATTTAGCTGTTACGTAGCATTTATATTGAAAGTTTTGCTGAGACTTGTTTAACAGACATTGCACAAAAAGACAGTTTAAAATTAAAAAAAAAAAAAAATTGGCCAAAAAGACCTCATTTTAAAGAATAATACAATGACTTCATCCATGAGCATTTTATGACTTATTAGTAAGTAAGGAAAAGATGTAAATGAACATGACAGACTATTCAACATTACACTTAGACACAAATTAAAGTAAAGGTACAGCTTGTAGTAAGAAAGGATATGGATGTAAATGAACATGACAGACTATTCAACATTACACTTAGACACAAATTAAAGTAAAGGAATAAGGCTTTTATTGCTATTCTGCATTTAACAGCAGACCATTTGCACATTTCTGACTGATTCTAAAATTATACATTGTACAAGAGTTATTTCCCTTTAAGGTGTGCAAGAGGATACCCTTTCATGCAAAAGTCAATGGAATTATATTTTTTTTGTAATTTGTTCAAAATCTTAATGTTGTAGCAACTTGTGAATTTTGTATCTGCTATAAATTTATTCTCTGATTTTTCATAAGGTTGAAATATCTACAAAATATGAGAAATTATTACACAAATTTATCGTCATATCCATTGCTCCTGATAGACCGGCTACCATTTTGCCCGTCGTAAGGGAAATAACTGAATAATTTGAGAATCAAATTGGGAATATGTAAAAGGTCTATCAGCACATTCTTAACACAATACCCAATCAAATAATATTATAGTATCATCTTACCATCATCTCTGTTGTTGGTATCTAGGACTGTAACAGATATCAGTTTACTTATATCTTTGTCTAGTTCAGATATCTCTACTCTCTCCTTCTCATACTCTTTATCTAACACGTCTATTCTTCCTTCATCTATTTCATCTTCTATTTCAATTTCAATCTGTCAAAAATAAAATTGCATATATCTAGCCCATTTATCTTGTGATTTAGTTATATGCACTTGTTACAGGAAGCACCATATGAAATCAACCCTACATTTTTTAGCTTGGCCTGATGGTGTTTAGTTTTCTTGTAACAATAAGCCAAATATGAATAATCAACAAATTCGGCAAAATAACAAATATTATCAGAAGACAATATAATGGCCATCCATAATTTATACAGTGAAAGCTGTCTAAACCGAACCTCTTTGGAACCAGGTTTTGGAATAGATAAGGAGCTTGGTTTATACAGGTTAAATTAACAAAGATTTCCTATATTGGGACTTTCATTAAATTTCGGTTTATGCAGAATTCTGGTTAATTCAGGGTTTGGTTTCACTGTATATGCCAGGTTTTTATGGATAATACCCAATGTTTCTTGAGATTATTTTTTCTTGTGAACCAGTGAGAAGCTAATAATATGGTTTATAGAAAAATATTGTATTTTCATTGGATGCCCAGCTGGGTACATCAGGCTATGCATATGGCTGTAGCCATAGATATATATCATCTGATCAAATGTTCTGGCATTGGTTTTCTATCTTATTCAGGCTTACCAAGATAATTTCCTTGTGCTGATCAATAAAATAAACATGTTATTCCTATAGTGGTTGTTTAGGAAGGAATATTTTTTTAAAGAAAATATAGAACATCTACCTGATAGTAAGTTTTACTGTTTCAAATATTAGACTATGAATCTAAGTAACAACCATTGAAATATGGTCAAACCTGTAATAAGAGGTCACCGTTGGGACATAGAAAAAGTGGTCTTTTAAGACAGGTGGTCTCTTCAATAGGTTCAATTCATATGAAATAGAAAAAGTGGTCTTTTAAGACAGCCTCTTAAAAATATGTTCAATTCATATGAAATTTTTAACAACAGGACAAGAACAAGGTGATCTTCTAATACAGGTGACTGCTTAATAGAGGTGACCATATGGGCAGGTTTGATTGTAATTAACAAGAGCTCATTATACAAAAATAACCTTGTATCATTTTAACCTTGTATCTTTTTCTATAGACAGTTAAATAACAGGACAAAATCAATATACTTACAAATTAAAGACAGTTATATAAACATGATAACCATAAATTGATTCCTCGATATCTTTTTTCTCCATAAATCTATGGTGATAAAGAGTCATATGAGTCTTATTATAAGGATGTAGTACCATAATGGTTTCAGACAATGGTCTTTATAAGGGCGTTGTAGCTATAATATAATGGTTTCAGACAATGGTCTTTATAAGGGCTTTGTAGCTATAATATAATGGTTTCAGACAATGGTCTTTATAAGGGCATTGTAGCTATAATATAATGGTTTGAGACAATGGTCTTTATAAGGGCGTTGTAGTTATAATATAATGGTTTGAGACAATGGTCTTTAAAGATTCCCACACTATTATCACCAAAGAGGTACTGCTTTGTTACATAGCTCAATCCATGATTTCCTAACGGTGCTCTAGATTCCCCTTATACTATGTACCTGGTTGACCTTATAACTATAGAATAACAGCCGTCATGAAGGTCGAATCAGACATTATCACCAGAATGACAGCCGTCATGACGGTCGAATCAGACATTATCACTAGAATCACAGCTGTCATGAAGGTCGAATCAGACATTATCACTAGAATGACAGCCGTCATGAAGGTCGAATCAGACATTATCACTAGAATAACAGCTGTCATGAAGGTCGAATCAGACATTATCACTAGAATCACAGCTGTCATGAAGGTTGAATCAGACATTATCACTAGAATCACAGCTGTCATGAAGGTCGAATCAGACATTATCACTAGAATAACAGCTGTCATGAAGGTCGAATCGGACATTATCACTAGAATCACAGCCATCATGAAGGTCGAATCAGACATTATCATTAGAATCACAGCAAGTCAGGAGGCTTATGTTGCTTAACACCACTTTCAACAATATTTTTGCTATATCATGGCAGTTAGTTTTATTGGTGGAGGAAACCGTTGAGTATCCAGAGAAAACTACCGACCTGACAAACTTTATCACATAATGTTGTATCAAATACACCTCGTCTGAGCAAGATTTGAACTCACGTTAGTGGTGATAGGCATTGATTGAATAGCTATAAATCCAACTACCATACAATTACCACCATGACGGCCCTATATCTTTACCATTAGACTAAATAAAATAAAGAGCCTGACCATCACCAACCTCTTTTAAAAAAATTTGAATGAGAATTTGTTTTCAAAGTAAAGAATCTTCAAAAAGCCATTTAATGTTAACAGTTTTTACATTAATGAAAGACAAATACTATAAAGACAAACAAAATTGAAACAGATGATAGGATTTTGTTTGTATTTACTAGGGGAACAAATGATCAATAGAAAATTATTTAATAAGTCTGAATAAAGTGAATCAGGAATCAAAGAAAACTGAAAAGTCTGAACCCAGTACATGTATAAGGAACAAAAAAAAATCAAACCAAAAAATAAATTCCTCCCAAACTCATAACATATTTTGGTTATCCTAATGTATGACCACAAATCTATCTGTACATATACATGTAGTTTGTTTGTATGAATATCAATTCTTTAGGGGTCATGCTAATTGGACTTACATATTTACCTAAGCAATCAATACCTATATACATGTATCCCTGTATTTATGAGTTTAATTCCTGTCCATGGCAAGGTATAATATATACACAATAAAACATTATGTGATCAAGTTTGCCAGTGATTTCTCGGGGTACAGTACTAGAAGTCCCTGTCAAAGGCCTCCACTCTTATCAGGCCAGATTTCAGATGCACTGATATAGTAAAATATTACTTAAATTTTCCCCCTCGATAGAGGGAACCCTTCTTCTAAATCTAGACTTTTTCATTGCAAAAACGTTAGCCTTATAAGAGGGGGGTTGCAGTACACTTCAAACTTTATCTAAATTCTCTTCAATTTTTATTTATAGGGTTAGGGTTGTGGTTTCACTTTCAACAGTATTTCAGTTATATCACGGCGGTCAGTTTTATTTGTGGAGGAACTAGGATTGCCCGAAGAAAACCACCGACCTGTCGCAAGTCACTAAAAAAACTTTATCAAATAATGTTGTATTGAGTACACCTCGCCTTGAGCGAGATTCGAACTCACAACGTTAGTGGTGATAGGCACTGATTGCATAGGTAGTTGTAAATCCAGCTACAATACAATCACGACCAAGACGGCCCCTTTACTGAGATAGTAAAATATTACTAAATTGTTCTCCTCAAGAGAGGGCACCCCTCTTATAAGGCTACTCTTTCATTGCAAAAACGGTGTAGTCTTATAGGAGGGGGGTTGCTGTACTCTGGTTTCTTTCACCAATAACACTTCAAGCTTTATTAAAATTCTCTTCAATTTTTATTCAGGGTTAGGGGGGTTAGTGTTATGTTGTTTTACGCCATTTTCAACAGTATTTCAGTTACATCATGGCGGTCAGTTTTATTTGTGGAGGAAACCAGAGTACCCGGAGAAAACCATCAACCTGCCGCAAGTCACTGACAAACTTTGTCACATAATGTAGTATCCAGTACACCATGAGCGGGACTCGAACTAACAACCTTAGTGGTGATAGGCACTGATTGCATAGGTAGTTGTAAATCCAACTATCGTACGATTACGACCACGACGGCCCCTCAGTTTTTATTTATGAGTTGTCCTAATACCTGTTGTCTTTGTTCATGTCTGGCAGCCATTTCATCTCTCTGTACTTTCTTTATTTTCTTTGCCTTGGTGTGTTTTTCTTCTTTTTCACTCATTTGTTTTTGTTTTTCATTAAATCTTTTTGCTGCGGCAGCCACTCCTTTTTTTAGTAGAAAATAAACCAGTAATACATTAACAACAGTGCACATGAAGACTATTTAATTTTGAGAAAATCAAGCTTGTATGGCATGACATTAGGGTAAACCAGAAGATAAATTCATGGCAAAAAATATGTCTCCCTTCATTAAAGGGGAGACATTATTATTTTACTCATGTTCACACAGGCTCCTATATTAAACTTTAACCCATTTAGATAGGACTTCAAAACTGAACATTAGAGACATTTGGTCCTCTCATATATCTGAAATGGTAAATAAAAGCTACAACAAATCTGTTGGAACACCACTCCAGACAAAACTTTTGGAATTCAATAGAAGAAAACTGCATCCAAGAAAGATTTTTGCGTGTTGGTCCCTTTCGGCTCCCTTTGACCCTTTTATCACGGAAACCGTAAGAGCTAGGTAAAATCTATTAGTTAATCACAGGTAGGAAATTTCACTACGAATCCAAATAGAATTTTAAAAAAAGCTATCAAAACCAGACTTTCAAAAAAAATCATAAATTTTAGGTGTTGGTTCCTTTTTAACCCAGTAAGAGCTAAATATGTTGGGATACATCACACAGGGATTTTTCAATGGAAAAAACTGCATACAAATCAGACTTACAATTTAAAAAAATTATAATTTTGGGTGTTAATCCCTATTACCTTGGAAACTATAAGAGCTTGTTCAAACCTGTTTGAAAAACACCTACAGCAGATCTCATGATGAAACCAAAGAAAAAAAAACTATTAAAATCAGACTTTTGTTCCCATCATAACTTTGAAACAAAAAGAGCTACAACAAATGTTTTGGCACTGGAATTGTAATGTAAAAAAAACTACATTTAAACTACAAAGGTTATCATTTCTGGTGTTGGATCCTTTCAAACCTTTTTTTTTTTATTTTTTATCTTGGAAACCAATTGTAATAAGAGCTTAGTAAAATCTGTTTACAAAACACAGACAGGAAATTTCATAAAAAACAAAATAAAAAACACTATCAAAATCAGATTTTCTAAATTTTGTGTGCTTTCCCAACTTTTAGCCCCCTTTATCTTGGAAATGGTAAGAGCCATAAAAACTCTGTTGCAATGTACTATGTAAATTGAAGTTCATAATACACATGGTGTAAAAAAATCATTGTAATTGGTTCACATATACAAAAACAGAAAACATCCTTTTTGGCAACTTGGGACCTCTTGTTTCTGCATTGGATTTCTGATCACAACAAACACATAAACTTTGTAGAGGTCTATCTCATAAACATTTCTACTAAGCTAAGGTCCAAAAATTGGCACAATGATTTCAGAGAAGAAGATTAAAATGTAAAAGTTTATTGACCACATGGTAATGAGGATAATCATAATGACAGATGCTGCTGACAGACACAAAGTGATGACAATACTTCATACGACCTTTTGGGTGTGGTAAAGCTAAAAATATTTTCAATGACTTTTATAATAAATTTCAAAGGTTAAAAGTACTATCAATGATTTTGACTAATAAATTTCAAAGATTAAAACAAACGTGCTATACATGTTTTTGATTGTATATGTAATGATCCTTGGTTTTTTTTCCGTATTTTCCAACATTAAAAATTGTCTGCATCTATACAATATTTAGCCATGTAAGCTATCTGTGATTGTAGTTTCTAAGCCAGCAGTATGTCATTATAATTCAATATTTGATGCTACCAATATGTCATTTTACTGTCATTTTACTGCCGTAAACAACTGGATTTTTTTGCAATACATAATTTAAAAATTGAGCAAATAATACCAATATACATTTATAAAATTGCCATTAAAAAGATGATATTCCATTTTTTATGTATGTTTTATCATAATAAATAAATACATAGATGGAATAATTCTAACTTTTCTCAGGTAGAGCCTACAGGTACAAAATGTAAAAACCCCTTTGATGAATTCTAACTTGTCTCAGGTAGAGTCTACAGTTACAAAATGTAAGAACCCCTTTGATGAAAACTCTAACTTGTCTCAGGTAGAGTCTACTGGTACAAAATGTAAGAACCCCTTTGATGAAAACTCTAACTTGTCTCAGGTAGAGTCTACAGGTACAAAATGTAAGAACCCCTTTGATGAAAACTCTAACTTGTCTCAGGTAGAGTCTACAGGTACAAAATGTAAGAACCCCTTTGATGAAAACTCTAACTTGTCTCAGGTAGAGTCTACTGGTACAAAATGTAAGAACCCCTTTGATGAAAACTCTAACTTGTCTCAGCTAGAGCCTACAGGTACAAAATGTAAGAACCCCTTTGATGAAAACTTTAACTTGTCTCAGGTAGAGTCTACTGGTACAAAATGTAAGAACCCTTTTGATGAAAACTCATCTGTTTTAATAATATCTTTCAGTAGTTTTAAGCTGTGTAAACATGTTTAATCAGTTAGAACTATTTTCTGAAATATTCTTACACATTAAATTCCCCTTGTTTTACAAATCATATCATTACATACCAAAATGAATGTTTTTCATGCACTTCTCACTAAGGTAAGGAGCAAGCTATTTATGCACATAATTACTCAATGCCCTACGTTTTTATCCTACATGCCAACGCTATATGTAGATCACCCAGTATAGAAATTTAAGATTGCATAATATATGTATCATTCCATGCTTAGCCTTATCATTTGAAAAATATGAATGAAGGTTGCAGAGATGTTTAACAGAATGCCTGTCGAGTCAACTGATGATAAGTGCAAAGTGCAGAAAAATAATAAAATTGGATGCAAAATTTAACATTTAATTTATGTTTCTAATATGACGTCCTTCAAACGTTTTGAGTCCAAACCTGTGGTAAAAATATAGTCTCTAACATTGTTTCCCATTTATTACGATAATTTCTCAAATCAAGATAGTTAAATTTTCACATTTTAAAGTTCTCGGTTACCATATATTTTGGTGAGCAAAAGAATCAAACAAATTTTTAGTGGTTCATTAGAGAAACAATCTCTAACATTGTTTCTCTAATGAACCACTAAAAATTTGTTTGATTCTTTTGCTCACCAAAATATATGGACGTTTTTCACTTTCTCAAATCGACATCCAATGACGTCACTGACGTATACGTCACACCCGTTAAGGAATGTTTTTGAAGCAATGATGGAGAAGGGACAAGATTCCAGATGAGGGGTTCTTGATGACGGTATGGTTAATTACGGTTAGTCACGGTTAATTAAACGATTTTATTGATATGACATTTTGCAAAACATAACATTTTTACGGGAAAAGTAGTGTGAAATTCTTATCTCACCCACGGGTTGAGACATAATTGCATAATTGACCAATCAGCGACTGAGAACAAACTGATCCACACGTTGATTATCGATTTCTTCTCACACGGGTTGAGAAGTGTGAAAATTGAACAAGAATTAGAGAAATAATATATACCTACACCCATTGTAATTTATGACGTAATCGACAATTTATAACGATATTATACAAATTTTTACATATTAGAATCGAAATAATTCATGGAAGCCATATGTATATATTGTTTTTACCATGGGTAGGCCTTTATGTCAGCTTTTTACCTCTCGCTAAATTGTAAACTCATATATAAATGTATATTTGTTGGTACAGTTAAACTTGTCTAAGTCAAACCTCCTTGGGACCAAATTGTGTGTTCGTAATAGACAGGCGTTCAGACTTAAAAGACTAAATTACGGTAACAAAGATTTCCTACATTAGGACTTTATTTTTATAGTTTGGTTGATACAAGATTCCTTTTTATTCATGACTCGAATTAGACAAGTTTTACTGTATATATGGAATATTAGGATATTGTGAACATCTTGGGCTCCAATACAAAACTGTATGTGTCCAATGAAAATGGTAACATGCAGGGATAATTAGATATATAGACAAACCTACCCATGTGATCACCTCTACTTAAGCAGTCACCTGTTTTAAAAGGTCACCTTTTTCTTGTCCTGTCATCGAAAACTTCATTTGAATTGAACTTTTTTTAAGAGGTCACCTGTCTTATAAATCCACTTTTTCTTTTTCCCAAAGGTGGCCTCTTAATACAGGTTTGACTGTATAATGAATTTCTGGTGATGACTGGAATCCATGTAACACTTTAATATCCAAATGTGAGAATATGCCAGTAACCCATAATATAATATAAGGTATATATGTATGTACTAATGTAGGTAAACATGGGTAATTTTTACATCAATATCAGGTTGCATACCTTGCACATAATTATCTAATTAGCTATTTTCAAAAGGTGTGCTGTAAAAATAACACATAGATTAATACAAATTCTAACAAACTTCCATAAAAATCCTAAAAACAAAATACATGTACACATGTATCTTGTATGCTTAAAAACAAAATACATGTATGCTTAAATTACATGTACATCAATAAAGATCTCTACTACTGGTTAAGGGTACCAGTTTATGACATGGTAGTGCAAGCATCATTCGAGGACTAACTATGCATATTTAATTACAAGTTTGTGCTGTGGCAGCCATATGAAATTTCAAATTGGCAAAAAAAAACACAATCTTGGTGAAGACCAAATAACAGCTTGAATTGGGATAAATCATTTCAATCCTTATTTTTCACTGTACTTCATTTTTTGAAATACAGTAAAACCTGCCTTAAAGGACACCTCTATATATTAAAACAATCTTGGTGAAGACCAAATAACAGCTTGAATTGGGATAAATCATTTCAATCCTTATTTTTCACTGTACTTCATTTTTTGAAATACAGTAAAACCTGCCTTAAAGGACACCTCTATATATTAAAACACTGTCTAAAAGAGCAGTCTCAATTTTCCCATCAATGAATAGTGCATACAATATTAACTTGTATATAAAGGGCACATTTTCAGGTTCCCTTGAGTACCCTTTATATATACAGGTTAGATTGTATAAGGACCCCCTGGGATTATCAGTTGACACAACTTTTGAGAAGGTCATGAATCATTCAAGCTTGCTTACAAAAACCTGCAATGATTCAATGGATCAGGGATTCGGAAGATTTTTAAAATATCAATAATGTCCTTCTTAAGTCTTTTTGGCTTTCTGATTAAGGTAGTTTGTGGCTTTAGTTTAAATTTGCACATGAATTCTACACATGTTTTTATCATGAATTCTACACAGGTCTTTATCATGAATTCTACACATGTTTTTATCATGAATTCTACACATGTCTTTATCATGAATTCTACACATGTCTTTATCATGAATTCTACACATGTCTTTATCATGAATTCTACACAGGTCTTTATCATGAATTCTACACATGTCTTTATCATGAATTCTACACAGGTCTTTATCATGAATTCTACACAGGTCTTTATCATGAATTCTACACATGTCTTTATCATGAATTCTACTCATGTCTTTATCATGAATTCTACACATGTCTTTATCATGAATTCTACACATGTCTTTATCATGAATTCTACACATGTTTTTATCATGAATTCTACACATGTTTTTATCATGAATTCTACACATGTTTTTATCATGAATTCTACACATGTCTTTATCATGAATTCTACACAGGTCTTTATCATGAATTCTACACAGGTCTTTATCATGAATTCTACACATGTCTTTATCATGAATTCTACACAGGTCTTTATCATGAATTCTACACATGTCTTTATCATGAATTCTACACATGTTTTTATCATGAATTCTACACATGTTTTTATCATGAATTCTACACATGTTTTTATCATGAATTCTACACATGTCTTTATCATGAATTCTACACAGGTCTTTATCATGAATTCTACACAGGTCTTTATCATGAATTCTACACATGTCTTTATCATGAATTCTACACAGGTCTTTATCATGAATTCTACACATGTCTTTATCATGAATTCTACACATGTTTTTATCATGAATTCTACACAGGTCTTTATCATGAATTCTACACATGTTTTTATCATGAATTCTACACATGTTTTTATCATGAATTCTACACATGTCTTTATCATGAATTCTACACAGGTCTTTATCATGAATTCTACACAGGTCTTTATCATGAATTCTACACATGTCTTTATCATGAATTCTACACAGGTCTTTATCATGAATTCTACACAGGTCTTTATCATGAATTCTACACATGTTTTTATCATGAATTCTACACATGTTTTTATCATGAATTCTACACAGGTCTTTATCCTTTACATACTGAATATCATCTATTTTTTTTTCCAATATTACTTTACTCCCTTAATCTTATAAACTTTGCAACAAACAGGAAAAGGATCTGTTTCAAAATATATTTAAATATACCTTTAAAATTTCTTTTACACTTAAGAGTTAAAGTGTAGCTTACTATCACCAAAAAGGCATATAAAAATAAGTAATTAGATTAAACAGACCAAAAGATACATCTATTACAGTGATTTATCACGTCGTGTCTCTGACTGTACTGTAGTTGCTTTTGCTTTTAATTGAAATGCTTTTCTGAAATTAATCAATTATATAAAAAAAAAAATTCTGAAAACAGGATTGTTCCTCTGTTTTGGCTGTAATATCTTATTTCTAAGTCAAAAATGGCAATTTTAGTTTTACTGATTTTCACACTTTAATTTTCATGTTAATTATAAAGAAGATGACCCCATATTTCTTGCATTTTTTTCTAAATGATTATAAACTTTCTAAACAAAACATAAAGAAATTCTATCATAAATAATTTAAACACTTCATCTACCTTAACACACACACAAAAATTAAATACATGTACGGTAATAGAAAAATTCAATGATCATTCATGTATATTTTGGGTACAATTAGACAACTATTTTTTATGCAGATCTGTTCTAATTGTCTCTCATGAGAATCTTGAATTATATGATTGACATATATTACACATAGTAGGTAACCAATGAAAAACACGGGTACATCCTTATTAGATTCATGACAAAATAACAGTATAATGGACAGGAAGTTTTAGAGAAATGGAACTAGAAAATATAAAACAATTGATTAAAAAGAGCTGAAATAATAGCATGTTAATATCAATGTATGAAAATAAATCTACAGTGAAACCTGTCTAAACGGAACATCCTACATTAGGACTTTATTTAAGTTTGGTTAAGGATTCCAGCTTATTCAAGTTTTGGTTTAGACAGGCTTTACTGTATTACTTTTAGGATCATCATCACATTTCTGTACAAGTGACTTTTGGGAATAAATGATCATGATGATCTCTGAAACTAGTAGTAACTATAAACATGACAAATATTATACAATTATGTACTAATATTAATAACAAGACTCAAATAAAAGCATACCTTCCTTAGCTTTCTTTTCGGCTGTTTGTGCAGATTTTGCTCTCGGCCACAAAACAGGAATATTTTTTGATTTGGCACTTGCTGGTCTCTGTATTGAAGTCTTTTTTCCACTACTGAGTCCATCACTCCCTGGTCTAGATAATGAATTAGTCTGTCCACTATTATCACATTTCTTTTTTGACGGAATATCAGAGTCTACTGGTTTCTCGACAGGTTTGTTTTTTCTCCTTGCTGGACTACTGGCAGGTCTCCTGGCAGGCGAGTTTGATCTCTTTCGAAGTGTTTTAATTTTGTCTTCCTTTGGTAAAGTTTCTTTTGTAATACTGTCTATTTCATCAGCACCCGATACGGGAGAAATCATTTCATTACCTTGTAACTCTGACGTAGTATATATATATATATGGTTTTGTTTCGATACAATATTTACATTATCTGTAGTGCTTGGTGAATCAACATCTAGATCATTAGATTCAAACTTTAATCTCTCATTTGACTTCCTGTCAAACGAATATGCATTTTTTGAAATTGAAGATGGCTGTACAAAACTTCTTGAACGTCGTAAATTAGTTCTGGGTTCATTTGAATTATTTGAGTGCTCATCATACGTTTGACTTCTACGTATATCACTGTCCACAACTCTAGAATGTCTCACATCATTTTCAGATTTTAAAACATTTTTGTGATCATAACTAGACGAAAGTGTTTTTGGAGAGCTGGATTCCACTGAATTCTTTTTCTCTGGTTTAGATTTTTGCTTTAACTCCTTTATTCCCCTCAAAATTTTGTTTAAAGCACCAAAGGCTGTGATTCCCATTTCGTTGAGTTGTAATGCTGTTAGCTGAGGCACTTCATTCATGTCAATTTCATTTTCAGAAAATAGTTTTATGTATTTTTCTTCCTCTATTAGACCTAGACCACTAATCCAGTCTTTCACATGTGGATCACATTTCGAAAGTGCAATATCAATTGACGAATTACTTGATTCCTTTTGACTATTTTGTAACATAGATGACACATCTTCCGTGGAAGCGTTTTTTCTTTGGTTAGATGACATAGATAATATTTTGAGAACTTCGCTATCACGACTTCTCTCTAATGCCTGTGACGGTTTAATATTTGTCTGTTTTAGTTTGCTAGTTGGGGGTTTATATGTAAGTTTTTCATCTTTTGAAACATTCTCCGGAGATGGTTTGTTAGGATTTTCTATACTTTTAACATTGAGTAAATTATTTTTCTTAGTTTGATCAACCTTATTTGTCTGTGAATCTAATCTTGTTTTGACTTCACTTTGTGGTTTGAATGCTGTTTTGTTTGATTCTAACTGAGATTTTGGTGGTCCTTTATGTGAATCTAACGGTAATTTTGATTGTTTCCTATGAATAACTCCGGCACTCGCTTTTTCAATCACTTTGCTTTTTAAAATGGAAAACTTGTCACATTCTGTATTTAAATTTGAATCTGTTCTTGATTCATTTGTCACAAGGTTTTTGTGGTTTTCACTATTTTTATTTGAACTCTGACCCTTTGATTCTAATCCATTATATTCCTTATTAGAAATGCAAACAGATTTTGTTTCCAATTCATTTTGATGCTGACTGGTTACAACTGGTTGACCATCCTTAGAACTAGTTCTGACTCGTTCATTCTCTTTTTGATTTGACTCATATTGTTTATTTCTCCTTTGTCTTCTTTTGTTTATTGCCTGATCAACAATATTTTTTTCTGGCTCTTCTAAATCATGAGCAGTTCTGTAAGAATGTAATTTTCCTGATCCTCCACGTTGCCAAATAGATCCTCCAATTTCTTTCCTAAAAAATAATGAAATAAATATAAAAATTGAATGCATATTTTACGATATTATAGTTAAATTTGATATGAAAGATAGTAATGACACATCTAAAAAAAAAGAAGAATATACGTTTCATTCTAAAAGGGTGTCAGGTTTGGTTTGTCTTATGGTGTTTTATGCTACTTTCAACAATATTTCAGTTATATCATGGCGGTCAGTTTTATTGGTGGAGGAAACCGGAGTGCCTGGAGAAATCGACTGACCTGCCGTAAATCACTGACAAACTTTATCATATAATGTTGTATCGCCAGAACGGGATTCGAACTTAGTGGTGATAGGAACTGATTGCATAGGTAGTTGTAAATCCAACTACCATATAGTCACGACCACAACAGTTCCCTACTGTATAATGTCACAAAATTAAAATAATATTAGATGATGAACACATACTATATCTTGATATCAAAGATAAATAGAGAACAGTCGATACAACATGGTATTGCCGCTATGGTTCAAAATCCAGATTTTAATGACAAAGCTCAACAGAAATCCTGATTTTAATGACAAAGCTCAACAGAAATCCTGATTTTAATAGTCAACCATAATATCTACTTCAATTATCATAATTCAACCAAAATCTATACCTTTATAGTACTTCTTGGTTTTCAAAGTGGGGCAGGGGACGTTGTGATCGTATGAGAGTTGGATTTACAACTACCTGTGCTATCAGTGTCTATCACTGCTAAAGTTGTAGGTTTGAACCCTGTTCATGGCAAGGTGTACTCGATACAACATGATGTGATAAAGTTTGTCAGTGACTTGCAACAGGTTGGTGGTGTTCTCCAGGTTCTCTGGTTTCCTCCACCAATAAAACTGACCGCCATGATATAACTGAAATATTGTTGAAGGTGGCGTTAACTTAAGCACCATAAAATATAAAAGAGGGATTCTTACAAAACCCATACCTGTTAACCCTCCCCCTTTGCATGGGAATCTCCCGCGTAAGAGCCTTATCTCCCGCATGGACTGGGTCTCCTGCACGGGAGACATTAATCTCCCGCACACACCTTTTCCTCCCGCACGATCTCCCCCCAACAAAAAAATCAAGTACAATAAAATCTTGACCTACATTTTGCGATCAATATTTCTGGAAATTCCCCATTTGGAACTCCCGTGCTGATGAAAAACGCCGAGAGATACGAATGGTAAAGGTGTTTAAATGATATCCGGTTATTGATCTGTTTGACACCTTTACAGGTAAATTGGGTCATGGAGATTAATTAAGGTGTTGATGATTATACAACAATTATCCACTGATTGACAGTTAATTGGGGATAAGGAAGTGGGTTTGTGGCACACGCTTAGATGATTAGAAGTGTGATAGCGGCAATTAAAAATAGTTATAAACCGTTGTGCAAACAGGAGTCGGACAACCTTTGATGCAGAGGAAAACTTCTTATTTTGATCAAACGTGCAATGAATTCATCTCGGATTGAGTTGTTATGGCTTGTTTGGGACCAAAGCCGATCAAAGTATTATTTAAGGACTAAGTTCCAGGATGGAATTGATAAACCACAAAAATGCCGAAACGTATGCTATCACCCAACGCACCAGCAGCAAAGTGACTTTTAATTTTAGTGCTCTATGACTTTATTGTTCAGAACATTCTGTCTTCATTGTTATTGCTTTGTTATAACCTTATGATTATGAATGATTATGAATAAATTATAAATACAGTTTTTATCCTTCATTCATCATTCATATGAAACACTACTAATAAGACAGTAAACAATATATATTGAAATGGGATGCAGTTGGTTCAATACTGAAACAAACAAAAAGAAAACATCAATTAACAATAAAAACATGCATCAAATACGTCGATAAAAAATCTCCAGTGATGAGACCAAATCTCCAGCCAAAAATTTACAAATCTCCAGTTGTAGCATAGCAACTCTATCACATATATGCAACTACAAGGTACAATTTTGCGCGTTTAAAGGCGACGCACAAAATCTCCCCCTTAGAAGAGTTGGTAGGGGGGAGATCTCCCCCCTAGCAGTTCCCAGAGGTTAACAGATATGACAAAACCCCCTACATACACTGTATGTGTGTTCCTTTAGGACTTGTCCATGTCAGACTGGTTAATTTTAGAACATTTACTTTAAAATTAAATATTTTAATTGTTTAATTATTTCTGTGAATTGAAAAGCGCAGGGTAGCTTTTTTTTGGGCTTTTGCCTCAAGATTAGAAATTTGACATGAATGTTTTACAAATTACTATAAATATGAGTTGTCTACCTTAGAATGCCTCTAACACTGCTATCATCTTCAAGTTTATATCTCTGATGAAGCATCAGGGCATCTTCTAAAGCTTCCACCTCAGCATGTAACTTTTTACTTTCTTGCTTTAACTTTGATAGCCTGCAAGATAAAACATTTCAAAATAACTATATTACCGTTCTTTCCCTAGTATTCGAATCCCACTCATGACGAGGTGTACTAGATACAACATTATGTGATAAAGTTTGTTAGTGACTTGAGGCGGGTCAGTGGTTTTATCTGGGTACTCCAGTTTCCTCCACCAATGAAACTGACCTCCACGATATAACTGAAATATTGTTGAAAGTGGCTTTAAACACAATTACCCTAACCCAATTCTTTCTCTAGTAAATTTTGCATTATTGATACTTTTCGTTTCCATGGTTATCATTACTATTTTTTTTATTATTTTTTTTTCTTCTATTTCTAGTAAATCATCAGTTAAATGTACAACATTAATTTTTTGTATACCTTTGAGAACACATATAATAAAAATGTAATACATGGTGGGTTTTTTTACATTTGAGAATGAGCGTTCTTTTAATGTTTTTAATGTACCAATACCATGTTAAAAAAAAAATTCAACCTTAGTCATTTCTTGATCTACTCACATGAAATTCTAAGTCTGTATATAACAAATCATCAATTAATTAATTTACAATTTAGACTATAAAATCATCAAACTTTGTACCATACAGCTTCAATTCAACAGTAAATTATCTCCCTTTGTGTCTACTGAAACTTACTTTTTATCATTTCTAAGTCTTACAGATGCCATTATTTATCTTTTTCAGTATCTGAAAATAAATGCACAATCTCATTTAATATAAAAAATTATAATTTATTTTTTTTTGTTTACAGATGGAAAATTTCTTAACATATCTTAATGTATAAACTACATATATACTTAACATATTTTTTATTACTCATTCCACAACATTGTAGAATAATTGACAATATATTTTTATGCATTTTTGAAATACCGATATGCCAGATTATGCAATGCATGTTTAAAATTGTTTTTACTTTTCATGTTTCAACTCAAATCATGACTAAGGAAATGGGAGACCTCAACAGAAGATCAGACAAGCTAGATTTGTTATATTTGTTTAAAATACAATAATGTCAATATGCCAGTTCATTTTTACATCAATAACAAATATGGAATGCTATCTTCTCTCCAACAAAAAAAGGTTTCAGAAGGAAACTAGAAGAAAAAAATCAACAAACAGTAAAGCTCTAATAGTGAAATATATGGTAATTTGAACTAAAAGGATAGTGCATTGTACTGGGAATGAAGAAAATTCAAAGCAAAAGTGGGGGTTTTCTCTGCAACAAAGAAAGTTTCTCAAGGAAACTAGAGAAAAAAAATTGAAACTCTGAGTAATATATAGGTGACTTGAACAACAAGGATAATGTACTGTACTGGGCATGCTGAAAAATAAAAGCAAAAGTGGGGGTTGGGGTGGGAAAGGGGATTTTTCTCTCTAACAAAGAGCATTCCTGAAGGAAACTGTGTCTTTGTGTTGAAGGTTTGTCTAACATTAGGACATTTGTACGATATTTCATAAAATATGGTAAAATTTGTCATAAATATCATAATGAATGCTTTTAGTGACCTTCCAGTAAACACATACAATTGTAAATTATCATATCTGATTATTTAATTAATAATAGTAGTTCTGCTCTGTCCTAAAACATTGGATAGGGTGAGCAAGTCTTAGTTTAAATATATTTTATTAGTAATAACAACAAATGGATAAGACACAAGTTTTTCAACTTAGAACATCTTCTAAGGGCGGAGTGAATGATTGAACTATAGCAAAAATGTCACAAAATTGATCATGTGATACATTTATTGAGGGCAATATTATTAACAATGTTATTTTTAGTTAAAATGCATCTTTAACTACCTGTACTTAAACCTGTAAGAGATCATTAATTTTGGCAGATTTGAACTAGAAAATATGCCTACAAAATGTACATTGTATCAGGGCTCCCACTACTTTGAAATCAGAGGGAGAAGTGACTTCTCTTTCAGGTGCTGACAAAAGAGAGAAGTGGTGAGAGTACAGGGAGAAGTCAAAATATTTCTCTAATTGTACCACTTTTCACATTCACAGGGCATTATCGTGGCATTTCGTATGTTATAATGTATTTGTTATCCATTAAGGTATATTCAGTACTTAGTTGTTTAATTCCTTGTTCTCTCTGATTTACATATATCCTTGTATTTGTTTTTTGCTTGTTTGTATTAAATAAACTCTTTTCATATTCTTTGTTTTGTCTTGCAGATGATAAAGGCACATATATGATAGTCAATTATTGTCCAATAAATAATAAATAAATGAAATTGAATAATAAATTTTATTTCAACATCAGCATTGTTTCTTTGATCTTATGTATACAAATACAATCAAACAATCGACCAAGCTATATCACAAGCTGTGAAATTGCTAATTATTTAATAAAATTTTAATGAGTGTATATTATTTATATTGCTTCTCTTTAATCACTGATTGATATTAATTAAGAAACTAATCATATCCACAAAGTTAACAATCCCTTTGGATAGCCGCCATAAAACCCCAAATAAATGAAATGAAACAATACCGACGTTATTTTTCCCCCGAGTACGGATCCGTAGTACAGTTTATATATTCGTAACTGTTTCGATTACGTCCCTTTACAATGGCGGTTTGAAAAACGCAAATTTTGCAGTAAAAAAATACCGACGTTTTACTGTTAATACAGTTTAAATTAGCAAAGTGACTTGGTAAAATTACAGGGCGACTTCCACTTCTCTTTTGGCACTAGTACAAAGCGAAGTGGGCAGCCACAAGGCGACTTCTTCAGCTGAATCGCCGTCCATGACAAAATACGCATCAGAATGCATCAGGGGATCAGCTTTTCAATTTGCAGAATACATTTGTTAGTGCTTGTGACGAGATCTGAATGGAGATACAGAGCAGAAAATTTCTTCAAAAGACAAATCTTAACGAGATTTTTTATTGTTGTTTATGCCAAATGAGCAAATTTTCAGCTATGCCTATATCATGGCAAGAACAAGTTATATTCATTGAAATGAAGGCTTTGTACAAGACCACCACGACTAGTTGGGTATTACAGTGTTAGCTCACTGAAACAACAGTCTGCAGGGGAAACAAGACAGTTCGGCACCCGTTGAAAAAGACAGTTCGGCACCGTTGAAAAAAGTGTCAAATCGGCACCGCATTTTCTTTCAAATATAAATTGGGTAAAAATTGGCAAACAAGAGCCTGGGACCCCGTTTTCAAAACTGCTGGATCCGCGCCTGATGCAGCAATGATTCGGGGCTATTTTCACAAAAAAAAATTAAGATTAACATTGATCGTAAGTTATATTGAATTGTTCATTTTTATCTTGATTTTTTTTTGTGCCTCATCAGAATGATATAGCAACAACCAAAATTATGAAGAAAGCAGGGTGAACAGGGCAGGGTAGAAAATTCTTCTTGCAAACCCCAAAAAGCAAAATAGACAAAAACCATTCGTATGCAATTTTTCCTCATAAAAACAACAACCATATTATATGTTCAGGGGTTTCAAAGTGGGCCGGTACCCGGTACTTTTACCCGCCTGAGATCGTGTATAGTACCGGCAGAAATTACTGAACCCCCCAAAATTAGCCGTGGTCAAAACCACAAGTACGATGGTCGATAGGCTTGTGGAATATTTTTCATAAAAAATTAATGATCACGTCAATTGCTGAATTCTCGCATTCAAATCGAACAACTGCGTCACGACCAAGTTGATGGGATATTCCCTGTTTTAAAAATAACTTTACCTTAGAATCGTAAATAGCAGTTAGCGCATGCGGTAAATAGATATGTTTTCGCCCCAATATCTTTTCATCCTTGTGTAAAACTCGGACCGGAACAAAGCTGACATCATTTCAAAATAAAAGAAATGACCGATTACAAATTATGTTCAAACACAATTTAGTGTAATCTTCAGTAATATAAGTATGATCATTATGTATTATGAATATATGACTACACAATATTTTGTGCGATATTTTTTATCCATTTAAAACCCAGGGTCGAATCATTCTGGGGCGTACTGTCTTGTTGCTCAACTCCGTCTATATTGTTTAACTTCCGGTATATAAAAATAAAAACCTACATGTATGGCTAATTTATTTACATATTTTGACGGGGCCCTACCGCGGTTGTTCACGGAAATGAAAGTGAGCTGAAAAACATTTTTAAAAGGGGGTACGAGGAGATAAGGGATAGAAAATTACTAGAAATCTTGAAAAAGGACCGGACATGGCTCAAATGTCAAAACGTCGGTCCCCCTTTTTTTCCAAAATAATTTAACTTTTGTGATTCAAATGTTAATAAATGTCTTCCCGCGAATCGTTTTTGTTCGAACATTGTTTTTGCACATAAGTCGTGAAAGTAACAATATATATTGTTTTTGTTTAATTATATTTGTATTGATCTATTAAAATTATAAATTTTATTAAAGATTGATGATTGCAAATTAAATTTATATGTTTCATCATAGGACGTATTCTATATACGTCCTTGGTTTCATTAATTATGACACTTATATGTCTTGATCCGTGCCAATGGTCTTTGATGAGTTTAATTACTGGTAATAAAGTAAAAAAAACACACAAGCCAAGGTATTGTGAAAAAGAAAAGGACAAAGCCAACAAAAGAATTTTGAGAAGTTTAAGCTTTGATAACAATGGCTTGGTCAAGCCTAGCTGCGGAACCGTAGCTCTTTATGGTCCTTTTGGTTTTTTTTAAGATATGGCAGACTATCTATGAATAATCTTGGCTGAAGTCTGTAAACTGAAATATTCAATAAAGAAATTGGGGGGGGGGGGATTTTTCTTTCAAAAACACTTAATGTTTTGCAGTCTCTGAAGTACATTTTTTGATCCACAAAATGCTAGATTTCAGGAGCTTCCGCCCCCTGGACCACTTACGGCCCCCAGCCTAATTTTTTAGGTACCTCCTAAAATTTAAGAAGTACCTCCTATTATAAAAAAACTTTGAAACCCCTGTATGTTACGCTTTGTTCAAATCAGAAATAATTGGAAGTTTTGTACGTAAAATCAATGAAAAAAACACAAGTGCCGAATTGTCCGGGTGCCGAACTGTCTTGGTGCCGAAATGTCTCACACAGGTGCCGAAGTGTCCTGGTGCCGAAGTGTCTAGCATTCGTCTGCAGGTATACATGTCACTCAATATTTCGTACATATCCTGACCGGAGTCCACGACAACCAGTCTTTTATCTTTCCCCCATATGAAGGGACAATGCTGCATGCTTGGCGGAGAAGCAGCCGATCTGGTTTCGAATTCAGGATCTTTGATTTTAATAACAAATCTTACAGGCTCTGACATGTGATGTGATGCTGTATTCTCGTCCTGCGTCGGTAAAATGGAATGCATCACTCAGTACAAAGCAATGTTCTGTGACATTGCCAAATTGGTAGCTTGAGCTATAAATATGGCTGTTACTATAATAGCCAGCGTGTTATTTCTTTTCAATCACAACAAAAAACGCACCTTTCTATTCGAAATAGATAAAGAAATCTTCGTGCATCCTTGAAAACAACGGTTGTGTACATTCGAGACGGTGAACTCTCTTATTTAGAAACCACAAAACGTCCATAAAGGCCCCATCTGGTACCAAGAATTCACATTATAGGAACAATAACTCTTTATTCCCACGTTTTTTCTCCCACATAATATACGATTATCGTAAAAGAAACCATACGTCCATAGGTACCCGATTTGTGGACCCCCCTTTTTTTTATTCATCACTTTTGTGGGACGTTTTCATTAATATGAAACCGGCACGGCCATGAATGCTCGCGCATCTGAAAATTATCTGGCAATTTCACGCTCATCCAGTGCATCAAAAAGTGTCGAGATTTTTTGGGCCGAGATATATTGGGGACGACTTTTTTTAGGGCCGAATCTAGTCTCATTCAATCGGGGTCGTCTCATTACTCCGACAGTCATAACTCCGACAGTTATTTCTCCGACACTCATAACTCCGACAGTCATTACTCCGACACTCATTAATACTCCGCCGGACCATGCATCCCGGACTGTATCATCATATCCTATCTAATCGCAACTCCAAACAACTATAGGATAATTGCACGGACTGGATATTGAAAATATGATCACGAGTGCCGCAAAACGCATCAGATTAAACGAGTGTGCGGAACTTGCTACGCGCACGAGTTTAATCTGAATGCGTTTCGGCACGAGTGGTCATATATTCAATATTCACGACGTGCAATTGATTATTATATTTATTTCATTGACGAAAATAAAAGATATAGTCGAAAATTTAGATGAACTACCCAACAGAATACTTCCAAACTTGGCACATTTGTTAATTTTATGTGCGTTTACAAGTGTCATGTGCGGAGTCAATAAAGAAGTGAATGAAAATAACAACAACAAGAACCAAATCCAATCTTGGTCTTTTATATACAAACACGGGGAGCACAGACAACAATCTAAAGGGGAAAAAACACACAATTACGAGCCCAATGAGTTCGACCGAATGCGAGTGAAGCAATTTCTGTCTGAAACTGTTGCAATGCACCCGCAGTATTGGTCGCGGGTAGTACGGGTCTCTTCAACAAACCCAATTTCGTACGCATCTGATGCAATGGTAGGTAGGTGTCGCTCAACTATGAGACGACTTGATAACTTGAAAAGGTAGACCATGTATTTTTGCTATCCTGAATTTTGAGGAAAATATGACGGGAATCGAAGAAACAAACTAATCAGAGAAAGCATTTTTATTAGATCTACATGAAATAATATTTTCTTTTGTAAAAAATATTGTGTTGGGCCGCGCTGAAAAGCTTTAAAAACAATAGCGCTGCATACGAAAAAAAACTTCCGACTCTGGGATAAAAACCATGCCCCTTTCAAGTTAAATGGGCAGTCCCGTACTGTATTTGGATTGCTAAAAGCGCCAGAATTGCAAAGACTATCGGTCACTGTCGAAGTATTAAGAGTCGGAGTAATGATTGTCGGAGTAATAAGTGTCGGAGTAATGACTGTCGGAGTATTGAGTGTCGGAGTAATGACATTATCCCATTCAATCGAGCTGTCGTTCCTTTATTCGAGTTATCGTTCCTCACGAAATCTCAAAAGTTAACTTCCACGTAGAAACAAAAATTGTTGTCAGTATGTCAGAAGAGATTTAATAAATTAAAAAATAATATGAAATCGGCACGGCCATGAATGCTCGCTCATCTGAAAATTATCTGGCAATTTCATCAAAAAGTGTCGAGATTTTTTGGGCCGAGATATGTTAGGGACGACTTTTTTTAGGGCCGAATCTAGTCTCATTCAATCGAGCTGTCGTTCCTTTATTCGAGTTATCGTTCCTTACGAAATCTCAAAAGTTAACTTCCGCGTAGAAACAAAAATTCTTGTCAGTATGTCAGAAGAGATTTAATAAATTAAAAAATATCAATATAAGTAAAACAAGCTAGCAAAATGACTTTTATTACACGCGGGTTCCGGGTTTCAGTGGTATCGGACGTACGAGAGAGGGTACGAGACTTCAGGATCACATTTGCGCTTTATGTTAAGAAGATCTTCATTAGTTGAGTGTGTTAGTGTGTTACCCGGAAACCGGTGTTTACAAAACGTAGAAAAAAAATTTCTTCGACAATATGTTCAACCATGTTTGTTAAAAAATCCCAAGTACACATTTTATACCATAAAGAGCTCGCTTAAGCTCGCATATCAATATAAGTAAAACAAGATAACAAAATGACTTTTATTACACACAGGTTCCGGGTTTCAGTGGTATCTGACGTACGAGAGAGGGTACGAGACTTCAGGATCACCTTTGCGCTTTATGTGAAGAAGATCTTCATTAAGTGAGTGTGTTACACGAAAACCGGTGTTTACAAAGTGTAGAATTTTTTTTTCTTCGATGGTATGTTCAACCATGTTTGTTAAAAAATCCTAAGTACACATTTTATACCATAAAGAGCTCGCTTAAGCTCGCATATAAACAGTGTTGAACAACTTCAAACATTACCAAAAACTCAATCCGAGATCGATATAAGCCCATTTCTAAAAACACAAAAACTCTCCTCTACTCAATTCTAATATGAAACCGGCACGGCCATGAATGTCGCGCATCTGAAAATTATCTGGCAATTTCACGCTCATCCAGTGCATCAAAAAGTGTGGAGATTTTTTGTCCGAGATATATTAGGGACGACTTTTTTTAGGACCGAATCTAGTCTCATTCAATCGAGCTGTCGTTCCTTTATTCGAGTTATCGTTCCTTACGAAATCTCAAAAGTTAACTTCCGCGTAGAAACAAAAATTATTGTCAGTATGTCAGAAGAGATTTAATAAATTAAAAAATATCAATATAAGTAAACCAAGCTAACAAAATGACTTATTACACACAGGTTCGGGTTTCAGTGGTATCGGACGTACGAGAGAGGGTACGAGACTTCAGGATCATCTTTGCGCATTATGTTAAGAAGATCTTCATTAGTTGAGTGTGTTAGTGTGTTACACGGAACCGGTGTTTACAAAGCGTCGATTTTTTTTTTATTCGTCAGTATAATGTGCAGCCATGTTTGTCAAAAAATCCTAAGTACACATTTTATACCATAAAGAGCTCGCTAACGCTCGCATATTAAAGGTAAACAACTCTGGAGCAGCGAAAGTTGAATATTTGACGAAAAAAAATAATTAAAAATATAAAAATCCAATTACCAGCAATATCCATGCATGTACGCCTTTCTCAATCACTCATCTCGATGTCTATACAAAAATTATATACAAATCGGTCGTCTTTTGCGCAATCGGCGAGGTTTTCGCGACCGGGTTGCTTCACTTTCCATCTTACCAAAAAAAAAGTTGGGACAATTAGTCTTAAAACTTTTCAGTAATGCTGAAAGAAAAACAGATTGAGTTTTTGGTAATGTTTGAAGTTGTTCAACACTGTTTATAATGAAAACGTCCCACAAAAGTGATGAATTAAAAAAAATTAAAAAAGGAGAGCTCCACAAATCGGGTACCTATGAAAGAAACACGGCATATTTTACAATTTATTCTCTGTAATGCAGAACACAAACGAAATGCAAAGACTGACATATTTTATCTTGATTCGGTACGGTGATTCATTAAATGACTATTTCACTGCGTAATATTGTCAAGTATCGTACTTTATTCTAACGGAAGACTTATTCCTCTCAACTAAATAACTAGGTCGCTTAATTAAACTTACATGTCGGTTAAAACTAAGCACTATAGATTAATTGAAATGTGCACATAACGATGAATTGTAATTATTATTATTTTTTTTTTTAATTGGTCGCTTCAGTCCACAGGCACTTGTTTCATTCAAAAAATATATGCCCCCTCCTCTTCCTTACTTCAAGGTAAACATCTACCCTTTTCCCCTTCCCCACTTCGCCTCAATATTTTTCGCTTATTTGTGATCCTTTCGCTGACCCAATTATATCGTTACACTCCCGAGATAATTCTCTTTTCGACTGCCACATTTAAATATACCTACCGGGTCCCTCTCAGACGAATTGGACAAGAATAGTCAGCGAACGTGGCTTAGTGAAAATTTAAGTCATTGAAACGGATACAGCCACTTCCGGTCCGGTTTAAATTGATTTAGAAAATTTTAAAAAAAGGTGCTTTAAAAATCAAATGTCAGTAATTTGGAGTTGAAAATATTTTTATAATCTGCATTGGAACAATTATCTGTATTTTAAAGGCTTACTTTACATTTGAGAGGAGATGATCATGTGGCATTGTTACACATGGCCGGTCTAGAGAATTCCGAATGCATATGAAAAATCCAGCGCAAACCGGAAGTGGCTGTATCCGTTTCAATGACTGAAATATTCACTAAGCCACGTTCACTGACTATTCTTGTCCAATTCGTCTGAGGGGGGCCCGGTAGGTATATTTAAATGTGGCAGTCGAAAATAGAAATATCTCGGGAGTGTAACGATATAATTGGGTCAACGAAAGGATCACAAATAAGCGAAAAATATTGAGGCGAAGTGGGGAGGAGGAAAACAGTTGATGTTTACCTTGAAGTAAGCCCGGGAAGAGGAGGGGCATATATTTTTTGAATGAAACAAGTGCCTGTGCTTCAGTCGTACAACAAATTAAACTGTACTGGCTGCATTACTCCCAGCATCAATGTCAAAAAAGACAATTCCACTTTTTGGTTTATTTGGCTTGGTCTAAATGATGATCAGAACCCGAGCTCCACTGCTGATAATAGTAGTACAATTATTTTCACCAA
Organism: Bathymodiolus brooksi; assembly: GCA_963680875.1. NCBI lineage: Eukaryota > Metazoa > Mollusca > Bivalvia > Mytilida > Modiolidae > Bathymodiolus > Bathymodiolus brooksi. Next base: position 82,966,903 of record OY804582.1, on the reverse strand, counting down.
TCGCATATCAAGTTTTCATAAGTGATGGCTTCATGTCTTAATGCAGTTGTATATTTAACCAACCGAGTTGATCAGAATTACTGAAAGTGTTTGAATGTATCCAATGAAATAGCAATCTCCAAATTAAAATGAAATGATTATCCCAATTCATATTTAACTATTTAAAATATAATCCATTAATTGAATAGATCGCAAACTACATGTATCCATTAAATTACATCCGAGATCAATACTTTTTAATCTCGGATTGATGCATTGTATTCTACCCCCTGGTTGGGATAACCTTTTTCGGGTATGTTCAAAGTCAAAAGATTGGAAACCCAAATGTATAAAGTCATTGAGAACAAGTAAACTAAAGAACATAAACAGGTTAGACAAAATTGGCTAAGGTCACGTATGACTGAGGGAATTGGAATCTTAGTTTTGAAAAGTTACATTATTAAGGAACTGTAAATTTCAATAATAAAATTTAGGGTGCACATATTGTTGGTGCATACTTGGTTTTTCAATAAAATAATGCTTATGGATATAAAAATAATAAGAACTTTTAATCATTAAATTTTCAGTATGAATCTCTTATCTCTTGAACACTATTCTGGAAAAAACATAGCCAGAAATCATGGGTGATTTTGCTCATGAATATTCATAAACCAAATCGCGTCATTTATGACGTCAGCAAATAAACGTTGAACCATATTTGGAAGAGGCTGATGAAAACTCGTATCTATTTTTTTAAATGATATTTCATCACAGTTTTGATCACATAAACAAACTTCATAATTATTTGTGATCGTATCAAGATTAATTGTCATCATATGTTTATTAGGAATCCGATGATGTGTGTAAAAGATCGAAAATATATTTAATGCACTGCCCCCCCCCCTTTTTTTCCACGAAATAAAAATATGTAAATAAAAAATATAATGTGCATTTTTTTTCAATTTCTGCCCCACATAAGTATTAGTATGTCATTGAAATCGTTTAGTATATATATTGTTAAATTTTTTGAACTTTATATATCGGCAGTATTGTTACCAATTGTATTATAGTTACTTCTTCTGTTGTTTTGTCGAAATAAAAAAAATACCCTTGTGGAGCCTTTTTTTAATTGTTTATTTACATTTACAATGGAATGCGGTGCTTACTCAAATAATGCTATGTCTAGCAGAAGCAGTTTTACGAAATAGTAGATATTTTTGCATGAACCCCTATTGAATCTCTACTAGAAAGGTAAAAAAAACTAGTGAAGCCCTCTTTTAAATTATCGTGGGAACCTTTAATTTTTCAGCAAACTATTTATCGAAGAAAGATTCCTCAACAATGTTACCGGAACTGACCGAATTTGTCCCGGCAACTAGAATGGGGATTGCAAGAAAAGTGCTTTAAGGTCTTGAAAGCCGTGCAGGATGCATTTTTTCACTTCTTCTCAATGCTTTTGAATGGTGCTTACGCTTCAAAATTTGAAACTGGGTGGGAACCTTGAGTTTTCATGGTACAGCTGTAATATTTTGAGATATTGTTCAAACCGGTGCATAGTTTGATTTTCTATCCCGGCAATTAGTCCGGCCCAAGCTAACAGAAAGTTTCCCGTTCAACTATATGTTAAAATCCAAATTATCTTTGAGCCGCCATTTTGAATATGCAAATAAGCAAATCACCTATCATTTCTGGCTATGGGATGTCTTTTTTTATCACCATTATTCACGTCCGTATCCATTTTAAGATATGTCGGGCTATAATACATGTTTGAAACAACGACAACGAAGTTAAAGTTAATGAATTGTAGAATTTAAGCATCAATATTGAATCGATGCATGCTCATATCACACCATGATATTACATGCTTCACAATATTTGAAACATATGTTACATTGATTAGCTTAAATACTTATAGATTCAAGATTCATTTTACATGTATACATATTTATATGTTTAATGTACAAGATTGTAAATAATCGGTATAAAATCTTGTAAAGCACTTAAAGGGGCATTATCTGACAAAATCGTCAATTTTTGTTACCCATAAAAACTATCTGATATTATTGATGCCTTATTAAAACGTGTTTATGTAACTTATAAATGTTATGAAATGTACGCGCATCGGGGAAAAAAGGTGCAACTGCTCGTGTTTTAAGATCGATGAAGAAGTGGACGCCATCTTATTAATTATTGGCATTGTTTACGGAGTTTGTCGAATCGTCATTAAATCAGTACAACAATGCATTATTTCTTATTTTCTGTGAATCTGCTTTTAGCCGGCGTTAATTACGGACAAAGAACCATGCAAGTTTGCAGTTAATAAGCGACAATATACAAATGATTCGTTTTTACCTGTCACTAGTAAGGTCAGTTGCATACGGAGAAAGCAAGGTCAAATTATTTGCTTGCAAGGAAATAATAAATCGATGGTAATTTTCGTTCTCAAAAGGCGAAAATAAGCTGCTTAATGTGAAATATTATAGTATTATTACGGGATGTTTTTCATATTGGCCTAGTTATAGGTCCGAGGCCTGCTGTATTGGCCTGAGGCGCAGCCGAACGCCAATACAGCAGACCGAGGACCTATAACTACGCCAATATGAAAAACACCACGTAATGATACCATTACTAATTAACCAGTCCAATATCTCTCGGGACTTTTCCTTGCAATTGTCCAAACGTCTAGTGGATTCCGATCTAGCTGTTATTGGACTGACTGGAATTGGGCCAATACGGAAAATATCCGTATTGGACTGGTTTTTGCCGTATTGACCCAATGAAAGTTTTTATATTGTATTAACAGATTTGACCATATATAGGCTAATAAATCAAAGTTAATTAATAATTACCTTTATTACATACTTAGTTCAAATAAAGGCATTTTTGTATGACCAATATGACCGGAAGTAAACTGTCCATATTTTCACACCCCGGGAAAATAGCCGGTTATTGGATTACTACAAGATCATTTCCATATCGCGGCCCATATTGGCCCGGGCCAATATGGGCCTCGACTTCGTCTTAGGTCAATATGGGTGTCTCTTTTCTAGATGTCGGAAGTATGTAATAAATAGTTTAATACATGGGCATTTCCATATTGGCCTGGTTATCATCCCTCGACCCATATTGGACCTCGACTGCGTCTCGGGCCAATATGGGGGTCTCGGAATGATAACCAGTCCAATATGGAAATGCCCATGTATTAATCTGTAATTATTTCATCATTTTAAAGCTATTTACCAATTTCCAAAACATATAATTTTTTTGGTCAAAATCGTAGCTAATAAGGGTTCGATCCATAATTTAACCTTAATTTGTAAATACATTTCAATCATTTTCACACATAAATTTTATTGTATTATAAAATGCAACTCAACCATCAGTTTATACATAGACTCATATAACCTAGTTCCGCTTGCATGCATTTGTATATACTTGCAAAGTATCGTTTCACGCATGGAGATACACTTTATGTAACAATTTAAAAATGTCTTTTTATTTTCTGTTGTTAAAAAATATTAGGTTTTTTATCGTGTGAAAACAATTTCCTGTGGAAGTTACTCCAGGACCACGGCTTCTTACAATATCTTAGTGCACGGTTTCACGGGCGTGAAACAGCATCAGTAAACTTACATTTGTACATAGGGTCGACACGTGTAAGTTGCTGTTAACATAAGATTGTATGAATATGGACACGAACAATTAAAATAAAGGAAAGAGAGATGCAATAATAATGAAATTTATTGAAAATGAATATGTAAACAGAAAGTTAAAAAAAGGAGGGGTAGTAATTCCGTGTCACGAGCGCCTGTGCACGGTTTATAAGAGAAGAATTAAAAAAAACTTTCATCCTATATGTTAAAATGACAGACATCTTATGTTTCCTCAATACCAATAATGGACAAACTTTGTAGAAGACAACATTCATGTTCATTTTGAGAACTATCTGCCATCTTGTCGTTTCGAAATTGAAAAAGATACAACACTTCGCCAAGACCCTTACAGGATCAATTATGGTGAGGTCCGTCGCTGAGTATAAAGTGGTTCTGAAGAAATGGAAAATATGAAAAGCTTACAATATTTGGACGGACATGCAACTTAATTGAGCCTTTGGCTAAGGTGAGCTAACTAGAGGCTCGTCTGAGCATGTATCGCTCACCTGGTTATTCATAGATTATTTTAAAATAAATTTTTATTAAGAAAAGCTCGAAGATACAAAAAACTTACCAAAGTTGTAATCAGAAGCCGTAAATCGAGGGACAGACAATGCAATGGCCAAAATAAAAAGGACAAAAGGATAAACAACCATCTACAAAACACCACACAAAATACCGGTAGTAACGGATGTCATATTTGAAGGTATCAAACACACCACACAAAATACTGGTAGTAACGGATGCCATATTTGAAGGTATCAAACACACAACACAAAATACCGGTAGTAACGGATGCCATATTTGAAGGTGACAAACACACCACACAAAATACCGGTAGTAACGGATGTCATATTTGAAGGTGTCAAACACACCACACAAAATACTGGTAGTAACGGATGCCATATTTGAAGGTGTCAAACACACCACACAATACCGGTAGTAACGGATGCCATATTTGACGGTGTCAAACACACCACACAAAATACCGATAGTAACTAACGGATGCCATATTTGAAGGTGTCAAACACACCACACAAAATACCGGTAGTAACGGATGCCATATTTGAAGGTGTCAAGCACACCACACAAAATACCGATAGTAACGGATGCCATATTTGACGGTGTCAAACACACCACACAAAATACTGGTAGTAACGGATGTCATATTTGAAGGTGTCAAACACACAACACAAAATACTGGTAGTAACGGATGCCATATTTGAAGGTGTCAAACACACCACACAAAATACCGGTAGTAACGGATGTCATATTTGAAGGTGTCAAACACACCACACAATACCGGTAGTAACGGATGCCATATTTGAAGGTGTCAAACACACAACACAAAATACCGGTAGTAACGGATGCCATATTTGAAGGTGTCAAACACACCACACAAAATACCGATAGTAACGGATGCCATATTTGAAGGTGTCAAACACACCACACAAAATACCGGTAGTAACGGATGCCATGTTTGAAGGTGTCAAACACACAACACAAAATACCGGTAGTAACGGATGCCATATTTGACGGTGTCAAACACACCACACGAAATACTGGTAGTAACGGATGCCATATTTGAAGGTGTCAAATACATCACACAAAATACCGGTAGTAACGGATGCCATGTTTGAAGGTGTCAAACACATCACTCAAAATACCGGTAGTAATGGATGCTATATTTGAAGGTGTCAAACACACCACACAAAATACGGTAGTAACGTATGCCATATTTGAAGGTGTCAAACACACCACACAAAATACCGGTAGTAACGGATGCCATATTTGAAGGTGTCAAACACAATTTTGAAATTAGACCACCCAAACACTATTTCACCACCCTTTGGTTAAAAATGGTTCTATTGTTTCAGAAATTTTGTTTGTTTGTTTTGTTGTTGTTTTGTTTGATGGTGTTTAACGCCACTTTCAACAATATTTCAGCTATATATCGTGGCGGGCAGTTTTATTGGTGCAAGAAACCGGAGAATCCGGAGAAAAACCACTGACCTGTCGCAAGTCACTGACAAACTTTATCACATAATGTTGTACACCTCGCCCTGATCGAGATTCGAACTCACGCCATCAGTGGTGATAGGCACTGATTGCGTAAGTAGTTGTAAATCCAACTACCATACGATCACGCCACGACGGCCCCAGAATTTTGAGTTAAATGTGAAAAGGCCATATGAACCTTAGTTCCAGGGGAGCTAAAGGGTACTTTCCAGTGAATAATACGTTGGAGGGTGTCATGTAGTGTTTTACCTCTATGTTCTTTTTATAGTGACGACGGCCATGCTGGTCAGTTGATGGTACTTTCACTAAATAATTCAAAGTTTGGTTATTTTGTTAATCACATTTATTCCACTGAGCTTGAAATAAAAGACATCAGAGATATAGCTCGTTCTGCTTCATACCATGACATACAGCTCGAAATTGACAGTGAGAACCGGTTAATAATGAAACGTCACGACAAAAAATTATTTCAATTTCCACATTGTGAACTTTCCATTTATATGTAGCAACCTTCCAGCATCATCCTTTATATGGAATATATATCTCTCAGTTTATACGATATTCCAGACTTGTGGTTCCTATCATAATTTCGTTGATAGAGGATTGTTGCTAACAAGGAAGCTACTAAACCAAAGGTTTCTAGTGTACAAGTTGAAGTCATCACTTCGAAAGTTTGGCCGTCGCCACTATGACTTGGTTTATCGTTATGGAACATCCGTCTTACAAATGACCACAGATATGTTGTGTTTGTCTTATTTACAATCCGGTCCTTTCATCATTCACGGTTTATCACCGGGTTTGTAACAAGAGTAATACGACGTGCGTCACTAATGGAATAGGAACTGCTCATCCTTCCGGAGCACCCGAGCTTACCCCCGGTTTTAAGTGGGGTTCATGTTGCTATATCAGTTTTCTGTGTAGTGTTTTGTAGATCATCATTTTTCTTTTTCTTTATGTCATTGTATTGTCTGTCGTTCGATTTACGGCTTTCGATTACCCCTTTGATCTTTGATATCTTCATTTTTTTCAATTTAATAGGCGCCCTAAATATATTTGTTATTTTTTCTCATTCTCCTATCTTACAAAGACGTACAATTATTTTGCTGGTGGGCCAAGAATTTCAAGTATTTGTTTTCAATATTAACATTAGAGCTAAGCTTTGAAAACAATATTGAGCATGGCATGGGATGACCTTTTCTTTTATGTACAAGAGCTAAAGATAAATGTGGTCACCTGCTATGCTTGTTAAACCACGTGACTTTCAACAACATTTCAGCTTATTCGTTGTCCGTCAGCTTTATTTGATGGGAGGAACAGAAGTGATCGGAGAAAACCAAAGACCTGATTTGTAAATCGTGGACGACAATGATAACATTGCATCCATTGCACCTAACCATTCACCACTGGATGTGTATTTAACCTGCTACTTGTGGTGATGAACACTGATTGTAATATAGATGCATCCAACTATCATACGATCGCGGTCACCACAGCTCCTATGGAAACAAGATATCAGTCATGGACAAAAATGGGAGAAAATGTACCTGATTTTTTAATCCTTGTTAGATGTTTTAAAAAAGAAGTCAAGCATACAACAGGAAGCAATAAACAGTCTGGATGCAGATAATAAAACAAATTTATATTTAAAAAGATATACAATTTTATTATTTACCTAAGCTTTGCATGAAGTGATACAATAGGGCGACATATTTCGCATAATTTCTACAACTTCCCTGTGTTAAGAAAAAAGAAATACTGAAATTCCAACCCCATTCAAAACTGGACTGACTGGAATTGGGCCAATACGGAAAATATCCGTATTGGACTGGTTTTTGCCGTATTGGCCCAATGAAAGTTTTTATATTGTATTAACAGATTTGACCATATATAGGCTAATAAATCAAAGTTAATTAATAATTACCTTTATTACATACTTAGTTCAAATAAAGGCAATTTTGTATGACCAATATGACCGGAAGTAAACTGTCCATATTTTCACACCCCGGGAAAATAGCCGGTTATTGGATTACTACAAGATCATTTCCATATCGCGGCCCATATTGGCCCGGGCCAATATGGACCTCGACTTCGTCTCAGGTCAATATGGGTGTCTCTTTTCTAGATGTCGGAAGTATGTAATAAATAGTTTAATACATGGGCATTTCCATATTGGCCTGGTTATCATCCCTCGACCCATATTGGACCTCGACTGCGTCTCGGGCCAATATGGGGGTCTCGGAATGATAACCAGGCCAATATGGAAATGCCCATGTATTAATCTGTAATTATTTCATCATTTTAAAGCTATTTACCAATTTCCAAAACATATAATTTTTTTGGTCAAAATCGTAGCTAATAAGGGTTCGATCCATAATTTAACCTTAATTTGTAAATACATTTCAATAATTTTCACACATAAATTTTATTGTATTATAAAATGCAACTCAACCATCAGTTTATACATAGACTCATATAACCTAGTTCCGCTTGCATGCATTTGTATATACTTGCAAAGTATCGTTTCACGCATGGAGATACACTTTATGTAACACTTTAAAAATGTCTTTTTATTTTCTGTCGTTAAAAAATATTAGGTTTTTTATCGTGTGAAAACAATTTCCTATGGAAGTTACTCCAGGATCACGGCTTCTTACAATGTCTTAGTGCACGGTTTCACAGGCGTGAAACAGCATCAGTAAACTTACATTTGTACATAGGGTCGACACGTGTAAGTTGCTGTTAACATAAGATTGTATGAATATGGACACGAACAATAAAAATAAAGGAAAGAGAGATGCAATAATAATGAAATTTATTGAAAATGAATATGTAAACAGAAAGTTAAAAAAAGGAGGGGTAGTAATTCCGTGTCACGAGCGCCTGTGCACGGTTTATAAGAGAAGAATTAAAAAAAACTTTCATCCTATATGTTAAAATGACAGACATCTTATGTTTCCTCAATACCAATAATGGACAAACTTTGTAGAAGACAACATTCATGTTCATTTTGAGAACTATCTGCCATCTTGTCGTTTCGAAATTGAAAAAGATACAACACTTCGCCAAGACCCTTACATGATCAATTATGGTGAGGTCCGTCGCTGAGTATAAAGTGGTTCTGAAGAAATGGAAAATATGAAAAGCTTACAATATTTGGACGGACATGCAACTTAATTGAGCCTTTGGCTAAGGTGAGCTAACTAGAGGCTCGTCTGAGCATGTATCGCTCACCTGGTTATTCATAGATTATTTTAAAATAATTTTTTATTAAGAAAAGCTCGAAGATACAAAAAACTTACCAAAGTTGTAATCAGAAGCCGTAAATCGAGGGACAGACAATGCAATGGCCAAAATAAAAAGGACAAAAGGATAAACAACCATCTACAAAACACCACACAAAATACCGGTAGTAACGGATGCCATATTTGAAGGTGTCAAACACACCACACAAAATACCGGTAGTATCGGATGCCATATTTGAAGGTGTCAAACACACCACACATGGCAAATACCGGTAGTAACGGATGCCATATTTGAGGGTGTCGAACACACCACACAAAATACCGATAGTAACTAACGGATGCCATATTTGAAGGTGTCAAACACACCACACAAAATACCGGTAGTAACGGATGCCATATTTGAAGGTGTCAAACACACCACACAAAATACCGATAGTAACGGATGTCATATTTGAAGGTGTCAAACACACCACACAAAATACTGGTAGTAACGGATGTCATATTTGAAGGTGTCAAACACACAACACAAAATACCGGTAGTAACGGATGCCATATTTGAAGGTGTCAAACACACCACACAAAATACTGGTAGTAACGGATGTCATATTTGAAGGTGTCAAACACACCACACAAAATACCGGTAGTAACGGATGCCATATTTGAAGGTGTCAAACACACCACACAATACCGGTAGTAACGGATGCCATATTTGAAGGTGTCAAACACACAACACAATACCGGTAGTAACGGATGCCATATTTGAAGGTGTCAAACACACCACACAAAATACCGATAGTAACTAACGGATGCCATATTTGAAGGTGTCAAACACACCACACAAAATACCGGTAGTAACGGATGCCATATTTGAAGGTGTCAAGCACACCACACAAAATACCGATAGTAACGGATGCCATATTTGACGGTGTCAAACACACCACACAAAATACTGGTAGTAACGGATGTCATATTTGAAGGTGTCAAACACACAACACAAAATACTGGTAGTAACGGATGCCATATTTGAAGGTGTCAAACACACCACACAAAATACCGGTAGTAACGGATGTCATATTTGAAGGTGTCAAACACACCACACAATACCGGTAGTAACGGATGCCATATTTGAAGGTGTCAAACACACAACACAAAATACCGGTAGTAACGGATGCCATATTTGAAGGTGTCAAACACACCACACAAAATACCGATAGTAACGGATGCCATATTTGAAGGTGTCAAACACACCACACAAAATACCGGTAGTAACGGATGCCATGTTTGAAGGTGTCAAACACACAACACAAAATACCGGTAGTAACGGATGCCATATTTGACGGTGTCAAACACACCACACAAAATACTGGTAGTAACGGATGCCATATTTGAAGGTGTCAAATACATCACACAAAATACTGGTAGTAACGGATGCCATATTTGAAGGTGTCAAACACATCACACAAAATACCGGTAGTAATGGATGCTATATTTGAAGGTGTCAAACACACCACACAAAATACCGGTAGTAACGTATGCCACATTTGAAGGTTTCAAACACACCACACAAAATACCGGTGGTAACGGATGCCATATTTGAAGGTGTCAAACACAATTTTGAAATTAGACCACCCAAACACTATTTCACCACCCTTTGGTTAAAAATGGTTCTATTGTTTCAGAAATTTTGTTTGTTTGTTTTGTTGTTGTTTTGTTTGATGGTGTTTAACGCCACTTTCAACAATATTTCAGCTATATATCGTGGCGGTCAGTTTTATTGGTGCAAGAAACCGGAGGATCCGGAGAAAAACCACTGACCTGTCGCAAGTCACTGACAAACTTTATCACATAATGTTGTACACCTCGCCCTGATCGAGATTCGAACTCACGCCATCAGTGGTGATAGGCACTGATTGCGTAAGTAGTTGTAAATCCAACTACCATACGATCACGCCACGACGGCCCCAGAATTTTGAGTTAAATGTGAAAAGGCCATATGAACCTTAGTTCCAGGAGAGTTAAAAGGTACTTTCCAGTGAATAATACGTTGGAGGGTGTCATGTAGTGTTTTACCTCTATGTTCTTTTTATAGTAACGACGACCATGCTGGTCAGTTGATGGTACTTTCACTAAATAATTCAAAGTTTGGTTATTTTGTTAATCACATTTATTCCACTGAGCTTGAAATAAAAGACATCAGAGATATAGCTCGTTCTGCTTCATACCATGACATGCAGCTCGAAATTGACAGTGAGAACCGGTTAATAATGAAACGTCACGACAAAAAATTATTTCAATTTCCACATTGTGAACTTTCCATTTATATGTAGCAACCTTCCAGCATCATCCTTTATATGGAATATATATCTCTCAGTTTATACGATATTCCAGACTTGTGGTTCCTATCATAATTTCGTTGATAGAGGATTGTTGCTAACAAGGAAGCTACTAAACCAAAGGTTGCTAGTGTACAAGTTGAAGTCATCACTTCGAAAGTTTGGCCGTCGCCACCATGACTTGGTTTATCGTTATGGAACATCCGTCTTACAAATGACCATAGATATGTTGTGTTTGTCTTATTTACAATCCGGTCCTTTCATCATTCACGGTTTATCACCGGGTTTGTAACAAGAGTAATACGACGTGCGTCACTAATGGAATATGAACTGCTTATCCTTCCGGAGCACCCGAGCTTACCGCCGGTTTTAAGTGGGGTTCATGTTGCTATATCAGTTTTCTGTGTAGTGTTTTGTAGATCATCATTTTTCTTTTTCTTTGGGTCATTGTATTGTCTGTCGTTCGATTTACGGCTTTCGATTACCCCTTTGATCTTTGATATCTTCATTTTTTTCAATTTAATAGGCGCCCTAAATATATTTGTTATTTTTTCTCATTCTCCTATCTTACAAAGACTTACAATTATTTTGCTGGTAGGCCAAGAATTTCAAGCATTTGTTTTCAATATTAACATTAGAGCTAAGCTTTGAAAACAATATTGAGCATGGCATGGGATGACCTTTTCTTTTATGTACAAGAACTAAAGATAAATGTGGTCACCTGCTATGCTTGTTAAACCACGTGACTTTCAACAACATTTCAGCTTATTCGTTGTCCGTCAGCTTTATTTGATGGGAGGAACAGAAGTGATCGGAGAAAACCAAAGACCTGATTTGTAAATCGTGGACGACAATGATAACATTGCATCCATTGCACCTAACCATTCACCACTGGATGTGTATTTAACCTGCTACTTGTGGTGATGAACACTGATTGTAATATAGATGCATCCAACTATCATACGATCGCGGTCACCACAGCTCCTATGAAAACAAGATATCAATCATGGACAAAAATGGGAGAAAATGTACTTGATTTTTTAATCCTTGTTAGGTGTTTTAAAAAAGAAGTCAAGCATACAACAGGAAGCAATAAACAGTCTGGATGCAGATAATAAAACAAGATTATATTTAAAAAGATATACAATTTTATTATTTACCTAAGCTTTGCATGAAGTGATACAATAGGGCGACATATTTCGCATAATTTCTACAACTTCCCTGTGTTAAGAAAAAAGAAAAACTGAAATTCCAACCCCATTCAAAACCATCAAAATTTATGTAAATAAATTGCTTGAAATAAAAAATACATGCTTGTTGGCTAACAAATACATTGTACAAATATGGAATTCTGTCATAATTATAATGAGCATCTTGAGAGACACATTATCGAATTAGTCCCTGTTTTATGTTGGTGCACACAGGTCCAGGATGGAATGAATAAAGGCCTCCAAGATTTTGAATGATCAGATGTCATTACCCCTGCTTTTCTTGATCAATTGCTGAAAAGAGAAAAATAAAATAAAATTAATATACATTGTACTACGTAATTGCACGATATTTCTATTATGGTCAAGTCAAACCTCACTGAACAAAGTTGTTCCCTTTTTATGTACACAGAAAATTTTAATTACACCAATTTATAACTACATTTAATTGGATTTTTTTCTGAAGTAAAAAAAAAAAAGGTTTTCATAATTGTTCCTGAAACATTTTTTCTATTTAAAATTGTTTCAATCAAATACAGGAGTGGAGTGAGTTGGTAACCCAATTAAATACAGGAGTGGAGTGAGTTGGTAACCCAATCAAATACAGGAGTGGAGTGAGTTGGTAACCCAATCAAATACAGGAGTGGAGTGAGTTGGTAACCCAATTAAATACAGGAGTGGAGTGAGTTGGTAACCCAATCAAATACAGGAGTGGAGTGAGTTGGTAACCCAATCAAATACAGGAGTGGAGTGAGTTGGTAACCCAATTAAATACAGGAGTGGAGTGAGTTGGTAACCCAATCAAATACAGGTGTGGAGTGAGTTGGTAACCCAATCAAATACAGGAGTGGAGTGAGTTGGTAACCCAATCAAATACAGGAGTGGAGTGAGTTGGTAACCCAATCAAATACAGGAGTGGAGTGAGTTGGTAACCCAATCAAATACAGGAGTGGAGTGAGTTGGTAACCCAATTAAATACAGGAGTGGAGTGAGTTGGTAACCCAATTAAATACAGGAGTGGAGTGAGTTGGTAACCCAATCAAATACAGGAGTGGAGCGAGTTGGTAACCCAATCAAATACAGGAGTGGAGTGAGTTGGTAACCCAATCAAATACAGGAGTGGAGTGAGTTGGTAACCCAATCAAATACAGGAGTGGAGTGAGTTGGTAACCCAATTAAATACAGGAGTGGAGTGAGTTGGTAACCCAATCAAATACAGGAGTGGAGTGAGTTGGTAACCCAATCAAATACAGGAGTGGAGTGAGTTGGTAACCCAATTAAATACAGGAGTGGAGTGAGTTGGTAACCCAATCAAATACAGGAGTGGAGTGAGTTGGTAACCCAATCAAATACAGGAGTGGAGTGAGTTGGTAACCCAATTAAATACAGGAGTGGAGTGAGTTGGTAACCCAATCAAATACAGGAGTGGAGTGAGTTGGTAACCCAATCAAATACAGGAGTGGAGTGAGTTGGTAACCCAATCAAATACAGGAGTGGAGTGAGTTGGTAACCCAATCAAATACAGGAGTGGAGTGAGTTGGTAACCCAATTAAATACAGGAGTGGAGTGAGTTGGTAACCCAATCAAATACAGGAGTGGAGTGAGTTGGTAACCCAATTAAATACAGGAGTGGAGTGAGTTGGCAACCCAATCAAATACAGGAGTGGAGTGAGTTGGTAACCCAATTAAATACAGGAGTGGAGTGAGTTGGTAACCCAATTAAATACAGGAGTGGAGTGAGTTGGTAACCCAATTAAATACAGGAGTGGAGTGAGTTGGTAACCCAATTAAATACAGGAGTGGAGTGAGTTGGTAACCCAATTAAATACAGGAGTGGAGTGAGTTGGTAACCCAATCAAATACAGGAGTGGAGTGAGTTGGTAACCCAATTAAATACAGGAGTGGAGTGAGTTGGTAACCCAATTAAATACAGGAGTGGAGTGAGTTGGTAACCCAATTAAATACAGGAGTGGAGTGAGTTGGTAACCCAATTAAATACAGGAGTGGAGTGAGTTGGTAGCCCAATTAAATACAGGAGTGGAGTGAGTTGGTAACCCAATTAAATACAGGAGTGGAGTGAGTTGGTAACCCAATTAAATACAGGAGTGGAGTGAGTTGGTAACCCAATTAAATACAGGAGTGGAGTGAGTTGGTAACCCAATTAAATACAGGAGTGGAGTGAGTTGGTAACCCAATTAAATACAGGAGTGGAGTGAGTTGGTAACCCAATTAAATACAGGAGTGGAGTGAGTTGGTAACCCAATTAAATACAGGAGTGGAGTGAGTTGGTAACCCAATTAAATACAGGAGTGGAGTGAGTTGGTAACCCAATTAAATACAGGAGTGGAGTGAGTTGGTAACCCAATCAAATACAGGAGTGGAGTGAGTTGGTAACCCAATTAAATACAGGAGTGGAGTGAGTTGGTAACCCAATTAAATACAGGAGTGGAGTGAGTTGGTAACCCAATTAAATACAGGAGTGGAGTGAGTTGGTAACCCAATTAAATACAGGAGTGGAGTGAGTTGGTAGCCCAATTAAATACAGGAGTGGAGTGAGTTGGTAACCCAATTAAATACAGGAGTGGAGTGAGTTGGTAACCCAATTAAATACAGGAGTGGAGTGAGTTGGTAACCCAATTAAATACAGGAGTGGAGTGAGTTGGTAACCCAATTAAATACAGGAGTGGAGTGAGTTGGTAACCCAATTAAATACAGGAGTGGAGTGAGTTGGTAACCCAATTAAATACAGGAGTGGAGTGAGTTGGTAACCCAATTAAATACAGGAGTGGAGTGAGTTGGTAACCCAATCAAATACAGGAGTGGAGTGAGTTGGTAACCCAATTAAATACAGGAGTGGAGTGACCCAATTAAAAATGATATCGAAGTCGCCAATTTCAATGAGACCTGATTCAGCTAGTCGATCATTTAGACATGAGATTTGGGTCATTTCGTTCGACGGAAAGGAAATTGTGTGGTTGATAGTGACCCATTGGAAAGCAAAGACCGACCATTTCATCTTGAGGGAAGGGGGGGCCATTCATTAGTCTCGAGGCGGAAGTATTTTTCGCGAAACAAAATCAAAATATTTCTTATTTAGACGTGAAATATTTTTCTCCAAATTTTATAAAGATATCTCGTTGAAAACAGCAGGGTCAAATTATACTTTGCATCTTTCTGGCCAATCGTGCGTACTTATCTTTTCTATAAAATTTTGTGATATAATTTGTACCCCCCCCCCCCCCCCCCCCCAATTTTTTAATTAAACTGACCCTTCAACCCCATACCACCCACCCTCAACATTACACCATAATCTAACTGTCTTTGTCGTGAACTACATGTATCTATCAATATACCATCAAATATTAATATTTAAAAGGGTTGGCCATTAACTTAATGTGCAGTAATGGACGTCATTTAGGTTCCTCTCCACTGTGAATCAGCATCAGGGATAGAAACAAGATCGCCATGTCAAGATCTAATCTGCTTTGATAAATAATATGATATGTGATGATAAGACTTTCCTTTAATCCATTTGAGTCACTGAGAGAAATTTGATATGAGAAATCGGTTGAAAAGTTCGTCTGCTGATGATGCAGGAATGGTAGTAAAATTCCATTCGAGTTGAGTCACTATCGATCATGTCGGGCTGTTTGTTGATTAAAATAATTCATATTTTGTTGAGAGAGAAAAGTGAATCATTCCCAAGACAAAAATATCTTGTCTGGTTTTAAAGTTGAATGAATAACCACACATTTATTAACTGGTGATGTAATAATTAATCATTCGTTTCGTCTGCCATTTTCATAGTATTTTTTTTTTTTTTTTTTTTTTTTTTTTGTATTCTCATCGACCTGACCAGGAACATTTATTATTGACAATATATCGTGCAGAATGTGATTAGTATATAAATATACATAATAACAAATAAAACATTGTTGTCAGACAGGAAGTGTCTAACAACATGCAAGTCACGTCTAAATGTAATGCGACATATATGTATGCATCTCATAGACATTAATTACGCAAAAAAGTATTAGGGGAATTTATGTTAAATAGAACATTTTCTTTTTTCTACACATGCATTATGCAATATCATGAATTAGCATACAGTTTTTAGACGACAATGGAAGAAATGTTTAGAAAGTGACTCATAGGAAACATCTGTCTAGCAGACGATGTCAAGTGCGTGATAGTCTCCCAAATATAACTCATAAATCGATCAAAACAAGAAAAAGATGATTATTTGTATTATTTTCATAAACCATGCCAATTGTTGCAACTGTGCTCTAACATAATGATAAAAAATAAAGTGGGATTTGAAAATTTCTCCAAATGAGCGTGCTGTAAACAATAGAAAATATAAATGCATCCTGAAGTAAGGACAGCAAGAGTACACACATTTACGTTTATGTTGTTCCATGTGTATTCCTTATAAAAATAAAATTTGCCCTTTGTCGTATATTTAATTTACTTTTAATATGAATTAAATTCTTATTCTTATTCTTATACCTGTATAGAAATCCGAACGGTATGCAAGAAAGTTGTAAAGATAATACTTCACCTTTTACAACACACTCGAAGGCGGCACGGATGGTCGTAATACAGTATTATTTATAATAATATGGAGGGCATTTCACAGTGGATGCTTTCCTAAGCCTACTTAAATGTCTCACAAAAGAAAAAAGAATTTAATACAAATATAAATAAATAGCACTTACTTTCTTTGGTTGGTAAAGGATTTTTTTCTTTTGTTTCTGTCTTTTTCAGCTTTGTTTTATCAAATGTAGTTACTGCGCCTACGTCTGGTTTGTCTGCCATTTTTTAAAATCTGAAAATAATTAATAAAATTAAAAATGATTCGTTGGTTTACAAACGATTATTATCATTAAGAATATAAGGTTTAAATGTTGCAATAGCGATCTAGTTAACTAATACATTGTAGACTAAATTAATATTAAAAGATTAATTTTGCTTACTTGTTTAATGCGTCTTCTTCCCTGTGCAGTCAGACAACAGTGAAGTATATCCTTAGTTTAAGTATCGGGAGTGTCATCAATATATATTCTTCCGCGAGAGAACTATATTTATGTGGCAGTATAGATGAATCATGTGGGTGATTAATAATGGTCAATAACAATTAATGCGCATAAATCTGTTTTGTGTTTATGGTGTTTTTATTTTAATAATCTGATGATATCCATGGAAACCAATATTGTTTGCAAAATATTTAAGATAAAGAAAAAAAAATGATGTAAAAAAAAGGGGGGGTGAAAATATTAATGGAAACTATTAGGACAGATTGTTTCTCGTGTAGTTTTAGTCATCATGTGACATAATAGATTAATGGTTTAGTAATATTATACATGAATATAATTTAATTAAATTTACATTCTTATTAAGTATTCATATTTCTTACAAAATAAAACACATAATTAGGAAAGGGAATATTTTCTAAGCTTTCTAGAAATCGGTGTCGTGGATGTAGGATCTTCATCAGCCAAGAGTTACGACCCGACACACCCTTCCTGGTATGCAAGGTCGTAATTCTTGGCTAGCGAAGATGTGGATATAAAGAAATATTTCTACTAATACTAATGGTTCGATGACAGGACATTTTTCCGATATGTCATCATATGGTGTGTGGGGAGGGGAGGAATTCAAACTTCTTCCGTTGCAAAGGTTCAAGATTATGTGGAAATTACTATACTATTAACACACATTTCAACATTCATACCCACATTTCCAAATTCATGCCCCCCCCCCCCATTCAGGATGTTATAAATATGGTATATAAATATTATGAGGAAACATTGTTTACTTTAAAAGATATATTCACAGTACATCAAATAATCACCGCTTGTATTTATCTCCCGGAAGATTTAACACCATAGAAATTAAATCATTGTGTTTAACAAATAAATATGACCTTTGCCTAACCCTTCCAGGAAATTGTTTAAATTGTTTCATGTCGAGAAAAGGACTACAAACAATAGAGCAGAGTGTGGATTAAAAAAAAAACACCGGATAAATTCAGAGAACAATGTCCCTTCCTGATGAGTGAGTGAGTGGTTGTTGCTTAACGCCAACTCAGCATTTTTTCAGTTATATCATGGCAACGGCGAAAAAATGAACAAAAAGGGAAAAAAAAGAGCTTAAATAGTAGTTGGATTTTTTATTATGTTAGCTCACTGAGACGACAATCCGCAGGTAGACTTGTCGCCCCCCTAGGACACATTAACCTGATTCCGAGTCAACCAGTCTTCGGAATTTTTAATGCTGCGTGCTTAGACGATAAGCAGCAAATATCAGTTTTATAGTGTTTGGTTTGACCCGACCGGTGTTACATACTCATTTTTCCCCCATACTCATTTTTCTCCCCGGAAAAATGAGTATATACTCAGTTTTCCCCCCCGGAAAAATGAGTATATACTGAGATTTCCCCCACGGAAAAATGAGTATATACTGCATTTTCCCCCCGGAAATCCAAGTATGTGTTAACACATACTCATTTTCCCCCTCATACTAGTTTTTCCCCTCTCCTATTTTAATAGGGTTTTTCTTGTGTACACTTCTATACATGTATATGGTGGAAGACATAATAGTTAAATGTGGACGAAAGAGGGTATCAACAATGATAATAGTAATAACTAAGGCAAGCATGAACATGGAGTGAGAACGGATAAGGAGGTAGGAGGAAAGGATGGGAAAAACACTTGAGTGATAAAGCAATCTTCCTTAGTGCAAGTGAGAAAAACTCAAGTTTGCTAAGTGCTGGAAGGCACAGCTGACAGGTATGAGGAAGAGGGCAGGAAGGAAGGAATATAAAGAGAAGGATAGAGAGGACGGAGGGAGAATGGTAAAAAGATGATGGGGAGGAAGGAGAGATACTAGAGGTATAAAATAAGGAGGATGACGGGGAGGAATTAGGGAGGGAGTCAATATGGAAAAGGATGGAGATAGTGAGGAGGATAATGATGAGGAAGTAGTGAAACAGGTATTGAAGAGGAGATTTGAAGGAAGAGGATAGAAAAGACGAAGTGACAAAGGTAAACGAGGAGGAGAGTAGTGAGGAGGAGGTAATAAGGAGGATGATGATGACGACGAAGGAGAAAAGTATACGGAGAAGGTAATTAGGAAGAGTTAGTAAGGAGGATGGAGACGGAAGAAAGACAGAGGTAATGAGGTGGATGATAATATTACAGGAAAGAGAAGAGAGGTAATGAGGTGGCGGATTGAAAGGAATGAAGGATGGAGAGGTGGTGAGGATGACTGAGAAGAAGGAGGGAGAGAGGTAGTGAGGATGACTGAGAGGAAGGAGGGAGAGAGGTAGTGAGGATGAATGAGAGGAAGGAGGGAGAGAGGTAGTGAGGAGGATGGATAGGAATGAGGGAGAGAAGTAGTGAGGAGGATTGAGAGGAAGGAAGGAGAGCGGTAGTGAGGAGGATGCCAGAGGAAGGAGGGAGAGAGCTAGTGAAAAGGATGGAGAAGGAGAGAGAGGTAGTGAGGAGGAGGATGGAGAGGAGGGAGGGGAGAGGATGACTGAGAGGAAGGAGGGAGAGAGGTAGTGAGGAAGTGGATGGAGAGGAATGAGGGAGGAGAAGTATTGAGGAGAGGATTGAGAGAAAGGAGGGAGAGAGGCAGTGAGTAGGAAGGAGAGGAAGAAGGGAGAGAGGTAGTAAGAAGAGGAGAGCAAGGAGGGAGATAAGTAGAGAAGAGGAAGGAGGGAGAGAGGTAGTGAGGATGACTGAGAGGAAGGAGTGAGATAGGTAGTGAGGAAGTGGATGGAGAGGAATGAGGGAGGAGAAGTAGTGAGGAGGAGGATTGAGAGGAAGGAGGGAGAGAGGCAGTGAGTAGGAGGGAGAGGAAGAAGGGAGAGAGGTAGTAAGAAGAGGAGAGCAAGGAGGGAGAGAGGTAGTAAGAAGAGGAGAGCAAGGAGGGAGAGAAGTAGAGAAGATGAAGGAGGGAGAGAGGTAGTGAGGAGGAGGATGGGAAGGAAGGAGGGAGAGAGGTAGTGAGGAGGAGGATGGAGAAGAAGGAGAGAGAGAGGCAGTGATGAAGAGGATGGAGAGGAAGGGTGAGAAAGGTAGTGAGGAGGACGACTACTTTAATAAATTTCCCCCGACAATGCCTTCAGTGGTTCTTGAAAATCGATTAATCAGAATGTTCAAAGTCTCCTATCGATCTACACCACAGAAACAACACTTGTGTAGTACCTCATAGTGAACACCCTCAAAGTTAAATTGGTTAAATTATGTTCAGTGGTTCTCAATGAGATTACGAAAATGTAATTCATAGGTTTTCAAAGCAATTTTGACCTTCAGCTGTCGACCATTTTGAATTTCCGATCGGCATAAAAACCATTATCACCTGTAAAGGACTCTGAAATTTCAAGACAATGTTTACAACCATAATATGCAGGTCAAGTTCAATTTCAGCCAGATCCCATATACGGCTTGCAAGTTAGGCCCACTTAGCTGAAAGCGGAGAACTCTGTGTCCTCAGACACATTCTTCTTTTATTCATTTTTTAACGAATCGGCATGAAAAGTAACAACACTTGCGTAGGAAATAATAGTGAACACCCTGCCAAGTGTGGTTAAATTCTGTTCAGTGTTTTTTCAAGTAGACCATGAAAATGTTGTTTTACATATGGTTTCAAAGCAAATTTTGACCTCCGCTGGCAACGATTTTGAATTTCCGATGGGCTCAAAAAGTAACAAGACCTGTCAAGGACCATAAAATGAACATACAAATCACGTTTCCATACCATCGCTTCAGTGGTTCTTGAAAAAAGATTATTGAAAAACTAACAATGTTTCCAATGTCTCCTGATGACCATTTGTTGACAAATCGGAAACAATCCCTCATCCGATCTAAGCAAACACCAGATCCCTCAGTACAATTTCTAGTCAATATGCAAACCACAGACAAATTCAATGCAGACGAACAATTAATTACGCATTGGTTGACCATATGCGAACGCTAACTGATTTCAAATCCGATACGACAATTATAACGGATTTAAATTCGATTTAATGATTCGATTTCAATCCGGAATACGTGTGAATATGGTATTATAGTGCTACCACTTTCGGTAGATCCATCAAAAAAGATGGAGGCAAACGCATTTATCAAGATGGCTCAATTTTATAATAATTTGATCATGAAACGAAGCAAAAAATAGTTGTGCTGATATAGTAGAGGGGGTTAGGAGGGGGTCTGACCCACCATCCCGGAGTCCTGAAAAGGGTCCTTCCCCCCTCATAGTAGTAGTTTAATTTAGAGAATACTGTTACCGTTTAGTTCATCATTTGAAATGAACATAATATGATAAATTGGTATAATTATGTTCGGTAAAACAAATCCACACTCTGACAGTAGAACTACTAATTGTATCATTCATAGATATGCGTCATTGATGGACACTGCCATTCTATAGTTACTGATCTTTATTTAAAATGATCGATTACAAACAAATAAGCTACCACAAAATAGTTTGTTTAGTTTAAAGCTAATTATGTTGTGTCTCGGTGTACTGTAAATAGTTGAAATTCTTAAGAATAAATTAACAGATAACCATTGGCGAATCCAGAGGGGCGGAACCCCCCGTCCTTTTGCTCGGCAAATTTTGAAAAATTCGTGAACTTCGGCAAATATTAGACTGGAACCCCGCTTTTTAGCTCACCTGACTAAATGTCAGGGCGAGCTTCTGCCATCACATTGCGTTCGTCGTCCTTCCGTTAACTTTTTACATTTTGATATTCTTCTTGAGAACCACTGAACATAATTTAACCAAACTTGGTATGAATGATCCTTATGGTGTGTAGACTATAGTTTGTGAATTATATATCCGTCGATGAAAAACATGGCCGCCATGGCTAAAAGTAGAACATAGGGGTCAAACTGCAGTCATTGGCTAATATTTCAAAAAGTATTACATATAGAGAAAAATAGAGGTGATCTTCCTTCTTCAGCATCAAAAGCTCTACAAAAGTCTCCATAGGGTCGACCCCCATATAGGAGTTATTGCCCTTGCATAGTCTATCAGTGCAAAGGGGGAGAATTGAGTATGAGGGGGAAACTTCAGTACATACTCAGATTTCCCCCCTAAAAATCAGGGGGAAAGATGAGTATATACTGATCTTTCCGGGGGGAAAAATGAGTATATACTGATCTTTCCGGGGGAAAAACTAGTATATACTCATTTTTCCGGGGGGGGGGGGGGAAATGAGTAGGGGGAAAAATGAGTATGTAACACCGGGGTTCGAATCCACGATCTACCGTACGCGAGGCAAGCACACTGACCAATGCAGCGACTGCTTGTGTACAAGCAGTGGACAGTAATTACAAAATCATATCATAAAAATGAATATAGTAGCATAATCATTTATTGATTTATTATATAATACATAATCAGTTCCATGTGCAAGAAATCATGATACTCCCTGTACGTTAGAGTTTATTTTAAGTATACATGATCCGTTCCCTGAGTAAATACTCCCTGTATGTTAGAGTTTATTTTAAGTATACATGATCCGTTCCCTGAGTAAATACTCCCTGTACGTTAGAGTTTATTTTAAGTATACATGATCCATTCCCTGAGTAAATACTCCCTGTATGTTAGAGTTTATTTTAAGTATACATGATCCGTTCCCTGAGTAAATACTCCCTGTACGTTAGAGTTTGTTTTCAGTATACATGATCCGTTCCCTGAGTAAATACTCCCTGTATGTTAGAGTTTATTTTAAGTATACATGATCCGTTCCCTGAGTAAATACTCCCTGTACGTTAGAGTTTATTTTAAGTATACATGATCCGTTCCCTGAGTAAATACTCCCTGTACGTTAGAGTTTATTTTAAGTATACATGATCCGTTCCCTGAGTAAATACTCCTTGTACGTTAGAGTTTATTTTAAGTATACATGATCCGTTCCCTGAGTAAATACTCCCTGTATGTTAGAATTTATTTTAAGTATACATGATCCGTTCCCATGAGTAAATACTCCCTGTATGTTAGAATTTATTCTAAGTATACATGATACGTTCCCTGAGTAAATACTCCCTGTATGCTAGAATGTATTTTAAGTATACATGATCCGTTCCCTGAGTAAATACTCCCTGTATGTTAGAATTTATTTTAAGTAGACGGCCCGTTCCCTGATTAAACGAGGGGTCCGGGTGGCATAATGAGTTAGGTAGTTGAATTACCAGCCTATCACCAATACGGCGTGGGTACGCGTCCGGCTTTGTAAATTAAAAAAGGGTGCACTCGACTCGCAACCGCAAGTGATAATATTTACCAGTTGCTTGCCCATGTTTGGTAGCTGGAATATTGCTGAAAGTGGCGCTAAACACCAAAAATCAATCAATCAAATCCCTGAGTAAATGTTCCCTGTATGTTATAGTTGTTTTTCTTAAATATTATGCGCCAAATATAATGTCCTTTAAGCTGCCAGTGGACCAGTATATAAGTGTAGATACATTGTACATGTATATTGTGTTTCCTGATATACGACACGTACTTCCTTGTGATTATAATCTGTATCCTTTTAGACTTAAAAAGTCCGGTTTATGTTGAACTTTGCATCATAGTATTAACTAAGCTGTAATGATTTATATATAGTTCCTATTACCAAACTTTTAATAGTTGTTGTTTAGAAAACATTCTGTCTTCATCATGGTTTCATTCATAAGGCAACCACATCGGTGGCGCAATGGTTAGAGTGCTCGCCTCGAGTGCGGTAGATCGTGGGTTCAAGCCCCGGTCAGGTCAAACCAATGACTATAAAATTGGTATTTGTTGCTTCTCCGCTAAGCACGTAGCATTAAGGAGAAAGAGCAAAGACTGGTTGGCTCATAATCAGGATAATGTGTCTACCCACGGACTGTTGTTTCAGTGAGCTAGCACTATAATAATCCAACTCAGCGTGTTGTTCTAGAACAAAGGGGACCTCAACATCATCTCATTGAAAACTAACTTGTTCTCCCCGTGTTATTGTTGAAAAATTGTTGAATTGGAGTTAAACAGCAATCAATCACTCACTCACTCATTCATAATGCTACTACATTAGACTGCAGTTTTCCCTCAAGAACCAAATTCGTAATAAATTCTTATATAGTACTCAGTCGCATCACATGCCTTGTCATAGGGTACATTTTTATGGGGTTAATTATTTGTGACAGCCCAGGGGTCTATGATCACATAATAATATGGAAAGTATTTTAACACATACCCGGTTTGTCATAAAAAATACTATGACCTCTAATAAATGATCGATGATGGTGACATGGTCTTGTGACCGTATTATATAATTACGTGGATCAGATCTACAAATCTACATAAGGCTGGTGTATGGACAATCAAATCTCGTTTGACGTTTTAATCAAACGATAATTTCGGTTATTTCTTCTGTCATTTTTATACATGAAACATAAAATCTAAAAATTTCGACATTTTAAATCTGGACATCATCATCTCATCAAATATAACCTGTTCTCACCATGATGGCTGAAAAACTTACTCATTTGGCGTTAAACAATAATCACTATCTCCCTCACCCTTGTGCTAGCATTAAAACAATTACAGGTTTAGTTGGTTTATGGTGTTTAACGCCACTTTTAACAATATTTGGGGGAATTGTCTCCCCTGACTTATTGCAATGTTTAATATATTCATTATGTGTGTGTATTGATTTATTACTGTTATCATTATATCATATGTGGGAAAGGTTTTATTTAGGCATTGCTGGTTGCGAAAGTCATAACATGTTCAAGCTTCAGGGTTCTAAAAATGTAGGTCCGCTATATAGATGATGTCCTTTCACTAAATAATTCTAGGGTTGGTGATTTCGTCACAAAGTTGATCGCATCTATCCCATTGAGCTTGAAATAAAGGTACCACAGATAAAGATAGTTCTGCTTCATATATTGACAGTGATGGGAGGTTAAGAACGAAACTTGACGACAAAAGAGACGATTTCAATTTTCCCATTGTGAACTTTCCTTTTATATGTAGCAACATTCCAGTAGCACCTGCATATGGAGTATATATCTCTCAGATGATACGATATTCCAGAGCATGTAGTTCCTATCAGGATTTCCTTGGTAGAGCCGGGTTGCTGCTAACAAGGAATCTACTGAATCAAGCGTTCCTATTGGTTAAGTTGAAGTCATCACTTCGAAAGTTTTACGGTCGCCACCATGACTTGGTTGACCATTATGAAATATCTGTGTCACAAATGTCCTTCTTCGATTTACGGATTCTGATTACCCCTTTGGTATCTTCAAACACTTTTAACATGTCACTTTCAAAATAGTTAAAACTACATTTCTTTAAGCGATACATTTTCAAGATTTATTTTTAACATGTTGTTAATCGATTGACCTCAGCTTTAAAAAAAAACTAACCCTGTGTGATTTATTTTGTAGGCCACATAGATAGAACCATACATTTTTTTAACGCGTACGAGGGAAACAATGAATCTTGTTTATTATATTATAAACATGTACATCCATTCTTTATATGACAACAAAATAGTTGTATTTCCCCAGTTCATATAAAATGGAATATTTTTGTATTCGTTAATAAAATCGATATAGCTTCATTTATCAAAACAGGTGTTCTATTGAGATTTTTTTTTCGCTTAAACAATTTTTCATTGTGTCCATAGTATCAAGTAGATATAATTTACAAGCAGTTTCTGTGGTGACACGCGAAGACTGACATCTGAGAAGAATCGAGCAAATTACTTATCTTTGATAACTAGAACTTGGATATGATGACCTAATATATCAATATTCTTTATACATGTTCCATCGATTATTATATATATGCATTCATTCTATTTCCAGTTTGACTTGGATTTACAACTACCTATGCAATCGGTACTTATCACCACTGATGTTGTGAGTTCGAATCCCGCTCAGGGCAAGGTATACAACATTATAGTGATCAAGTTTGTCAGTGACTTGTGGTTTTCTCCGGGTAGTCCGGTTTCCTCCACCAATAAAACTGACCACCGCGATATAACTGGAATATTATTGAAAGTGGCGTAAAACACCATATAAACCTAAACCAAACCAACCAGTTTTTGACTTTTTAATACGCAATTCTGTAGATTCCATGTCTTTGTATATTTTATTATTATTATATACATGTATTACGATGAATACAGTAATGGTGGACAATGTATTTGCAGACAACAAAACAAGAACACCGTAACTATAGTAGCTAGCGTGCAGGGTTTTTGTTATATCGTGGGGGTCAATATTATTGGACGGTAGAGGAAACCGATGTACCGGGAGAAAACCACCGACCTGGCGAAAACAACTGACAAGCTTTATCACATAATGTTGTATCAAGTACTACTACACCTCGCCTAAGAAGGATTCGAACTCACAACGCTAGCGTGCAGTACTAATTCTCAAAATACAAAGAAAAATCATGGCAATATTAGTTTGATCTGAAGAAACCATCCAGTGAAAATGGCGGTTATGTGACGATGAAAGTATTAAAATTTTAATTTTAAACTGATGTGTTTGCTACGAGCAACCCGATTAATCGACCAGGACCACAGCCCATATTTATCATCCTATAAAATATTCATGACATAGGGTCACTCGCTAGCTGTGGAACCGTAGCTCTTTATGGTCCTTTTTTGCTTTTCTTTTTTTATGGCGGACCATATGGTCCGCCATAAAAAAAAAAAAAAAAAGGACTATAAAGAGCAGCTAGGTCACCCGCATGCGATCTGTAATGTGATTTCTTCAGATCTCCCACGCCGCGATATCCGTAAAAGTGAGTAAATTATTTGAGTGATGTGATTTTAAGGGTACATTACAGTATGGTGTGCGTTCGGATCATTGACAAAGCTGACAGTTTATCTATTCTTACTTAGCCGAGTCTAAGTTTTGGATAGATTTGATAAGCTTAATTACCAAATGTTTATTATATGCATCACTACTATTGCAGCAGTGATGTTTTGGTTCTAAGGGAGACTAATTTTTATTGAACTTTCTATGACATATTGTTGAAAAGTAAACAACCCCCGTATCATAAATGTACACACATACTCATAAAGTCTTTACAATCACAGATAAATAACACATAAAATAAAATAAAACAAGATATACTTTATATACTTTATATCTATTTGGCAATATTATACTTTACGTTTTTATTTTCCCTATTTGTCTTTGTTAGCGCAGCCGGTCAATATTTTAGTATATTGACCGGGCCCGATCAATATAATGTTTTCTTCTGGATTTTGTCTGAACTCGTTTTTTGTCTTAGATATACAATAAAAAAAAACCTGTAACTGACAGATTTGCATGTATTGAGTATAATATAACAAATAGTTCATGGCACTTCGGGTCAAATGGCAGTTTATGGACCGGTCTGTCACCCACAAAATAGTATATGGACCTCAGCTTCACTTCGGTCCATATACTATTTTGTGGGTGACATCCCGGTCCATAAACTGCCATATGGCCCTTAGTGCCATGGACTATTTGTTAAATATAGTCAAACGTGTACGAAATCTTGTTTTCTATCAGAGAAAAAATTATCTTATATGAAAAGTTTGAAGATACCAGAGGGGCAATCAGAAGCCGTAAATCGAAGGACGTTTCGGGATACTGCCGATTAAATAAATATACAGCATTTCAAACATTTTTCTTTTGGCTATTTCATTGCTCATTAAATTTGTCATTTTCTTTATTTCAATTTTTATTCTTAAATCAATATATTTTACTTCATTTTCATTAGATTCTAACTAAATATAGCATGTGATATTTCACTTATTATTTACTTTATTAAAATTAAATAACAACCTCTAAGTGGCCCCAACTTAAGTGCTAAAGCCCCTGTTACACGGTAAAGCAAGTATCATGATACTTGTATCATAAACCAAAAAATACAGTGTAAACAGTGCTATTACTCTGTATCATGCAACTTGTACAGTAAGAATCACGATACATTTTTATCTCTGACCAATCAGAGATCTTGGTTTGAGGTCAGGAGGTTACAACATCATCAACAAATAAAAGCACATGGTCAGCACATGGTAAATAAAACATGACTGATAAGGGGGAAAAGTAGTGATGTTATTTGGTCAAAGGAACAGATAGAGAGTCTCCTCAATTTGTATGATAATGTCTTCATTGTCAGGATTCTCCATTTTAGCGGGAACAATTTGTAAACAAACTCTGCATGAAACATGTTACTTGATTTAGTGTGTAAACTGACAAGGATCATGATACAAAAAGTTGCATGATACAAGTATCGCGATACTTGCTTTACCGTGTAACAGGGCCTTTAAACAACAGTCTACACTATATGTTGTTTTCAGAATGTTGGCATTCAAGGAACACCCCATTTAATCAATATCAGTTGTAAGGTGTTCATCTATTTTGGAGGTAATATGTTGCCTGTGTTTAACAGGTGACCAAATTTTCAACAATATTAAAATTTATATCGTGGCGTTAAGCTTTACTTAGTGTGTGAAACTGGAATACGCGACGAAAATCCGACTGAACTTGCTGCAAATCACCACCCCGGTGGCTTCAACATGACAATGTTGTATGTCATTGGTAGTTCATGTGGCTTCGAAATAACAATTGTGTATGTCATTGGTAGTTCATGTGGCTTCAAAATGACAATGTTGCATGTCATTGGTGATCTTAGTGGCTTCAAAATGACAATGTTATACGTCATTGGTGATCTCTGTGGCTTCTAAATTGACAATGTTATGTCATTGGTGATCTCTGTGGCTTCTAAATGACAATGTTGTATGTCATTGGTAATATATGTGGCTTCTAAATGACAATGTTGTATGTCATTGGTGATCTCTGTGGCTCCTAAATGACAATGTCGTATGTCATTGGTGATCTCTGTGGCTCCTAAATGACACTGTTGTGTGTCATTGGTGATCTCTGTGGCTTCTAAATGGCAATGTATGTTGTATGCCATTGGTATTCTCTGTGGCTTCTAAATGGCAATGTTGTATGTCATTGTTAATATCTGTGGCTTCTAAATGACAATGTCGTATGTCATTGGTCATCTCTGTGGCTTCTAAATGACAATGCTGTATGTCATTGGTGATTTCTATAGCTTCTAAATGACAATGTTGTATGTCTTTGGTAATATCTGTGGCTTCAAATGACAATGTTGTATGTCATTGGTAATATATGTGGCTTCTAAATGACAATGCTGTATGTCATAGGTAGTCTCTGTGACTTCAAAATGACATTGTTGTATGTCATTGGTGATCTCTGTGGCTTCTAAATGACAATGTTGTATGTCATTTGTGATTTCTATAGCTTCTAAATGACAATGTTGTATGTCATTGGTGATCTCTGTGGCTTCTAAATGACAATGTTGTATGTCATTGGTGATTTCTATAGCTTCTAAATGACAATGTTGTATGTCATTGGTGATTTCTATAGCTTCTAAGTGACAATGTTGTATGTCATTGGTGATCTCTGTGGCTTCTAAATGACAATGTTGTATGTCATTGGTGATCTCTGTGGCTTCTAAATGACAATGTTGTATGTCATTGGTGATTTCTATAGCTTCTAAATGACAATGTTGTATGTCATTGGTGATCTCTGTGGCTTCTAAATGACAATGTTGTATGTCATTGGTGATTTCTATAGCTTCTAAATGACAATGTTGTATGTCATTGGTGATTTCTATAGCTTCTAAATGACAATGTTGTATGTCATTGGTGATCTCTGTGGCTTCTAAATGACAATGTTGTATGTCATTGGTGATTTCTATAGCTTCTAAATGACAATGTTGTATGTCATTGGTGATTTCTATAGCTTCTAAATGACAATGTTATATGTCATTGGTGATTTCTATAGCTTCTAAGTGAGAATGTGGTATGTCATTGGTGATTTCTGTGGCTACTAAATGACAATGTTGTATGTCATTGTTGATTTCTATAGCTTCTAAATGACAATGTTGTATGTCATTGGTGATCTCTGTGGCTTCTAAATGACAATGTTGTAATGTCATTGGTAGTCTCTGTGGCTTCAAAATGACATTGTTGTATGTCATTGGTAGTCTCTGTGGCTTCAAAATGACATTGTTGTATGTCATTGGTGATCTCTGTGGCTTCTACATGACAATGTTGTATGTCATTGGTGATCTCTGTGGCTTCTACATGACAATGTTGTATGTCATTGGTGATTTCTATAGCTTCTAAATGACAATGTTGTATGTCATTGGTGATCTCTGTGGCTTCTAAATGACAATGCTGTATGCCATTGGTGATTTCTATAGCTTCTAAATGACAATGTTGTATGTCATTGGTGATTTCTATAGCTTCTAAGTGAGAATGTTGTATGTCATTGGTGATCTCTGTGGCTACTAAATGACAATGTTGTATGTCATTGGTGATTTCTATAGCTTCTAAATGACAATGTTGTATGTCTTTGGTGATCTCTGTGGCTTCTAAATGACAATGGTGTATGTCATTGGTAGTCTCTGTGGCTTCAAAATGACATTGTTGTATGTCATTGGTGATCTCTGGCTTCTAAATGACAATGTTGTATGTCATTGGTGATTTCTATAGCTTCTAAATGACAATGTTGTATGTCACTGGTGATCTCTGTGGCTTCTAAATGACAATGTTGTATGTCATTGGTGATCTCTATAGCTTCTAAATGACTATGTTTTAGTCGATGATCATCTAGTCCTGCTTTTGTTAAACACCTTTCGTTATTATTTCCACTTCTGTGGTTTCGGCCATCAATGATGACATACAGAACGATGACCGGTGATTACGCAACATTAGTAAATATACCATAATATCTGACAGAATTCTCGAAGACGAAGAAATACAAAAAAAAAACCCACAACACAATATGTGTTGGACACCACTATACGTAAACAAACACAAATAACGTAAATAAGACATGAGCCCTCCTACAAACAACTGGGGGTAAAGACGAAGCGAACATCGTTTATATGCGGAAATCGTAACGGACATCACAACACTGAACTCGGAACGTAAAGACACATAATATGACAACACAAAAAAAGAAAAAGATGAGCAACACGGACGGAAGCAAAACAAAATTTAAAAAACATAGACACTTACAAGTAACCACAAACAAAACCAGAAATATAATCAGCTCTGGAATTAACCAATTTATTAAAAAAAAGAAAAAGAAAAAAAGTATCCCTACAACTACATTAAAAAGAACTTATCATTTCAAGGATTGCATGTTAAAAGTATAGAATCAACAATGTGTAGTCCCCTTCTATCGTCTAAATATCTCCTACATTTAAAACTAGGTGTATGTATTAATGAAAACTATACTAAATAATACATTTGGAGAGTGCCACACTCCTTGCACGTTAATTATACCCTTGAAGATTTCGTAAAAGATGAGGCACTTGCAAACGGCACTTCCCACTTCTCTATACCTACTTGATCAAGGGAGGTCAAAAGTCGTTGTCCTGGTTGTCCCTTAATATGTCCCTCATTTCTGTATAGAAGTTTGATAGATTGTTTGATTGATAAAATTATTAACACTATTGAGGAACTTTCAGCTATGCTGCAATGACAAGATGTAAAGTGTTTGGAGTCCCGATGAAACTTGTAGAGCATCGGAAAAGGTATGGTAAACAATAGTAGTCATCATTCTGTCAGTGGACTCTCCCTAGGGTTC
The DNA here is from genome assembly GCA_963680875.1 of Bathymodiolus brooksi. Taxonomy (NCBI): domain Eukaryota; kingdom Metazoa; phylum Mollusca; class Bivalvia; order Mytilida; family Modiolidae; genus Bathymodiolus; species Bathymodiolus brooksi. The sequence continues at coordinate 82,934,790 of OY804582.1, read as the reverse complement.
TGTGACATCACTCCCATGGTGGATGATGGTGGGACTATTTACGAGCATCCAGTGAGCATTTTAAATTGATTTTTAATCATTTATAATCTAATTAAACGCAGTATATGTGTTCTTAATTACGTAATTATCTTTTTTTGATTTAAGTTAACGGATGTAAATTAATGTCTATGTCTTATAACCCAGATTACTAACGTCGCCGGATTTTTAATCGGGTGAAAGGTAAACAAAAAGGGGGTTGATTATTTAATATATTAATTATTGCTTATTGTCCAACGAACAATTGTTCACCTATATTCAGGACGAAAACAAGTTCAACAATAATTGATTGGAGGGAGGTATGGGCAACAGCTTTTGACTGTCACTAGAAATGTATGGAGATTTGGGTACGGATGACAAATTTAGTTTCTAATTGTAGCGACTACAATGTGCCTACTCTATTTCGAAATCTACTAAATATTATAGGTCCGGGGGCGGATCCAGGGGGCGCCCCCCTCCCCCATAAAATGTAAAAAATATGATTTTTTGGCGTAAAATCGTGATTTTTCACACGAAATACTCCAAAAATTTTCGCGCCTCCCTCCGCTCGGGGCAATTTTTTCAAGTGCGCCCCCTAACTTGAAATCCTGGATCTGCCCCTGAGGTCTGTAACATACAGGGAGCATGGCACTCTCCAAACACGTTACCCACTATTACAAATTTACAGCCCCCAATGAGATGGCTTCCCCTATCCGCCACCAGTGAACGCGCCGAGCAGCTCTGTGGGTTAAAAGGGGGAGGGTAACAATTCATTCGAATTGTCTCGTATTTTGTGTATGTGTATTGCATTACTTTTTTATTTGAACAGACGTGGGTGACTGACTACTCATGGACAACTGCAAGTTGCCTAAAATAAAATTGTTCGATCTATGATGAATTTTGGACCTAGAAAAAAATTACTTATGATATTTTGGACAATGTAAGCTATATGCTTTCCAAATGAGACAGCGGTCTAGCTGTCACTTCAGAATTAATTATCCGTTTTTTTTTCTCCGATTTTTTTCAAAGGACGTGCCCCTATGAATACATATTTTCGGAGAATTTCACTCAACACATATATTTATTCCTTTGGTACGATCGTAACACAGGAGTTTGAACCTTCCTTTTTCATATGTTCCCTCGAGTCAGCCATGAAAAACACACCCATTAATTTCGAAGTTCGAAAACTATACCCATTCATATTATTCAGTTACTGATGTCGCGATCCGTCCATATGGCAGACTATTAAAATCCAAAGGAAGCACTGATTTATCCATTTTGCGCCTTATCATGTTAAATGATACATTATATTTTTGTTTATGCAATAAAGCTTGCAAAAATATGGCTTGAAAATCAGCATCCATTGATATATTAGATCTGTTGGGAGATTGCTATTACTCCAAGATTGAATTGGAAATTTTACAACCCAATCATATATTTAAAGCTGAAAAAGTCTACCTATTCCAGAGTCATGTCTGTATATCTCATAATCTTATATAGGAAGTGAAGTGACCCCCCCCCCCCCCCCCCCCCCCCCGATGATTTCTAAGTAACATAATAGAGAATAGAAAAATGTGTGTATTATTTATGCTTAGCTACGATTTTAACTTCTTCTCCTTATTTCAATCTACATAAATTTAACATTCTCTAAATTAATTTTGTATATTGTACAAGTGTGGACACAGAAATGTGCTGTCCAAAAGGCAAGTGTGGATGTCAATATTTTATATTATTAACTTTAAAAAAAAAAAAATCCTGGACACAGGGTCCTAGATTTTTCTTAATAAAAAAACTAATCCTGGATTATTATTTTTGCTTAAAATCCGGTCCTGTGTTTTTATTTCAAATTTCCATCATAGCCCCCCTCCCACTCCCAAGGGATATAAAATTGTATCATTAATAATAAATTAATAAATAATAAATTCAGATTTTCTATTTAAAATAAATTTCATTTACAAAACCACTGATATTTGTTCAATTTTTAACGCTGATTTAAGCTTTAGTCGCAACAAATTTTTATTTTTCTCTTTAAACTATCGAAACATAACATTTATTTAACTGTAAAATTCACAAATAAAATTCACCCCCTCCCGCTTTTTCCCTTTTTTCTTGTTTAAATCAATGATCAACAATATTCCAGAATCAAACAAATGAATAAATATAACAGATTTCTTTTACATGCATCTTTTTACCATGCAGAGTCAATGTGTTTTAAATCGGTCATCCAACAGTCAGGACGCTCATTATTCTTGTCCAAGATAAAAATACATCGCTAAAGTAAATTTACCTGTGGTTTCAGAGTAGAAGATTTTTAGAAATCTAACATAAAATTTACCCACTTCAACTCGTAAATTTACATAGAAATCGGAGATATTTCGTCATTAAACTTCACACATGGTTTTGTCTATCATATTTCTTGAAGACAAACATAAAATTTTATTGCATTTATCAATATTGTATGAGTATCAACAGTTTTTTCAACACCGTATCTGTTTCTCGATACAGCCGCCCGATTACAGTGACCCGTGACCCAGATTAGCACATCTCAGCAGTTTTTTTTTAATAAGGTTGTTTAATTAATTAATATGCACACAACTTTTATATTTGTATATAGTTCCTGATAAAGAAGAGTAACATTTTTTTCCGGGTAATAAAATACATTTGAGATGACCTGTTGCGTGTAGTTATTCTTTTCAAGGACCTGTTTTTTTTACCATATTTTTTTTATGTCAATGACCCCATTTTAAATTCTTTAATGGAAGTTCTTCAGAGGTAGTCAACATATTAGAAATTCTATAATTATCTAAGTACGGTTTTATTTATTATTGTTTAAATGCAATATCTGCGCTTGATGCTGGACTAAATAAAACTGGTAAAACAATTAGCCGCCGAGTCCTCTAAACCAGCTAGATATGTTCGTTTCACGGTTAATTTGTGGTACATTATTTTCCGTTATTAGTCAAACCACCAGAGGTCGTTATTCAGGAAGTTGTCATCAACCGCGGGAATTAAAATTTGGCGCCCAACTTGGACAAAGAGAAGTCCCGTTTGTTGCACGGTTCTTCTTCATAAATCGAAATGTTTGTAAACAAAAGAGGTAATGGTGATTGATTATTGAATATACATTCACAAAAATACATGGCATGATAAAAAAAACCCCAGATAACTGATTGGAAATCAGACGAAACTCAAAATAAGGCACAATCACTGAATCAGTGACTTACAAATACAATGCTTACAAGTTACAGGAGAACATACTTGACTTGTTTCTATCAGACTGCAGACTCTGCAAAGTAGGCCTTTTCACAATCATAAGACACTTAATACAGTATCAATATTAATTCCATAAGGAAAAAAGGGTACTATTACTAGCCTATAGTATCTTCGTGTATTGTAAAGTCGAGACCCTAAGACTATTTTGTCTCAAAACATTTCTAAAATAACTGCAACTATTCTATAAATAACATAATCAAGAATAAACATACCTGTAGTCTCTTGATATCGATTACATTATTTTTGCATCCTTAGCAAGTGATTAAAAATCCATCTGAAACTTGGAGGGTATTTCCACCATGTTTTGTAGAGTGTATTGTAAAGTCGAGACTCCATATTTGCATACAGTTGTGAATAAATGAAAGATGATACCAATTCAATTTTTTCAACTATAATTAAGATAACTACCGTGCAGCTCAAACGGAAAACGCAAATTCCGTGTCTTATCAAGGATTATCGCAACGCGGAATTAACGAGTAGTCCGTGTGTATACGTGGACGGTCCGCGAAACAACGTGGACATGACGGACAGAACGCTACGTTTTCACGAGTCCATCACGGATTGTAATTATTGAAATGTTCATTCATAATGAATACTACACGTGATTGTATCTGCAATCGTTTATTCTTTAATTTTGTCATCACAATGCTTCGTAATCTTAATATGCACATTGAAAATTATTTGTGCAATTGATCATTTGATAACATTTTTTTCAGAGATGGCATACATTTTATTATAGGATATAGGAGCACGCTTCTTATTTTGCATATTATGTAAACCCAACATTTCGATTGGTTTACATAGGTGTTATTTTTTTCTCTCACGAGTTGATAATCACCTGTATTTTTTTTTATCTATATACGGGTGTGTCTATTTTTATGTAGTGCACACATTGAACTCGGTCACTAAAAGGTCAAATACACAGTTACCTGAGATGAGGAATTGATTTAAAAACAAACAGAGAAGGATTGAAAAGAAAAAAAAAATCGATGTAAATTTTTATCTAAACGTGCGTTTTCGTATTTGTATGTCGATAATCACCTTGCAAGCCACGTGTCGTTTTACCTTTAACAAAAGTGGATACATATTTCCCTATGTAGACAGTGTGTACTACACACAGTTATCACGTGAATGAGAATCTAGAAAGGGTTCCACCTATTGGTAATATATTAAGCGTGCTTTTGGGGATCTTGAAACTTTTATAACAGGTGAACTTTAGTCACATGCCGAGATGACAGTAATTGAACATCCGATGGCTTGGGGCTCGGCTTGGATGATATAAAGGTTAATGAAATTTCAAAGTGTACAAAATAAATTGGTAAACAAAAATATTTTAAACATAACTTTATTTCATTACCTGATACCATAAGACAAGGAATGTAAGGTAGTTGAAAATATTGTAGTTTCTCATCTGCATCTAGCCTCATTAAAAATAAAATGAAATAAAAATCGGGCAATTATTAACACAGTTTTTATATAATTAGATCGATGAGAAACCAATCTAATTAATATTAGCTCTATGCACTTGCACCCCCTTTTTTTTTGTCGCTGCATGTACTTGCAATTTATTTGATATTTTATGCAGTCACCTTATGTTTTATTATGTTTATATGCCCCTTCGTGGGCCCTTTAATTTGGATCAATAAAATCTTGTACCTTGTATAGAATTTCTCTTCACAGTATGTGGCAGATCACCACCAAACACAAGGTAGTTCATTGACACTTTGTCATAGATAAACACTGTGATAGAGCAATAAAAACATTAAATTATACCCCAATAATTACACATGTCACCCTGGTTTACATAGGTGTTATTTTTCTCTCTTACGAGTTGATAATCACCTGTATTTTTATCCATGTACGAGTGTGTCTATTTTTATATAGTGCACACATTGAACACGGCAACGAAAAGGTCAAATACACAGTTACCTGAGGCTGATGGTTGATTTAAAAACAAACTGAGAAGGATTGTGAATCAATCAATGACAGTATTTACGTCCTTGGTAGAATATTGCCATAAAAAAAAACAGCAATCTTTGTGTCTTTGAAATATATAATAGTATAAATGTACATGATTTATTTCTAAATCTTTGAGAGTATACTACACATGTATAATAGTATAAATGTACACACAGCATCTGAAAAAGAAATAGTAAGATGTGTTAGCTGAGAGTAATAATAAATGTTATCTGTCATAAGTCTGTTTATGACAATCAGTACATGATGATTATTTTCCTCCACACTCTCTAAGGAAGGAGCCAACCATTTAACTAACTTTTGTATGTTTTATCCTCCCAAGCCATTTTTTTTCATGAAAAACAAATTAGATTTCTTTTCTTAACATGAACGTGGGTATTTTTATAATACTATGAAAGGGGTACCGCTATGAAAGTACTTTTCTTCGTTGGTATCAATTTTCGTTGTTTTGTTAAAAATTACAAGTTCGTGGATTCCTAAATTAGTGGATTTTGTGTTTGTACCAAAATAAAATTTGTTGATTTTATATTTTCAACATAACACGTTTCACTGGGTTTCAAAACTTTGAGAAAACTTCAATACATTAAGACGTAGAATTATGTAATCGGAAGTGGAACGTGGATATTAACGTGTTAATTTTCTCATTTTTTTTACATAGAATCATGGAACAAAATCAGCTTTTGAATTACATAATTGTAGATCAGTATTATTTTATCGAATTTGAAAATAAAATAAAAAAGCATCTGAAACTACTTTACGACCACGTACATTAGTAATTTCCATAAATATATATTGTTTTACAAATATTTAATCTCCATTTTATTTTCAATTTTTGTTTTTCACAACTAAAAAAAGAACAATAAAGTTTGTTTTTTCTCATTATTTTGATTCCAATGACAGATTGTACTTCATTACCCTAGTCTCGGATTGAAACCACTCGTAATTGTCTCACAAAATTAATCCCGACCCCGGGACAAATGTACAGTTAACTTATACTATTGAAGGGTGATATAATTTAAAAGAGAAATGTTTATACAGCACTTAAAAGTGTGTAACAGTTAGTGTATGGGTTGGAAGTAATTTTTTTACCGGAAGTTGTTAAAATCTTTTCACAGATAAACATTTCTGTCGTTTTTACACATGCATTCAAAATCAAATCATTCACAAATATTTGCATGTGGATTATAACCCATTAAAAGGTATGCTCGTCATTAAATTGCTTTTCTACATTTCAGACAGGTGTGTGTTACTGTTTAGTGTTGATTGACAGGCGAGGATAATCTCCATGTGGTGCTTACTCGAGCGTTAAGATACTTTGTTTAATATCAATTAAGACAACATTGCACTTGAAATTAATGACAGGATATGACCTTTCTTTACGACCTTATCACTTCAAAGATAAGCATAATTTCTTATCAGATCCCACATGCAATAAAAATGACCACATTTGCATTTATTTTTAAGGCAAACTTTATACGACCGAGATGATTTGTACACGTAGGTTTATAAAATACATTTGCTCATTGTGCACGACGGATCCGCGATGGTGATGAAAATGATAGAATTTGTCCACGATCATGGTCCGCGTTGAATCATCGCGACGGTCTGCGAACTGTCGATATTTTCCTTGAAAGGATCGCGGATATTGCGTTTTCCGTTTGGACTATAGGGTATTTGTACAGCTAAAACATCTTTTTTCAGTGTCGTATAATATAAAAAAAAAACTGGCATTACACCAAAATTGTCTATTTTGTCTCGGCAGAAATTTATTTTTTTCACATAAAGGTTTTTCAGCTGTTCATTTTAGTTCACTATTTCAAACAGCAAATAACAACAATGTGGGTCAATACAATATACATTCTTTCTTTTATCCATAGATAAGATAAGATAAGATTTTATTGGTCCAAATTAAAGGGCCCACGAAGGGGCATATAAACATAATAAAACATATGTTAAAGTGACATGACCAAGTGTTTTGAAAGGCTACAAGTTGTTATTTTGTTTCACTCATTGTCAGACTTTTTACATTTTACAGGTTAGATGAATGAGAAATCACATGTTTTGTGAGACATTTTTCTCAATTGATTAAACCCACGAGTCCAAATTCAGTCAACCAAGTTTGTAAACAAAGCAGTTGACCGTGACCCTGGTGACCCAAGCTCTAAAAACGGCAAAGAAATGTTTTTTTTTTAAATGGGCATTAGCAAAAATGGCGGAAATTGGCATCTTGAGGGTTTCTTATGTTATTTTACCTGTTTGAATCTCATCGGCAAAGAAATTGTTTTTTTTTAAATGGGCATTAGCAAAAATGGCGGAAATTGGCATCTTGAGGGTTTCTTATGTTATTTTACCTGTTTGAATCTCATTTTTGTTAAGATAATTGGTAATTTCCATCTAGGTCATCACTATTATTGTTTGACGAGTCACGTGCTCGCTACGACGTCATCTAATGAATATGCAAAATGACCGACCCTCGACTTTACAATACACGACGATATTGGTAATTATTAATTATAAGTTTATATATAGTTCACAGCATATTAAAACTAATAAGCATAAAAGCTATGCTACAATAGTTGCACACCATGTGAAGATTTCATTTACAGAGGCATAGAATTGAACGGAAAATTTGTGGACCTGAAAAGGGGGAAGCTTCAGGAGAAGATTAGAAAGTACAGGAAACTTTCAAAACTGACAAGCAACCAAAAAAAAGTAATTTGGCTCCAAAGCATACATTTGTAGCCTTAAATCTTGTGATATACTGCACATTTTATGCTTCCATCCTCAGCTCTTTCTAATTTTTGTGCCCAAAAAAAGGGGCGGGGGCAAAACAGTCCCGAATTTGAAAAGTGGGGACACATGCACTCTCTGCCAAATGCCTGCTACCCATTTTACGCCCCAGATCCATGTGGATGTTTTCTTTAGTTATTTATCCATGTCTTTAAAAGTATGTTATATGTATGGGTTTTTTGGTTTTGAAACTATGGTAATTTTCTCTCACACTCCCTGGAGTTGGCAGATATTTAACTTCTATATCTGTTTTTCAATTTTAAACTATTCTTTTACATATTTCAGATGGCAGACAGGAGAAGGTTATGTTTGACAAGATTACATCAAGAATACAGAAGCTCTGTTATGGTTTGAACTCCGATTTTGTTGACCCAGTATGTAAAGTTGTTACCCATTATGAAGAATGTTATTGATGTGTTTGAGATTGTTTGATAAATTTTTTTTCAAATAGATACTAGTAGATATACTACAATCAGATATATATATGTACCTTAATATTGACAATGAATCAGTCATTTTTACCTGTGAGGTTTGGGTTTATGCGTGTTTAGCACCACTTTCAACAATATTGTGATGGAGAAAACCGGAGTACCCAGAGAAAACCACTGACCTGCCGTAAGTCACTGACAAACTTTATCACATAATGTTGTATTGAATACACCTCACTTGAGTGGGGTTCCAACAAAATATTTATAGTGGTGATATGTACTGATTGCATAGGTACGTAATAACTGTTGTAAATCCAACTATCATACAGCCACTACCTGTGAATAGGGCATTAGGATGTTATGAAATAACACTGACCGATTGTCAACTATGTGAACAACTACTTAAATTATTGAAAGCAAAAAAGACAATGACACATGTCGATAGAAATACATATCCTAGCTTGGAACAGGCACAAAAATGTGGCATAGTTAAAACAGTTAATGGGATCCTGACCTGTGTGACCTTTAAAATGTTGTGCACATTAATACTCAGTTGGTATAATAAGAGGAATGAGATAAACATTATTTGTTCAAGTGGAAGACACAGGACTTCTTAAATAAAAGTCAAAATTAATATTAATACGGAAATGGTTTAAATTCATGCTTCCGAGACGTCAATCAGACTAAAATAACCGACCAATTAGTGCGCCGCATTTTTAATGAGATCAGGCGATGCCATCTTTGTCCCACAAACAAAACGAGTTGTGTATTTGTGGGAACGTAGTTTTATATATAAATTCTGCTAGTTATATCGCCGAAATGGTGCTTCAATGTGCAATTCAGATGAGCGATATCCCGAAAGACATTAAAAAACTGTCAAATGAAGATTGCTTATTTATTTTCACCAATGTCACGTTGGTCTGAGGTCCAAAAAATGTAGTCATTTAAACTACATATTTAGTTCATCAGATGTATCATTGAGTACCTTCATGTTTGAGAGGCATTATAGAGCCCCCTAAACTACATGAAGGCCAAATTATTTATTTTCTCGATAAGTAATATTCAATTAATTATTTTCACTGGCATCAAGAATAAATGATTTATTTACAAAATCGTCCATTGCCCCCCCTTTTTTTTTTCCCCTCGCACGCACATGTACACCCAAATCAAATGGTCGTCCTCTTATCATTCTTAAAGTTGTATTTTTCGTAAATACATAAACTTTCTCAGCAGAAATTAATATTCACGTGAGTATTAGATTTATATAAATACAAAAGAATTGATTTCATAATATTTTCACGTGTCTTCGAATGAATGAAGGAAGAATTTCAAGATCGTTTTCATCCTGTTTGTGCATAATTAATTATTTGGTAAAAAAAAAAAAAAAGAGATAATATTATCTTAAATCAGAGCAATTCAGTGATTATGAACTTAGTAAACAGACGTTATCTTTGATAAATATCAATTGTTTTAGATCAGCATGTGCTGTTTGTTTACGTAGTGATTATACACATACACGTGCACGACCCGCTGTGTAGAATGGACAATGGTATTTATTGTTTATCGTTTGAATTAGCCTTGAAGCTGTATGAAAGAAAAACAACAAAATTATAAAAAAAAAAATTATATACCCAGCTTTACAGGTACAGTACGATTCTGAAAGTTTGCCATCGCCGATTTCGACATGAAGGTTGTGTGGATCTTGACTTTTTCTCATTGACCGCCAACATCTTGCATCCACACGTATGGCTCCACGTGCTTCCGAAATTTTAATATTGTGGATATAATCTCGGGTGAAATAATTTAAACCCTTTTCTAAGGCCTTTTTGGACAACGATTCAAAGTCGGGTAAGAATGACACTGCGATATTATCGGGAATTTTTTCTAAAGAATCGGACGCGAGCTTGGGATGCTGAGCAGTCATTTTGAAAATGTAACCGATAAGCTTGTGGCACATAGTAACAATTGCTAAGGAGGCAGGACTTAAATTCTTATCTCGGAACTATCAATTGTACTGCTGATAACAAATTATTCAATTGTAAATTACATTGCATTAATTATGTACACAATTCACATGTACAGAGTGTGTTAAAAACCTTTGTAGATTATTTTTGCTTCATTTTAAATTCCTGACTTATAAAGTCCTACACTACTATAAAAAATGAAATGCCATGTATCTTAGAAGTACATAGTCAAACCTGCCCATGCGGTCACCTGTATTAAAAGGTCATATTTTTCTTGTCCTGTCATAGAAAATTTCATATGAATTTAACCTCTTTTTAGAGGTCACCAATCTTAGATAGCCAGATGGGCTTGTGTATAAATCATTATATCTTGATTGATTTTTTGTGTTTAACGCCACTTTCAGCAATATTTCAGCTATATCATGGCGACCAGTTTTAGTGGTGGAAGAAGCCGGAGAGAACCACCGACCATGGGCAAGCAACTGGTAAACTTTATCACTTGCGGCTGCGAGTCGACTGCACCCTTTTTTGTAATTTACAAAGCCGGGCACAAACCCACGCCATATTGGTGATAGGCTTGTATGAGTTGTTAGGTAATCCAACTACCTAACTCATTGAGCCACTCTGGCCCTTCATTGTATCTTGAATAATGTGTAGAGATGCAGTGTTCATTCCAGGTCGCGCCATGGGCGCTATTTTTTATGTCAGGACGCATAAAAAACGTGACGGGTGCACTGAAAATCTGCAGACCGCAATGTTTATAAAACATAAATTGAGTGTGGCCAGATTTTAATCAGAGCCGTTCCCGTTATCGGTTTAAATGTTATTAGTGATAAACATGGCCGAGAAACGAAAGCAAAGGTCATTGCTTAACTTCTTTTTTAAACGGCACAAAAACGATGGCGAAGCCGGTGTTAATGAAGCTGATAGTGGGACACTCAATGAAAATCCACTGCCGGACGATTCGGAAGTCAGGAATCTGGAGGAACCAACCCAAACTGAAATGAAAAGTAGAAAATTTCAGGACAAATGGACGAGAGACTTTCCGTGGCTTATTTATGACTAATCAAAATGTAATGTAATGAAATGTAATGTCTGCATAAAAGCGAAAAAGCAGAATGTCCTTACTGAAGGAACAAACAATTTCAGGACAACTACTTTAACTAGGCATGCCCAAAGCAATGATCATCAGCTGTCAGTCATACCCAAGTCTGCTGATTTAATTGAAGTTGTTTCAAAGGCTGCCCTTTCAGATAATGAATCTGCAATTATTGTTGCTTTCCATTGTGTGTATTGGCTGGCAAGTGAAGATCTTCCCATGCATAAATATGGAAGTATGATTAATTTGTTGAAGATACTGAATTGCTGGTATGTTGACAAGCTTTGCCATTCACAAACAGCTACATATAATTCTGAAACTACAGCTAATGACATGCTGGAATCTATAGCAACAGCAATACGAAAAACTATTGATTCAAAACTTTTACGTTCCCCATTTATCAGTGTTTTTGCAGATGAAAGCAGACATTTCTGTACATAAAAAACTAGTTGTTTATGCCAGGTGTGTCTATCCCGACACATTCATTCCAAGCTCACACTTCATAGCTAATGTGCGGATAGAAAGTGGAACGGGGGAAGTAATTGCACAAGAAATCCAAAACTGTTTAAAATCCAGAAACGTTGATATTTCTAAAGTTATGGGATTTGGGAGCGACGGAGCTACAGCAATGACAGGCAAAGATAAAGGTTGTACTGGACGGTTACTGTTAAAAAATCCAATGATGATTAATTATCACTGTCTTGCCCATAAGCTTGCACTTGTCAGTTCTCAAGCTGCAAATAATGTACCATATTTGAAAGAGTACCAAGAAACATTAACAGGTATATTTTACTTTTTCAAATCTTCTTCATTACGCCATGATAGACTAGAAAATATCCAAAAATTACTTGATGAGGCAACTTTGAAAATTAGAGAGGTACATGAAGTACGTTGGATGTCAATTTACAAAGCTGTGGAAACAGTTTATTATTGTATGGACTCACTGATAACAATTTTTTCAACTGACAAGGACCCAAAGCTGAAGGTTATGGTAAAAAAAATAGGCAACTCAGACTTTATATCAACTACATACTTGTTGATGGATATCTTGCCTGTCATTACAGAGCTATGCCTAGTTTTACAGAAAACTGATTTAGATATATCTATGGTAGAGGTATGTGTAGATTCATGTATTCGTGACCTTGAGAAAATCAAATGATGAAAAGAGTACTTTTGAAAATGATCTTAAACTCAATGAAGACAATAAACTTGTATTTAAATGCAATCATTATATTTCAAAAGGAAACAGAAACATTGAAACTATAAGAAGGGATTTTATTGATCAGATAATACTGAAATTAAATGAGAGATTTCCAAAAGAAGATAGTAATATAGTCTATGCTTTTGGTGTACTTGGAATGAGACCAGTTTCGATGTATAGTGGTGAAGCACTGGAAAACTGGGGCAAGGAACAAATAGAAATTCTACTTGAACATTTTGGGCAAGAAAAACAATATAAACATGATGATATTGCACAACCAGTAATACACATTGAAGCAGTAAGAAAAAAGTGGGGCTTAGTATTTTAAAGCCATTAGTTGTGAAATGTGGATACCCCAGATTCAAGTTGAGTGAACTTTGGGGTTTGATCAATTGTTATCTTATGAATTTCCGAACTTGCTGAAATTGGCTGCATTGTCAGTTACTGCTCCAATACACACAGCAGGCTGTGAGCGTGGGTTTAGTTCACAAAATTAAATAAAATCCTACTTGAGAAACAGAATCTCTTCTGAAAGAGTTGATAATTTAATGACAATAGGATGTGAAGGACTGCCAATATCACAGTTCAATTTTGGTGAAGTGCTAAATGAGTGGAGACAGAAGAAAAATAGAAGGATCTTGAGGAAAGCTGTGACAAGTGAAGAAAACCTGGCTTCAAAATGAACAATAACAAGTCAACAACTACAAGTTTGATTGATCTTTAATAAAAAAATTCAGAATTATTTCTTCTTTAATATGCATTTGCATAGATACATTGTACATGCAATACAAAAGTATAAAAGTTAATGTCATTAATAGTAAACATGCATGATTAGTCAAAAATGTATATAAATATGCAGATTAAGCTTACACTGGATGAACGTCATGAGACAACGATCACATGAAATTACAAATACAAGTAACAATTGCTGTTCTTCATCTTAAGCTGGACTGCTAGATATGACACACCATTTTTTTTTCAAAATGACCCTCTGATTTTAAGTCAAATGACCCCTTCATGTCAAATTCTGGAATGGACACTGGAGATGAAATTTGATTTTTAATTGAAAAGCTAAAAATGTTTCGGTTTGGTAACGTAGACAAATTATGTATTCATTGATTGACAAAAAAAATCATATTATAAATTTTAGGCAGCCATTACATTGAAAGTCATCAATGGCTTATACCCAGGTGTCACCACAATTGAACTGGATAATCTTGCTGCTGAAACGGCTGCTACCATGACAACTAAACATCCAGACTATGCCCAGCTAGCAGCCAGAATTGCTGTGTCAAACTTACACAAAGAAACCAGGAAAGTCTTTAGTGGTAAGGAATTGTAACCTGCTTCGCCAGCAGTAAGTGCTGGTGTAGGAACCACTGGTCTCCCTGTAGTCCGAGACAAGAGAGGGTAACTTGTGGAATCACTGTGTCAAATTTGAGTAATTTGGAATGAAAACTGTTGTGGACCATTTATTTGATCATAACAAGAGCTTCAAGTAATATTCCAGTAGAATTGCTGCATTAGTTGTGGTATTCAACTTAAACTTGAGTGCAGGAGAAAGCTGTTGTCGCCTTTATGTTCTTAAATATGTAAACTTAATAATACATCTTCATATTGCCATTGTATTGATCAATAATATGTCTGATTTTAATGAATATATAAAAACAGGATATATAAATCTCCATTACAAAACATTTTTTTCAATATTGACAACAAAATATGACGACAAAAATCCATACTTATCAGCAATACTGTATCATGTTTACTTGTATACCAATATATTATAATTAACGATGTATTGTTACACCACTACATTAGTTTCATTTATCCTGTTTATCAATCGGGTCATTCTTGATATTTAGTTGTTGCTAAAGCCCTTTGTTTTATTTTAATTAATTACCAACCAACTCCCTTCTCAAATTTTAGGATGGGGATACAGCTAACTATTAAAGGATGGTCTCTGGTCCATTCATAGTAGTTTTCAGCATAATTAATCTTGGATACATTTGTATTTGAAATTAATTTTAGCTTTTGACTATATACATGTATATATAAAGCTAATTATTTATTTACAGAAGTGATGGATGATTTGTATAAGTGGGTCAATCCAAAAACAGGAAAACATTCTCCAATGATCTCAAAAGAAACACATGATATTATCACCAAAAATGCAGATGTAAGTCGTGTAAACTGAGGAAAAAATGAAAACAAAATTTTCAATTCTATTGGTTTATAGCTTATAAAACCAGGCAAAGTGATGTAATCACTAAAAAAAGATGTTGAACGTCTATTACCCCAGAGAAATGAATAGGAATTTTTTGGTTCAGTTTTTATACCTCCCGCAACGAAGTTGTAGAGGGGTATACTGGTTTCACCCGTCCGTCCTTCTAGACAAATCCTATGTCGTACGATAACATGAGTTGTATTTCTTAGAATCTTTTAAAATTTTATCAGCTGTTTACTGGTGAAGAGAGGAGGATCCCTTTCATTTTTGACGATTTTCAATTTTGCCATTCCAGAGTTGTTGGACTTGATATGACGGAAAATAGGATTTTTACCCTATGTCGTATGATAACCTGAGTAGTGTTTCTCAGAATGTTTTGAAATTTTATCAGCAGCTTACTGGTGAAGATAGGAGGATCCCTTGCATTTTTGACGATTTTCACTTTTGCCGTTCCAGAGTTGTTGGACTTGATATGACGGAAAATAGGATTTTTACCCTATGTCGTTTGATAACTTGAGTAGTGTTTCTCAGAATGTTTTGAAATTTTATCAGCAGCTTACCGGTGAAGAGAGGAAGATCCCTTTCATTTTTGGTCGGAACAATCAGTAATGTTTTGTTTATGGAAATAGGTTGGACAGATGTGGGGGGGGGGGGGGGGGGAGGGTATATCTAATACTAGTTATTTTTTTGGTTATTGTGTTTACTTTTAATTTTCCATAAAATTGTCATCCTGTATATGATAAAAGATAATTTTCTTTTTTAAATATTTTAAGAAATTTGTCTATCTCAGTCTTTGCCTTAATTTTTTTCACCTACTTCCCTATAAGCCAAATTTAGAAATTTTTCCTATTTATTCAAGCAAATTCTTTCATGATTTTCACTTGTCGGAATCCAGTTTTACTTGTCCTGGGCTTCGGGCAAGTGGGTTAGCGCGAAGACTGCTATCTGGACATCTAAGTATGTAATATATCCAATTGACCAATCCGACCATGCTTTAGAGAAAAGAAAAACCAGAACCGAATCATTCCAGAATAGAAACGCATTGGGCTTAATCATGGTTTTCTGTTGTTTCGGTTAATAATTGTTTCCCTACCAAATAAGCTGATGTTATTAAAATCCTTTAAATAAAGGGAAACAAATGTTTTATGTCTGGTACCAGTTTTAAAACTGATACCAAAGTTTTCTTGACTTTAATTCCCAAGTATCCAAAAATATCTTTAAGTGAAATTAGTGCAGTAAGAGACTTTTTAGATGTCAGTACCTAGTGATAACGTGCCATGGCAAGTGGTGGGGGCTAGTAGAATGCTATCTTATGACAGGCTTAGCATTTAAAGGGGAAGAGTCTTTTATATATATTTTATAAATTATTTGTACTATGACAGTTTAATTTTATTTCAGAAACTAAACTCAGCTTTGATCTATGACAGGGACTTCAGCTACAACTACTTTGGATTTAAAACACTTGAAAGATCTTATCTCTTAAAAATTGATGGGAAAGGTATGAAAAAAAAAAATGTTTTTTTCTTGGCCCTCCACCAACATCTAACAACATCCCCCATATGGGATCAAATGTCATCTTTGACTGTCCTACCATATGCAAGAATGTAAGAATATATTGATCAAATGTGCCACAGATTTTAGTGTGTTATCAATTATACAATACATATAAAAAAAAAACATCCATCATGGAAACTGCCATAAAAAAAATTCCAGATTACATAATTTATATATGCACAAATGAAAACACACATCTTTCACATAAACATTTTTATGGAGTTGGAACAACTTTTTAAACAGGCATATCAGCAAACCTATTAGGACTTTGGCATTGACATCATGAATTTCGGGGCTTTCAATATTTTTCAAGTCTACCAGTACTTGACTATTTACAGGTGTTACTTTTTTTTTTAATTTGGAACAATTTTCATGAATATCTTGTGCAACACTCTTTAAAACAGGAGGCGAGGTAAAAGTACCTGGTACCGCCCCTTATTGGGAGGCCTGGAATTTAGACCTAAAGACCTTGTAGGCCTGTCACTACAGAAAGGTCAGTTGAAATATGATGCCTGACCTCACTCTTTATCTGACGTTTCAGCAGAAAGTAGAATGTTGATTGGTTCACAGTCAAAGAATTACGTAATGTTTCTTGACAACAGACACTTCACTTCTTTTGCTGCAAAATCCATAATAATTGCCTGTTTGAACAAAAAAAACAAAAGATGACTTTTTCCCTTTATCACATTTACAGAAGCCAAAAATAGCAGACGATTACACAAAATCAATATTGTTACAAGGGCATGCTCGGTATTTAGACCAGCAAAAAAAATACTTTTTTGTACGAAGCAGAAAATCAACATCCCTCTCTCCTTTACACAATATTTCTGCTTTTATTTACTTAGAACTTAAAATTAAAACGTTTGGATAACATTTTTTCAATCTAGACAGGTTTGATTTGGTGCTGCCCAATGCTATTTAGCAAGTCCAGCTATCCATTTCTGACCTTCTGTTAAGGAAAATACATGCAAACTGTAGATTCTTAAAAATAATTATGATACCTGTATTTATGTGCTTTTGATTTGGCACATCTATATTTTTTAGTTTTGTTATTATTTTTTAGTTGCCGAACGTCCCCAACACATGTTGATGAGAGTGTCTGTTGGGATCCATGAAACAGATATAGTAGCTGCCATAGAGGTAATATATATGCTGTTATAAAATATATACTTTATGTAAGTATCTAATAACCATCCTTGTGAGCTAATCAAGACCGCTAATTACTGGAGATTAAATTCATAGAAGCGATTAGATTTGTATATTTGAATTACCGGTACACATTTATACTTGCTATCAATTTGTTTTTATCCACATTTTTTTTACTTTTACTCGTATGCTTGTGTCTGTCATTTACATGAAATCCGTTTTGGGACTTGGTACAGGATTGACTTTTTTATCGTTTGGGGTGTCCATAATTGTATCAAAGCATAGTAACCACACATCTTTACATTATCAGATTAAGTACATTTCACATTTGGCAGACGTTGGGGTTAAAATACATGTATATTCTTCATCCTTGAGTGTACACATCAGTTGGTACATAATTTATGTTTTCCTTCAACGATATTGTTTGTTTGATGGTGTTTAACGCCACTTTCAACAATATTACTTTATCACATAATGTCGGTGTTAGAAACTCCCAAAAATATTTAGTAGTCATTTGGACAACTTAAATCAAAATTTTGGTTGTCCAATCAAGCCCGCAAAGTGCGAGGTGGTCCTTACGGTCGGGGTAAATGGTGCAAAATCCTGCATTCTGGGCATATCCTGGTGCATAAATCTCAGCTTCAAATAGGTTTTTTTTACTGAAATGTTTGCTTGACAAGTCACAAGGCACCCAGAAGCTCTGGATTAAAAGGTGCAAAAATATGCAATCTGGCACATAAACCAGCTTTTCTGAACCTGTTATTCAATAAGGATAATTTTGATTTTTGGTTTGATAGTTAATGGAAAATGTTGTACTGGTTGGTCTATTCCCAGAAGTAAATGTAGAGATTAAAATCAAATAAGTTTTATTTGAACATATGACAATAAAATTTTATTTTAATAAATTCAAGTTCAATTTCTAGTTCTCTCCACTTCCTGTCCAGTAGGGTCACATTCAGACTGATTCTGAAACAATTTCCTCATCATCATCACCAGGCTGCTTTTGGCAATCTTTTTTTAGATTTTTTGGTCGGAGGCTCCTTCGCCCCGGTCACAAACTTCCACATGTTTGAGAAACGGAAATTGATAAAAATACGAGTAATAGCCGGAAACGGCATCGGTATTAGATTCCGGTCAAGTATCAACAATGCCAAAGTTCCGATGATCGTTTATTTGAAGAGTTTTATATTTATAACCATTTTAAGGGGTAATTTAGGAAAATCTACTCACAAAACTTGAAAAGAATAAATTTCAGCATCTGAGTAAAAGAAAATTTCAGTTCATCACTCGGACAACTTTGTTGCAAATTTTGGTCGTCATTGCAGGGTTCGATATTAACGGTTATCCGATTGCCCGGGGCAAGTGAAAATGATTCTGTGATATGTTAAATTCCCGAAGAGTAAAATGATTAATATTGAATTATTCAGTGTTGGAAGTCGCGGCGAATTTTACCTAAACATCGCGTCGTATGTATCGTGTATTTTACGTCATTTTGTTAACTACAGAATTCCCCTTTCTCAAATAAAGATCGTCTTATTTATATTAGCCAATCGTTAGGTGGCGGCACTGCATCAACATCGTATTTATTTTCGCCGGCCAATGAAAAGCTAGAGTTATTTGCGGTGTTCTAATTTTAGAAAATTATCCCTGATGTGTATTGCCTTTACGATCAAAATATTGAAAGCGTGATAGATTATTGGAATAAAAATTCAAACAAACTATACAGTCGTTGTCAGTCTATGATAAGGAACATTTATACTTAAATTTTCTAACAAAAATATTTCAGAAATCCTCATCAATCACCCGTATTTATAAAACTCATATTCCCGCAAATTGATAGGTACGTCTACTCAATATCTCACTCAGTCCCAGAATTTGGTGCCAATATGGCACAAGTAACCCTCGGGGAAATTATAAGGTGTAAATAATTAATATGGGGGGTTATTCTACTCTATGAACGGTCATTGTAGATTGCATAGTTCTGTACTACATGCATATATGGCACTTAAGAATTCGGGCTAGTAGTTTACAGTTTCGGGCAAATAAAATCAATATGGCACTTGCCCGAATGGACAAGTTGGTCAAAAAGTTAATGTCGAACCCTGCATTGACGATCGGACGACCGGGAATTTCGAACACTGTAATGTTGTACACTTCTCCCTAAGCGGGATTCAAACCCACAACATCAGCAGTCATTCCGAAGGTTCGTCGGACAGTGGCAAAAGTCCGGCAAAAATTGTCTTGGACCAATAAAATAATCTTAATCGTTGGACCAATTGACCGGTTAACATATACCAGAAAGTATTTTATTTTTGGCAAGTTTTCAAACAATTGTCAAATCAAAATATATGATCATTGCTCTCATCGTAAGTTCAGCTTGAGTTCACAGAGAATCCCATTTCTATTTTTTAAATATTGATATGGGGACTTCAGTAATTATTGAAAGGGCATTTTAAATCCTTATCTTTACTACGCTTTAAATAACGAATCGTGCATGGCTAAATTTCAAGCAATAATTTGTCACCGATCTTTTGTTGAAATCAAAATGTTGGGGCTCCGATATGTAGCCAGGGCTATTCCTGGAAAGAGTCTGAAAAGGAAAACCACGGAAAGTGACGACAAGCAGGAGAAAACGAAGAAGTATGAGGAAAATAGAAAGGCACGTAAATTTAACGTGAAGTGGTTGACCAATCGTGAATGGCTGGATTACGATGAGAGCAATGACATCATGACATGCATGAAGTTGAAAACTGGGCTTGCATATACAATGTATGAATATACAAGAGAATAAAATATTTCACTTAAATTGTGTTAAAAAAAAATTTGGTCCAGTAAAAAGTGATTTGGTCCGGTAAAAGTTCTACCTTTACTGGACCAAATGTCCAGTACCTTTGAAATGACTGCATCAGTGGTGATAGGCACCGATTGCATAGGTAGTTGTTAATCCAACTACCATACGATCACGGCCATGACAACCGCTGTAGTAATTGGAAGTATTTTCAAACGAACTATTGCATTCATTCCAAGTTGTACATGTCAGCTGGCCATGACCTAATTATGTCTCCCCTTCGAATGAAGAGAGACATATTGTTTTTGTCTGATTTTTTCTTCTGCTTCTTCTCAGCGAAGCTTGTCCGGACCATAACTTTTTTGTCTTTCCAGATAGGTCAATTATATATGGTATGTGGGTGCATGACCATAAGGCGGCGGTGTGTCACATACCGTAATGACCTTCGTGGGACTTTGAACTCAAGGTCAAATAATTGTTTTTTAAATAGTATTTTCTTGTCCGGGCCATAACATTTTTGTCTTTTGAGATAGGTCAATGATATTTGGTATGTGGGTGCATGACCATAAGGCAGTGTGTCACATACCTTAATGACCTTCGTGGGACTTTGACCTCAAGGTCGAATAATAGTTTTTTAAATACAGTTGATTCTCGTCTCAAACTCGGTTGAGTCGAATTTTTATCGAAGTCCCGAACTTCGTTGTGTATAAATATATATAATTTGACTCCTGTTGAGTCGAATTCGGATGAGTCGAAATTTCGGTTGTCTCGAATAAAAGTTTTGGTCCCGAGATGTAGAAAACCATATTATTTACATTCGTTAAGTCAAATTTATCTGTCAAAACATGTGTATTACCTTGGGATTAAAATCGGATCACAGGTGAAACATCCGGTCATTGACTTTGACATTTTTACCTTATGCTATTTCACATGTTTATTTTAACAATCTGTCAAATTAATTAGTGATAATATTTGAATTGGCTTGGTATAATCTATTATGACACAGGTTAAATGTGCACAATAACAAATTATCGATATATAATAAGTGCGCTTGGTGTGCAATGATTGTGAAAAGTACACAACGGAAGCGTTTTATCTATTGATTTATTTGTCGGACATTAATTTTCATTAAAGATGTATAATTTCTCAATTTTGAGAGATTTGAAAAAAATGTTACTCTTAATTAACTGTTGTAATGAAAGGGGAAATCACGCTTTTTCTCAGAATTGGCGTTATTTTCGGTCGAGAAAAGTTTTCTTTTACAATTTATTGAATCAATGCAACACAACAGATAAACATAATCATACACACAAAAAAAAGATATCTAGCAGTTATCAGTCAGTCATTCCACAAGATTCAAAGAATTTAACAGAGAAAAAACATCGAATAAGTTTTAAATCGTTCCGAGAATTGAGACATGCGATGCTGGTTTTAGCTCTTCAAAATTTTGCTCGAGTTGTCTCCCTTTTGTCGTTAAACAAACTACACTTCCGGTATTTTCATAGCTCCTCTTGACTCAAATTTTTTCCATGGTCCCATCGATATCGAGAGTCAACTGTAGTATCATTCAACTCATAATGTGTAACTTATTGTTGTACAGATGGCCGCATTAAGGGGAGACATAAGTTTTAGGTATCTAAAACAGTTTTTCCTAGTTTCAATTAATGAAGCAGAGGTAGACACAACTTTTCTGTCAATTTTAGAATTTATTTTCATTTTCAGACATATAACCTGCTGTCAGAGAGATGGTTTACACATGCATCACCAACATTGTTCAATGCGGGGACTTGTCGTCCCCAACTATCTAGGTTTGTTTTCTGTACGATAGTAAAATGTTTGTCTCAAGTATTTGATATCAGAGTTGGAAGTCTTGATTGATTAAAATCAAAAACAGCTTCCTTTCTACTAAGTAGGAAAAATTAAGACCGCAAAACAAAGGTTGCATTGGTTAAGACTGAAAAGCCAGTGACAGTTCTATTTCATCTTTAACTTTATGATCAGTGACATACCACTAGTCTATTACAAGTACGACATAAATTATGCAATGTACATTATAATGTAGCATTCTCTACTGGGCCATTTCAGGGAACCATTCAATCACATTTGGAACCTCTTTACTCCTTTCAAAAACCACTGCATTATTTAATACCTCAAGATTTCATTGGCTTGTCACTAATTGCTCACTTGAACTGTGCTTATGATTTGACCTGTTCGTGGTTCAACTTTTGGTTTCCGTACATTATCTCAAATTTTAGTTTATTTATATCTGATTTGACTTGAAATATTAAAACTAGCTGCACAGATAGGAAAAAAACTGGTAAAGTTTGACTTTAAAATATCTGACATTTGTCATTTCAGAGTTGTGTCCCTTAATTATGTATAAGATGATGTAGTTTGAATTGAAATGTTACAATTAGATAGATAAAATGCAGGTCAAGTTCAAATATGAGATGTTGAACATTTCCTGTTTCCTTGTTATACCCCTGAATTATGCAAAAAAAAAAAAAAATCTTCTTTTTGGATTTTGAGCCTTTGCTCCAGTTCTGTTTATACATGTATCAGATTTACTTGAAATTTAAATACTAGCTAAGCCATATAAAATATGGGTCAACTTTTTTTTTTATCAGACATTTGGTGTTTCTGTGATTTTAAGAAATGCAATTATTGTTAATCATCTAGTTTGCAAAAAGAACATAAAACACCAATTTGAATTTGAAACCATGTGTTAGTGCTGTTTGTCTGGGACCTTTAGTAAACATGAGACAGCATTTCTCTTAACAGCAATAACAACTCATCCTGTACATCTCTGATGTTATCTATATTTTAGTTTGTCATTTCTTTGTTGCAGCTGTTTCTTGTTGACTATGCACTCAGATAGTATAGAAGGAATCTATGATACATTAAAGCAATGTGCCCTCATTTCTAAGTCTGCTGGTGGAATTGGTCTGAATGTACATAATATCAGAGCAACTGGAAGTTACATTGCAGGGGTAAGAAAATATAAATTTATTATAAAACCACACAATACAAACTTGTCTTGACAATTCTTAAGATGTTATACCATGAAGACGATAGAAATCTAGGTGCTGGCTTGAGAGATTCAAAAATGTGAGAAGGGTCCCTTCTTATTTCTCAGGTGTTGGGTGATCAACAAGAAAATAGAATATGGGTGAAGTAATGTAACAAATATGGTCATCACAATGCAGATAAAACAAGAAATGTGTGCATCACAAAATACGCCTGTCTATATAAATTATCAAACGGTATAAAGGGGTCTTCCCCTTCCACAGGGGAACAGGCCTCTACATTAACATATTTTTCAACTTGTCCCTTTGGACAACTAACTAAAAAAAGTACTTGTCCGACTCAATCTTTTAGTTGTCCGAAAAAAATAATAAAAATTACAAAAACTAGAGAATAATTATCCAGGGCTCCCACTACTTTCAAATTAGAGGGAGAAGTGACTTCTCTTTCAGAGAGCTCACATGGAGAAGTGGGAGACAACAAAGAGAAGTAAATTGCGATTAATCGAAACAATGTTACCCTGCCCAAATTTAGTAAATAGTTAAAGCTGCCTGAACTAATTTGTTCTGGGTTTTTTTTATTCATAACTACCTTAAGGACATATATTCAATGTCACATTTTTATTTCTGTCTACCTTGATTGGAGTCTTGCATACCAGTGAATTTAATATGGACAGAAATTTCCAGCAACATTTCAAAGTTGTTTTGGGAAGTAACAAATGACAGTTAATAGCTTTCATAGATGAAGGTGAACGAGATAAATAAAACAGAGTTGACTGAGATAAATTTTTAAAGCAAATGACTTCTAAATAATTGGTATTAATACAAATCTTATCCAGCAAGTAATGGACAGACGTTACGTTAAAATTGTCAACAACTTTGCGATCTTATAATTCTTTAAATAATTGAAAAATTATCTTTTTGAAAGCTGAGATTTGATTATTATAACCTTAATTGAAAATCTTTTCAAGCATGACCTGGTTTTTTAAACAAAACATGTGTAATTAATCCGGTGCATATAAGTACTGTTCACGTGTCCCTTTTCATGTCGGTAAATTCGGACAATTGAGCAAGATAACGAAAGTATTGAGAAATAACGAAATATGATATGAAGATGAAATTACAGTTGACTCTCGAATTCGATGGGACAATGGAAAAAATTTGAGTCAACCGTAGTTCGACTCAAGAGGAGCTATGAAAATACCGGAAGTGTAGTTTGTTTAACGACGAAAGGGAGACAACTCGAGCAAAATTTTGAAGAGCTAAAACCAGCATCGCATGTCTCAATTCTCGGAACGATTTAAAACTTATTCGATTTTTGTTGCTGTTTTTTTTCTGTTAAATTCTTTGAATCTTGTGGAATGACTGATAAATGCTAGATATCTTTTTTTTTTGTGTGTGTATGATTATGTTTATCTGTTGTGTTGCATTGATTCAATAAAGTGTAAAAGAAAACTTTTCTCGACCGAAAATAACGCCAATTCTGAGAAATAGCGTGATTTCCCCTTTTATTACAACAGTTAATTAAGAGTAACATTTTTTTCAAATCTCTCAAAATTGAGAAATTATACATCTTTAATGAAAATTAATTTCCGACAAATAAATCAATAGATAAAACGCTTCCGTTGTGTACTTTTCACAATCATTGATGTATGCCGACCCAAGCGCACTTATTATATATCGATAATTTGTTATTGTACACATTTAACCTGTGTCATAATAGATTATACCAAGCCAATTTAAATATTATCACTAATTAATTTGACAGATTGTTAAAATAAACATGTGAAATAGCATAAGGTAAAAATGTCAAAGTCAATGACTGGATGTTTCACCTGTGATCCGATTTTAATCCCAAGGTAATACACATGTTTTGACAGATAAATTTGACTTCACGAATGTAAATAATATGGTTTTCTACATCTCGGAACCAAAACTTTTATTCGAGACAACCGAAATTTCGACTCATCCAAATTCGACTCAACAGGAGTCAAATTATATATATTTATACACAACGAAGTTCGGGACTTCGATAAAAATTCGACTCAACCGAGTTCGAGACAACGAGAGTCAACTGTATTTATTTTATTTCTTCAATATATAAACTACACATCTGCAACAGTTTTGCCAGCCTCAATAATGTACCTGTAAAAAACTGTATTTTTATGAGCATGCAATAGAAGTGCTGTAGACCGAAGAAAGAGCCATGTGGAAACGACCCTGTTGTCAAAAATTATATTTATAGTAATGGTGACCTTTAACCTAATGACCCCAAAATAAATAGGCTTCTTCCCTTTCTACAGGGCAATCATGTGGTCAAGTTTGGTAAAGATCTGATATACAGAACTAAAGTTATCATGTAGAAACGACACTTGTCAAAAATTCTATTTATAGTAACATTGACCTTTGACCTAATGACCCTAAAATAAATGGGGTTCTTCCCCTTCCACAGGGGAATTATTTGGCCAAGTTTGGTAAAGATCTGATATACAGAACTAAAGTTATTGTGCGGAAACCTGTGTGGACACCTGCCATACCCAATCACATAATACGGCCTGTCTCGAGACGGACGTATAAAAACAACCACATTTATGAATGATGTATTCATTAAAAAAGAGAAATTTACAAAACTGTCTTATTCATATATATAATATTTACTTCCTACAGACAAATGGTATATCTAATGGACTATTGCCTATGTTGCGAGTATATAACAACACAGCCAGATATGTAGACCAAGGTGGTAATAAGGTTTGTATTTAAAATTCTCCTACTTTGTACATTTTGTAAGAACCAACATACATGTACTGGATTCCATATAAAATTAAAGCTTATTTCAGATTGTACCAATAGTCAGGGACCAAACTTTTCATTTTGTGCAGTAAAAATAAAAATAAACATGATTTTATAGTCAATTATATTTTGAGAGCTGTACCTAATTCCTTTAGTTTTAGAATTTCAGTAGAAATTCCTACAATTTTACTACAGAAAAAATTAAAGCAACAAATTTCTTTATTTATTTTATTTTTTTGTAGCAAACTTCTGTTCCTGGTGGAAATTTTGTTAGATAATAGAATATTTTATTTTTTGTAGAGACCAGGGGCTTTTGCTATATACCTGGAACCATGGCATGCTGATATATTTGATTTCTTAGACTGTAAGAAAAACACAGGTAAAGAAGAATCTAGAGCCAGGGATCTGTTCTATGCTATGTGGATTCCAGACTTGTTCATGAAACGTGTGGAGAGCAATGGAGAGTGGACCTTGATGTGCCCACATGAATGTCCTGGACTGGCAGACTGCTGGGGAGAGGAATTTGAGAAACTGTACACAAAGTAATTAGGATTGCTTTATGGATTATTTCAGTCCTCGAAATGAAAATTTGAATTTACTAGTCCTTATCAAATTCTTGAATTTATTTTTATATAGTTGTAAACAAAAGCTGAAAAAAATTATAGGTCCAAGCAAAGATTTACTGGTGTTGGTACAGAGAACAGGTGCTCATCGTGAGGACTGTTACTTGGGCTCAAATTTCAAAGGGTATATTAAAAAGTAATGAAACTTTTGAAGAAATTTTTTTCTAGACAAGGTTTGTTAGTGATATACAGTATTCTTTGAATAAAGGATTGGAAAGCAATCAATTTAATAAAATGGTTGTTGTTAAAAAAATAATTCAATAAATTCAATTTGGAGACAGATTAACATGATTTTTCAGCTTGTTTCTGGATTCCCATTCTGAAATTGTATAATGCGTATTATTTATGATTTTTTTTTTTAATAAATATTTTTTAAATTAACAAATTCAATATGTAATTAAAATTAATCGTCATATTAGTTTTTCTGAAATTCCTTCTTTTAGTGGTTTAAATAAACAATGAAGAGATTTATCTGTTTATTAGATACTTCTTACAAGTTTTTTCTGGAGTTCCTTATATTAGTGGTTGAAGTGTACAGTGGGGAGTAGGGGCTGTCGTGATCATATGGTAGTTGGATTTACAACTACATGTGCAATCAGTGCCTATCACCACTAATGTTGAGAGTTTGAATCTCCCTCATGGCGAGGTGTACTCGATGCAACATTATGTGATAAAGTTGGTCAGTGACTTGTGATAGGTCGATGGTTTTCTCCGGGTACTCCGGTTTCCTCCACCAATAAAACTGACAGCCACGATATAGCTGAAATATTGTTGAAAGTGGCATTAAACACCATAAACTAAGCCAAACTGTAAAAGTTAAGCATAAGATTCAATTTGGTCCCATGAAGAAGAAAAAAACAAATTCAAAAGGGTTCAAATTCCCATTTAAAGTGGAAATGAAAAAAATATATATATAATTTCCAAATAGTTTGCGCAGGTAGGGTATTTTGGTAATAAAGAAACTTCTGTGTATGTTTCATGAAGTTATTCAAGATTAAATATATAAAAGAATTTAAATGTCAATAACCCTAATCCATTTAGGCCTAAATTAAATATTTAATTGACTTGCAAGTTTATATATATTTTTTTTCGTCACTAACAAGAATAGTAAAAAAAAAATGTGGTAAAACTTATGCTAACTTATTTTTATTAAATAAAAGCAAATAGCAAAGGTTGTTGGTGTGTAAGAAAACACAAATTAAAAACTATTTTATTTTAGGTCTTGTTTGGTCAGATTTAAAATTGAATTAATAATTTTTTATTCTGTGCAATTTTTATAGATATGAAAAAGAGAAGCGTGGACGTAAAACAATCACAGCTCAACAGTTATGGTATGCCATCATTGAATCACAGACTGAAACTGGTACTCCTTACATGATGTACAAAGATCACTGTAACCGCAAGTCAAATCAACAAAATCTGGGAACCATTAAATGTAGTAACCTGTGTACAGAGATTGTAGAATACAGCAGTAAAGATGAGGTAACGATTTAAGAACCAGTTAGATATGGTGTACTGCTTTCATTGTTATACATATTGTTAACCACATCGGTTGTGTAATGGGTAGCATGCTCACTTCAACTGCAGTAGATTGTGTGTTGACCCATTTGGGTCAAACCAAAGACTATGAAATTGGTATTTGTTGCTTCTCTGCTATGTAGCACTAAGGAGTAAGAGCTAAGACTGATTGGTTCGGATTCAGAATAATGTGTCCGAGTGGAGAGACATGTCAATAATTTGGGGTACTACCACCAGAATTTTAATTACTTTTGGAGTACCACCACATAAATATAAATACTTAAAATGACCCCCACCTAGAAAATAGAAATTAAATTTGAAGCAAACTGATCAAATCTGTAATACTGTTTAATGGCAGTAATGCAAGTACAAGTGTGACCTATAAAGTGTGTTGTTTATCTAATTTTGAGGGGGAGGGTTTAAAACCAGGACACGTATTTTCCAGTCCGTTTATAGGTATAACTTTTGAACGGAATGAGATATTTTCATGATGTAAATTCCATAATAAAGAAGATATTAAAGGCTTTAATTTGATATAAAGTTTTTTTTTTAAATATTGACATTTGATACCCTAAATTGTGGTAGGACAGTATTTTTCAATGGCGGAAATGACGATAATTTGTATCAAAATATTTGTTTTGATCATGTATAATAACTCTTTTAAATCAAATGTCTGTCAAATAAATGTTACACCATTTTAAAGCTTATATCTCGAGGATTAATAATATGTATAGTTTATTATTTTTGGATACATACTTTTTGAGAAATCGTGCCATTTGACCACGTTTTGTTTTCAACTGGTACTTTTGATCTCGAAACCAAGGAACGAAAATAAAAGAATCCCGGTACCAGTTCATCATTCGTATTTCTCCATCTTTTACATAAAATATCATTCGGAAGATAAAGGGAGACAATTTGGCTTAAAAATCACATAAAGAAGCGAAATCGCGGAACAAACAACCGAATATTATACACCGTTTAACGAACAACACGGTGACACGACTTGCCGGCAAGTTGGTCTATTTTAATATACCGAAATGGTAAAAAATACCGACAACCGCAATTAATTTGACAACAACCCCCAAAAAAGAAATACGTTTTATGCCCTCCATCTAGATAAAAAAAAATCGATGGCGTTCCGACCCTACCGGGTATTTTTTCCTGGAATAGCCCTTAATTGTAGTGGATTGGTGTAGCAAAATAATATGGCATTTCAGGTTTTTCTTGTAAAAACTAGAAAAGTTTAAAATGCTTTAGAAATAAATTAACATATTTCAGTTGCTTCTCAAACCTTAATATGAAGAATTAACTTGTTGAAAATTATGTCAGAGGTTGCATTGAACAGGGTGAAAACTATTTACAGGTTTCATAAATCCTTATTTGATAGAGGAAACAAATTCCTTGGTTTAGAGTTAAGTTGTTTTTAACACAGAATCTACAACTTTCTACAGAACCAGAATTATATATATATATTTATACATATCCAACATTTTGTTTTAGGTGGCTGTCTGTAACTTGGCCTCCATAGCATTAAATATGTATGTTAAACAAGACAAAACGTTTGACTTTGAGAAACTGAAGCAAGTGACCAAAGTTATAGTACGGAATCTTAACAAGATCATAGAGGTTAACTATTACCCTGTACCAGAGGTTTGTAGTGTATACAATTTAATACATTGATAAAACCTTTTATAGAGAAAATATTTTTGTTTTGTTTTGTTTTTTTTTTTGTTG
Organism: Bathymodiolus brooksi; assembly: GCA_963680875.1. NCBI lineage: Eukaryota > Metazoa > Mollusca > Bivalvia > Mytilida > Modiolidae > Bathymodiolus > Bathymodiolus brooksi. Next base: position 82,904,637 of record OY804582.1, on the reverse strand, counting down.
GATTGAACTTGAAGGATAAAAACAGGAGTTTTACTACTGATTTTTGACAAATCACAAAATATTAAATTTAGATGTAGCATACATAAAGTACTTTTTTTGTCTGGGGTCAATTTGTTGAATGTAACAAAACAATTATCTAATATGAACACAGTTGTAAGATTACCAAATGTCTATTTTACATTTTGAGACAACCGGAGAAAACTGACCGCCATGATATAACTGAAATATTGTTGAAAGTGGTGTACACCATAACCAACCATTGAAGATGCAGATATGTATTTTACTAAATTGTGTAAATTCACATGAAATAAAGATTTGTAGCCTAGTATTGAATGTCAATTCATACAATGAATACATCATGTTTATGTAATAGGGTATTTGTAATTAAACAAAATATGTTCATGTTGGGTCTATGACAAAAGCCCCCCAATTTTTTTAAAGTATTTTATTTTTTGTTTTAATTCTTTAAGATATCTTTTAGTATCACCATCAATATAAAACAATGTAATAAGCTTGTATAATTATTTCAATATTTGGGGGGCTTTTTGTCCTGTTCCCATTCATGTTATATAAGACCAACAGCAAAAGATATTATAGATAAGTTGACAAGAAAGGGAACTTTTTTTATTCCATTTAAACATTCAAAAAGCTTTCTTTTATTACTAGTTTTCTGGGTTTTTTTTACTTTAAGCATATTTATTATCTAACATAGCAGACTACACTAATACACTAAAATTACATATTGTAGAATTCAGAAACAATCCTAGACATTATGTGATAAAGTTTTGTCAGTCATTTGTTTTCTCCTGGCACTCCTGTTTCCTCCACCAATAAAACTGACTGCCGCAATATAACTGAAATATTGTTGAAAGTGACGTTAAACGCCATAAACCCAGAAACAAATTAATTATGTCTCCTTTGTATTTTTTTTTAATCTGATAAACTTTCAAAATTAATTTTCATTGTCTGATAGAGAGATTTTATTTTTAGGCTAAAAGGTCCAACATGCGACACAGGCCTATTGGTATTGGAGTCCAAGGACTTGCTGATGCCTTCATTTTGATGAGATTCCCATTTGAGAGTGAAGAGGCACAAAGATTAAACAGAGAAATATTTGACACTATATATTATGCTGCTCTAGAAGCGAGTTGTGAAATGGCAGAGAAATTAGGCCCCTACGAGACCTACGAAGGATCACCTGTCAGTAAAGGGGTAGGTAGTATCATTGTTTTATTTGTAAATATGTAAATTTAATTCCAAAAGATAACGGGCTGTCGTGGTCTTGATCATGATATTGTAGTTGGATTTACAACTACCTATACAATCGGTGCCTATCACCACTAAATTTGTGAGTTTGAATCCCACTCATGTCCAAGTGTACTCGATACAACATTATTTGATAAAATTTGTCAGTGACTTGCGACAGGTTGGTGGTTTTCTCCTGGTACTCCGGTTTCATCCACCAATATAACTGACCGCCACGATATAACTGAAATATTGTTGAAAGTGGCATTAATCACCATAACCCTAACCCAAAAGATAAAAAGTCAAATAAATTGTTTTCAGTGTCAAGATTACAACAATGTAAAAAAAAAAGGGTAATTAGTTTGACGCAAAAAAGATGTAGGTGAAATGTTCAGACTGTTGATACAGCAGTGTGGGAAACGACAGCTCGCCAAATGCGAGTAGAAATTTCGGCAGGCGAGTAAGATCCAGTTTATATTCGCCGGTCTGGCAAGTAGGAACTTGAAAACGCTCGCCACGATGAATGGTTTACAGCTTCAAAATACCATAGCACCCAAACAGTTAAATTTTCTGTTAACTGTGTCATTTATCCAACATTTTATTAATCATTGTACTCGATAAGAAAACATTCCGCCATGACACTTCATTTCTTCGTTTCTGTCAACAGAAAAATTAACTATACAATTCCGACTCCGCATAATTTTGCCAAGGTCGATTTCACGATTAAATGAAATATTGTTTCATTGCAAATAGACTTTTAAAATGAATGCAAATAAAATAATTCTGTTTTAAAATATTTCAAGGGAATTTGTAGCGAAAAACTACGCGAAAACATAAAGTTAAATATGTGTCTGAACTTTGACATGCATGTTTTATACCGTGCATTAAAGCGTAAAAAGTCTTTATTTCAGTTGATGAAGACAAAGACGATGAAATTGAGGAAGAAGAGATCAACGCAGCCCTTAAGAGAGTGTTGATCCTTCTTGACCAAGTTAATCATATAATGACTTGTCAAAATCTGCAAAATAAATTGTTGAACATTACTGTATTGTTTATTTGGTATTTGTTGGCGAGTTTAAAAAAAATGTCGCTCGCCATGACATGGCGAGCTCTATTTCATTTTGGCGAGTTTTTGTTTCAGTCCACTCGCCATTTTGGTGAGTGTTAAAAAAAAATGGTTTCCCACACTGTACAGTGAGCTAGCACTATGAGATCCAACTCTTTGTATATGTTTACTACAAAGCAGACATCATCATCATCTCATGGAAATTGTAACTTATTCTTGCCATGATAAAGCTGAAAAATTGCTGACTTGGCATAAAACAACAATCACTATATGTAATAGTTCAGGGATGATGTTTGTCAGTTATTTTCCTCTGGAGAGAAATTGTCGAAAGTTGCTGGACACGGTCAGAAGAGGTCAAAAATGGACCGTTTGAAAAGGGGGGGGGGGGGGGGGGGTGTAAATGGACCGCTTGAAAGGGGGTCTAGATGGTTTCAGCTATTTTTCATTGATTTTCAGTTATTTTATTTTCTAACAATCATCCATGAAAGTTTAATGTGATTTTTGTTTGTTATAGGTAATGCAACATGACATGTGGGGAGTTAAAGATACAGGAATAAACGACTGGGAAGGATTGAGGAAAAAGATTGCCAAGTAAGTATACCGATATAGGAACTGGAATAGTTTAAGTATTATAAATCAATAAACATGTGATTCTTTTTTTTTATATTGGTAGATTGTTAACCATTACTTCAATCTTTCTTGAACTGCATAGGTGATGTAATGGTTAGCATGCTCGCCTCGAGTGTGGTAGATCTTGGGTTCTAGTCCCGATCGGGTCAAACCAAAGACTAAAATTGGTATTTGTTGCTTCTCCGCTAAGCACAGAGCAAAGACTGGTTGGCTCGGAATCAGGATAATGTGTCCGAGTGGGGGGACATGTCTTTTCTCGGACTGTTGAGCTAGCACTATAATAATGCAACTAAGCTTGTTGGTCTAATACAAAGCAGACCTCATCATCATGTAATTGATAATTAACTTGTTCTCGCCATGATATAGCTGAAAAATTACTGAACAACAATCACTCGGACAATTTTTTTTCATAAGGAAAAACAGTTACACAACCCACAAGTAAAAAACATTAATTCCTCTTATCATCTGTGACCACAACACACTACAAATGACAAAATCTGCAGTTTGCTTATTTGAGTTTTACTTTGAACAGTTTTATTTATCTCCTTGAGTCAAACATTCTCCGATTGTCTGAGGCATTTTCTACTTCTTCAGAACTACTGCATATGAAGTCAAGAGAATTCCCAGAAATGTTTCTCTGAAGAAGTGTTGTTGCTTTTCAGAGCGATTCATTGAATTCCTGTCAATTATTTTAATGTTGAAATCATCATAGACATGTTAAATGAACATAGATAGAAAGATTAATAGATTAATCTCATAATTTTTTTGTTCATATTTGAATTTGGACACACCCACCCATTACTAGACATCTCTTATATCTCTGTCAGGCCTAAATAAGAATTCACAATTCATAGTTATCTGTTGATTTACATTGCAAGATAAACCACACACAAAATCTTGTTTAAAAACTGTGGTTCAAGGCTTTTTTTTTTATAATTATAATATTGCAATGTGTTGTTTTATAGTCATGGTGTAAGAAACAGCTTATTGGTAGCTCCAATGCCCACAGCTTCTACAGCTCAGATCCTGGGTAATAACGAGTCTATAGAGGCCTACACAAGTAACATCTACACTAGAAGAGTATTGTCAGGGGAATTTCAGGTAATAATGGTATAACACATTTGAATGAAGTTGAGATGATAAAGGTGGCAGTTTTAGAAGGGAAAGATGTCAAGATGTAGCATTTTTTCAACAGTAGTAATGAGTACCGCTTAACTGCAGGCTAGAGGCCGTTTTAGCGTATGAGTTTTGCTCATTGTTGAAGACCCTACTGTGAAATTGTGAAATGCAAAATAACAATAAAAGTGTTGCTCCATTACTTTAATTTCTGTCTTGGTAAGAGATTACATTTTATATATACGTAATAAAATTTGTAAAAATTGTTTAGCAAAGAACGCATTGCAATTTAATATACAGTGTAGCATAATGGAAATATAAGTATATTATTCTTATGGATCACTTTTGTTCCATTGAGCCCAAATTTTAATGTAATTTGATTTATTGGTGAAAATCAAATCTTGACTCTCGGGGATATCATCTAGTCATATCAAATCTTATCTTTTGATTTATAAAATTGTGAAAAATTGAAATAAAATGTATTTATTATAGGTCGTTAATCAACATTTGTTAAAAGATCTAACAGAATTAGGACTGTGGAATGAAGATATGAAAAATAAACTGATAGCACATAATGGATCAGTCCAGGCTAGTATATTTATTTATTACATGCTTTACGGGGCTGTCGTGGTCATGATCATATGGTAATTGGATTTGCAACTGCCTGTGCAATCAGTGCCTATCACCACTAAAGTTGCGAGTTCGAATCCCACTCAGGCTATGTGTACTTGATGCAACATTATGTGATAAGGTTTGTCAGTGACTTGCAGCAGGTCTGTGGTTTTCCCCAGTACCACCAATAAAACAGGCGGCCACGATATAGCTGAAATATTGTTGAAAGTAGCATTAAGCACCCTAACCTTATTACATGCTTTGCAAGAAAATGACACATTTTGCATATGCAATACAACAGGAAGTGAATGACCCATAACAGCATATTGGGGCTAATAATGTCGTAGCAGCCCTGTCAGCTTGGCTGACATGACATAACAGTCCGACCCATATTTTCACACCTATTAATTGTAAGTACAGTGGAACCTCTGCAAACCGACTACGTCCGGGGCCAAAGAAATCAGCCGGTTTTCAGAGGTTCCGGAAATAGACGTTTCCATTCCGCATACTAATACCGAAAGTATAAGATATTGATCTCGTGAAGGCTAATTATGCTGTGATTACGCTATTTATATATGTTTCTTTACATTTTTTCAATGTGTTATATTTGTGATTGTTTTTAAATATGTCTTAAATAAAAATAAATATTGTCGTAACTTGTTTTACAAATGTGTACAATCAACCACAAGATTTCAGGTCACTGACCTTGAATTGGATTTGTAGCCTGTTGCAGGATATGTTTCATGCTACATGTATGCAAAAATCATAGGGCACGATGCTGGCATAAAGGATAGTATTCAGCTAATGACATTGTTGACAGAAATTATCCCCGAAACCACAGGGGTGATAATACCACTAAATACCAAATGACCTCGTACCAAAAAACAATGAACAGGACTAAAATTAAAAAATTATATAAATTTAACAAAGGCAATCATATTTATTGATGACAAATTCACTTATAATAAAGCATTAAAATGGTACAAACAACATGTTCACAGTATTCATGATTGTCTAATTTCACAAGATTCACATTTTAAAAAAGTCTACAACGGATACCTGTTTCTTTTTCAAACACCTCTGTAGGATTGCAGTTTCACTTTTCAAATTTAAATCTTGAGCAACACCAAGAAAGTTATCGTCTTTGACAATTGCATATTTCTTTAAACGTTTACTGAATGCAAATATCTCATCTAATGTCAAATCAGGTTCAGAATCTGACTGCTCGTTGTCATTGATTTGGTCATCTTCGGAATCACTTGTAGTTTCGGTCGGTGTTTCTGCTAAATGTGAATCGATGAGATTCTTTTCCCATTCGTCGGTGTCATCTATCGGAACGTGCTGATCAAATGCAACCAATATCTTGCGATCTACTTGTGCGATAGTGTTGATTTTAGCGAGTTGAATAAGCAGAATGTCATCGTCGGCGGAATTAACTTCTGATGAAATGGGAAAGAAACACGCATAGACAATATCGCTTGTCCAATGTACAGCGTCTAACACATTTATTTCTTTGCAAAGTTCAGTTACAGAATCAACTTGTTCGATCTTGGTGACTAAACTTTTCATCATTCGCTTTCGGTAACAAGCTTTAAAAGCTTTGATAATGCCTTGGTCTAAAGGTTGCAAGAGGGACGTGATATTTGCGGGCAACAATTTCAAAATTACATTGTTCAATTTTAAGTCTAGCATGCGAAGAGGCATTGTCTAAAAACATAAGAATATGGCGGTTTTAGCATCTCATTTGTTTATCAACTTCACTTGTCCAGTCGGAGAAAATTTTAGAATTCATCCAAACTTTCTTATTGTGGCGCCACATCACAGGTAGTTTATGAACTTTAACGAATTAATAAGAAATAATGTTAACTTCAGAATGAATTCAAAATATCAACACCAACCATTTATAATACTTGAAACCATAGATTTAATTTTTTTTACTCGACTAACAATAGAATGCAAGCGGTTGGTGCAACATATTTGATCTTTTATATTTTTTGTTTTTATAAAGCTCTTCTGAAGTATATTAAAAAATTTAAAGTATAAAAACATGCTTCAGATTAATTATACATATGTAAAGGCACTGTCAAATAACTGTATTGTTTTTAATACATTGTAATCTTGTTTACAACTCTTTTAATGCTTGATAATTAGTTGATTGACAAGTGTCACACCTTGTTGATTTCAATCAATACCAGCAGTAATCTTTTGATGTAAAACTGGATCGATCTATTTGGTGATTGACATCTAACACGGTTCACTGACTTACCTGTCAGAATATTTGTCGTGTGGTTTTCAGAGGTGAATTTTACAAGAAAATATATTTTCTGGACCGGACATTACCACCGATGTTCGGAATGCAGAGGGACCGGTTTTTAGAGGAACATTTTACTTAAATATATAGGGGAACATTACGGACCAAAACCAAATGTTCGGTTTTCAGAGGAATTCGGTTTTGGGAGTTCCACTGTATATAATAAATAGATTAAAACATGACCTTTTTAATATTGACTTAGTTATAGTATGTAGACACATATTATCCCTCTGTTTTGCCCTGGGCTGATATGGGAGTTTCTGGATATAACTAGGCTGATATGGAAATGGTCATATTTTAATCTGTGTATAGATTTTACAAAATGGGAAGAAGTATTGACATTGTATTTAGCAAGAAAAATACTAAGATTCTTGAAATGAATTGAAAAAAAAAAGTATTATAGACAACTCTTTTCTTGCAAAATTCATATTTTCAATGAATGTATAATATTTTAGTTCCAGTTATCTCCCTTGTTGTTATTAAAGCTTGATAGAAATGAAATCCATGTGATCAACTTTTGATGTTATTTTTCTGTCTCCTGTTAAAGATGTTTACTGAAATGACTTGATCATAGACATTTCTCTATCTTCTAAATGTGAATAAATGTTTGTAATGCAATCTAAATAAGAAGATTGATTGATTGGTGTTTAATGTCGTTAAATCGTAGCTTAAATAAGAAGATATTATATATATTTATATATAAACGTCTAAAATGTTAGCACAACGATATCAAAAAAAGATGTTAAAATGTAACAAAAATAACTATAAGTCTACAAAAAGACTAATTTTGATTAAATCGACGGATATTTCGCTTGACCGATAAGCTTCATCAGCGTCTGTAATCTGATTTGAAAAATTGTCACGTGACCATCAGTTATCGTGACATAAATGACTAAAAATCATAATCTTGAACTTTATACTTTATATTATTCAAGTATATTGCACACTAATTTATAAATATGAACAGAATGAGAAAATGTAATGATGAAGTTTACCAACTAGCTAAGGACAGGCACTGGTTAAAAAGTTTAAAAAACAAAAGATTTAGGCCTTTTTGTTTATGCCTTCCGGGCGTAATGTTTGTAACTCGCGGATCCAAAAACTCTCTTGTTTCTGTCTTTGATTTTCTTTCCAACTTGGATTGTGGTCAATGATATAAATTTTGGATCTGCCAAAGTCTTCCAATGAGTGCCCCGGTGACACAAAGTGTTGACTCGCGGGCAAGAGCGTCTTTTTCGTAAGGTCACTTCTGTGTCCATTCATTCTTTTGTTGAATGGTTGGACACTTTCTCCTACGTATTGCGACCCGCAGACGTGACAGTCAAGGAGGTAAACCACATTAGGTGTTTTGCAATTGACATTGCAAAATATCTTGTACTCCTTTCCTGTCGTCTTGCTATGGAACACTTGTGTGTGTTGCAATTGGAGACGGCACTTGCAACGCTTGTCACCACATGGTTTACACTGGCCGACCATCGATGAAGGTCTAGATACCGCAGCTCTGACCAGTGTATCCTTAATGCTTTTAGGTCGCCGGAACGCTACAACGGGTGGTTCAGGGAACAACATCATTACTTTTTCTCATTCTGTTCATATTTATAAATTAGTGTGCAATATACTTGAATAATATAAAGTTCAAGATTATGATTTTTAGTAATTTACGTCACGATAACTGATGGTCACGTGACAATTTTTCAAATCAGATTACAGACTCTGATGAAGCTTGTCGGTCAAGCGAAATATCCGTTGATTTAATTATAATTATAGTCTTTTTGTAGACTTATAGTTATTTTTGTTACATTTTAACATCTTTTTTTAGATATCGTGCTAACATTTTAGACGTTTATTTATCATTTTTGTTTGTTTGCACAGTATCGTTAACACTTGTTTCCGATCCGACATCTCGTAGGTTCATACGTTGGCTACTTTTTCAGAAGTTTATATATATATACATATACGTCTGAAAAATAAACCAAACAATGTTAGAATTAGATTTTAGAGCTGTCAAATTTTTGTTCTTCCCTCGACGGGATTTGAACCCACACCATTGATACACTGCAGCACCATTCGCTTAGCCTTACGTCCAGCGCCCTAGACAACTCGACCACATCCACTCCCTATATATATATAAAAACGTTTAAAATGGTTTGCAAAACAACACCAAGTACACAAAACAAGGTGATAAAGAATTAAACACTTTGTTGAATGACAAAATTGTTGTCTCACCGAGAGACTTTTCAATGTATACGTCATTTTATTTTGTCTTGAGGTTTGTTTGTTGGTGTGTGTATTACAAACCCTTATAAACAACTTAGATTCAAAAAATGAAGAAAGCATTATGTTGCTTGATAAACAATATATCAGTTCATTTGGTTTATTGTGTCTCGAATGCTACATGTATCATAAAAATAATTTCATATTGCAGAACATTGATGAGATCCCAGACAATCTGAAGAAACTTTACAGAACCGTGTGGGAGATTTCCCAGAAGACTGTAATCAAGATGGCTGCCGATAGAGGAGCATTCATTGACCAGAGTCAGTCTCTAAATATACATATAGCCGAACCAAACTATGGCAAATTAACTAGCATGCATTTCTATGCCTGGAAACTGGTAAGAATTGAATCCTGTCCATCAGGTATAATATCTTGTTGTGCAAGTTGTCACATAATAGAGGTGAAAATTGTTAAATGTTTACATGATTTTGTAAAGATTGCAAATATTGCGGTTAAATATGGTGTTCAGATTATACAATTTCATTGTTTTGGGGTTTTTTTTCTTGTAGTTTGCTAAATTATTATATAGGATATTTTATAACTATGTGAATAACGAGGTGCATCTCTAAAACTACTTTCATACAATATTATATTAGGAATATCCACCTATAGAACTGTTTCAATATTTTAAGTAGTATGTTTCAACGTTTTGTAACATTATTCACAGTACTGCAGAACACAATGAAAAAAAGTGGCCATTGTGATCATTTGGTACTTGGATTTACAACTACCTGTGCATTCATTGCCTATCACCACTAATGTTGTGAGTTCGAATCACACTCATTGTGGGGTGTACTCGATAGAACAGGTGATATAGTTTGTCGGTGGTTTTCTAGGTACTCCAGTTTCCCCCACCAATAAAGCTGACCGTCACTATATAACTGAAATATTGTTGAAAGTGTGTTAACACCATAACCCTAAAACACAATGAAAACAAAAGGTATAGCTAATATCCAAACATTTGACATGATCTAATACAGAACAAGAAGAACTAAGAGTTTAAATTTTTAAAGGCATTTGATGCTTGTCAGCTAAGCTCAAAACATTGAGGAGTAAGAGCAAAGACTGGTTGGCGCTGAAAGGGGATACGGTTGGAGCAAAATGTGGCTACTTGTGGACTATTGTGTCAGTGAACTAGCACAATAAAAATCCTACTAAGCATGTTGATCTAGTAGAAAGCAGACATTGTTCTTGCCATGACATGGCTGAAAATTTGTTTCTTTGGTATTAAACAACAATGACCACCACTATGCTTAGACTTAATGTTTTAAGTAGTTTTTGACATATAGTATTAATTTGTTTATTCAAAATACGACATACAAATAATGATTGTTAGACTTCTTTTATTTAGTATAAAAATATTCTTTATTTATATTTTTTGTTTCAAGGGGTGTAAAACAGGCATGTATTACTTGAGAACCAAGGCAGCCGCCCAGGCAATCCAGTTCACTGTAGACAAGAAGAAATTACAGCAGTCGTCCACCAACAAAGGCACTGAGCAACCTTCTACAAAACAGGAGGAGAATGAGGCTTCCATGATCTGCTCCTTGAAAAACAAAGATGACTGTATAATGTGTGGGTCATAAGCAGACTTCTTAAACTATTCATGTTAATTGTAGTTTATCTAAATCTCGTTGTTTCCTTGTACTTACAGAAGTTTGCCATCAGATCGATTGTATCTTTTATAGGGAATTTCAGAACAATTGTTGTATATCGAATTAAAATTTAAATCTGACACATTTTATGTTCTTCGTCTGTGTATTCAATTAAATTTGCATCATGTATAGGGAATTTCAGAACAATTGTTGTATATCGGATTAAAATTTGACACTTTTATGGTCATTACAGTGGTGTCCAATTAAATTTAAGATATCCTGAGAGGTGTCCAATTAAAATTAGATATCTTCAGAGGTGTCCAATCAAATTTAAGATGCTATCAAGTGTCCAATCAAATTTAAGACATGTTCTATTATGTGTACTATTTGTTATGATTTCTTTCTCTATAGAAGGTTATGTTTGTGAAGTGTGAATTATGTTTTATTGTATAGATTGTCAAATGTTATAGAAACTGGTATCCAAATTATGATAAATCAGATTGTCATATACATGTATTTCATTGTGGTATTTAAAACTATTTATTAAATCAATGTACACTTTTTGATCTTATATTTTATTACCATGCCAGTTAATTTATATTACTACTGTATCGTTGGTATTATGGTTAGCTTGCTTGGCGCAAGGTTGTAGATTGTGAGTTCGAGCCCCAGTTATAGCTTGCTTGCCGCAAGGTTGTAGATTGTGGGTTCAAGTCCCAGTCTGGTAACACCAAAGACTGTAAAATAGGTATTTGTTGTTTCTCCGCTAAGCACACAACATTAAGGTGTAAGAGCAAAAACTGCTTAGTTTGGAATCAGAATAATGTGTCTGAGTGGAGCGACATGTCTACCCATGAACTGTTGTTTCAGTGAGCTAGCAGTGGTTTCATTATATTACAGGGCATAGGATGCTTTTAATATAGTAAGAGTAACAAAGGTATGAATATGTTCTCTCATTGGGTCTGCTGGCATGGCCTTCCCACCTCAAATATCTCACAACAACCGCATCGGTGGTGTAATGGTTAACATGCTCCCCTCTAGTGCGGTAGATCGTGGGTTCGAGCCCCGATAAGGTTAAACCAAAGACTAAAATTGGTATTTGTTGCTTCTCCACTAAGCACGCAGCATTAACAGAGAAGAAGCAAAGACTGGTTGGCTCAGAATCAGGATAATGTGTCCGAGTGGGGCGACATGTCTATCCGTGGAGTGTTGTTTCAGTGAGCTAGTACTATAAAGATCCAACTAAGCATGTTGGTCTAGTACAAAGTGAACCTCATCATCATCTCATTGAAAATTAACATGATATTGCTGAGTTGGCATTGAACAACAATCGTAACTCAACTCCAAATAGGCTACTCTACAGATTTTTTTTTTTTTTTGCACAATTTCTTATACAGGGCATGAATGTGTGCACCTGCCATTGTATATTGATTCCTGGCATCACTCAGATAGAACAGATTTTTTATGTGGTACAGAAGCTACAGTTTCTAGTAGACCACTGGCGAGAAGTCGACCAAATTTGAACAAATTAATTTACAAGAACAGAATTCACAACTCTTCATAATGCAAATATTTTAACTTGCTAGTAACAAAAGGCAGATGGCATCCTAGTATCATGAAACCCCCCCACCCTTTTCCGGTTGAAATTAGAAAATGTGATGGGTAATATCATTGTTCTGTACCCGGCGCCCCCCCCCCCCCCCCTAAAATTGGAAAACATGATTTTTTGGCGTAAAATCGTGATTTTTCACACGAAATACCCCTACAAATTTTCGCCTCCTTCCGCTCGGCGCAATTTTTTTAAGTGCGCACCCCCCTAACTTGAAATCCTGTATCCGCCACTGTATGGTACCGTGGTGGTTAAATATAAAAATAGGCGACGATAATTGTTTGAAATAGCACATTAATACACAATCGTAAAATCTGTGGTACCATAGCATAGGACTATACCATTTTTTTTCCCAATATGAAATCAAAGAGGACTAAATCGCTTTACCACATGTACAGATGTATGGGAAAATGTTGATTGGCCTTTTCGGATACGACATAACTTGTGGAATCCAAATGGTACATAAGTGATCAATAGATGGCTCTTTTTGAATTGGTTCGGAAAATTATGTTTATCGTCGCTGACCGGTGGAACATGAAAAACCCTTCTGGAGCACCTGAGTTCACACCCGGTGTATCAGGCTGGATGGTCCGGACGGCCAAAATTGCCTAGGCAATTTGTTCCGGTTCAGAACTTTTAGCCTAGACTATTTGTTCCGATGCCAGGCAATATGGGCCGACCTGCTTTTACATTTATAAACCTATATATATTTTGTAATTTACAACGTATTATCAATAAAAATATTCATCTCGGCTATGTGTGTATATATTTTTTAATTCGTAATTCGTTTGTTTGTTGGCAAGCTCACTAAAATCGAAAATGTTAGTCAACGGTTTGATAAAATAGCCGCGAGTGTCCCATGCGTAATACTATATATATGAACGTGAACACTTGTCATCTCAGTTCCACATTATTAAATTCATTTGTACAATATTTCACTGCACGTTAACATGGACGAGAGTGCGTACTCGACACTGTTGAAATACGTTGAAAATACAGAATATACTGAACATTTAACAGAAAGTGAAAAAAGGAAGTTAAGGAAGCAAGCAAAACATTATGTCTCAAAGGTAGATTTTTAACAGAAATGGCACTTGAGATAACACCAGCAATCGCATATCTTTTCAACAAATCACTAGAACTTGGTAGAGTGCCAAAAGACTGGCTTGATGCACACATTGTACCAGTTTTCAAAAAGGGCGACAAAAATACACCATCAAATTACCGGCCAGATTTCACTCACCTGTATCCTCTGTAAAATTTTGGAACATATTATACAATCAAGCATCATGAAACATCTTGACACTCATAAAATTCTCACAGATTCACAATATGATTTCAGAACTAAAAGATCTTGTGAGACTCAACTTATTTTAACTTTGGAAGATATTCTAAAAACTACATCAAAAGGAAAACAAATAGATATTGCACTACTTGACTTCAGTAAAGCTTTCAATAAAGTTCCACGCCAAAGGTTCAACAACAGATTCAATTTATTTGGTATCCGTGACAACACCCTTAATTGGATCAGCTCATTTCTTCACAACGTACACAACTAGTTCTTTTGGACAACGTAAAATCATCAACTACATCCGTCGAGTCTGAGCAACAGGATGAAACCAGGAATGTATGTTTGGTATCTTCCAGAGTTTTGCTCATGATAGCAGAGGAAGACGTAGTTTACAAATTGGTAAAAACACGAAGACTCATTCAGGAACAAGACATTGAAACAATTCCCAGCAAACTCCCAGGGAAAGTAATGAAATTAAAAATTCACGAGGTCAGGCCATATTTGGACGAAGACGCGCTTGCAACTCTACAGGCTACTAGTAAGTATTTATTTGTGCGGAATATATAGCTGCGTATTTTATACATTATTTATATTAAAACAAGTTTATCTTATCCTTAGCAAAAGTTCGGCAGGATGATAATCAAACACACATGCACACACTATCCACAAACAGGGTTGAAAACCTCAACATGAGACCACGAAGAACATCAATCATTACACACTGGGTGCTATTGTTTATTGAAAGTTGTTCATTTTGTGGAATCACCTTTTTCTCAATGTAATCACATAATATTGTTTTTTTTATTTAAAATAGATATATGAACACATATCCACAAATATATATGGATATAAAAATGGCATAATTCCAACATATGTATTTTTCAGTTCAAATGAAATTAAATGACGTTGAAGGCGCATACCATTGTCCATTGTGCAACAAACCATCAGCTCAAGATGTCGTTGGATGTGATAATTGCATGGAGTGATATCACATTAAGTGTCTAATCAAGGAACCAAAGTCAAAAACGTGGTTTTGTGGCTATTGTGACTCTTAAAACCATACAAGAATGTTGTAGAGTTTGTAATAAAAGTTATTTCTTCTTGTGCCTTAATTTATGTCAGTATGATACTTTGTTGCATTAGCTATTGCATTCAACTTGGGTCGGAACAAATTGCCTAGACTCGGACCATTCAGCCTAGGCTATTCATTCCGACCGGCCCTTTTAGCCTAGTCTATGTATTCCGGTCGGCCCATCTGGCGGGTCGGAACAAATTGCCTGCTACACCGGAAGTGCGTGGGACCGTCGTGCCCGTGATCGTATGGTAGTTAGATTTACAACTACACATGCAATCAGTGCCTATCACCCCTGATGTTGTGCATGAGTTCGAATCTCGATCAGGGCGAGGTGTACAAAATTATGTGATAAAGTTTGTCTGTGACTTGCGACAGATCGGTGGTTTTCTCCTGGTACTCAGGTTTCCTCCACCAATAAAACTGAGACCGCCACGATACAACTGTTGAAAGTTGCGTCGTATACGCTTGATTGGATATCTGCGTCTTTAATAAAATTAAACAAACTGTATTACTCAACCGTTGACAGCAGCTAGTCCAACCTAACTAAAATATGGTGTGGCGATCGACCATCTAAGTACTACATGTTTTTTGTTTTTTTTAAATTATTATTACTGTTTGTATGAGTATTAACATGGTTAATAAGAGTAGCGCACTGGCACATGTAAGCTGTTTTTATCGTATGGAAACGAACAGGTTAAATAAAGGTAAAAAGTGATGAAACAATTTTTTTTAGTGAAAATAAATATGTAAGCAAAAAGTGTTACCAGTTACTGTTTAAAACAGACAATCACATTGATGACGTTTTATCTATCAATAATTCTAGATTTGCAGAATTTCTTCCATTGATATATCCTCCAGAGCTGGAAGTTAAAGAGACCACCGATACAGCTTCGTCCGCATCATTTTTGGACTTATACCTCGAATTTGACCACAGTGGTCAACTCAGTACTAAAATTTATGATAAGCGGGACGACTTCAATTTTAAAATCATAAATTTTCCAAACATGTGCAGCAATATACCAGCTTCTCCTGCATATGGTGTTTACATCTCGCAATTGATTCGCTATGCAAGGGCCAGTAGCAATTATTCTGATTTCCTGAAACGTCATCTTCATCTGAGAAACAGGCTACTGGACCAGGGCTATAAAAAGATTCGCCTTATTCGATCTCTTAAAAAGTTTATATTCCGATACCAATATCTTGTCGAAATATATTCCGTCTCTGCAGAAAAAATTATAAGCGATGCATTTTCATATAGTGAAAATGTATAAAGATAAAGAAGTCACAAATGTCAAGAATTTTTTTGTCAATGTGTGACGTAAAAATATTTTTGACATTTACGTCACCGAATATGGTACTGCTTTGACAACTATTATACCTATTTTGTTCCTGTATTTAAATACTGTTACAATGACAGCCGGAACCTTTGAACCGTAATGAGAGCGGGAGGTTTGGCGCCTTAAAATCTGATTCAACCCACCATTTCTTTAGAAATGCCTGTACCAAGTCAGGGTCATTACGGTTTTCACAGTTATCCGGTTGTTGACTGATTTTGTCTGTTTATATAATTATGAGTTTTGACTTTCCCTTTGTAAGATTGTTCGGAGTTCGGTAATTTTGTTATTACCTTTATTCATTAATGTTTTAAAAGTAAGGAAAGAACACATTGAATTTTTTGTATCCAACTGCAAGCACCAAATTAGAATTAATACAAAACATTTTAATTAAAAGTCCGATATTTTATTACTGCATAACAACATATGCCATTATAAAGCGAACATTTAAGATCACAACACAACACTTAATATGTATCAAGTAAAGTAGGTCCTTTGCCAAAGCCGGCTTTGTGCAATTATTTACACACAAAATTGTCGAAATAAATGTACAATCAGTAAGATTATTATCTCATTAAAATATGAACCGAACAGGAAGTTTTAGCCACGAAGCAAAAAGAATATATTTATAACATGGCATGTTTTGAAAGGGTAAATAATTTGTTTATATAAATGCATATTACCTCCCCTGATTGACAAATTGTTGACACCTGTGTTTATAAGTTGATTCAACGTTTTTTGTCATTGAAGTATAATGATCTTTATAGAAGAATGAAGACAGAACAGAGGAACTGTATTTGTTTTGAGAAATAAACTGATGAATTGTGCTTCAATACATTTTGCGGAAATAAATTTTAGGCGATAGTGTTTAGTGAGGAAATGTTTGACTGTAAACAAGGTAAGTTCGATAACTCTTATCAGTTTTTGTATTGCAGCTTTTTAACAAATTTGATTAAGTTTTTATAGTCATACAAACATGTAATACAGCTTATGACAAAAAAATATAATAAATATAAAAAGAAATAAAACAAAGTTAATTAGCTGGTTTGTTAGTCTGAGAGGCCGATGTCCTCAGTTTCATTGAACGCCAAGGAAAATCAGTTTAGTTTAGAATAAACTTAATTCTTAATTCGTCCAATTTCAGATAATTTGATCACCCCCTTTTCAAAGTACTCAGATTCCTTCACAATGGAAAAGAAATGAAGTAATTATTGGAAATTGCTATCATAATTATAGATATTAAATTTGTCATGGAATTTGTCTTTTTTTGTTTAATACATTTATCAAAAGTCCACCAAGCACTGAAAATCTCTAGTAGAAATTGTATTCAATATTTATAGTGTAATTATCAATATGAAGTTGTAAAACATTGGGAAGAAAATTATTATTTTCTTAATTCGTAGTCGATAGGAATATAATTCTCTGCATAAATGTGACATTAATGTCTTTTGAAATTGTACAAATTCGAGCAGAACGCGAATCTCGAAAAATTATTAACAACAATATTATACGAATATATTTTATTTGTATGTAAATTTCATGTGATAGGGTGTCAAGTAACTAGCCATTTAACCAATCAAATGTTGTTATAATTTTCAAAACGGGGAAAATATAACGTTAAAGCTCGCGACGTTACGCTCCAAAATCAAATTTAGTTAATTTTGGCTATATATTGAATAGCAAAGTGTTAATTTGACCAGCTGTAGGGTTCTACCAAAAGATAGTACCCTACACCGGGTAAAAAACACTTGAAATTTTCATATTTTTTACTTATTCTTTCCAAAAACAAAGAAAACGTCACTTTTACGTGACCCGTCGGGGTACAAAATGTCTTATATTTTACTATAACCGGGGATAAATTCGTTATTTACGTTCCTATCCATAGATATGGAGATTTTAACACCCTTCAGTAGCCTGTACACCCTTCGGCTGCGCCTCAGGATGCACTTGGTTACTTCAGGGTGTTAAAATCTCCATATCTACGGATAGGAACGTAAATAACTTATATTATTATGGATTTGTATTTAATGCATATAGTAGTTGCCATAAAAACGTAGATATCTAATTTAGTTCGCACAGCGCGTTTCTGGAATAACCATCGCTAGGAACGCTCAGTCAACAGATTGGAAAGCGAAATAATTTAAAAGTGTTTGAGAGAAAGACAAGTTAGCTATGGTCACCTGTACCTGAAGGAGGAGACAGAAACAGAATAACCAATATCGGCTATGGTCACCTGTGCCTGAAGGAGTAGATAGAAACAGAATAACCAATATCGGCTATGGTCAGCTGTGACTGATGGAGGAGATAGAAACAGAATAACCAATATCGGCTATGGTCACCTGTGACTGAAGGAGGAGATAGAAAGAGAATAACCAATATCGGCTATGGTCACCTGTGACTGAAGGAGGAGATAGAAACAGAATAACCAATATCGGCTATGGTCACCTGTGCCTGAAGGAGGAGATAGAAACAGAATAACCAATGTCGGCTATGGTCACCTGTGCCTGAAGGAGGAGATAGAAACAGAATAACCAATATCGGCTATGGTCACCTGTGACTGAAGGAGGAGATAGAAACAGAATAACCAATATCGGCTATGGTCACCTGTGTCTGAAGGAGGAGATAGAAACAGAATAACCAATATCGGCTATGGTCACCTGTGTCTGAAGGAGGAGATAGAAACAGAATAACCAATATCGGCTATGGTCACCTGTGTCTGAAGGAGGAGATAGAAACAGAATAACCAATATCGGCTATGGTCACCTGTGCCTGAAGGAGGAGATAGAAACAGAATAACCAATATCGGCTATGGTCACCTGTGTCTGAAGGAGGAGATAGAAACAGAATAACCAATATCGGCTATGCCTGAAGGAGGAGATAGAAACAGAATAACCAATATCGGCTATGGTCACATGTGCCTGAAGAGGAGATAGAAACAGAATAACCAATATCGGCTATGGTCACCTGTGCCTGAAGGAGGAGATAGAAACAGGATAACCAATATTGGCTATGGTCACCTGTGGCTGAAGGAGGAGATAGAAACAGAATAACCAATATCGGCTATGGTCACCTGTGCCTGAAGGAGGAGATAGAAACAGAATAACCAATATCGGCTATGGTCAGCTGTGACTGATGGAGGAGATAGAAACAGAATAACCAATATCGGCTATGGTCACCTGTGACTGAAGGAGGAGATAGAAACAGAATAACCAATATCGGCTATGGTCACCTGTGCCTGAAGGAGGAGATAGAAACAGAATAACCAATATCGGCTATGGTCACCTGTGACTGAAGGAGGAGATAGAAACAGAATAACCAATATCGGCTATGGTCACATGTGACTGAAGGAGGAGATAGAAACAGAATAACCAATATCGGCTATGGTCACCTGTGCCTGAAGGAGGAGATAGAAACAGAATAACCAATATCGGCTATGGTCACCTGTACCTGAAGGAGGAGATAGAAACAGAATAACCAATATCGGCTATGGTCACCTGTGTCTGAAGGAGGAGATAGAAACAGAATAACCAATATCGGCTATGGTCACCTGTGACTGAAGGAGGAGATAGAAACAGAATAACCAATATCGGCTATGGTCACCTGTGCCTGAAGGAGGAGATAGAAACAGAATAACCAATATCGGCTATGGTCACCTGTGACTGAAGGAGGAGATAGAAACAGAATAACCAATATCGGCTATGGTCACCTGTACCTGAAGGAGGAGATAGAAACAGAATAACCAATATCGGCTATGGTCACCTGTGACTGAAGGAGGAGAACCTTAGTTTTTATTATAATTACATAACAGGAACTATAAATTCCAATAATATATATATATATCTACATGTAATAAACCATGTCAGTGGCGATACATAAACTACTGGGCGGATGATGTCCTCGGGGACTGATTTTTAGCTAGCAGAGGTATGGACTCGGTGACAGATGTCTTAAATATTGTGCAATTAATGACAGTTAATGTATCGTCTTTGACTGACTGAAGTTAATAATGAAACAGATGCTTATGTATAAATTTAAAACCACAATAAGACAATATAATATGCAATATTAAATTATTATTTTTAAGTTTCATCACTCTCTTTTGTCAATGACTGGCTCTTTGTGGCCGTGGTCGTATTGTAGTTGGATTTACAACTACCTATGCAATCAGTGCCTATCTCCACTAAAGTTGTGAGTTCGAATTCCGCTCATGGCGACGTTGTACTCTATACAACATTATGTGATAAAGTTGTCAGTGACTTACGGCAGGTCGGTGGTTTTCTCTGGGTATATTGCTGAAAATGGTGTTAAACACCATAACCCTGTCAGTTACTACATGAACACCATTGGCCATATGAACCCTAACAATGCTGAAGTTTTATAAGAATTTTAATGTTTTTTTTTTCTTTTCAGCTAAACGATATTAAAACAGAAAAGTGTAGCATTAATATTCATGGACGAGGAAATCGAAGCAATTGTAATTGATCAGGGATCTGGAGTTATTAAGTCGGGATTCGCTGGTGATGACGCTCCAAGGTCTGTTTTTAAAACAGTCATAGGACGTCCTTATCCTACTTATAGCCCACAACCGGTAAGTGTTACTATGAGATAGACCACATCGGTGGTGTAATGGTTAACATACTCGATTTGAGTGCGGTAGATCGTTGGTTTAGCCCTGATCGGGTCAAACCAAAGACTATAAAATTGGTATTTGTTACTTCTCCGCTAACCCAGCAGCATTAAGGATTGGTTGGCTCGGAATCGGGATAATGTGTCCGGGTTGGACGACATGTCTATCCACGGACTGTTGTTTCAGTGAGCTAGCACTATAAAAATCCAATTAAGCTGTTGATCTGGTACAAAGCGGACCTCACCATCATTTTATTGAAAATTAACTTGTTCTCGCCATGATATAGCTGAAAATTTGCTTAAACAACAATTACTCACTCACTATGAGATATTCAATATCATATTGAATTATTGTGACAGAACATGTTGTACCGAACATTCGTTTTACTAAGTTTATCAATATTTCAGCTTGTTCGCGAGGTATTTTTACGCTAAAAACTCCTACCTTTATGTAATTACCTATTTTATCCAATATTTTAGGGGTTTTTAAATCTCGGATAACGTTATTTAAAGGTTTTTCATATCCTTAAGGTTCTCCACTGTGTCATTAATTATTTTACCGGAAGTAAAAGTAAGATCGTACAAAGATGCGAACTTTTATTGTTGTTCTGTCATTCTGTCTGTATTGTTTCAGGAACTGTTCACAGTTTTCTTTGCACTGAAAGGAGAGCCGTGTGATTAGTCGTACTGCGGGAGGGCACTTGCAATTCCCTCATTGGTCAGATCGTTTTTCTATGACTAGAACATGTAGAAAATTTGTATGTGATAAGTTCCGAATGACTTTAACTGTAGTCATGCTAAATCAATGACAGATCACTTTAACTGTGGCAAGTTTTCAAAACTATCCAGTTAAAGAGAAAAAAAGCACCGTGGTTACAAAGCATACAATTATACCCTTGGTTTACTGCTGAACAAAAATGTTTTGGCTTCCATGCTAAAAAAACCCCACTTTTTCTTAATTTTTACAAAAAGGGGCACAAAAACCACCCATGCCCTTAGGTTCTTACATACTATTAACTCTATAGTCATGATATATCTTGTTACTTTGCAGATATTTCTCATTGTTTACCTATATTTTAGAAACATTTGAAAGCATATGAAGCCATGTGTTCATTACATGTATGTGGTCAAAAGAGTAGTTTAATTCATATTGCAAATTACTATTCATAATTAATTAGCTAAATGTATTGTTGTGTGAGGCCGTAGTGGTAGTTATCATATGGTAGTTGGATTTACATCGCCTATGGTGTACTAGATATAACAATATGTGATAAAGTTTGTCAGTGACTTGCGGCAGGTCGGTGGTTTTCTCCGGGGACTCCGGTTTTCTCCACCAATAAAGTGTTGAAGGTGGCGTTAAACACCTTAAACCAAATTAAGCCAATATTTGGTTGAATGACATGCAAAATAATTTATTCTTTTGTTTTAAAATAGGATATGGTTGCAATGCGGGAAGCTTTAGTAGGAGATCAAGCCCAGGCAAAACGTGGAGTATTATCCATAGATTATCCTATTGAACATGGTATAGTCACGAATTGGGACGACATGGAGACCATCTGGGAACACATTTTTTATAATGAACTTGGAAAACCTCCAGAGGAACACCCCATCCTATTGACAGAACCTCCATTAAATCCCAAAGGCAACAGAGAAATGATGACTAAGGTTTGAACCGAATTAATTGTCTGATTGCTGATAAAACCAAGTAAATTGATTATTGTGCACATATGTACATGTATCAATTGTTCATTCAGTAACCCATATTATTTCAACTATTCATTCAAAATAGATATCCATTGTTAGTTGTAGCTATACATGTCTACAACAAAGAGTCCTAATTTTGTATGATCTAATCCGTATTATAAATAATAAATGTAAGAGAAAACCGAAGGGCAATCAAGAATGGACAATCCAGAGACACTGGCAACATTGAGCACACAAGACACAGGACGGAGACAATCCAGAGACACTGGCAACATTGAGCACACAAGACACAGGACGGAGACAATCCAGAGACACTGGCAACATTGAGCACACAAGACACAGGACGGAGACAATCCAGAGACACTGGCAACATTGAGCACACAAGACACAGGACTAAGACAATCCAGAGACACTGGCAACATTGAGCACACAAGACACAGGACTAAGACAATCCAGAGACACTGGCAACATTGAGCACACAAGACACAGGACTAAGACAATCCAGAGACACTGGCAACATTGAGCACACAAGACACAGGACGGAGACAATCCAGAGACACTGGCAACATTGAGCACACAAGACACAGGACTAAGACAATCCAGAGACACTGGCAACATTGAGCACACAAGACACAGGACTAAGACAATCCAGAGACACTGGCAACATTGAGCACACAAGACACAGGACGGAGACAATCCAGAGACACTGGCAACATTGAGCACACAAGACACAGGACGGAGACAATCCAGAGACACTGGCAACATTGAGCACACAAGACACAGGACGGAGACAATCCAGAGACACTGGCAACATTGAGCACACAAGACACAGGACGGAGACAATCCAGAGACACTGGCAACATTGAGTACACAAGACACAGGACGGAGACAATCCAGAGACACTGGCAACATTGAGCACACAAGACACAGGATGGAGACAATCCAGAGACACTGGCAACATTGAGTACACAAGACACAGGATGGAGACAATCCAGAGACACTGGCAACATTGAGTACACAAGACACAGGACTAAGACAATCCAGAGACACTGGCAACATTGAGTACACAAGACACAGGACGGAGACAATCCAGAGACACTGGCAACATTGAGCACACAAGACACAGGACGGAGACAATCCAGAGACACTGGCAACATTGAGCACACAAGACACAGGACGGAGACAATCCAGAGACACTGGCAACATTGAGCACACAAGACACAGGACGGAGACAATCCAGAGACACTGGCAACATTGAGTACACAAGACACAGGACGGAGACAATCCAGAGACACTGGCAACATTGAGTACACAAGACACAGGACTAAGACAATCCAGAGACACTGGCAACATTGAGCACACAAGACACAGGACGGAGACAATCCAGAGACACTGGCAACATTGAGCACACAAGACACAGGACGGAGACAATCCAGAGACACTGGCAACATTGAGTACACAAGACACAGGACGGAGACAATCCAGAGACACTGGTAACATTGAGCACACAAGACACAGGACGGAGACAATCCAGAGACACTGGCAACATTGAGTAACAAGACACAGGACGGAGACAATCCAGAGACACTGGTAACATTGAGCACACAAGACACAGGACGGAGACAATCCAGAGACACTGGCAACATTGAGCACACAAGACACAGGACGGAGACAATCCAGAGACACTGGCAACATTGAGCACACAAGACACAGGACGGAGACAATCCAGAGACACTGGCAACATTGAGCACACAAGACACAGGACGGAGACAATCCAGAGACACTGGCAACATTGAGTACACAAGACACAGGACGGAGACAATCCAGAGACACTGGCAACATTGAGTACACAAGACACAGGACTAAGACAATCCAGAGACACTGGCAACATTGAGCACAAAAGACACAGGACGGAGACAATCCAGAGACACTGGCAACATTGAGCACACAAGACACAGGACGGAGACAATCCAGAGACACTGGCAACATTGAGTACACAAGACACAGGACGGAGACAATCCAGAGACACTGGTAACATTGAGCACACAAGACACAGGACGGAGACAATCCAGAGACACTGGCAACATTGAGTACACAAGACACAGGACGGAGACAATCCAGAGACACTGGTAACATTGAGCACACAAGACACAGGACGGAGACAATCCAGAGACACTGGCAACATTGAGCACACAAGACACAGGACGGAGACAATCCAGAGACACTGGCAACATTGAGCACACAAGACACAGGACGGAGACAATCCAGAGACACTGGCAACATTGAGCACACAAGACACAGGACTAAGACAATCCAGAGACACTGGCAACATTGAGTACACAAGACACAGGACGGAGACAATCCAGAGACACTGGCAACATTGAGTACACAAGACACAGGACTAAGACAATCCAGAGACACTGGCAACATTGAGCACACAAGACACAGGACGGAGACAATCCAGAGACACTGGCAACATTGAGCACACAAGACACAGGACGGAGACAATCCAGAGACACTGGCAACATTGAGTACACAAGACACAGGACGGAGACAATCCAGAGACACTGGTAACATTGAGCACACAAGACACAGGACAGAGACAATCCAGAGACACTGGCAACATTGAGCACACAAGACACAGGACGGAGACAATCCAGAGACACTGGCAACATTGAGCACACAAGACACAGGACGGAGACAATCCAGAGACACTGGCAACATTGAGCACACAAGACACAGGACGGAGACAATCCAGAGACACTGGCAACATTGAGTACACAAGACACAGGACGGAGACAATCCAGAGACACTGGCAACATTGAGTACACAAGACACAGGACGGAGACAATCCAGAGACACTGGCAACATTGAGTACACAAGACACAGGACGGAGACAATCCAGAGACACTGGCAACATTGAGCACACAAGACACAGGACGGAGACAAACAAAAGTAAGAAACAAACAAAACTAAAACAAAACCATAACACAGAAAATTAAAAAAGATGAGCAACAAGGATCCCACCAAAAACCGGAGGTGTGAAAGGAATTAGTTGACGGGACAGTAGATAAACGTATTAATGTTGAGGCTAAACAAATTCCCTGTATTAATTCTGTTTACTTTATACCAATGTCATATGAAGTCTGTTCAAATCATCCTCAATGTGGAGCGATGGAAGTGATTTAATTTTATGACAATAATCATCACAACCATATAACTTAAGCGGACTGAAATGGAATGTATTGGAAATTTGAAGATACCAAGTGGGTAGTTAGAAGGCGTAAGGCGAAGAAGGACGGACAATAGAATGGTCAAACGAAAAAGAACAAAAGGCCAAACAAAACACTACACAGAAAACTAAAGATGGAGCAATACAGAACACTACTAAAACAGAGGGTGAACTCAGGTGCTCTGGTGAATTTGTTTTAAAGTTTTGTACTGAAGATGTTTTGAAAATAATTTGAAGCAAAGATGTTAAAGTGGTCTCACAGATTTTAAACAGGGTTATCAGTTCCTGCTCCATTAGTGACACCAGTCGTGTTAATGTTAATCGACACGAACATCATACATTTGCTGAAAAATTAAATTAGTGAATTATATAAGTACAATCATTATGTACGTTTTACGGGTGCCAATAATGGAGCAGGAACTGCTTACCCTTCCGGAGCACCTGATTTCACCCCCAACACCGGTTTTAGTAGGGTTCGTGTTAATCGATCTTTAGTTTTCTCTGTAGTGTTTTGTAGATCGTTGTTTGTCCTTTTGGACTTTTTCTTTCGGCCATTGTGTTGTCTGTTCTTCTTCGATATATGCGGATTCTGATGACATCCCTTTGGTATCTTCAAACTCTTCTTACAGATAATGTTTGAGAAATATAACGTACCAGTCTTTTATGTAATGATGCAAGGCCTATTATCCTGTTATGCATCAGGACGTGGGTCAGCACTCATGGTGGAAATAGGGGATGGGGTCACACATGTGGTGCCAATTTACGATGGTAAGATTTTAATAAAAAAATAATTAAGTAAATCGTTGAGATTTTCTCACTTTTTAATGGTGCTACTAAACAGAGTCAACTACTGAAATAAGGCAAAATAAATATGTAAAAGTACTACATTACTTCACTGAAACTATAGTCCAAGGGTAGACAAGTCGCCCCACTCCGACACATTATCCTGATTTCGAGTCAACCAATCTTTGCTCTTTCTCCTTAATGTCGAGTACTTATCGGAGAAGCAGCAAATACTAATTTCAAAGACTTGTGAAATGACAAACTGAACAGGAAACATAATTTCGCAGGTTTTATTTCATTATGTATTGTATGCTGTTTCTGTAATTGTGGAATTGGGTACTGTGGTGTCATTTATTTTTGTGGGTATCAATGTCGATAAACAGATAGTGAGGTGTTCATGGATATTTGAGTTCGTGGTTTTGATAATTACTCATACTATTCCTTGTTACATGTATGTCTTTCGTTGTGCACTAAATTTCATGGTTTGATGATTCCAACGAAAACCACGAAAATTGATATTAACTTTCCAGTAAAGGCAAAAATATTTCTTTCAAATTAACGTCCTCGTTTCCTCTTTCATGACTTATCATCAGATTCTGAACAAGAGTAACACGACGGATGTCACTATTGGAGCAAGAACTGCTGACCATTCCGGAACACCTGGGTGCGTTCACCCCCGTTTTTAGTGGGATTCGTGTTACTTAATCCATAATTTTCCATGTACGTAGTGTTTTGTCGACCATGTCTTTTGTCCCTTTTCTCTTGGACATTGTATTGTCCCACTTCTTTGATTTGCGGCTTTTAGCTACCCTTTTGGTATTTTCAAATTTATTTTTCTAATGCTCGTTGCAGATAATTTGGATTATGGTTGCCTCAAAAAGGCTATGACGAACTATGCAAGTTTTAAGTTGAAGAGATGATTATTTAAAGTGACAGTGTCCACGATTTTTCATAATTTTTAAGTTTGACAACTTGAAAATAAGATATATAAATCAATATAATGACAAAATAACCATCTCAGATAAACAGAATTTTTTTTAATTAGATGTAATTAAACATCGTCTGCTGGCCAAGCTCATGAATTATTCATGACCCATTGACCCAGATTTATCAAAACAAAGACATGCATGATGTCGTAAGCAGTTTATTTAACCTATCTTTAGACTAAAATGTATAATTCATACATGTTTAAGAATAAATTAGTCATACTTACCTATAAGAATACAATTTATCAATCAAAACTCAAATTATTAGCCATTCTTGTAACAATTTAAGTTTGTAAACAACATACGCTGTTTCAAACTGATTCCGCACTTGCGCAGTTCATCACACAGAGGCGGAGTTATCTTGATTGACTTGAATTAGAGTAGCCCAGACACAAATTGCTTGCTAACACATTTCCCCCGAAATATTTTGTGAAAACCACTTTTCGGTGCTTTTGGATGTTTTAGATGAATTTTTACTCTCATCTGTTCAAGTTTGGGAGAAAAAATCCGATTTAAGAAATCTGACAAAATCGTAGACACTGTCACTTTAAGGAAGACTTAAAAAGTTGTCATTATCATCTAGCTAATGAAATTGCTTGGTGAGACACATTCTACCTTGGTGTTGAATGTTCATGTTTTGCATGAATGTATGCAGCATAGGGACCGTCATGGCTGTAAGCGTATGTTGTTGGATTTATAACTACCTGTGCAATCATTGCGTATCACTACTAAAGTTGTGAGTTCGAATCCCACTAATGGCGAGGTGTACTCGATACAATATTGTGATAAGGTCTGTCAGTGACTTGCTGCAGGTCGGTGGTTTTGTCAGGGTACTCCACCATATAGCTGAAATATTGTTGAAAGTGATGCTAAACAGCATACCCCTAAGCCTAACTGTATGCAGAATAATTAACACTAGTCTAGCTAGAGAACATAAACTATTGTTGTATCTGTGTGCTATCATAATAGAAATATATTTATATTTGTTTTAGACCACTATAATATGCAGGGGCGGATCCAGGATTTCAAGTTAGGGGGATGGGGAGGTGCACTTAAAAAAAATTGCGCCGAGCGGAGGGAGGTACGAAATATTTTGAGGTATTTCGTGTGAAAAATCACGATTTTACGCCTAAAAATCATATTTTTTCCAATTGAGAAGGGAGGCACGAAAATTTTTGGGGTATTTCGTGTGAAAAATCGCGATTTTACTCCAAAAAATCATATTTTTTTCCAATTTTAGGGGGGGGGGGGGGGGGGGGGGGGCATGTGCCGGGTGTGCCCCCTCCTGGATCCGCCCCTAATATGTTTTGTTTATTTGTCAATTCTATTTTTAGGACATTGCCTACTTAATGCTGTAAGGAGAGTAGACTTTGCTGGTCGTGATTTGACCACAGAGTTACAGACATTGTTACATGAAAAAGGACATGATTTTATAAGTGGTGGTAAGTTGAAACAAACTTGAAATGGTGGCTTGGGATAATAAATACAAGCCTGGTCATGTTTTAAAGATGATTCTAATATGGCGTGCTACTTTCACTTTGTAAACAAAACTGTTCTCTAAATAGCACAATTATTTTTAGCACATGAGCGATGTCCTATTGATGTTTTCCAGTATATTTCACTATTTGTTCATTTCGATAGGTTTTAAATGACAGGAAGACATTAATTCTAAAAATGATAAATCTTTTGGTATTATGTCTGTGGAAAAACGAAACCCCATAAAAATTATGTTTACCTTATACCAATGTTATATAAATTCTGTTTTATTATCATAAACTAATGAATTCATTTTGAAAATGTTTCCATGTACTATAGTATAGTGAAACGTGTCTAAACCGAACACTGAATAAAACTGAATCCTGTATAAACCTAACTATAAATAGTCCCAATGTAGGTATTCTTTGTTAATTTAAATAAACAATTGGTTCCATAGAGGTTCGGTTTAGACAGATTTCACTATATATTCTTTTTGATATTTATATATGTAACACCACCCACATACTCAGTTATATTATATGAATGCCAGTCTCTCAAGGGACCGTCGTGATCAGTCACCTATGAAATAGTTGTGAGTTAGAATCCCGCTCGATACAACTTTATCTGATAAAGCTTGTCAGTGATTTGTGGCAGGTCCATGGTTTTTTTCTGCGTACTCCGGTATTCTCCACTGATAAACCGACCATGGCCACCACGATATAACTGAAATATTGTTGAAAATGGCGTTAAACACCATAACCCTAACCCATAACCGTCCTTGGGACGGACGTAATTGACCGCTTCTTTTATGGAGAATGCCCCGTTCCTTGGGCATGGATGACAATTGCAGCAGTTAATAATGAGCAACAGTTTGGTAGTAATGCTCATTGGTTAACATATCTAATTTATGCTCTTTAATTTCCTATTGCAATATGAACTGCCACCAATAGGCCCATCCAGTGCTTCAGCCAAAGGCTGAATATTAACATAGAACCATATAGGAAAATCTACCTATCTAAAACAAATGAATCACTTAAAGAAAAACATGGTGCTGACTAAAAATCCAAGGTGGTTCTCAACAGAACTTAAAGAATAGCCATCAAAGCAGGAAATGGAGAAGTATCTTTTCAAAAACCATGAATCTGATTGAACCATCACTATGCATAGATTAAAGTTACACATATATAGTAAATTAACAATTTATAAGCAGGTGATGAACAGATGCACATGTGAGGCCTCTTGTTCATTTTTATTTGTTTATTGTAGCTGATATGGAAATAGTGAGAGACATGAAAGAGAAACTGTGCTATGTTGCTGATGATCTCAATGGGGAATTGTCAATGCCTACCTCATTGTATGCCTCATTGTATGCCGGTGACAAGTCATACGAATTACCAGATGGCAACGTTATCACCCTTGGCGATGAGAGATTCAGATGTCCTGAATCTCTATTTAATCCTCCTAAAGGTAATTACATAAACATATAGTGTTTACGATTTTGAGTTTTTTGTTTTTCCACCTTAATATTTTAATAGGAAATATATTAAAAACATAAATAAACAGAGAATAGACATTTTTAGAATCTGTGATAGGTGGAAAAAAACCAGTTAGAGATCTAGTTTTGAATACTTTTTGATGTCCTAGTTATTGTTTTCCTCTCATGCAATCAATTTGTGGAACCGCATCGGTGGCATAATGGTTAGCATGCTCGTCTCGAGTGCGGTAGATCGTGGGTTCGAACCCCGGTCAGGTCAAACCAAAGACTATAAAATTGGTATTTGTTGCTTCTCTGCTAAGCATGCAGCATTAACGAGAAAGAGCAAAGACTGATTGGCTCAGAATCAGAATAATGTTTCCAAGTGGAGTGACATGTCTACCTGTGGACTGTTGTTTCAGTGAGCTAGCACTATGAAAATCCAACTAAGTGTGTTGGTCTAGTACAAAGCGGACCTCATCATAATCTCATTGAAAATTAACTTGTTCTCGTCATGATATAGCTGAAAAATTCCTGAATTGGCATTAAACAACAATCACTCACTCATGCAATTTATGGTTTCTTCACATGAACATATATATTTTAATGATCGTTTTATATTATATATACATATTATATTCAATAAGACGTTTTTTGAATACTCCTCAATTCATGCCCATTTACATGCCCTTTCAACATTTGTTTAATTTCCAGTATAAGTATCTGTTTTGGAAACAAAAAACTATAAATTGGTATTGCTGCTCCTCAGATGAGCGCACAGCATTAAAATAAGGAGTAAGAGCAAAGACCTGTCGACTCGATATCATGATAATGTGTCAGTGTGTAGCGACATATCTACACGAGGAGTATTGTTTCTGTGAGCTAGCACAAGAAAAACTAAGCTGTTGGTTGAGTACAAAGTATATATACCGTCTCATCGAAATGTAACATGTTCTCGCTGAGAAAATTGCTCACATGGTGTTTACACAACAATCACTGACTCCCTCTGTTTTGCAATACTAAATTTCTTTTTTTACACATTTCAGATTTGGGATCAGGGGGCATACATGATATAATTAACAGTTCTATAATGGCCTGTGACATGGACATCAGGAAACATTACTATGTCAACATACTTATATCTGGGGGCTCTACTATGTTTCCAGGTAAGTGTAATTTAAATATGCCTTTTTTGCATACCTGTTATAGTTGGTTTGGTTTGTTGGTTTATGGTGTTTAACGCCACTTTCAACAATATTTCAGTTATATCTTGGCGGTCAGTTTTATTGGTGGAGGAAATCGGAGTACCCCGAGAAAACCACCGACCTGTCGGAAGTCACTGACAAACTTTATCACATAATGTTGTATCGAGTACACCTTGCTATGAACGGGGTTCGAACTCAAAACTTTAGTGGTGATAGGCACTGATTGTACAGGCAGTTATAAATCCAACTACCATACGATCACGACCACGACGGTCCCACCTGTAATAGTATAATGGGTCCTTTATATGTAGTAGTTACAAAGCTTCATTTTAGATTGAGAAATAAACGTGATAAAATGATTGAAAAAAAACCAAAATACATTGTATAGTAAACAATAGAAAATAATAATGTACATTTATTGGAACAATGAATGTGCGATATTTTCAATAGTAGAAAAACGTTAAACGAGAAAATGAAAGGGCAATCATGAATGGACAATCTAGAGACACTGAAAGGGCAATCATGAATGGACAATCTAGAGACACTGGCAACATTAGGCACACACAAGACACAAGACAAAGACAAACAAAACATGAAAAAGACACAACACATCATAGAAAACTAAAACGATGAGAAACACGAACCGCACAAAAAACCGGAGGTTAACCAAGGTGCTCATGATGAATAAACAATTCCTGCGTATTAAGATACCTGCCGTGTTACTCACACTCACATAGTGAAGTCAGGTAAAATTCGGTGCTAGATGAAGGAAAAAATCTACGTTGTTATTTGAGATATGTATATTTCATAACGGTCAGTTAGTTCGTGATGGTGATCGTAGAATTTTGGAGTTATGACCTCAACTTAGGAGCAACGTATCCTTGCTTGAGTAGCTTTTGCCTCAGCAGCTGAGACCTGTTCAGAAAATCACTATACTGGGTAAAAGCTCAAGAATAATGTAGGAGTTGTAATATGTACCCTAGTAATGCTGGACTATCACTACTGATGAAAGGGAAGTAGACTATTGGAAAAGTGAAGTCATCACGTTTGTCATAGAGTTTTATTGTATGCTTTAGTGTAGGAAATAATAACAATTTAACAAAATCAAACGTAAGATGGTTTCATATTGTATCACATTACATAAGTATTACCTATATAAGTAACACATATACTTTGCAGGGCCGTCCGTGATTGTATGGTAGTTGGCCTTATTACTACATGTGCAATCAGTGCCTATCACCACTAAAATTGTGAGTTCGAACCCTGTTCATGGTGAGTTGCACTCAATACAACATTATGTGATAGTTTGTCAATGACTTGCGACAGGTCTGTTGTTTTCTCCGGGTACTCCAGTCTCCTCCATCAATAAAACTGACTGCCACGATGTAACTGAAATTTGTTGAAAGTGGCGTTAAACACCATAAGCCTAAACCCTTATCCATATACTTTGGTGATGTTTGTAATCAGCCAATCGGAAGACTATTTTGCTTATGCATTATTAACCCTGTAGAGTTGTAGATTTTGAATTTCAACAAGTTTTTGTTGTTTCGCAGGATTTCCTGAGCGCCTAAAAAAAGAAATATCAGCTTTAATTCCGAAGAAAATGATAACAAAAATCGTTGCTGCACCAGAAAGGAAATTCTGGGTGTGGATTGGTGGTTCCATTGTGGCATCCTTGTCCACATTCCAACAACAATGGATTACAAAACAAGAATATGACGAGTTTGGACCAAATATAGTACATAGAAAATGTCTATAAACTGAATGTTACACTTTTTATATTAAAAATATCTTGGGGAACTTGGGGGACTGTTTTTGAAACCAGTCCAAATGAGAACTACAGTTTGTGATTTTGAGTCTGCCCATGATGATACAACCTTTTGTTAGTGGCATTCTGCAGGTCAGTGGTTTTCCTTCACCAATAAGAATGACCATCCACGATATACCTGAACATTGAAAATGGCATTCAACAACCATATCCATAACTCACATTCTTTTAATAATATTTATGTTCCACCCAATCTTAGTTTATATAAAATACACAGAGTGGAAATCTTCAAACGGTTCCCCTGGCCACAGCTCAGCTAGTTTTTGTCAAGGGCTTATTGGTAGTTAACAGTATCCAGTTTAATGTCATTTATTGAATGACATAAATTTTTCAAAATATAAAAGAACATATGATCATGGAGTGTTTTATAAAATATAAAAACAATGTCAAACGATAACAGTAGAGACACTCCCTGATCGATATAACAAGTGCCTATGACAAAAAGGGTGGCGCTCAAAATAACTTGCATGAATGATAGCTGTGGAGATAAATGATTTACCTTAAAGATTGAGTGCCACAATATAGCTGAAATATTGCTAAAG
Source organism: Bathymodiolus brooksi (assembly GCA_963680875.1). Lineage (NCBI taxonomy): Eukaryota > Metazoa > Mollusca > Bivalvia > Mytilida > Modiolidae > Bathymodiolus > Bathymodiolus brooksi. Next base: position 82,870,620 of record OY804582.1, on the reverse strand, counting down.
TTGGTGTTAAACACCAATCAATCCATCAAACAATCAACCTTAAAGACTGATATTTGAATAGTTTTAAATGTGGGTTGATAGTGAATAACTATGTACATTGTATATAATTTACAAAGTAATGACTTGCTTGTAACACATTCTTTTAATAGAACATGTGTGTGAATGATAGCTGTGGGGATAAATGATTTAATTTAAAAATTGATTGTAGAATAGTTTTAAATGTGGATTTATTATGAAATACTAATGACATAATTTATATAGAAAACAATTACAAAGTAATATAGCCTTGTAATTTTAACCCTGTTATGTTATATGTATGTTATTTTTATATATTGTTATATATAGAATAAACTATCCATAGCTAAAAGTATTCATTGATTCATTTATGCCTCCGCCTATAAGGTATATTAGATGATACACAGAAGCTATTTAGAAGGTCAGTAGTGCCTCCACCTAGATGGTAGGTTATATCTATAAGGTATATTGGATGATACACAGAAGATATTTAGAAGGTCAGTTGTGCCTCCACCTAGATGGCGGGTTATATCTATAAGGTATATTAGATGATACACAGAAGCTATTTAGAAGGTCAGATGTGCCTCCACCTAGATGGCAGGTTATATCTATAAGGTATATTGGATGATACACAGAAGATATTTAGAAGGTCAGTTGTGCCTCCACCTAGATGGTAGGTTATATCTATAAGGTATATTGGATGATACACAGAAGATATTTAGAAGGTCAGTTGTGCCTCCACCTAGATGGTAGGTTATATCTATAAGGTATATTAGATGATACACAGAAGATATTTAGAAGGTCAGTTGTGCCTCCACCTAGATGACAGGTTATATCTATAAGGTATATTAGATGATACACAGAAGCTATTTAGAAGTTCAGATGTGCCTCCACCTAGATGATAGGTTATATCTATAAGGTATATTGGATGATACACAGAAGATATTTAGAAGGTCAATTGTGCCTCCACCTAGATGGCAGGTTATATCTATAAGGTATATTAGATGATACACAGAAGCTATTTAGAAGGTCAGATGTGCCTCCACCTAGATGGTAGGTTATATCTATAAGGTATATTGGATGATACACAGAAGATATTTAGAAGGTCAGTTGTGCCTCCACCTAGATGGTAGGTTATATCTATAAGGTATATTAGATGATACACAGAAGATATTTAGAAGGTCAGTTGTGCCTCCACCTAGATGACAGGTTATATCTATAAGGTATATTAGATGATACACAGAAGCTATTTAGAAGTTCAGATGTGCCTCCACCTAGATGATAGGTTATATCTATAAGGTATATTGGATGATACACAGAAGATATTTAGAAGGTCAATTGTGCCTCCACCTAGATGGCAGGTTATATCTATAAGGTATATTAGATGATACACAGAAGCTATTTAGAAGGTCAGATGTGCCTCCACCTAGATGGTAGGTTATATCTATAAGTTATATTGGATGATACACAGAAGATATTTAGAAGGTCAATTGTGCCTCCACCTAGATGGCAGGTTATATCTATAAGGTATATTAGATGATACACAGAAGCTATTTAGAAGGTCAGATGTGCCTCCTCCTAGATGGTAGGTTATATCTATAAGGTATATTGGATGGCGCTGGAACAATATTCAAAGGGAAAACCGGGTTTGTAGTTTATGTAATTCACAAGATCTTGGAGACGTGTTCCACTATTTACTGAAATGTAGTTTTTTTGTCAGATATGAGAAAGAATTGTATTAATAATAATTTTTTCCAGAAATGCTAATGTTTTAAAATTTGGAGAACTAATGAATCAAACTAAATTATCAAAGCTTAAAAAACTATGTGTATTTATTAGATTTATTAACAACAATGTGTGTCCTGGTTAACTTTGGTATTCATAACTTCACCATGTTGTAAATAGTGTACATATTTTATATTTATCAATGTATTTGTTTATTTATTGTATAGTCTGTACTTTGTATACCATTGTACTTACAAAGGTTTATCAGAAATAAAAAAATATATTGCTAACAGTATAGGGTCACCTATGCCTGAGGGAGGAGAAAATTAGTTTTAATGATAATTATAATTCAGTGTTAGATATACATATAACTAACGTACCAGTTATTGATGGTTGGAAGAGAAATTTTGGACATCTAAATCTCTCCTTACCAATATCAACAACAGTACCATCTGGTAATTCATAGGATTTTTATACTGTAGAAGACTTAGAGGACATATCAAGCTCTTGTTCAAAGTCGAGAGCAACATAACACATCTTTTCTTTCATGTCTCTAACTATTTCGGTTTCAGCTACAACATAAAGAAATGATTATAAATTTCATCCAATGAACTACAGATTGAATAAAAGAACCATAATTAATAATTGTGTATTCATGTTTACATTTTTGTTTACTTAATTTATCCTTTCTCATTTAACATGATGTATTTTTATTACAAAGCTTTGTATTTATCACTTTAAGATTAAATAATTCGTCAATTCGTTTCTAAGGATAGATGACAATTATACATTAACACTCTTGAACGAATTCATTATCTGATTGCAGGGGCGGATCCAGGATTTCAAGTTAGGGGGGGGGGCGCACTTAAAAAAATTGCGCCGAGCAGAGGGAGGCGCGAAAATGTTTGGGGTATTTCGTGTGAAAAATCACGATTTTACGCCAAAAAATCATATTTTTTCCAATTTTAGGGGGGGCGCGCGCCGGATTGAGTTAGAAGAGTTTGAAGATATCAAAGGGAGGTAATCAGAATCCGTAAATCGAAGAAGGACAGACAACACAATTGTTAAAAGAAAAAGGACAAAAGGACAAACAACGATCTACAAGCATTGCATATAAATCTAAAGATCGAGTAAGACGAATCCCACCAAAATCCGGGAGTGAATTCAGGTGACCCGGAAGGGTAAGCAGTTCCTGCTCCACCAGTGACACCCGTCGTGTTACGCTAGTTCCATTTTACATGTACCTAAATGTAGTGTACAAAGGCATTTTACTTATTATTTCTAACAAACTGTTTTATACCAAAGGCTTTATATAATTAGACGAGATCTGAGGGTATGCACAATTCTACCTCGTGAGATCTGAGGGTATGCACAATTCTATCTCGTGGTTACCTGAAGTTAAGCATTAAATTATTTTTTGATTATAATCATAAGAACAGCGGTAGCTACTTCCTTTTTATCAAACCCAGGGAATTACCGTAATCAAATTAATTTGTTTGGTACTTGTCTAAATGTAAATCGCATGTGGAGCTTTGATTTCATCATTTCTGTTAATCCTTGATTGCAGTTGATTTCACTTAGAACTAAAGATATCCAGAGATAATATGTTGACAAACAAATATTACGAGTCGTACGCACTACAATAGGTATTTATGTTTTTATTTCATATAGAAAGATGACTTAGGATAATGGTGTTTATTCCCCACTTTCAATAATATTTCAGTATATCGAGATGCTTTGTATTTTAGTTTTAATAACGCATCTCTCCCGGTTATATGTGCAGGCTGGTATTTTACGCATCTCTCCCGGTTATATGTGCAGGTTGGTATTTTACGCATCTCTCCCGGTTATATGTGCAGGTTGGTATTTTACGCATCTCTCCCGGTTATATGTACAGGTTGGTATTTTACGCATCTCTCGCGGTTATATGTGCAGGTTGGTATTTTACTCACATGTGGAATTCATTGACAGGATAAGGGTTGGGCCCATACAGCTAGTTTAACACCCGCCACGTTTTATTGACCTGCCTGTAGCGAGCACAGAAAGTGAACGGTCATGTATTTGTGTGTTAAGGGGTATCGATTTCTCCTCTTTTTACAATATTGATATTTGATTTTGGAATTGTTCCGACAGTGTGGTATTTCTAGAATTGTTCCGACAGTGTGGTATTTCTAGAATTGTTCCGACAGTGTGGTATTTCTAGAATTGTTCCGACAGTGTGGTATTTCTAGAATTGTTCCGACAGTGTGGTATTTCTAGAATTGTTCCGACAGTGTGGTATTTCTAGAATTGTTCCGACAGTGTGGTATTTCTAGAATTGTTCCGACAGTGTGGTATTTTTAGAATTGTTCCGACAGTGTGGTATTTCTAGAATTGTTCCGACAGTGTGGTATTTTTAGAATTGTTCCGACAGTGTGGTATTTTTAGAATTGTTCGACAGTGTGGTATTTTTAGAATTGTTCCGACAGTGTGGTATTCTTAGAATTGTTCCGACAGTGTGGTATCTTTAGAATTGTTACGACAGTGTGGTATTTTTAGAATTGTTCCGACAGTGTGATATTTTTAGAATTGTTCCGACATTGTGGTATTTTTAGAATTGTTCCGACAGTGTGGTATTTTTAGAATTGTTCCGACAGTGTGATATTTTTAGAATTGTTCCGACAGTGTGGTATTTCTAGAATTGTTCCGACAGTGTGGTATTTCTAGAATTGTTCCGACAGTGTGGTATTTCTAGAATTGTTCCGACAGTGTGGTATTTCTAGAATTGTTCCGACAGTGTGGTATTTCTAGAATTGTTCCGACAGTGTGGTATTTCTAGAATTGTTCCGACAGTGTGGTATTTCTAGAATTGTTCCGACAGTGTGGTATTTCTAGAATTGTTCCGACAGTGTGGTATTTCTAGAATTGTTCCGACAGTGTGGTATTTCTAGAATTGTTCCGACAGTGTGGTATTTTTAGAATTGTTCCGACAGTGTGGTATTTCTAGAATTGTTCCGACAGTGTGGTATTTTTAGAATTGTTCCGACAGTGTGGTATTTTTAGAATTGTTCGACAGTGTGGTATTTTTAGAATTGTTCCGACAGTGTGGTATTCTTAGAATTGTTCCGACAGTGTGGTATTTTTAGAATTGTTACGACAGTGTGGTATTTTTAGAATTGTTCCGACAGTGTGATATTTTTAGAATTGTTCCGACATTGTGGTATTTTTAGAATTGTTCCGACAGTGTGGTATTTTTAGAATTGTTCCGACAGTGTGATATTTTTAGAATTGTTCCGACAGTGTGGTATTTTTAGAATTGTTCCGACAGTGCGGTATTTTTAGAATTGTTCCGACAGTGTGGTATTTTTAGAATTGTTCCGACAGTGTGGTATTTTTAGAATTGTTCCGACAGTGTGGTATTTTTAGAATTGTTCCGACAGTGTGGTATTTTTAGAATTGTTCCGACAGTGCGGTATTTTTTGTTTTTCATTTTATTTCTCACTTGTTCCCCTTTGCTGATTTGTTGCAGAGTGAGATATCTGAGGAAACTCCATAACGGGTCAGATGTGAGTGACCTTATGTGATGAATATTATAATAATGATATGATTAATACGCGTTGTGCATTTTTCGGCCTAGAGAATTGCTCGTAACATGCAATTCTAGTATAGAAGCGCCATTTTCAATGGTCGGTAAATGTCATGACTCATAGAGTCACTCGCTTGTGACCAGTAGTGGGGTTCCATAAGATCATCGACGCCGCGACATTTCAGTAAGTATGCACACGTGAGAGATCTGATCAGATTGAACAATGATATTTTTTAAATAGTACATGTATTAAACATGTGTGTTGTTTGTTTCGTACATTCTTGTTTTCATTGAAAAGAATAATACACCTTTAATTTTGGAAAAAGGGGATCGTCGTAGTCGATTTGTAATCAATGCCTATCACCACTAAAGCTGTGAGTTCGAATCCCGCTCAAAGCGATGTGTACACGATACAAAATTATGTGATAAAGTTTGACAGTGACATGCGGCAGGTCGGTGGGTTTTTTCCGGGTACCCCGCTTTTTCCTCTATCAATTAAACTGATCGCCACAATATATAGCTGAACTATTGTTGAAAGTGGCATTAAACACCATAGCCATAACCCTAATTCTTCAGGATAAGTTATTCAATATAAATATGATCATCAAACATTTGTATTTGTATCTTTTTTTCTTTATTGTGTGTAAAGACGTACAAATTGAAGCTAACAATAAAGAAATGTGATTCGCTTAGTCACTACCAGAACTTAATTAGTTTGGTTGGGTTTTTGTTATGGGTGTTTATTTTTATTACTTTCAGCTATATTTCAGCTAAGTCGTTAAAACAAGACGTATATAACTTATTTACCGGTGAAATCCATGGCCTGTGGTAGACATCTGGGGGGAACCTAAACATACATGATGGGTAACGGGCTCCAACCAACAATAGTAAACTTGTGATCTGATGGCAACGACCTTACCCACTCAGACACATATTCCCATCACTATATAACACGTTTGACTTCATATCTATTGTAGCAACAGCATCGGTGGTAGATCGTGAGTTCGTGTTCCGGGCGAGTCAAGCCAAAGTTTTTCCACTAGGAACACAGCATTAAGGAGAAAGAACAAAGACTGGTTGGCTCAGAAAAAAATATAAGGTGTCCGAGTGGAGAGACATGTCTTCTCGTGGACTTCTTTTTCAGGGAGATAGCACTGTAAAAATTCAACAAAGCATGTTGGTCTAGTACAATGTGAACATCAATGTCATCCCATCGAATGTAACTTGTTCTCGCCATGATATAGCTGAAAAATTACTCATTTGGTGTCAAACAACAAACACTCACTCACTATTTTGTAGTAATCCTTCTGGTATGTTTCACAATTATAGAATGAATATATATAGTAAAAACAGTTTTTATGTATTTCAAGTTTAATAATAAATAACCAATGTATATAATCAGATAACAAAAATAACAAATTATTTATGAAAATATTTACAATGAAATTAAACAATAATGGTAGATAAATGCATTAGTCACAATTACACAAACCACTCAATTGGCTTCTAAAACACAAATATGACCATGAAAGTAGCTGATGGAAATGACGAAAATAATATGTACAATATATACATGTATAGAAGACTAAATCCACAACACATTTCTCTTGTAATTTTTTTTACCCCTAACACAATCTTGAATTCACGACTGTCATTGAATAAAATCGAAACAGAAATAATCATTCATTGTTTTCCAAAATCATATAAACGTCCAATAGATATGTGATCACACTTGTATCAGCCAGCACTGAAACAAGAGTCCAACAGATGTTAAGATAAAATAATATATCCACTGTCTGATCCATATCATTGTAGCTTTAAATAGCTAGATAAACCCCATGAAAAACACGTTGTATCATATTCCACAATAACAAGAGATTTACAAATATGATTTAGAAACATTTTCTATGGACTATTGAAGGTTACACCTAATTCCCTATTGGGATTTGTTTAAAACCAAACACAAACTTAAAATCTTTCATTTTTCTCCAAAAAATCCGATAAACGTCCATTAGTTTTGGCTGAATCAGCCAACATTGAAACAACAGTTCTACATGTCAAGATGTAAAGATAACAAATACATATCCGCTGTCTGATCCATATCACTGTAGTTTTAAACATAACAGCTGGTTTAAACATGCGAAAGACAAGTTGTATCATATTGCACATTAACAAGAGATTTACAAATATCACTTAGAAACATTTCCTGTGTACTATTGAAGGTCCACACTCGTCATATTCCTGCTTTGAGATCCACATATTTCCAAATGATGATAAAGATCCTAGAATAGATCCACCAATCCATACAGAGTACTTTCTCTCTGGTGGAGCGATGAATTTCGTCTTCATCGAATTAGGTATAATGGCATCTAGTTCTTTCTTTAAGCGATCAGATATACCTATAAATAGAATGAAGTGATTTTATTTTTGAAATAAATACATGGTGGCAACATAAAAACCATTGACATTTGTTTTAGTAGAGCATTGATACTTCTTCTCTTGTACACACCAAATCATGGTTTTACGTAGTGAAACAAAGCACCAGTGATCACTGATAGAGTGAGTGAGTGATTGATTGAGAGATTGTTGCTTAACGCCATGTGGACAATGTTTCAGCTATAACATGTCGTGAACAAGTCACTTTTTGATGAGATAGCAATGTATTCTGTTTTGTACTAGATAAACATGCTGAGTTGGATTCCAATAGTGAAACAATAATCCCCTATTGAAATTTCGCTCCACTCAGACACATTATGCTGACACAGAGCCAAACAGTCACTGTTCATTCTTCTTAATGATGTCTGCTGTGCGAATTATTTAAGAAGACTGAAATATTTGTTGTCAACTTTAATTTCTTTAAATATGAGTTTTAATACCAACCTGGATACATGGTAGATCCTCCAGACAACACAATGTTGTTATAAAGGTCACGTCTGATATCTATGTCAGTTCTCATTATAGAGTTGTGTATCATCTCATGGATACCTGATGCTTCCATACCTACAATGGAGGAAAAATAAAATACAATTTGTAAAATCATATTTGGTTATTTTCATTGACAAATCAGAAAATGAATAAAACGTTATGAAAGCTTAAAACGAAATGACATGGCGACGTCTAACACTTTGCAATCCACGAATATTATTAACTATTTACATTTTACCAAATTATATTTTGTAGTTAGGTTATTTCAAAACAATAGAGATTAAATGCTTAACAAAATACTATATGCATTTCACATTTTATGATCATAAGACAAGAGGATAAGAATATACTTGAGAGCATTGGACTTTGGTACCAGAACAAACTGGTTTGTATAATAACAACGTAGATATCATATTTAATGCGCACGAAACGTTTCTGGAATAACCCACATGAGCTAAAAGCGAAATAATTTAAAAGTCACTAGAGCATGAAAACCACAGGGCCTAAACAGAATACGGTCATATATGCATGAGGGAGGAGAATATTAGTAATTCAGTGTTTGATATGCGTGTAGATAACTTACCAGTTATTGATGGTTGGAAGAGGACTTCTGGACATCTAAATCTCTCGTTACCAATGTTGACAATACCACCATCTGGTAATTCATAGGATTTTTCTACTGTAGAAGACTTAGAGGACATATCAATCTCTTGTTCAAAGTCGAGAGCAACATAACACATCTTTTCTTTCATATCTCGTACTATTTCTACTTCAGCTACAACATAAAGAAATGATTATCAATTTCATCCAATGAACTACAGACTAAATAATAGAATCATAATTAATAATTATGCATTAATGTTTACATTTTTGTTCACTTCATTTATCCATTTTCATTTAACATGATGTATATTACAAAGCTTTGTATTTATCACTTTCTTACTTTTGTCAGAATATATTTAATAATTCGTGAATTCGTTTGTAAAGATGGGTAACAATTATATATTAACTGTTACACGAACTGGTATAATAGTATCCTCTATTAGAAAACAATTAAACATTACAACTTACATGAAGTGGTAAAGTTGTATCCTCGTTCACGTAGAATCTTTTGTAAATAAGCTGTTAAGTCACGACCAGCCAAATCTAGTCTTTTAATGGCATGAGGTAATGCATATCCTAAAATTAAAAGTTAAATGTTGAATACCAAGGGAGAAAAAAAAAGGAGAAATAATTGGTTGTTTTAACTACCATGCTACGAATACATTGATGTATCTAACTTAACAATCAGAACAAGCACACTTTTTTAGCTTCAGAATATTATACATAAAGAATTAATTCCCTTCAGAAATAATGAAATTATTTTGAGAATTATTCCTTTTTGTCTATATTTGAACTATTCCCCCATTTGTTTCCCATTAGCTATATTGTGTCAAATATCTCCCCAAATGTATATACATATTGCTACATTTAGTCAGCTATTTTCATATGTGTTTCTACCATAGCTATATTGTGTCACGTATTTTCTCATGTATTTATAAAACTAGTTTTATTATGTCAGCTATTTTCCATGTGTATATATACCACTAGCTAATATCTTAACATCGATTTTCTTGTAATCTATTAAACATTTAGAAATAAAATGAAACACAAACACAAAGAATACCACACTGTCGTAACAATTCTAAAAATACCACACTGTCGGAACAATTCTAAAAATACCACACTGTCGGAACAATTCTAAAAATACCACACTGTCGTAACAATTCTAAAAATACCACACTGTCGGAAAAATTCTAAAAATACCACACTGTCGGAACAATTCTAAAAATACCACACTGTCGTAACAATTCTAAAAATACCACACTGTCGTAACAATTCTAAAAATACCACACTGTCGGAACAATTCTAAAAATACCACACTGTCGTAACAATTCTAAAAATACCACACTGTCGTAACAATTCTAAAAATACCACCCTGTCGGAACAATTCTAAAAATACCACACTGTCGGAACAATTCTAAAAATACCACACTGTCGGAACAATTCTAAAATCTCAGAAAGTGAAATGTGTGAGGTGTATGTTTTATTACCTTCATATATAGGTACAACATGAGAGACACCATCTCCAGCATCAAACACGATCCCTGTTGTTCTTCCAGAAGAATACAATGATAACACAGCTTGTATACCAACGTAGAACGCTGGAGTGTTGAACGCCTCAAACATAATCTGTAATATAAACATATTAGAGATAATGATATTATTTCTGCGCGATGGAGATTCTTGCACACAAATAGCCAATTCAACAATTTATAGACGAAAATGTTGGCTCTGTCATACCCATATGTTTAACCAGAATGTATACAAAACGGCAAAGAATCATGTTTTATTTTAATTTATTAATAATAATTAGAATTAGTATAGTCATACAATACAGCGGTATAAATAAAATAATGGTTGTTCTACGGAGAAAATATTTATATAAGTCACAATGGATTAACGAGTTTAAAACAAATACGCCATTTTGATCAAACTGATTAATGACAAAATAGTTTGGATACCTGTGTCATACGTTCTCTGTTTGCCTTTGGATTTAATGGAGCCTCTGTCAGCATTACTGGGTGTTCCTCTGGAGCCACTCTTAGTTCGTTGTAGAAGGTATGGTGCCATATTTTCTCCATATCATCCCAGTTTGTAACGATTCCATGTTCTATGGGATATTTTAAAGACAATATACCACGTTTACTTTGAGCTTCGTCACCAACATAACAATCTTTACCACCCATTCCTGCCATTACAATCTGTCAAAAAAGAACAAAGCCGATGTCAGGTTTATATATTAATGAGCCACGATACCAAACAATATTTTCACACGATTTTAAATGGATAATTTTTCATTTTTCCATCAAACAATTCTTCACGTAATTCTCTATTACCCATTTCATTTAAAAGTTCTTATTAAGAATGGATCGTTAAAGCAAAAAAATAACAATAAAAACTGGACATGTTCATCTTAATTTTCGATTTAGTTTTTCATTGTTCTTAGTGCTTAATAATTGAAGGGTTTGTCCCATGTACATGTATTAAGGACGGAAATACTACCAAAAAAATGAAAATAAATGCCATGTAAATAGATGATCTTACCTGATATCTTGGTCGTCCTGTTAAAGCAGGGAACACGGCACGAGGGGCATCATCTCCTGCAAACCCTCCCTTCACCATTCCAGAACCGTTGTCAATGACAACTGCTGTGATATCTTCGTTGAAAACCATGTTTAATCGTTGCTTTATCTACTAATATAAAACCTGAAGAAGAAAGGATTGTTCTAATTGACAAGTTTAGAAAACATCTTGCTATTTTTGCAGTATTTTCATGTTTAATTTTCCTTAATGTTAAATAATTCTAAAATTCGTACTTACTTTTAAATGAAAGTCTTGTGTGTTTTCTTCTTGTTTTCAAATTTATTAAGATCACAGTTTACAAAATCTGTCTTATTTATACCACTTTAAATCTTTTTCCTGGAACTATTGCCGATTCGGAGAAAACCCTGACTAATAGTATACGTCATCTCCTAAAATGAGGATATACCCTTTTTGTAATATCTATTTATAGATTATTAGCTACCCAAGAATACATATTTATTTTACATTTACCTATATACATATACAGGTTATTTATAGAACAATATGTTTAGTTCAAATGTTAACGACTTTTATTAGTCACTGTATTTAAGTTAGTCATTATAATGAAAATCATTTAAAGTACACTATTATCTAAACTAGTATTCAGTGTTACTTTGGAGATCAAATGGAATGTGTAACTGAAGTATTTCACCATCTTTTTTAAAAGACGGCAAATATATTAGAGCAAATAAAATAGTAAATTAAGAAATGCCAAACTATGATTGTACGACATCGTCAGAAAAAGAAAAAAAAAATATGCGCCATATGCAGCCCGATAAAAAGAACACATTTTAATAAAAGGTTTTTGTTATGTAAATCTTAGGTTTGTTAGATTCTAGATTCGTATATTAAAGGAAAATAAAGACATACGCGCCATAATAGTAACAAAAATCTAGCATTCTAGCAAAACAAAACGAATCAAAAACAAAACACAACACAACACAACAAACAAACAAACAAAAAACTATAAAAAGAAAAAACAAATAACAAGAAAAAGAAACAAACAAAAAGCACAAACGGACAGATCTTATTTTTAATCACAGAATGAATTATTGAAGTTTACAATTGTTTGTCATTTATTTATTTGGATCAACACTTAATCAAATAAATTGTAGATGACCATATTTATTTACCATTTTGAGTAAACAAGCTATAAACACACGAAGTAAGTGTGCATATATCTTTTATTCTCACTAAGCCATCATTATTTGATAAGGTATAGAGAAATACATACCGTACAATATATACAATAACGTACTAAGTACGTAAATAATGAAGAAAAAGAAATGAAGAACCGCACAGAGATGAACGAATCAGTAGGTTAAGCCGGAGTACATAAACTTTTATTTATGTCAACATAAAACTTAAATGGGAACTACAGCGTCTCAAACCTCCCACTCCCCTCCCCAAAAATACCTAAAATCTTATATCACTAATGGAGGCATACAGCTAGTAAAATGAAAAATAAAAATAACACACTGTCGGAACAGTACAAAAATACCACACTGTCGGAACAGTACAAAAATAACACACTGTCGGAACAGTACAAAAAATAACACACTGTCGGAACAGTACAAAAATAACACACTGTCGGAACAGTACAAAAATAACACACTGTCGGAACAGTACAAAAATAACACACTGTCGGAACAGTACAAAAATAACACACTGTCGGAACAGTACAAAAATAACACACTGTCGGAACAGTACAAAAATAACACACTGTCGGAACAGTACAAAAATAACACACTGTCGGAACAGTACAAAAATAACACACTGTCGGAACAGTACAAAAATCCAACCGAGAAATCGTAGAAAGAGACAAAATAGATACCTCCAACACGCATATTCATAACCGATCACTGTCATGTCTCGGCTAAAGCATGTCAATAAAAAGTGGCGGGGCTAAGAAGAGTTTGAAGACACCAAAGAGGAAATCATAATTAGTAAGTTGAAGAAGGATAAGCAAGACAATGGCTAAAAGGAAAAGGACAAACACCGATCTACAAAACACTACACAGAAAACTAAAGATCTACAAAACACTACACAGAAAACTAAAGATCTACAAAACACTACACAGAAAACTAAAGATCTACAAAACACTACACAGAAAACTAAAGATCTACAAAACACTACACAGAAAACTAAAGATCTACAAAACACTACACAGAAAACTAAAGATCTACAAAACACTACACAGAAAACTAAAGATCTACAAAACACTACACAGAAAACTAAAGATCGAGCAACACGAACTCCACTAAAAACCGGGAGTGAATTTATGTGCTCCGGTAGGGTAAATAGTTTTATGGTGCTTAAACTTCCCGTCTTCATGAGATGATGCGGTCATGGAAGTTATCAACAGATATGAATAATCAGTGGTGTCCAATATTATGATGTGCCTTGAAATTGTCATGGATGATGTGGCTTGTTCCACTTCTAACCAATCATATATCAAGTATTGAGCATCCAGACAGAAATTATTTGCCTATGTAATATACCTCCACTAATTAGAAATATATATGCTCTACATATCAGAATAATATTCAAAGCTTAGGAAATACATTTTGTAGTGTATTCCTTAGCATCCAGACAAGAGCTCTTTGTCTATACAATAAACACTCCATATTTAGAAAAATATATGCTCTACATCTCGGAATACTAATGTTTAAGAAATAGTATTTTTATTACTATCAGTTTTCTTATCAACGTTAGTCTTTCCAAGATTGCAATACAAATTTTCAAGATTTTCAAGATACGAGTTGACACTTCGTTCGATGTAAATGCAAATATAATTAACATAGATTATCAAACAAATTCTATTGTGATGACATTCTTCGATTTACGACTTCTGATTGTCTCTTTGGTATTTTTAAACTTGTCTTTTTAACTGCAGTCTCGACCAACCACAAACGAAATAGATCACTTCTCCAGAAAAACATGAAGTTGTTTATATAAATGGTTGGTTTATGGTGTTTAACGCTACTTTCAACAATATTTCAGTTATATCATGGTGGAGGAAACCGGAGAAAACCACCGACCTGTCGCAAGTCACTGACAAACTTGATCACATAATGATTATATGAATGCAATACTGAGTTTATATATTTGGTTGAACATTGATGCCTATTATTTACCAATCTTTAATCAACCCTATAGTGTCAATTAAAAAACGAGGTATTGCTCCAATACAAGATACAACTCTGCCACTATGTTAATATCATTGTCAAAATAAACCATTAATGAGGAAAAATAATATTCTAATCGATTGTCATCTGCATATTAAGGATAAGAGTTAATTTACGTTCGCATAGCTTGTTTTCGAATCCATTGGTTCAATCTGAAAGGAAGGAATTGATGTGTATATCTTATAATTTGAATGTTATAATGAATTAATCAATAAAATAGGTTAAGATTATCTATATATCAATAAAAAAGTAATTGTGAAGTTTTAATATTTGTATATTTATTAACTTGAAATGCTATGTATATGTCTATTCATTTTATTTATTTCGAATCAACAATCCAAATATCAAAACATTACATACATTATGAATTTAATTCTGTTTGAGTTTCATTGTCTTGCTGAGACCATAAACTATATATCTTAAGGTTTGATGTTGTGGCAGTCTTATGTTTCATATTTTAAATTTTTTTGTAATAATATTTTTTCTAGATCTGCTTTAGTTATTGTTTTATAATTTTCCTTGTCAAGAGAGGAGATTGGAGCTCATAGTATCCCATCTCTTAGTATTGACGTGCTTATACCAAGTTAGGAAAAGTAAATCGTCTTGTATATGTATGTCAAGGGTGTCAAATTTTTCTCCATTTCTACGATTTTCTACAATTTTCTACGATTTTCTACAATTTTCTACGATTTTCCACGATTTTCTACCAGATTTTAGAACAGTTCTGATGATGTGGTATTATTTTCTTTTTCATTTTATTTTAATGACTTTATTTGTTTGTTGAATCCAATTCATTTGATCTCCATATTGTATATAATTTTTTTTCTCAATGAAAAGCAACATTTTTCATACTTTAATAAAAATGTACCCATATTTTAATTCACAGCCATTACAATGACCTACAAAAATACTGTGAGTAATACCAATAGCTTAAAACATTTAAACTTTAAAAAAAATCTATTAATAACCATTACAGGTATATAGGTAAAGGTACAATAAATATATTCTTGGGTAACTCATAATCTATAAATAGTTATTACAGCCAGGGTGTTTTATATGTCCATCTGAGGTGGTGACTTATATTATTAGTAAGGATTTTCTCCGAAATTCGGCAATAGTTCCAGGAAAAAGATTAAAAGTGATATATATATAAGACATATTTTGTCAACTATGATCATAGCAAATTTGGCGATAGCAAGATACTCACTAAGCAAAGTATTTCAAAGTAAGTAAAAAGGCTTAATGCTAATTTAGAGTTTTATAATTATTTAATATTTAAGTAAACTTATACAGTAAATACTGCAAATATATAGTGAACGAAAAAATCCTTTAAGATACAGTAAAGTCGAATTCGTTATTTAATCTTAGCGTAAAGAAGGGAGGTTTGGGACCATAAAACTAGTTTAACCCCGCCACCTTTAATTGAAGTGCCTGTACCAAGCTAGGAGAGTGAGCGGTCACGTATTTGTGTGTTAGAGGTATCGATTTTACATCTGTCTAAAATTTTGATATTTTATTTTGGAATTGTTGTGGTTTTTTTGTTTGTTTGTTTGTTTTTTTTGGTTTTCATTTTATTGTTACATTTTCAGGTTTATTTTATTTAATAATATCTATTCAGTATGGTTTTCAACGATGATATCACAGCAGTTGTTATTGACAACGGTTCTGGAATGGTAAAGGGAGGGTTTGCAGGAGATGATGCCCCTCGAGCTGTGTTCCCTGCTCTAACAGGACGACCAAGATATCAGGTAAGACTTTTTATTGAAATTTCTTGGTTTTGTCGTATTTGTTGTGCTTTTATTCCATATATCTCCACTACGCGGCGCTTTATGCATGTATTTAAAATTTACTATCAATGTTAGAAAAAAGATTTGACCAAAATAAAATTGTCAGATATACATGTAAATTCCATTATCTAAGTTCATATGTTATTGTGTTTCATGCATTTCTCAGTATAATGTGGGCAACTGGGAGTGTATACATTATGTTATCCTTTACTATATATTTATTCAATATTAATTTTTGTAGGAAAGATGAAATGCCAAAGATTTAAAATATGGAATACTGATGATTTTCGTCCTGTGTGAAAAGAAAAGTAAAGTTCGGTATTACTTATCATATACACTTAACAACATGTTCTTTTCTCTTTGACAGATTGTAATGGCAGGAATGGGTGGTAAAGATTGTTATGTTGGTGACGAAGCTCAAAGTAAGCGCGGTATATTATCTTTAAAATATCCCATAGAACATGGAATCGTTACAAACTGGGATGATATGGAGAAAATATGGCACCATACCTTCTACAACGAACTAAGAGTGGCTCCAGAGGAACACCCAGTAATGCTGACAGAGGCTCCATTAAATCCAAAGGCAAACAGAGAACGTATGACACAGGTATCCAAACTATTTTGTCATTAATCAGTTTGATCAAAATGGCGTATTTGTTTTAAACTCGTTAATCTATTGTGACTTATATAAACATTTTCTCCGTAGAACAACCATTATTTTATTTATACTGCTGTATTGTATGACTATACTAATTCTAATTATTATTAATAAATTAAAATAAAACATGATTCTTTGCCGTTTTGTATACATTCTGGTTAAACATATGGGTATGACAGAGCCAACATTTTCGTCTATAAATTGTTGAATTGGCTATTTTTGTGCAAGCATCTTCATCGTGCAGAAATAATATAATTATCTCTAATATGCTTATATTACAGATTATGTTTGAGGCGTTCAACACTCCAGCGTTCTACGTTGGTATCCAAGCTGTGTTATCATTGTATTCTTCTGGAAGAACAACAGGGATCGTGTTTGATGCTGGAGATGGTGTCTCTCATGTTGTACCTATATATGAAGGTAATAAAACATACACCTCACACATATCCCTTTTTAGAATTTTAGAATTGTTCCGACAGTGCGGTATTTTTTGTTTTTGTGTTTCCTTTTTATTTCTAAATGTTTAATAGATTACAAGAAAATTGATGTTAAGATATTAGCTAGTGGTATATACACATGGAAAATAGCTGACATAATAAAACTAGTTTTATAAATACATGAGAAAATACGTGACACAATATAGCTGAGGTAGATACACATAGGAAAATAGCTGACTAAATGTAGCAATGTCGAGAAATAGTTCACAAAATATAGATAATTGGAAACAAATGGGGGATAGCATAGTTCAAATATAGACAACGGGAAGCAAGCCAGATAAAAAACAATATTTCTCAAAATATTTTCATCATTTCTGAAGAGAACTCTGTATGTGACCATTAATATGCCCTCAAATCATCAATATCGGGAAGTGTTTGTTCTGATGGTTCAGTTAGATATATCAATGTATTCGTAGCATGGATGTAATATTATTATATTTATAATTACACCTTAAATAATAATGCTGGATTCTGATTGGTTAATAGCCGTGATATATTTTTTACAAATTCAGGCCTTGCATTGTGAATTTGCAGAATTTTACTTCATGTAGGTGTATTTGCATAAGATTTAACATTTTTTCATGGTATTTGCAAAATTGTATTTGCTGTTTTTACCCTTCACCGAGACGCTTGTAACAAAATTTGTAAAACGTTATCAGTTGTGCGTTTTATGTAACATAATTCGGTAGAATTAAACAGATACATCATGTTAGGTCCTGAAAGCGACAAGCAAAAGGTACTATTTGCTTAACCAGTGTTCTAAATAATATTCGGTGTAATTAAACAGATATATCATGTTTGGGAGGGGTATTTGCGAAAAATACCAGTCTTGAGACTAAATTTCCCTCGCCTTTCGGCTCGGGAATTTTTCGTCTCTCGACAGGTATTTTTCGCAAATACTCCTCCCAAATATGATATATCTGTATATAGCAACTAACGATTTGTTTTTGTCTTGTTTTTCAACATTAACTTTTATTTTTAGGATATGCAATATCTCATGCCATTAAAAGACTAGATTTGGCTGGTCGTGACTTGACAGCTTATTTACAAAAGATTCTACGTGAACGAGGATACAACTTTACCAGTTCATGTAAGTATATAATTGTTACCTATTCCTGCAAACGAATTCACGAATTATTTAATATTTTCTGACAAAAGTAAAAAAGTGATAAATACAAAGCTTTCTAATGAAAATGCACCATGCTTAATGAACCTGAATAAAGAAAGTAAACAAGAATGTAAGTATTAATGCACTATAATTAATGACAATGTCTTTATTTAGTCTCTAGTTCATTGGATGAAATAAAACGTATTATGCTATATCCATTATTTTATATTGTAGCTGAAACAGAAATAGTTCGAGATATGAAAGAAAAGATGTGTTATGTTGCTCTCGACTTTGAACAAGAGCTTGATATGTCCTCTAGGTCTTCTACAGTAGAAAAATCCTATGAATTACCAGATGGTGGTACTGTTAACATTGGTAACGAGAGATTTAGATGTCCAGAAGTTCTCTTCCAACCATCAATTACTGGTACGTTAATTATATCTTAATATGGCTTGTTCTGGTCCCAAAAAAACAATTTCCCAAGAAGTTATTTTCTTCTTGTCTTAAAATCTGAAAATATAAAATGCATATTACTCCTTTATCCAAAAAGTAATGGTCTTTAAACCAACAGATTCTACCTACTTAGGAAGTAGCCATTGCCCAGCTATTATTTTTTTTGTCATTCATTTTTGTGATAGTATGTGGTCTTTGTGGGAGAAAGCGAAACTGTGCAGATTTTATCGTTTGTTTATATATGTAAATCATAATTGTATTGTTGGTTATTCAATCTCCATTGGTTTAAAAAAAATTAAACTCCTGCAAAGGATATGTTTATGAAATGTATATAGTTGATAATATTTGCGGATTACAAAGTGTTAGACCTATCCATTTTATTTGGCTTTTTAAACTTTCGCCATGCTTTATTTATTTTCAAATATGTCAATGAAATAACCAAATATGACATCACAAATTGTATTTTATTTTTTCTTCATTGTAGGTATGGAAGCATCAGGTATCCATGAGATGATACACAACTCGATAATGAGAACTGACATAGATATCAGACGTGACCTTTATAACAACATTGTGTTGTCTGGAGGATCTACCATGTATCCAGGTTGGTATTAAAACTCACATTCCAAATTCAAACAAATAAATTTGCGGGAAAATACATAAAAAACGTCATAATCTAATTTAGTATAAATTAATTTGATGTGTTTAAGAGATTTTGATTGGATAAAACATTTATGTTATTTTCCATAGACAATTTTTTTAAACGGAAGTCACATGTTGGGGTCTCAATTGGGAACATTTTTAATTTTAATTCTTTTTAAGCAATTATTATCCGACAAAATATATTTAGGACAAGAAAAAAATTAATTAGGAATTAATTTATAAGGAATGATCACAATTTTTTGTTCGGTTCATTCGAAATAAACTCAACAATGTGGTACACACCCTTGCGTAACCACACAGTGTGTACCATATTTTTGAGTTTATTTCTTCATGAACCGAAAACAAATTGAGATCAATCCTTAAGTACACGATGCGCATCTGAAATAACTTTTATCAGATACACTCAAAATAAAAAAGATTGGAAAACCAAATAACTTTAAAATCTTTTGGATGAGTAACATAGAAAAAAGATGTAGCTATGCCGCTCTAACTAAGACAAATGCACAATGGTGTTTTTGTTGACCCCATGCATTTATTTTAAAAGTAAATTAATTTCATTCTATTTATAGGTATATCTGATCGCTTAAAGAAAGAACTAGATGCCATTATACCTAATTCGATGAAGACGAAAATCATCGCTCCACCAGAGAGAAAGTACTCTGTATGGATTGGTGGATCTATTCTAGGATCTTTATCATCATTTGGAAATATGTGGATCTCAAAGCAGGAATATGACGAGTGTGGACCTTCAATAGTACACAGGAAATGTTTCTAAGTGATATTTGTAAATCTCTTGTTATTGTGCAATATGATACCACTTGTCTTTCGTATGTTTAAGCTAGTTGTTATATTTAAGACAGTGTTATGGATCAGACAGTGGATATGTATTTGTTATCTTTACATCTCGACATGTAGGACTGTTGTTTCAATGTTGGCTGATTCAGCCAAAACTAATGGACGTTTATCGGACTTTTTTGGAGATGAAAGATTGTAAGTTTGTGTTTCGTTTTTAACAAATCCCAAAAGGGAATTAGGTGTAACAAAATTGTAAGAAAAATATATGGTAGATTTAGTCTTCTATATATACTGTACATATGTACATACGTCATATTGTGTTTTAGAAGCCTTTCGAGTTGTTCGTGTATACCTCATATTGTGTTTTAGAAGCCAGTCGAGTTGTTCGTGTATACCTCATATTGTGTTTTAGAAGCCAGTCGAGTTGTTCGTGTGATTGTGGTTAATGCATTTATCACCCATCACTGTTAAATTTCATTGTAAATATTGTCATAAATAATTTGTTATTTTTGTTATCAGATTGTATAAATTGGTTATTTATTATTAAATTTGAATTACAGTCAATCTGTTTTTATTATATACATTTATAGACATGATTTTTTTCCATGCGAATCCAGCTTTGCTCTTTTTCCTTAATGTTGAGTTCTTAGCGGAAAAGCTTTGGGTGGACCGGACAGTGTCCCGACAAACCCAACGCTAATTACATTCACATAGTGTCCCGACAAACCCAACGCTAATTACATTCACATAGTGTCCCGACAAATCCAACGCTAATTACATTCACATAGTGTCCCGACAAACCCAACGCTAATTACATTCACATAGTGTCCCGACAAACCCAACGCTAATTACATTCACATAGTGTCCCGACAAACCCAACACTAATTACATTCACATAGTGTACCGACAAACCCAACGCTAATTGCATTCACATAGTGTCCCGACAAACCCAACGCAAATTACATTCACATAGTGACTAAGCGACCCACAATTCTTCATTATTAACTTCAATTAGTACGTCTTTACACACAATAGAGAAAAAACAAATACAGACAAAAATGTTTGATGATCACATTTACATTGAATTACTTATTCTGATAGGCTATGGTTATTGTGTTTAATACCACTTTCCACAATAGTTCATTTATATCGTGGCGATCAGTTTTATTGGTAGAGAGGAAAGCGGGGTCTCTGGAAAAAACACTCAACTGCCGCAAGTCACCGAAAAACTTTATCAAATAATTTTGTATCGTGTGCACATCGCTGAGCGGGATTCGAACTCACAACTTTAGCGGTGATAAGCATTAATTGTAAATCGACTACGACGACCCCTTTTCCAGAAGGGGTATTATTGTGTTAAATGAAAACGAGAATGTACTGATATGCCGCGGCGTCAGTGATATTATGGAACGCCATTACTGGTCACAATCGAGTGACTCTATGCATCATGACATTTACCAACCATGAATATACTATGAAATTTCATAATTTATTCTAAGCTAATTTACATGTACGAGCAATTCTCAAGGCAGAAAATGCGCAACCCGTATTAATCATATCATTATTATGATATTCATCACATAAGGTCACTCATATCTGGGCCCGTATTCATAAAACTTCTTAACTTAAGTGTTCCTTAGACTAAGATTTTCCTAAGGATTTCCTTAGTTAAGGAAGATACTTAAGTGGTATTCATAAAATATCTTAAGTGGTTCCTTAACTAAGGAATACTTAAGTATTTGAAACTACGGAACTTCTCGTATTTTAACATTAAGTAAATGTAAATATATGAATGAAAAGGGGACACACAGTTCTTAAGCTATTATTGTACATTGATGATCGATTTCATTGTCAATAAATATTTTGTATTGTATTTCAATTTCCGCTTACACTATTTTCACGTGCATTGCTTGACCAATTCAATACATACATACATATATAAATAAAACTGAAGTCGTATCAAAATCTTTAACTATTAAACATGTCTAAGAGAATGCCAAACTGGACCGATCGAGAGAAGATGATACTAATGGAGGAATACGAGAAAAGAAAGGACGTTTTAAGAGCAAAATTTTCGTCAACAATTACTTCGTCGACAATTATATTTCTTTAAAATTTAGGTACATGTATGTTTAACAGGGACACACAATCATAATGTTCCTCAACTTCCCACTTTTGAGTTTGGATGCACCTCCCGCATCTATTTGGAGGATTTTACGTTCAACAGTTATATACGAAACTAATTTTAATGACTGTATGGAAATATCATGTAAATAAAACATATAAAAAAAATAGGCTCGATTCCTAAATGTACTACTTTCTAAGTCATCCTGTAACATATCACATATCATCATAATAGACTGTCGGTCAAATCTGTATTTGTCTATTAACTCGAAGTCATCGTAGATATCAAGAGGTATTGTACGGTCTCTGAATATTCGCTCTCTACGTAAAGCTCTTCTCCCAGCATGAAACAACCGAAACCGTCCGACATGGAACATGTTTGTATTGGTAATAATGCAATACTAGTAAGCTTTAATTATACCTATTTCATATACTCGCAAAGCACGTGCCATCAAATGGTACGGTTGTAAAAATATTTACTCATCCGGAAACTGACCTTGATGGTGAATTTTATGTACATGTAAGATATGATATGGATTTGATGATAAACTCGAATGCCTATGAAATATTGCTAATATGGTTTGTTGTTATCTTTTTATTCATACAATATCACTTTCATAGCTCACAATCAGTATAAATAGCAATTCATGAAAACTTAAGGAACCTACCCATCTACCTTAAAGTTAAGGGAAATCTTAAGTGTTTTCTTACTTTAAGGACGTTTATGAATACCACTTAAGTATGATGGGCGGAGTTTCCTTAACTTAAGGTTATTCTTAGGAAATTCTTAAGATAAGAAGTTTTATGAATACCACTTAAGTAAAATGGTCGGAGTTTCCTTAACTTAAGTGTTTCCTTAGGGAAATCTTAACTTAAGTGGCTTTATGAATACGGGCCCAGGGCTATAAAAAGATTCGCTTTATTCGATCTCTTAAAAAGTTTATATTCCGATACCAAGATCTTGTCGAAAAATATTCCGTCTCTGCAGAAGATTATAAACGATGGATTTCCATATAGTGAAAATGTATAAAGATAAGGTTTCAACAAAAATGTCAAAAATATTTTGTTTATGAATGTGTAACGTAAAAGTGTTTTTGACATTTGCTTCACTGAGCTTGGCGTTGATTTGACAACTGCTTTACCTGTTTTGTTCAAGTATTGTTGTAAATACTGTTATAGTGACAGTCGGAAAGTTTGAGCCGTAATGAAAGGGGGAGGTTTGGCGCTTTAAAATCTGATTCAACCCACCATTTCTTTAGAAATGCCTGTACCAAGTCAGGGTCATTACGGTTTTCACAGTTTTCCGGTTGTTGACTGATTTTGTCTGTTTATATACTTATGAGTTTTGACTTCCCCTTTGTTAGATTGTTCGGAGTTCGGTAATTTTGTTATTACCCTTATTTATTATACGGCTGTGAGATATGGGGATTTTGGAAATAATGAAAAATTTAGAACGTGTACAATTAAAATTTTGTAAACTATTGCTTCATTTGAAAACAACGACACCAAACTGTACAGTATACGGTGAGTTAGGGCGATGTCCAGTCGAAAATGACATCAAATTACGAATGATATCGTATTGAGGTAGATTAATCTCAGGGAAAGACACTAAATTATCTTCAATTTGTTATAGACTTTTGCATCAGCTCTCACTAGAATCAAACATTAACTCCAGTTGGTTGAAATACATAAAAAATATATTTGATGAATGTGGTCTTATGTATGGATAAATCAAATTTTTTAAATGAGGTTTGGTTAAAAGAAATTGTAAAAGAACTCACTCCAAGATCAGTTTAAGCAGACATGGCTAGAAAATATTCAGAACAATTCAAAAACTTTAAATTATAGATTATTCAAAGATAAACTGGAATTTGACAAATATTTTGATATCCTCGAAGATAGAGACCTTTTTACATTTTGTCATTTTAGAACTGTAAATCATATACTACCGATCGAATATGGGCGCTGGAACAATATACAAAGGGAAAACCGGGTTTGTAGTTTATGTAATTCACAAGATCTTGGAGACGAGTTCCACTATTTATTGTAAGCGTATGTTGTAGGATTTATAGCTACCTGTGCAATCATTGCGTATCACTACTAAAGTTGTGAGTTCGAATCCCGCTAATGGCGAGGTGTACTCGATACAATATTATGTGATAAGGTCTGTCAGTGACTTGCTGCAGGTCGGTGGTTTTATCAGGGTACTCCACCATATAACTGAAATATTGTTGAAAGTGATGCTAAACAGCATACCCCTAAGCCTAACTGTATACAGAATAATTAACACTAGTCTATAGCTAGAGAACATAAACAATTGTTGTATCCGTGTGCTATCATAATAGAAATATATTTATATTTGTTTTAGACCAAAATTTTTGGGGTATTTCGTGTGAAAAATCACGATTTTACGCCAAAAAATCATATTTTTTCCTATTTTAGGGGGGGGGGGGGGCGCCGGGTGTGCCCCCTCCTGGATCCGCCCCTAATATGTTTTGTTTATTTGTCAATTCTATTTTTAGGATATTGCCTACTTAATGCTGTAAGGAGAATAGACTTTGCTGGTCGTGATTTGACCACAGAGTTACAGACATTGTTACATGAAAAAGGACATGATTTTATAAGTGGTGGTAAGTTGAAACAAACTTGAAATGGTGGCTTGGGATAATAAATACAAGCCTGGGGATGTTTTAAAGATGATTCTAATATGGCGTGCTACTTTCACTTTGTAAACAAAACTGTTCTCTAAATAGCAAAATTATTGTTAGCACATGAGCGATGTCCTATCGATTTTTTCCAGTATATTTCACTATTTGTTCATTTCGATAGGTTTTAAATGACAGGAAGACATTAATTCTAAAAATGATAAATCTTTTGGTATTATGTCTGTGTTATTATGATGGGAAAAACGAAACCCCCATAAAAATTATGTTTACCTTATACCAATGTTATATAAATTCTGTTTTATTATCATAAACTAATGAATTCATTTTGAAAATGTTACCATGTACTATAGTACAGTGAAACGTGTCTAAGCCGAACACTGAATAAAACGGAATCCTGTAGAAACCTAGCTATAAATAGTCCCAATGTAGGTATTCTTTGTTAATTTAAATAAACAATTGGTTCCATAGAGGTTCGGTTTAGACAGATTTCACTATATATTCTTTTTGATATTTATATATGTAACACCACCCACATACTCAGTTATATTATATGAATGCCAGTCTCTCAAGGGGCCGTCGTGATCAGTCAACTATGAAATAGTTGTGAGTTAGAATCCCGCTCGATACACTTTATCTGATAAAGCTTGTCAGTGATTTGTGGCAGGTCCATGGTTTTCTCTGCGTACTCCGGTATTCTCCACTGATAAACCGACCATGGCCACCACGATATAACTGAAATATTGTTGAAAATGGCGTTAAACACCATAACCCTAACCCATAACCGTCCTTGGGATGGACGTAATTGACCGCTTCTTTTATGGAGAATGCCCCATTCCTTGGGCATGGATGACAATTGCAGCAGTTAATAATGAGCAACAGTTTGGTAGTAATGCTCATTGGTTAACATATCTAATTTATGCTCTTTAATTTCCTATTGCAATATGAACTGCCACCAATAGGCCCATCAAGTGCTTCAGCCAAAGGCTGCATATTAACATAGAACCATATAGGAAAATCTACCTATCTAAAACAAATGAATCACTTAAAGAAAAACATGGTCAGAATGCTCCTTGAATGGTTCGTTAGAAAGTGTACACTATTTTGTGCTGACTAAAAATCCAAGGTTGTTCTCAACAGAACTTAAAGAATAGCCATCACTGCAGGAAATGGAGAAATATCTTTTTAAAAACCATGAATCTGATTGAACCTTCACTATGCATAGATTAAAGTTACACATATATAGTAAATTAACAATTTATATGCAGGTGATGAAAAGATGCACATGTGAGGCCTCTTGTTCATTTTTATTTGTTTATTGTAGCTGATATGGAAATAGTGAGAGACATGAAAGAGAAACTGTGCTATGTTGCTGATGATCTCAATGGGGAATTGTCAATGCCTACCTCATTGTATGCCTCATTGTATGCCGGTGACAAGTCATACGAATTACCAGATGGCAACGTTATCACCCTTGGCGATGAGAGATTCAGATGTCCTGAATCTCTATTTAATCCTCCTAAAGGTAATTACATAAACGTATAGTGTTTACGATTTTGAGTTATTTGTTTTTCCACCTTAATATTTTAATAGGAAATATATTAAAAACATAAATAAACAGCGAATAGACATTTTTAGAATCTGTGATAGGTGGAAAAAAACCAGTTAGAGATCTAGTTTTGAATACTTTTTGATGTCCTAGTTATTGTTTTCCTCTCATGCAATCAATTTGTGGAACCGCATCGGTGGCATAATGGTTAGCATGCTCTCCTCGAGTGCGGTAGATCATGGGTTCGAGCCTCGGTCAGGTCAAACCAAAGACTATAAAATTGGTATTTGTTGCTTCTCTGTTAAGCATGCAGCATTAACGAGAAAGAGCAAAGACTGATTGGCTCAGAATCAGAATAATGTGTCCAAGTGGAGTGACATGTCTACCTGTGGACTGTTGTTTCAGTGAGCTAGCACTAAAAAAATCCAACTAAGTGTGTTGGTCTAGTACAAAGCGGACCTCATCATAATCTCATTGAAAATTAACTTGTTCTCGTCATGAAATAGCTGAAAAATTCCTGAATTGGCATTATACAACAATCACTCACTCATGCAATTTATGGTTTCTTCACATGAACATATATATTTTAATGATCGTTTTATATTATATATACATATTATATTCAATAAGACGTTTTTTGAATACTCCTCAATTCATGGGCATTTACGTGCCCTTTCAGCATTTGTTTAATTTCCAGTATAAGTATCTGTTTTGGAAACAAAAAACTATAAATTGGTATTGCTGCTCCTCAGATGAGCGCACAGCATTAAAATAAGGAGTAAGAGCAAAGACCTGTCGACTCGATATCATGATAATGTGTCAGTGTGTAGCGACATATCTACACGAGGAGTATTGTTTCTGTGAGCTAGCACAAGAAAAACTAAGCTGTTAGTTGAGTACAAAGTATATATCCCGTCTCATCGAAATGTAACATGTTCTCGCCATGGTATAGCTGAGAAAATTGCTCACATGGTGTTTACACAGCAATCACTGACTCCCTCTGTTTTGCAATACTAAATTTCTTTTTTTTACACATTTAAGATTTGGGATCAGGGGGCATACATGATATAATTAACAGTTCTATAATGGCCTGTGACATAGACATCATGAAACATTACTATGCCAACATACTTATATCTGGGGGTTCTACTATGTTTCCAGGTAAGTGTAATTTAAATATGCATTGTTTGCGTACCTGTTATAGTTGGTTCGGTTTTTTGGTTTATTGTGTTTAACACCACTTTCAACAATATTTCAGTTATATCTTGGCGGTCAGTTTTATTGGTGAAGGAAATCGGAGTACCCCGAGAAAACCACCGACCTGTCGCAAGTCACTGACAAACTTTATCACATAATGTTGTATCGAGTACACCTTGATATGAACGGGATTCGAACTCAAAACTTTAGTGGTGATAGGCACTGATTGTACAGGCAGTTATAAATCCAGCTACCATACGATCACAACCACGACGGTCCCACCTGTTATAGTATAATGGGTCCTTTATATGTAGTAGTTGCAAAGCTACATTTTAGATTGAGAAATAAACGTGATAAAATGATTTAAAAAAAACCAAAATACATTGTATAGTAAACACATAGAAAATAATAATGTACATTTATTGTAACAATAAATATGCGATATTTTCAATAGTAGAAAAACGTTAAATGAGAAAATGAAAGGGCAATCATGAATGGACAATCTAGAGACACTGGCAACATTGGGCACACACAAGACACAAGACGAAGACAAACAAAACATGAAAAAGACACAACACATTATAGAAAACTAAAGCGATGAGAAACACGAACCACACAAAAAACCGGAGGTTAACCAAGGTGCTCGTGATGAATAAACAATTCATGCATATTAAGATACCCGCCGTGTTACTCACACTCACATAGTGAAGTCAGGTAAAAGTCTAGCCGGTGCTAGATGAAGGAAATAATCTAGGTGAAAAGGAAAAGATCCATTGTTATTTGAGATATGTATATTTCATAACGGTCAGTTAGTTTGTGATGGCGATCGTAGAATTTTGGAGTTATGACCTCAACTTAGGAGCAACATATCCTTGCTTGAGTAGCTTTTGCCTCAGCACCTGTTCAGAAAATCACTGTACTGGGTAAAAGCTCAAGAATGAGTTGTAATATGTACCCTAGTAATGCTGGACTATCACTACTGATGAAAGGGAAGTAGACTATTGGAAAAGTGAAGTCATCACGTTTATCATAGAGTTTTATTGTATGCTTTAGTGTAGGAAATAATAACAATTTAACAAAATCAAACGTAAGATGGTTTCATATTGTATCAGATTACATAAGTATTACCTATATAAGTAACACATATACTTTGCAGGGCCGTCCATGATTGTATGGTAGTTGGCCTTACAACTACATGTGCAATCAGTGCCTATCACCACTAAAATTGTGAGTTCGAACCCTGTTCATGGCGAGTTGCACTCAATACAACATTATGTGATAGTTTGTCAGTGACTTGCGACAGGTCTGTTCTTTTTTCCGGGTACTCCAGTCTCCTCCATCAATAAAACTGACTGCCACGATGTAACTGAAATTTGTTGAAAGTGGCGTTAAACACCATAAGCCTAAGCCCTAATCCATATACTTTGGTGATGTTTGTAATCAGCCAATCGGAAGACTATTTTGCTTATGCATTATTAACCCTGTAGAGTTGTAGATTTTGAATTTCAACAAGTTTTTGTTGTTTCGCAGGATTTCTTGAGCGCCTACATAAAGAAATATCAACTTTAGTTCCGAAGAATATGATAACAAAAATCGTTGCTGCACCAGAAAGGAAATTCTGGGTGTGGATTGGTGGTTCCATTGTGGCATCCTTGTCCACATTCCAACAACAATGGATTACAAAACAAGAATATGACGAGTTTGGACCAAATATAGTACATAGAAAATGTCTATAAACTGAATGTTACACTTTTTATATTAAAAATATATTGGGGAACTTGGGGGACTGTTTTTGAATCCAGTCCAAATGAGAACTACGCTTTGTGATTTCGAGTCTGCCCATGATGATACAACCTTTTGTTAGTGGCATTCTGCAGGTCAGTGGTTTTCCTTCACCAAAAAGAATGACCATCCGCGATATACCTGAACATTGAAAATGGCGTTCAACAACCATATCCATAACTCACATTCTTTTAATAATATTTATGTTCCACCCAAACTTAGTTTATATAAAATACACAGAATGGAAATCTTCAAAAGGTCCCCCTGGCCACAGCTCAGCTAGTTTTTGTCAAGGGCTTATTGGTAGTTAACAGTATCCAGTTTAATGTCATTTATTGAATGACATAAATTTTTCAAAATATAAAAGAACATATGATCATGGAGTGTTTTATAAAATATAAAAACAATGTCAAACGATAACAGTAGAGACACTCCCTGATCGATATAACAAGTGCCTATGACAAAAAGGGTGGCGCTCAAAATAACTTGCATGAATGATAGCTGTGGAGATAAATGATTTACCTTAAAGATTGAGTGCCACAATATAGCTGAAATATTGCTAAAGTTGGTGTTAAACACCAATCAATCCATCAAACAATCAACCTTAAAGACTGATATTTGAATAGTTTTAAATGTGGGTTGATAGTGAATAACTAAGTACATTGTATATAATTTACAAAGTAATGACTTGCTTGTAACACATTCTTTTAATAGAACATGTGTGTGAATGATAGCTGTGGGGATAAATGATTTAATTTAAAAATTGATTGTAGAATAGTTTTAAATGTGGGTTTATTGTGAAATACTAATGACATAATTTATATAGAAAACAATTACAAAGTAATATAGCCTTGTAATTTTAACCCTGTTATGTTATATGTATGTTATTTTTATATATTGTTATATATAGAATAAACTATCCATAGCTAAAAGTATTCATTGATTCATTTATGCCTCCGCCTATAAGGTATATTAGATGATACACAGAAGCTATTTAGAAGGTCAGTAGTGCCTCCACCTAGATGGTAGGTTATATCTATAAGGTATATTGGATGATACACAGAAGATATTTAGAAGGTCAGTTGTGCCTCCACCTAGATGGCGGGTTATATCTATAAGGTATATTAGATGATACACAGAAGATATTTAGAAGGTCAGTTGTGCCTCCACCTAGATGACAGGTTATATCTATAAGGTATATTAGATGATACACAGAAGCTATTTAGAAGTTCAGATGTGCCTCCACCTAGATGATAGGTTATATCTATAAGGTATATTGGATGATACACAGAAGATATTTAGAAGGTCAATTGTGCCTCCACCTAGATGGCAGGTTATATCTATAAGGTATATTAGATGATACACAGAAGCTATTTAAAAGGTCAGATGTGCCTCCACCTAGATGGTAGGTTATATCTATAAGTTATATTGGATGATACACAGAAGATATTTAGAAGGTCAATTGTGCCTCCACCTAGATGGCAGGTTATATCTATAAGGTATATTAAATGATACACAGAAACTATTCAGAAGGTCAGATGTGCCTCCACCTAGATGGTAGGTTATATCTATAAGGTATATTGGATGGCGCTGGAACAATATTCAAAGGGAAAACCGGGTTTGTAGTTTATGTAATTCACAAGATCTTGGAGACGTGTTCCACTATTTACTGAAATGTAGTTTTTTTGTCAGATATGAGAAAGAATTGTATTAATAATAATTTTTTCCAGAAATGCTAATGTTTTAAAATTTGGAGAACTAATGAATCAAACTAAATTATCAAAACTTAAAAAACTATGTGTATTTATTAGATTTATTAACAACAATGTGTGTCCTGGTTAACTTTGGTATTCATAACTTCACCATGTTGTAAATAGTGTACATATTTTATATTTATCAATGTATTTGTTTATTTATTGTATAGTCTGTACTTTGTATACCATTGTACTTACAAAGGTTTATCAGAAATAAAAAAATATATTGCTAACAGTATAGGGTCACCTATGCCTGAGGGAGGAGAAAATTAGTTTTAATGATAATTATAATTCAGTGTTAGATATACATATAACTAACGTACCAGTTATTGATGGTTGGAAGAGAAATTTTGGACATCTAAATCTCTCCTTACCAATATCAACAACAGTACCATCTGGTAATTCATAGGATTTTTATACTGTAGAAGACTTATAGGACATATCAAGCTCTTGTTCAAAGTCGAGAGCAACATAACACATCTTTTCTTTCATGTCTCTAACTATTTCGGTTTCAGCTACAACATAAAGAAATGATTATAAATTTCATCCAATGAACTACAGATTGAATAAAAGAACCATAATTAATAATTGTGTATTCATGTTTACATTTTTGTTTACTTAATTTATCCTTTCTCATTTAACATGATGTATTTTT
This sequence comes from Bathymodiolus brooksi, assembly GCA_963680875.1. Lineage (NCBI taxonomy): Eukaryota > Metazoa > Mollusca > Bivalvia > Mytilida > Modiolidae > Bathymodiolus > Bathymodiolus brooksi. The sequence continues at coordinate 82,838,330 of OY804582.1, read as the reverse complement.
ATTACAAAGCTTTGTATTTATCACTTTAAGATTAAATAATTCGTCAATTCGTTTCTAAGGATAGATGACAATTATACATTAACACTCTTGAACGAATTCATTATCTGATTGCAGGGGCGGATCCAGGATTTCAAGTTAGGGGGGGGCGCACTTAAAAAAATTGCGCCGAGCAGAGGGAGGCGCGAACATTTTTGGGGTATTTCGTGTGAAAAATCACGATTTTACGCCAAAAAATCATATTTTTTCCAATTTTAGGGGGGGCGCGCGCCGGATTGAGTTAGAAGAGTTTGAAGATATCAAAGGGAGGTAATCAGAATCCGTAAATCGAAGAAGGACAGACAACACAATTGTTAAAAGAAAAAGGACAAAAGGACAAACAACGATCTACAAGCATTGCATATAAATCTAAAGATCGAGTAAGACGAATCCCACCAAAATCCGGGAGTGAATTCAGGTGACCCGGAAGGGTAAGCAGTTCCTGCTCCACCAGTGACACCCGTCGTGTTACGCTAGTTCCATTTTACATGTACCTAAATGTAGTGTACAAAAGCATTTTACTTATTATTTCTAACAAACTGTTTTATACCAAAGGCTTTATATAATTAGACGAGATCTGAGGGTATGCACAATTCTACCTCGTGAGATCTGAGGGTATGCACAATTCTACCTCGTGAGATCTGAGGGTATGCACAATTCTATCTCGTGGTTACCTGAAGTTAAGCATTAAATTATTTTTTGATTATAATCATAAGAACAGCGGTAGCTACTTCCTTTTTATCAAACCCAGGGAATTACCGTAATCAAATTAATTTGTTTGGTACTTGTCTAAATGTAAATCGCATGTGGAGCTTTGATTTCATCATTTCTGTTAATCCTTGATTGCAGTTGATTTCACTTAGAACTAAAGATATCCAGAGATAATATGTTGACAAACAAATATTACGAGTCGTACGCACTACAATAGGTATTTATGTTTTTATTTCATATAGAAAGATGACTTAGGATAATGGTGTTTATTCCCCACTTTCAATAATATTTCAGTATATCGAGATGCTTTGTATTTTAGTTTTAATAACGCATCTCTCCCGGTTATATGTGCAGGCTGGTATTTTACGCATCTCTCCCGGTTATATGTGCAGGTTGATATTTTACGCATCTCTCCCGGTTATATGTGCAGGTTGGTATTTTACGCATCTCTCCCGGTTATATGTACAGGTTGGTATTTTACGCATCTCTCGCGGTTATATGTGCAGGTTGGTATTTTACTCACATGTGGAATTCATTGACAGGATAAGGGTTGGGCCCATACAGCTAGTTTAACACCCGCCACGTTTTATTGACCTGCCTGTAGCGAGCACAGAAAGTGAACGGTCATGTATTTGTGTGTTAAGGGGTATCGATTTCTCCTCTTTTTACAATTTTGATATTTGATTTTGGAATTGCTCCGACAGTGTGGTATTTCTAGAATTGTTCCGACAGTGTGGTATTTCTAGAATTGTTCCGACAGTGTGGTATTTCTAGAATTGTTCCGACAGTGTGGTATTTCTAGAATTGTTCCGACAGTGTGGTATTTCTAGAATTGTTCCGACAGTGTGGTATTTCTAGAATTGTTCCGACAGTGTGGTATTTCTAGAATTGTTCCGACAGTGTGGTATTTCTAGAATTGTTCCGACAGTGTGGTATTTCTAGAATTGTTCCGACAGTGTGGTATTTTTAGAATTGTTCCGACAGTGTGGTATTTCTAGAATTGTTCCGACAGTGTGGTATTTTTAGAATTGTTCCGACAGTGTGGTATTTTTAGAATTGTTCGACAGTGTGGTATTTTTAGAATTGTTCCGACAGTGTGGTATTCTTAGAATTGTTCCGACAGTGTGGTATTTTTAGAATTGTTACGACAGTGTGGTATTTTTAGAATTGTTCCGACAGTGTGATATTTTTAGAATTGTTCCGACATTGTGGTATTTTTAGAATTGTTCCGACAGTGTGGTATTTTTAGAATTGTTCCGACAGTGTGATATTTTTAGAATTGTTCCGACAGTGTGGTATTTCTAGAATTGTTCCGACAGTGTGGTATTTCTAGAATTGTTCCGACAGTGTGGTATTTCTAGAATTGTTCCGACAGTGTGGTATTTCTAGAATTGTTCCGACAGTGTGGTATTTTTAGAATTGTTCCGACAGTGTGGTATTTCTAGAATTGTTCCGACAGTGTGGTATTTTTAGAATTGTTCCGACAGTGTGGTATTTTTAGAATTGTTCGACAGTGTGGTATTTTTAGAATTGCTCCGACAGTGTGGTATTCTTAGAATTGTTCCGACAGTGTGGTATTTTTAGAATTGTTACGACAGTGTGGTATTTTTAGAATTGTTCCGACAGTGTGATATTTTTAGAATTGTTCCGACATTGTGGTATTTTTAGAATTGTTCCGACAGTGTGGTATTTTTAGAATTGTTCCGACAGAGTGATATTTTTAGAATTGTTCCGACAGTGTGGTATTTCTAGAATTGTTCCGACAGTGTGGTATTTCTAGAATTGTTCCGACAGTGTGGTATTTCTAGAATTGTTCCGACAGTGTGGTATTTCTAGAATTGTTCCGACAGTGTGGTATTTCTAGAATTGTTCCGACAGTGTGGTATTTCTAGAATTGTTCCGACAGTGTGGTATTTCTAGAATTGTTCCGACAGTGTGGTATTTCTAGAATTGTTCCGACAGTGTGGTATTTCTAGAATTGTTCCGACAGTGTGGTATTTCTAGAATTGTTCCGACAGTGGTATTTTTAGAATTGTTCCGACAGTGTGGTATTTCTAGAATTGTTCCGACAGTGTGGTATTTTTAGAATTGTTCCGACAGTGTGGTATTTTTAGAATTGTTCGACAGTGTGGTATTTTTAGAATTGTTCCGACAGTGTGGTATTCTTAGAATTGTTCCGACAGTGTGGTATTTTTAGAATTGTTACGACAGTGTGGTATTTTTAGAATTGTTCCGACAGTGTGATATTTTTAGAATTGTTCCGACATTGTGGTATTTTTAGAATTGTTCCGACAGTGTGGTATTTTTAGAATTGTTCCGACAGTGTGATATTTTTAGAATTGTTCCGACAGTGTGGTATTTTTAGAATTGTTCCGACAGTGTGGTATTTTTAGAATTGTTCCGACAGTGTGGTATTTTTAGAATTGTTCCGACAGTGTGGTATTTTTAGAATTGTTCCGACAGTGTGGTATTTTTAGAATTGTTCCGACAGTGTGGTATTTTTAGAATTGTTCCGACAGTGTGGTATTTTTAGAATTGTTCCGACAGTGTGGTATTTTTAGAATTGTTCCGACAGTGCGGTATTTTTTGTTTTTCATTTTATTTCTCACTTGTTCCCCTTTGCTGATTTGTTGCAGAGTGAGATATCTGAGGAAACTCCATAACGGGTCAGATGTGAGTGACCTTATGTGATGAATATTATAATAATGATATGATTAATACGCGTTGTGCATTTTTCGGCCTAGAGAATTGCTCGTAACATGCAATTCTAGTATAGAAGCGCCATTTTCAATGGTCGGTAAATGTCATGACTCATAGAGTCACTCGCTTGTGACCAGTAATGGGGTTCCATAAGATCATCGACGCCGCGACATTTCAGTAAGTATGCACACGTGAGAGATCTGATCAGATTGAACAATGATATTTTTTAAATAGTACATGTATTAAACATGTGTGTTGTTTGTTTCGTACATTCTTGTTTTCATTGAAAAGAATAATACACCTTTAATTTTGGAAAAAGGGGATCGTCGTAGTCGATTTGTAATCAATGCCTATCACCACTAAAGCTGTGAGTTCGAATCCCGCTCAAAGCGATGTGTACACGATACAAAATTATGTGATAAAGTTTGACAGTGACATGCGGCAGGTCGGTGGGTTTTTTCCGGGTACCCCGCTTTTTCCTCTATCAATTAAACTGATCGCCACAATATATAGCTGAACTATTGTTGAAAGTGGCATTAAACACCATAGCCATAACCCTAATTCTTCAGGATAAGTTATTCAATATAAATATGATCATCAAACATTTGTATTTGTATCTTTTTTTCTTTATTGTGTGTAAAGACGTACAAATTGAAGCTAACAATAAAGAAATGTGATTCGCTTAGTCACTACCAGAACTTAATTAGTTTGGTTGGGTTTTTGTTATGGGTGTTTATTTTTATTACTTTCAGCTATATTTCAGCTAAGTCGTTAAAACAAGACGTATATAACTTATTTACCGGTGAAATCCATGGCCTGTGGTAGACATCTGGGGGGAACCTAAACATACATGATGGGTAACGGGCTCCAACCAACAATAGTAAACTTGTGATCTGATGGCAACGACCTTACCCACTCAGACACATATTCCCATCACTATATAACACGTTTGACTTCATATCTATTGTAGCAACAGCATCGGTGGTAGATCGTGAGTTCGTGTTCCGGGCGAGTCAAGCCAAAGTTTTTCCACTAGGAACACAGCATTAAGGAGAAAGAACAAAGACTGGTTGGCTCAGAAAAAAATATAAGGTGTCCGAGTGGAGAGACATGTCTTCTCGTGGACTTCTTTTTCAGGGAGATAGCACTGTAAAAATTCAACAAAGCATGTTGGTCTAGTACAATGTGAACATCAATGTCATCCCATCGAATGTAACTTGTTCTCGCCATGATATAGCTGAAAAATTACTCATTTGGTGTCAAACAACAAACACTCACTCACTATTTTGTAGTAATCCTTCTGGTATGTTTCACAATTATAGAATGAATATATATAGTAAAAACAGTTTTTATGTATTTCAAGTTTAATAATAAATAACCAATGTATATAATCAGATAACAAAAATAACAAATTATTTATGAAAATATTTACAATGAAATTAAACAATAATGGTAGATAAATGCATTAGTCACAATTACACAAACCACTCAATTGGCTTCTAAAACACAAATATGACCATGAAAGTAGCTGATGGAAATGACGAAAATAATATGTACAATATATACATGTATAGAAGACTAAATCCACAACACATTTCTCTTGTAATTTTTTTTACCCCTAACACAATCTTGAATTCACGACTGTCATTGAATAAAATCGAAACAGAAATAATCATTCATTGTTTTCCAAAATCATATAAACGTCCAATAGATATGTGATCACACTTGTATCAGCCAGCACTGAAACAAGAGTCCAACAGATGTTAAGATAAAATAATATATCCACTGTCTGATCCATATCATTGTAGCTTTAAATAGCTAGATAAACCCCATGAAAAACACGTTGTATCATATTCCACAATAACAAGAGATTTACAAATATGATTTAGAAACATTTTCTATGGACTATTGAAGGTTACACCTAATTCCCTATTGGGATTTGTTTAAAACCAAACACAAACTTAAAATCTTTCATTTTTCTCCAAAAAATCCGATAAACGTCCATTAGTTTTGGCTGAATCAGCCAACATTGAAACAACAGTTCTACATGTCAAGATGTAAAGATAACAAATACATATCCGCTGTCTGATCCATATCACTGTAGTTTTAAACATAACAGCTGGTTTAAACATGCGAAAGACAAGTTGTATCATATTGCACATTAACAAGAGATTTACAAATATCACTTAGAAACATTTCCTGTGTACTATTGAAGGTCCACACTCGTCATATTCCTGCTTTGAGATCCACATATTTCCAAATGATGATAAAGATCCTAGAATAGATCCACCAATCCATACAGAGTACTTTCTCTCTGGTGGAGCGATGAATTTCGTCTTCATCGAATTAGGTATAATGGCATCTAGTTCTTTCTTTAAGCGATCAGATATACCTATAAATAGAATGAAGTGATTTTATTTTTGAAATAAATACATGGTGGCAACATAAAAACCATTGACATTTGTTTTAGTAGAGCATTGATACTTCTTCTCTTGTACACACCAAATCATGGTTTTACGTAGTGAAACAAAGCACCAGTGATCACTGATAGAGTGAGTGAGTGATTGATTGAGAGATTGTTGCTTAACGCCATGTGGACAATGTTTCAGCTATAACATGTCGTGAACAAGTCACTTTTTGATGAGATAGCAATGTATTCTGTTTTGTACTAGATAAACATGCTGAGTTGGATTCCAATAGTGAAACAATAATCCCCTATTGAAATTTCGCTCCACTCAGACACATTATGCTGACACAGAGCCAAACAGTCACTGTTCATTCTTCTTAATGATGTCTGCTGTGCGAATTATTTAAGAAGACTGAAATATTTGTTGTCAACTTTAATTTCTTTAAATATGAGTTTTAATACCAACCTGGATACATGGTAGATCCTCCAGACAACACAATGTTGTTATAAAGGTCACGTCTGATATCTATGTCAGTTCTCATTATAGAGTTGTGTATCATCTCATGGATACCTGATGCTTCCATACCTACAATGGAGGAAAAATAAAATACAATTTGTAAAATCATATTTGGTTATTTTCATTGACAAATCAGAAAATGAATAAAACGTTATGAAAGCTTAAAACGAAATGACATGGCGACGTCTAACACTTTGCAATCCACGAATATTATTAACTATTTACATTTTACCAAATTATATTTTGTAGTTAGGTTATTTCAAAACAATAGAGATTAAATGCTTAACAAAATACTATATGCATTTCACATTTTATGATCATAAGACAAGAGGATAAGAATATACTTGAGAGCATTGGACTGTGGTACCAGAACAAACTGGTTTGTATAATAACAACGTAGATATCATATTTAATGCGCACGAAACGTTTCTGGAATAACCCACATGAGCTAAAAGCGAAATAATTTAAAAGTCACTAGAGCATGAAAACCACAGGGCCTAAACAGAATACGGTCATATATGCATGAGGGAGGAGAATATTAGTAATTCAGTGTTTGATATGCGTGTAGATAACTTACCAGTTATTGATGGTTGGAAGAGGACTTCTGGACATCTAAATCTCTCGTTACCAATGTTGACAATACCACCATCTGGTAATTCATAGGATTTTTCTACTGTAGAAGACTTAGAGGACATATCAATCTCTTGTTCAAAGTCGAGAGCAACATAACACATCTTTTCTTTCATATCTCGTACTATTTCTACTTCAGCTACAACATAAAGAAATGATTATCAATTTCATCCAATGAACTACAGATTGAATAATAGAACCATAATTAATAATTGTGTATTCATGTTTACATTTTTGTTCACTTCATTTATCCATTTTCATTTAACATGATGTATATTACAAAGCTTTGTATTTATCACTTTCTTACTTTTGTCAGAATATATTTAATAATTCGTGAATTCGTTTGTAAAGATGGGTAACAATTATATATTAACTGTTACACGAACTGGTATAATAGTATCCTCTATTAGAAAACAATTAAACATTACAACTTACATGAAGTGGTAAAGTTGTATCCCCGTTCACGTAGAATCTTTTGTAAATAAGCTGTTAAGTCACGACCAGCCAAATCTAGTCTTTTAATGGCATGAGGTAATGCATATCCTAAAAATAAAAGTTAAATGTTGAATACCAAGGGAGAAAAAAAAAGAGAAATAATTGGTTGTTTTAACTACCATGCTACGAATACATTGATGTATCTAACTTAACAGTCAGAACAAACACACTTTTTTAGCTTCAGAATATTATACATAAAGAATTCCCTTCAGAAATAATGAAATTATTTTGAGAATTATTCCTTTTTGTCTATATTTGAACTATTCCCCCATTTATTTCCCATTAGCTATATTGTGTCAAATATCTCCCCAAATGTATATACATATTGCTACATTTAGTCAGCTATTTTCATATGTGTTTCTACCATAGCTATATTGTGTCACGTATTTTCTCATGTATTTATAAAACTAGTTTTATTATGTCAGCTATTTTCCATGTGTATATATACCACTAGCTAATATCTTAACATCGATTTTCTTGTAATCTATTAAACATTTAGAAATAAAATGAAACACAAAAACAAAGAATACCACACTGTCGTAACAATTCTAGAAATACCACACTGTCGGAACAATTCTAAAAATACCACACTGTCGGAACAATTCTAAAAATACCACACTGTCGTAACAATTCTAAAAATACCACACTGTCGGAACAATTCTAAAAATACCACAATGTCGGAACAATTCTAAAAATACCACACTGTCGTAACAATTCTAAAAATACCACACTGTCGTAACAATTCTAAAAATACCACACTGTCGGAACAATTCTAAAAATACCACACTGTCGTAACAATTCTAAAAATACCACACTGTCGTAACAATTCTAAAAATACCACCCTGTCGGAACAATTCTAAATACCACACTGTCGGAACAATTCTAAAAATACCACACTGTCGGAACAATTCTAAAATCTCAGAAAGTGAAATGTGTGAGGTGTATGTTTTATTACCTTCATATATAGGTACAACATGAGAGACACCATCTCCAGCATCAAACACGATCCCTGTTGTTCTTCCAGAAGAATACAATGATAACACAGCTTGTATACCAACGTAGAACGCTGGAGTGTTGAACGCCTCAAACATAATCTGTAATATAAACATATTAGAGATAATGATATTATTTCTGCGCGATGGAGATTCTTGCACACAAATAGCCAATTCAACAATTTATAGACGAAAATGTTGGCTCTGTCATACCCATATGTTTAACCAGAATGTATACAAAACGGCAAAGAATCATGTTTTATTTTAATTTATTAATAATAATTAGAATTAGTATAGTCATACAATACAGCGGTATAAATAAAATAATGGTTGTTCTACGGAGAAAATATTTATATAAGTCACAATGGATTAACGAGTTTAAAACAAATACGCCATTTTGATCAAACTGATTAATGACAAAATAGTTTGGATACCTGTGTCATACGTTCTCTGTTTGCCTTTGGATTTAATGGAGCCTCTGTCAGCATTACTGGGTGTTCCTCTGGAGCCACTCTTAGTTCGTTGTAGAAGGTATGGTGCCATATTTTCTCCATATCATCCCAGTTTGTAACGATTCCATGTTCTATGGGATATTTTAAAGACAATATACCACGTTTACTTTGAGCTTCGTCACCAACATAACAATCTTTACCACCCATTCCTGCCATTACAATCTGTCAAAAAAGAACAAAGCCGATGTCAGGTTTATATATTAATGAGCCACGATACCAAACAATATTTTCACACGATTTTAAATGGATAATTTTTCATTTTTCCATCAAACAATTCTTCACGTAATTCTCTATTACCCATTTCATTTAAAAGTTCTTATTAAGAATGGATCGTTAAAGCAAAAAAATAACAATAAAAACTGGACATGTTCATCTTAATTTTCGATTTAGTTTTTCATTGTTCTTAGTGCTTAATAATTGAAGGGTTTGTCCCATGTACATGTATTAAGGACGGAAATACTACCAAAAAAATGAAAATAAATGCCATGTAAATAGATGATCTTACCTGATATCTTGGTCGTCCTGTTAAAGCAGGGAACACGGCACGAGGGGCATCATCTCCTGCAAACCCTCCCTTCACCATTCCAGAACCGTTGTCAATGACAACTGCTGTGATATCTTCGTTGAAAACCATGTTTAATCGTTGCTTTATCTACTAATATAAAACCTGAAGAAGAAAGGATTGTTCTAATTGACAAGTTTAGAAAACATCTTGCTATTTTTGCAGTATTTTCATGTTTAATTTTCCTTAATGTTAAATAATTCTAAAATTCGTACTTACTTTTAAATGAAAGTCTTGTGTGTTTTCTTCTTGTTTTCAAATTTATTAAGATCACAGTTTACAAAATCTGTCTTATTTATACCACTTTAAATCTTTTTCCTGGAACTATTGCCGATTCGGAGAAAACCCTGACTAATAGTATACGTCATCTCCTAAAATGAGGATATACCCTTTTTGTAATATCTATTTATAGATTATTAGCTACCCAAGAATACATATTTATTTTACATTTACCTATATACATATACAGGTTATTTATAGAACAATATGTTTAGTTCAAATGTTAACGACTTTTATTAGTCACTGTATTTAAGTTAGTCATTATAATGAAAATCATTTAAAGTACACTATTATCTAAACTAGTATTCAGTGTTACTTTGGAGATCAAATGGAATGTGTAACTGAAGTATTTCACCATCTTTTTTAAAAGACGGCAAATATATTAGAGCAAATAAAATAGTAAATTAAGAAATGCCAAACTATGATTGTACGACATCGTCAGAAAAAGAAAAAAAAAATATGCGCCATATGCAGCCCGATAAAAAGAACACATTTTAATAAAAGGTTTTTGTTATGTAAATCTTAGGTTTGTTAGATTCTAGATTCGTATATTAAAGGAAAATAAAGACATACGCGCCATAATAGTAACAAAAATCTAGCATTCTAGCAAAACAAAACGAATCAAAAACAAAACACAACACAACACAACAAACAAACAAACAAAAAACTATAAAAAGAAAAAACAAATAACAAGAAAAAGAAACAAACAAAAAGCACAAACGGACAGATCTTATTTTTAATCACAGAATGAATTATTGAAGTTTACAATTGTTTGTCATTTATTTATTTGGATCAACACTTAATCAAATAAATTGTAGATGACCATATTTATTTACCATTTTGAGTAAACAAGCTATAAACACACGAAGTAAGTGTGCATATATCTTTTATTCTCACTAAGCCATCATTATTTGATAAGGTATAGAGAAATACATACCGTACAATATATACAATAACGTACTAAGTACGTAAATAATGAAGAAAAAGAAATGAAGAACCGCACAGAGATGAACGAATCAGTAGGTTAAGCCGGAGTACATAAACTTTTATTTATGTCAACATAAAACTTAAATGGGAACTACAGCGTCTCAAACCTCCCACTCCCCTCCCCAAAAATACCTAAAATCTTATATCACTAATGGAGGCATACAGCTAGTAAAATGAAAAATAAAAATAACACACTGTCGGAACAGTACAAAAATACCACACTGTCGGAACAGTACAAAAATAACACACTGTCGGAACAGTACAAAAAATAACACACTGTCGGAACAGTACAAAAATAACACACTGTCGGAACAGTACAAAAATAACACACTGTCGGAACAGTACAAAAATAACACACTGTCGGAACAGTACAAAAATAACACACTGTCGGAACAGTACAAAAATAACACACTGTCGGAACAGTACAAAAATAACACACTGTCGGAACAGTACAAAAATAACACACTGTCGGAACAGTACAAAAATAACACACTGTCGGAACAGTACAAAAATAACACACTGTCGGAACAGTACAAAAATCCAACCGAGAAATCGTAGAAAGAGACAAAATAGATACCTCCAACACGCATATTCATAACCGATCACTGTCATGTCTCGGCTAAAGCATGTCAATAAAAAGTGGCGGGGATAAGAAGAGTTTGAAGACACCAAAGAGGAAATCATAATTAGTAAGTTGAAGAAGGATAAGCAAGACAATGGCTAAAAGGAAAAGGACAAACACCGATCTACAAAACACTACACAGAAAACTAAAGATCTACAAAACACTACACAGAAAACTAAAGATCTACAAAACACTACACAGAAAACTAAAGATCTACAAAACACTACACAGAAAACTAAAGATCTACAAAACACTACACAGAAAACTAAAGATCTACAAAACACTACACAGAAAACTAAAGATCTACAAAACACTACACAGAAAACTAAAGATCTACAAAACACTACACAGAAAACTAAAGATCGAGCAACACGAACTCCACTAAAAACCGGGAGTGAATTTATGTGCTCCGGTAGGGTAAATAGTTTTATGGTGCTTAAACTTCCCGTCTTCATGAGATGATGCGGTCATGGAAGTTATCAACAGATATGAATAATCAGTGGTGTCCAATATTATGATGTGCCTTGAAATTGTCATGGATGATGTGGCTTGTTCCACTTCTAACCAATCATATATCAAGTATTGAGCATCCAGACAGAAATTATTTGCCTATGTAATATACCTCCACTAATTAGAAATATATATGCTCTACATATCAGAATAATATTCAAAGCTTAGGAAATACATTTTGTAGTGTATTCCTTAGCATCCAGACAAGAGCTCTTTGTCTATACAATAAACACTCCATATTTAGAAAAATATATGCTCTACATCTCGGAATACTAATGTTTAAGAAATAGTATTTTTATTACTATCAGTTTTCTTATCAACGTTAGTCTTTCCAAGATTGCAATACAAATTTTCAAGATTTTCAAGATACGAGTTGACACTTCGTTCGATGTAAATGCAAATATAATTAACATAGATTATCAAACAAATTCTATTGTGATGACATTCTTCGATTTACGACTTCTGATTGTCTCTTTGGTATTTTTAAACTTGTCTTTTTAACTGCAGTCTCGACCAACCACAAACGAAATAGATCACTTCTCCAGAAAAACATGAAGTTGTTTATATAAATGGTTGGTTTATGGTGTTTAACGCTACTTTCAACAATATTTCAGTTATATCATGGTGGAGGAAACCGGAGAAAACCACCGACCTGTCGCAAGTCACTGACAAACTTGATCACATAATGATTATATGAATGCAATACTGAGTTTATATATTTGGTTGAACATTGATGCCTATTATTTACCAATCTTTAATCAACCCTATAGTGTCAATTAAAAAACGAGGTATTGCTCCAATACAAGATACAACTCTGCCACTATGTTAATATCATTGTCAAAATAAACCATTAATGAGGAAAAATAATATTCTAATCGATTGTCATCTGCATATTAAGGATAAGAGTTAATTTACGTTCGCATAGCTTGTTTTCGAATCCATTGGTTCAATCTGAAAGGAAGGAATTGATGTGTATATCTTATAATTTGAATGTTATAATGAATTAATCAATAAAATAGGTTAAGATTATCTATATATCAATAAAAAGTAATTGTGAAGTTTTAATATTTGTATATTTATTAACTTGAAATGCTATGTATATGTCTATTTATTTTATTTATTTCGAATCAACAATCCTAATATTAAAAACATTACATACATTATGAATTTAATTCTGTTTGATTTTCATTGTCTTGCTGAGACCATAAACTATATATCTTAAGGTTTGATGTTGTGGCAGTCTTATGTTTCATATTTTAAATTTTTTTGTAATAATATTTTTTCTAGATCTGCTTTAGTTATTGTTTTATAATTTTCCTTGTCAAGAGGGGAGATTGGAGCTCATAGTATCCCATCTCTTAGTATTGACGTGCTTATACCAAGTTAGGAAAAGTAAATCGTCTTGTATATGTATGTCAAGGGTGTCAAATTTTTCTCCATTTCTACGATTTTCTACAATTTTCTACGATTTTCTACAATTTTCTACGATTTTCCACGATTTTCTACCAGATTTTAGAACAGTTCTGATGATGTGGTATTATTTTCTTTTTCATTTTATTTTAATGACTTTATTTGTTTGTTGAATCCAATTCATTTGATCTCCATATTGTATATAATTTTTTTTCTCAATGAAAAGCAACATTTTTCATACTTTAATAAAAATGTACCCATATTTTAATTCACAGCCATTACAATGACCTACAAAAATACTGTGAGTAATACCAATAGCTTAAAACATTTAAACTTTAAAAAAAATCTATTAATAACCATTACAGGTATATAGGTAAAGGTACAATAAATATATTCTTGGGTAACTCATAATCTATAAATAGTTATTACAGCCAGGGTGTTTTATATGTCCATCTGAGGTGGTGACTTATATTATTAGTAAGGATTTTCTCCGAAATTCGGCAATAGTTCCAGGAAAAAGATTAAAAGTGATATATATATAAGACATATTTTGTCAACTATGATCATAGCAAATTTGGCGATAGCAAGATACTCACTAAGCAAAGTATTTCAAAGTAAGTAAAAAGGCTTAATGCTAATTTAGAGTTTTATAATTATTTAATATTTAAGTAAACTTATACAGTAAATACTGCAAATATATAGTGAACGAAAAAATGCTTTAAGACATAGTAAAGTCGAATTCGTTATTTAATTTTAGCGTAAATAAGGGAGGCTTGGGACCATAAAACTAGTTTAACCCCGCCATCTTTAATTGAAGTGCCTGTACCAAGCTAGGAGAGTGAGCGGTCACGTATTTGTGTGTTAGAGGTATCGATTTTTATCTCTGTCTAAAATTTTGATATTTTATTTTGGAATTGTTGTGGTTTTTTTGTTTGTTTTTTTTGTTTGTTTGTTTGTTTATTTTTTTTGCCTTTCATTTTATTGTTACATTTTCAGGTTTATTTTATTTAATAACATCTATTCAGTATGGTTTTCAACGATGATATCACAGCAGTTGTTATTGACAACGGTTCTGGAATGGTAAAGGGAGGGTTTGCAGGAGATGATGCCCCTCGAGCTGTGTTCCCTGCTCTAACAGGACGACCAAGATATCAGGTAAGACTTTTTATTGAAATTTCTTGGTTTTGTCCTATTTGTTGTGCTTTTATTCCATATATCTCCACTACGCGGCGCTTTATGCATGTATTTAAAATTTACTATCAATGTTAGAAAAAAGATTTGACCAAAATAAAAATGTCAGATATACATGTAAATTCCATTATCTAAGTTCATATGTTATTGTGTTTCATGCATTTCTCAGTATAATGTGGGCAACTGGGAGTTTATACATTATGTTATCCTTTACTATATATTTATTCAATATTAATTTTTGTAGGAAAGATGAAATACCAAAGATTTAAAATATGGAATACTGATTATTTTCGTCCTGTGTGAAAAGAAAAGAAAAGTTCGGTATTACTTATCATATACACTTAGCAACATGTTCTTTTGTCTTTGACAGATTGTAATGGCAGGAATGGGTGGTAAAGATTGTTATGTTGGTGACGAAGCTCAAAGTAAGCGCGGTATATTATCTTTAAAATATCCCATAGAACATGGAATCGTTACAAACTGGGATGATATGGAGAAAATCTGGCACCATACCTTCTACAACGAACTACGAGTGGCTCCAGAGGAACACCCAGTAATGCTGACAGAGGCTCCATTAAATCCAAAGGCAAACAGAGAACGTATGACACAGGTATTCAAACTATTTTTTTTAAGTGTCGCCAACGAGTTCGATCATAATGAAGGAATATTTTAGGTTGCCTAAGCCATTGGGACAAATACGCATATTCTGCGCTGAGGAACCATAAGTTTGTTTATACCACTGTTTTGTATGGAAACATTAATTCTACTAATGTTTCGTAGATTAAACAAATGTGTTTTCTAAGCCGTTTCGGAAACATTTGTTCATCTAATATTTTTTTCATTAAATTGTTGCATTTTGCTTTTTTTTGTGGAAGCATCTCAATCATGCAGAAATAACATAATTATCTCTAATATGCTTATGTTACAGATTATGTTTGAGGCGTTCAACACTCCAGCGTTCTACGTTGGTATCCAAGCTGTGTTATCATTGTATTCTTCTGGAAGAACAACAGGGATCGTGTTTGATGCTGGAGATGGTGTCTCTCATGTTGTACCTATATATGAAGGTAATAAAACATACACCTCACACATTTCACTTTCTGAGATTTTAGAATTGTTACGACAGTGTGGTATTTTTAGAATTGTTACGACAGTGTGGTATTTTTAGAATTGTTACGACAGTGTGGTATTTTTAGAATTGTTACGACAGTGTGGTATTTTTAGAATTGTTACGACAGTGTGGTATTTTTTGTTTTTGTGTTTCTTTTTATTTCTAAATGTTTAATAGATTACAAGAAAATCGATGTTAAGATATTAGCTAGTGGTATATACACATGGAAAATAGCTGACATAATAAAACTAGTTTTATAAATACATGAGAAAATACGTGACACAATCTAGCTGAGGTAGATACACATAGGAAAATAGCTGACTAAATGTAGCAATGTGTATATACATATCGAGAAATAGTTCACAAAATATAGATAATTGGAAACAAATGGGGGATAGTTCAAATATAGACAACGGGAATCAAGCCAGATAAAAAGCAATATTTCGCAAAATAATTTCATCATTTCTGAAGAGAACTCTGTATGTGACCATTAATATGCCCTCAAATCATCAATATCGAGCAGTGTTTGTTCTGATGGTTCAGTTAGATATATCAATGTATTCGTAGCATGGATGTAATATTATTATATTTATAACAACTAACGATTTGTTTTTACCTTGGTTTTCAACATTAACTTTAATTTTTAGGATATGCATTACCTCATGCCATTAAAAGACTAGATTTGGCTGGTCGTGACTTGACAGCTTATTTACAAAAGATTCTACGTGAACGAGGATACAACTTTACCACTTCATGTAAGTTGTAATGTTTAATTGTTTTCTAATAGAGGATACAATTATACCAGTTCATGTAAGTTGTAATGTTTAATTGTTTTCTAATAGAGGATACAACTTTACCAGTTCATGTAAGTATATAAGTGTTACATATCCATGCAAACGAATTCACGAATTATTTAATATTTTCTGACAAAAGTAAAAAAGTGATAAATACAAAGCTTTCTAATGAAAATGCACCATGCGTAATGAACCTGAATAAACAAAGTAAAGAAAAATGTAAGTATTAATGCACTATAATTAATGACAATGTCTTTATTTAGTCTCTAATTCATTGGATGAAATAAAACGTATTATGTTATAACCATTATTTTATATTGTAGCTGAAACAGAAATAGTTCGAGATATGAAAGAAAAGATGTGTTATGTTGCTCTCGACTTTGAACAAGAACTTGATATGTCCTCTAAGTCTTCTACAGTAGAAAAATCCTATGAATTACCAGATGGTGGTATTGTTAACATTGGTAACGAGAGATTTAGATGTCCAGAAGTTCTCTTCCAACCATCAATTACTGGTACGTTAGTTATATCTTAATATGGCTTGTTCTGATCCAAAAAAAAAAAGAAATTTCCCAAGAAGTTATTTTCTTCTTGTCTTAAAATCTGAAAATATAAAATGTATATTACTCCTTTATCCAAAAAGTAATGAGGAAGTAGCCATTGCCCAGCTATTATTTTTGGTGTCATTCATTTTTGTGATAGTATGTGGTCTTTGTGGAAGAAAGCGAAACTGTGCAGATTTTATCGTTTGTTTATATATGTAAATCATAATTGTATTGTTGGTTATTCAATCTCCATTGGTTTAAAAAAAAATTAAACTCCTGCAAAGGATATGTTTATGAAATGTATATAGTTGATAATATTTGCGGATTACAAAGTGTGAGACCTATCCATTTTATTTGACTTTTTAAACTTTCGCCATGCTTTATTTATTTTCAAATATGTCAATGAAAATAACCAAATATGACATCACAAATTATATTTTATTTTTTCTTCATTGTAGGTATGGAAGCATCAGGTATCCATGAGATGATACACAACTCTATAATGAGAACTGACATAGATATCAGACGTGACCTTTATAACAACATTGTGTTGTCTGGAGGATCTACCATGTATCCAGGTTGGTATTAAAACTCACATTCTAAATTCAAACAAATAAATTTGCGGGAAAATACATAAAAAACGTCATAATCTAATTTAGTATAAATCAATTTGATGTGTTTAAGAGATTTTGATTGGATAAAACATTTATGTTATTTTCCATAGACATTTTTTTAACCGGAAGTCACATGTTGAGGTTTCAATTGGGAACATTTTTAATTTTAATTCTTTTTAAGCAATTATTATCCGACAAAATATATTTAGGACAAGAAAAAAATTAATTATGAATTAATTTATAAGGATTGATCACAATTTTTTGTTCGGTTCATTCGAAATAAACTCAACAATGTGGTACACACCCTTGCGTAACCACACAGTATGTACCATATTTTTGAGTTTATTTCTTCATGAATCGAAAAAAAATTGAGATCAATCCTTAAGTACACGATGCGCATCTGAAATAACTTTTATCAGATACACTCAAAATAAAAAAGATTGGAAAACCAAATGACTTTAAAAAAAATTTCATGAGTAACATAGAAAAAAGATGTAGCTATGCCGCTCTAACGAAGACAAATGTCAATGGTGTTTTTGTTGACTCCATGTATTTATTTTAAAAGTAAATTTATTTCATTCTATTTATAGGTATATCTGATCGTTTAAAGAAAGAACTAGATGCCATTATACCTAATTCGATGAAGACGAAAATCATCGCTCCACCAGAGAGAAAGTACTCTGTATGGATTGGGGGATCTATTCTAGGATCTTTATCATCATTTGGAAATATGTGGATCTCAAAGGAGGAATATGACGAGTGTGGACCTTCAATAGTACACAGGAAATGTTTCTAAGTGATATTTGTAAATCTCTTGTTATTGTGCAATATGATACCACTTGTCTTTCGTATGTTTAAGCTAGCTGTTATATTTAAGACTACAGTGATATGGATCAGACAGTGGATGTGTATTTGTTATCTTTACATCTCGACATGTAGGACTGTTGTTTCAGTGTTGGCTGATTCAGCCAAAACTAATGGACGTTTGTGTTTCGTTTTTAACAAATCCCAATAGAGAATTAGGTGTAACAAAATTGTAAGAAAAATATATGGTAGATTTAGTCTTCTATATATACTGTACATACGTCGTATTGTGTTTTAGAAGCCAGTCGAGTTGTTCGTGTGATTGCATTTATCACCCATCACTGTTAAATTTCACTGTAAATATTGTCATAAATAATTTGTTATTTTTGTTATCAGATTGTATACATTGGTTATTTATTATTAAATTTGAATTACAGTCAATCTGTTTTTATTATATACATTTATAGACATAATTTTTTTCCATGCGAATCCAGCTTTGCTCTTTCTCCTTAATGTTGAGTTCTTAGCGGAAAAGCTTTGGGTGGACCGGAAAGTGTCCCGACAAACCCAACGTTAATTACGTTCACATAGTGTCCCGACAAACCCAACGCTAATTACGTTCACATAGTGTCCCGACAAACCCAACGCTAATTACGTTCACATAGTGTCCCGACAAACCCAACGCTAATTACGTTCACATAGTGTCCCGACAAACCCAACGCTAATTACGTTCACATAGTGTCCCGACAAACCCAACGCTAATTACGTTCACATAGTGTCCCGACAAACCCAACGCTAATTACATTCACATAGTGACTAAGCGACCCACAATTCTTTACACACAATAGAGAAAAAACAAATACAGACAAAAATGTTTGATGATCACATTTACATTGAATTACTTATTCTGAAAGGCTATGGTTATTGTGTTTAATACCACTTTCCACAATAGTTCATTTATATCGTGGCGATCAGTTTTATTGGTAGAGAAGAAAGCGGGGTCTCTGGAAAAAACACTGACCTGCCGCAAGTCACCGAAAAACTTTATCACATAATTTTGTATCGTGTGCACATCGCTGAGCGGGATTCGAACTCACAACTTTAGTGGTGATAAGCATTGATTGTAAATCGACTACGACGACCCCTTTTCCAGAAGGGGTATTATTGTGTTAAATGAAAACGAGAATGTACTGATATGCCGCGGCGTCAGTGATATTATGGAACGTCATTACTGGTCACAAGCGAGTGACTATATGCGTCATGACATTTACCAACCATGAATATACTATGAAATTTCATAATTTATTCTAAGCTAATGTACATGTATGAGCAATTCTCAAGGCAGGAAATGCACAACCCGTATTAATCATATCATTATTATGATATTCATCACATAAGATCACTCACATCTGACCCTTAATGAAGTTTCCTCATATCTCTCACGTTGCGACAAATCAGTACAAGTGAGAAATAAAATGAAAAGCAAAATATACCACACTGTCGGAACAATTCTAAAAATACCACACTGTCGGAACAATTCTAAAAATACCACACTGTCGGAACAATTCTAAAAATACCACACTGTCGGAACAATTCTAAAAATACCACACTGTCGGAACAATTCTAAAAATACCACACTGTCGGAACAATTCTAGAAATACCACACTGTCGGAACAATTCTAAAAATACCACACTATCGGAACAATTCTAAAAATACCACACTGTCGGAACAATTCTAAAAATACCACACTATCGGTCCAATTCTAAAAATACCACACTGTCGGAACAATTCTAAAAATATCACACTGTCGGAACAATTCTAAAAATACCACACTGTCGGAACAATTCTAAAAATACCACACTGTCGGAACAATTCTAAAAATACCACACTGTCGGAACAATTCTAAAAATACCACACTGTCGGAACAATTCTAAAAATACCACACTGTCGGAACAATTCTAAAAATACCACACTGTCGGAACAATTCTAAAAATACCACACTGTCGGTCCAATTCCAAAATCAAATATCAAAATCGTAAAAAAGGCGAAATCTATGCATCTAACACACAAATATATGACCATTCACTTTCTTGGCATTGCACAGGCACGTCAATAAAAAGTGGCGGGGATAAGCTAATTGTATGGGCTCAAACTTTATCCTGTTGGTGAAATGAACCATAAAATACGGCACATACCTTATTTTTGACTTCTACTTCTACCAAATACTGACCGTCATCAAAAAGTTTAAGAACATGCAAGAGAGTTAAATATTATTGTTGACGTTGGTGAATACTCTATACCCACTTCACGTTTTAAGGTTTCCAGGAATCTACTCAGGATATTGTGTTTAACGATCAGTTTATCGTATCTGTTCGAGCTTTCCATCTCCTCCAATCAGTCTAGTAGTTACGATATAGCTAAATACAATTGACGGAAAGTGACAATTAGCACCAATAATTCAGCCCTATTATGGAGGGGACAGGAAAATAGAAAAACATGACGAGTGCCACTAGTCGAACAGGAACTGCTTACCCTTCCAGAGAACCTCAGTTCAATAATTGTTAAATTCAGATTGCATTTCAGATTTGACAATAAATACAGTATGTTTTTAGTGGGGTTCGTGTTTCTCGATATTTATTTTTCCGTGTAGTGTTTTGTGGAACATTGTTTGTCCTTTGGTCCTTGTTCTTCTGACCATTGCTTCTGTTCTTCTTCGATTTACGGCTTTTGATTGCCGCTTTGGCATCTTCAAGCTTTGTTTTTGCAATAACCATAGACCTCAGTTCACATATACTAATTATTCAGATAGTGTTATTATTGTACATATTACAAACTAAAATACAAAGCATCTCAATATACTGAAATATTGTTATTGTACATATTACAAACTAAAATACAAAGCATCTCAATATACTGAAATATTGTTCAAAGTGGCGTTAAACACCAAATCCCTAAGCCATCTCGCTATATGAAATAAAAGCATAGATATCTAATTTATTGAACACGACGCGTAATATTTGTTTGTCAACATATTATCTGTGGAACATCTTTTAGCTCTAAGTGAAATCCACTGCAATGAGGGATTCACAGAGATGATAAGATCAAATATCTACATGCCAATTACGTTTATACAACTACCAAACAAATTAATTTTATTAATTCCCTGGTTTTGGTTAAAAAATGTAATTAACGCTGTTCTGATGAGAATAATTAAAAACTATTTAAGGCTTAATTTCAAGTAATTCACGAGTGAGGATTATGCATATCATCAGATCTCGTCTAACCATACAATGCCCTTGGTACAAAACAGTTTGTGAGGAATATTGAATAAAATGCTTTTGGTGCACTATTTTTAGGTACATGTAACTCAATCAGAGAATGAATTCGTTCAACAAAGTCAAATATTTGTTGAGATTAATAAAAGCACATAGCGTTTTATGAAGATGACATGACTTTGAAATATTAGTCGAAAAATGCTATCATCCAGAGGAAACAATGTATAAAAAGTTAGAGATAGATTAATGAAAATATTTTGAATGTTTAATGTCCTCAATATTTCAGCGTTAATACAATTTTCATTTACACGTTAACATAGGGATATTAGATATATTTACCTATAAATCTATGAAAACAAGTTCTAGCTACGATATATGTTGTAAATGGTTTGTCTCTGATCTGGTTTATTATTATTATATTCAGAAGAAATCAATAAAAAATATGCAAATTATGTACAATATTGAGAGGGGAAAAAAGGGGGGTTGTCGAATTCACTCCTTGCTATTTCATATAGTCATACTAGTTGGGTCGGCCAATAGGTTCAACACAATAGACGTTCACTGAAATGTTTGTTTGTTTGTTTGATGGTGTTTAACGCCACTTTCAACAATAAAATATTGAAAGCCCCCTTGTCTGTATTTATTTACCGGTTCTTTATTAACGACCATGGTGAAAGGAAATAAAAGAAATTATATAGCAAAATGAAAAAAAAAAAAAAAAATAAAAAAAAAAAATAAAAATAAAATAAAATAAATAATAATAATAGTCAGAAAAGTCACACAATCCAACAGTAATATCATAGAAACATAGGAAATCACGATACTCCTAACACACTTATACATAATCTCTTACTCTCGAGTCACGATACTCCTAACACACTTATACATAATCTCTCACTCTCGAGTCACGATACTCCTAACACACTTATACATAATCTCTCACTCTCGAGTCACGATACTCCTAACACACTTATACATAATCTCTCACTCTCGAGTCACGATACTCCTAACACACTTATACATAATCTCTCACTCTCGAGTCACGATACTCCTAACACACTTATACATAATCTCTCACTCTCGAGTCACGATACTCCTAACACACTTTTACATAATCTCTCACTCTCGAGTCACGATACTCCTAACACACTTATACATAATCTCTCACTCTCGAGTCACGATACTCCTAACACACTTATACATAATCTCTTACTCTCGAGTCACGATACTCCTAACACACTTATACATAATCTCTTACTCTCGAGTCACGATACTCCTAACACACTTATACATAATCTCTTACTCTCGAGTCACGATACTCCTAACACACTTATACATAATCTCTTACTCTCGAGTCACGATACTCCTAACACACTTATACATAATCTCCCACTCTCGAGTCACGATACTCCTAACACACTTATACATAATCTCTTACTCTCGAGTCACGATACTCCTAACACACTTATACATAATCTCTCACTCTCGAGTCACGATACTCCTAACACACATATACATAATCTCTCACTCTCGAGTCACGATACTCCTAACACACTTATACATAATCTCTCACTCTCGAGTCACGATACTCCTAACACACTTATACATAATCTCTCACTCTCGAGTCACGATACTCCTAACACACTTATACATAATCTCTTAATCTCGAGTCACGATACTCCTAACACACTTATACATAATCTCTTACTCTCGAGTCACGATACTCCTAACACACTTATACATAATCTCTTACTCTCGAGTCACGATACTCCTAACACACTTATACATAATCTCTCACTCTCGAGTCACGATACACCTAACACACATATACATGATCTCCCACTCTCGAGTCACGATACCCCTAACACACAAATACATGATCTCCCACTATCGAGTCACGATACCCCTAACACACAAATACAAAATCTCCCACTCTCGAGTCACGATACCCCTAACACACAAATACATGATCTCCCACTATCGAGTCACGATACCCCTAACACACAAATACATGATCTCCCACTCTCGAGTCACGATACCCCTAACACACAGATACATGATCTCCCACTCTCGAGTCGCGATACCCCTAACACACATATACATGATCTGCCACTCTCGAGTCACGATACCCCTAACACACATATACATGATCTCCCACAATCGAGTCACGATACCCCTAATACACATATAAATGATCTCCCACTCTCGAGTCGCGATACCCCTAAAACACAAATACATGATCTCCCACTATCGAGTCACGAAACACCTAACACACATATACATGATCTCCCACTCTCGAGTCACGATACCCCTAACACACAAATACATGATCTCCCACTATCGAGTCACGATACCCCTAACACACATATACATGATCTCCCACTCTCGAGTCACGATACCCCTAACACACAAATGCATGATCTCCCACTCTCGAGTCACGATACCCCTAACACACATATACATGATCTCCCACTCTCGAGTCGCGATACCCCTAACACACATATACATGATCTCCCACTCTCGAGTCACGATACCCCTAACACACATATACATGATCTGCCACTCTCGAGTCACGATACCCCTAACACACATATACATGATCTCCCACTCTCGAGTTACGATACCCCTAACACACATATACATGATCTCCCACTCTCGAGTCGCGATACCCCTAACACACATATACATGATATCCCACTCTCGAGTCACGATACCCCTAACACATATATATATGTTCACTCACTCTCGAGTCACGATACTCCTAACACACATATACATGATCTCCCACTCTCAATTCATGATACCCCTAACACACAAATACATGATCTCCCACTCTCGAGTCATGATACCTCTAACACACATATACATGATCTCTCACTCTCGAGTCACGATACCCCTAACCACACATATACATGATCTCCAATTCTCGAGTCACGATACCCCTAACACCCAAATATATGATCTCCCACTCTCGAGTCACGATACCCCTAACACACATATACATAATCTCCCACTCTCGAGTCACGATACCCCTAACACACAAATACATGATCTCCCACTATCGAGTCACGATACCCCTAACACACATATACATGATCTCCCGCTCTCGAGTCGCGATACCCCTAACACACATATACATGATCTCCCACTCTCGAGTCGCGATACCCCTAACACACATATACATGATCTCCCACTCTCGAGTCACGATACCCCTAACACACATATACATGATCTGCAACTCTCGAGTCACGATACCCCTAACACACATATACATGATCTCCCACTCTCGAGTCACGATACCCCTAACACACATATACATGATCTCCCACTCTCGAGTCGCGATACCCCTAACACACATATACATGATCTGCAACTCTCGAGTCACGATACCCCTAACACACATATACATGATCTCCCACTCTCGAGTCGCGATACCCCTAACACACATATACATGATCTCCCACTCTCGAGTCACGATACCCCTAACACACATATACATGATCTCCCACTCTCGAGTCACGATACCCCTAACACACATATACATGATCTCCCACTCTCGAGTTACGATACCCCTAACACACATATACATGATCTCCCACTCTCGAGTCACGATACCCCTAACACACAAATACATGATCTCCCACTATCGAGTCACGATACCCCTAACACACATATACATGATCTCCCACTCTCGAGTCACGATACCCCTAACACACAAATGCATGATCTCCCACTCTCGAGTCACGATACCCCTAACACACATATACATGATCTCCCACTCTCGAGTCACGATACCCCTAACACACAAATACATGATCTCCCACTATCGAGTCACGATACCCCTAACACACAAATACATGATCTCCCACTCTCGAGTCACGATACCCCTAACACACAAATACATGATCTCCCACTATCGAGTCACGATACCCCTAACACACAAATACATGATCTCCCACTCTCGAGTCACGATACCCCTAACACACAGATACATGATCTCCCACTCTCGAGTCGCGATACCCCTAACACACATATACATGATCTGCCACTCTCGAGTCACCATACCCCTAACACACATATACATGATCTCCCACAATCGAGTCACGATACCCCTAATACACATATAAATGATCTCCCACTCTCGAGTCGCGATACCCCTAAAACACAAATACATGATCTCCCACTATCGAGTCACGAAACACCTAACACACATATACATGATCTCCCACTCTCGAGTCACGATACCCCTAACACACAAATACATGATCTCCCACTATCGAGTCACGATACCCCTAACACACATATACATGATCTCCCACTCTCGAGTCACGATACCCCTAACACACAAATGCATGATCTCCCACTCTCGAGTCACGATACCCCTAACACACATATACATGATCTCCCACTCTCGAGTCGCGATACCCCTAACACACATATACATGATCTGCCACTCTCGAGTCACGATACCCCTAACACACATATACATGATCTGCCACTCTCGAGTCACGATACCCCTAACACACATATACATGATCTCCCACTCTCGAGTTACGATACCCCTAACACACATATACATGATCTCCCACTCTCGAGTCGCGATACCCCTAACACACATATACATGATATCCCACTCTCGAGTCACGATACCCCTAACACATATATATATGATCACTCACTCTCGAGTCACGATACTCCTAACACACATATACATGATCTCCCACTCTCAATTCATGATACCCCTAACACACAAATACATGATCTCCCACTCTCGAGTCATGATACCTCTAACACACATATACATGATCTCTCACTCTCGAGTCACGATACCCCTAACCACACATATACATGATCTCCAATTCTCGAGTCACGATACCCCTAACACCCAAATATATGATCTCCCACTCTCGAGTCACGATACCCCTAACACACATATACATAATCTCCCACTCTCGAGTCACGATACCCCTAACACACAAATACATGATCTCCCACTATCGAGTCACGATACCCCTAACACACATATACATGATCTCCCGCTCTCGAGTCGCGATACCCCTAACACACATATACATGATCTCCCACTCTCGAGTCGCGATACCCCTAACACACATATACATGATCTCCCACTCTCGAGTCACGATACCCCTAACACACATATACATGATCTGCAACTCTCGAGTCACGATACCCCTAACACACATATACATGATCTCCCACTCTCGAGTCACGATACCCCTAACACACATATACATGATCTCCCACTCTCGAGTCGCGATACCCCTAACACACATATACATGATCTGCAACTCTCGAGTCACGATACCCCTAACACACATATACATGATCTCCCACTCTCGAGTCGCGATACCCCTAACACACATATACATGATCTCCCACTCTCGAGTCACGATACCCCTAACACACATATACATGATCTCCCACTCTCGAGTCACGATACCCCTAACACACATATACATGATCTCCCACTCTCGAGTTACGATACCCCTAACACACATATACATGATCTCCCACTCTCGAGTCACGATACCCCTAACACACAAATACATGATCTCCCACTATCGAGTCACGATACCCCTAACACACATATACATGATCTCCCACTCTCGAGTCACGATACCCCTAACACACAAATGCATGATCTCCCACTCTCGAGTCACGATACCCCTAACACACATATACATGATCTCCCACTCTCGAGTCGCGATACCCCTAACACACATATACATGATCTCCCACTCTCGAGTCACGATACCCCTAACACACATATACATGATCTCCCACTCTCGAGTCACGATACCCCTAACACACATATACATGATCTCCCACTCTCGAGTTACGATACCCCTAACACACATATACATGATCTCCCACTTTCGAGTCGCGATACCCCTAACACACATATACATGATATCCCACTCTCGAGTCACGATACCCCTAACACATATATATATGATCACTCACTCTCGAGTCACGATACTCCTAACACACATATACATGATCTCCCACTCTCGAGTCATGATACCTCTAACACACATATACATGATCTCTCACTCTCGAGTCACGATACCCCTAACCACACATATACATGATCTCCAATTCTCGAGTCACGATACCCCTAACACCCAAATATATGATCTCCCACTCTCGAGTCACGATACCCCTAACACACATATACATAATCTCCCACTCTCGAGTCACGATACCCCTAACACACAAATACATGATCTCCCACTATCGAGTCACGATACCCCTAACACACATATACATGATCTCCCGCTCTCGAGTCGCGATACCCCTAACACACATATACATGATCTCCCACTCTCGAGTCGCGATACCCCTAACACACATATACATGATCTCCCACTCTCGAGTCACGATACCCCTAACACACATATACATGATCTGCAACTCTCGAGTCACGATACCCCTAACACACATATACATGATCTCCCACTCTCGAGTCACGATACCCCTAACACACATATACATGATCTCCCACTCTCGAGTCGCGATACCCCTAACACACATATACATGATCTCCCACTCTCGAGTCACGATACCCCTAACACACAAATACATGATCTGCCACTCTCGAGTCACGATAACCCTAACACACAAAAATATGATCTCCCACTCTCGAGTCACGATACTCCTAACACACATATACATGATCTCCCACTATCGAGTCACAATACCCCTAACACACAAATACATGATCTCCCACTCTCGAGTCATCTCCCACTCTCGAGTCACGAAACCCCTAACCACACATATACCATGATCTCCCACTCTCGAGTCCCGATACCCTTAACACACAAATACATGATCTCCCACTCTCGAGTAACGATACCCCTAACACATATATACATGATCTCCCACTCTCGAGTCACGATACCCCTAACACACATATACATGATCTCGCACTCTCGAGTCGCGATACCTCTAACACACATATACATGATCTCCCACTCTCGAGTCACGATACCCCTAGCAAACATATACATGATCTCCCACTCTCGAGTCACGATACCCCTAACATACATATACATGATCTCTCATTCTCCAGTAACGATACCCCTAACACACAAACACACGATTTCTCACTCTTGAGTCACGATAAACCTAACCTACATATACATGATCTCCCACTATCGAATCACGATACCCCTAGCACACATATAAATGATCTCCCACTCTCGAGTCACGATACCCCTAGCACACATATACATGATCTCCCACTCTCGAGTCACGATACCCCTAACACACATATACATGATCTCCCACTCTCGAGTCACGATACACCTAACACACATATACATGATTTCCCACTATCGAGTCAGATACCTCTAACACACAATTACATGATCTCCCACTCTCGAGTCACGATAACCCTAACACACATATACATTATCTCCCACTCTCGAGTCACGATACCCCTAACACACATATTCATGATCTCCCACTCTCGAGTCACGATACACCTAACACACATATACATGACCTCCCACTCTCGAGTCACGATACCCCTAACAAACATATACATGATCTCCCACTCTCGAGTCGCGATACCTCTAACACACATATACATGATATCCCACTTTCGAGTCACGATACCCCTAACACATATATACATGATCTCCCACTCTCGAGTCACGATACCCCTAACATACATATACATGATCTCCCATTCTCGAGTCACGATACCCCTAACACACAAATACATGATTTCCCACTCTCGAGTCACGATACACCTAACACACATATACATGGTCTCCCACTCTCGAGTCACGATACCCCTAACACACAAATACATGATCTCCCACTATCGAGTCACGATACCCCTAACAAACATATACATGATCTCCCACTCTCGAGTCACGATACCCCTAACACACAAATGCATGATCTCCCACTTTCGAGTCACGATACCCCTAACACACATATACATGATCTCCAACTCTCGAGTCGCGATACCCCTAACACACATATACATGATCTCCCACTCTCGAGTCACGATACCCCTAACACACATATACATGATCTCCCACTCTCGAGTCACGATACCCCTAACACACATATACATGATCTCTCACTCTCGAGTTACGATACCCCTAACACACATATACATGATATCCCACTCTCGAGTCACGATACCCCTAACACACATATATATGATCTCCCACTCTCGAGTCGCGATACCCCTAACACACATATACATGATATCCCACTCTCGAGTCACGATACCCCTAACACACATATACATGATCTCCCACTCTCAATTCATGATACCCCTAACACACAAATACATGATCTCCCTCTCTCGAGTCACGATACCTATAACACACATATACATGATCTCTCACTCTCGAGTCACGATACCCCTAACCACACAAATACATGATCTCCCATTCTCGAGTTATCTCCCACTCTCGAGTCACGATACCCTTAACCTCACATATACCATGATCTCCCACTCTCGAGTCACGATACCCCTAACACACAAATACATGATCTCCCACTCTCGAGTAACGATACCCCTAACACACATATACATGATCTCCCACTCTCGAGTCACGATACCCCTAACACACATATACATGATCTCCCACTCTCGAGTCACGATACCCCTAACATACATATACATGATCTGCAACTCTCGAGTCACGATACCCCTAACACACATATACAGGATCTCCCACTCTCGAGTCACGATACCCCTAAGACACAAATACATGATCTCCCACTCTGGATTCATCTCCCACTCTCGAGTCACGATACCCCTAACCACACTTATACCATGATCTCCCACTCTCGAGTCACGTTACCCCTAACACACAAATACATGATCTCCCACTCTCGAGTCACGATACCCCTAACACACATATACATGATCTCCCACTCTCGAGTCACGATACCCCTAGCACACATATACATGATCTCCCACTCTCGTGTCGCGATACCCCTAACACACATATACATGATCTCCCACTCTCGAGTCACGATACCCCTAACACACAAATGCATGATCTCCCACTCTCGAGTCACGATATCCCTAACACACATATACATGATCTCCCACTCTCGAGTCGCGATACCCCTAACACACATATACATGATCTCCCACTCTCGAGTCACGATACACCTAACACATATATACATGATCTCCCACTCTCTAGTCACGATACCCCTAACACACATATACATGATCTCCCACTCTCGAGTTACGATACCCCTAACACACATATACATGATATCCCACTCTCGAGTCACGATACCCCTAACACATATATACATGATCTCCCACTCTCGAGTCACGATACCCCTAACATACATATACATGATCTCCCATTCTCGAGTCACGATACCCCTAACACACAAATACATGATTTCACACTCTCGAGTCACGATACACCTAACACACATATACATGATCTCCCACTATCGAGTCACGATACCCCTAACACACATATACATGATCTCCCACTCTCGAGTCACGATACCCCTAACATACATATACATGATCTGCAACTCTCGAGTCACGATACCCCTAACACACATATACATGATCTCCCACTCTCGAGTCACGATACCCCTAACACACATATACATGATCTCCCACTCTCGAGTCGCGATACCCCTAACACACATATACATGATCTCCCACTCTCGAGTCACGATACCCCTAACACACAAATACATGATCTGCCACTATCGAGTCACGATAACCCTAACACACAAAAATATGATCTCCCACTCTCGAGTCACGATACCCTTAGCACACATATACATGATCTCCCACTCTCGAGTCGCGATACCCCTAACACACATATACATGATCTCCCACTCTCGAGTCACGATACCCCTAACACACATATACAGGATCTCCCACTCTCGAGTCACGATACCCCTAACACACATATACATGATCTCCCACTCTCGAGTCGCGATACCCCTAACACACATATACATGATCTCCCACTCTCGAGTCACGATACCCTTAACACACAAATACATGATCTGCCACTCTCGAGTCACGATAACCCTAACACACAAAAATATGATCTTCCACTCTCGAGTCACAATACTCCTAACACACATATACGTGATCTCCCACTATCGAGTCACGATACCCCTAAGACACAAATACATGATCTCCCACTCTGGATTCATCTCCCACTCTCGAGTCACGATACCCCTAACCACACTTATACCATGATCTCCCACTCTCGAGTCACGTTACCCCTAACACACAAATACATGATCTCCCACTCTCGAGTCACGATACCCCTAACACACATATACATGATCTCCCACTCTCGAGTCACGATACCCCTAGCACACATATACATGATCTCCCACTCTCGTGTCGCGATACCCCTAACACACATATACATGATCTCCCACTCTCGAGTCACGATACCCCTAACACACAAATGCATGATCTCCCACTCTCGAGTCACGATATCCCTAACACACATATACATGATCTCCCACTCTCGAGTCGCGATACCCCTAACACACATATACATGATCTCCCACTCTCGAGTCACGATACACCTAACACATATATACATGATCTCCCACTCTCTAGTCACGATACCCCTAACACACATATACATGATCTCCCACTCTCGAGTTACGATACCCCTAACACACATATACATGATCTCCCACTCTCGAGTCGCGATACCCCTAACACACATATACATGATATCGCACTCTCGAGTCACGATACCCCTAACACACATATATATGATCTCCCACTCTCGAGTCGCGATACCCCTAACACACATATACATGATATCCCACTCTCGAGTCACGATACCCCTAACACACATATACATGATCTCCCACTCCCAATTCATGATACCCCTAACACACAAATACATGATCTCCCACTCTCGAGTCACGATACCTCTAACACACATATACATGATCTCTCACTCTCGAGTCACTATACCCCTAACCACACAAATACATGATCTCCCACTCTCGAGTCATCTCCCACTCTCGAGTCACGATACCCCTAACCACACATATACCATGATCTCCCACTCTCGAGTCACGATACCCCTAACACACAAATACATGATCTCCCACTCTCGAGTAGCGATACCCCTAACACACATATACATGATCTCCCACTCTCGAGTCGCGATACCTCTAACACACATATACATGATATCCCACTCTCGAGTCACGATACCCCTAACACACATATACATGATCTCCCACTCTCGAGTCACGATACCCGTAACATACATATACATGATCTGCAACTCTCGAGTCACGATACCCCTAACACACATATACATGATCTCCCACTCTCGAGTCACGATACTCCTAACACATATACATGATCTCCCACTCTCGAGTCGCGATACCCCTAACACACATATACATGATCTCCCACTTTCGAGTCACGATACCCCTAACACACAAATACATGATCTGCCACTCTCGAGTCACGATAACCCTAACACACAAAAATATGATCTCCCACTCTCGAGTCACGATACTCCTAACACACATATACATGATCTCCCACTATCGAGTCACGATACCCCTAACACACATATACATGATCTCCCACTCTCGAGTCACGATACCCCTAACATACATATACATGATCTGCAACTCTCGAGTCACGATACCCCTAACACACATATACATGATCTCCCACTCTCGAGTCACGATACCCCTAACACACATATACATGATCTCCCACTCTCGAGTCGCGATACCCCTAACACACATATACATGATCTCCCACTCTCGAGTCACGATACCCCTAACACACAAATACATGATCTGCCACTATCGAGTCACGATAACCCTAACACACAAAAATATGATCTCCCACTCTCGAGTCACGATACCCTTAGCACACATATACATGATCTCCCACTCTCGAGTCGCGATACCCCTAACACACATATACATGATCTCCCACTCTCGAGTCACGATACCCATAACACACAAATGCATGATCTCCCACTCTCGAGTCACGATACCCCTAACACACATATACATGATCTCCCACTCTCGAGTCGCGATACCCCTAACACACATATACATGATCTCCCACTCTCGAGTCACGATACCCCTAACACACATATACATGATCTAGCACTCTCTAGTCACGATACCCCTAACACACATATACATGATCTCCCACTCTCGAGTCGCGATACCCCTAACACACAAATACATGATATCCCACTCTCGAGTCACGATACCCCTAACACATATATATATGATCACTCACTCTCGAGTCACGATACTCCTAACACACATATACATGATCTCCCACTCTCAATTCATGATACCCCTAACACACAAATACATGATCTCCCACTCTCGAGTCATGATACCTCTAACACACATATACATGATCTCTCACTCTCGAGTCACGATACCCCTAACCACACATATACATGATCTCCAATTCTCGAGTCACGATACCCCTAACACCCAAATATATGATCTCCCACTCTCGAGTCACGATACCCCTAACACACATATACATAATCTCCCACTCTCGAGTCACGATACCCCTAACACAAATACATGATCTCCCACTATCGAGTCACGATACCCCTAACACACATATACATGATCTCCCGCTCTCGAGTCGCGATACCCCTAACACACATATACATGATCTCCCACTCTCGAGTCGCGATACCCCTAACACACATATACATGATCTCCCACTCTCGAGTCACGATACCCCTAACACACATATACATGATCTGCAACTCTCGAGTCACGCTACCCCTAACACACATATACATGATCTCCCACTCTCGAGTCACGATACCCCTAACACACATATACATGATCTCCCACTCTCGAGTCGCGATACCCCTAACACACATATACATGATCTCCCACTCTCGAGTCACGATACCCCTAACACGCAAATACATGATCTGCCACTCTCGAGTCACGATAACCCTAACACACAAAAATATGATCTCCCACTCTCGAGTCACGATACTCCTAACACACATATACATGATCTCCCACTATCGAGTCACAATACCCCTAACACACAAATACATGATCTCCCACTCTCGAGTCATCTCCC
The DNA here is from genome assembly GCA_963680875.1 of Bathymodiolus brooksi. Lineage (NCBI taxonomy): Eukaryota > Metazoa > Mollusca > Bivalvia > Mytilida > Modiolidae > Bathymodiolus > Bathymodiolus brooksi. The sequence goes on along the minus strand of OY804582.1, from coordinate 82,803,504 downwards.
ACTCTCGAGTCACGAAACCCCTAACCACACATATACCATGATCTCCCACTCTCGAGTCACGATACCCTTAACACACAAATACATGATCTCCCACTCTCGAGTAACGATACCCCTAACACATATATACATGATCTCCCACTCTCGAGTCACGATACCTCTAACACACATATACATGATCTCGCACTCTCGAGTCGCGATACCTCTAACACACATATACATGATCTCCCACTCTCGAGTCACGATACCCCTAGCAAACATATACATGATCTCCCACTCTCGAGTCACGATACCCCTAACATACATATACATGATCTCTCATTCTCCAGTAACGATACCCCTAACACACAAACACATGATTTCTCACTCTTGAGTCACGATAAACCTAACCTACATATACATGATCTCCCACTATCGAATCACGATACCCCTAACACACATATAAATGATCTCCCACTCTCGAGTCACGATACACCTAGCACACATATACATGATCTCCCACTCTCGAGTCACGATACCCCTAACCCACATATACATGATCTCCCACTCTCGAGTCACGATACACCTAACACACATATACATGATCTCCCACTATCGAGTCAGATACCTCTAACACACAATTACATGATCTCCCACTCTCGAGTCACGATAACCCTAACACACATATACATTATCTCCCACTCTCGAGTCACGATACCCCTAACACACATATTCATGATCTCCCACTCTCGAGTCACGATACACCTAACACACATATACATGATCTCCCACTCTCGAGTCATGATACCCCTAACAAACATATACATGATCTCCCACTCTCGAGTCGCGATACCTCTAACACACATATACATGATATCCCACTCTCGAGTCACGATACCCCTAACACATATATACATGATCTCCCACTCTCGAGTCACGATACCCCTAACATACATATACATGATCTCCCATTCTCGAGTCACGATACCCCTAACACACAAATACATGATTTCCCACTCTCGAGTCACGATACACCTAACACACATATACATGATCTCCCACTATCGAGTCACGATACCCCTAACACACATATACATGATCTCCCACTCTCGAGTCACGATACCCCTAACATACATATACATGATCTGCAACTCTCGAGTCACGATACCCCTAACACACATATACATGATCTCCCACTCTCGAGTCACGATACCCCTAACACACATATACATGATCTCCCACTCTCGAGTCGCGATACCCCTAACACACATATACATGATCTCCCACTCTCGAGTCACGATACCCCTAACACACAAATACATGATCTGCCACTATCGAGTCACGATAACCCTAACACACAAAAATATGATCTCCCACTCTCGAGTCACGATACCCTTAGCACACATATACATGATCTCCCACTCTCGAGTCGCGATACCCCTAACACACATATACATGATCTCCCACTCTCGAGTCACGATACCCATAACACACAAATGCATGATCTCCCACTCTCGAGTCACGATACCCCTAACACACATATACATGATCTCCCACTCTCGAGTCGCGATACCCCTAACACACATATACATGATCTCCCACTCTCGAGTCACGATACCCCTAACACACATATACATGATCTAGCACTCTCTAGTCACGATACCCCTAACACACATATACATGATCTCCCACTCTCGAGTCGCGATACCCCTAACACACAAATACATGATATCCCACTCTCGAGTCACGATACCCCTAACACATATATATATGATCACTCACTCTCGAGTCACGATACTCCTAACACACATATACATGATCTCCCACTCTCAATTCATGATACCCCTAACACACAAATACATGATCTCCCACTCTCGAGTCATGATACCTCTAACACACATATACATGATCTCTCACTCTCGAGTCACGATACCCCTAACCACACATATACATGATCTCCAATTCTCGAGTCACGATACCCCTAACACCCAAATATATGATCTCCCACTCTCGAGTCACGATACCCCTAACACACATATACATAATCTCCCACTCTCGAGTCACGATACCCCTAACACACAAATACATGATCTCCCACTATCGAGTCACGATACCCCTAACACACATATACATGATCTCCCGCTCTCGAGTCGCGATACCCCTAACACACATATACATGATCTCCCACTCTCGAGTCGCGATACCCCTAACACACATATACATGATCTCCCACTCTCGAGTCACGATACCCCTAACACACATATACATGATCTGCAACTCTCGAGTCACGCTACCCCTAACACACATATACATGATCTCCCACTCTCGAGTCACGATACCCCTAACACACATATACATGATCTCCCACTCTCGAGTCGCGATACCCCTAACACACATATACATGATCTCCCACTCTCGAGTCACGATACCCCTAACACGCAAATACATGATCTGCCACTCTCGAGTCACGATAACCCTAACACACAAAAATATGATCTCCCACTCTCGAGTCACGATACTCCTAACACACATATACATGATCTCCCACTATCGAGTCACAATACCCCTAACACACAAATACATGATCTCCCACTCTCGAGTCATCTCCCACTCTCGAGTCACGAAACCCCTAACCACACATATACCATGATCTCCCACTCTCGAGTCACTATACCCTTAACACACAAATACATGATCTCCCACTCTCGAGTAACGATACCCCTAACACATATATACATGATCTCCCACTCTCGAGTCACGATACCTCTAACACACATATACATGATCTCGCACTCTCGAGTCGCGATACCTCTAACACACATATACATGATCTCCCACTCTCGAGTCACGATACCCCTAGCAAACATATACATGATCTCCCACTCTCGAGTCACGATACCCCTAACATACATATACATGATCTCTCATTCTCCAGTAACGATACCCCTAACACACAAACACATGATTTCTCACTCTTGAGTCACGATAAACCTAACCTACATATACATGATCTCCCACTATCGAATCACGATACCCCTAACACACATATAAATGATCTCCCACTCTCGAGTCACGATACCCCTAGCACACATATACATGATCTCCCACTCTCGAGTCACGATACCCCTAACCCACATATACATGATCTCCCACTCTCGAGTCACGATACACCTAACACACATATACATGATCTCCCACTATCGAGTCAGATACCTCTAACACACAATTACATGATCTCCCACTCTCGAGTCACGATAACCCTAACACACATATACATTATCTCCCACTCTCGAGTCACGATACCCCTAACACACATATTCATGATCTCCCACTCTCGAGTCACGATACACCTAACACACATATACATGATCTCCCACTCTCGAGTCATGATACCCCTAACAAACATATACATGATCTCCCACTCTCGAGTCGCGATACCTCTAACACACATATACATGATATCCCACTCTCGAGTCACGATACCCCTAACACATATATACATGATCTCCCACTCTCGAGTCACGATACCCCTAACATACATATACATGATCTCCCATTCTCGAGTCACGATACCCCTAACACACAAATACATGATTTCCCACTCTCGAGTCACGATACACCTAACACACATATACATGGTCTCCCACTCTCGAGTCACGATACCCCTAACACACAATTACATGATCTCCCACTATCGAGTCACGATACCCCTAACAAACATATACATGATCTCCCACTCTCGAGTCACGATACCCCTAACACACAAATGCATGATCTCCCACTTTCGAGTCACGATACCCCTAACACACATATACATGATCTCCCACTCTCGAGTCGCGATACCCCTAACAAACATATACATGATCTCCCACTCTCGAGTCACGATACCCCTAACACACATATACATGATCTCCCACTCTCGAGTCACGATACCCCTAACACACATATACATGATCTCTCACTCTCGAGTTACGATACCCCTAACACACATATACATGATCTCCTACTCTCGAGTCACGATACCCCTAACACACATATACATGATCTCCCACTCTCGAGTCGCGATACCCCTAACACACATATACATGATCTCCCACTCTCGAGTCACGATACCCCTAACACGCAAATACATGATCTGCCACTCTCGAGTCACGATAACCCTAACACACAAAAATATGATCTCCCACTCTCGAGTCACGATACTCCTAACACACATATACATGATCTCCCACTATCGAGTCACAATACCCCTAACACACAAATACATGATCTCCCACTCTCGAGTCATCTCCCACTCTCGAGTCACGAAACCCCTAACCACACATATACCATGATCTCCCACTCTCGAGTCACGATACCCTTAACACACAAATACATGATCTCCCACTCTCGAGTAACGATACCCCTAACACATATATACATGATCTCCCACTCTCGAGTCACGATACCTCTAACACACATATACATGATCTCGCACTCTCGAGTCGCGATACCTCTAACACACATATACATGATCTCCCACTCTCGAGTCACGATACCCCTAGCAAACATATACATGATCTCCCACTCTCGAGTCACGATACCCCTAACATACATATACATGATCTCTCATTCTCCAGTAACGATACCCCTAACACACAAACACATGATTTCTCACTCTTGAGTCACGATAAACCTAACCTACATATACATGATCTCCCACTATCGAATCACGATACCCCTAACACACATATAAATGATCTCCCACTCTCGAGTCACGATACCCCTAGCACACATATACATGATCTCCCACTCTCGAGTCACGATACCCCTAACCCACATATACATGATCTCCCACTCTCGAGTCACGATACACCTAACACACATATACATGATCTCCCACTATCGAGTCAGATACCTCTAACACACAATTACATGATCTCCCACTCTCGAGTCACGATAACCCTAACACACATATACATTATCTCCCACTCTCGAGTCACGATACCCCTAACACACATATTCATGATCTCCCACTCTCGAGTCACGATACACCTAACACACATATACATGATCTCCCACTCTCGAGTCATGATACCCCTAACAAACATATACATGATCTCCCACTCTCGAGTCACGATACCCCTAACACACATATACATGATCTCTCACTCTCGAGTTACGATACCCCTAACACACATATACATGATCTCCCACTCTCGAGTCACGATACCCCTAACACACATATACATGATCTCCCACTCTCGAGTCACGATACCCCTAACACACATATACATGATCTCCCACTCTCGAGTCACGATACCCCTAACACGCAAATACATGATCTGCCACTCTCGAGTCACGATAACCCTAACACACAAAAATATGATCTCCCACTCTCGAGTCACGATACTCCTAACACACATATACATGATCTCCCACTATCGAGTCACAATACCCCTAACACACAAATACATGATCTCCCACTCTCGAGTCATCTCCCACTCTCGAGTCACGAAACCCCTAACCACACATATACCATGATCTCCCACTCTCGAGTCACGATACCCTTAACACACAAATACATGATCTCCCACTCTCGAGTAACGATACCCCTAACACATATATACATGATCTCCCACTCTCGAGTCACGATACCTCTAACACACATATACATGATCTCGCACTCTCGAGTCGCGATACCTCTAACACACATATACATGATCTCCCACTCTCGAGTCACGATACCCCTAGCAAACATATACATGATCTCCCACTCTCGAGTCACGATACCCCTAACATACATATACATGATCTCTCATTCTCCAGTAACGATACCCCTAACACACAAACACATGATTTCTCACTCTTGAGTCACGATAAACCTAACCTACATATACATGATCTCCCACTATCGAATCACGATACCCCTAACACACATATAAATGATCTCCCACTCTCGAGTCACGATACCCCTAGCACACATATACATGATCTCCCACTCTCGAGTCACGATACCCCTAACCCACATATACATGATCTCCCACTCTCGAGTCACGATACACCTAACACACATATACATGATCTCCCACTATCGAGTCAGATACCTCTAACACACAATTACATGATCTCCCACTCTCGAGTCACGATAACCCTAACACACATATACATTATCTCCCACTCTCGAGTCACGATACCCCTAACACACATATTCATGATCTCCCACTCTCGAGTCACGATACACCTAACACACATATACATGATCTCCCACTCTCGAGTCATGATACCCCTAACAAACATATACATGATCTCCCACTCTCGAGTCGCGATACCTCTAACACACATATACATGATATCCCACTCTCGAGTCACGATACCCCTAACACATATATACATGATCTCCCACTCTCGAGTCACGATACCCCTAACATACATATACATGATCTCCCATTCTCGAGTCACGATACCCCTAACACACAAATACATGATTTCCCACTCTCGAGTCACGATACACCTAACACACATATACATGGTCTCCCACTCTCGAGTCACGATACCCCTTACACACAAATACATGATCTCCCACTATCGAGTCACGATACCCCTAACAAACATATACATGATCTCCCACTCTCGAGTCACGATACCCCTAACACACAAATGCATGATCTCCCACTTTCGAGTCACGATACCCCTAACACACATATACATGATCTCCCACTCTCGAGTCGCGATACCCCTAACAAACATATACATGATCTCCCACTCTCGAGTCACGATACCCCTAACACACATATACATGATCTCCCACTCTCGAGTCACGATACCCCTAACACACATATACATGATCTCTCACTCTCGAGTTACGATACCCCTAACACACATATACATGATCTCCCACTCTCGAGTCGCGATACCCCTAACACACATATACATGATATCCCACTCTCTAGTCACGATACCCCTAACACACATATATATGATCTCCCACTCTCGAGTCGCGATACCCCTAACACACATATACATGATATCCCACTCTCGAGTCACGATACCCCTAACACACATATACATGATCTCCCACTCTCAATTCATGATACCCCTAACACACAAATACATGATCTCCCTCTCTCGAGTCACGATACCTCTAACACACATATACATGATCTCTCACTCTCGAGTCACGATACCCCTAACCACACAAATACATGATCTCCCATTCTCGAGTTATCTCCCACTCTCGAGTCACGATACCCCTAACCTCACATATACCATGATCTCCCACTCTCGAGTCACGATACCCCTAACACACAAATACATGATCTCCCACTCTCGAGTAACGATACCCCTAACACACATATACATGATCTCCCACTCTCGAGTCACGATACCCCTAACACACATATACATGATCTCCCACTCTCGAGTCACGATACCCCTAACATACATATACATGATCTGCAACTCTCGAGTCACGATACCCCTAAAACACATATACATGATCTCCCACTCTCGAGTCACAATACCCCTAGCACACATATACAGGATCTCCCACTCTCGAGTCGCGATACCCCTAACACACATATACATGATCTCCCACTCTCGAGTCACGATACCCCTAACACACAAATACATGATCTGCCACTCTCGAGTCACGATAACCCTAACACACAAAAATATGATCTTCCACTCTCGAGTCACAATACTCCTAACACACATATACATGATCTCCCACTATCGAGTCACGATACCCCTAAGACACAAATACATGATCTCCCACTCTCGAGTCATCTCCCACTCTCGAGTCACGATACCCCTAACCACACTTATACCGTGATCTCCCACTCTCGAGTCACGTTACCCCTAACACACAAATACATGATCTCCCACTCTCGAGTAACGATACCCCTAACACACATATACATGATCTCCCACTCTCGAGTCACGATACCCCTAGCACACATATACATGATCTCCCACTCTCGAGTCGCGATACCCCTAACACACATATACATGATCTCCCACTCTCGAGTCACAATACCCCTAACACACAAATGCATGATCTCCCACTCTCGAGTCACGATATCCCTAACACACATATACATGATCTCCCACTCTCGAGTCGCGATACCCCTAACACACATATACATGATCTCCCACTCTCGAGTCACGATACCCCTAACACATATATACATGATCTCCCACTCTCTAGTCACGATACCCCTAACACACATATACATGATCTCCCACTCTCGAGTTACGATACCCCTAACACACATATACATGATCTCCCACTCTCGAGTCGCGATACCCCTAACACACATATACATGATATCCCACTCTCGAGTCACGATACCCCTAACACACATATATATGATCTCCCACTCTCGAGTCGCGATACCCCTAACACACATATACATGATATCCCACTCTCGAGTCACGATACCCCTAACACACATATACATGATCTCCCACTCCCAATTCATGATACCCCTAACACACATATACATGATCTCCCACTCTCGAGTCACGATACCTCTAACACACATATACATGATCTCTCACTCTCGAGTCACGATACCCCTAACCACACAAATACATGATCTCCCACTCTCGAGTCATCTCCCACTCTCGAGTCACGATACCCCTAACCACACATATACCATGATCTCCCACTCTCGAGTCACGATACCCCTAACACACAAATACATGATCTCCCACTCTCAAGTAGCGATACCCCTAACACACATATACATGATCTCCCACTCTCGAGTCGCGATACCTCTAACACACATATACATGATATCCCACTCTCGAGTCACGATACCCCTAACACACATATACATGATCTCCCACTCTCGAGTCACGATACCCGTAACATACATATACATGATCTGCAACTCTCGAGTCACGATACCCCTAACACACATATACATGATCTCCCACTCTCGAGTCACGATACTCCTAACACATATACATGATCTCCCACTCTCGAGTCGCGATACCCCTAACACACATATACATGATCTCCCACTTTCGAGTCACGATACCCCTAACACACAAATACATGATCTGCCACTCTCGAGTCACGATAACCCTAACACACAAAAATATGATCTCCCACTCTCGAGTCACGATACTCCTAACACACATATACATGATCTCCCACTATCGAGTCACGATACCCCTAACACACATATACATGATCTCCCACTCTCGAGTCACGATACCCCTAACATACATATACATGATCTGCAACTCTCGAGTCACGATACCCCTAACACACATATTCATGATCTCCCACTCTCGAGTCACGATACCCCTAACACACATATACATGATCTCCCACTCTCGAGTCGCGATACCCCTAACACACATATACATGATCTCCCACTCTCGAGTCACGATACCCCTAACACACAAATACATGATCTGCCACTATCGAGTCAAGATAACCCTAACACACAAAAATATGATCTCCCACTCTCGAGTCACGATACCCTTAGCACACATATACATGATCTCCCACTCTCGAGTCGCGATACCCCTAACACACATATACATGATCTCCCACTCTCGAGTCACGATACCCATAACACACAAATGCATGATCTCCCACTCTCGAGTCACGATACCCCTAACACACATATACCATGATCTCCCACTCTCGAGTCGCGATACCCCTAACACACATATACATGATCTCCCACTCTCGAGTCACGATACCCCTAACACACATATACATGATCTCGCACTCTCTAGTCACGATACCCCTAACACACATACATGATCTCCCACTCTCGAGTTACGATACCCCTAACACACATATACATGATCTCCCACTCTCGAGTCGCGATACCCCTAACACACATATACATGATATCCCACTCTCGAGTCACGATACCCCTAACACACATATATATGATCTCCCACTCTCGAGTCGCGATACCCCTAACACACATATACATGATATCCCACTCTCGAGTCACGATACCCCTAACACACATATACATGATCTCCCACTCCCAATTCATGATACCCCTAACACACAAATACATGATCTCCCACTCTCGAGTCACGATACCTCTAACACACATATACATGATCTCTCACTCTCGAGTCACGATACCCCTAACCACATAAATACATGATCTCCCACTCTCGAGTCATCTCCCACTCTCGAGTCACGATACCCCTAACCACACATATACCATGATCTCCCACTCTCGAGTCACGATACCCCTAACACACAAATACATGATCTCCCACTCTCGAGTAGCGATACCCCTAGCACACAAATACATGATCTCCCACTCTCGAGTCACGATAACCCTAACACACATATACATGATCTCCCACTCTCGAGTCACGATACCCGTAACATACATATACATGATCTGCAACTCTCGAGTCACGATACCCCTAACACACATATACATGATCTCCCACTCTCGAGTCACGATACTCTTAACACATATACATGATCTCCCACTCTCGAGTCGCGATACCCCTAACACACATATACATGATCTCCCACTCTCGAGTCACGATACCCCTAACACACAAATACATGATCTGCCACTCTCGAGTCACGATAACCCTAACACACAAAAATATGATCTCCCACTCTCGAGTCACGATACTCCTAACACACATATACATGATCTCCCACTATCGAGTCACGATACCCCTAACACACAAATACATGATCTCCCACTCTCGAGTCATCTCCCACTCTCGAGTCACGATACCCCTAACCACACATATACCATGATCTCCCACTCTCGAGTCACGATACCCCTAACACACAAATACATGATCTCCCACTCTCGAGTAACGATACCCCTAACACACATATACATGATCTCCCATTCTCGAGTCACGATACCCCTAACACACATATACATGATCTCCCACTCTCGAGTCGCTATACCTCTAACACACATATACATGATCTCCCACTCTCGAGTCACGATACCCCTAACAAACATATACATGATCTCCCACTCTCGAGTCACGATACCCCTAACATACATATACATGATCTCCCATTCTCGAGTCACGATACCCCTAACACACAAATACATGATTTCCCACTCTCGAGTCACGATACACCTAACACACATATACATGGTCTCCCACTCTCGAGTCACGATACACCTAACACACATATACATGGTGTCCCACTCTCGAGTTACGATACCCCTAACACACATATACATGATCTCCCACTCTCGAGTCACGATACCCCTAACACACAAATACATGATCTCCCACTCTCGAGTAGCGATACCCCTAGCACACAAATACATGATCTCCCACTCTCGAGTCACGATAACCCTAACACACATATACATGATCTCCCACTCTCGAGTCACGATACCCGTAACATACATATACATGATCTGCAACTCTCGAGTCACGATACCCCTAACACACATATACATGATCTCCCACTCTCGAGTCACGATACTCTTAACACATATACATGATCTCCCACTCTCGAGTCGCGATACCCCTAACACACATATACATGATCTCCCACTCTCGAGTCACGATACCCCTAACACACAAATACATGATCTGCCACTCTCGAGTCACGATAACCCTAACACACAAAAATATGATCTCCCACTCTCGAGTCACGATACTCCTAACACACATATACATGATCTCCCACTATCGAGTCACGATACCCCTAACACACAAATACATGATCTCCCACTCTCGAGTCATCTCCCACTCTCGAGTCACGATACCCCTAACCACACATATACCATGATCTCCCACTCTCGAGTCACGATACCCCTAACACACAAATACATGATCTCCCACTCTCGAGTAACGATACCCCTAACACACATATACATGATCTCCCATTCTCGAGTCACGATACCCCTAACACACATATACATGATCTCCCACTCTCGAGTCGCTATACCTCTAACACACATATACATGATCTCCCACTCTCGAGTCACGATACCCCTAACAAACATATACATGATCTCCCACTCTCGAGTCACGATACCCCTAACATACATATACATGATCTCCCATTCTCGAGTCACGATACCCCTAACACACAAATACATGATTTCCCACTCTCGAGTCACGATACACCTAACACACATATACATGGTCTCCCACTCTCGAGTCACGATACACCTAACACACATATACATGGTGTCCCACTCTCGAGTTACGATACCCCTAACACACATATACATGATCTCCCACTCTCGAGTCGCGATACCCCTACCACACATATACATGATATCCCACTCTCGAGTCACGATACCCCTAACACACATATATATGATCTCCCACTCTCGAGTCGCGATACCCGTAACACACATATACATGATATCCCACTCTCGAGTCACGATACCCCTAACACACATATACATGATCTCCCACTCCCAATTCATGATACCCCTAACACACAAATACATGATCTCCCACTCTCGAGTCACGATACCTCTAACACACATATACATGATCTCTCACTCTCGAGTCACGATACCCCTAACCACATAAATACATGATCTCCCACTCTCGAGTCATCTCCCACTCTCGAGTCACGATACCCCTAACCACACATATACCATGATCTCCCACTCTCGAGTCACGATACCCCTAACACACAAATACATGATCTCCCACTCTCGAGTAGCGATACCCCTAGCACACAAATACATGATCTCCCACTCTCGAGTCACGATACCCCTAACACACATATACATGATCTGCCACTCTCGAATCGCGATACCTCTAACACACATATACATGATATCCCACTCTCGAGTCACGATACCCCTAACACACATATACATGATCTCCCACTCTCGAGTCACGATACCCGTAACATACATATACATGATCTGCAACTCTCGAGTCACGATACCCCTAACACACATATACATGATCTCCCACTCTCGAGTCACGATACTCTTAACACATATACATGATCTCCCACTCTCGAGTCGCGATACCCCTAACACACATATACATGATCTCCCACTCTCGAGTCACGATACCCCTAACACACAAATACATGATCTGCCACTCTCGAGTCACGATAACCCTAACACACAAAAATATGATCTCCCACTCTCGAGTCACGATACTCCTAACACACATATACATGATCTCCCACTATCAAGTCACGATACCCCTAACACACAAATACATGATCTCCCACTCTCGAGTCATCTCCCACACTCGAGTCACGATACCCCTAACCACACATATACCATGATCTCCCACTCTCGAGTCACGATACCCCTAACACACATATACATGATCTCCCACTCTCGAGTAACGATACCCCTAACACACATATACATGATCTCCCATTCTCGAGTCACGATACCCCTAACACACATATACATGATCTCCCACTCTCGAGTCGCTATACCTCTAACACACATATACATGATCTCCCACTCTCGAGTCACGATACCCCTAACAAACATATACATGATCTCCCACTCTCGAGTCACGATACCCCTAACATACATATACATGATCTCCCATTCTCGAGTCACGATACCCCTAACACACAAATACATGATTTCCCACTCTCGAGTCACGATACACCTAACACACATATACATGGTCTCCCACTCTCGAGTCACGATACCCCTAACACACAAATACATGATCTCCCACTATCGAGTCACGATACCCCTAACAAACATATACATGATCTCCCACTCTCGAGTCACGATACCCCTAACACACATATACATGATCTCCCACTCTCGAGTCGCGATACCTCTAACACACATATACATGATATCCCACTCTCGAGTCACGATACCCCTAACACACATATACATGATCTCCCACTCTCGAGTCACGATACCCGTAACATACATATACATGATCTGCAACTCTCGAGTCACGATACCCCTAACACACATATACATGATCTCCCACTCTCGAGTCACGATACTCTTAACACATATACATGATCTCCCACTCTCGAGTCGCGATACCCCTAACACACATATACATGATCTCCCACTCTCGAGTCACGATACCCCTAACACACAAATACATGATCTGCCACTCTCGAGTCACGATAACCCTAACACACAAAAATATGATCTCCCACTCTCGAGTCACGATACTCCTAACACACATATACATGATCTCCCACTATCGAGTCACGATACCCCTAACACACAAATACATGATCTCCCACTCTCGAGTCATCTCCCACTCTCGAGTCACGATACCCCTTACCACACATATACCATGATCTCCCATTCTCGAGTCACGATACCCCTAACACACAAATACATGATTTCCCACTCTCGAGTCACGATACACCTAACACACATATACATGGTCTCCCACTCTCGAGTCACGATACCCCTAACACACAAATACATGATCTCCCACTATCGAGTCACGATACCCCTAACAAACAAATACATGATCTCCCACTCTCGAGTCACGATACCCCTAACACACAAATGCATGATCTCCCACTTTCGAGTCACGATACCCCTAACACACATATACATGATCTCCCACTCTCGAGTCGCGATACCCCTAACACACATATACATGATCTCCCACTCTCGAGTCACGATACCCCTAACACACATATACATGATCTCCCACTCTCGAGTCACGATACCCCTAACACACATATACATGATCTCTCACTCTCGAGTTACGATACCCCTAACACACATATACATGATCTCCCACTCTCGAGTCGCGATACCCCTAACACACATATACATGATATCCCACTCTCGAGTCACGATACCCCTAACACACATATATATGATCTCCCACTCTCGAGTCGCGATACCCCTAACACACATATACATGATATCCCACTCTCGAGTCACGATAACCCTAACACACATATACATGATCTCCCACTCTCAATTCATGATACCCCTAACACACAAATACATGATCTCCCACTCTCGAGTCACGATACCTCTAACACACATATACATGAGCTCTCACTCTCGAGTCACGATACCCCTAACCACACAAATACATGATCTCCCATTCTCGAGTTATCTCCCACTCTCGATTCACGATACCCCTAACCTCACATATACCATGATATCCCACTCTCGAGTCACGATACCCCTAACACACAAATACATGATCTCCCACTCTCGAGTAACGATACCCCTAACACACATATACATGATCTCCCACTCTCGAGTCACGATACCCCTAACACACATATACATGATCTCCCACTCTCGAGTCACGATACCCCTAACATACATATACATGATCTGCCACTCTCGAGTCACGATACCCCTAACACACATATACATGATCTCCCACTCTCGAGTCACGATACCCCTAACACACATATACATGATCTCCCACTCTCGAGTCGCGATACCCCTAACACACATATACATGATCTCCCACTCTCGAGTCACGATACCCCTAACACACAAATACATGATCTGCCACTCTCGAGTCACGATAACCCTAACACACAAAAATATGATCTTCCACTCTCGAGTCACAATACTCCTAACACACATATACATGATCTCCCACTATCGAGTCACGATACCCATAAGACACAAATACATGATCTCCCACTCTCGAGTCATCTCCCACTCTCGAGTCACGATACCCCTAACCACACTTATACCATGATCTCCCACTCTCGAGTCACGTTACCCCTAACACACAAATACATGATCTCCCACTCTCGAGTAACGATACCCCTAACACACATATACATGATCTCCCACTCTCGAGTCACGATACCCCTAGCACACATATACATGATCTCCCACTCTCGAGTCGCGATACCCCTAACACACATATACATGATCTCCCACTCTCGAGTCACGATACCCCTAACACACAAATGCATGATCTCCCACTCTCGAGTCACGATATCCCTAACACACATATACATGATCTCCCACTCTCGAGTCGCGATACCCCTAACACACATATACATGATCTCCCACTCTCGAGTCACGATACCCCTAACACATATATACATGATCTCCCACTCTCTAGTCACGATACCCCTAACACACATATACATGATCTCCCACTCTCGAGTTACGATACCCCTAACACACATATACATGATCTCCCACTCTCGAGTCGCGATACCCCTAACACACATATACATGATATCCCACTCTCGAGTCACGATACCCCTAACACACATATATATGATCTCCCACTCTCGAGTCGCGATACCCCTAACACACATATACATGATATCCCACTCTCGAGTCACGATACCCCTAACACACATATACATGATCTCCCACTCCCAATTCATGATACCCCTAACACACAAATACATGATCTCCCACTCTCGAGTCACGATACCTCTAACACACATATACATGATCTCTCACTCTCGAGTCACGATACCCCTAACCACACAAATACATGATCTCCCACTCTCGAGTCATCTCCCACTCTCGAGTCACGATACCCCTAACCACACATATACCATGATCTCCCACTCTCGAGTCACGATACCCCTAACACACAAATACATGATCTCCCACTCTCGAGTAGCGATACCCCTAACACACATATACATGATCTCCCACTCTCGAGTCACGATACCCCTAACACACATATACATGATCTCCCACTCTCGAGTCACGATACCCCTAACATACATATACATGATCTGCAACTCTCGAGTCACGATACCCCTAACACACATATACATGATCTCCCACTCTCGAGTCACGATACCCCTAACACACATATACATGATCTCCCACTCTCGAGTCGCGATACCCCTAACACACATATACATGATCTCCCACTCTCGAGTCACGATACCCCTAACACACAAATACATGATCTGCCACTCTCGAGTCACGATAACCCTAACACACAAAAATATGATCTTCCACTCTCGAGTCACAATACTCCTAACACACATATACATGATCTCCCACTATCGAGTCACGATACCCCTAAGACACAAATACATGATCTCCCACTCTCGAGTCATCTCCCACTCTCGAGTCACGATACCCCTAACCACACTTATACCATGATCTCCCACTCTCGAGTCACGTTACCCCTAACACACAAATACATGATCTCCCACTCTCGAGTAACGATACCCCTAACACACATATACATGATCTCCCACTCTCGAGTCACGATACCCGTAGCACACATATACATGATCTCCCACTCTCGAGTCGCGATACCCCTAACACACATATACATGATCTCCCACTCTCGAGTCACGATACCCCTAACACACAAATGCATGATCTCCCACTCTCGAGTCACGATATCCCTAACACACATATACATGATCTCCCACTCTCGAGTCGCGATACCCCTAACACACATATACATGATCTCCCACTCTCGAGTCACGATACCCCTAACACATATATACATGATCTCCCACTCTCTAGTCACGATACCCCTAACACACATATACATGATCTCCCACTCTCGAGTTACGATACCCCTAACACACATATACATGATCTCCCACTCTCGAGTCGCGATACCCCTAACACACAAATACATGATATCCCACTCTCGAGTCACGATACCCCTAACACACATATATATGATCTCCCACTCTCGAGTCGCGATACCCCTAACACACATATACATGATATCCCACTCTCGAGTCACGATACCCCTAACACACATATACATGATCTCCCACTCCCAATTCATGATACCCCTAACACACAAATACATGATCTCCCACTCTCGAGTCACGATACCTCTAACACACATATACATGATCTCTCACTCTCGAGTCACGATACCCCTAACCACACAAATACATGATCTCCCACTCTCGAGTCATCTCCCACTCTCGAGTCACGATACCCCTAACCACACATATACCATGATCTCCCACTCTCGAGTCACGATACCCCTAACACACAAATACATGATCTCCCACTCTCGAGTAGCGATACCCCTAACACACATATACATGATCTCCCACTCTCGAGTCACGATACCCCTAACACACATATACATGATCTCCCACTCTCGAGTCACGATCCCCCTAACATACATATACATGATCTGCAACTCTCGAGTCACGATACCCCTAACACACATATACATGATCTCCCACTCTCGAGTCACGATACCCCTAACACACATATACATGATCTCCCACTCTCGAGTCGCGATACCCCTAACACACATATACATGATCTCCCACTCTCGAGTCACGATACCCCTAACACACAAATACATGATCTGCCACTCTCGAGTCACGATAACCTTAACACACAAAAATATGATCTTCCACTCTCGAGTCACAATACTCCTAACACACATATACATGATCTCCCACTATCGAGTCACGATACCCCTAAGACACAAATACATGATCTCCCACTCTCGAGTCATCTCCCACTCTCGAGTCACGATACCCCTAACCACACTTATACCATGATCTCCCACTCTCGAGTCACGTTACCCCTAACACACAAATACATGATCTCCCACTCTCGAGTAACGATACCCCTAACACACATATACATGATCTCCCACTCTCGAGTCACGATACCCCTAGCACACATATACATGATCTCCCACTCTCGAGTCGCGATACCCCTAACACACATATACATGATCTCCCACTCTCGAGTCACGATACCCCTAACACACAAATGCATGATCTCCCACTCTCGAGTCACGATATCCCTAACACACATATACATGATCTCCCACTCTCGAGTCGCGATACCCCTAACACACATATACATGATCTCCCACTCTCGAGTCACGATACCCCTAACACATATATACATGATCTCCCACTCTCTAGTCACGATACCCCTAACACACATATACATGATCTCCCACTCTCGAGTTAC
The DNA here is from genome assembly GCA_963680875.1 of Bathymodiolus brooksi. Classification (NCBI taxonomy): domain Eukaryota; kingdom Metazoa; phylum Mollusca; class Bivalvia; order Mytilida; family Modiolidae; genus Bathymodiolus; species Bathymodiolus brooksi. Next base: position 82,784,686 of record OY804582.1, on the reverse strand, counting down.
GATACCCCTAACACACATATACATGATCTCCCACTCTCGAGTCGCGATACCCCTAACACACATATACATGATATCCCACTCTCGAGTCACGATACCCCTAACACACATATATATGATCTCCCACTCTCGAGTCGCGATACCCCTAACACACATATACATGATATCCCACTCTCGAGTCACGATACCCCTAACACACATATACATGATCTCCCACTCCCAATTCATGATACCCCTAACACACAAATACATGATCTCCCACTCTCGAGTCACGATACCTCTAACACACATATACATGATCTCTCACTCTCGAGTCACGATACCCCTAACCACACAAATACATGATCTCCCACTCTCGAGTCATCTCCCACTCTCGAGTCACGATACCCCTAACCACACATATACCATGATCTCCCACTCTCGAGTCACGATACCCCTAACACACAAATACATGATCTCCCACTCTCGAGTAGCGATACCCCTAACACACATATACATGATCTCCCACTCTCGAGTCGCGATACCTCTAACACACATATACATGATATCCCACTCTCGAGTCACGATACCCCTAACACACATATACATGATCTCCCACTCTCGAGTCACGATACCCGTAACATACATATACATGATCTGCAACTCTCGAGTCACGATACCCCTAACACACATATACATGATCTCCCACTCTCGAGTCACGATACTCTTAACACATATACATGATCTCCCACTCTCGAGTCGCGATACCCCTAACACACATATACATGATCTCCCACTTTCGAGTCACGATACCCCTAACATACATATACATGATCTGCAACTCTCGAGTCACGATACCCCTAACACACATATACATGATCTCCCACTCTCGAGTCACGATACCCCTAGCACACATATACATGATCTCCCACTCTCGAGTCGCGATACCCCTAACACACATATACATGATCTCCCACTCTCGAGTCACGATACCCCTAACACACAAATACATGATCTGCCACTATCGAGTCACGATAACCCTAACACACAAAAATATGATCTCCCACTCTCGAGTCACGATACCCTTAGCACACATATACATGATCTCCCACTCTCGAGTCGCGATACCCCTAACACACATATACATGATCTCCCACTCTCGAGTCACGATACCCATAACACACAAATGCATGATCTCCCACTCTCGAGTCACGATACCCCTAACACACATATACATGATCTCCCACTCTCGAGTCACGATACCCCTAGCACACATATACATGATCTCGCACTCTCTAGTCACGATACCCCTAACACACATATACATGATCTCCCACTCTCGAGTTACGATACCCCTAACACACATATACATGATCTCCCACTCTCGAGTCGCGATACCCCTAACACACATATACATGATATCCCACTCTCGAGTCACGATACCCCTAACACACATATATATGATCTCCCACTCTCGAGTCGCGATACCCCTAACACACATATACATGATATCCCACTCTCGAGTCACGATACCCCTAACACACATATACATGATCTCCCACTCCCAATTCATGATACCCCTAACACACAAATACATGATCTCCCACTCTCGAGTCACGATACCTCTAACACACATATACATGATCTCTCACTCTCGAGTCACGATACCCCTAACCACATAAATACATGATCTCCTACTCTCGAGTTATCTCCCACTCTCGAGTCACGATACCCCTAACCACACATATACCATGATCTCCCACTCTCGAGTCACGATACCCCTAACACACAAATACATGATCTCCCACTCTCGAGTAGCGATACCCCTAGCACACAAATACATGATCTCCCACTCTCGAGTCACGATACCCCTAACACACATATACATGATCTCCCACTCTCGAGTCGCGATACCTCTAACACACATATACATGATATCCCACTCTCGAGTCACGATACTCCTAACACACATATACATGATCTCCCACTCTCGAGTCACGATACCCGTAACATACATATACATGATCTGCAACTCTCGAGTCACGATACCCCTAACACACATATACATGATCTCCCACTCTCGAGTCACGATACTCTTAACACATATACATGATCTCCCACTCTCGAGTCGCGATACCCCTAACACACATATACATGATCTCCCACTCTCGAGTCACGATACCCCTAACACACAAATACATGATCTGCCACTCTCGAGTCACGATGACCCTAACACACAAAAATATGATCTCCCACTCTCGAGTCACGATACTCCTAACACACATATACATGATCTCCCACTATCGAGTCACGATACCCCTAACACACAAATACATGATCTCCCACTCTCGAGTCATCTCCCACTCTCGAGTCATCTCCCACTCTCGAGTCACGATACCCCTAACCACACATATACCATGATCTCCCACTCTCGAGTCACGATACCCCTAACACACATATACATGATCTCCCACTCTCGAGTAACGATACCCCTAACACACATATACATGATCTCCCATTCTCGAGTCACGATACCCCTAACACACATATACATGATCTCCCACTCTCGAGTCGCTATACCTCTAACACACATATACATGATCTCCCACTCTCGAGTCACGATACCCCTAACAAACATATACATGATCTCCCACTCTCGAGTCACGATACCCCTAACATGCATATACATGATCTCCCATTCTCGAGTCACGATACCCCTAACACACAAATATATGATTTCTCACTCTCGAGTCACGATACACCTAACCCACATATACATGATCTCCCACTATCGAGTCACGATACCACTAACACACATATAAATGATCTCCCACTCTCGAATCACGATACCACTAGCACACATATACATCATCTCCCACTCTGGAGTCACGATACCCCTAACACACATATACATGATCTCCCACTCTCGAGTCACGATACACCTAACACACATATACATGATCTCCCACTATCGAGTCAGATACCTCTAACACACAATTACATGATCTCCCACTCTCGAGTCACGATAACCCTAACACACATATACATGATCTCCCACTCTCGAATCACGATACCCCTAACACACATATTCATGATCTCCCACTCTCGAGTCACGATACACCTAACACACATATACATGATCTCCCACTCTCGAGTCACGATACCCCTAACACACATATACATGATCTCCCACTCTCGAGTTACGATACCCCTAACACACATATACATGATCTCCCACTCTCGAGTCGCGATACCCCTAACACACATATACATGATATCCCACTCTCGAGTCACGATACCCCTAACACACATATATATGATCTCCCACTCTCGAGTCGCGATACCCCTAAGACACATATACATGATATCCCACTCTCGAGTCACGATACCCCTAACACACAAATACATGATATCCCACTCTCGAGTCACGATACCCCTAACACACATATACATGATCTCCCACTCTCGAGTCGCTATACCTCCAACACACATATACATGATCTCCCACTCTCGAGTCACGATACCCCTAACAAACATATACATGATCTCCCACTCTCGAGTCACGATACCCCTAACATACATATACATGATTTCTCACTCTCGAGTCACGATACACCTAACCCACATATACATGATCTCCCACTATCGAGTCACGATACCACTAACAAACATATAAATGATCTCCCACTCTCGAATCACGATACCCCTAACACACATATACATGATCTCCCACTCTCGAGTCACGATACACCTAACACACATATACATGATCTCCCACTATCGAGTCAGATACCTCTAACACACAATTACATGATCTCCCACTCTCGAGTCACGATAACCCTAACACACATATACATGATCTCCCACTCTCGAGTCACGATACCCCTAACACACATATTCATGATCTCCCACTCTCGAGTCACGATACACCTAACACACAAATACATGATTTCCCACTCTCGAGTCACGATACACCTAACACACATATACATGATCTCCCACCCTCGAGTCACGATACCCCTAACACACAAATACATGATCTCCCACTATCGAGTCACGATATCCCTAACACACATATACATGATCTCCCACTCTCGAGTCACGATACCCCTAACACACAAATGCATGATCTCCCACTCTCGAGTCACGATACCCCTAACACACATATACATGATCTCCCACTCTCGAGTCGCGATACCCCTAACACACATATACATGATCTCCCACTCTCGAGTCACGATACACTTAACACACATATACATGATCTCCCACTCTCGAGTCACGATACCCCTAACACACATATACATGATCTCCCACTCTCGAGTTACGATACCCCTAACACACATATACATGATCTCCCACTCTTGAGTCGCGATACCCCTAACACACATATACATGATATCCCACTCTCGAGTCACGATACCCCTAACACACATATATATGATCTCCCACTCTCGAGTCGCGATACCCCTAACACACAAATACATGATATCCCACTCTCGAGTCACGATACCCCTAACACACATATACATGATCTCCCACTCTCAATTCATGATACCCCTAACACACAAATACATGATCTCCCACTCTCGAGTCACGATACCTCTAACACACATATACATGATCTCTCACTCTCGAGTCACGATACCCCTAACCACACAAATACATGTTCTCCCACTCTCGAGTCATCTCCCACTCTCGAGTCACGATACCCCTAACCACACATATACCATGATCTCCCACTCTCGAGTCACGATACCCCTAACACACAAATACATGATCTCGCACTCTCGAGTAACGATACCCCTAACACACATATACATGATCTCCCACTCTCGAGTCACGATACTCCTAACACACATATACATGATCTCCCACTCTCGAGTCGCGATACCTCTAACACATATATACATGATCTCCCACTCTCGAGTCATGATACCCCTAACATACATATACATGATCTCCCATTCTCGAGTCACGATACCCCTAACACACAAATACATGATCTCCCACTCTCGAGCCATCTCCCACTCTCGAGTCACGATACCCCTAACCACACATATACCATGATCTCCCACTCTCGAGTCACGATACCACTAACACACAAATACATGATCTCCCACTCTCGAGTAACGATACCCCTAACACACATATACATGATCTCCCACTCTCGAGTCACCATACCCCTAACACACATATACATGATCTCCCACTCTCGAGTCGCGATACCTCTAACACACATATACATGATCTCCCACTCTCGAGTCACGATACCCCTAACAGACATATACATGATCTCCCACTCTCGAGTCACGATACCCCTAGCATACATATACATGATCTCCCATTCTCGAGTCACGATACCCCTAACACACAAATACATGATTTCTCACTCTCGAGTCACGATACACCTAACCCACATATACATGATCTCCCACTATCGAGTCACGATACCCCTAACACACATATAATTGATCTCCCACTCTCGAGTCACGATACCCCTAGCACACATATACATGATCTCCCACTCTCGAGTCACGATACCCCTAACACACATATACATGATCTCCCACTCTCGAGTCACGATACACCTAACACACATATACATTATCTCCCACTCTCGAGTCGCGATACCTCTAACACACATATACATGATCTCCCACTCTCGAGTCACGATACCTCTAACACACATATACATGATCTCCCACTCTCGAGTCACGATACCTCCAACACACATATACATGATCTCCCATTCTCGAGTCACGATACACCTAACACACAAATACATGATTTCCCACTCTCGAGTCACGATACACCTAACACACATATACATGATCTCCCACTCTCGAGTCACGATACCCCTAACACACAAATACATGATCTCCCACTATCGAGTCACGATACCCCTAACACACATATACATGATCTCCCACTCTCGAGTCAAGTTACCCCTAACACACAAATGCATGATCTCCCACTCTCGAGTCACGATACCCCTAACACACATATACATGATCTCCCACTCTCGAGTCGCGATACCCCTAACACACATATACATGATCTCCCACTCTCGAGTCACGATACCCCTAAGACACATATACATGATCTCCCACTCTCGAGTCACGATACCCCTAACACACATATACATGATCTCCCACTCTCGAGTTACGATACCCCTAACACACATATACATGATCTCCCACTCTCGAGTCGCGATACCCCTAACACACATATACATGATATCCCACTCTTGAGTCGCGATACCCCTAAGACACATATACATGGTATCCCACTCTCGAGTCACGATACCCCTAACACACATATACATGATCTCCCACTCTCAATTCATGATACCCCTAACACACAAATACATGATCTCCCACTCTCGAGTCACGATACCTCTAACACACATATACATGATCTCTCACTCTCGAGTCACGATACCCCTACCCACACATATACATGATCTCCAATTCTCGAGTAACGATACCCCTAACACCCAAATATATGATCTTCCACTCTCGAGTCACGATACCCCTAACACACATATACATAATCTCCCAATCTCGAGTCACGATACCCCTAACACACAAATACATGATCTCCCACTATCGAGTCACGATACCCCTAACACACATATACATGATCTCCCGCTCTCGAGTCACGATACCCCTAACACACATATACATGATCTCCCACTCTCGAGTCGCGATACCCCTAACACACATATACATGATCTCCCACTCTCGAGTCACGATACCCTTAACACACATATACATGATCTGCAACTCTCGAGTCACGATACCCCTAACACACATATACATGATCTCCCACTCTCGAGTCACGATACTCCTAACACACATATACATGATCTCCCACTCTCGAGTCGCGATACCCCTAACACACATATACATGATCTCCCACTCTCGAGTCACGATACCCCTAACACACAAATACATGATCTGCCACTCTCGAGTCACGATAACCCTAACACACAAAAATATGATCTCCCACTCTCGAGTCACGATACTCCTAACACATATATACATGATCTCCCACTATCGAGTCACGATACCCCTAACACACAAATACATGATCTCCCACTCTCGAGTCATCTCCCACTCTCGAGTCACGATACCCCTAACCACACATATACCATGATCTCCCACTCTCGAGTCACGATACCCCTAACACACAAATACATGATCTCCCACTCTCGAGTAACGATACCCCTAACACACATATACATGATCTCCCACTCTCGAGTCACGATACCCCTAGCACACATATACATGATCTCCCAATCTCGAGTCGCGATACCTCTAACACACATATACATGATCTCCCACTCTCGAGTCACGATACCCCTAACACACATATGCATGATCTCCCAGCCCGAGTCACGATACCCCTAACATACATATACATGATCTCCCATTCTCGAGTCACGATACCCCTAAAACACAAATACATGATTTCTCACTCTCGAGTCACGATACACCTAACCCACATATACATGATCTCCCACTATCGAGTCACGATACCCCTAACACATATATAAATGATCTCCCACTCTCGAGTCACGATACCCCTAACACACATATACATGATCTCCCACTCTCGAGTCACGATACCCCTAACACACATATATATGATCTCCCACTCTCGAGTCACGATACACCTAACACACATATACATGATCTCCCACTATCGAGTCAGATACCTCTAACACACAATTGCATGATCTCCCACTCTCGAGTCACGATAACCCTAACACACATATACATTATCTCCCACTCTCGAGTCACGATACCCCTAACACACATATTCATGATCTCCCACTATCGAGTCACGATACACCTAACACACATATACATGATCTCCCACTCTCGAGTTACGATACCCCTAACAAACATATACATGATCTCCCACTCTCGAGTCGCGATACCTCTAACACACATATACATGATCTCCCACTCTCGAGTCACGATACCCCTAACACACATATACATGATCTCCCACTCTCGAGTCACGATACCCCTAACATACATATACATGATCTCCCATTCTCGAGTCACGATACCCCTAACACACAAATACATGATTTCCCACTCTCGAGTCACGATACACCTAACCCACATATACATGATCTCCCACTATCGAGTCACGATACCCCTAACACACATATAAATGATCTCCCACTCTCGAGTCACGATACCCCTAACACACATATACATGATCTCCCACTCTCGAGTCACGATACCCCTAACACACATATACATGATCTCCCACTCTCGAGTCACGATACACCTAACACACATATACATGATCTCCCACTATCGAGTCAGATACCTCTAACACACAATTACATGATCTCCCACTCTCGAGTCACGATACCCCTAACACACATATACATGATCTCCCACTCTCGAGTAACGATACCCCTAACACACATATACATGATCTCCCACTCTCGAGTCACGATACCCCTAGCACACATATACATGATCTCCCAATCTCGAGTCGCGATACCTCTAACACACATATACATGATCTCCCACTCTCGAGTCACGATACCCCTAACACACATATGCATGATCTCCCAGCCCGAGTCACGATACCCCTAACATACATATACATGATCTCCCATTCTCGAGTCACGATACCCCTAAAACACAAATACATGATTTCTCACTCTCGAGTCACGATACACCTAACCCACATATACATGATCTCCCACTATCGAGTCACGATACCCCTAACACATATATAAATGATCTCCCACTCTCGAGTCACGATACCCCTAACACACATATACATGATCTCCCACTCTCGAGTCACGATACCCCTAACACACATATATATGATCTCCCACTCTCGAGTCACGATACACCTAACACACATATACATGATCTCCCACTATCGAGTCAGATACCTCTAACACACAATTGCATGATCTCCCACTCTCGAGTCACGATAACCCTAACACACATATACATTATCTCCCACTCTCGAGTCACGATACCCCTAACACACATATTCATGATCTCCCACTATCGAGTCACGATACACCTAACACACATATACATGATCTCCCACTCTCGAGTTACGATACCCCTAACAAACATATACATGATCTCCCACTCTCGAGTCGCGATACCTCTAACACACATATACATGATCTCCCACTCTCGAGTCACGATACCCCTAACACACATATACATGATCTCCCACTCTCGAGTCACGATACCCCTAACATACATATACATGATCTCCCATTCTCGAGTCACGATACCCCTAACACACAAATACATGATTTCCCACTCTCGAGTCACGATACACCTAACCCACATATACATGATCTCCCACTATCGAGTCACGATACCCCTAACACACATATAAATGATCTCCCACTCTCGAGTCACGATACCCCTAACACACATATACATGATCTCCCACTCTCGAGTCACGATACCCCTAACACACATATACATGATCTCCCACTCTCGAGTCACGATACACCTAACACACATATACATGATCTCCCACTATCGAGTCAGATACCTCTAACACACAATTACATGATCTCCCACTCTCGAGTCACGATACCCCTAACACACATATACATGATCTCCCACTCTCGAGTCACGATACCCCTAATAAACATATACATGATCTCCCACTCTCGAGTTATGATACCCCTGACACACATATACCATGATCTCCCATTATCGAGTCACGATACTCCTAACACACATATACATGATCTCCCACTCTAGAGTCACGATACCCCTACCACACATATACATGATCTCCCAATCTCGAGTCACGATACCCCTAACACACATATACATGATCTCCCACTCTCAAGTCACAATACCCCTAGCACACAAATACATGATTTCCCACTCTCGAGTCACGATACACCTAACACACATATACATGATCCCCCACTATCGAGTCACGATACCGCTAACACACAAATACATGATTTCCCACTCTCGAGTCACGATACCTCTAACACACATATACATGATATCCCACTCTCGAGTCACGATACCCATAACACACATATACATGATCTCCCACTCTCGAGTCACGATACCCCTAACACACATATATATGATCTCCGACTCTCGAGTCACGATACCCCTAACACACAAATACATGCCCGCTCACTCTCGAGTCACGATACCCCTAACAGACATATACATGATCTCCCACTCTCGAGTCACGATACCCCAAACACACATATATATGATCTCCCACTCTCGAGTCACGATACCCCTAACACACATATACATGATTTCCTACTCTCGAGTCACGATACCCCTAATACACATATAAATGATCTCCCACTTTCGAGTTATGATACCCCTATCACACATATACATGATCTCCCAATCTCGAGTCACGATACCCCTAACACACATATACACGATCTCCCATTCTCGAGTCACGATATCCATAACACACATATACATGATCTCCCACTCTCGAGTCACAATACCCCTAACACACAAATACATGCCCGCTCACTCTCGAGTCACGATACTCCTAGCACACATATACATGATCTCCCACTCTCGAGTCACGATACACCTAACACACATATACATGATCTCCCACTATCGAGTCAGATACCTCTAACACACAATTACATGATCTCCCACTCTCGAGTCACGATACCCCTAACACACATATACATGATATCCCACTCTCGAGTCACGATACCCCTAACACACATATTCATGATCTCCCACTCTCGAGTCACGATACACCTAACACACATATACATGATCTCCCACTCTCGAGTCACGATACCCCTAACAAACATATACATGATCTCCCACTGTCGAGTCGCGATACCTCTAACACATATATACATGATCTCCCACTCTCGAGTCACGATACCCCTAACACACATATACATGATCTCCCACTCTCGAGTCACGATACCCCTAACATACATATACATGATCTCCCATTCTCGAGTCACGATACCCCTAACACACAAATACATGATTTCCCACTCTCGAGTCATGATACACCTAACCCACATATACATGATCTCCCACTATCGAGTCACGATACCCCTAACACACATATAAATGATCTCCCACTCTCGAGTCACGATACCTCTAACACACATATACATGATTTCCCACTCTCGAGTCACGATACCCCTAACACACATATACATGATCTCCCACTCTCGAGTCTCGATACACCTAACACACATATACATGATCTCCCACTCTCGAGTCACGATACCCCTAACACACATATACATGATCTCCCACTCTCGAGTCACGATACCCCTAACATACATATACATGATCTCCCATTCTCGAGTCACGATACCCCTAACACACAAATACATGATTTCCCACTCTCGAGTCACGATACACCTAACCCACATATACATGATCTCCCACTATCGAGTCACGATACCCCTAACACACATATACATGATCTCCCACTCTCGAGTCATGATACCCCTAACACACATATACATGATCTCCCACTCTCGAGTCACGATACCCCTAACACACATATACATGATCTCCCACTCTCGAGTCACGATACCCCTAACACACATATACATGATCTCCCACTATCGAGTCAGATACCTATAACACACAATTACATGATCTCCCACTCTCGAGTCACGATACCCCTAACACATATATACATGATCTCCCACTAACGAGTCACGATACCCCTAACAAACATATACATGATCTCCCACTCTCGAGTTATGATACCCCTAACACACATATACATGATCTCCCACTATCGAGTCACGATACTCCTAACACACATATACATGATCTCCCACTCTCGAGTCACGATACCCCTAGCACACATATACATGATCTCCCAATCTCGAGTCACGATACCCCTAACACACATATACATGATCTCCCACTCTCGAGTCACAATACCCCTAGCACACAAATACATGATTTCCCACTCTCGAGTCACGATACCCCTAACACACAAATACATGATCTCTCACTCTCGAGTCACGATACCCCTAAAGCACATATACACGATCTCCCACTCTCGAGTTACGATACCGCTAACACACAAATACATGATTTCCCACTCTCGAGTCACGATACCTCTAACACACATGTACATGATATCCCACTCTCGAGTCACGATACCCATAACACACATATACATGATCTCCCACTCTCGAGTCACGATACCCCTAACACACATATATATGATCTCCGACTCTCGAGTCACGATACCCCTAACACACAAATACATGCCCGCTCACTCTCGAGTCACGATACCCCTAACAGACATATACATGATCTCCCACTCTCAAGTCACGATACCCCAAACACCCATATATATGATCTCCCACTCTCGAGTCACGATACCCCTAACACACATATACATGATCTCCCACTCTCGAGTCACGATACCCCTAATACACATATATATGATCTCCCACTCTCGGGTTATGATACCCCTAAGACACATATACATGATCTCCCAATCTCGAGTCACGATACCCCTAACACATATATACACGATCTCCCATTCTCGAGTCACGATATCCATAACACACAAATACATGATCTCCCACTCTCGAGTCACAATACCCCTAACACACAAATACATGCCCGCTCACTCTCAAGTCACGATACTCCTAGCACACATATACATGATCTCCCACTCTCGAGTCACGATACACCTAACACACATATACATGATCTCCCACTATCGAGTCAGATACCTCTAACACACAATTACATGATCTCCCACTCTCGAGTCAAGATACCCCTAACACACATATATATGATATCCCACTCTCGAGTCACGATACCCCTAACACACATATTCATGATCTCCCACTCTCGAGTCACGATACCCCTAACACACATATACATGATCTCCCACTCTCGAGTCACGATACCCCTAACAAACATATACATGATCTCCAACTCTCGAGTTATGATACCCCTAACACACATATACATGATCTCCCACTCTCGAGTCACGATACCCCTAATAAACATATACATGATCTCCCACTCTCGAGTTATGATACCCCTGACACACATATTCCATGATCTCCCATTATCGAGTCACGATACTCCTAACACACATATACATGATCTCCCACTCTAGAGTCACGATACCCCTACCACACATATACATGATCTCCCAATCTCGAGTCACGATACCCCTAACACACATATACATGATCTCCCACTCTCAAGTCACAATACCCCTAGCACACAAATACATGATTTCCCACTCTCGAGTCACGATACACCTAACACACATATACATGATCCCCCACTATCGAGTCACGATACCGCTAACACACAAATACATGATTTCCCACTCTCGAGTCACGATACCTCTAACACACATATACATGATATCCCACTCTCGAGTCACGATACCCATAACACACATATACATGATCTCCCACTCTCGAGTCACGATACCCCTAACACACATATATATGATCTCCGACTCTCGAGTCACGATACCCCTAACACACAAATACATGCCCGCTCACTCTCGAGTCACGATACCCCTAACAGACATATACATGATCTCCCACTCTCGAGTCACGATACCCCAAACACACATATATATGATCTCCCACTCTCGAGTCACGATACCCCTAACACACATATACATGATTTCCTACTCTCGAGTCACGATACCCCTAATACACATATAAATGATCTCCCACTTTCGAGTTATGATACCCCTATCACACATATACATGATCTCCCAATCTCGAGTCACGATACCCCTAACACACATATACACGATCTCCCATTCTCGAGTCACGATATCCATAACACACATATACATGATCTCCCACTCTCGAGTCACAATACCCCTAACACACAAATACATGCCCGCTCACTCTCGAGTCACGATACTCCTAGCACACATATACATGATCTCCCACTCTCGAGTCACGATACACCTAACACACATATACATGATCTCCCACTATCGAGTCAGATACCTCTAACACACAATTACATGATCTCCCACTCTCGAGTCACGATACCCCTAACACACATATACATGATATCCCACTCTCGAGTCACGATACCCCTAACACACATATTCATGATCTCCCACTCTCGAGTCACGATACACCTAACACACATATACATGATCTCCCACTCTCGAGTCACGATACCCCTAACAAACATATACATGATCTCCCACTCTCGAGTCGCGATACCTCTAACACATATATACATGATCTCCCACTCTCGAGTCACGATACCCCTAACACACATATACATGATCTCCCACTCTCGAGTCACGATACCCCTAACATACATATACATGATCTCCCATTCTCGAGTCACGATACCCCTAACACACAAATACATGATTTCCCACTCTCGAGTCATGATACACCTAACCCACATATACATGATCTCCCACTATCGAGTCACGATACCCCTAACACACATATAAATGATCTCCCACTCTCGAGTCACGATACCTCTAACACACATATACATGATTTCCCACTCTCGAGTCACGATACCCCTAACACACATATACATGATCTCCCACTCTCGAGTCTCGATACACCTAACACACATATACATGATCTCCCACTCTCGAGTCACGATACCCCTAACACACATATACATGATCTCCCACTCTCGAGTCACGATACCCCTAACATACATATACATGATCTCCCATTCTCGAGTCACGATACCCCTAACACACAAATACATGATTTCCCACTCTCGAGTCACGATACACCTAACCCACATATACATGATCTCCCACTATCGAGTCACGATACCCCTAACACACATATAAATGATCTCCCACTCTCGAGTCATGATACCCCTAACACACATATACATGATCTCCCACTCTCGAGTCACGATACCCCTAACACACATATACATGATCTCCCACTCTCGAGTCACGATACACCTAACACACATATACATGATCTCCCACTATCGAGTCAGATACCTATAACACACAATTACATGATCTCCCACTCTCGAGTCACGATACCCCTAACACATATATACATGATCTCCCACTAACGAGTCACGATACCCCTAACAAACATATACATGATCTCCCACTCTCGAGTTATGATACCCCTAACACACATATACATGATCTCCCACTATCGAGTCACGATACTCCTAACACACATATACATGATCTCCCACTCTCGAGTCACGATACCCCTAGCACACATATACATGATCTCCCAATCTCGAGTCACGATACCCCTAACACACATATACATGATCTCCCACTCTCGAGTCACAATACCCCTAGCACACAAATACATGATTTCCCACTCTCGAGTCACGATACCCCTAACACACAAATACATGATCTCTCACTCTCGAGTCACGATACCCCTAAAGCACATATACACGATCTCCCACTCTCGAGTTACGATACCGCTAACACACAAATACATGATTTCCCACTCTCGAGTCACGATACCTCTAACACACATGTACATGATATCCCACTCTCGAGTCACGATACCCATAACACACATATACATGATCTCCCACTCTCGAGTCACGATACCCCTAACACACATATATATGATCTCCGACTCTCGAGTCACGATACCCCTAACACACAAATACATGCCCGCTCACTCTCGAGTCACGATACCCCTAACAGACATATACATGATCTCCCACTCTCAAGTCACGATACCCCAAACACCCATATATATGATCTCCCACTCTCGAGTCACGATACCCCTAACACACATATACATGATCTCCCACTCTCGAGTCACGATACCCCTAATACACATATATATGATCTCCCACTCTCGGGTTATGATACCCCTAAGACACATATACATGATCTCCCAATCTCGAGTCACGATACCCCTAACACATATATACACGATCTCCCATTCTCGAGTCACGATATCCATAACACACAAATACATGATCTCCCACTCTCGAGTCACAATACCCCTAACACACAAATACATGCCCGCTCACTCTCAAGTCACGATACTCCTAGCACACATATACATGATCTCCCACTCTCGAGTCACGATACACCTAACACACATATACATGATCTCCCACTATCGAGTCAGATACCTCTAACACACAATTACATGATCTCCCACTCTCGAGTCAAGATACCCCTAACACACATATATATGATATCCCACTCTCGAGTCACGATACCCCTAACACACATATTCATGATCTCCCACTCTCGAGTCACGATACCCCTAACACACATATACATGATCTCCCACTCTCGAGTCACGATACCCCTAACAAACATATACATGATCTCCAACTCTCGAGTTATGATACCCCTAACACACATATACATGATCTCCCACTATCGAGTCAAGATACCCCTAACACACATATATATGATATCCCACTCTCGAGTCACGATACCCCTAACACACATATTCATGATCTCCCACTCTCGAGTCACGATACCCCTAACACACATATACATGATATCCCACTCTCGAGTCACGATACCCCTAACAAACATATACATGATCTCCAACTCTCGAGTTATGATACCCCTAACACACATATACATGATCTCCCACTATGGAGTCACGATACTCCTAACACACATATACATGATCTCCCACTCTCGAGTCACGATACCCCTAACACACATATACATGATCTCCCAATCTTGAGTCACAATACCCCTAACACACATATACATGATCTCCGACTCTCGAGTCACGATACCCCTAACACACAAATACATGATTTCCCACTCTTGAGTCACGATACACCTAACACACATATACATGATCTCCCACTCTCGAGTCACGATACCCCTAACACACATATACATGCCCGCTCACTCTCGAGTAACGATACCTCTAAGACACATATACATGATCTCCCACTCTCGAGTCACGATACCCCTAACATACAAATACATGATCTCCCAGTCTCGAGTCACGATACCCCTAATACACAAATACATGATCTCTCACTCTCGAGTCACGATACCCCTAAAACACATATACATGATCTCCCACTCTCGAGTCACGATACCGCTAACACACAAATACATGATTTCCCACTCTCGAGTCACGATACCCCAAACACACATATATATGATCTCCCACTCTCGAGTCACGATACCCCTAACACACATATACATGATCTCCTACTCTCGAGTCACGATACCCCTAACACACATACATATGATCTCCCACTCTCGAGTTATGATACCCCTAACACATATATACATGATCTCCCAATCTCGAGTCATGATACCCCTAACACGCATATACACGATCTCCCATTCTCGAGTCACGATTTCCCTAACACACAAAAACATGATCTCCCACTCTCGAGTCACAATACCCCTAACACACAAATACATGCCCGCTCACTCTCGAGTCACGATACTCCTAACACACATATACATGACCTCCCACTCTCGAGTCACGATACCCCTAACACACATATACATGATCTCCCACTCTCGAGTTATGATACCCCTAGCACACAAATACATGATCTCTCACTCTCGAGTCACGATACTCCTAACACACATATACATGATCTCCCACTCTCGAGTCACGATACCCCTAACACACATATACATGATCTCCCACTCTCGAGTCACGATACCTCTAACACACATATACATGATCTCCCACTCTCGAGTTATGATACCCATAACACAGATATACATGATCTCCCACTCTCGAGTCACGATACCCCTAACACACATATATATGATCTCCCACTCTCGAGTCACGATAACCCTAACACACAAATACATGTCCGCTCACTCTTGAGTCACGATACCCCTAACACACAAATACATGATCTGCCACTCTCGAGTCACGATACCCCTAACACACAAATACATGATCTCTCACTCTCGAGTCACGATACCCCTAACACACATATACATGATCTCCCACTCTCAAGTCACGATACCCCTAACACACAAATACATGATCTCCCACTCTCGAGTCACAATACACCTAACACACAAATACATGCCCGCTCACTCTCGAGTCACGATACCCCTAATACACATATACATGATCTCCCACTCTCGAGTCACGATACCCCTAACACACAAATACATGATCTGCCACTCTCGAGTCACAATACCCCTAACACACAAATACATGATCTCTCACTCTCGAGTCACGATACTCCTAACACACATATACATGATCTCTCACTCTCGAGTCACGATACTCCTAACACACATATACATGATCTCCCACTCTCGAGTTATAATAACCCTAACACACAAATACATGATCTCTCACTCTCGAGTCACGATACTCCTAACACACATATACATGATCTCCCACTCTCGAGTTATAATACCCCTAACACACAAATACATGATCTCTCACTC
This sequence comes from Bathymodiolus brooksi, assembly GCA_963680875.1. Lineage (NCBI taxonomy): Eukaryota > Metazoa > Mollusca > Bivalvia > Mytilida > Modiolidae > Bathymodiolus > Bathymodiolus brooksi. The sequence goes on along the minus strand of OY804582.1, from coordinate 82,766,299 downwards.
TCGAGTCACGATACTCCTAACACACATATACATGATCTCCCACTCTCGAGTCACGATACCCCTAACACACAAATACATGCCCGCTCACTCTCGAGTCACGGACCCCTAAGACACATATACATGATCTCCCACTCTCGAGTCACGATACCCCTAACACACAAATACATGATCTGCCACTCTCGAGTCACGATACCCCTAACACACAAATACATGATCTCTCACTCTCGAGTCACGATACTCCTAACACACATATACATGATCTCTCACTCTCGAGTCACGATACTCCTAACACACAAATACATGCCCGCTCACTCTCGAGTCACGATACCCCTAAGACACATATACATGATCTCCTACTCTCGAGTCACGATACCCCTAACACACAAATACATGATCTGCCACTCTCGAGTCACGATACCCCTAACAAACAAATACATGATCTCTCACTCTCGAGTCACGATACTCCTAACACACATATACATGATCTCTCACTCTTGAGTCACGATACTCCTAACACACATATACATGATCTGCCACTCTCGAGTCACGATACCCCTAACACACAAATACATGATCTCTCACTCTCGAGTCACGATACTCCTAAGACACATATACATGATCTCCCACTCTCGAGTCACAATACCCCTAACACACAAATACATGACCGCTCACTCTCTGGCATTTCAATAAAATGTAGCGAGGTCAAACTAGTTTCATGGGTCAAAATCTTTGAATCAATTAGTAAAATAATACGGCAATGTAAGTGGTTTTAAAATTTAAGCAATATGAGATTCTCACATTTAACTGCTTTGTTGTAAGCGACTTATAGCGACATCATATCATTACTAACATGTAAAAGATATATCACAAAAACCTTTAATTTATGTTAAATTGTTGTCAGGGGAAACAGAAAAGAAACACCGGAATACATTCACGATATTTCACGATATTACCTTTCTACAGCACCTGGGTTCACCTCCGGTTTTTTAAGTGAGGTTCGTGTTACTCGATATTTAGTTTTATGTGTATCTTTTGTAGATCATTGTTGGTCCTTTTGTCCTTTTTCTGCTGGCCATTGGCATTGTGATATCTGTCCTTCGATTACGGATTCTGATTACCTCTTTGGTATCTGCAAACTCTTCTTCAGAGAATGAAAGGAAAATTAGAATCATCAAGTTGGCCAAACAATTTGCAAATGCTATAGAGAGGGAACGCCTCATTTAATAAGATATTGATTGACAGTGTGGTAGTTACAAAAGAGAAATATAGAATCTAACACCGGGGGAGTACAAGATAGGGAAATCTCCGACACCCTTGGGTAAGATTTCAATCGTTCTCTAACTCGGCTTCTCCGACACCCGAGGTTAAGATTTCAATCGTTCTCTTACGAGTTGACATAAACTGTACAGTATGCATTTGCAGGTAAAACGCACGCTTTTTTTTTTGTCTTGCACTAGTGTCACAACACTTGGTAAAGTCCATACATTTTACCCATAAAATTAGCAAAATATGTGTTCTGGGTAGTAATCTGAAGGGCTTCTAAAAGACACCCGGTCTATGTAGCCCTTCCAATTTATGTTGATGGGTCTTAGACCTATCAACATAAATTTCCAGGGTAATCCCTGTATTATATACATGATACATATATCTGTCCAATAAAAAAAACGAGGAACACGCCTTAGAAAAAAACCACATTAAAATAAACGAATTTTACAAGAAACTGAACTGTACGATTTCTTATTCATTTGACTTCATTAAGCGTGATCTTTTATTTAAATATTTAAAATATTCTTAAGTTTGCTTTATATAGGAGGTTCAAGAAATCAATATTATATCTGTTATTTGTATAAATAGTTGTTGGGTAACAGGCATTATATATAGAATATTCACTTAAATAAATATCCTACAGTAAAACAAACATTTAAAAATTCGTACATTTTAAGCTTCCAAATTTCACATGAAATACTTTTTAAACCAAATAGATTTAACTGTATAATTCTATTAAAGAGGCAGAAGCCATGACGCGATTTAATGACATATATATGTACCGTAGGTATACGGTTTTTATGGCTGATGGAATACAAAAAAAAATAGGGCACATGGGTTTGTCGTCATAATCTTTAATACACTGAGAGCTGAATAGACGTAGATCTACTTATTATATCGAGGTATACACAATATAACAATAGGTAAGACAACCTTTACATTTAATATATTGATTAGTATTATATTTATAGAATTACTAAGTGTTAATTAACGTTTAATTATTAATACTTATTTGAAGGTTTTGGATTAGGTTTATGATGTTTAACGCCACTTTCAACAATATGACAGTTATATCGTGGCGGTCAGTTTTATTGGTGGAGGAAACCGGAGTACACGGAGAAAAACACCGACCTGTCGCAAGTCACTGACGAACTTTATCACATAATGTTGTACACCTCGCCCTGATCGAGATTCGAACTCACAACATCAGTGGTGATAGGCACTGATTGCATAGGTAGTTGTAAATCCAACTACCATACGATCACGACCACGATGGCCCCTCACTGAAATGAAATCTCTGGCATTGGTCGTGTGTCTTAGAAAAGATTTCAATGGAATATATGACTGGAAAATACCCCTAAATCTTCATGTCAACACTTCGCTGATCGATTGGGGGCATCTATTGGTAACACAAGCGTTTTATGGGGTTTTAATCATTAATTGAATATAGAACTATTTTCTGTTTTATGCGAAAATGCTCTATTTTCATTGGACGCCTGGACTGGTACATTAGGCTATGTATACATCTGTAGTTGTAAATATATTTCACGCGATCAATTGATTAAAAAATTATCTTGCCTGCAAACTATAGCATTGGTTTTCTACGGCTTACCAAGGTCAATTAATTGTGCTGCTCGCTATTGTGGAATAAACTTTTCAGTTTTCGTTTTGTTTTTGTTTTTGTTTTTGTTTTGTTTTTTGTTGTGGGGGAGGGGGGAGGGGTTGTTGGGAACACAGTAGTTCCCATTCATGTTTTATTTCGATAGACTTCTATATAATGCACACATACCTCGTGTGTTTATATAGGTTGTTTGCTCCAAATGGTAAAAAAGTATGGTCTTCTACAATTTATTTTGTTATTGATTATTGATCTAAATAAATAAATGATAAACCTATCATTCTGTGAATAAAAATTAGATCTGCCAGTTTGTTTTGTTTTTTTGTTTTTTGTTTTTTGTTTTTTTTTGTTTGTTTGTTTTTTGTTTTTTGTTTATTTTTGGTGCTAACATACTTTATGATTATTGTAGCTATTATGGTGTATGTCTTTATTTCAATATACGAAATGTTTTCTGTTCATCGTTTTGTATATGGTGCATTTTTTCTTTCTTATCTTCAATCACAGTTTGGCATCTTAAAATTTATCATTATTTATTTGATCTAATTTTACCGCCTTGTTGTGCAAAATGGCTAAATACAACGCAGATTTACATTGTGGCGGATTCACAACTCAAAGGGGCAACAAAAAACGTATCAATGGGGCGGATGAAAAATATACAATTCGGCGGATTTAAAAATGTATGAATTGGGCGGAATTTCGGAAGTTATTTTTCTTATATCTATGGACTTTTGATGGTCTTGCAGACACATCTTTATGAGCCTTTCTTTTCACATTGACCCTTAGTATCTTCCGTTCAATCTTCCGTGTATTTACTTCATGGTTGTGTGTCAAATCCTCTGACTTTGGATGCATTTAAGTATGGTCTTAATTTGGCCTTACACTTTTGTTTGTTTGATGTACATCTCCATGAAATTTCTCCACATTTTAGAATACTGTCTTTTCGGAAAGTGAAGCCTTCAACAATAATATATTCTTTGTCCATCTTTGTTTGTGTCTTAGTTATTCCGAACTCCATTTCACAACAGGTAAGTAAAACAATCTATCCGCCCCATTGTAAACTTTTTTTCCGCCCCTTTGATACGATTTTTATAAAAGCAATTCCGCCCCAAAGTATGTTAGCCAAATACAAATGGTTTTAACTATGAGATGTATTTGACTAACTATCCATTTTTCAGCGGAAAACGAGCGTTGTTTATATAATTTCAAACTGGTTATATAATTACCCAATTTGAGTCCATTTAATAATAGTGTATTTTAAATGATATTCATTACAATGACTAAAATAAATACAGTGACTAATATTTGATCTAAAGGCATTGTTCTATAAATAACTTATATATGTATATACTTAGGTAAAGGTAAAAATAAATATGTGTTCTTGGGTAATGAATAATCTATAAATAGCTATTACAAACAGGGTATATCCTCATTTTAGGAGATGACTTATACTATTAGTAAGGGGTTTTCTCCGCAATCGGCAATAGTTCTAGGAAAAAGATTTAAAGTGGTATATATAAGACAGATTTTTTAAACTATGATCTTAATAAATTTGAAAACAAGAAGAAAACACACAAGACTTTCATTTAAAAGTAAGTACGAATATTAGAATTATTTAACATTAAGTAAAATTAAGAAATAAATCATGGAAGCCAGAATATGTTTTGAGTTTTAATATGGGTTGGCGGATATTAGTATTTTATCCCGAGCCGGATGCGAGGGATAAAAGTTACTAATATCCACCAACCCATGTTAAAACTCAAAACACATTCTGGCTTCCATGAATTATTTCGATTCTGATATGTCTAAGAGTACAAATACGGTAGTATGCTTTGATTGGAAGACGGTAATTTATATTTACATTTGCGGACAATGTCGCACACAATTTATGCTGCCAAATTCGAGCAGACGATAATTCATCGACATGTACATTTACGACAGGAAAGTCAGTCACATGCACCGGTGCATGTGTTAATGAGATTATACTCAATCGATAAATCGCTCGTTTGCTTACAAAGCGAAAGAAGGACGTCATGTTAGAATTATACATGAAAATACGGAAAACATATCAAATTTATTTAACATGTCAGTGAGAAAAAATTATTAATTTCATCCATTTTTCTTCAGGTTTTATATTAGTATATAAAGCAACGATTAAACATGGATTTTAACGAAGATATCACAGCAGTTGTCATTGACAACGGTTCTGGAATGGTGAAGGGAGGGTTTGCAGGAGATGATGCCCCTCGTGCCGTGTTCCCTGCTCTAACAGGGCGCCCAAGAGATCAGGTAAGATCATCTATTTACATGGCATTTATTTTCATTTTTTAAATTTCCTAGCATTTATGTTCGCAATACATGTACATGGGACAAACCCCTTCAATTATTAATAACTAAAAAACAACGAAGAACTAAATCGAAAATTAAAATGAAATTTCTAATTAAGTTTTAATTATTATTTTTTTGCTTTTACGATCCATTCTTAATAAGAACTTCAAAATGAAATTGGTAATAGAGAAATACGTGAAGAATTGTTTGACAGAAAAATGAAAAAACTATCCATTTAAATACGTGTGCAAATATTGTTTGGTATCGTGGCTTCTTAAAGGGATATTAATGCTCGCTTTAACATATATTTTTTCAACTCGTGACGAAGGTTGTTTCTTTTCAATTTAATTGTAAAAACAATCCAAAAATACTTTGCACGCTCATATAATCCCTAATATCGTTAAAATATCACTTTAAAGGATCGAAATGAATTTTTGTTCAGGAGGCAAAAATTCAATGCAAGGCAAAGACCGCAAGATATGACAGAATTATCAACGAATTATGTCACTTTTACAAAGTTTCATTGATAAAAACTGGGTTAATGTTAATATCATTTATTGAACCAATTGTAAGTTTTCATGAGATACAAAAAATTACCAAAATGAGCTTTAATATCCCTTTAATATATAAATTTGACAGTTTTTTTCAGTTTCTAATGGCAAACATAGATGGTAAAGATTGCTATGTTGGTGACGAAGCTGCATGTAAACGTGGTATATTGTCTTTAAAATATCCCATAGAACATGGAATCGTTACAAATTGGGATGACATGGAGAAAATATGGCACCATACCTTCTATAACGAACTACGAGTGGCTCCAGAGAAACACCCAGTAATTCTGACAGAGGCTCCATTAAATCCAAAGGCAAACAGAGAACGTATGACCCAGGTTTTCATACTATATTTTTTAATTGTCATTAATCAGTTCGATCAAAATGGCGTATATTTTAAACTCGTTAATCCATTTGGAACTCAAATAAACATTTTCTCCGTAGAACAACCATTATTGTATTTATACTGCTGTATTGTATGACTATACTAATTCTAATTATTATTAATAAATTAAATAAAATATGATTCTAAACCGATTAGCAAAAAAATCTGATTAAACATATCGGTACGAAAAAGTGTCTGTTCACCCAATATTTTTGTCACTAAATTATTGCCGTTTTCTTCTTTTTGTGCAAGCATCTCAATCATGCAGAAAATATATGTTTATTTTACAGATTATGTTTGAGGCGTTCAACACACCAGCATTCTACGTTGGTATCCAAGCTGTGTTATCATTGTATTCTTCTGGAAGAACAACAGGGATCGTGCTTGATGCTGGAGATGGTGTCTCTCATGTTGTACCTATATATGAAGGTAATAAAACATACACCTCACATATCAATATCTGAGATTTGTTATTTGAGTTTGGAATTGTTCGTGTGTTTTTTGTTTTTGTTTTTTGTTTCTTTTTGTTTATCATTTTATTTCTAAATGTAATGGGTTACAATAAAAATTCGTATTTAGATATATCTTCATGGGAAATAGCTGACAAAGTATAGTTAGTCTTATAAATACATGACAAAATAGCTGACAAAGTATAGTTAGTTTTATAAATATATGACAAATAGCTGACAAAATATAGCTAGTGTTATAAATACATGACAGAATAGTTGACAAAATATAGTTAGTTTTATAAATACATGACAAAATAGCTGACAAAATATAGCTAATGTTACATACACATGGGGAAATAGTGGACAGAATATAGCTAATGGGAAACAAATGGGGAATAGTTCAAATATTCATTCTGTATGTGTGATATTCAGAATGAATTCGTAGAGTTGTAGCAATGTTATAGCATACATGACAACCCACGATTTGATATTTTCTTCCTTGGTATTCAACATTAACTTTTATTTTTAGGATATGCAATACCTCATGCCATTAAAAGACTAGAATTGGCTGGTCGTGACTTGACAGCTTATTTACAAAAGATTCTAGGTGAACGAGGATACAATTTTGCCACTCCATGTAAGTGTAAATGTATAATTCTTATCTCATATATAAAGGATACAGCTTTATCAGTCCATGTAAGTGTTAATGTATAATTCTTATCTCATAGAGGATACAGCTTTATCAGTCCATGTAAGTGTTAATGTATAATTCTTATCTCATAGAGGATACAGCTTTATCAGTTGATGTAAGTGTTAATGTATAATTCTTATCTCATAGAGGATACAGCTTTATCAGTTGATGTAAGTGTTAATGTATAATTCTTATCTCATAGAGGATACAGCTTTATCAGTTCATGTAAGTGTTAATGCATAATTCTAATCTCATAGAGGATACAGCTTTATCAGTTCATGTAAGTGTTAATGTATAATTCTTATCTCATAGAGGATACAGCTTTATCAGTTGATGTAAGTGTTAATGTATAATTCTTATCTCATAGAGGATACAGCTTTATCAGTTCATGTAAGTGTTAATGCATAATTCTAATCTCATAGAGGATACAGCTTTATCAGTTCATGTAAGTGTTAATGTATAATTCTTATCTCATAGAGGATACAGCTTTATCAGTACATGTAAGTGTTAATGTATAATTCTTATCTCATAGAGAATACAACTTTACCAGTACATTTATGTATATAACAAACAAAGTTCATGAATTATTGACTTTATCTGATAAAGTAGCAAAGTAATAAATACATTTAATTGTAAGAGAAATGCTTGATGCTAAATTATTATTAATTTTAGCTTTATCGCGCAATCATTATTGATGATGCCTTTATTTAGCTTGTTCATTAGATGACATCAAACTGAATCATAACATAATGTCTTATTATTATTATTATAGTTGAAATAGAAATAGTTCGAGATATGAAAGAAACGATGTGCTATGTTGCTCTCGACTTTGAACAAGAGCTTGATATGTCCTCTAAGTCTTCTACAGTAGAAAAATCCTATGAATTACCAGAAGGTACTCTTTTTAATATTGGTAACGAGAGATTTAGATGTCCAGAAGTCCTCTTCCAACCATCACTTACTGGTAAGTTAGCTATATATAGGTCTGACTTGTTCTGATTTCATAAGTACAATTTTTCCAAGTATTTCCCCCCTCATATCTCAAATTCTGAAAATGTAAAATGCATATACTAGTATATCACTCCATTGTCCAAAGAGCAATGATTTTTAACCAATGGATTCTACCTTCCTAGCTAGTAGTCAGCTAACAACGAGCATTCATTGACTCTGCTATTATACTGTCGATGTGACCAACATATTCTACTTTCCTAGCTAGTAGTCAGTTTACAACGAGCATTCATTGACTCTGCTATTATACTGTCGATGTGACCAACAGATTTTACCTTCCTAGCTAGTAGTCAGTTAACAACGAGCATTCATTGACTCTGCTATTATACTGTCGATGTGACCAACATATTCTACCTTCCTAGCTAGTAGTCAGTTTACAACGAGCATCCATTGACTCTGCTATTATACTGTCGATGTAACCAACATATTCTACCTTCCTAGCTAGTAGTCAGTTAGCAACGAGCATTCATTGACTCTGCTATTATACTGTCGATGTGACCAACATATTCTACCTTCATAGCTAGTAGTCAGTTAACTACGAGCATACATTGACCCTGCTATTATACTGTCGATGTGACCAACATATTCTACCTTCCTAGCTAGTAGTCAGTTTACAACGAGCATTCATTGACCCTGCTATTGTACTGTCCTTGTGACTAACATATTCTACCTTCCTAGCTAGTAGTCAGTTAACAACGACCATGCATTGACCCTGCTATTGTACTGTCCTTGTGACCAACAGATTCTACCTTCCTAGCTAGTAGTCAGTTAACTACGAGCATTCATTGACCCTGCTATTGTACTGTCTATGTGACCAACATATTTTACCTTCCTAGCTAGTAGTCAGTTAACAACGAGCATTCATTGACCCTGCTATTGTACTGTCGATGTAACCAACATATTTTACCTTCCTAGCTAGTAGTCAGTTAATAACGAGCATTCATTGACCCAGCTATTATACTGTCCATGTGACCAACATATTTTACCTTCCTAAACTAGTAGTCAGTTAACAACGAGCATTCATTGACCCTGCTATTGCACTGTCCTTGTGACCAACAGATTTTACCTTCCTAGTTAGTAGTCAGTTAACAACGAGCATTCATTGACCCTGCTATTGTATTGTCGATGTGACCAACAGATTTCACCTTCCTAGCTAGTAGTCAGTTAATAACAAACATTCATTGACCCTGCTATTGTACTGTTCATGTGACAAACAGATTCTACCTTCCTAGCTATTAGTCAGTTAACAACGAGCATTCATTGACCCTGCTATTGTTTTGTCGATGTGACCAACATATTTCACCTTCCTAGCTATTAGTCAGTTAACCAAGAGCATTCATTGACCCCGCTATTGTACTGTCCATGTGACCAACAGATTTTACCATCCTAGCTAGTAGTCAGTTAACTATGAGCATTCTTTGACCCTGCTATTGTACTGTCGATGTGACCAACAGATTTTACCTTCCTACCTAGTAGTCAGTTAACTACAAACATTCATTGGTCCTGCTATTGTACTGTCTATATGACCAACATATTTCACCTTCCTAGCTAATAATGAGTTAACGACGACCATTCATTGACCCTGCTATTATTTTTTTAGTTGTCATTAATTTTTGTGATAGTATGTGGTCGTTTTTGACTGGAAGCGAATCTGTGCAGATTCATTTGATTGTTTGTTTATATATGTAAATAAGGGTAATAACAAAATTACCGAAATCCGAACAATCTTACAAAGGGAAAGTCAAAACTCATAATTATATAAACAGACAAAATCAGTCAACAACCGGAAAACTGGGAAAACGTAATGATCCTGACTTGGTACAGGCATATCTAAAGAAATGGTGGGTTGAATCAGAATTTAAAGCGCCAAACCTCCCGCTTTCATTACGGTTAAAAGGTTCCGGCTGTCACTATAACAGTATTTATAACAATACTGGAACAAAATAGGTAAAATAGTTGTCAAAGCAGTACCAAATTCAGTGAAGTAAATGTCAAAGACACTTTTACGTCACACATTGATAACAAAATATCTTTGACATTTTTGTTGACTTCCTTAACTTTATACATTTTCACTATATGAAAGTGCACTGCTTATTATCGTCTCTGGGTATCGGAATATAAACTTTTTAAGAGATCGAATAAGGCGAATCTTTTTATAGCCCTGGTCCAGTAGCCTGTTTCTCAGATGAAGATGACGTTTCAGGAAATCAGAATAATTGCTACTGGCCCTTGCATAGCGAATCAATTGCGAGATTTAAACACCATATGCAGGAGAAGCTGGTATATTGCTGCACATATTTGGAAAATTTATTTTTAAATTTAACTACTGTGAAAGCTAAGTTTTTATGAAATATATAAAGGTTTTAATATTTTGTGGATTGCAAAGTATTATACGTTGCTATGTTATTTGATTTTTGTAAGCTTTCATAACTTAAAGTATCAGAATATTTAATGTTGTTTTTTTTCGTTGTACAATGTAGAAATGGAAGCATCAGGTATCCATGAGATGATACACAACTCTATAATGAGAACTAGCATAGATATCAGAGGTGATCTTTATAACAACATTGTGTTGTCTGGAGGATCTACCATGTATCCAGGTTGGTATTAAAACTCAAATTTCAAATTCAAGCAAATAAATTGTGGGGAAATTCATAAAAACGTCGATATCTGATTTCGTGCACACGGACACGTTTCTGAAACAACCTTTATCAGATACGCCCATTGTCAAAAGATTGGGAAACCAAATAATTTAAAAGTCTTTTGGAGTAAGAAAAGATAGAAAACAGACGTAACTATGGTGCTCTAGCTAAAACAAATGTCAATGGTTTTTATGTGGACACCATGTATTTATATTTAAAGTAAATTCATTCTATTTATAGGTATATCTGATCGTTTAAAGAAAGAACTAGATGCCATTATACCTAATTCGATGAAGACGAAAATCATCGCTCCACCAGAGAGAAAGTACTCGGCATGGATTGGTGGATCTATTCTAGCATCTTCATCATCATTTGAAAATATGTGGATCTCAAAGGAGGAATATAACGAGTGTGGACCTTCAATAGTACACAGGAAATGTTTCTAAGTGATATTTTGATATTTGTAAATCTCTTGTTATTGTGCAATATGATACAACGTGTCTTTCATGGGGTTTATCTAGCTATTTTATTTAAAGCTACACTGATAATGATCTGACGGTGGACATGTATTGTTTATCTTGACGTCTGACATGTAGGATTATTGTTTCAGATTTGGCTGATACAAATCTAATGTCATAACTAATAGACGTTTATATGACTTTTGAAAACAATGAATGATTTTTCTTCCCGTTTTTTATTAAATGACAGTTGAGAATTCAAGATTGTGTTAGGGGTAGCAAAATTACAAGAGAAATAAGTGGTGGATTTAGTCTTCTATATATAATGTACATATTTTCATCGTTTTCGTCGGCTACTTTCATCGTGATATTTGTTTCTTAGAAGCCATTTGAGCGGTTTGTATGATTGTGGTTAATGCATTTATCTACCGTCATTGTTTAATTTAATTGTAAATATTTTCATATATAATTTGTTATTTTTGCTATCAGATTTTCTACATTTGTTATTTTTGTTATCAGATTTTATACATTGGTTATTTATTATTAAACTAGTAATACATTCAAACTGTTTTATTTTATATCTGTTTTCTGCGTATAATGACAAAATTAGTGTCTTCAATCTGAGTCTTGTGTGTTCAAAGATACCAGTGTCTGTGGATTGTACACTCATGGTTGGCCTTTCTATTTTCTCTAACCTTTAATTACTGCTTAACCTACCGGGGCACCTCAGTTCACCCCCGGTTTTTAGTGGGGTTCGTGTTACTCGATCTTTAGTTTTATGTATATGTTTTGTAGATCGTTGTTTGTCCTTTTGTCCTTTTTCTTTTGGCCATTGTGTTGTCTATTCTTCTTCAATAAATGGATTCTGATTACCCCTTTGGTATCTTCAAACTCTTCTTACAATAGATATGAAGGACAAGAGCAAGGTACACCAGGATGAAGATAGCAAAACTGTAAAAAGATTGGGTTATAGCTTTCAGTTAGTGACTATGACAGTTCTTTCTGTTCAGCTCAATTCGATATTAGAATAGTAACTATGTTTCTCTTCCACATGAGCACATATACTGGGATGTGTTCAAAGCAATAAATAATAAAAGCGAACAACATCTTGATCTATTTCTACTCATGAATTTGTAGATTACATAGTTCAAAACTAAATATCGTATCTTGACCACCTTTAAGGTCAAAAAGTTAAATTTCATATTCGAAATATTGGGGCCGTCGTGGTTGTGATCGTATGGTTGTTGGATTGATAACTACCTATGCAATCAGTGCCTATCACCACTAAAGTTGTGCGAGTTGGAGCTCCGTTCATGGCGAGGTGTACTCGTTACAACATTATGTGATAAAGTTTTCTCCTGGTACTCCCGTTTTCTCCACCAATAAAATTGACCGCCACGATATAACTGATATATTGTTGAAAGTGGTGTTAAACACCATAAACCAAACCAAACATATATGAACTTGCAATCCTTGCTGGTTTTCCACTTGCAATTATTATCATTTTTTATATTGGTATTCCGATCCCTTTTAGATCCAGATTGGTAATAGTGGAAATCTTGGTAGAATCTCGGAGGTGATGTGTTGGTCGGTTATGGGTTATGGTATTTAACGCCACTTTCAACAGTATTTCAGCTGTACCGTGGTGGTCAGTTTTATTGGTGGAGGAAACCGGAGTACCTGGAGAAAACCCCCGACTTTCCACCGCAAGTCACTGACCCACTTTATCACATAATGTTGTATCGAATACACCTCGACATGAGAGTGATTCGAACACACAATGTCAGTGGTGAAAGGCACTGATTGCATAGGTAGTCTTAAATCCAATTACCATACGACACATACATGATGTGTGACAGACCGTTGTAGTACAAAGTACAGATATTAACTAGTTTTTAACAGCAAGCTTCATAGTCGTACTTTATTAAATATCCAGATATCTTATACACAATGAGAACAATGGCGCTTGACGTTAGATGAATGACATATTGTATAAATGTTTGGCCTTTTTTGTTAATTATATCATACTTTTTTGTTGTGATGATAAAACAAATATCAAATATTACAAATCCTTTACATGTTGTAAGATATATTAATCCATTGTTCGTGCTTTACATTCATCTTGGCAGGTATATAGACACAGCATATACAAAAGGGCTAAACTTGATTTAATCGTATTCGGCAGATATTTTAATCAAACCTTTAATTTAATTTTACATTGGTTTGTTTTCTTAAGATGGATTTTAAAATTTACTTATCATAAGATAAACAAGACTGTGTTAGAAGTTTCTATTGATGATTGTAGGGTTACATTGATAGTAACTATTACAGTAATAATGTAATAATCATTAATCAAATAATACCGTATTTATAAGAAAAAAAATCTACAACTAAGATATTTACAACAATTTACTAAGATGGAATGCTTGGGCACATAAAACTAGTTTATCTCCGCCACTTTTGTACAGGTACATTGATAGTAACTATTAGAGTTTTAATAAAATAAGCATTAATCAAATAATACCGCAAGTCACTGACAAACTTTATAACATAATGTTGTATCAAATACAACTCGCCATGAACGGGATTCGAACTGACTGGATAGGTAGTTATAAATCCAAGCACCACACGATCACGACCACGGCGGCCCCTAAAAAATTTAATAAAAAGAAAGAAAAAGAAAAAAAGAAGACTTTACAAGGAATTGTCCATTTAATCTACAAACTAATTAGCGATGTTTCAGAAATATAAATATTTATTTCTTTAAGATATTAATGCAGACTTGTGACATCACAATTGAACATTCTAAAGTACAACATTTCAAAACATTAAGTGTTTGTCAATAATAACATACACACAGGACAAAGATTAGAAGAAGTTCATTGTCCTTTGTCCTTGACTGTTGGAACAAAGTTATTCAACTTTTTTAGAAGTTGATGTATTTAACAAGCAATTCGTCTTATGTCTAATCTTATGTAAATACGATAATCCAATACAACTGCTCCTAAACATACACAATATTTATATTTACAAACTTGGCAGTTCGTATTGTTTTGAATTTTGAAGTTTGGTTTTAGATATCCTGTTTATTCCCTTTGGTATTCTTGCTCCAGAAGACTTTTGATTATTTGACTTTCCGATCTTTTGACCTTGAGAGTAGCTGACCTTGAGAGTAGCTGATGAAGGTTATGCATTAAATTAAATATCTAGGTTGTTTTATTATTGTTCGTGTTATCTCATTTCATAGAGAGGGGGAATCGGTCACATAGTTCATTTTCTTATATCTTCAAACTTTTATCACTCACTTAGCTCTCGGTACACTGTTGCACATAGACCTGATCTCAGCCATATTTTTGTGTTCCTTCCCTGCTTTCTTGTCTGCTTCTATATACCCATGATAGCTTCATATCTCTCTCTCTCTCTCTCTCTCTCTCTCTCTCTCTCTCTCCGTCTGTCTCCTCTCTGTCTCATTCCTTCAGGTTTCCACCTGAGAGCAGCTTTAGCACGATGAATCATTTCCATTATCTTGACATGCCCTATTGAACTCCATCGATCGACGCCGATTCATTTCTAGTACTGGGATAAGACAGACAATATAGTCATTGCTGGATGATATGAACTTTCCAGGTGGTTTTTGGTTGGGTTCGTGTTTCTCGATCTTTAGTTATATGTGTATGTTTTGTATATCGTTGCTTGTCCTTTTGTCCTTTTTTTTGCTATTGTTCTGTCTGTTCTTCGATTTACGGCTTCTGGTTACCCCTTTGGTATCTTCAAACTCTTCTTTTGTCTGGTATCAAGAAATAAGATATAGATGCAAAAATAAAAAAAAACAACGAAAGATAGAAACCAATGCAACATATATAATGAGTGAGTGATTGTTGTTTAACGCCACATGATCAATTTTTCAGCCTAATCATGGCGAGAATAAGCTATATTTGATGAGATGATAATGATGTCCGCTTTGTACTAGACCAACACTCTTAACTGGATTTTAATAGCTCACTTAAACAACAGTCCACGGGTAGACATGTTGCTCCACTCGGACAATTTTGATTCCGAGCCAACCAGTCTTTACTATTACTCTTTAAAGCTGAGAAACAACAAATAACAATTTTATAGTCTTTAGCTTGACCCGATCTGGGCATGATCTACTACACCCGAGGAGAGTACGCTTACTATTACATCACAGATGCGGTCTGCATACGGGCCTCATTTTTACTGATAAATATATCATCTACATTTCTTTAACTGAATGAAATCGCACTCAAGATTATATCATTACTTATAGAATGTAGCAAAAACTCCATGAAGAAAACTCTTTTCTTTTCTTGATTTAAATTTTCTTTTTATATATCTTTATTCTCATACAGCCAAATACAATGGAACAGAGAAAAATAACAACATAATAATAACATAACAAGACTATTTACAAAATATACATAGGTTAAGGAACAACAGCCAGGAGTACAAAAGACCTTATTGATATGTTTAATAAATATACATAATTTTCGTAGCAGCGATTGTTTTTTGGTAGATAGAAGTTCAAAAAATTTGACAACATTATGTCTTTTCATAAAATATTTTGGAAAAAGCTGCTTGCGTTTTTCGTTTAAAGAGGAACACTGTAAAACATAGTGGTATTCATCGCCTAATTTCTGACAATTACATAAATTATAGTATCAATATTTCTCCATCTACCGGTTTCGGTTTCAATCGGTAGATAGTGATTTGTTGTTCTAAATCTACACAGTCTGATTGCATCACCTATATTTAAAATATTGAAATATTCCTGGAATTCGAATTAGGTTTTAAAAATCCTGTAATTTAATGCTTTTGAAGAATCTGACAGAGATCTTTGCCAATTCGGTACAAACTGATCTAACAATCGCTGTTTAACAACACATTTTAACCATTCTTTATTATTAACATTTTCTGTTTCCCATATATATGGAGATTCACACTCATTTAGAATTGTTCTGATAAAATAAACCCAGTTTAAATTAGCATCACCATTTTCATTCAAATTTCTAGAAAGCCTATAAAATAAATTTGAAAATGTAAAATGAACTCGTTCTAGTATTTCATTTTTGCCAAATCTCCAGACCTCGCAACCATATAAGAGAATAGGTTTTATCATTTTATCAAAGAGATCTAGCTGTATTTTCACCGATAATTTATATAATCTTCCCATTTTAAGAACTTCGTACATTGCCTTAAGCGCTTTGTCAGCAAGATGCTTTTTAGTAACATCAAAATTACATGTTTTTGTAAAAATTACCCCTAAATAATTGAATTGTTTGACTATTTCGACATCAACGTTTTCATAGGTGAATTTGAGATTTTGTCGTAGTTTTCCAAATCCAAATACCATTATTTTTGTTTTGTACACATTCACCTTCATTTTCCAATTGTCACAATATTCACCAAAAGCATTTAATTGTACTTGAAGATCTTCAGCTGATTCAGCTAATAAAATTGTGTCATCGGCATATAACATTACAAATATATTTAGATAAATTTCAAGTTCAGTTTCGAACTCGTCTGTGATACTTTTTAAACCAACTATATCTTTTGTCAGCAAAAATTCTTCTAGATCGTTAAGAAATATTGGAAAAAGAAAAGATTGACAGTTTTCCCCTTGTCTAACTCCAATTTCACAATTAAAATATCCTGTAGTGTGATTGTTATATATGAGATACATGACTTAACACTGGTATACATATTGAATATAACATTATGCATTTTACCATTTATGTTGTTAAGCAACAATTTGTGAAAAAGACCAGACCATCTCTCCATACTCTGTCAAAGGCTTTTTCAAAATCAATAAATGCAGAATATAA
This sequence comes from Bathymodiolus brooksi, assembly GCA_963680875.1. NCBI lineage: Eukaryota > Metazoa > Mollusca > Bivalvia > Mytilida > Modiolidae > Bathymodiolus > Bathymodiolus brooksi. The sequence goes on along the minus strand of OY804582.1, from coordinate 82,749,063 downwards.
TTTCTTCTTTTTTGACTTTAAGATTTGAAATAGTGTAAATATAGAGAAAATATTATCTAGTGTTGAGTAACTTTGTCTGAAACCACTTTGATTTTCTTAAAATATCATGAATTCTTCAGTATGCTCATTTAATCTTGCATTCAGTATTGCAGTAAACAGTTTCCCCAAACAACTAACTATTGTGATTGGTCTATAATTCTCTGGGTTTTTAACATCCCCTTTGTTTTTATAAATTGGTTTAATAATCCCATTTAACCAACTTTGAGGTAATATATCTGTGTCAAATATTATATTAAAAAGTTTTTCATAAATATGAATGAAACGATTTGATGTGGATTCAATGTACTCATTTATAATTTCATCTTCCCCACAAGCTTTATTATTCTTTAATTCTTTTATACATTTGAAACTTCCATTCTGAGAAATATACCCATTAATATGTACATTAGAGTCATTTGGAAGTTCATTTTGTAGTGTCGTTGACTGTTGTTCATCGGGTCCTTTCGTATTTAAATCTTTAGAAAATTCATATAAGGTATTGATTTCAATATTTGGTTGTTGTTTTCTCTTATGTCCACCTAATATTTTCCAGAAATGTTTGGGATTATCTCTTGTCTGAATTTTTTTTACAGTAAATTTTATACTTTTCATCCATAACTTTCTTATAACCCTTTTCATCATCGATCATAATTCTAAGTACACTACATGTAAAAATTTAATTTAGGTTTGCCAAAGTCTATTTAATCCTTAATTCATCGTTTAATTCGTAATATCAATTTTGATTGATTTTCATAAACTATTTAAATCAGTTATGTATTCGCTCTGTTGAAGCTGAAAATTAAATTTGAACCCTTTACATACTAATTGACGCGATTTATGCTTTAAACAGGGGAATACGGTATATGTTGTTAGGCCTGAACAAATAGTATTGTTTACTGATAAATATGAAAAATCTTAATCTTTTAGACTGGCTACTACAAATTTAATCTTAAGTTAATAAATAGATTTACTGTTGATATTCCATTGATCAAAAGATCATATTCTCAAGTGCCTTGTAAAAACAAAATATTTTCATAGTGCCTTGTCTAAACTGGTTAAATAATAGGTTGAAATGTAAACTGGATACTAGTAGAATTATCAGTGAATTTGATAGTTTATTGGTTTTATTGGACTATTTGTGTGTTTATCATTATTTATTACAGTTTTAGGGGGTAAGTAAAATGATAATTATAAGGTGTAAATGATACTTCTAATTTAATTAATATTGGAATGTATTTAATTTATATTGTTTGTTTGTGTTTACTTAAAATTTATTTCATATCAAAAATAAATGTCGGTATAGAAAAGAAGTCTTAGTTCAGGTATCCAATCTTGTGGCCACAATAACCTCGCCTAGCAATAGTCAGGCGGCTGTCAAATTTGTGCACCGTTTATTATCATCACCATCATCATTATTATTATTATTATTATTATTATTATTATTATTATTATTATTATTATTATTATTATTATTATTATCATTATTATTATTATTATTATTATTATTATTATTGATAATAATAATAATATCTATCACCAAATTGACTTGAATGTATTCTTTTTCTAACTTGTACATATTGTTAGCAGAGGCGGATCCAGGATTTAAAGTTAGAGGGGGGGGGGGGGGGGCGCACTTAAAAAAAATTGCGCCGAGCGGAGGGAGGCGCGAACATTTTTGGGGTATTTCGTGTGAAAAAATCACGATTTTACGCCAAAAAATCATATTTTTTCCAATTTTAGGGGAGGGGAGGGGGGGGGGGCGGTGGGTGCCTCCCCCCTGAATCTGTCCCTGGTTAGGGTCACTTTCCAATTTCAGATACTATTTCCTACATATATTTGGGTCCACAGAACTAGTTTAACCCGTTACCAGCCAGGAAATTGAGGGGGCATGTATTTGTGTGTTAGGGGGTGTTGATTTTGTCTCTTACTACGATTTTTCAAATTAATTCTGGAACTGTTCCGACAGGACAAGGCGGTATTTAAAAAAAAAATAACTTTTTTTATATTATTATTATTATTGATGTTTATATCCAAACTGTCCTGCGTATGTTCTTTTTTCGAACACTGTCTTGTAGTATGTCCAAATTGATTTGTATGTATTCTTGTTCGAACGCTGTACACATCGTTAGGGTCACTTTACAATTTCAAATATTATTTTCTCTCTATATATTCAATTCAAGTTAAATATGATATCAAAAGTTTGTGATTTTGTAGCTCTAAATATAAGAGTCTTCGTGACAAGTGATGTAAAGAGGTAAACATTACAATTCAGAATCATTGGTCTTTAAAACCAATGTTTATTTTCCTTCCTTTAAGAGTAAACATGGTCTGTTTATATATTCCCTTATACAGATGCCCCTTTCATACAATGTAAACATATTGTTTTATGTGTTTTTTGTTTACATGATTTAATATATTATAAGTCTTTACAATGCTGTGTATACGGTCTTTTATACTGGTCTTTCGTTGTGGTTATAATAATTTGTGCGAAAAAGGGTGGCATTTGAGTTACACACCGACACCGACTCACAAATTGTTTTTGTTTTATTCATCAGCAAATCATTATTTTTACTTTTATGTTCAAGATCTTTATCTATATTTTAGAAGAAGCGTACTTTATGTCATCGGTATATTATCGTATCAAATGTCTTAAAAATACACGCACGTTATTTACTCCATTTTTTAAAGATAACGCCTTGGAAGCTTTATAAATAAATGCTAAAATTAAACATGGGAAGAAAAAAAAAAGAAAGATTGGATAGACAAAGTAATGAAATAATTCTATTTATTAAAGGGGGTCATGGTGGTCTTGTGGTTAATGCGATAAATCGTCTATTCTACCAATTATGTTTTGCACCAACTGAATCATGCATAGATTTGTATTCATTTCACCACGGGGTGTGCTCGATTTGTACACTACACCAGAGTTTACCAAGATATTTGCCGACATCTGATGGTTTTATCCAGGAAGTTCAGCTTCATCTGCCAATAAAAACGAGTGCTAAATTGTTGAAAGTGATGTAACAGAACATACATTTTAATCAACTAATTAGCATTTGAAAAATTATATAGAGGCGTAGTGGTGGACTGGACAGGGGGTGTTAAGAGTGGACCGGATAGTTTTCAGTTTTCAAAACTGTCAAGTCAAAAAAAGCACTCTGGGTTTCAAGCATTACAGTGATATCCTTCGAAATACGTTAACTGGACATATTAGCTTCCATGTTAATAATTCAGTTTTGTCTTCAATTTTCCCCCGATTTTTTTTTTTATTTTTTATTTTTTTTATCTATTATTTTGAAAAATGCATGATTTTCTTTTCTGACTCCCAACTCTTCAATGGTTTATCTTAATATTCATGTCAATCTTAAAATCCGAACACCAGATTTAAAATATGAATTTTTAATTACAATGGGTATCAATAGTTCTCATTTCTTACTAGATTAAATCGTTTTATAATTAATTAAAATTGTTTCACAAAATGTGCTACAATTTCTTGTAATTTGATTTCGGCTTAACTTATTATACAAATGAAAACTCAACTGGCCGTATCAGCCCATATGAAATCCATGAAATTATCAATATATATTAATCCCTAATTGTATATACATGTATGTCTTGTCAATTATTTATTTTCATTGAGAAATGTAATTATCTGGCTTATCTAGATCACATTCAAGTCAATACTCGCAGGCCAGTTCTGAAAAAAAGATTATCTATAAGGTAGACATATAGGTTTATGGCTTATGGTGCTTAACGCCACTTTCAACAATATTTCAGTTATATCGTGGCGGTCAGTTTTATTGGTGGAGGAAACCGGAGTATTCTTAGAAAACCATCAACCTGTCGCAAGTCACTGACAAACATTATCACATAATGTTGTATTGAGTACACCTCACCATCAACGAGATTATCTATAAGGTAGACATAAAACTGACCAAGTCTTCAAGACTTGTTTGTAACTTGGTTTGAATATATTTCTATAAACACAACTAAGAACAAATTGAAGATATCGTTAATCGAAAAACAGACAATACAATGGCCAAAGAAAAACAGACAATACAATGGCTAAAGAAAAACAGACAATACAATGGCCAAAGAAAAACAGACAATACAATGGCCAAAGGAAAAAGGACAAAAAGTAAAACAATGATCTACAAAACACTACACAGAAAACTAAAGACACACCCCACAAAAAACCATGGGTGAACTATGTTGCTCCACTAGTGGCACCCGTTGTGTTGCTCTTGTCCAACTTCCTGTGGTATGCAAGTTAGATTGAAGAAGGATGTTTACTCTTGAATGCACAAGGATGCACTCACTATTTTATTGTAATTAAGAAGGGCTGGATTGTGGTCAGTAGGATATTTTTAGCCATATCTTGACTACCAGATTTCATGGGTGGACGTGACTAGACTGCTATGACGTACTGACCAATGAAACGCCGACCATGGTTAAGTGTCAGGAAACCATTACGCTGGGAGTGGGTATTAACGCCACTGCTTTGTCTTGTGATCAGACGTCAACAGTCTTATACAGTCAGCCAAACATACATTAGAAGAAATAGATACATAATTAGTAACATACAGATAAAGATACACGTATTCATCTGCAAATACCGGACAGAAACGTCATCTGTCTGTTCTTTCATGTTAATGATTTGTAGTTTACAGACGACTGGACGTCCGTCGTGGATAAGAAATTCCGTTTCAGCCCCGAGTGCTGATGCTGATGGGAATCTCCAGTCGTATCAAATATGCAAATAAACCAATATATATCAGAAAATATGTGAAAAATGTTCAGTTAACATCGGACTTGGTCTTGTTAATTTTGATAAACATTTTAAATAACTACTTAACCAATTTACACTGAAATTCGGTTGAGGTTGATTTAAAAACACAAGTTTGACACGGTTTTAAAATATCTGCAATTATAATTTATTATCCCTTTTAATGCACATGCACTACACGTGTATCAGCTTACTCTTTTTAAATTTAAAGATTGCATTAATTAAATCAAAAATTTGATAATTGTAAGATAATCATGGGAAATTTCTTTTTAAATATCTCTACCTTAGGTCATTTTATCTTCAAAAGAAACTTACATTTATTTGTATTACATACAACAACATTTTATGAAATAAAAGAGACTTGTTACGACACCCTAATCTAAAGTTAATGTACCAACTTATCCACTTTCTATTGAAATTGAACTTTTCAAGGCGAAATAGGAGTAATTTTTACCGAATAAATCCCTCGTGTTAACTTGTTAGAAATTGAAATTTGATAGAATAAGTATAGATTTGTGACGAGGACAACACTTTCAGTGTCTTTGAAACAATATCTACTTACAATGGGGAATAAGGTAAGATTTCTGTATAATTGAATTTTTATGAGTATATTACAGGGTATATAAAACCACGTGTGTATTTTAGAGGTTAATAGCTTGAATGGTACATTAATAGTCCACTTTTTTGCAATTGATATTTTCTGGTATAAAATATTTTTCAACTCAATTTATTTTCAACTATCGTGTTACCACTATATATATCAGATGATCGATTTATTTTAATTATTTTCTTATTTCGTTTTGTTGTTTGTTTGTTTGTTTTTTTTGTTTTTTATGTTGTTTTTTTTTTTTATAGTTTTTGATAAATTCGTATTCAATCTAAATATTTTAAAATTGTCTGTATTAAATTAATTTCCGATATTTCATACATCTAGGACACGCATATGAAATAGAATTTTGTAATTTTCTTTAAAAAAAAAAAAAACAAGCGAACAAAAAAAAAAATATAACGATATACATTCAAATATTCGTCCAAATAATATTTTAAATATAAAAAAAAATAACACCTGTACTTTTACCTTCAAAATGTTACTTTCGTCAAGTCTGGTTTAAGCCAATATTGTATAAAAGAGTGATTAAAACAAACGTGTTCTGTTCGATTTTAGTTCTAATTGTACGCACCTGCCTATAAACTCTGTTTTTTAGTTGATTAGTGTCTGTTTTTTTAAGTTAATGTTTCAAAGTGAAACGGTAAAATGAAATGAATACTTAATACTATACATAGCATAGAATCAGTTTCATTAATCAATTTCAGTGAAACTGTCTCATCCGAACCTTTTTGGGACTAACATTTGGGTTCGAAATTAAGAAGTGTTCAGATTAGTCTAAACAGGTTAATTTACCAAAGCTTTCCTTAAAGTTCGTTTTATCCAGGATTCTGCTTAGAGAGGTTTCATATATTATCATTAACAGGACGATTTAAAATAGTTCTCGTTGTACTAATTTGTCTGTTAAAAGGCCAAAAACACATGAAAACAGTCGAAAAGGAACTATCACGTAAACAAAACAACTTCATATTTTAAACGTTAATTAAGCTTAAAACATAGCTAAATTCAATGCGAATATAATAGATGGTTCCCATACACCAACTTGTTCTTGTTGATATTTATAGGTTCATGTTATATTTACGTAATTTGTGTTTGTTTGCGTAAAGTGGTGTATATGTGCAAACATTCGGTATCGTTTATTTAAGTGTAGATGTTCTGTATAGTATAGTTGTTCAGTACACCTAGTTCAAAGATTTTGGAATCTGATTTTTGACTTTAAACTTAATTTCAAACAGAAATATTTATTCAAGCTTCTGACACCCAAGGGCAAAGAAAAATATGTTTCGTGATATTTAAAATCAAAACATTTATCTTAAAATTCTAAATTATTTCTTTAAATTCATTGAATGAAATCAATCCGCCATCAAATGTTTTAGATTAATCACCAAGATTATACCGACCTTTAAACTTGTGGTTGTCAAATTTGTCACAATGTCTATGAACATTAATCGTAATCTTATTCTTGTAGACAATCTCTATTTATTAAGTCTAATCTATCTGTACTTTTCTCAAATCTTATGTCTTATTTATGGAACTGTTTCTATGGAAACTCGGCCAACAAAATAACTCATTTAGGTATTATCTCACTGAAAAGTTTGTTGTTTGTTTGTTTGTTTGATGGTGTTTTAAGCCCCTTTCAACAATATTTCAGTTATATCGTAGCGGTCAGTTTTATTGGTGGAAGAAACCAGAGGACCCGGAGAAAACCACCCACCTGTCGCAAATCACTGACAAACTTTATCGCATAATGTTGTACACCTCTCCCTGATCGAGATTCGAACTCACAACATCAGTGGTAACAGGCACTGATTACATAGGTAGTTGTAAATCCAACTAACGTCCACGACGGCCCCTCTCGCTGAAAATGTACTTGCAGTAATTTAGTTAACTGTCAAGAAGTACAGTCTGAATGTTTAAATGTACTCCTGTAAACGTAGGTTTCATGTTAATATTTATGTTGTTGTTAATCTCATGAATATTTTACATTTTTATATCCAAAGTTTCTTTATTTTCGTTTTAGATGATATGTTATAAAAGTAACGATATGGTAATTAAATGCATATCATTTAAAATAATTAAATGACATAATATCGTAAATACATGTATTACCAAACAAATAGAAACTATCAATAGGACGAGGGTAGGTTCCAATTAACCGGTTTAACCCCGTCATATTTTGTGCCTGTCTCAAGCCAGGGCCTGGATTTATATAAGTAATATGCTGTGGTCTTTTTAACGTTCAATGATTTGAGGTAAGTAAGTAAGCTTTATTTAAAACCGTCGTGGTCGTGATTGTATGATAGCTGGATTTACAAATACCGGTTCAATCAATTTCTATCGTTTTAGATGATATATAATAAAAGTAACGGTACGGTAATCAAATGTATATCATTTAATTAAGATAAGTAAGCTTTATTTAAAGTCGTCGTGATCGTGATCGTATGGTAGCTGGATTTACATAAATAAACAGGAAGTGGATGCGGTCGAGTGGTCTAGGACGCTGGAATGTAAGCTAAGCGAATGGTGCTGCAGTGTATCAATGGTGTGGTTTCAAATCCCGTCGAGGGAAGAACAAAAATTTGACAGCTCTAAAATCTAATTCTAACACTGTTTGGTTTAATTTTCAGACGTATATTTATATATATATATACGTCTGAAAATTAAAAACTAAACAGTGTTAGAATTAGATTTTTGAGCTGTCAAATATTTGTTCTTCCCTCGACGGGATTTGAACTCACACCATTGATACATTGCAGCACCATTCGCTTAGCCTTACGTCCAGCGCCCTAAACCACTCGACTACATCCACTCCCTCACTAAAGTCGTGAGTTCGAACCCCGTTCATGGTGAGGTGTACTCGATGCAACATTATGTGATAAAGTTTGTCAGTGACTTCCGACTGGTCGATGGTTTTCGCCAGGTAGTCCGGTTTTCTCAATCAATAAAACTGACCGCCACGATATATCTGAAATATTGTTGGAAGTGGCATTAAACACCACAAAACAAACCTATATCTTATCCAGGGTCGACACATGTAGGTCACCAACACCCGACTTATTATTGACTATATCTGATACACTAACATGTTATAAAATTAGTAAAGAAAGGTAGCATGGGTAATAAAATGTAAAATGTAAAAATATACACACCTTCAGAACAGTTCAAAATCTAATGAAAAAATATAGAAACAGAGAGACAAAATCGATACCTCTAACGCACATGACAGCTGACTTTCTTGGCCTGGCATTAAAAAGTGCCTAGGTTAAACTAGTTTTATAGAGCATAGCCAATGCATCGACAAAGTGAAAAAAATGACGAAATCGTAATAGAGATAGACAAAATCGACACCTCTACGACACACATGACAGTTCACTTTCTTGACTTGGTATTAAGAAGTGCCTGGGTTAAACTAGTTTTATGGATCATAGGCAATGCATCGGCAAAATGAAATTGCGTATCAATGTTTATATATTTTATAAACCAGGTATTGTTATTTCTTTATCACATCAGTGATGCTTCAATATAGTTAAATAACATACGTTATATGTATAGGGTATTATCCTTTTAAAGTTTCTTTTATTTGTACATATACATATTTTATAGTATCTTTTTTTTCTAGGTGTCTAAGTTAATAATAAAATTTGTTCATTCTACGATATAACTGAAATATTGCTAATGTCGGAGTTAAACATCAATCAATCAATCAATCAATCAATCAATCAATCAATCAATCAATCAATCAATCAATCAATCAATCAATCAATCAATCAATCAATCAATCAATCAATCAATCAATCAATCAATCAATCAATCAATCAATCAATCAATCAATCAATCAATCAATCAATCAATCAATCAATCAATCAATCAATCAATCAATCAATCAATCAATCAATCAATCAATCAATCAATCAATCAATCAATCAATCAATCAATCAATCAATCAATCAATCAATCAATCAATCAATCAATCAATCAAGCAAGCAAGCAAGCAAGCAAGCAAGCAAGCAAGCAAGCAAGCAAGCAAGCAAGCAAGCAAGCAAGCAAGCAAGCAATCAATCAATCAATCAATCAATCAATCAATCAATCAATCAATCAATCAATCAATCAATCAATCAATCAATCAATCAATCAATCAATCAATCAATCAATCAATCAATCAGTGATGCTTCATTTTATAAAAATATAATTTAAGTACAAGGAAAAACAAACAAAGGTCTATTGTTTGTCTGACAGTTTGAAAGACACACTTTTAATATTAATATCTTTAGAAATAATTTGTCTACTAACATTAACGAGAAACTCGTGTCACTAAGTAAATTAAATAGAAAATAATTGTTTAATCTTAAAGACAATTTCAGATATTTAAGATACTTTTACCGAAGACCATTCATTTCTATACACTTATTGTGTCAATGCTGTAGTTGGGGAGGTTGACGTTGTTATTTTAACAATGCAATATTTACAGAAAGCTGTATGGATAAAGATGTTAACACAATTCTTAACAATATAATAGTTACAGAAAGCTGGATAAGATGTTAACATTATGGTCAATCAAACAGGATTCCGTGATGTACATTATACAAATGTACTATAAATTCATGTAGTATTTTACGGTCAATAGTTTCCAAAACTACTTTCTTTTGTAATTTAATCCATTCATTTCGTTTTCTTGACGGACATTTAAGATTTATGTTTTGATTTTTATAAGATAATCAAACATTTGCGATATTTAGTTCAATTAAGGCAACATGAATCAAATTTTCTGATAAACATTGAATTTTGCTCGCTCTAATGTACACGTCAATGATACAGAACTTGAATAGGATACCAGACTTCTTTATAAAGACATTTTAGAAACATTTAAGTTAAATTTAATAGTGAAATAAAAAATTACTAAATTGGAGTGGAATGTTGTAAAATACACTGAGGAAAATTGGACGCAATTTATTAAGTAACGAGAATACACATGTAATCTAAAATGTTCACATATTTTTGCCTTTCTGCTTAAAATAAATTTTCTAATGGCAAAGACATTGAAAACGTGATGAAACATGAATATATTACGTCTTACAAATACGCTATAAATTAGGTTGTGACGATACAGTCAAACCTGTATTAAGAGGACACCTTTGGGACAAAGAAAATGTGGTCTTTTAAGACAGGTGATCTCTTAAAAGATGTTCTATTCATATGCAATTTCCTATGTCAGGAGAAGAAAATAGTGACCTTTTAATGCAGGTGACTGCTTAATAGAGGCGACTGTAAGGGCAGATTTGACTATATGTTTCCTAAATATCGGAAAACAGAAAAATAACAACAACTGGCCTATTAATTATTTTTCTCTATTTAACAGGCCATGGCAATGAATTCAAGCCAACAGGAAGTGGATGGTAGAGATACAGACGACGTTGGGAAACAAAATGGAGACGTAAATCAAAATATTGAGTCACAACATAACTCATCTGACACTAAACGAGAGACGCAAACAGTTCAAATAGGGAAACGGAGTGCTACATTGTTTTTGAGTTCAACATCGATCAAGGCTAGACCAAAAGATCTTAAAGATGTTCCAAAATCTACGTCTAGCACGCCTGCTCCAATATCTAGACAAACGTCAAAACGTGAAAAATCTCGAATAATTCCTGAAGAGATGAAGCAATTCAGACCACAAAGAGAGTTTACATTTACAGGTTATGATATAATGGCTGATGGCAAGTATATGTTTTTTCATTTTTATTTTGTTGAAAAATTATATGTCCCATGCTTTCATGACCACGATATCTATTGAAATGTATTCAGTTTAATATGCAGAAAGTTTGAAATGTGTAAATGACATCACGGTAAACGAGTAGAGTGTGTGTGTGTAGTATTTTGTAAATGTCTTTACTGAAAACTTGTGAATTAATGGATGTGTCAACCGGATCAACGACTTTTGATTGCCTCTCCAAATGTATGGAAATTAGGGTAGGGACGAAAATATATATTTGTAGCGGCTACAATGTACATAAAAGAACTTTAGCATGCGGGAAGCGTGGCTCTGTACAAACACGTTACCAACTATGGTCCACGATCAGGCTGTCCGTATTATAACCTGACAACCCAATGGGGAGGACTCTCCCTATCTACCACCGGGGACGCGTTGAACAGCTCTGTGTGCTAAAGATGAGCCATATGAATCTTGATTACTTAGTAACGAGTACCCAATGTTTCCTAAGGATACTAAAGGAGTAATTAAAAGCCGTAAATCGAATGCCAGACAATACAGTGGTCGACATAATTTAAATCGTATTAATGTCTTGGTTTCCCATACGTGATTGATACCCCAAAGAGATTGGAATATCGAAATGTGTTTCGAATTTAAAATCATGTTGACTGTCAATGTCCTTTAAGACATATTGTGCCCGTTCTTTAGTGTTAAATTGATGAACTGTTGCTTTTGCGGAAATACAATGATAAACGCATGCAAGTGAGAGGTAACACAAAAAATAGATAACCACGTTTTTGTTTCTCCCACGGGGCCGATGCCGCTGATGGTGGACTATTAGTCCCGAGTGTATCATTAGTCCAGTAGTTAGTGCTTGGGCACTGACATACTTTTATTAGATATATTTATATTTGAAATTAACAGTTCTTAAATAGCGTAATGTATTAAGATTAAGGTCAATCAATCTCCCTCAGTCACAGGTAACCTGGGTAGAGTTTGGCTATCCTGTTTAGACTCTTTGGTGTACTTGCTCCAATAAACCTTTGACCTTTGAACTATTTGCCTTTCCGTTCTTTTGACCTTGAGCGTACTAGATAAAGGTTATTCGTACACACTAAATTAGATATCTACGTTTTATTCTATCTTTGTCCATTACCCAGACACAATAGAACATTAATAAGTCCATTCTATTTTTGCAACAAAGGACTGAAATGAATTTCACTTAAACATGCTAAATCAGATTAAAACCCTTAACACATGCACAATAAGTTTACAGCTGCATATTAAACAAAACCAACAGAGTAAGTATAATACAGGTGTAATTAATTATCAAAGTAAGTACAGCATAGGTGAAATTAATTATCAAAAAGTTTTTAAAAAACACTTGAGGAATATTTGAAGTGTCATTAGACGTTGTGTTGTCAAGTGAAATATGTCTAAACCTCTTCCTATGAATTGGCACTCTGTTGTGATTCTGGCAAAACAAAGTAAAGAAAATCTAATTCTGTCGCCAATTACAGTTTTTAAGTATATGTTTTCTTTATGTATAAATCTTCTTAACCAGATTAATTGATATCTGTGAGACTAGTTAGTTGTAATTCTCATGATTGTGTCATAGTTTAGCTTAAAGGCTTGCACACTCGTTATATATTTTTTTCTAAATGAGATTTTCGTTCATTACATGGAAATATTTTAAAACGCAGTATATTTTTAATGTCGAAGTCGAAAAAGAAACATATTAAGCCTAAAAAGAGTACTATATTTTTAACTGAAGGTAAGCCATATCTATCTTTTTTTATTTGATGGTCTTTATCGTTCTGCTGAAGCTGCTTTCAAAAGATGTCTGTCAAGTAGCTTGTGTTATATGAGCTTTTTGTTCTTTTGTTTGTTTGTTTGTTTGTTTGTTTGTTTGTTTGTTTGTTTGTTTGTTTGTTTGTTTGTTTGTTTGTTTTGTATTTACTGTTAGTACTGTTGTTTTGATTTCGGATTGTTCTTTCTTTTCACAGAAATCTCTACCTTCTTATAGTAAAATACAGATAAAATGTCTCTGCTTGCAATTGCTGGTTCATAATCAAAATGGTCACTTTGAAGTTCCCTTATTCAAAATAAAATAAAAGCAAAGTTTGATTTATTAACCGTCTTTCTCTAATAATAATAATAAAATAAATATTTAGAAAAACGTAGATATTTAATTTAGTGCGCACGTCGCGGTTCACACTCGTAGTCAAAAGATTGGAAAGCCAAATAAAATAAGATATGTGGGAGCAATAAAACCAAAATAATTTGCCAGTATATTTTGTCTTGTTGTGTAATTGTTCAGTATTGTCTGTAGTGTCTGTAAAAAATGAAAATTACAACAAAAAAAAACAAAAAACAAAAACAAATAAAAAAAATAAAACCAAAGGGCATAAACAGAATAACTAAAATCTGCTCAGGTCACCTGTGTTTGAGGGAGGAGATCCTTTGTTGTAATAATAATTACATTATTTAGGAAACTGTAAATTTCGATCAAAAAATCTAATAAACAATGTAATTTGTTGTCACTCAAACGTGGGAAATAAAAAACGTAAAATTATATGAAGCCACGTCTATATTTTAAAAATGGCGCCATAGACATGAAAACTGGTCATGTTCTGCATAATTATTGGAAGAAATATTTTGAAATATTACAGTAAAAAAAACCCAAAAAGCATAGCTATCAAACTTATTGCGCACAACGCGATTCTGGAATAACATTTCTCAGGTGCAAAAAACGGCTAAGGTCATCTATGTCTGAAGGAGGAGAGCCTTAGCTATGTAAGGTCATCTATGTCTGAAGGAGGAGAGCCTTAGTTATGTAAGGTCATCTATGTCTGAAGGAGGAGAGCCTTTGTTATGTAATTACATTATTTAGGTCATCTATGTCTGAAGGAGGAGAGCCTTTGTTATGTAATTACATTATTTAGGTCATCTATGTCTGAAGGAGGAGAGCCTTAGCTATGTAAGGTCATCTATGTCTGAAGGAGGAGAGCCTTAGTTATGCAATAACATTATTTAGGTCATCTATGTCTGAAGGAGGAGAGCCTTTGCTATGTAATTACATTATTTAGGTCATCTATGTCTGAAGGAGGAGAGCCTTTGTTCTGTAATTACATTATTTAGGTCATCTATATCTGAAGGAGGAGAGCCTTAGTTATGTAATTACATTATTTAGGTCATCTATGTCTGAAGGAGGAGAGCCTTAGTTATGTAATTACATTATTTAGGTCATCTATGTCTGAAGGAGGAGAGCCTTAGTTATGTAATTACATTATTTAGGTCATCTATGTCTGAAGGAGGAGAGCCTTAGTTATGTAATTACATTATTTAGGTCATCTATGTCTGAAGGAGGAGAGCCTTAGTTATGTAATTACATTATTTAGGTCATCTATGTCTGAAGGAGGAGAGCCTTTGTTATGTAATTACATTATTTAGGTCATCTATGTCTGAAGGAGGAGAGCCTTAGTTATGTAATTACATTATTTAGGTCATCTATGTCTGAAGGAGGAGAGCCTTAGTTATGTAATTACATTATTTAGGAACTGTAAATCTTAGTAATAAATATATCTAATAAACCATGTCAGTTTTGACAAATCCGCTATTTCGTATTGAATCAAAAAAATGCATTTTGATGACATGAACATTTCTGCTATCTATATCTTTAAAGCTTGTACAAAAATGCATTATGGAAGGTTTTATGATGTCATTTAATGTCAAAATTGGCATTAGTGGGGTTCGTTTACTCGATTTTTAGTTTTATGTGTATGTTTTGTAGATCGTTGTTTGTCCTTTTGTCCTTTTTTCTTTTGGCCATTGTTTTGTCTGTCTTTGATTTACGAGTATCTTCACACTTTTGGCCATTGTTTAGTCTGTCCTACGATTTACGGATTCTGATTACACCTTTGGTATCTTCAAACTCTTCTAACCATTTATGGGAATATTGTCCTTCTAACCAGTAAACAATTATCACATTGTGTAGATTTACAATTAATATGCTGTGATGAAAAAGTAGATATACAACTTTGCTTAGTGCGCGCGACGCCTCTCTAAAAAAAAAACCTTCATCAGCTAAATTCATCATACGCTAAATATCGAAAGACATGTACCCTTTCCATCAATTGATGAGCTTACAATTGTAATTTCCTATTATTTCATAAATATAACTTGTCAAAGTAAAATGAATTTTTAAGCATCTTAGATAAAATGTTGAAGTATAGGCGAGGTATATTGTATATCTAAATAATTTGAAAAATTATGAAAACAAATGAACTTGTTGACGTTTTGCTTTGCATGACTTGTAAGTATATTTAGAGCTTAAGATTTCAACAGGATAATGAATTTTTTTAATTTTTGAAAGAGTAACAGTGCAAAGGTTTTAAAGAGATGTGAGAGTGCGAAAAAAAAATTCATAAAAAATAAATTTTTCGGCATATCTATCATACTAAATAGTATTTATATTTGTATTAGATGAGTGCATTATTCTCGTGAAATAAACCTCTTTCTAGCTTTAGCCGCTGTGCCAATTGATGCAGATAGGCCATTGAACTTACACCCAAACTGTTTTATAAAATACTATAAGACGAATTTCCTATATATTGTATATGTATATAAGTATTACACTTTATTACGTATAATTTTATATGCTATGCATTTTGATATAAACGAGCGCCATTAAAATTCGTGAATGATCATGCACATGCATTTAAACTATTGCGGTTTGTTATTTAATCTTTAATTTTAAATTATAACGACTCATTACACAGATTAGTTAGCGATCAATTGATTAATCTTATAGTTAGAAGTTCACCTATAGTCTGATATCAAAACGACCAAGAGTGGTCGTCGTGGTCGTAATCGTATGGTAGTTGGATTTACAACTACCTGTGCAATTAGTGCCTATCACTATTAATGTTGTGAGTTCCAACCCCGTTCGATATAACATTATGTAATAAAGTTTGTCAGTAACTTGTGACAGGTCGGTGGTTTACTCCGGTTTCCTCCACCAATAAAACTGATCGCCACAATAAACTGAAATATTGTTGAAAGTGGCGTTAAACACCATAATCCAAACCTAAAGTGACTAGGATTAATAGCATTGGTGCTTGACGATCAAATCAATGAGAAAGGCAAGACTACTAATGATGCCAGGCTAAACCCCTTTCAAATCACCAGATAAGAACGACAAGCAACCGATGGAAACCTAGGTACACAAATAACACGTGCAATAAAACCGATAGATAGGAACCTAGTGGTCATCTGTTACTTATATCTGTCATAATGCTTATCATAAACCGACCAATAAATATCAGGGACGTAGGAGCCGGGCGTAAGGGAGCATGTGATCCCCCACTTTCAAAATGGGGGGGGGATATGATTTGGTTGGAAACATTTGCAGGTAGAGCAATGGGTGAAAAACAAATAGAAGTTTTTTTGTTCATTTAGTTTGAATATGATATTCTTTACGTATACATGTTTTTAAGATGGTATTAGTGCATACCGATATGATTTAATATACAATATAACTCAATAGAAACTGTCTTCGAATAAAAACGTAGATTTCAAAGTTAGTGCACACACCGCTTTCTCAATTTAACCTTTATCAGATACACTCAAAATCAAAAGATTGGAAAGCCAAATAATTTAAATGTCTTTGAGAAAAAGAGAACCAAAGGGCTCCAACAGGATAACCAAAATAGTCAAAATCTATCTATGTGGGGGATGAACGCTCATAATCAAAAGATTGGAAAGCCAAATAATTTAAAAGTCCTTGAGAAAAAGAGAACCAACGTACATAAACAGGACAGACATGATCGGCTAGGCTCTCATATACCCGAGGAAGGAGAACCTTAATTTTAATAATGATTCCATAAATTAGGAGCTATAAATTTCGATAAACAATAGATATAATTATAGCTATGCAAGTATATATTTTATTGAAAGTTGTTCATTGCAATTTTATATGTATATTTTTCATTTTTAGTTGGACTACCAGAAGAGTTCTCAGACGACGAAGACGATGACTTCGAAACACGACAGCTTAAAAATGCATACCTACAAACATGTGAAATGTTGGGTGTTATTCCAGCAAGTTCCTTTAAAAGACAAATGTCCACGAGGGCCATTTGTATGAAAAGTCATCCGTCTGGTCCTGATGGCGCCAGAGCAATGGCGATAGCATTAGTGGTAAGTAATGGTACCATATCTGTGTCTGGATCGTAGTGGTAAATAACCTAATATAAATCAAGTCATAAGTGCTTCTAGAAGAATGGCTATATCATTAGGGTATAATATATATGTTTAAAATGTCCAAAGAGTGGTGTCATTAGTGGTTATTTTATTTTAAACTTATTTTAATTGTCAAAGAAACAAAAACAACAAAAAAATACAAGCCAAATGGAAACTTATGAAGTGTCTTATAGTAAGTTACCATACATATATTTCACTAGCAATTCAGTAGCTAAAAAATGTAAAACTGCGTATTACTGGTACGTCAGCTAACTGCTATGCTCGAACTAGCAAAATTCAATGAATATAACAATGGAAGCTGTCAAAATGTGTTATTTAAAATCAGTAGAAGTGGCCATGTCTTTTTGTTCAAACCAAACGAGCAAAAATTACAAATGGATCTTTACTACAAGCAAGTTTGAAGATAGAAATTTATGTACAAGGACATGAAGCAAAGTATTAAAATGGTTTAGTATCATGTCCTTTTTTTCTCTTGTAGGATAATCCAGTAGTTACTAGTTTAGATTTAGAAGATAATGGTATATTTGCTGACGGTGCTAAATACATAGCG
The DNA here is from genome assembly GCA_963680875.1 of Bathymodiolus brooksi. Lineage (NCBI taxonomy): Eukaryota > Metazoa > Mollusca > Bivalvia > Mytilida > Modiolidae > Bathymodiolus > Bathymodiolus brooksi. The sequence continues at coordinate 82,731,110 of OY804582.1, read as the reverse complement.
GAAATGTTGCATAAAAATTCTTCAATTATAGATTTAGTAAGTAGACAGTATTATTGAAATAAACAGAAGAAACATATTTAATACAATATTTATAATTATGTAAATCATTTCAAAATGGTATTGTGAAACATACACATCAGAAATTGAAATTGATATACAAGACGAATGTTTGAATATGCGCAACTGGAATGCTCCTTTCTGGGTATGGACAATACAAAAAGGAGTGAATATAAAATTATTATTATCGAGGAATTAGTCTAATCGAAACTAAAATGATGGATCATCGCCTTTATTAGTTTATGGCTGACTTGAATCAGAGATTGGCGTCCGCGTGATGTAATTGTTTTTTTGTATTGTTATCGAAATATACAATACAGTCGAAACATTAAAGATTAAGGAAATAAGCAAATAAGCATATATCAACAAGTAGCCCTATTAATTTTAAACATATACATGTATATTTAATCAAAGTACTATATCAAAAAGTCGAATGCAACCATTACATCAGATTCCAAGTACATTCTAGAGGTGATTTGATGATGTTATTTTAATATCCATATACTACTTCCGTTACGCATCGATAAGTAGAACTTCATTTGCGACCGTCAAATCATCTCCAATTGAAACCGCCAGCTCTTCAAAAAATACAATGCAGTTATGCCTTAAATGTAATATCGAGATATAAAACAATGTGCATTCAGGAATCTGCTATATATCACGTTGTCGTGGAAACAAGAAAAGTGATGCCTAGGTGTAAAAATAGACATGTGAAATGTGAACATGTTGGGTAGTATAAATAGCCTCTCAAATCATTAAATAGAATAAGATTGCTATCATTACTTATACTAAAAAAACAAACCAATGTGAAACTTTAAAAATATATACTTCTTTGTTGGCCATACAAAAACGCAAGTGTAACATCAGTAGTTATTATTGACGGTAACGAGGTACATCTTAGCTAATTTAATTATAGTAAATGTTTCTGAAGGGGGTATTTACAGTCAAACCTACCTTAGAGGTCATCTCTATATAACAAATCACTGTCTATAAAGGGCAGTCTCATTTTCTCATTAATGAATAGTGCATATAAATGTAACTATATAAAAGGCAATTGCTCATAAAGGGCACACTTTCAGGTTCCCTTGGGTGGCCTTTATATACATGATTGACTGTATAATCTTCAACTTGTTGAAAGCGGATATTATTTGGTAGAACTATTCGTTAGACATATGAGGACGGCGTCGTTTTACCATTTATAAACGATATGAGTTCGAATCAAGCTCTGTTGGTTTTCCTCCGATACGCATGAGAAATTAAATTGTAAAGAAGTATATATAATGTCCATTGTTGCTTGTAATTTGGAAATGCATTTTTATATTTCAGAACTTAGCGGAAAATTTGATTGGTACAGGGGGCGTACGTGCAATAGCTGACATGTTACATGTCAATCATAAAATTACTTCATTGGATATATCAGGTAAGTGTTTGTTTCGTGTGTTAATGACCCACAACCTTTGATCCCATTCATATGAATCTGAATGTAATAGCTACGTACAAGAAAACACAAATCATGCCTTCCTCACATATTACAAACATCGACGTACGTAATGAATGCCACTCATTGTAGATCAGAGACCGTTTTACACTCATTATATGGCTGCATTGCCATGAGTCACTCTTATCGTTGAAGACCTTACTGTGACTGTGAAATGTAGAACAGCAATAAAAACTCTGTTATGTTACTTTCATTTATGTCTAAGTGTAACGTTAGATAGTCTCTCATGTTCATTTACATCCATATCTTTTCTTTCTACAAGCTGCTCCTTTACTTTAATTTGTGTCTAAGTGTAATGTTGGATAATCTCTCATGTTCATTCACATTCATATCCTTTCTTACTAATTCATTACCATTTTACATTGTTACATCATAGATATATATGTACGATTCTTATATAGCCACACATTTCATACAATTATCTTGAGGTTGTCGCACATTTCTTCCTTTTATCTTGATATTGCCACACGTCTCGTCACATGTTTCATGCATTTTCCTAGATGACACCACACGTCTCGCTCATTTTTACCGATGGCATCACACGTTAGGGGTCGTCGTGGTCGCATGGTAGTTGGATTTATAACTACCTATGCAATCAATGCCCATCACCACTAAAGCTGTGGGTTCAAATCGCGCTTATGGCGAGGTGTACTCGATACAACATTATGCGATAAAGGTTGTCAGAGAAGTTCTCCGGGTAATCCAATATCCTCCACCAATAATATTGTTGAAAGTTATGTGAAACACCATAACTCTAACCGTCAGTTAACATCATTATATTTTTAGATTTATAGATATAATCAAATACATTAATTTACAAGAACAAAATGGTTCTGATATTATTTGCTATATCTTTACGACCTCAGACAGTCACAATTAAAGAATATGATAAAGAAATAGACGTGACAAGGGACAGTTTTGAAATTTATTGAATAAGATAATTAGCTTATAATATTAGTTTGAAAATAACTAACATATCCATTAGCAAACGCATTTTAAATTACCTAATTTTATGCTGATGTCACGAAATCGTCTAAAACTGACATTTTGACAAAAAAATCCATTATACATGTATGGTCCTACAACTAGTATGGCATGCATTGATACAAATATAATTTGTAATAATTATCCTTTATAAATCTACTTGTGAAGCTTTTAAAATAGCAATGTATTCTTAAAACATCGCTTGAGAGTGGTAGTGTTATTATTCTTGCTAACAATATTATAAAAAGAAAATTTCCGGTTTTTTAAAATCTAAAAAAAACTTTGATTTATACCTACTAAATGTGACAGTAAAAACTTTACTGATATGGCAGGAAATAATTTCTGAAAGCAATTCATAAAACGCAAAATGCTAGAAATGACTAGTCATCAACTCAATGGTGTCTCTACTGATACTCAAGAGAAGATTAACATTGCCTGTACGATGATAGAATAAAAAATAAAATGAAAAACGAAAATAGTTCCAAAATCCAATAGAAAATCGAAGAAAGAGGCAAAACTCATAAATACACGATCGCTCGCTCTCGTGTCTTGGAACAGGCACTTCAATGAAAAGATACGGCGTTAAACTAGATTTATGGTCACAAACTTCCCCTCGTAGTGATAATGAAGAAAGGGTGACGGTCCGATAGTCCGAAGGTCCAATAGTCAGAAGGTCCGATAGTCCGAAGGTTCTATAGTCCGAAGGCCCGATAGTCCGAAAGTTTGATAGTCCGAAACTCAAATAGAAAATTTAATTTTTTTTTATTCCGACAGGAGCTCGATAAACGGTTTACATTCCGTTTTTAAGCATTTTCAGTGCATATTCTTTGAATAGCAAGGTTGATAAAAGATGGATTCCCTTTGTTAGAAATTGGATATCTAACTACACGATAGTACAGTAGATTAAGAAAAAACACGGTTTAGCTACAATAGCGAATTTTTGGACCAAGGTGGTGAAAGTTACAAATGTATATCGGCTCTAACTACAATTTCATTTAAGCATATTTCTTCCGTTAATTTTATTTATTCTTTTATTTATTTTTAAAGTAATCTAAATTCGGGTTCATTTAATATCTAAGAGCATTAGCGTTGCTACTACGTGCATGCATACTGACAAATATGCTGTTGCTTTCTAATAAAATAAATATATCCTTTTTGCAACAGAAAGCATTCATTTTTGCCCTGGATAGACCATTGTATATTTAAGTTGAAACAGATACATTTATAATTATAACTTAGATGGAAAAAGTCACCGAGAGGCTCACAAGATCCGGAATTGTTCGCCTAGGTTAAGTTCATGAGAAATTATCAGAAATTTCAATTGATGCCTTTGCTGCCATATCGGTGTACATATTTGCAACTAAGTTGCATCATTTGTGCATGATCTGAGAGGTAATATCTTTGCCAAATTTAATTGAATTCATTGTCTGTAGTGCCTCTCCGAGAGATCATAATGAATTTCCGTAAAGCCACAGTGTTGGCCATTTGAACTTCTGATCTACACCAAACTATTATTTGGGCCGTAGTGGTCGTGATCGTATGGTAGTTGGATATATAAGGGGCTGATAAGAACGAAACATTATAACAAAAGAGATAATTTAAATTTTCCCATTGTGAATTTTCGATTTATTTGTAGCAACATTCCAGCAGCACCTGTATATGGAGTATATATCTTTCAGTTGATACGATATTCCAGAGCTTGTGTTCCTATCATGATTTCCTTGATATAGGGTTGCTGTTAACAAGGAAGCTACTGAACCAATGGTTCCTCTTGGTTAAGTCGAAGTCATCACTTCGAAAGATTTATGGTTGCCACCATGACTTGTTTTGGTTGACCGTTATGGAATATCTGTGTCACAAATGACCACGGATATGTTCCATTTGTAAGCACTTCCTGGTTCTTTCCTCATTTATGACTTATCACCGAGTGTGTAACTAGATTTACACGACGGGTGCTAGTAGTGGAGCAGGAACTGCCTACCCATCCGGAGCACTTGAGTTCACCCAGGTATATAGTGGAGTTCGTGTTGCTCGATCTTTAGGTTTATGTGTATGTTTTGTAGATCGTTTTTTGTCCTTTTGTCGTTTTTGTCTTGGCCATTTTTATTTTCTGTTCTTCCTCGATATACAGATTCTGATTATACTTCAAGGGAAACTCTTCATACAATCAGTGGCTATCACCACTAACGTTGTGAGTTCGAATCCTGATCAGGTGAGGTCTTCTTGATACAACATTATGTACTGCAGTGTGTCAGTGATTTGCGGCAGGTCGGTAGTTTTCTCTGGATTCTCCGGGGTCCTCCACCAATAAAACTGACCGCCACGTAAGATATAACTGAAATATTGTTGAAAATGGCGTTAAATACTATAAACAAAACAAAACCAAATCGAGTCATGAATTTATTCTCGAAAGTCATGAACCGGTTGTATATTATATATGCTACCATTAAATTATGCTATTTTAGATTATCATAGCATAACTTTTCTGTTTTCATTATAATGGATCAGCAGGTGTATCTCTTTTTTACTTCAACAGTGCATTGCTTTGGACGATTTTTCGGAAGGTCATTCGGGCTATTGGGCCTTCGGACTTTGGGACTATCGGTCCTTCGGACTATTGGGCCTTCGGACTATTGGGCCTTCAGACTATCTGGACTTTGGAATATTGGGCCTTCGGACTATCGGGCCTTCGGACTATTGGACCTTCGGACTATCGGGCCGACACCGAAGAAAGACTTTTTTTCTTTCCTTTTTCGGTGTCGGTTTAGGTTTAGAATGACGGATGAAATATTTATTAGGAAAAAGTTTTACACACATATGAAATCATCCACTATCATTTCTAATTAACTAAATATGTGCTAGATTATCGACAATCGGAGTTTTTGTCATTATAATGGGAACGTATTTTGTAATTTACTTCCTGATGTGTTTTTTTTATTAGCAGGAAGCGAAAATTATTCAAGGGACATTACTCACAAACGAAGTATTTCGTTTTACTGTCTAATGAAATACTTAAGCGATAGTTTATCGAGATTATAGTGTTCGACATTCTAATAGGATCACATTGTTTAATTGACTTGGCTGTATGCTTTCAATTTGTAGAAAGCGGAAGTTATTCAAGGGACATTACTCACAAATGAAGTCTCTCAATTTACCTTTTAATTAACTACTAATGCATTAGTTTATCGATGATCGTAGATGTTTTCATTATATTGGGAACACATTTTGTAATTTATGTGCTGAATTGTTTTTCCATTAGTAGGAAACGGAAGTTATTCAAGGGACACTTAAAACGATACGAAATTATTATCCTCATCCTTTATATCGACATATAGATATTGTCTTGTCACTAAGTAACTAAATAAATTTTTACATATATACATGGGAACCACATCTATGGTGTAATGGTTAGCGTGTTCGCCTCGAGTGCTGTAGATCGTGGATTCTAATTGCATATTATTGACAACACTTGAGTTGACTTGATAATATTTTTTTAGAAAAAAAACCAGACATGAAGTTCATTATTTTAGTCTCTAATTTAAAAGAGATATCACCTAGCGTTTTCTCCTGAAAAAAAAAGATTAAAAAAACTAGATGCAATTCTGTCTAAATACGATTCAGCCGAAAAAAGATATATAAATTATGCTTGCGTGTTGAAAAATGGAGTAGGTCGGTTTAACATCATTTTTTAATTTTTACACAAATCTTGCTGAATCCTCCTGTGTCATTTTCGCGTAGAATCTGTCAATATTTTTATTTATAACATGTGCTTTTTTCAGCAAACTATTTCGCACATGCGCAAACGCTTTACCGAATGAGGTCACTGTGTAGGTCATCAATGGTCATATGATCATATTCATGAATATATGAATATCATGCTGGTAAACATTGAATTCTTTACTGGTCGTAAGAAAATCAAACAGCGACATATTTCCTTCGTTCCAGGTTAAATACATATGATATTATGAAAAATTTCAACTGCAATTAGTATAAAACATCGAATATTGGCGACTTTCAATATAAAAAAAAAATCAATCTGAGCGACTGTATGCCTTTAAATATTCTTGTAATCTAAATGAAAAAAGACAAATACAAATATCTTATTTTCTTCTTGATAACTACGGTGGCTGATTAAGGCCATGCGAGAAAAAAATATTATTTTGTTCCCTCAATATATTATCTTGTTCCCACAACTTATTATTTTGTTCCCACAATATATTATCTTGTTCCCACAACTTATTATTTTGTTCCCACAAGAAAGATATTTTGTTCCCACAACATATTATCTTGTTCCCTCAATATATTATTTTGTTCCCACAACATATTATCTTGTTCCCTCAATATAATATCTTGTTCCCACAACTTATTATTTTGTTCCCACAAGAAAGATATTTTGTTCCCACAATATATTATCTTGTTCCCTCAATATATCATTTTGTTCCCACAACATATTATCTTGTTCCCTCAATATATTATTTTGTTCCCGCAACATATTATCTTGTTCCCTCAATATATTATTTTGTTCCCACAACATATTATCTTGTTCCCTCAATATAAAATCTTGTTCCCACAACTTATTAATTTGTTCCCTATCCAAGATGGCCACACAGCGGGGAAAACAGTTTAACATTGGACCTTATGGGAAATACATTCAAAGATCTTCTCCACAGAAACTACTGGGCCAATTGGAACCAAACTTGGTCACAATAGTCCTTGGATGGTCCCCGTTCAAAATTGCGTATGACAGTTCCGGGTCCGATCCGAGATGACTGCAAGCGGGGAACTTAGTTTAACATAAGTGACAGCCGGAAACTTTGAGCCGTAATGAAAGGGGGAGGTTTGGCGCTTTAAAATCTTATTCAACCCACCATTTCTTTAGAAATGCCTGTACCAAGTCAGAGTCATTACGGTTTTCACAGTTTTCCGGTTGTTGACTGATTTTGTCTGTTTATATACTTATGAGTTTTGACTTTCCCTTTGTAAGATTGCTCGGAGTTCGGTAATTTTGTTATTACCCTTATAGGCCCCTATGGGGAAACACATTTAAATATATTCTCCATACAAACTACTGGGTCAACTGGAACCATACTTGGTCACAATGGTCCTTGGGTGGTCCCTTTCAAAATTGCACCCGGCAGGTCTAGATCCAATCCAACATGACCAACAGGGGAGACATAAATTGACATTGGACCATCTGGAGAAACACATTCAAAGATCTTCTTTAATGAAACCACCTAGCCAACTGGAATCAAACTTGATCACACTAGCCCTTGGGTGGTTCCCTTTCAAAATTGTGTTCGGCAAGTCAGGGTCCAGGTGGGCAATAAAGGCACTTGTGAGCCTCTTCTTGTAATTGTGATTATTGAGGCGATACTTGAAGTGGGTTCAAAGGCAAACAGAACTTGTCTGCAGTGTCAGTCGAATTATTGTGATTAAAAGAAAATTAATAAGGCTTATGTTAGTAAAATACACATTTTAATACACGTTATTTAGTCAATAAATTATTCTTTTTTTTTGTGCTACTGCAGAATATCAATATTTCAAATTTCATTGATAAATTGAGTATCATTGCTGTTGTTCAAAATTGCAATTGTGGTTCACTTCAAATCTAAGAGAGTCTCTCTCTCTCTCTCTCTCTCTCTCTCTCTGTCTCTCTCTCTCTCTCTCTCTCTGTCTGTCTGTCTGTCTGTCTGACACACACACACACACACACACACACACACACACACACACACACACACACACACTTTGTGTATAAGTGTACTGTTCGTTCATATCCCGTGTTCATTTACATCCATATTCTTTCTTCCTTATAGATATGAAATCTTTTATATGTACATATTATTATAAGATCTATTTCTATATAGGTAGTGGACTGGTAGATAAAGACGCAATAATATTAGCAGATATACTTCAGGTAATATTTATGAATTACAGTTGAACCTTGTTATGTCGAACTCGGTTTACTCGAAATTTCGGCCAGGTCAAAATTTTCTTGAAGTCCATTCTCAAACTTAGAGCTTTTCAATTTAATTTATTCCTCTTATCTCTTATTCTATAATTGTTACAATAGTATGTAACCGCATCTGTAGTGTAACGGTTAGCGTGCTCGCCTCCAGTGTGGTAGATCGTGGGTTCGACACCCGATCAGATTAAACCAAAGACTATAAAATTGGTATTTGTTGCTTCTCCGCTAAGCACGCAGCATTAAGGAGAAAGAACAAAGACTGGTTGGCTGGGAATCAGACTAATGCCTCCGAGTTGGGCGACATCTGCGGACTGCTATTTCAGTGAGCTAGCACTATGAAAATATTGGTCTAGTAAAAAGCGGATCTAAGCATCATCTCATTGAAAATTAACTTGTTCTCGCCATGATATAGCTGAGAAATTGCAAAGTAGGGGTTAAACTACATATCACTCAATCATTCCACAATATGTATAGTTATATGTATTACGGATTTAGTTTATTACACACATTTTCATTGGTTCTTCAACCCTGAATGTCAGCATATATTCGGCAAACATCTGATCGATTCAGCAAACTCCTATGTTCCACGGCTGTACCATAACAAATAAACAAAACGTTGAGCCTTGAATACTTTCGACGTCATGGGGCCACACCAAGGTTTTGCTTACATGTTGTTAACATTTTAATTATTGATATTGTTTCGCAAACCCGTTCTTTTGTAATGTGGTATATTAATGTTATATTTATAAGGTTAATACAATTTACTACATATGAAATTGTGTTGATTTAGAAATTTAGTACAGGATTTTCCTTCATGAAATATGACGTGACACATACTTTGACGTCATTGTAGAAAAAATGTCAGAGGTACGGAAAGGGGCATCTAGAAATACGAAAAATGAAAATAAAAGACACAAACATATTTAATACTGTTGGATTCTGTATCTAAAAATAAAACAATGGTTAAATCCGTAATATATCTGTTATTCAGCTATCAGACAGGGTATATAATGTGACATTCCTGGCTTAGGATATATATTCCCTTCGGTTGCGCCTCAGGGAATATAGAACATAAGCCGGGAATGTCACATTATATACCCTGTCTGAAGGCTGAGATCCTAAGCCGGGAATGTCACATGTTATACCCTGTCTGATAGCTGAATAACATTTAATGTGTATAAGATGGAAAGTGATACAGAACTAATTTCAATGGTATGAACTATTGCAGTCTGAGTTTGAACTTAATTTTGAGTATTCAGTCTTTGTGATTTTAGATTTTATAATTATTTTTGTTATTGAAAATACAACTATTTTGATTCCTAAATATTCATTAACAAAGAAAAGAAGAAAAAAAAACCAGTTTATAACCTTATATTTCAAATTGTATACCATATGACATTATTTCAGAATAGCGTATTTTTACGTGAACTTATTGTCAGTCATAATAAATTCAGCGGTGAAGGAGGAATGATCCTAGGATCTGCAATAGGTAAGATTTTAGCAAAAAACATTTAAAATGTTCTAATACAAATATCTAAACTATGAGTTGAATTGCTTCATTTACAGATGTGAGTGATAAATACATCATAAATTAAGAGCACGTGTTTTTAGTTGTTTTTTGTGTTGTTGCCTTCGTTGTGAGTTCCGTGTTGTGATGTCCGTTATGATTTTCGCATAAAAACGATGTAGAGCTCGTTTTTTTCTCCAGTTGTTTGTAGGAGGGCTCATGTCTTATTTACGTTATTAGTGTTTGTTTGGTTCCTCTATACCTCCAGTTGTTTGTAGGAGGGCTCATGTCTTATTTACGTTATCTTTACCTCCAGTTGTTTGTAAGAGGACTCATATTTTATTTACGTTATCTTTACCTCCATTTGTTTGTAGGAGGACTCATATTTTATTTACGTTATCTTTACCTCCAGTTGTTTGTAGGAGGACTCATATTTTATTTACGTTATCTTTACCTCAAGTTGTTTGTAGGAGGGCTCATATTTCATTTACGTTATTAATGTTTGTTTGTGTATAGTGGTGTTCACCACATATTGTGCTGTTTTTTATGTTTGTGTTTCTTCGTCTTGTGTACCCTATGTTGTCAGTTTCTCTGGAATTTCCATTTTCGATTGCTCCTTCGGTATTCTCTGACGTTTATTTAATAAACAGAAAATGTAATTGAAAACAAGTATATTTAGAAGAGTTTTTAAGATACCAAAACGGGTAATCAGAATTCGTAAATCGAAGAAGGATAGACAACACAATGGCCAAAAGAAAAGCTCATAATGATAGAAATAATAAAAGAAATACCATGCAATCAGAAATCGAATCGAAAAATCGTAGAAACAGGTGCAAAATCGCGAACCCTGATACTCCTCGCTTGGCACAGACACAGTGTCAGTGTTAAGCTATATTTCATGGCCCCAAACATCCTCTCATAGTAAAAGGTTGCGGTTATGCAAGTATTTTCTGCTTGTGATCAAAATGTCGACCATCACATATCATTGGATTGTTGTATAGAATGCTGAGTCTTAATCTTTATAGTTGCACATAATGTATGTTATTGCTCAAGACATAGAAGTTGTCAGATGGATAATATTATTTCTATAAAAGAGAGTTCATAGCTGTAACCATCATATGCATATTATATATTATTACTCTTCATGTAAGAAACTTTCATTATAATTGACATGATATTATCGAAACATAATTTTACAAAGAATAAATGGCGTCGTTGTACTATGCACTCGCATAATACTATTGTTGGAGTCATTACTATGCTGATGGGCGGAGCTTAGAACGATGTTACGTCATTTAAATAGGCGGGGTCTAAACGGGATCACCTGAGCACTTTTAACAGTGTACAATTTACAATGTATTATACGTTTTTTTTTTTAACGTTGATGCTGTCGTCTGTCAAAACAATGGCCAGTTCCAGGTTTGGGAATTAAATATTTGACAGTTCATTGTTATTGTTGAAATTAAATATTTCTTGAATTTAAATGAATATTATTTGCCAATCTTTATACTATCAATACATTTTAGACAGATTTCATTTTTTAAAATCACCAAAGACATTCAGAGTAATAATAACAATAATATTGTGTTGTCCATGTTATATGCTGAAATGTATCCTAAGGTTAGAAGGCATAATGTACTTCCCTTCGGGTCGTGCATTATGCCTTCTAACCTTGGGACATATTTCGGCATATAACATGGACATCACAATATTATTGTATAAGTACTTAAGGCCATTTGTTCAATTGACAAGAAAATATGTAGTTGGGTTCAATATTAAAGACGTCACTGAATTTTTTCATTGTCAAACTTTTTCGGGTACGTTGTCATATTTGTTTGTAAAATATATTTATGAAATAATGACAAACCACTAGCTAATAGGAGTCTAATACAAAACTGTATAGAGAACGAGGCATAATAATTGATATTCGCGTAAATTGATATACCGTACATTTCCTACCGTTACAACGAATCTACTATATCCGAATTTGTTTAATTAAGGACCCGTGATAAAAAGGTAGTATTATAATGTATATTTACAGCAACGAACGACACATTACGGATTTTAGATCTCAGCTGGAATCATTTAAGAGGTAAAGGTGCCATGGCGATAGTAGCAGCCTTGCAGGTAAGCATCAATTAGTATCTTAAGTGTCATATGTACGTCGATTTCATCTAAATAACTTTTTTTAGAATGAATTTTTTTTCAAAATTTTTAAAGAAAAACAAAACCAGATGCAAAGCAAAAAATAGGATATGCATATTCAGTTTTTCACAAACAAAATATATTGTTTATTTAAACAAACATTTTGCAACACTACACTGAAATGTCAATCACCAAAGTTTTTTTGAAAAGTTTACAAATCAACCAAATAAATAACCATAGAAAATGAACTATTCCATAAATATCATTTAAGACTAATTAATCCCCGTCTGTAACAAGCCAGGAAAGTGAGCGGTGATGTATTTGTGTGTTAGATGTATTGATGATGTATTTGTGTGTTAGATATATTGATGTTGCCTCGATTTCATGATTTTGGAATTTTTCCGACAGTGTGATATTTTATTTTGTTTTTCACTTTATTTGAATATTAAGGTGGTCTCATATTGTACAATGTGTGATTGATTGGAATTAAACAACCTCTAAAATAGAAGGATATTTTACAATATTATGTACTTGAATATAATATTTTCTAATCATATTAGCTGAAACACATGCATAGAGTAGTTTGATCTTGATCACAATAAAATATACAATTTACTTTGTCAGTTTCACAATATTTAGTACCATACAACAAGAAAGCATTGCGACACCTCGAATGTCGTATTTTGTTCTAAACGGGTTGATGTTTTAATTGCCAGAAAAAGAGATGCTCTGCACAGATATAGCATTACATTTTATTTTGGTACAGAAAAATATAGGCCTACGCAAGCTTGATATTTCCTGGAATGGCTATGGCAAAGATGAATGTTACATCCTTAGCCAAACTCTAAAAGAAAATACAACGTTAAAAGAATTGGATCTCTCTAATAACCGTGTAAATAAGGATGCTATTGGACATTTGTTAAAGGCTTTACAGGAAGCCGATGGTCTTGAAACATTGCGGGTAAGCTATTTGAATACTTAAACGCGTTTTTTTTATTAATGCTTTACAGGTAGGTAGGTGGTGGTCTTGAAACCGTAAGGATAAGTTAATTGAATACTTAATATGTTTTGTTGCTATTAAAGATTGATTTTTGGACATTTGAGGACATTTGAATAAGGCTTTATAGGAAGGATTACGTCTTGAAACATTGAGGGTAAGCTATCTGAATATTTCATTGTGTTATTTAACTATTAAACTGTGATATTATTTGTAGAACAGGAAGATAAAGTAATTGAATATGATATTGAAATAAATATATTACGCAGATGTGGATAATACTTGCATATCCGCAGCATTTCTGTAAGAGGGGAGCTTTGGGCCCATAAAACTAGTTTGACTCCACTATATTTATATTAAAATGCATGTTCCAATCCAGAAAAGTGTGTGCAGTCGTGTAATAAAACCGTAGATATCAAATTTAGTGCACACGACCGACGTGTTTCCGGCACAACCTTAATCAGATACGGAACAACCTTCATCAGGTACGGAACAACCTTCATCAGGTACGGAACAACCTTCATCAGGTACGGAATAACCTTCATCAGGTACGGAACAACCTTCATCAGGTACGCTCAAGATCGAAAGATAATTAAAAGCTTTGTATAGATGTGTTAAGGCTATCGATTTTACCTTTTTCTGCGATAATTCTATTTTACTTTGTAACTGTTGCGGCAGTGTGGTATTATGATAATATGTTATAGATCATTAGCTTGTACATTGTTTTCTCTGTTTTTGGTTTTTCAGATTCGAGGAAATCCAATTACACCAGAAATAGCACTAACCATGATAAAAGTAATAAAAGAGAGCGAGAATTGTCGAATACAACAGCTTGATATGGGTGTAAGTAAGATTTACCATTGAATCAAACTGATCTTCACTAATAGTGTACATAAAATTAAAATTAAACATTTGACGAAACTTTACTTTGCCAAAATACCAATTCGATGTGGTTGTTTTCTCTCACATCTGACCGTATCGGTTGTGTAATGGTTAGCGTGCCTTCCTCGAGTGTGGTAGATCATGGATTCGAACACCGGTCGTTTCAAATCAAAGAGGATAACATTTGGTATTTGCTGCTTCTAAGCTCACAGTAATGATGAGCAAGAGCAACGTCTGTTTAGCTCCGAATCCGGATAATGTGTTTAAGTGAGCTAGTACTATAAAAATCCAACTAAGCGTGTTGGCTTATTACAAATCAGAAACCATCATTGTCTCATCGAAATGTACCTTGTTCTCGACATGATATAGCTGATAAAATTGCATCTTCCTGCGAATGTAAAAACGATGGACATTTGCTCGCACTGTCATACATTAATGTGGTTCGGATGGATATAGTATATTATAATTATGTAACTGTAACAAAGAAAATCTATAATCACCTGATAAGAGGGGAGAGAGATTATTCAAATTTTAATGTATTGTATTATTTTGCATTTATTTAAAGTTTTAATGTAAAGTCTCAATGTTGGTTTTCTATCTATTAATACACGGTCTCAAAATAACAGTATAATTAGTATATACATGTTCGTGAGCACCATGGCCGTGTTATATGGTATATATCTACCTATCTATCATTATCTGTTACACCTATGCTCGTGAGCACCATGGCCGTGTTATATGGTATATATCTACCTATCTATCATTATCTGTTACACATATGTTCGTGAGCACCATGGCCGTGTTATATGGTATATATCTACCTATCTATCATTATCTGTTACACCTATGTTCGTGTGCACCATGGCCGTGTTATATGGCATATATCTGCCTATCTATCATTATCTGTTACACCTATGTTCGTGAGCACCATGGCCGTGTTATATGGTATATATCTGCCTATCTATCATTATCTGTTACACCTATGCTCGTGAGCACCATGGCCGTGTTATATGGTATATATCTACCTATCTATCATTATCTGTTACACCTATGCTCGTGAGCACCATGGCCGTGTTATATGGTATATATCTGCCTATCTATCATTATCTGTTACACCTATGTTCGTGAGCACCATGGCCGTGTTATATGGCATATATCTGCCTATCTATCATTATCTGTTACACCTATGCTCGTGAGCACCATGGCCGTGTTATATGGTATATATCTGCCTATCTATCATTATCTGTTACACCTATGTTCGTGAGCACCATGGCCGTGTTATATGGCATATATCTGCCTATCTATCATTATCTGTTACACCTATGCTCGTGAGCACCATGGCCGTGTTATATGGTATATATCTACCTATCTATCATTATCTGTTACACCTATGCTCGTGAGCGCCATGGCCGTGTTATATGGTATATATCTGCCTATCTATCATTATCTGTTACACCTATGCTCGTGAGCACCATGGCCGTGTTATATGGTATATATGTGCCTATCTATCATTATCTGTTACACCTATGCTCATGAGCACCATGGCCGTGTTATATGGTATATATCTGCCTATCTATCATTATCTGTTACACCTATGCTCGTGAGCACCATGGCCGTGTTATATGGTATATATCTGCCTATCTATCATTATCTGTTACACCTATGTTCGTGATCACCATGGCCGTGTTATATGGTATATATCTGCCTATCTATCATTATCTGTTACACCTATGCTCATGAGCACCATGGCCGTGTTATATGGTATATATCTGCCTATCTATCATTATCTGTTACACCTATGCTCGTGAGCACCATGGCCGTGTTATATGGTATATATCTGCCTATCTATCATTATCTGTTACACCTATGCATTGACCTGAGTACTCAGATGTATTCAATGCACATCACATCATAAAACTTGTCAGTTTCTTGTATAAGATTGATGGTTTTATACGAAAACTCATGATATTATCCGGGTACTTTCTCAGGTCCACTCAACACAAGAATATATGATAAAACTAATAAAACTATGCCAACACCAGGATAGTAATTTTCACCAACGAAACTGAAATGTGTGTTGTCTGATGACGTTACTCCTATTGTGACCGTTTTATAACATAGAAGTGAAGAACCCTACTACAATAAACACATATATATCCAATTTACTTCGCACGACGCGTTTCTGGAATAATCTTCATGTTGTACGCTCAAAGTCGAGAGATTGTAAATCCATATAATTTAAAACTTTTTGAGAGCAAGTAAAACAAAGGGCCTAAACAGATCAACATCGGTTAAAGTCACAAATATAGCTGAAATATATTAATAATGGGCTTTGTCTTACTCAATCTTAAGTTGTATGTGTATATTTTGTAGATCGTTGTTTGTCCTTTTGTCCTTTTTCTTTTGGCCATTGTGTTGTCTGTTCTTCTTCCATATAAGGATTCTGATTACCTCCCTTTGGTATCTTCAATAAAAGGATGAGCAGCATTTAAAAAAATCAATATCATGTGCAGCATGAATAGAAATATATGATGAAAAGAACAATCATATCAACTCAGTAGCTCATGCTTAGTTTTAATCTAAGTTGTTTTGTTTTATTTCTAGGATATTGAAGTTGATGAAGAGTTTGTATCAATAGTAGATGATATAACAATGTACCGACAGTTTGATGTGTTGTATGGACAATTATTAAAACATGGAGATTTACGGAAACGTGAAAGCGAGGGCATTGATGGAAATATGGACGCTGTTGATGAACTTTTTAAATATATGCACGACAATAACTATAGAGTGATTGATTTAATGAAATGGTTAGATAAAGATGGAAGTATGAGTGTCAGTCGGGCAGAGTTCAAACAAGGAATGTTGGTAAGATAATAACAACAAATAGCATTTACCAAGAATAGCATGACGCGTGTTCCCTAGTGGAGCATGTACTGCTGTTCCTTCCGGAGCGCCTGAGTTCACCACGATTGTGAGGATCGTGTTACTCAGTCCTGCTGTTCCTTCCGGAGCGCCTGAGTTCACCACGATTGTGAGGATCGTGTTACTCAGTCCTGCTGTTCCTTCCGGAGCGCCTGAGTACACCACGATTGTGAGGATCGTGTTACTCAGTCCTGCTGTTCCTTCCGGAGCGCCTGAGTACACCACGATTGTGAGGATCGTGTTACTCAGTCCTGCTGTTCCTTCCGGAGCGCCTGAGTACACCACGATTGTGAGGATCGTGTTACTCAGTCCTGCTGTTCCTTCCGGAGCGCCTGAGTACACCACGATTGTGAGGATCGTGTTACTCAGTCCTGCTGTTCCTTCCGGAGCGCCTGAGTACACCACGATTGTGAGGATCGTGTTACTCAGTCTTTAGTTTTATATGTAGTGCTTTGTGGATGATTGTTTGTCTTTTTGTTCTTTTTTCTCTTGGCCATTATTGTATTGTCTGTTCTTGTTCAATTTATGATTTCCGATTTCTAATTAACTTCAAACTTTTCTTAAATTAGACAATGACATCCTGCTTCCATTCAACTTCGACGAAAGATTACATATAGTTATTGTTATTAATTATGAACTAAAATTTGGTTTTCAAGACGGTATTTCAGTTAAGTAAGATCATATAAAGAAAGCTTAAATAGTGATGGTCAACAATACCACCAATATCATCAAAACGAACACCAACCTCTCATCTCACGCAATTGAACACAACAAAATGCCACGACATATGGCATTGGAAATCCAGGTCCTGGTGTGGAACAGGAGCAAACATGTGTGGGGTTAAATCGGTTTAACAGGAAAATAATAATAAAAGAACTTATAATAATTGATAAGGACAGCGTCATTTAATCAGTACGACTGTGATGTAGTTTTGGGAAGGTACACATACAATATTCAACAGACTTCGAATGATATCTAATTTAATGCGCACGACGCGTTTATGTATTAACCTTCATTAGGTTCACTCTTAGTCAAAAGATTGGTAGGCGAAATAATGTAAAAAGTCTTGGGGAGGTACGTAAACCAAAGGGGCTAAGAAACCAAAGGCATAAACAGGATAGCCAAAATCAAAGTTTTTGTCGTTCATAATCTAAAATATAATTATATTATTAAAAATAAGCATAATCAGAACGATGTTTACGCTTCTATTTAATCCTGTCAGAACATAATTCTTTGCTTACATGTGAATTCTCTCTTAATATGGCATTATTCTTTTGAAATATAATATTATCTTTATCAATTCAAAATCAGTTATTTGGTAATCTGATTCTTTCTTGCAGACTGCTGATTTCCCAATCACAGAGCATCAATTAGACAAAATGTTAGATCAATTAGACACTGATGGTGACGGCGAGGTAGATTTTCTGTAAGTATAGTTATAATTAATATTCAACAGTACTGTATTAGTAAGTCGTATGGACACTACAAATGTATATAAATGTATATTTCTCTTTTTCCCGTTCATTCTGCTTGATCAAATATCTGCAATGTTTTAACCTAGCTTTTCAACAACAATTCTAGTCGCTGAAAGATGTGTATTAGTTGAATAAAATAAAATAAAATTAACTCCCATCGATCAATGCATTTATTTTTATTTTGTTTTATTCATCAAGGTTTCTGTCGACCATTGGTTTCCCTTCATTTTCCTCTGGTTATTATATTGACTGTTGTTATTCGTAATTACAGTTTCTGATAACCTCTTTGGTCTTAATCAACTAGATGACTATTCATTCTTACGCCCTGATAGGAGACTTTTTTCCCATACGGATAGTTGTAGTAAGGTAACCATTACAAACAAGTAGTAGTTCTTATGTGTTAATTATACGTTTCTGGGGTTGTATTTGCTGATTGGCAAGTAGGTAATATTTCAGCTATATCATGGCAAGACCAAGTAACAATTTTTTTTAAGAATGCGAATATGTCCATTTTGCATTAGACAAAACGCTTAATTGACTTTTCATTGTGTTAGCTCAATGAAACAACAGTCCGTGGGTAGACATTGTTGTTCTACTCTACATATTCTGATGTTACCGACTCGATCAGTGTTTGCTCCTACTCCTTAATATGTTGTGCTTACTGGAGGTGCTTAGTACCTGATAAACAATCTCACAAGTTCTGATCAAAACCATTATCAAATGTGTGGCGCAATCCTATGAGAACATTCAACGACTGCCAAGGAAAGTCATAAGGTTTTTGTAATCCATGTATATAGCGAGTTCCTTAGATTTACCAATTGATGATAATAATGTTTTGAAATAATTCTGCATGTACTGTTAATATTTTATTCGTTAGAGATGTAGAAAAGAAATATGGTAGGTATTTGACTTGGCTCGAATATCATATTGTCCTGTTCAGCCTTGGTTTATATAGACTTGTCGATATTTTATGGCCACACATCCACATATTCCATTAGCTACGTCCGTCTTTGACAATCTTAAATTAAATATGTCCTCAGTAACATGTAAATCATGGTAAAATTAGCAAATATAAGCAATTACTAATATATACACGTCCTTAGTTATCAAACCTCGAATTTTACACTTTCCTCAATTACTTTTTAGATATTAAGTCCCTTGTCAAATATACTTTCCAATCTATAAATAAAATTGGAACACTGATTGGAAAGAAATTCGAGAACATCAATTGGAAAAGTTTTTTACCCGGACTCTTTCCAAATGTTCCTCTAAGACAAATCGCATTCATAATCCACCAATTGGTTGCTACAGAAATTTTAATATTTGACCTCTATATGACCCAAGGCTGTTGAGGAGGGGATATATCGTTAACCATGTCAACAGAGAGGTGATATTATTGTGTATGTTTGGGAAATTATATAGGAGCTAGAGTAATATAATACATTAAACGTCATTGTGTATGATTTGAGGCATTATAATATAATATATTAAATGTAATTAATAAATATGTATGTCTAGGGGGATTATACATTTGCTAGAATAATATAATACATTAAACGTCGTTGATAATTGCTTATGGTTTTTTTAGGGATTATATACAAATTTAGCAGCTAGTATAATATAATACATTAAAATTAGTATAGACATAGTTGCTTCCTTTTCAGAAAATAATCATATTTACTTTATTTACCATTCAATATCTGCATTGTTGATATGTTGGTTTGTGGCTAGAAGATAAATACAAAATTGACAAGACAGTCAATTATGAATATGTCTTTGTTGTATAGACTGCATTTGTAGTTCCAAGATGTACGCATTGTAATTTTATCTACTTGACAATATGTTTTTCTCATTCTGGTACCAATGTCAAAAAATATATATCCTTGCTGTAATACATGCATAAAAACTGGAATAACCAAATTTTGTAAAACATATCCCAATGAAAATTGGTAATATATAATTAAGCACTCTCGACGCGTTTCTACAATAACCTTCATCGGGTAAGCTCATAGTTGACGGATTGGAAAGGAAATAATCTAAACGTCTTTGGGAACAGGTATATCACAGAGCCTAAATATATCAAATAAACCATACCTTTTTTTAGACAGAATTTGTTGCGAAATGGTGATCTTCGAAATGAAAATCGAATTAAGATACATTACTTCTTACAAAAGGGGGTTGATGTTTCGTAGTAATTGTTCACGATTTGAGTGGTGAATATCTTATATATATATTATATTCAGTTAAATATATATATATATATATATATATATATATATATTGATCTATAGGTCATTGAAGTTAAATCGGAATTACAATTAAAAAAAACTTTTTCAAGACCAATTTGCCAATTTTCTTTATATATCGTTTTGTTTTAAGGGCCCAGCTGGCTCAATGAGTTAGGTAGTTTAATTACCTAACAACTCATGCAAGCCTATCACCAATACGGCGTGGGTTCGCACCCGGCTTTGTTAATTACATAAAGGTGCACTCGACTCGCAACATGGTCGGTGGTTCTCTCCGGGTACTCCGGCTTCTTCCATCACTAAAACTGGTCACCATGATATAGCTGAAATATTGATGAAAGTGGCGTTAATCACAATAAATCAAATCAAATCGTTTTGCTTTGCAAAGTCAATTTATTTCTACTGCTTTCATTGTATGACGCATCAACTTCTCAGTACTTTTATTTTGCATTATATTGACTGCATGTTGTTTGTTTTCTTTTCCAGCGAGTTACTGTCAGGGGAGAGATACTTCCGACGGAAAATGCGTCGAAAACAAGACAGAGAAAAAGCTAACGCCAAACGAAGGGCCGAATTCAAAAAGAAACACGTACTTTTAACAATTGGTGAACGTGTATGATAACGGCATTCCATGGAAGAACTAGTGCCTTTTACGCATTTACATATTGCCTTCGCCTTTCCGATGTGATATTTGTTTATCGCTTTCATATCATAATAAATATTTGTGTTTAACTGTAATTATGATTGTGTTTTGAAATTTTCATCCTTGTCAAGAACAGAACATACCATTGTTTTGTTAACGTTTTAATCAGAGTTATGGAAAAATAAAAATGTACAACGACCATAAGAATGTAATCTTCACTATAAAGTGCACGTCTATTATTGCAAATTGTTGTTCACAGATACACATATTTTATTGTCACAAAACCCAGATGACACGTTATATAGACATACATAATATAAACAAACGTTAGATTAAACTGAAGGAGCAATCGAGAATATATAAATCCATAAAAAATGACAACACTTGATACACAAGACACTGGATGAAGACAAACAAAACAGAAAACACAACAAGAAAACTAAACAGATGAGTAACAGGAACCCCACAAAATATCGGGGGAAGAGGGGGGGGGGGGTAAGCGGTTCCTTTCTCTTGTAAGACACTTGTCATGTTAATCATATATTCAAGACGTGTTAGACACCACTATAAAACATAAAAGGATGCTCAGGTTTATGGCTCAGCTGCAGGCTAGAAACCGTTTCACACGCTTTTTAGGGTATGAGCTATATAAAATATTTACGACCCAACTGTGATACCAAAGGGAAATGAACGTCAATGGTTAGCGTGCTCGCGTCGAGTGCGGTAGATCGTTGATTCGAGCCGCGGTCGGGTCAAACCAAAACCAATACAATTGGTATTTGTTGCTTCTCCTCTAAACACGCAGCATTGCATTAAGGAGAGAGAGCAAAGACGGGTTGGCTCAGAATCAGAATAATGTGTCCGAGTGGAGCGACATGTCTACCTGTGGATTGTTGTTTCAGTGAGCTAGCACTATACAAATCCAACTCAGCGTGTTGGTCTAGTATAAAGCGAACCTCATCATCATCTCATTGAAAATTAACTTGCCATGATATAGCTGAAAAATTGCTGAATTGGCGTTAAACAATCACTCACTCACTCCAAGGGAGGTAATGAGAAGTCGTAAATGGAAGAATGACAGATGATACAATGGCCAAGCGAAAAAGGACAAAAGAGAAACAACAATCTATAAAACATTGCACAGGAAACTAAAGATCGAGCAACACGAATCCTTCTAAAATCGGGGATGAACTCAGGTGATCTGGAAGGGTTAGCAGTTCCTGTTCCATATGTGACACGCATCGTGGTACTGTTAAAGGACACGAGCATAATCTGATATGAAAAAAATCGTGTTTGACATCAGTATGCGTAAATAAATACCAATAACATAGAAAAAAAACATGAACTCACTACAAAACAAATGTGAATAAAGACGGAATGAATTATGCAAAAGACCACTGTTTGGTATTTAGTCTTCTGTGATGTTTATTTCTTATTTTATTGTACCCACATCTTCTCGTTTTGCTAGTATCGTATGTTTCATTGTCATGTAATGGTAACTTTGATAGTAATGCAAGTTTAAAGGAAGTATACACAATCCATATACGTAAAACAATATCTGCTGAACGAAATAAACAAAAATAACAAAACAACAAAGGGTCCGACAACACGAGCCTCACAACACCAGGTGAGACAACACGAGCCTCACAACACCAGGTGAGAAAAGCAGAAATAGAAGATAGAAAATTTGCCATCATGGAGAAGCACTATGCATGCCAATCGTCGTGAAACAATATATTTAAGGAATATTTGAAATTTTTGAACAGATTATATGATATAACCTGGTTTGGGTCAGTTTACGCTTAATAAACCGCGAAGCGGTTTATGAAAAGGGTAAGCTGACCCAAACCTGGTTATGCAAGTATAACATGTTCAACAATTTCAAATAATCCTTATAATTTAATTTTTACAACAAAATTTAATGATTCCTCGATTTTAATTACGATTATTTCATGTGACTATTTGAATTTGTCGTTGGCGGATGAACACGTTGGTAACGTCACAATACCAACCCAGGTTATCGAGTATAGCCAAAATGTTCTCCGGGCGGATTAGCCAATCAGATTGAAATATTCAAATCAAATTAAATTATTTAAGGGTAACCAAAGGATGTATGCTTCTAATTAGGCATGTCTGGGATATATTCAGAGTTCGTGTTATGGTTATGGTGCTTAAATCTACGTTCAACAATATTTCTGTTATATCGTGGCGGTCAGTTTTGTTGGTGAGAGCAACAGGAGTAACCAGAGAAAACCACCGACCTGCCACAAGTCCCTGACAAACTTTATCACATAATGTTATATCGAGTGCACCTTGTCATGAGCTGGATTCGAACAAGTCCATCGAAATTCATGTTGATTAGCATAGGTTCTACAATTAGGCACTAATATTCTCCTTATATACAATATTCCCAGGACACTATGTTGTTACTATTAAGAAATTTGAACTTTGCCATGGGAAAACTAAAATAATTACATATGTCATAACTTGATAATGCCATCATCTCGCGTGTCATATTAAAGAAAGAAGAATTGATTCTCAGTATGAAATGCACTTGGTATCTGACTTGTCGTAAATTTCAACTTTGTTTTGCTTATAATGAGACGCTGGGTTGTTTACCTGACTTCATTAATTTCAATAAAAACTTTCTGTTTATAAAATATGAAAACAATGTTGTCTTGCATCGTCTGTCAGTATTTCTTATTTCTTTTACCCAAACGATTGACATTAATAAGAATTCCGAGAGCATTCAACCAAATGTACACAGGTTTCACTTACTAGTCCCCGGAGATATCATCTACCCCGTAGTCTGTGCTTCGAGAACTGTCTGTCTGTCCAACTCAACCGTTAAGTCATTGCTAGGTACTTACTTAGATGAATTTACAAATAATGACATGCTTCTTTTAACGTCACTGGGTAGAAACATATGTTAATGGACTACTAATCCACGAGGGTATCATCCGATCATTAGTCAGAATTTCAACTCTGACATGAATTTTAGATATATTTACTATTGAAGTTTACAGTTCCTAAACATTCAATAATTACTAAAGCTACTAAATTATATACCTACGTTTTTATATTAAAGTATCTTTAAAACAATTAAACGACGTAGATTTATAAAAGATAAACATTTGTCGCTAAGGTAAACAATTCTAACTTCCTGGTTCGGCATACCTTGTATAATTACAGGTCGTTGTCGTACAATAATGTGACACTCGCAACATAAAGATATAATCTAGTTTTTAATCTGCGGGGTACAACCCCTAAAAAATATGAGCTCATTGGTTGCGAGGTACCATTATTACAGCAGATGCACATTTCCCTCGCAAGTTTTCATCATTTATCTGTACACAGACATTTATGCAATGCTAATAAAAATGTATACGCTATTATTTTTTGTCAGTTATTGTTCAATAGGAAATTCTCTGAAGTGTTCAAATAACACGCATCGGTAAAGGCGCAAACATTATAACTGTTAAAATAATGACACAATGTAGCTTTCATATGTTAAGTCTTTTTAAGATCTCTCACGTACAAACTATATCCCTCCTCCCACCACACTGAATATTTGACTTTGAAACAATACAATGGCTATATATATAATATAGTCTGACTTGTCTTATTGTATATATACGGTATTTTAAATGATTTGATCTACTTTAAAAAAAAATTCATGTTATTTAAATGTGCATTGACTTGTGGTATATATATTTTATACGTGATTTATTTGACACAAATGGCTACATGTTGGAGCATTTACACACTTCTTGTTACGTGTATTGCTATTCTAATTAAACGTAAGTAATAATTTACCCCAGTAAGACATGATGGAATAGGACAGGAAATACCGAAATACATTTTGCTACAATTGTAATAGTAATCTACAATGTAATAGTAATCTACAATTGTAATAGTAATCTACATTTATATCAGATATATTGTTTGTTTTATGTGCTGTACAGTAAATTTTGAACGTCAGTCGTGTGTCAATATATGTTAATGAGCGAGTGAGAGTTAGTGAGTGCTGTTTAACACCACATCAGCATTTTTTTCAGCTATTTCATGGCGAGAACAAACTACATTTCAATGAGATGATGATGATGTACTAGACCAACGCCTTTAGTTTTATTTTAAGGGTGCTAGATCACTGAATCAACAATCCGCGGGTAGACATGTCGCTCCACACAGACACATTATCCTGAATCCGAACCAATCAGTCTTTGCTCTTACTCCTTAATCCTGCACGTTTAGCGGAAAAGCAGCAAATACTAATTTAATCGTGCTTGGTTTGATCAGACTGAGGTTAGAACCAACGATTCTTTCCGCACTGAGGTGAGGAAGCTAACTATTACACTTCCCGATGTGCACTTACACAGCAAAACATGCTTACAATGCTATAACATTAAATATTATAATATGTACAAATAAGTGCGTGGAGAGTAACATTGACTTTAGTCTCCAAGACATTATGTTCGGTTCTCTGCTTTGTATATTAGCTAAAGTAAATAATGTGTTATTGATAATTATATGTGATTCATGTCAATTTGTCATTGGAGTTATCTCCCCTTACTTCTGACACTGTTTCCATATTATTTTTTTATTATTCATTAACTGTAGATGTTTTATAGTTAAAAGCAAACCTTTTGTTTACTTTAATTTGAACTTTAAATACGTATGCAATCGCTCCTATCAGTGTATCTAGTGTTATATGTGATTGATCAAATGCACAACTACTGTGAACTAATGAATGTATGTAAAATTTTAATTTGTTTTATGCAAACACTACAGCTTAATCATATATCCATTAACAGATGTGTCGTCTGGCCAGTACTGTACTGTATTCTGTGACTTCGGCTGCAGTAGCAATATTAATGGTTGTGAGCAAAATACGTAAGTAAAATATTTAATAGCTTTTAACGCATGGGATTAACGTTAGGATTAATAACATGAAAAACAAAAATACTATACCGTCGGAACAGTTCCAAAAACTATCCAATTTATAGTAAAAACAATGTATTACACATTTATTTGTGAAATACTTTACATCACTTGACTTTTATATGAATATTTCCTTTTTTTTTGGTGATTTATGTAGTACATTAAACTTATTAGTATTTTGCATTTTGAGTATTAGTGCTGTTAAATGAAATATCATAATAAATATTTTCTTCCTTATTAAGTTTTATTTGTACAGGATTCACTGTAAGCCTAATTACAGGTACCGGTAAACAAAAATGTAATCCTTTTTACACATTATTCACGTTTCTCCCAAAAAAATTTCTCTGCTTGTATTCCAAAAAATAAAAAGTGGGAGAAAAGTTAATTGTTAATTAATGACTCAGGTAATGGTTCAGGTAAATATTGCAGTCATATCATATTGTGTGTTCATCTAAAAGTAAAATTTAATAAAGGGAGAGAACTCGTTAACTTCTTTTAAGAGTCATTCTGTTGTTAATTCTTTGGATGTGGGCTGGGTGTCTTTCAATATTCATTTATGTAATTCTTTGGATGTGGGCTGGGTGTCTTTCAATATTCATTTATGTAATTCTTTGGATGTGGGCTGGGTGTCTTTCAATATTCATTTATGTAATTCTTTGGATGTGGGCTGGGTGTCTTTCAATATTCATTTATGTAATTCTTTGGATGTGGGCTGGGTATCTCTGAATATTCGTATTTATTAATTCTTTGGGTTTGGGCTGGATATCTCTCACATATTCGTTTTTGTTAATACAATAACCGCTAAAAAAAAGAACTGACAACACAATGGTCAAAGAAACGGACAAAAGGACAAACAACGATCTACAAAACGTACACATTAAACTAAAGATCGAGTAACACGAAACCCCCTAATAACCAGATGTGAACTCAGGTGCTTCGGATATATAAGCAGTTCCTGCTCCACTAGTGGTACACTTCGTGTTAATCTAATTATACAATTGACTCGCATGTCAATTTTTATAATTTTTATCAAGTCTTGTCATCCTAAATTAGATTATGTTGGATTGGTTATAATTGCCTTTTTGGGAAGGACTTGCTAAAAGATTAATAACAGTTTAATTTCGAAACAAATACTATATTCAAACAATGTCACTGGATTGTCTGTTTATCGCGTTCGTAGAATATGACGAATTAAAAGCATAAAATATTTTTTAACGAATTCGGATTAGGATGATTAGGATGGCCATGATAAGCCTACCGTCACATCAGCGACATATAGTATGTGTACACTTATTAGGAAAATTGAAATTAAAAATCCGAAGAAAATGTCAGTTTCCTCTCCGACATTGGTCCATGTTATAGTTTCCCCACTGTCTGGAGTATCTTTAATGTACTTGAGATCGTTGCTACTGGTTCCACGATACATGTAATAATCTTCTGTTTTAAGTTTCAAATTTCTATCGTCATCATTTTGGGGTTTTTTAGCACTACATTTCCATCGCAAAAATCTCATAAGCTTCACAAATTGTATGGCAGTGTTCGAAACTTTAGATTTGTCTCTTCGATGATAGAATCTTAAGCCTATAATTACTAAAATGACGATAATAGCACTAAGAAAGACGTCTGTAAAAAGAAGAAGAGATATAGTTGATATCCTCGGATTTGACGTAGCTGGTAAACTGGCAGATGATATTGTTAAGAATACTGCAATAGAGAGTAACACTGTAACAGCGTACCCAACTCTTTCTCCACTATCTGCCGGAAGCAAAATCACAAAGACGTTTAGAATGGAAATCAAGCAGATCGGAAGAATCAGGTTAAGAACAAAGAACATGGGCTGTCTTTTTAGTTTCAGATAGAAATATAAACGCTGTGGATTATCCCCTTTCTCCACATCTGTGTGTACTAGTTCCCATGTTTTATGCGGGGTATACCAATCGGTTCGTACGTGATCTTCAAAATGTGACACAGATATTTCAGATTCTTGATATCCGAACGGTACGATCATCAAGAAACACTTATGTGTATCGAATGGATATTTAGAAACGTCTGCGTCGCACGTGACTTCAAAATTTTCAGCAGCAGTCCAATACATATCACCGTTGTACACAACCCGTTTGATCGTGTCATCCTTGAAAATATAATTTGGTCCGTCGTATGAATTGCCAATGGAGAAAAATGGTTTCCAAAACGGATTATTCATATACGTGAGTGAATATATATAGCTTTCCGAAGGATCCCATGACACAGTTTCATCTCTCCATTTTACATAAACAATTCCAGTTAAGCCCAATTTGCCTTTGACTTCGTCAAATTCTTGAATGTAAACCAAAAATAAACTCACGTACACTTGCACAGGATGTGACTGGTTAAGAACAGGTCTGATGTTCACGTTTCTGCCTTTCGTAATATTGTTATATATCATTTCCGATTCACTATAGGAGTTGGAGTGTATTAATCCGGTTATTCCTAAGAGACATATGAAATCGTATAATATATAGTTTGGTTGCATGTTTACTTGTTTATTTGTGATGAACGGTTAATTCAATCGACTGCAAGTTCATTATACACACGCTTCTCTTGTGGCCAGACTGTAAATTTAAAAACTCGCTTTTAAATATTCATCATATGTGTTTATTCACGAAGCTTAAATAAATGACAAACAACTTTGTTATGTACACAAAAGTTAAATAATAGTGTAAATGTGGACTTAAAAATATTAATATTATCTGTAAATATTGGCACAGAAGAGAATGAACCTCTTGATTCAAAATTAACGTCACAATCTTTGATTGTTTATGGAAGATAATTGCTAATGATGTAGGCAAATATTACAGCCATATCAAGTAAAAATCAATAATTGGACAGTTCCCGGTAACATTTGTTAAGAGCCATTATGTTTTTAATTTTTTGGGTGTGGGCTGGGTATCTCTCAATATTCTTTTTTGATAATACTTTGGTTGTCGGCTGGATATCTCTCAATATTCGTTTTTGATGATATTTTGGTTGTTGACTGGGTATCTCTCAATATTCGTATTTGATAATACTTTGGGTGTGGACTGGGTATTTCTCAATATTCGCTTATGATAATACTTTGGGTGTAGCCTGGGTGTCTTTCAATATTCAATAACTAGTTTTATGACCACAAGTCTCCTCTCTTAGTGAAATGATGCAGACATGCAAGTGTTTTTCACAGACAAGTGAAATGACAATCCTCACATATAACTGAGAGAACAGCGTTTTTGTAAAGAATTTTGAACCTTTTGCGTAATATGTTTAATCTGTGTGACACAGAAGTTGTATTATATTGACTCTATAAAAGACAACCGATGGTCTCAACAATCATTTAAGTATTAAGAGTAAATAATGCCTCTTTTGACAATATTTGATGGAGAAAACCATCAACCTGACGCAATTCAGAGCCAAACCAGTTAAACTTTATCTCATTAGGTGGCACTGTATACACCTTATAATGAGCGGGAATAGAGCACTGGTTGCATGGTTATATGTAAATCCAATCATCATAAGTTCACTCCAAAGACAAGACGACCTAATGGGGGGGGGGGGGGGGGGTGGGGAGTGGGGGTTGTAATAAAGCAAAGATCAATTGCTTTTTATTGAAGTTTGTGAGGAAGTTAATGATCAAATATTTCATTCGATCGTTTAGTAAGAAAGAATACGAATGTGATTGACTATATAACTTTCCACCTAGACACCAATTAATGTTAGAGAACATGGTTTTTATTGCTGATATACATTGAGTTTTCGCTGAATTACTCTCATAGACAATCATGGCACCCAAATTCAATAAAATAAATATCAAATAATCAACTTTGGTCAATTCGACAAATAGAAAAAAAGGTTCTATGTTGATTATCGAAGTCTGTTGCATTCTACCTCGACACATTATGATCTACATTAAAGTCTTGATAATATATAACTCATAGGTACTCAATTAAAAAACGTATATCTCTACTCGTATAGCCAGATAACATCTTGTGATGAACTAGTTTTCAACGTTAATCTTCAGTAATCATTGTTAGTGCTTTGTCGTTCGGTTATTGTATTGTATTGTCCTTGGTTTTACAGTTGTTTCTGATTACCCCTTTGGTATCTTCAAACATTTCTTGTGGCCATTGTATTATTTTCTCCTTTGATTTACGTCTTCTGATTACCCCTTTGGTATCTTCAAACATTTCTTGTGGCCATTGTATTATTTTCTCCTTTGATTTACGGCTTCTGATTACCCCTTAGTATCTTCAAACATTTCGTGTGGCCATTGTATTATTTTCTCCGTTCATGTATCTTCAAACATTTCTTGTGGCCATTGTGTTATTTTCTCCTTTGATTTACGGCTTCTGATTACCCCTTTGGTATCTTCAAACATTTCTTGTGGCCATTGTATTATTTTCTCCTTTGATTTACGACTTCTGATTACCCCTTTGGTATCTTCAAACATTTTTTATGGCCATTGTATTATTTTCTCCTTTGATTTACGGCTTCTGGTTACCCCTTTGGTATCTTCAAACATTTCTTGTGGCCATTGTGTTATTTTCTCCTTTGATTTACGGCTTGTGATTACCCCTTTGGTATCTTCAAACATTTTTTATGGCCATTGTATTATTTTCTCCTTTGATTTACGGCTTCTGGTTACCCCTTTGGTATCTTCAAACATTTCTTGTGGCCATTGTGTTATTTTCTCCTTTGATTTACCGGCTTGTGATTACCCCTTTGGGATCTTCAAACATTTTTTATGGCCATTGTATTATTTTCTCCTTTGATTTACGGCTTCTGATTACCCCTTTGGTATCTTTAAACATTTCTTGTGGCCATTGTGTTATTTTCTCCTTTGATTTACGGCTTGTGATTACCCCTTTGGTATCTTCAAACATTTTTTATGGCCATTGTATTATTTTCTCCTTTGATTTACGGCTTCTGATTACCCCTTTGGTATCTTCAAACATTTCTTGTGGCCATTGTATTATTTTCTCCTTTGATTTACGGCTTCTGATTACCCCTTAGTATCTTCAAACATTTCGTGTGGCCATTGTATTATTTTCTCCGTTCATGTATCTTCAAACATTTCTTGTGGCCATTGTG
Source organism: Bathymodiolus brooksi (assembly GCA_963680875.1). Classification (NCBI taxonomy): domain Eukaryota; kingdom Metazoa; phylum Mollusca; class Bivalvia; order Mytilida; family Modiolidae; genus Bathymodiolus; species Bathymodiolus brooksi. The sequence continues at coordinate 82,699,742 of OY804582.1, read as the reverse complement.
TTATTTTCTCCTTTGATTTACGGCTTCTGATTACCCCTTTGGTATCTTCAAACATTTCTTGTGGCCATTGTATTATTTTCTCCTTTGATTTACGACTTCTGATTACCCATTTGGTATCTTCAAACATTTTTTATGGCCATTGTATTATTTTCTCCTTTGATTTACGGCTTCTGGTTACCCCTTTGGTATCTTCAAACATTTGTTGTGGCCATTGTGTTATTTTCTCCTTTGATTTACGGCTTGTGATTACCCCTTTGGTATCTTCAAACATTTTTTATGGCCATTGTATTATTTTCTCCTTTGATTTACGGCTTCTGGTTACCCCTTTGGTATCTTCAAACATTTCTTGTGGCCATTGTGTTATTTTCTCCTTTGATTTACCGGCTTGTGATTACCCCTTTGGGATCTTCAAACATTTTTTATGGCCATTGTATTATTTTCTCCTTTGATTTACGGCTTCTGATTACCCCTTTGGTATCTTTAAACATTTCTTGTGGCCATTGTGTTATTTTCTCCTTTGATTTACGGCTTGTGATTACCCCTTTGGTATCTTCAAACATTTTTTATGGCCATTGTATTATTTTCTCCTTTGATTTACGGCTTCTGATTACCCTTTAGTATCATCAAACATTTCGTGTGGCCATTGCATTATTTTCTCCTTTGATTTACGGCTTCTGATTACCCCTTTGGTATCTTCAAACATTTCTTGTGGCCATTGTGTTATTTTCTCCTTTGATTTACGGCTTCTGATTACCCCTTTGGTATCTTCAAACATTTCTTGTGGCCATTGTATTATTTTCTCCTTTGATTTACGGCTTCTGATTACCCCTTTGGTATCTTCAAACATTTCGTGTGGCCATTGTATTATTTTCTCCGTTGATTTACGGTTTCTGATTACCCCTTTGGTATCTTCAAACATTTCTTGTGGCCATTGTGTTATTTTCTCCTTTGATTTACGGCTTCTGATTACCCCTCTGGTATCTTCAAACATTTCTTGTGGCCATTGTATTATTTTCTCCTTTGATTTACGGCTTCTGATTACCCCTTTGGTATCTTCAAACATTTTTTATGGCCATTGTATTATTTTCACCTTTGATTTACGGCTTCTGGTTACCCCTTTGGTATCTTCAAACATTTCTTGTGGCCATTGTGTTATTTTCTCCTTTGATTTACGGCTTGTGATTACCCCGTTGGTATCTTCAAACATTTTTTATGGCCATTGTATTATTTTCTCCTTTGATTTACGGCTTCTGATTACCCCTTTGGTATCTTCAAACATTTGTTGTGGCCATTGTGTTATTTTCTCCTTTGATTTACGGCTTGTGATTACCCCTTTGGTATCTTCAAACATTTTTTATGGCCATTGTATTATTTTCTCCTTTGATTTACGGCTTGTGATTACCCCTTTGGTATCTTCAAACATTTCTTGTGGCCATTGTATTATTTTCTCCTTTGATTTACGGCTTCTGATTACCCATTTGGTATCTTCAAACTTTTCGACCAACACTGAATACAATAATCACTTTATTTATATATATTTACAGCGTTGCAATTGCATTAGGATCAATAGCCGGTGGTATATGTGCTATTTCATTAATTGTGGGACTAACAATTATTTGCATTGGATATGCTAGAAAGAAATCAAAGAAGAAAAGAATCAAACATATAAATACTGACTCGGAAAGAGAGACAATGAAAGAAAAAGAAATTAGAACAATTAAAATGGATTGTACCAATTGTAAACTGATTATCATAAGACAGGACAACAAGAAAATTATTGTAGACGTTAGTGAAGATATAATGTCTGTACAGAAAGAACAACAGATGGAAACATCTAATTTACCAGAAAAAGATGAACGTGAGTACTGACCTAGATCACATATACATATATTTATAACTGAAAAAGATAGAAAGAATAATGAAAGATACTAAAGTGGAAATAAGAAGCTCTACATTGAAGAAAGGCAACAATGCAATGGCCAAGCGAAATATGAAAACAAGGACAAACAATGATGTGCAAACCACTTCATAGAATACTAAAGATTAAGATACCCGAACTCACTAAAAACCGGAGGCGAACTAAGGTGCTTCGGAAGGGTAATCAGTTCCTGTTCCACTGGAGAATATTACATTAAATTTGCACATTCACTTCTGACTTCAGTCAGCTACTTTCAGTATTTTGTACCTTTTTGTATTTTTTTACGGCATGATTTTTATTTTTACAAATATTTTATCATTATTATTTGTCCATCTATGTAAGCAAAGCATAATCTCCAACGTCATATTTCCTAGTATTTGTGTATTCAGTAATTATCAGGTGCGAGGTTGATATTGGTGACATTGTTGACCATCACTGTGCCAATTATCCTTTCATAATAATATTCTCGGCCTGACAATAATTATTGACTAGTGATATTACATGCATATAAGTTATTATGATTATCGAACTATTTGTCCTCTGTGATAAGTAAGAATGGTTTGTTTATTTTCTGTGATTATGATCTGTAATTGGAATTATTTTATTATTGGTTGAATGCAAATTAGTGCATTCTTTGCACATTCGAATAAAAATATCAAAAGTAAGGTTCTCATTCTTCAGGAATAGAGGAGCCGTGGTGATTGTGATCTAATGATAGGTGGGTTTACCATTCATTTGTACAAGACTCCACAAAAATGAGTACTGAGATAATTTTGCTGATCGCAACTAATAAACATATACTATTTTATTGATTGATCAAGTATCTTTCCTGGTTTGTTGACATTGGCTAAGATGACAACATATCTATTTCCAATTCAGTTAATAAATTTTGTTTCATCGTCCAATTCCAAAAATGTAATCATGAAGGCGACCATTGTGTTAGGCATCCAGGTTTTTTCCCCATTATTGCACTGGAATGTGAGGATAATATGAAGCTGAATTCTCCTCCCCAGGCACAGGTGACCTTATCCGATTGCGGTTATCCTGTTAAGGCCTTTTAGTATTATTTCTCCCAAACTTTAAATTATTTGGCTTTCCAACATTTCGATTTTGAGCGTACCTTATGAAGGTGATCCCAGAAACGCGCCGTGAACACTAAATTTGATATCTACGTTTTTATTACCACTAGATAATTCTAATATTAATAATATGCATTTTATTCATTTCAGCTCCTAAACCACAACCACCTCCAGTTGGTAAGTTACATTATGATAATTTTATTACGGATTCCGTTAGAGTTATTGGCATTTAGAGTCACTTTCAGAAGTTCATCAGTTTTATCGTGAATTATTTATTCTTCATATTTTAGATTGTACATGGTCGTTCCTCTTTTGTATCTGGTAAGCCTCTACCTAGAATTAATATATAACATTCAAAATCTTTAAATTACTATGAAAGTACCTTTATTCGATGGCACCAATGTTTGGTGGTTTCTAAAAAATACATTCATCCTTGGGCTCTTGAATGCATGGTTACAAACGTTACAGGCAACAATCAATGGAAAAATTGTTTCCCGTTGGATTTTTATGTTCGTGGTTTAAGTGGACCATGACATCGGCGGAAATTAGAGCCCCACGATAAATAATGATTTCACAGTATGTAACGTTTTACACTTTTTAATTATCAGCTTTGGCACATGGAGTTCATTGAGGTCGTTCACAAACGAAACCAAAATATATAGTATGCAATACATATTTGATCACTGTCTGTAACAATGAGTGATCGTTGTTGTACGCAAGGTGAGCAGTTTTACATCTTCATCATGGCAATTTACAATTGGATGAGATTGTTCCTAATTTATTCTAAACCAACACGCTTAGTTGGCTTTTTATTATGTTAGCTCACGGAAACAACAATCCATAGGTAGACAAGTCGCTCCACTAAGACATATTATCCTGATTCGGAATCAACTCGTCTTTGGTCTGACTTCTCAGTATGTAAGTAGAGTTTGAAGATACCAAAGGGGTAATCAGATTTCGTAAAGGACAGACAACACAATGGTCAAAAGAAAAAGAACAAAGGGACAAACAACGATCTACAAAATATACACATAAAACTAAAGATCGAATAACACGAACCCCACTAAAACTGGGGGTGAAGTCAGGTGCTCCGAAAGGGTAAACAGTTCCTCTGTTAATACGTAATCATGCAAAATACCACTGAACAACGTGGCAGACAAAAAAATCTAAGCATGATTTTGTCCCTGATATTGTCCTGCATATTATAAGATATTACTATGTGATCCATGTATTTGATTTTATTTGTTTCAACAGGTTTATTTGGGTAGATAAATAGCATGGACAATATAAAGTCAGAAATCCAGGTACAGATTAATGAAGAACTGGACAACATTTTACGGAAATATATAGACGCAGTACAAATAAACATATGTATATATGGTATCATCACACGTGACAATGTTACTACGCTGATATTATTTTGTTTTCTGTCGTCTATTCACTATCATCATAGTTTAATGAATGTATCGATTAACATACTACCTTATTACAATGTATGTAGAGTCAGCAATTAAATGGAAAACAAAGATTCCACACTGTAGGAACATTTCCAAAATCCAATAGAAAAATCGTAGAAAGATGCAAAATTTAGATCCCTAGCACACAAATACATATGACCTCTCACCTCTTGGTACAGGCACTTCAATAAAAAGTGGCGGGGATAGGATAATTGTATGGTCCCAAACCTTGGAGACATGGAAACACATAGTCATAGTTATACCTTTGCTCATAATATGAAACTGGAATTACAATTTGTTTATCTGATACAAAATACATCTCAAATTCGTGAAACCATTTTCTTTTTTATTCTTAATTTGGACTTGTATTTCAAATCTGTAAGAATAGATTTGACTTTCTACTTATTGTAGTTTGTGTAAAATATCATACCCGATAAGGTATTAACCATAGATTATGAAGTTGATATTAGCTGCTTCTCCGCTCAACCCACAACATTAAGAAGTATCAGGAAAGACTAATTGGCTCGAGGTCATTATAATATGTTCAAGTAAAGCGACATGCCTACCCGTGCACATTGGTTTTAGTGACCTAGCACTATATAAAAAAATAAACTAAGAGCATTCGTCTGGTATATATCTGACATCATCATTATCTCATCACAATTATGTGGTTATAATTCTAAATAAAAGAGCTGAAATATCATACACTTTCCCGTTAAAAAATATTCACTCACTCGAAAATAGCAATAAATAATTTTAGGATGTTGTATCTGTTCAAATCTTGTGAATCTTCTGTATTGACTGTTTTATTTCTTTATATTTATTTATTAGTGTGATGTTGTAAAAAAGGAAAAACCAAAAGAATAGTACACTGTCGGAACAGTTTCAAAATCCAATGTCAAAGTCGTAGAAAGAGACAAATCGATACCCCTGACACAAAAAACATGATTACTTACTACCCTGGCTTGTGCAGGCACTTCAATAAAAAGTGGCGGGTTACACTAGTTTTATGGGCCCAATCCTCCTCTCTTAGTAGTATAGTGCGGTCATGAAACTGTTTTCCACAAGTGAGTAAATGCCAACCTTAGCATATAACCGGGCGAACAGCGTTATTATAAAGAACTCTATTATCTTCAAAATTATGCATGATATATTTAATCTTTGTGACATAGAAGTTGTCATATGCATAGTATTGGGTCAATGTTTTTATTCGTTTCAAAATAGAATTAAATACAATATTACGAAAACAGTAGAGCGTATCTTCTTCATCATCTGTTCATTTGTTGTTAGAATATCGTTCTCATTTTGACAGAAGGAACCTCAAATCATCATCCGGGCATCGCTTTAATAGGGAATAAAATTGAAAAAAATACCACACTGGTGGTTCGAAAATCTAATTGAAAAGATAGCAGCAAAACAGTCAAAATCGATTTCCTTAGCACACATGACTGTGCTCTTTCTGGGCTTGGTACAGTTACTTCAATAAAATAACTTTAATTATTATTATCTGGACTGGTGTTAATAAAACGCTTGAGAGCGAGTTTGTATTCGTACTCGAAACAAAACAACCAATCACAACACTGGAACAATTGAATACTTTATTCTGATTGGACAATTTTTTATTTTTTTTATTTGTTTGTCTTTATCTTTCGTACCCTATGTTGCCAGTTTCTCTGCATTGTCCATATTTGATTGGCCCTTCGGTATTCTCTAACGTTTATTTAAACTAGTTTTATGGGCCTAGATTAAGACAAGATTGTAGTTTGTGCAATTTAATGTTAAACGATATTTAGATTCCATGATTCCATAAACGTTTTAGAGCTGTTTGTCTATTTTATTCGACTGAGTAGTCTCTGATGATTTATTGAAGGTATATATATTTTTTTTTAACAACAATATGATATGTTTATTCAAAATGCTTGTTACATTCTTACTTCAAAAGCCCAAGCTACTTATGGAGTATGTCATATTAATATTTTCTTATATAATGAATATAATTTCAAATAATATAATATATTTGATAAGAATCAGACTTTAATTGAATTTGTCTATAAATATATACCTACATCTACACACATAAACATACATACATATATGCATATACATATATGCATATACATATATGCATATACATATACACACATACATATACATGCATAAACATACACACACACATATATATTTATATTTCAATAGTTTTCTTTATTTTTGTTAACAGTTTACTATTTTGAAGTTTTTGTACCTGGCTTATTCTACTAATATATTCTCTCACAAATAAAGAATATATGCTGACTTGTTTAGTCTTTTGTTCAGATACATAATATGCTTTGTATATATAGAAAACCCTAAGATTGTTTAAGAAAATAGTTGAAATCAAAATAATCTTTATCAAATATCTTATACCCAATGACAATATATTTAATGTGATAAAATTTTCTATATTACATTTTTTCAATATTTGTTCTATTTTCACCCAAAACTCTTTCAGATAGGGACAAGAAATAAAATAATGTAGATAGTCTTCATCTTGACCACAGAAATTACATTGGCTATTAATAGCAAGTTTCCATTTCATTAGTAGTTTCTTTGTAGGAATTATATTTTGCAATGATTTCCATCTGAATATTTTTAGCTTATTTTCTTCTAAATAGTGAAAAATGAAAGAGTAAAGCTGACTCACATTTGGTTTTTCATTTATAGATAAATACATAAACCATGTATTTATACCAATTGGTTTCAAAAATTTTACATTAATATATTCATTATAAAAATATTTGTTGGACAGTTGTGACAGTTCAATACATTTTCCATTTACTATAAATTTATCTTTTTGAAAATTTACCGCACTTTTGATAGAGATTTGAGCCTGTAATGTATTATACCATTCATTAGGTATTGCTTTTGTTAGGCAGATAAATTCAAATATCCAATTAATCTTGTATTTTAATTTGTCTAAAATATAATAATGACTTATTTCCCCATTTTCATCTAAAATATCATTGATATAAGTTAAATCACTATTTATCCAATTATCAAACATTAAGCTTTTATCTTTAAACGTTATAAATTTGCTTCCCCATATAAGCTGTTTTCTGATATCTGCAAAATGTGATGGCGTTTATGTTTGACCCCACACATCTTTATCCAGGTTTTCAATATTTCTTTATAAAATTCAGGAATATGCCGTAAATACTCTTTATTTTTTTTGTAATCGATATTCATTGAAAATATCAACCAGTTCTTACCAAATTGTCTAAAGTATTTATATGGTATCAATTTCCAATTGTCCATTCCTCCATTGACAAATCTGCTTACCCATGATGCTCTCAGTGATGTAAAGTAAATTTCTGTGTCTATCATATTTAAACCCCCCATTTCAAAATTACCAATCATAGTGTTTCTTTTAACCTTTTCTGGTTCACCATCCCATATGAATTTGAAGCATTTACTTTCAATTTATTTTCTATATTTTGCTGGCACAACACATGCTCTAGCAACAAAAGTAAATATAGGTATGACTAATGCTTTAATAATGATAATTTTCCCAAGAATAGTTAAATTTCGCTTTCCCCAAGAGAAGAATAAAGTTTTAATTTTATCTATTTTATTTTAATTTTTCACATTCTTCTTTATTGTTACCAAAATATACGCCCAATGCCTTAATGGGGTTTTCCTGACCATTTAATTCTCTCTATTTTATCTTTACTGTGCTTAAGTTTTCATACCCAAATTCCCTCAGTTTTATTTTTGTTCATTAAGGTATATTTATAAATACTTGGGCCGCTAATTACAAAACATGATACGAATGTATGTTTCGTATGTTTCGATTATTAATTCATGTTATTAAATAAAAGAGTGATTGACATCTTTTATACCATTTCTATCACATATGTGCCCGCTGAAATAATAAGAATAATAGGTTCTTACATACGTTCTTGGGAAAGACCGGGTGATCTTCCACGAGCGATAGAAATTTTATGTCTTTTCGCGAGTGGAGCGCAGCGAAACGAGCGAAAAGACACAACAATTTCTATCACGAGAGGAAGATCACCCGGGCTTTCCCAACAACGCATGTAAGTACCTATTTCTTCCGTAAACCAACAACTTTCACTATCGCGAACTCCTAGAGACGCCCGCCATTGATCAGTAACTAATTTGCATAAATTATCAGATCAATATCATTGAGCGTTATGAAATACACATCACATAAAATTGACTTTTGTGACACCGACTAATAAACTAAGTAGCTTTCTACTGATATTTGAGCTTTTCTCACTAAAATTTTATTGAAAGTACAGTATTTTCCTTCATGAGACTATGACGTGACACATATTTTGACGTCATTGAAGAATGGCGTCAAAGGTACGGAAAAGGACATCTAGAAATACGAAAAAATGAAAATAAAAGACACAAATATATTTAATACGGTTGGAGTCTGTATTTGGAAAAAAATCAATGGTTAAATCCGTAATATATCTGTTATTCAGCTATCAGACATGGTATATAATGTGACATTCCCGGCTTAGGGTATATATTTAAACGATTTTTTTTCTTGTTAGAGGCGTTCTGATTGGATGTCACAACGAGTAAAGACGAGTGCACGTGGACTCGTCTTACCTCGGTCGTCTTCACCCGAAAACGGCCATTTACGGAAGAATTACATTGCTGTTGACCCGGTTTTAATGTATAAAAGATTTAATTTAAACATAAAGACCTTTGCAACTCTGTCATTACAATTCCAATTGGTGCACCAGATACAAGGCCATCGATAAAAACCAATCTGAATAAAATCAGATCTCGTACTTTCTCCCCTATACTTATATGTCCTTGCGTGGGAGATCTGAGGAAAGTTCATTGCTACATGTTTATGAGTTACTTGGTTATGTGTACTGACATATCTATCCTTACTGTTGCACCAACCAGGAATACAAGTTTATCCAGTAGGACAGGTCTTTCCGTACTGTTTAGTAGGACTGATGAGTCTATCTGCACTGCTTATTCAGTAAAAATACCACGAGTCTATCAGTAGTATTTAACACGAAAGGCCAAGCATTGCTTAGTAAGAGAATCCAACAATAATGTTATATCACGACGTGCAAAAGAGGACGCAGATACTCTTTCCGAATGGATTAAGAGTGAGATCGTTGATACAAATTAGAATTAAAAAAACTCAATGGGCCTATGAGTACTCGCACAACATGTAGTCTGTCTGTCTCACCTTCATGACAAATATGTTGTTGTCCTTGCAGATAGTGTCCCTAGCAATGTCGTTTTTACGTGCAATTCAGATATAGACTGCTTGATAATTGAATTAGGTATTGACAATTCATTTTGCAACCCCACATGTACCACAACTACACTTACGAAAGAGGACATCCTGGACAAGCATAGGTCTGTTTTGTATTTATTTGAAATTTCAACCAAAGATGAATAACTGTATCTTCCATCCCTATAACAGTAACACAACGGGTGTCACATGTGGAGCAGGAAATGCTAACCCTTCCTGATCACCTGAATTACCCCGGGTATTTAATGACGTTTGTGTTGTTCGATCTTTAGTTTCTTGTGTAGTGTGTTGTAGATTATTGTTTCTTTATTTGTCCTTTTTCTTTTGATCATTGTATTGTCTGTCCTTTGATCTACGGCTTCTGATTACCCCTTTAGTATCTTCACACTTGTGGTCATTGTATTGTCTGTCCTTTGATTTGTGGCTTCTGATTACCCCTTTAGTATCTTCACACTTTTGGTCATTGTATTGTCTGTTCTTTGATTTAAGGCTTCTGATTACCCCTTTAGTATCTTCACACTTTTGGTCATTGCATTGTCTGTTCTTTGATTTAAGGCTTCTTATTACCCCTTTAGTATCTTTACACTTTTGGTCATTGTATTGTCTGTCCTTTGATTTACGGCTTCTGATTACCACTTTAATATCTTCACACTTTTGGTTTTTGTATTGTTTGTCCTTTGATTTATGGCTTCTGATTACACCTTTAGTATCTTCTGATTACCCCTTTAGTATCTTCACACTTTTGGTCATTGTATTGTCCGTCCTTTGAATTACGTTTTCTGATTACCCCTTTAGTATCTTCACACTTTTTGTCATTGTATTGTCTGTCCTTTGATTGACAGCTTCTGATTACTCCTTTAGTATCTTCACACTTTTGGTCATTGTATTGTCTGTCCTTTGATTGACGGCTTCTGATTACCCCTTTAGTATCTTCACACTTTTGGTCATTGTGTTGTCTGACCTTTGATCTACGGTTTCTGACTACCCTTTTAGTATCTTCAGACTTTTGGTCATTATGTTGTCTGACCTTTGATTTACGGCATCTGATTACCTCTTTAGTATCTTCACACTTTTGGCCATTGTATTGACTGTCCTTTGATTTACGGCTTCTGATTACCCATTTAGTATCTTCACACTTTAGGTCATTGTGTTGTCTATCCTTTGATTTACAGCTTCTGACCCCTTTAGTATCTTCACACCTTAGGTCATTGTATTGTCTGTACTTTGATCTGCGGCTTCTGATTACCCCTTTAGTATCTTCACACCTTTGGTCATTGTATTGTCTGTCCTTTGATTTACGGCTTCTGATTACCCCTTTAGTATCTTCACACTTTAGGTCATTGCCATTGTCTGTCCTATGATTTACGGCTTCTAATTACCTCATTAATATCTTCAAACTTTTCTTATTTCTTTTACGCTATGAAAATAAAGCTTAAGGGGGTACCATACACTACAGGGAGATAACTCTTTAAAATCAGTTGAATGTTTTGATCATATGATGTTTGTATGCATATTTCAAGCATCTCGGTGATCAAAACCACAGAGAGAAAAGCTGCTATGTGGCTAGTGAATTTAAAGATCTGAATCTGTTGGTTGGAATTTGTTAAAATTTGGATATTCATTACAGTGGATATATTCAAACACACTGCCAAAAAAATAAGAAAATTAAACGAGCAGATCAAATTTTACCTGAAGTGTATGGTACCACCTTAAGCAGTGATGGGAAACAATTCCACCAATATCAACAAAATGAACAATCACCTCTCATTTCAATTCATTGAAAACAAAACAGGACGGTGTTTATTTTAGTAGTATCCGTTTAAGATAACAATACTCAACTATTAAAACAATAGTATTCTCTTAAAACATGTCAATGTCGACATCAAAAATGGATTTTGAAATTCCATGTCTTAACTGCTCTCATGCGTGACTTAATAAAACATTGCATCATATTACCCAATGGAGGGCTCTTTTTTTATTATTAATAATGTTTTACCTGTTAAATCAGACCGCTGTTTATTTTGGTTCTATGCACTGTAATGGTATATTAAACGCTTATCAAGTGACACAATATATATATATATATATATATTGAGGTCAAACACTATTCTTCTCTATCACGTAAGAAGATAAGAAGTTCACTAGTCTTCTGGTTAAATCGTCTGTCGTTATGTGGACTGCGTCTGTGAAAAACAGCGTCATGTTGTTAGTGTGCTGTGCTCTGTTGACGGCTCTTTACAGTGGTATGTTAAACGAATATTAACATTAACTGCATTATATTTAGTTTCTGAACTCATAATTGGGACGGTGTCCATGAAATCAGTATAAATCATACTATCACTATTCCAACATTTCAGATAACGTTACTTCTATTTCCATTCGGAAGTTTGTGCAAAATATTATGTCTCCTCTAAATTTTAGTGCTGCTTAAGAAGGGTTTGAAGATACCAAAGGGGTAAGCAGAATCCGTAAATCGAAGAAGGACAGATAACACAATGGCCAAAAGAAAACAATATACCAGTAGGTAGCAAAAATGAAATATTGATTTACCTCAATTCCTGCGATGCTATTTTATACAGCTATAAATGCATCTTACATTCCTGGCAAGTTCAAAGGCACATTATTAAAGTAATCTTATTCACTGAGTAACAAACCATCTATTTAACAAACCAGTGGCTCGATGCGGCAACTTGTTCTTCAGATGGTTACCAGACATAATTTTTTCACATTTCAACCAGTAACAATATACTATAATAAAAATGTAAATTATGATAATGTAAACGGTTAAGAATGAAATCTTGTATATTATTACAGTTATAGCTCTATACAGTATTATAAAACCATATAATTCGGGTTTTTTGTCATATTGCACGGCAGGTTTTCATATTGAACGATCTATTTAGCTGTGGGCGAAATCCCTGCCAAATTTTGAAATTTACTTGCCAAGCGTTTTCTACGTCCGTTGCAATGACGTCACACAAACAGAAAGTGGCACAGAAGATTTATAAACGCAAGCAGAATGCAAATATAAATGTGTACACATTGAATTAGTAATATAAATTTGTACACATTGAATTAGTAATATAAATTTGTACACACTAAATTAGTACAAGTATATATGATATTAAATGGATCAGCTCAATCCCTAAAAATCGATCCAGGTACACAAACAAACTTGGTATGTTAAATGTAATAAAACAATTACAGCACTCCATATTGTGCAATATGATGTGTTATGGAGCACTGAAAAGCAACATTGACCGCGGCCTTCATATCGCACCCAATGAAGTGCAATAATTGTATATTACTTCAATAGTAACATAAAACACTTTTGGCGTTTTTAAGTGGTAAACATTGCGGTAATATTGACCACGTCTACCATGGTCATTATTGATCAGCCTGAAGAATAAAATATCATGGCTGCCATTAAGAAGATCAAGACAAGTTTGAAGATACAAAAGGGTAATCCGGAATCAATAAATCGAAGAACAGGCAATACAGTGACCAGAAGAAAAAACGACAAAAGGACAAACAATTATCTACAAACACTTTTAACAAAGCAAAGGTTGAGCAATACGAGCCCCACTAAATACCGGGGATGAACTCAGGTGCTCGTCATGTTACTCTTGACAACCCGATCTTATGCCATAAACGATGAAAGGACCTGATTGTGATTACGACAATCAGAACATATCCCTCGTCATTTGTGTCACAGATATTCCGTTAATGTTAACCAGTGGTGGCGTGATAAAATCTTAGAAAATAATTGTATGATATAGAACCTCTTAATAGTTTAATTGTAATTTGCTTAGTTCAAGCTGATTATACAGACCCACACTGTGATGGAAAGCAAGTTATTGTTCATCTATTCGAATGGAAGTTCTCTGATATCGCCAATGAATGTGAACGATATCTTGGAAAGAAAGGGTTCTGTGGCATACAGGTATAGCTAAAAGTGTTCTGTATTCTCCTAATATTGAATAGCTTAAGAGTAATATGTCAGAATGGTAGAAAAACTAAAACAACGCAAATTTATTTTCTGTACTTTGAAGACTTACATTTCCAAAATACATAATCTCGTACCCACTGTTATTTTGTCTTGTTGTTCGTGTTTTTTCATATCTAGAATGACTCTGTTACTCGAAAGCTATTAAAGTTTTGAGCTCGAACCCCGTTCATGACCAGATGTACTCGATGCAACAATATATATAAAATTTGTCAGTGACTTGCGACAGGTCGATTGTTTTTTCCGGGTACTCCAGTTTCCTCCACCAATAAAACTGACAGCCACGATATAACTGAAATATTGCTGAAAGTGGCGTTAAACACCATAAAGCCTTAACCCATCGACAGCTACTTCATTCGTATATACTGTACCTTCCTCTTATAAAACTACAGTTTACAATGTCATATTTATCTAGTAGTTCGAACCAATTATTACTTTTCGATAGCTCTCGAGTATATCAAAATCCGAACGAATGGTGTGCAATCCTAAGTCATCAACTTATTAGACTTTATTCAGCATTGTTTATTTGTCTTATTTATTGGTAGACTTCACCTGTTAACGAGTATACAGTTATAACAAAGGAATACATACGTCCATGGTGGGAACGATATCAACCAGTTAGTTATAAGATTGCATCCAGAAGTGGAAACGAGGCTGAGTTCAAAGACATGGTTGCACGTTGTAAAAACGTCGGCGTGAGGTAGTAATATGTACTACACATAAAACATTTAACTTAGTTAAATGCGTACTTTTACAATTCTATGCACTTTTAGATGGTATATTATCTTTAAGATACAGCGAAACCTGTCGAACCCGAACCTTATTCTGTTTGAAATAAAAAGGTATTCGGTTTATGCAGGTTCAATAAACAAAGATTTCCTGTATTGCGACTTTATTTAAAGTTCGCTTTACGCAGGATTTCGGTTTATTTGGGGTACGATTTAGACAGGTTTCACTGTATAAGCTTAATGAATACGAGAAAAAAGACAATCCTATAAAAGCTAAAAGCGTAAGTCAACTTCAAAGCCATTTCTTAATATGCTTACAGAGATAACAAGGTATGATAATGAACAATAATGTCCATATCAATTGTCTTATGGTCTTTCTGATTTGATTTGATTTGATTTTTAGTGTTTAACGCCACTTTTAACAATATTTCAGCTATATCATGGCGGCCAGTTTTAGTGGTGGAAGAAGCCGGAGTAACCGGAGAGAACCACCGACCATGGGCAAGCACCTGGTAAATGTTATCACTTGCAGTTGCGAGTCGAGTGCACCCTTGTTGTAATTTGCAAAGCCGGGCGCAAACCCACGCCGTATTGGTGATAGGCATGTATGAGTTGTTAGGTAATCCAACTACCTAACTCATTGAGCCACCCGGGCCCTCTGCTCTTTTTAAAAAAAGGGGGGTAGGGTAGATAGATATGACTATGTGAATTCTGTCTTAAAGTTTACCTGCTTCATAAATTGTGCACGCATTTCGTAACATGCAATAAAAATACATAACATTGTATTTAAAAAAAACTTTAGAAATGATCATATTATTACCCTAGTCAAAACCTAATTGGTGACTTGCAAAATGCATCCAAGTAGTATATGGGCACAGCTCAGTTATCATTTGCGGAGGAGCTATGAGGAGCAACCGGAAGTGACGTGACCGGAAGTGACGTCACCGGAAGTCACGTGACTTTCACCCGTCCTTTTTTCCCCGTACTTTCCCGTATTTTTTCCCCGTACTTTTTCCCATACTTTTTTTCTCGTATTTTTTCCCGTACTTTTTTCCCGTATTTTTTTCCGTAGTCTTCTTTCCTTATTTTTTTCCCGTATTTCTTTTTACCCGTACTTTTTTCAATTTTTTTCCGTTTTTTTTTTTTTTTTTTTCATACTTTTTTTTTCGTACTTTTTTTCCCGTACTTCTTTTTACGTACTTTTTTCATTTTTTTCCCGTACTTTTTAAAAAAATAAATCCCATACTTTTTAAAAAAAATATCCCGTACTTTAAAAAAAAATAATTCCCGTACTTTTTTTTCCTGTACTTTTTCTTCCCGTACTATTTTTCCGTACTTTTTCAAAAGTCGCGACGTTTGAAATCCAACGTTTTAAAATATCAGTGAGTTGTTTTTCTAGTACATGTCGTTATATCACAGTTCATGTTCCTTGTGGAATATCCATTCAAACGACTCCCGTAGGGCTTCCCCCGGACGGGTGGGGTGCGCGCATGCGCGATCTGAAGGGACCAAAAATGAATTTATTTATAGCAAAAGAGGATTGAAATGTTTTATAGCACCAACCAATCATATCACTGGAAATTGAACCAATCAGAAGTCGCTATTTCCGGCCTATTAGCCAATCAGAAACCAGGAAAAAAGAACCAATCAGAAAGGAGGAAACAGAAAGAAACAACCAATCGACCTTTTTTTTTAATTTTTCCTCATTTTTTTTTAATTTTAATATTTTTTTTAACTTTTTTTTTCTTTTTTTTTTCTTTTTTATTTACACATGTTTAGCAAGTAACAACACAAAATTCTGTACAATAGTCGTCTCTTCCACGTGATTTTCCTTTCCCGCCATTTTATTTTCATTTTCCGCGTCCTATAACCTTATTATTTTCTATGAACTAGCCCTTTTAATGGTTATCTGCCCCTTCCCCGCCATTTTATTTTCATTATGCGCGTCCTATAACCTTATTATTTTCTACGAACTAGCCCTTTTACTGGTTATCTGCCCCTTTCCCGCCATTTTATTTTCAATATCGGCGTCCTATAACCTTTTTATTTTCAACGAACTAGCACTTTCACTGGTTATCTGCCCCTTCCCTGCCATTTTATTGTCATAATTACATTATATATTTCAATAATTACATTTCTTACCAAAGTTTGCCACCACCACCACTCATTTCCCTATCTTTTCACTATTCAACTTACTTTTCCTCTGTATTTTCCATCTCTTCTCACTATTCAATTTACTTTTCTTCCATATTTTCCATATCATTTCACTATTCAACTTGCCTTTCTTCTGTAATTTCCAAATCTTTTCACTATTCAACTTGGGTTTCTTCCATAATTTCCAAATCTTTTTCACTATTCAGCTTACTTTTCTTCCGTATTTTCCCTATCTTATCACTATTCAACTTGGCTTTCTTCCATATTTTCCATATCATTTCACAATTGTCTTCCATATTTTCCATATCATTTCACTATTCAACTTGCCTTTCTTCCGTATTTTCCAAATCTTTTCACTATTCGACTTGGGTTTCTTCCATATTTTCCATATCTTTTCACTATTCAACTTACTTTTCTTCCATATTTTCCCTATCTTTTCACTATTCAACTTGCTTTTCTTCATTTCTTACTCCCTCACTTACACAACTCACTCAATGATATTCCCAACATAATTAAGTTTTAAAATTATCCTGTGATTTAAATTTATTTCAAAGAATACCCATTGCTCTAAAATATATTGTGTTCTCCAGCTATTTGAAGAGTATTGAGCAATGTTTTCCAGTTATCAGAAACAAGCATTAACAGTTATGATATCTCCTTTATGTACAAACTGCCACGATATAACTGTAATATTGTTGAATGTGGAATTAAACACCATAAACATAACCCTTTATTTACAAAGACATATACCTACCTACCTATCTATCTACATTTTTATCAGAATTATAGATTTTATTCAATTGTTAGCTAGTTATTTTCCTATCTTGATGAGTTTCAAATTTCCACAATCAAATTTATTTTACATAACAGCCTAACACAGTGTTCTATTTTTAGAGCAGTGAGAAAACTTACTTCCTGAACAGGGTTTTAGTATATATTTACCTGCCAAAGGCAAGCAAATATCTGTATATATTTTCCTGCCAAGGGCAAGTAAAACTCTTTGTATATAAGTGAAACAATCGATTTCCAAATAGCCATTTCTTGATACGTATTATATAGTATTTCTCTTTCTGCACAGGTATATGTCCAAATATAGAGTGATAACCCCCTTTATCCTCCACATAAAGAATTATTCCCCCTACTGTAGTATTATCCTTGCACATACAGAGTTGTAACTTATTCCCCACATAAAGAGTTATATCCCCTATTACAGAGTTATCCCTTCAGATGCAGAGTTATTCCCCTTACTGTAGGGCATAACGTAAACTCAAATAAATTACATTTTTCTTCCGTATTTTCCATATCTTTTCACTACTAAAGTTACTTTTCTTCATATTTTCCAAATCATTTCCCTATTCAACTGACTTTTCTTCCATATTTTCCATATGTTTTCACTATTCAACTTATTTTTCTTCCATACTTTCCAAATCTTATCACTATTCAACTTACTTTTATTCCATATTTTCCATCTCAATTCATAATTTTCTTCTGTATTTTCCAAATCTTTTCACTATTCAACTTACTTTTTTTCCATAATTTCCATATTTTCCACTATTCAACTTACTTTTCTTCTGTATTTTCCATATCTTTTCACTGAATAACTGACTTTTCTTCCACATTTTCCATATCTTTTCACTATTCAACTGACTCTTCTTTCTTAATTTCCATATCATTTCCCTATGTTCTTCCATATTGTCCATATTTTATCACTATTCAACTTGCCTTTCTTCCATATTTTCCATATCATTTCATTATTGAAGTTATTTTTTTTTCATATTTTCCATATCATTTTACTATTCAACCTACTTTTCTTCCGTGTTTTCCATATTTTTTCACTATTCAACTTTCCTTTCTTCTGTATTTTCCATATCTTTTCACTTTTCAACTTACTTTTCTTCCATATTTTTCGTATCTTTTCACTTTTCAATTTACTTTTCTTCCATATTTTCCATATCATTTCACTATTCAACTGACTTTTCTTCCATATTTTCCATATCTTTTCACTATTCAACTTATTTTTCTTCTGTATTTTTCATATCTTTTCCCTATTTTCTTCCATATTTTCAATATCATTTCACAATTTTCTTCCGCATTTTCAATATCTTTTCACTATTCAACTGGGGTTTCTTCCGTATTTTGATGAGTCATCGAAGTGCTGTGACATTCGTCACGGTTTGTTTAAATATCTTTGTCTCTTGTGTTTTGTCTTTTCGTTTATCTCTCCGTTTATTTTATGTTTTTCTTGTTTTCTGTTTCTAATTTCTGATTCACATCACAATACCACGAACCTCCTCCTCCTCCTCCTCCTCCTCCTCCTCCTCCTCCTCCTCCTCCTCCTCTTCCCCCACCACCACTACCGCGATAGCGTTGAATTTTCCCCCAAAACACGAAAAAACGTAAACAAAAACCTTAACAAAGCGAACAAATAATAATTAAAAAGTTAAATGAACACGAAAAACGTGATTAAAACTGAAAAGATAACGTGAAAATGTCACTACAAACGTGAAACACACGTAAACAATACGACAAAAATCGAAAAAACGAGAACATTTTCACTTTTCAACTTTCTTTTCTTCCATATTTTCCATATCTTTTCACTATTCAATCTACCTTTCTTTCAGTTTCGAGTATTCATTTTGACCATGAGCTTTAGCAGTGCATTTATTGTCTGTTTTGCAAGAACATATAGTTGTTGGTTCCGAATGTTTATTAGAAAATTGTCTGTTTTTCAAGTACATATAGTTGTAGGTTCCGAGTATTCATTTTGACCATGAGTTTTAGCAGTGCATTTATTGTTTGTTTTGTAGAACATATAGTTGTTGGTTCCGAATGTTTATTAGAAAATTGTCTGTTTTGCAAGTACATATAGTTGTAGGTTCCGAGTATTCATGGGCCATTATGACTAACCTTGGACATATAACCGGTCCATTATGAAGACACCCATTTATTAATACTATAATGTTAATCTTACTGTCACAAAACGAACAAGGAATAAGTGCATTAGATCTGCAGAAACACATTTTTCCTTCGGGCAGTTCACCCATGAAGAATACGTTTCCATGGATGCAACGTCATTGCGTAAGCTATTACAAAGGGGAGCAACTCGCATGAAACAAACGTTAACCTGTAGATGTAATTGTATCAATCTCAAATATACTCTAATGATAGCGTGCACACATCCAGTGCAGTAGCTTTTGTGTTCGAGTCCCGGTCTGGTCAATCTAAAGACTATGACATTAGTAGTTGGTGTTACCAGGTAAACACAAATAGGTCAACACAAAAAACTAAAAAGATGAGCAACATGGACCCCCACAAAAAAAAACTTAAGACAAAATTGCGATTAAAATTAGACAATATAACGATATCATATTACATTTTGTATATTGTATATACTGACAGTAATTCAAATGTAAGAAA
This sequence comes from Bathymodiolus brooksi, assembly GCA_963680875.1. NCBI lineage: Eukaryota > Metazoa > Mollusca > Bivalvia > Mytilida > Modiolidae > Bathymodiolus > Bathymodiolus brooksi. The sequence goes on along the minus strand of OY804582.1, from coordinate 82,679,696 downwards.
TATTCCTGGTATAGATTAGTGAAGGAAAATAACTTCCTGATTGCAGTGTTGCGTAAAATAAGATTGTATTCAACAATGACACGTGGGATAAGTTAAATAGTAAAGCATACAATAAGAAGAATATAAAGATGTCACAATAATTATAAATAAAATATGTCGTGTTTCTCGGTAATATTCAATTAAATCCGTGTCACTTAGTTTTGATTTTTGTGAAGCTGAATTATTTTTTACTCACATTTGGAGATAAATGTTTTGTATCGAAAATGGAAAAAAATCCAATATATTTTCGAGAACATCACGACCCATAAATTGTGAGCAAAGAAAGTTCCTTTATTAGGAATTTATTAGAACTCGTGACAGGGAACCTGTAATATATATGCCATGAAACCTTTCTAAATCGTCCTATTTGGGACCATGCGTTGTGTTCATACGCGGGTGTGTTAAGGCTGTTTCAAGTCGGTTTGTTTCATGCGAGTTGCTCCCCTTTGTAATAGCTTACGCAATGACGTTGCATCCATGGAAACGTATTCTTCATGGGTGAACTGCCCGAAGGAAAAATGTGTTTCTGCAGATCTAATGCACTTATTCCTTGTTCGCTTTGTGACAGTAAGATTAACATTATAGTATTAATAAATGGGTGTCTTCATAATGGACCGGTTATATGTCCAAGGTTAGTCATAATGGCCCATGAATACTCGGAACCTACAACTATATGTACTTGCAAAACAGACAATTTTCTAATAAACATTCGGAACCAACAACTATATGTTCTTGCAAAACAAACAACAAATGCTAAAACTCATGGTCAAAATGAATACTCGGAACCTACAACTATATGTACTTGAAAAACAGACAATTTTCTGATAAACATTCGGAACCAACAACTATATGTTCTTGCAGAACAGACAATAAATGCACTGCTAAAGCTCATGGTCAAAATGAATACTCGGAACTGGAGGAAAGGTAGATTGTATAGTGAAAAGATATGGAAAATATGGAAGAAAAGAAAGTTGAAAAGTGAAAATTTTCTCGTTTTTTCGATTTTTTGTCGTATTGTTTACGTGTGTTTCACGTTTGAAGTGACATTTTCACGTTATCTTTTCAGTTTTAATCACGTTTTTCGTGTCCATTTAACTTTTTAATTATTATTTGTTCGTTTTATTAAGGTTTTTGTTTACGTTTTTTCGTGTTTTGGGTGGAACTTCAAAGCTTTCGCTGTAGTGGTGGTGTTGGAGGAGAATGAGGAGGAGGAGGAGGAGGAGGAGGAGGAGGAGGAGGAGGAGGAGGAGGAGGAGGAGGAGGAGGAGGAAATTGGTGGTATTGTGACGTGAAGTAGAAATTAGAAACAGAAAACAAGGAAAACATAAAAAAAACGGAGAGATAAACGAAAAGACAAAACACAAGAGACAAAGATAATTAAACAGACCGTGTCGAATGTCACGGCACTTCGATGACTCATCAAAATACGGAAGAAACCCCAGTTGAATAGTGAAAAGATATTGAAAATGCGGAAGAAAATTGTGAAATGATATTGAAAATATGGAAGAAAATAGGGAAAAGATATGAAAAATACAGAAGAAAAATAAGTTGAATAGTGAAAAGATATGGAAAATATGGAAGAAAAGGCAGTTGAATAGTGGAAAGATTTGGAAAATATGGAAGAAAAGTAAATTGAAAAGTGAAAAGATACGAAAAATATGGAAAGTGAAAAGATATGGGAAATACAGAAGAAAGGAAATTTGAATAGTGAAAAAATATGGAAAACACGGAAGAAAAGTAGGTTGAATAGTAAAATGATATGGAAAATATGAAAAAAAATAACTTGAATAATGAAATGATATGGAAAATATGGAAGAAAGGCAAGTTGAATAGTGATAACATATGGAAAATATGGAAGAACATAGAGAAATGATATCGAAATTATGAAAGAAAAGTCAGTTGAATAGTGAAAAGTTATGGAAAATGTGGAAGAAAAGTAAGTTGAATAGTGAAAAGATATGGAAAATACAGAAGAAAATTGTGAAATGAGATGGAAAATAGGTAAGAAAAGTAAATTGAATAGTGAAAAGATAGGGAAAATAGGGAAGAAAAGTAAGTTGAATGGTGAAATGATAGGGAAAATATGGAATAAAAGTAAGTTGAATAGTGATAAGATTTGGAAAGTATGGAAGAAAAATAAGTTGAATAGTGAAAAGATATGGAAAATATGGAAGAAAAGTAAGTTTGGTAGTGAAAAGATATGGAAAATACGGAAGAAAAATGTAATTTATTTGAGTTTACGTTATGCCCTACAGTAAGGGGAATAACTCTGCATCTGAAGGGATAACTCTGTAATAGGGGATATAACTCTTTATGTGGGGAATAAGTTACAACTCTGTATGTGCAAGGATAATACTACAGTAGGGGGAATAATTCTTTATGTGGAGGATAAAGGGGGGTTATCACTCTATATTTGGACATATACCTGTGCAGAAAGAGAAATACTATATAATACGTATCAAGAAATGGCTATTGTTACACTTATATACAAAGAGTTTTACTTGTCCTTGGCAGGAAAATATATACAGATATTTGCTTGCCTTTGGCAGGTAAATATATACTAAAACCCTGTTCAGGAAGTAAGTTTTCTCACTGCTCTAAAAATAGAACACTGTGTTAGGCTGTTATGTAAAATAAATTTGATTGTGGAAATTTGAAACTCATCAAGATAGGAAAATAACTAGCTAAAAATTGAATAAAATCTATAATTCTGATAAAAATGTAGATAGATAGGTAGGTAGGTATATGTCTTTGTAAATAAAGGGTTATGTTTATGGTGTTTAATTCCACATTCAACAATATTACAGTTATATCGTGGCTGTTTGTACATAAAGGAGATATCATAACTGTTAATGCTTGTTTCTGATAACTGGAAAACATTGCTCAATACTCTTCAAATAGCTGGAGAACACAATATATTTTAGAGAAATAGGTATTCTTTGAAATAAATTTAAATCACAGGATAATTTTAAAACTTAATTATGTTGGGAATATCATTGAGTGAGTTGTGTAAGTGAGGGAGTAAGAAATGAAGAAAAGCAAGTTGAATAGTGAAAAGATAGGGAAAATATGAAAGAAAAGTAAGTTGAATAGTGAAAAGATTTGGAAAATACAGAAGAAAAAGTAAGTTGAATAGTGAAAAGATTTGGAAAATATGGTGGTGGTGGAGGTAAAGGTGGTGGTGGTGGTGGTGGCAAACTTTTGTAAGAAATGTAATTATTGAAATAAATAATGTAATTATGAAAATAAAATGGCAGGGAAGGGGCAGATAACCAGTGAATGGGCTAGTTCGTATAAAATAATAAGGTTATTGGACGCGCATAATGAAAATAAAATGGCGGGGAAGAGGCAGATAACCAGTAAAGGGGCTAGTTCGTTGAAAATAATAAGGTTATAGGACGCGGATAATGAAAATAAAATGGCGGGAAAGGGGCAGATAACCAGTAAAAGGGCTAATTTGTAGAAAATAATAAGGTTATAGGACACGGAAAATGAAAATAAAATGGCGGGAAAGGGGCAGATAACCAATAAAAGGGCTATTTCGTAGAAAATAATAAGGTTATAGGACGGGAATAATGAAAATAAAATGGCGGGGAAGGGGCAGATAACCATTTAAAGGGCTAGTTCGTAGAAAATAATAAGGTAATAGGACGCGGATAATGAAAATAAAATGGCGGGAAAGGAAAATCCCGTGGAAGCGACGATTATTGTACAGAATGTTGTGTTGTTACTTGTTAAACATGTGCAATGAAAAAAAAAATTAATTAAAAGAAAATGAGGATAAATGAAAAAAAAGGTCGATTGGTTGTTTCTTTTTGTATCCTCCTTTCTGGTTGGTTCTTTTTTCCTGGCATCTGATTGGCTAATCGGCCGGAAATAGCGACTTCTGATTTTTTTTCAATTTCCAGTGATATGATTGGTTGGTGCTATAAAACATTTCAATCCTCTTTTGCTTTAAATAAATTCATTTTTGGACCCTTCAGATCGCGCATGCGCGCACCCCACCCGTCCAGGGGAAGCCATACGGGTGACTTTTGAATGGATATTCCGCAAGTAACATGAACTGTGATATAACGACATGTACTAGAAAAACAACTCACTGTTATTTTAAAATGTTGGATTTCAAATGTTGTGACTTTTGAAAAAGTACGGGGGAAAAAATATAAAAAAAAGACGGGAAAAAAAATGAAAAAGTACGGGGGGGGGGGGGGGGGAATACGGGGAAAAAAAGCACGAAAAAAAAAAAAGATACGGGAAAAAATTGAAAAAAGTACGGGTAATAAAAAGGTACGAGAGAAAAAGTACGGAGGAAAAAAGTACGGGAAAAAAAGTAGGGATAACAAAAATACGGGGGAAAAAGTACGGTGAAGATACGGAAAACAATGTATGGGAAAAGGTACGGGAAAAAGTACGGAAAAAAGGGATAGTACGGAAAAAAAGTACGGGGGAAAGTCACGTGACTTCCGGTGACGTCACTTCCGGTCACGCCACTTCCGGTTGCTCCTCGTCGCTCCTCCGCAAATGATAACTGAGCTGTGCCCATATACTACTCACCCAGTTCCCTTACCATCCTGGATAAAGTATTAAATCGTTTTTCGAAATTGACCACAGAAAAGCAAGCAACATTTACGTAAAACATAAGTGGCGCAGACATTATCTGACCTGGATGCAAAACTTTGATAATAGTGATGAAAGGCATTATCTTGGTATGCTTGCATATAATTAGCGGAAATAATTTGATCGGCTCTTAAAATGTTCAAGTGTACATTGCAAAACGAGTAACACCTACCACATGTAACGAATTGTGATATATTTCATATACACGTATGCCGCACAATAACTGGACCTTTGTAGGATGTATTATACTTCATTAGGCAGAGAAGCTTGAAGTTTGTGCACAATATGTATACATAAAAGAAATTAAATACAATTATTACAGTCCAGACCTCTTAAAGAGTGATCGTTGCATATTATTGTAAGTCTGTTTTTGAATTTAGCAGGGTATTGTGCAGGTGTCTTGTTTATTACATTTCAAGCAACGGTAATATTAGAAATCGGTGAAGAACAATTTGTAAATTCTCGCACGTTGGGAGGATGGATAACATTTGTCAGTTAACTACATCAGATTGGTGGTTTTCTCATTGTACTCCGGGTTACTCTACCAATTAATCTAGGTATATTATAGCAAAACAATATTAACAATGGTGTTAAACATGGATAATTCAATTAAACTCCATACCAACTGCAAGATGGTTAAGACATACATGCATGTAACTTTAGCTGATGCTTTGCTATCCTGTTTATGCCCTTCTGTTTTCTATTACCTTTGAGTCGTAATGAAAGCGGGAGGTTTGACGCTTTAAAATCTGATTCAACCCACCATTTCTTTAGAAATGCCTGTACCAAGTCAGGGTCATTACGGTTTTCACAGTTTTCCGGTTGTTGACTGATTTTGTCTGTTTATATACTTATGAGTTTTAACTTTCCCTTTGGAAGATTGTTCGGAGTTCGGTAATTTTGTTATTACCCTTATCCAACAAGTTTTCCAGTTATGTTTTACTATGAGCGTACACCTAATCAAGGTCATTCCAGAATGTTTTACTATGAGCGTACACCTGACAAAGATCATTCCAGAAACTCGCCGTGCGCACTAATTTGGTATCTATTGTTGAGATGTTTGCTAAACCAGATTACCATAGAAGATAAACTCTGACTACGGTTTGGTTGGGTTTTATTTTATGGTGTTTAGCGCCACTTCAACAATATTTCAGTTGTATCGTGGCGGTATCTCTGACTACAGAAAAACAAAACATGTTTGAAAAAACACATCATTCATCCAGAATAAAACAAACTGATTGTGTTTGTCTCGATTTTCTTTTTCCAAGAATAAAAGAATAAAAAAAAGATTGCAAGAAGACATGTTAGAGACCATTATAAAATGCTTTGTTGCTACATCTATCTTCTTATTTTTATTTTCATAGAGTATACGTTGATGTGGTTGTAAATCACATGGCTGGTTTAGGAAGACAAGGACAGGGTACTGGTGGGTCCTCATTTAATTCTGACAACTATGACTTCCCGGGAGTGCCATTTACTAGACAACATTTTAACGAAAAAAGTAAATGTCCTTCTCATGATGGTATGGTAAACAATTACGGAGATCCTAATAACGTTCGCAATTGTTTTTTGGTCGGATTGACTGATTTAGATCAACGTCAGGAATATGTCCGCAACAAGATAGCAGGATTCTTTAACCATCTTATTGATTTAGGAGTGGCTGGGTTTAGGGTCGATGCTGCCAAACATATGTGGCCAGGAGACATTTTAGCAATACAAAGGCTAACAAAAGACCTGTCAGACGGCGGTAGACCATTCTTCTATCACGAGGTGATAGATCAAAATGACGGTGTGGTCAGAGTAAATGAATATTATCCGAATGGTCGGGTAACAGAGTTTAGATTTTGTCAAAAAATGACTGAAGGTGTACGTAACTTCGGAATTCTCGGTGGTGTGTATGATCCAGGTTGGGGAATGACGGATCCAGCTCATGCTTTAGTTTTCATTGATAACCATGACAACCAAAGAGGTCATGGGGGAGGGGGCAACAGAGTGACTCATAAAACACCACGAGAGTACAAAATGGCTAATGCTTTCATGTTAGCTAATGACTATGGTTTTACAAGAGTTATGAGTAGCTATTATTTTGGAGATGATTCTGACCAAGGACCGCCACATAATAGTGACTATAGTATAAAGGGTGTACCTATCATGAACGACGGAAGTTGTGGAAATGGATGGGTCTGCGAACATCGATGGAAACCAATAGGTAATATGGCAGCTTTTAGAAATGCAGTTGTTGGAACATCGAAGCAACACTGGAGACAGGTTAATGATCAAGTCTCATTTGCAAGAGGAAATAAGGGATTCTTTGCTATGGCTAAACAAGGTCACATGGACGAGACACTACAAACAGGACTTCCTGCAGGAGAGTATTGTGATCTAATCACCGACTGCAAAACGAAAATAACAGTAGACGGAAGCGGAAATGCTCATATTGTTATTGACAATAACGAAGAACCAATACTAGCCTTTATTGTTGGTGAGTTGTTTATTTTAAATTTAAAAAGTAAGATATATGAAGTATGTATTATTCTCTGATTATACATTATAGCGTGCGTGTTCGATAGATTATACATCCATGAAAAGAAAGTTTAAGCAGAGATGCTCAACTATTTCACCAATATCAACAAAGCTTACAATCACCTCTCTCCTCAAACCATTGAACATACAAAAGGACCGTGACATACGGCGTTGGAAATTCAGGTCCTGACTTAGGAAAAGCACACGAATGTGGATGTGTTAAAAAGGCTAATGGGATACCAACCATTCTCCTCTGATAATTTAATAATTACCTGTTTGGTTCAATGGAAAATAAACGTTACGTGAAGTTTGAAATGCATTATATATTGGTAAACTTTAAGATTGTGTACAATATATCGCAGAGTATCACAGTCAATTAGCATACAAAATGGTACACCTTTTATTTCTGTACGAAAATACGATACAGATGTAATGAAATACGCACATTAACACTTCATAATACAAAAAAAGACGGTTAAAATGATCAAATCTGAAGTGCAGGCAAGTATTTTGTAGTATAGGATTTTTAAACATGTTTCATGCATTAATATATTATAAAGGAGGCCCTTCAATGTCATCACATACGGGTGTGCATTCCGGAAATGGTAATGGTGGATCAGAGAGTGGAACTGGCTCTGGAACAGGAACCGGAAGTGGAACAACCGTGTCTACTACTAACGGACCAGTACCAAAAGGTTTTCACAGAACTGTAATTTTGTTTGAAGGCAGAACTTCTAATGGTCAGGATTTGTTTATCAGAGGAGGTATTGATGAAGGTCATAGACAAGGTAATGTTATTATGTCACTTTATGTCTACCTTAGTTGTAATTTAGTGTACTATTTCTAACGCTGATACAATTTCACAAATCCTTCAAATATCGGGCAACTCAATAGAAAAATTATTCGTTCAAAACATTTCTCTCCTTTCCATGTCTGATTGTTACCTATCAGCTGTGAAAAAAATGATAGAGAAGGAGCATCTAAGTCGTACCTATAAAAAAGAACTACCGATCTACAATGAAAAGAAACTTTGAACAGTGACGGTCAAGTATTCCACCAATATCAACAAAACGAACGAACTACCTCTTACTTCAAATCATTGAACAGAGAAAAGATATACAAACGTTGGAAAACACCGACAATCCAGAGACACTGGCAACATTGGATACACAAAGCAATTCAGAGACAATGGGTACACAAAACAATCCAGAGACACTGGCAACATTGGGTACACAAAACAATCCAGAAACACTGGCAACATTGGGTACACAAAACAATCCAGAAACACTGGCAACATTGGGTACACAAAACAATCCAGAGACACTGGCAGCATTGGGTACACAAAACAATCCAGAGACACTGGCAACATTGGGTACACAAAACAATCCAGAGACACTGGCAACATTGGGTACACAAAACAATCCAGAGACACTGGCAACATTGGGTACACAAAACAATCCAGAGACACTGGCAACATTGGGTACACAAAACAATCCAGAGACACTGGCAACATTGGGTACACAAAACAATCCAGAGACACTGGCAACATTGGGTACACAAAACAATCCAGAGACACTGGCAAAATTGGGTACACAAAACAATCCAGAGACACTGGCAACATTGGGTACACAAAACAATCCAGAGACACTGGCAACATTGGGAACACAAAACAATCCAGAGACACTGACAACATTGGGTACACAAAACAATCCAGAGACACTGGCAACATTGGGTACACAAAACAATCCAGAGACACTGGCAACATTGGGTACACAAAACAATCCAGAGACACTGGCAACATTGGGTACACAAAACAATCCAGAGACACTGGCAACATTGGGTACACAAAACAATCCAGAGACACTGGCAACATTGGGTACACAAAACAATCCAGAGACACTGGCAACATTGGGTACACAAAACAATCCAGAGACACTGGCAACATTGGGTACACAAAACAATCCAGAGACACTGGCAACATTGGGTACACAAAACAATCCAGAGACACTGGCAACATTGGGTACACAAAACAATCCAGAGACACTGGCAACATTGGGTACACAAAACAATCCAGAGACACTGGCAACATTGGGTACACAAAACAATCCAGAGACACTGGCAACATTGGGTACACAAAACAATCCAGAGACACTGGCAACATTGGGTACACAAAACAATCCAGAGACACTGGCAACATTGGGTACACAAAACAATCCAGAGACACTGGCAACATTGGGTACACAAAACAATCCAGAGACACTGGCAACATTGGGTACACAAAACAATCCAGAGACACTGGCAACATTGGGTACACAAAACAATCCAGAGACACTGGCAACATTGGGTACACAAAACAATCCAGAGACACTGGCAACATTGGGTACACAAAACAATCCAGAGACACTGGCAACATTGGGTACACAAAACAATCCAGAGACACTGGCAACATTGGGTACACAAAACAATCCAGAGACACTGGCAACATTGGGTACACAAAACAATCCAGAGACACTGGCAACATTGGGTACACAAAACAATCCAGAGACACTGGCAACATTGGGTACACAAAACAATCCAGAGACACTGGCAACATTGGGTACACAAAACAATCCAGAGACACTGGCAACATTGGGTACACAAAACAATCCAGAGACACTGGCAACATTGGGTACACAAAACAATCCAGAGACACTGGCAACATTGGGTACACAAAACAATCCAGAGACGCTGGCAACATTGGGTACACAAAACAATCCAGAGACACTGGCAACATTGGGTACACAAAACAATCTAGAGACACTGGCAACATTGGGTACACAAAACAATCCAGAGACACTGGCAACATTGGGTACACAAAACAATCCAGAGACACTGGCAACATTGGGTACACAAAACAATCCAGAGACACTGGCAACATTGGGTACACAAAACAATCCAGAGACACTGGCAACATTGGGTACACAAAACAATCCAGAGACACTGGCAACATTGGGAACACAAAACAATCCAGAGACACTGGCAACATTGGGTACACAAAACAATCCAGAGACACTGGCAACATTGGGTACACAAAACAATCCAGAGACACTGGCAACATTGGGTACACAAAACAATCCAGAGACACTGGCAACATTGGGTACACAAAACAATCCAGAGACACTGGCAACATTGGGAACACAAAACAATCCAGAGGCACTGACAACATTGGGTACACAAAACAATCCAGAGACACTGGCAACATTGGGTACACAAAACAATCCAGAGACACTGGCAACATTGGGTACACAAAACAATCCAGAGACACTGGCAACATTGGGTACACAAAACAATCCAGAAACACTGGCAACATTGGGTACACAAAACAATCCAGAGACACTGGCAACATTGGGTACACAAAACAATCCAGAGACACTGGCAACATTGGGTACACAAAACAATCCAGAGACACTGGCAACATTGGGTACACAAAACAATCCAGAGACACTGGCAACATTGGGTGCACAAAACAATCCAGAGACACTGGCAACATTGGGTACACAAAACAATCCAGAGACACTGGCAACATTTGGTACACAAAACAATCCAGAGACACTGGCAACATTGGGTACACAAAACAATCCAGAGACACTGGCAACATTGGGTACACAAAACAATCCAGAGACACTGGCAACATTGGGTACACAAAACAATCCAGAGACACTGGCAACATTGGGTACACAAAACAATCCAGAGACACTGGCAACATTGGGTACACAAAACAATCCAGAGACACTGGCAACATTGGGTACACAAAACAATCCAGAGACACTGACAACATTGGGTACACAAAACAAAGGACGAAGACAAACAAAACAAAACACACAACACAGAAAACTAAAAAGATGAGCAACACGGACATAATAATTATTATCTTATCACAGGCTGTCAACACACTGCATCAGCTAGTGCATGTGCTATACCGATTAGATCTCGTAATATTGGTTCAAGCAGCCACTTTTCGAAATATAATGCCTGGAGACAAGGTGATTCATACCTAGACTGGTATGGGGCAGAACCTGGGCAAGGCAATTACCACGGACAACCACCCCAGGGAACACCAGCAATTTGGACAACAAACAAACCAGGAAATCCCGGATACAACGAACTAAATTCGTAAGTTCATTCAATATACATATCATTGGCAACAATTATTTGCTACTAATTAACTATAATTACATATAGAAGCACATGAAAGGGGTTGTGTCGTTCGAATCAAATATACAACTCGTTCTTAGAACAGGACCCGCCATCGAAAGGAACGTTCACCATTCTTTACTATCACAAAAACTATCTTTGTGTCAGCTAGGAGTAATCGTTGATGGATCGTTGCAAGGGTTTTTGTTGTGAACTTATATATCATAAACCGATTGGTCATTTCCAGAATTACCTCATTGCCTACAGGATTTATTTAGTGTCATCGTGGTCGTGATTGTATAATAGTTGGATTTAAAACTACCTTTGCAATCAGTGAATATCACCACTAACGTTGTTAGTTCGAATCCCGATCATAGCGAGGTGTACTCGAGACAACATTATGTGATAAAGTTTGTCAGTGACTTGCGGCTGGTCGGTGGTTTGTTGAAAGTGGAGTTAAACACCATAACCCTAACCCTAGCCCTACAAGATACATTGTTTGTAAACTTGGTTTGATCATACATAGTGTATAAATAGTACTATCTAAACAACAATCAATCAAAACTAGTTCAATTCTGTTATGTTATTCACTAAAGTGCATTAGCTCTATCAAAGTTCTCATATAAATAAGTGTTATAGATACTAAGGGTCACCCCATATCAGATGCTGTATGCATTTCTGGTCTCCTCTTTTGTCCCATTAAAATACTTTCACTTTGTAACGTCCAAACGTTTTCATAGTATTTATACTAATGACCTCTAAGAAACATTGCATAAACGTTAGAGAAAACCGAATGGACAGTCTAGAGAAACAGGCAACATAAGGTACACAAGATACGGAATGAAGACAAACACAACACGACACAAAAAACTATTAAAGATGAGCAATAAACGTTAGAGAAAACCGAAGTGACAATCAAAAATGGACAAGCCAGTGTAACTGGCAACATAGGCCACACAAGACACAGGACAAATAAACGTTAGAGAAAACCGAAGTGACAATCAAAACTGGACAATGCAGAGTAACTGGCAACATAGGCCACACAAGACACAGGACAAATAAACGTTAGAGAAAACCCCGAAGTGACAATCAAAACTGGACAATGCAGAGTAACTGGTAACATAGGCCACACAAGACACAGGACAAATAAACGTTAGAGAAAACCCCGAAGTGACAATCAAAACTGGACAATGCAGAGTAACTGGTAACATAGGCCACACAAGACACAGGACAAATAAACGTTAGAGAAAACCCCGAAGTGACAATCAAAAATGGACAATGCAGAGTAACTGGTAACATAGGCCACACAAGACACAGGACAAATAAACGTTAGAGAAAACCCCGAAGTGACAATCAAAACTGGACAATGCAGAGTAACTGGTAACATAGGCCACACAAGACACAGGACAAATAAACGTTAGAGAAAACCGAAGTGACAATCAAAACTGGACAATGCAGAGTAACTGGTAACATAGGCCACACAAGACACAGGACAAATAAACGTTAGAGAAAACCCCGAAGTGACAATCAAAACTGGACAATGCAGAGTAACTGGTAACATAGGCCACACAAGACACAGGACAAATAAACGTTATAGAAAACCCCGAAGTGACAATCAAAAATGGACAATGCAGAGTAACTGGTAACATAGACCACACAAGACACAGGACAAATAAACGTTAGAGAAAACCCCGAAGTGACAATCAAAACTGGACAATGCAGAGTAACTGGTAACATAGGCCACACAAGACACAGGACAAATAAACGTTAGAGAAAACCGAAGTGACAATCAAAACTGGACAATCCAGAGTAACTGGCAACATAGGCCACACAAGACACAGGACAAATCAACGTTAGAGAAAACCGAAGTGACAATCAAAACTGGACAATCCAGAGTAACTGGCAACATAGGCCACACAAGACACAGGACAAATCAACGTTAGAGAAAACCGAAGTGACAATCAAAACTGGACAATGCAGAGTAACTGGTAACATAGGCCACACAAGACACAGGACAAATAAACGTTAGAGAAAACCGAAGTGACAATCAAAACTGGACAATCCAGAGTAACTGGCAACATAGGCCACACAAGACACAGGACAAATCAACGTTAGAGAAAACCGAAGTGACAATCAAAACTGGACAATGCAGAGTAACTGGTAACATAGGCCACACAAGACACAGGACAAATAAACGTTAGAGAAAACCGAAGTGACAATCAAAACTGGACAATGCAGAGTAACTGGTAACATAGGCCACACAAGACACAGGACAAATAAACGTTAGAGAAAACCGAAGTGACAATCAAAACTGGACAATGCAGAGTAACTGGTAACATAGGCCACACAAGACACAGGACAAATAAACGTTAGAGAAAACCCCGAAGTGACAATCAAAACTGGACAATGCAGAGTAACTGGTAACATAGGCCACACAAGACACAGGACAAATAAACGTTAGAGAAAACCGAAGTGACAATCAAAACTGGACAATGCAGAGTAACTGGTAACATAGGCCACACAAGACACAGGACAAATAAACGTTAGAGAAAACCGAAGTGACAATCAAAACTGGACAATGCAGAGTAACTGGTAACATAGGCCACACAAGACACAGGACAAATAAACGTTAGAGAAAACCCCGAAGTGACAATCAAAACTGGACAATGCAGAGTAACTGGTAACATAGGCCACACAAGACACAGGACAAATAAACGTTAGAGAAAACCCCGAAGTGACAATCAAAACTGGACAATGCAGAGTAACTGGTAACATAGGCCACACAAGACACAGGACAAATAAACGTTAGAGAAAACCGAAGTGACAATCAAAACTGGACAATGCAGAGTAACTGGTAACATAGGCCACACAAGACACAGGACAAATAAACGTTAGAGAAAACCGAAGTGACAATCAAAACTGGACAATGCAGAGTAACTGGTAACATAGGCCACACAAGACACAGGACAAATAAACGTTAGAGAAAACCGAAGTGACAATCAAAACTGGACAATGCAGAGTAACTGGTAACATAGGCCACACAAGACACAGGACAAATAAACGTTAGAGAAAACCGAAGTGACAATCAAAACTGGACAATGCAGAGTAACTGGTAACATAGGCCACACAAGACACAGGACAAATAAACGTTAGAGAAAACCCCGAAGTGACAATCAAAACTGGACAATGCAGAGTAACTGGTAACATAGGCCACACAAGACACAGGACAAATAAACGTTAGAGAAAACCGAAGTGACAATCAAAACTGGACAATGCAGAGTAACTGGTAACATAGGCCACACAAGACACAGGACAAATAAACGTTAGAGAAAACCGAAGTGACAATCAAAACTGGACAATGCAGAGTAACTGGTAACATAGGCCACACAAGACACAGGACAAATAAACGTTAGAGAAAACCCCGAAGTGACAATCAAAACTGGACAATGCAGAGTAACTGGTAACATAGGCCACACAAGACACAGGACAAATAAACGTTAGAGAAAACCCCGAAGTGACAATCAAAACTGGACAATGCAGAGTAACTGGTAACATAGGCCACACAAGACACAGGACAAATAAACGTTAGAGAAAACCGAAGTGACAATCAAAACTGGACAATGCAGAGTAACTGGTAACATAGGCCACACAAGACACAGGACAAATAAACGTTAGAGAAAACCGAAGTGACAATCAAAACTGGACAATGCAGAGTAACTGGTAACATAGGCCACACAAGACACAGGACAAATAAACGTTAGAGAAAACCGAAGTGACAATCAAAACTGGACAATGCAGAGTAACTGGTAACATAGGCCACACAAGACACAGGACAAATAAACGTTAGAGAAAACCGAAGTGACAATCAAAACTGGACAATGCAGAGTAACTGGTAACATAGGCCACACAAGACACAGGACAAATAAACGTTAGAGAAAACCGAAGTGACAATCAAAACTGGACAATGCAGAGTAACTGGTAACATAGGCCACACAAGACACAGGACAAATAAACGTTAGAGAAAACCGAAGTGACAATCAAAACTGGACAATCCAGAGTAACTGGTAACATAGGCCACACAAGACACAGGACAAATAAACGTTAGAGAAAACCGAAGTGACAATCAAAACTGGACAATCCAGAGTAACTGGTAACATAGGCCACACAAGACACAGGACAAATAAACGTTAGAGAAAACCGAAGTGACAATCAAAACTGGACAATCCAGAGTAACTGGTAACATAGGCCACACAAGACACAGGACAAATCAACGTTAGAGAAAACCGAAGTGACAATCAAAACTGGACAATCCAGAGTAACTGGTAACATAGGCCACACAAGACACAGGACAAATCAACGTTAGAGAAAACCGAAGTGACAATCAAAACTGGACAATGCAGAGTAACTGGTAACATAGGCCACACAAGACACAGGACAAATAAACGTTAGAGAAAACCGAAGTGACAATCAAAACTGGACAATCCAGAGTAACTGGTAACATAGGCCACACAAGACACAGGACAAATAAACGTTAGAGAAAACCGAAGTGACAATCAAAACTGGACAATCCAGAGTAACTGGTAACATAGGCCACACAAGACACAGGACAAATCAACGTTAGAGAAAACCGAAGTGACAATCAAAACTGGACAATCCAGAGTAACTGGTAACATAGGCCACACAAGACACAGGACAAATAAACGTTAGAGAAAACCGAAGTGACAATCAAAACTGGACAATCCAGAGTAACTGGTAACATAGGCCACACAAGACACAGGACAAATCAACGTTAGAGAAAACCGAAGTGACAATCAAAACTGGACAATCCAGAGTAACTGGTAACATAGGCCACACAAGACACAGGACAAATCAACGTTAGAGAAAACCGAAGTGACAATCAAAACTGGACAATCCAGAGTAACTGGTAACATAGGCCACACAAGACACAGGACAAATAAACGTTAGAGAAAACCGAAGTGACAATCAAAACTGGACAATCCAGAGTAACTGGTAACATAGGCCACACAAGACACAGGACAAATAAACGTTAGAGAAAACCGAAGTGACAATCAAAACTGGACAATCCAGAGTAACTGGTAACATAGGCCACACAAGACGAAGAGAAAGAAAACAAAAACACAACACAAAACTGTTGGACACCACTACACGCAAGCAAAAAACAATACAAAAATGTATCGTCACTTCTTATTGTCTAGTGTAGCAAAAGTCACTTCTTATTGTCTAGTGTAGCAAAAGTCACTTCTTATTGTCTAGTGTAGCAAAAAAAGTTTGAACATTTATTATTAAATCATATATATTATTTCACAGATATGGTGAACATTATTGGTTGGTGGACGTTGACATGGACTGTGATAAAACAGTCAACGGATGGTTTGAACTTAAAGCTGTTATCAATAACAACTGGGAACATAATGTACATGGCACACCTTGTCATCATGGCAGTGTCCCTTATCAAAGTAATAACCACTGGGCTCGATGTGGGATGAAAAACGTATTGCATTTCAATGGACAAAATTGCGAAATATCTGCCCTTAATTAAACTTGTCATATTATTTTTATATTATTTGATATGGAAATAAATGTGTAATAGCAGTATTGAAATATCTATTTAAAAAAATGCATAAAGGTACTTATTTCGACATATAAAATATCATTAGCTCACACCATTTTTATTGGACAATCGCCATGCATGTAATCTAGACGGTAAAAACCACGGGTCTTAGTGATGGGATACTTGCCTAACAACGGGACTACACCCAGCACAGTTCTGATGAAATGTAATATTCGCCATACCATTCCTTCCGACTGGAACAAATAATACATCACACCTATTCCAAAAGAAAAAATATTATAATATTTATTCCTGACGGAATAAACAGAATATAATATTTTTTCCTGAAAGAAAAAAGATTTTGGAGTTGTTTATACTAAATTATCCAACGGAACTAACATTATGCCGTACAAATATACAGTACCCATGACAGAGAAAATGGAAATATTTTTTACCACCAGTGCGTTCTACATGAACTTTATTTCAAGTAATTTATCAAGCAATGACTTTTGTATTGTCGTTTCGAATTGGGGTATATAAATAATGTAAGACAGAAAAAGTGTTTTATCAATTTAGTATGCTAGATTCTTACATTAATAGTTTCATTTCGTATGGTAAATGAATAAATAAACGTTAGAAAATACCTAAGTGGCAATCTAAAAAGGACAATCAAGAGAAATGGGCAACATAGGGTACACAAGACGAAGTAAAATAAAACAAAACGACAACACAAGATATGCTGGACACCACTATGCGCAAACAAACACAAATAAGGTCAATAAGACATGAGCGCTCCTATAAACTTCTAGAGGTCAAGACGAAACGAACATGCGGAAATCGGACATCACAAAACGGAACTCAGAACGTAAAGACACATAATAGGGCAACACAAAAACTAAAAAGATGAGCAACACGAACCCCACCAAATAAACCGAGGATGAATCCACATTTAACGTTTAATTCATATTTTTATTTGTCATTGATAAAAAAAAATAACTATCAAACTGACAAAATGAGCATACTGGTATTACATTAAGTGTTTTTATAACTTATATTCCACCGATACTTGTCTTACCGTATTCGGCTTTTTGATCATATACAGTCTCATCCAAATGTATATACAACGGCATGATTATGATAGACCTTCAAAAGGCATTCGATACCATCAACCATCAAATTCTTACAACAAACTTCCAGCGACGAGAGTATGTAACATTTAATGTTTATTATCGTATTTTACGAGAAGAAAACAATTTGGCATACATAAACCGTGGAGTACCACAAGTAATATGTATTGGCCCTTATTATTTTTTTATTATGTCAATGACATGTTCATTAGCACAAAACTCAAACAGTACATTTCTAGTGTATGCCGATAACAGTAATATTATGTGTTCACATAACTCTCTAGCTATCTCTTAAAACAACTTTGGTAGGAAACTGCAAGCAAGCAGTGAATGGATCATCAATAATAGAATTTAAGGTAAATGTAACTTAAATTCGGTTATCGTACAGGTCGATTTAATCTTTCTTTTATTCAGACTGTTACGTTATCACCATTCTCTATCCAGAGATGTCGTTCCCCCTACGCTCCACTCTATCTCTGCCAACGCTCATTTTAGAAGATTTTTGTAAAATTTAGAAACAGTAAAAAAAGGTACTTAAAATTGTTTTAGTTATTGTAAATATCCATAAAGATGAAAATAAATCACTCATTTCAAATCAATTTTCTCTCTTAAAAATGATTTGTGATCGTTTTTAATTTTTACCTCCACAAAATAATTCTCCAAGAAATGGGGGGAAAATCATTTTTAAGAGAGAATTGATTTGAAATGAGTGATTTATTTTCATCTTTATTGATATTTACAATAATTAAAACAATTTTAAGTACATTTTTTATACTGTTTCTAAATTTTACAAAAATCTTGTAAAATGAGCGTTGACAGAGATAGAGTGGAGCGTAGCGGGAACGGCAACTCTGGATAGAGAATGCGTAATCACGTGACTTGAATTCTGTGCTTCCTTTTTCAAAGAATTGTCACCAGCAAGGTACACACACAAATTTTCTCAAAAAAACATCGTCAATAATCCGGTTTTTATTTTAAATATATTCGCATTTTTACGTCAGCAAAACTTTTATATATCTTTATCTTTAATTTATTGAACAATTTGTGTTCAAATCGAGGTATTTTTACGAATTTTCTGTCTTATCACATGCTTGTTTGTTCTATTATATAGTCTCCATACGAATTTGTAACGTAGGTTTGTTTTGATATTAATTACGATGTTTATATAGACTTACAAGGTGAATGTCGCTCGATGTCAAATGTATTTGGATAACATTGTTCGGACCGTTGATTGATTGCATCAGATATGTCGGTTCGATCTGGTAAACAAGGGAAGACTACATCTCGTTTAGTACATAATTCAAATTTCACTTAGGCTAGTCAACATATATTTAATAGTTAAATACACAGGTCACAGCCTTTCAGCTAGCTGCATTTGTAATAAAGTATGTGTGCATAGAGTTGTTGGCTTAGTGCTATTATGAATGCATATTGACGTCACAATTCACACTGAAAAAGCATGTATAGTACGAATTTATATAACGTACAAAAATGTATACGGTAATCTAAAAAAAGAAAAAAAATTACACAACAAGCATTACAGTTACTATCACATTCTGGTAACCTTGTAACGCTTAAAGTAATAAAGTTCAAATAATGCATTCCTACATTTTATGATTTTCAGTCATATTGAGAGGTTCACAAAGGAAAAGAACCCCATCAGCCCTGATGGCATCGACGCAAGCTGCGTCGGCCAGGAAGAGGGCCACATATCGACCGATTAGAACTTCAACCACAACTGTCGGCACTATGCAAACGAGTACACCTTTGTCAGGTCCCAGGTCTACCAGTTATATTTCGACTACACCTTTGCCAGGTCCAATGTCTACCAGTTATGTCTCGGCGGGGAATTCTCTGGTGTATCAGACATGCACAGTACCGACTGAAACAGTGGCTCAGTCATCATTCGATTTGAATGATCTGCTAACTACATGTATAGCAATTTTTTCTATGACAAATAATAGTACACCTATGCCTATTGACAGCATTTCATCTGATATATCAATAGGAGTACCTGATAACATCAAAGAAAAAATTGTCAAAAGCGAATATATAGATATAGGTTCTTTGTTACACAACAACATGCACATAGAAAATTCTCAAAAACTACATGTAGCTATTTATCAAGGAGAATTAGTTTTACAAAAAACTCAAAACAAAGTAAGAATAGATAATATAGATCAGTGGACATCTGCCTTTAAAGTATTTATCAGTATAATTTTCCAGGTACAAGTAAGTCACTTTCAAGAGCTGTTAAAGTATTTGCATACAGTTAGACTAGGAGCATCCAGATCTACTAGCTTAACATGGAAATTGTAAGACGAATAATACCGTTTAAGAAAGGCTCAGAAACCATCCAGTTCTTGGGCATGTGTTGATACCGAGCTTTGGCTTTTTATATGTCTCCCTCCAGTCATTTGCATATGCATACATCACAACAGAATAATCTACCAAGCACTAGACCTAACTTGAAGTGCTATTCATTAAATTATGCAGGGTCTTGTTTTGTCAAGTACAATGGTAACTATCACCACACATGTTTATACTGTTCAGGAGACCACCCGTTAATAAGATGTTCATCAAACCCAACTCAAAATAATATTAATCAGAAGTCATTTCCTAGTTTTCCAAATACGTCACAGAGACCACTATTAAACTGAAAAGTTGGTGCAAAGTCTGACTCTTGTTTGCCAATTACTAGGGATATTTTGGTCTCATTAATAACGGTATTGCCTTCTGCATGCAATTCTCAGTATGAGACTAAGCTTTTTAAAGCAGCCTTTTCAGTAGCCTTTCATGGTTTGCTTAGAATAGGCGAATTAGCAATAAATAATGGGGGTGTTCAAGGCATGTATTACTGATTTCGAATTTTGTTATTTCTAATGACCATCTTAAGTTAAAATTGTCTTCATCAAAGACCGATCAGTTACGTGAAGGGTCCGAGTTGATATTGTAAAGGCGACAAGGTCATGTAGATTGCCCCTGGTCATTAGTTACTGAATATATAAACTCTAGGCAACCATTATGTGAGCAATTATTCTGTCATTTTGATGGAACCCTTTTAACGAGGACCCAATTTGTCTTTATTCTAATAAAATGTCTACTGATCATAGGGTTTGATCCTATAAGATACAGTTCTCATTCTTTTCAGATCGGGGCTGCTACAAATTTAGCAGTGGATGGGGCTTCTGATGGGGTTATAAGGAATGTAGGTCGATGGAAATCGAATGCATATAAGAGTTATATTCGTCCTTAAATTGTCAGAGTTTCAGCTTGTATATAAATATATATATCTGTATTTGTTTGTTTGTTTTGTAATTCACCTGCAACAGCTTAGCTGGAAAATAACAGCTATCTAAGTTTGCAGGTCCAAAAATTAGAGTATGGATGGTTGGATCATCAATTGTGAAAAATGCTGTTATTGTTGCAAGACAGCGACCAGGGGGTATAAACCAAGGATTAAGTAGAATAAATGTTGAGATTTGGTGGCAGGGAATTAGAGGAATGGTTATTGAGCAGATTAAGAAGCAGAGAG
This sequence comes from Bathymodiolus brooksi, assembly GCA_963680875.1. Taxonomy (NCBI): domain Eukaryota; kingdom Metazoa; phylum Mollusca; class Bivalvia; order Mytilida; family Modiolidae; genus Bathymodiolus; species Bathymodiolus brooksi. Next base: position 82,658,110 of record OY804582.1, on the reverse strand, counting down.
TTACTATGTTGCAGTACGAAGATCCACCAAATTATATATTCCTACATGTGTCTGCTAATAACATTGGCCATTCTAAAATTTGTCATATTCGTAATCAGTTAAAAGTGACTATTAATTGGATTCATAATAAACTACCAAACACGATAATCATTTGGTCACAAATCCTTCCAAGGTCTTGTTGGCGTTACTCCTCAAATTTGATAGCTATGGAAAAATGTAGATACCGTTTAAATAACTCTATAGCATCATATGTGTTGCGGTTAGGTGGTCGCTATATTCCGTTGCCCAGAAATCAAGGCTACTGATATATGTTTACAAAATGATGGTGTCCACTTGACTAATTTGGCAAACGAGTTGTTTCTTAACTCTGTGCAAGGTGGCCTCGAAATGATTATTCAAGAACCAAGTCATCGACCTACTTTTCCAAATTAATTTGAAAGGTGACTTAAAGAGTCAATGTTATCATTGTGTGTAATAAGAATTCATTGGACAATGTGTATATATAAGATGAACAGATTAATTGGACATTGTGTGCATATAACTATAAGATGAACAGTTTGTTGAATATGACATGTGAAAGTTTAAAAAGTTTTATCATTATTCCCCAATTGTGTACAAAGAGTACAGTTTTCATACTATTTTTAGTGCATTTCGGTTTATATGATTTATTATTGACCTATGCGGTACACAGTTAAGCAACTAGTTTCCCTGTCAATTTGGCCATATTCGCTGAAATTTTACGTAGATGCAAACTACTCCGAATCATGAACTCTTAATAAGGAATTTTTCGAACTAGTTGTCTGTGTATCCCACGGCAACTTCAAAAATTATTTTCATAAAAAACTCTGTACCCCACGCTCATAGACATTTAACATTCATTTGCGGTTGCCATAATCTATGATAACCACCATCTTCATTTATCATTCATTTATGGTTGCCATAATCAGCGGTAACCACCATCTTCATTTTCATTTGTTTTTCATCTGCATTTGTTACAAATATATCTATATTATTAAAGGCTGTGGCCAAGTACCGCCACTAATTGTTGTGTTTACTGAGACCCAATAAGATAATATAATTTAATGTAAACGTAACTTAAATTCGGTTATCGTACGGGTCGATTTAATCTTTCTTTTATTCAGACTCTTTGTTACGTAATCACGTGACTTGAATTCTGTACTTCCTTTTTCAAAGAATTGTCAGCAGCAAGGTACACACACAAATTTTCTCACAAAACCCTCCCTTTAAAAAATATAAATGTTTAGGATTATACACTCCTAGAATAGATACTGCTGGTTTTTTTTATGTATAATTTCAGATTAATTCTGTCAGCCAGATCATGTGATTGTCTGTTTGAAAAGAGTTCCAGATGGCGTCATAAATGTTTGGAATGGACCTCCAGATTGTAGCTATTTGACTAAACTATGCATATGGAATTGTTGCATTGGAACTTGTAATTTTCTAATCAGTACATGCAGTGTTAAGACAGTCAGGATGTGGTGTTAGATATGTGGCCATATTCGCTGAAATATTACGTAGATGCAAACTACTCCGAATCATGAACTCTTAAAGGGAATTTTTCGAACTTGTTGTCTGTGTATCCCACGGCAACTTCAAAAATTATTTTCATAAAGAGTTGTGTATTCCACGCTCATAGACATTTAACATTCATTTGCGGTTGCCATAATTTTCGGTAACTACCATCTTCATTTAGCATTCATTTATGGTTGCCATAATCTGCGGTAACCACCATCTTCATTTTCATTTGTTTTTCATCTACATTTGTTACAACTATATCTATATTATTAAAGGCTGTGGCCAAGTACCGCCAATAATTGTTGTGCTTACTGAGACCCTATAAGATAATAAGTTTTCTCTCCTCCAAAGCATTCTGAATGTATTGCAAATTTCAGTTGACATAAAGCAAAACAGTTTGATTTATCAAAAACAAGTACCCAAGAACTAGTTTTAAACAACTGAATTATGTATGACTAGTTTAGAATTTTTGAATGTTGCAAAACCGGATGAAACATCGTCTAGTTTAGAATTGTTTAACGTTGAAATTCGGATGAAACATCGTCTAGTTTAGAATTTTGTAACGTTGAAATTCGGATGAAACATCTTCGGTTATATGATGTTCACACTATCTTTAATAATAGAAGTCCATCTTGTTCCAAAAAAGGCAAAAATTATTGAACACCTGAAAATATAGGTATCGACTCAACATTTTATTATCATGAAATTCAGGATTGGAATTATCTAGATGATTCGGTCACCAACATTTATCATTGAACTATAAATGTTTAAAACTACAGAAAAATAAAGTGATAAAATGGAAAAAAAATGCACACTGCGGGAATAGTTCTAAAATCCTATAAAAAAAATCGTAGAAATAGGCAAAATCGATATCCCTAACACACATATACATGACCGCTTACTTTCCTGGCTTGGCACAGGCACTTCAATAAAAAGTGGCAGGATTAAGCTAGTTTTATGAACTTGTGATGAACAGGAAAGTGTCATCGCATTATGGTAGTAATTATTTTAATAATTAAATCTCTATTATTGATATTAAGTAAGTAATTAATGCATTTGACCTTTAGATGCCCATTTCCAGCTTTACTTGTAAAGGAACCAATTGGGAATAAGCTTAATGGCCTTTATAGATCTTCATTGGATTTAAATTATTCAAAATATCTAGATATGGTATGGAAATATCAATAGTTAACAATAGTTTAAAGTTTTATTATTAGTTAATTGAAATTCTTAAGGTTTGGGCCAATAAAATTAGCTTATTCCCGCCATTTTCTATTGAAGTGCCTCTACCAAGCCAGGAAAGTGAGGTGTCAACCTTTTAAATTTAAAATAAAAGTTAACAATTCAAGTCACATTTGTAATAAAAATTGAAAGTTACAAGTATTCGACGTCTTCTTACAATCGATCCTCGTTTTGTCGAAGTCGAACGCACCGAACTTGTTCCTTTGCAATAGCCGAGTGTTAGAGTTATCCAGGATAAACTTAGTTGACCGCTACTTCGAGCGCACCACTTTTTGTACCTTTATTTATCCAGGTAACGAGTTATCCTGGTTGGAGATAGCGAGATGACAAATATAAGTCTTTCCATCCACTTGATAAAGATCCACGGCTTCCGTATCCATGACTACAAAACAAATTTACCAACTCACGTGGCGAAACATAATAAAGCGAAAACCTCGTATCGTGTTGTAATGTAATATCAAGTAACTTAGCAACGACACCTAAATATGTGTCATCGATATACAAGTGTTTTACATATGGAAATGCAATATTAAATTTTCTAACAATATCTATACTAGCTAATATTGCACCTCCTGCCAGATATGATGGATAGTAATTGTTGCTATATTGCGCGGATGTGACGTACCATTTTCCCGCCGGATTTCGAATAGGACTTCTCCAAAATAATTTATATCCATACATTACATCAACCCCTGTAAAACATTTTTGTCTACGTATTGCGTCCAGTATGTTGTCAACATTGACAAGATAATCATCGTCTACAAATAAGATATAATCCACACTATCACAAAATTCAACTATCCATTTATATATCATGAGAGTTTTAAATATATTGTTGTCATACGTATCTTCGAACGCACCTTGAACTATATCATGATAAAGTTGTTCTTCTTCCTGTAGCAGTGGCTGGGAATAATTTTGATATCCTACCATGAACACGACTACCATTTGATCGTGGGAGGCCCTCCCCCATGTTTGTCTTACTGAAAGTCTTTGGTCAAAATCTCCAACGTATGATTTCACTGCTACTAATAAAGATCCTCTAGATTTCTGTACATGACTGCATTTGTTGGAATCTCCTAGTAAATAAGAAATACTGCTTGGGTATGGATTTATTATTTCACTGTCTGATTTTTGGTTTAATTCAATTTCTCTCACAATAAATTTAACATTTTGTAAAGGATAAGTAAAAGGGATTAAGTCGTACATATTATCCAGCAATAGTCTGATAGACAGAAAACAGACTGATGTGAAGATGATAATGATGGAGATCAAGAATAACAACTTTCTTCTCTTAAATCTATTCATGTTGATGCAAGGAAACGAACTGCAAATAAAAAATAGTAAAATTAACATCAGATGTAAGTACAGTTGGTGTGTTTAGTGACTATACGTGTGGCTGGTGTCAGTAAATAATAATACAGCGGGAAGTGTTTTGATTTCGAAGCGATTTAATGGAAACAATTTCTAGAGATGTATACAATATCTCCCGGTTTTTAGTGGGTTTGTGTTGCTCAATCTTTTGTTTCCTGTGAAGTGTTTTCTAGATAATTGTTTGTACTTTTGCCCTTTTATTTTTGGCTATTGTATTGTCTGCCCTTCTATTGACATCTTCTAATTACCCCTTTTGGTATTTTCACAGTTTTATATAGGTTTGACGTGTATTTTCACATTATCATCTCGTGGTAACATACGGGCTATAATTGATGGAATGTAGCTGGTGTATCAAATTTTTTTATAACTTTAACAAAACCCATTCAGTGATCTCCACTGTTTTACTAAATAAATAGGGACCGACCATTTAACTTGAGGGGGGGGGGGTTTATGGTTTTTTGTTTCGTTCAGAAATTTTTTTTCGGACAACACAAGAGTTAGAATATATATTTATTTTGTCGCGCGAAGCGCAAATTTTTTTTCCAGAATTTAACATTAGGTTATATGACAAAAACTCTGAATCAGATTATTTTTTTTTCCTCCACCAAAATCAGAATATTTTGTTCAGCAACATTGGGAATCAGAATATTTTTTTTAGAAAAAAACCATAACCCCCCTCCCCCCCCTTCAAGTTAAATGGTCGTTCCTTAATTACACTGTACTTCAAAAATAAACAATAAATTGAGACAACAAAGCGTGAGTTATTAATTTAACTAATGGAATTGAATCACATTCCCAGTCTAAAATTAATTATTTATAAGGTGTTTAAATGTTCCGTACATCCTTCGTGTAATACAAGGTTAAGTTTCTGTTATATTCTTTTAACAATATTTGACATTTAACGTGGGGTTTAAGATTTATAGGTAGAGTGAACCAATTTTCTATTTTGGTTTCCTGGTTAGATTTATGGTGTTTAATGCCATTTACAACAATATTTCAGCTATATCGTGGCGGTCCGTTTTATTGGTGGAGGTAACCGGAGTACCCAGAGAAAACCACGACCTGTCACAAGTCACTGACAAACTTTATCACATAATGTTGTATCGTGTACACCTCGCCTGGGGGGGGGGGGGGGGGGGGGGGATTCGAACAACGTTAGAGGTGATAGGCACTGATTGTATATTTATTTATAAATCCAACGACCATACGATCACGACCACGACGGCCCCCATATATTAAAAGAACAAAATTAATTCAAATAAAAAAATTGTAATTTTCAGTTGAACATAATGCATCGAACTATTATATTTTCGGGGCGATCTATATACAAATCCATATGTATAATATATCTTTATTAAAACTATTCTAAGATATGTACATGTTTACAATGTAAAGTGTTAAGCAGAACTGATACAGAAACCCGGCCGCACGTGCATATGGTTATTATCAAGGGCTGACAGAAAAGTAATATATCTCGACATTTAACTATGCCCTGATGACCGTCGTGAACACGGTTCAAAATTTCATTTTGCAACGAATGCGGGATTACTATTCTTGTACCTTTGAACAGTACATTATCATGTACAGTAAATTCTCCCTGCATGGTCCAATATGGGCGCAACTGTTCGTCTAATTTCGACTTCTCGGGCCACCCATCCCTGCAATAAGAGATCAAATTCCTACAAATTTCATCCTTGGCCGACTCAGTCTTAATCAATTCGATTCTATTTTGCGATGCTGGTAAATTATTCATAACCACGTCCACGAACGCTTTTGTTTCATTCTTGAAATCCGTATCGGACTGTGACATATTTTCAACCGGCGCCCTCGACAGCGTATCTGCTATGTTGAGATCTTTTCCAGCAACATGCGATATACTAAAATCAAATCTCACAAGACGCATTTTAAAGCGTTGTATTCTAGCTGGCAATTCCGCTAAATCTTTCGTACTGAGTAACGGTACCAAATGTTTGTGGTCAGTTTCTAATTTGAACTTAGTCCCGATTAAATAATTACTGAATTTTTCACATGCCCACGTTATGGCAAGTGCTTCCTTTTCAATTTGCGCGTGTCGCATCTCTGTGTCCGACATTGATCTGGACGCGTACGCCACAGGCCTTAGACTTTCGCCTCGTTTCTGCCTAATAACTGCGCCAACACCAAATGATGATGCATCCGCTGAAACAATGCTTTCTTTGTTCGGATCATAATGACTTAATGTCCCGGAAGAAGCAAGCTCATGCTTTATCTGCTGGAATGCATTTTATTGGGCCGTGTCCCAAATCCACGCGTTATCTACTTTCAGTAATTCGCGAAGCGGCTTCGTCAATTCTGTGATCTTTGGCGAAAACTTATTGAGTTGATTGACCATGCCTACAAATCTACGAGTTCCAGATATGTCGTCTGGCCTTTTCATTTCAACAATAGCTTTCACCTTGTCTGGGTCCACGCGACAACCCGACGAGTCAATAATTTGGCTTAAGAATTTAACTGACGGTTTCGAAAACTCGCATTTTTCGCTCAGCGTAAGACCTGCCTTTTCGATCGCGCTTAATTCTTTCTCTAGACGTTCGTCGTGTTCTTTCTGCGAAGATCCACATACGAGCACGTCGTCCATGTGACATAAAACTCCCGGAAACCCTTCAAGCGTTTCTGACATGCGTTTCTGAAAGAATTCGCTAGCCGAACTAATTCCAAAGGGTAACCGATTGCAACAATATCTACCAAATGGCGTGATAAAAGTAGTAAGCGGACGCGATTCTGTGGCTAAATTGGTTTGCCAAAACGATGAATTTGCATCAAGCTTGGAAAATACGACCGCATTTGCTAGTTTAGCCAAAGATTCCTCCACCGAAGGAAGTGGACAATTTTCTCGCTTAACCGTAAAATCTATGCAAATTCTTACTTGACCGCTAGACTTCGGCACGACGACCATGCCTGCGCACCATTCGGTTGGTTCGTCGATACGCGAAATGACTCCTAATTTCTCCATTCTCGTCAACTCTGCTTTAACTTTGTCCATAAGCGGCAATGGAACTCTGCGCGGGACGGACAATGCAAACGGTTTTGCATCGGGATATAACGCGATTGTATACGTCCAATTTGTTTTCCCTAGCCCCTTAAAAATGTTGGGATATCTCGCGCGATAGTAGCTTTCGGTTTTACATTACTAATTATACCTAATGCCTGAATGGCTGGCCTACCTAATAATGGTTTTGTTAATCCCTTTACAACATAAATATCCTGAACACTAAATTTATCTTGTGATTCAAGCATGCACTGAAATTTCCCTAACACATTTAATTTAGAGTTTCCTGGTCCAGATAATTTTTTGTCCGATTTAATTAAAGTTTGTTCTTTTATTCCTTTAAAATCATTGTCCGAAATCACAGTTACGTCAGCTCCAGTGTCTATTTTAAAGTTAAGTTCTTTGTTGTTAATACAGGATTTCTTTGTCCAGGCTTTGTTAAATTTATTGTCAATTGTTCCAAGAAATTCTTTGTTTTGCTCATCTATGGTAACGGATCTAACGGACTTGTTGGTCGCACAACATTTTGCGAAATGTCCCATGTTTGAGCACTTAAAGCATTTCACTCCTTTTGCTGGGTAATTGTCTCTTGAAAGGTTCTGGCGATGTCCACATCTCCGACATTCTGCTCCTTTTTGTTGGTTGAAGGGCTTCTTTGGTCTCGGCATCGATTGTCTTTCCCTTTGATTTCTCGTCTTCGTCTTTACGGCATCGACAGTCGAATCACACAGATCGTTCCTCACTAAAGACTGTTGCGTTCTAACTGATTCTGATTGACGTGCCATATCGCTTGCTTTCTTGAGTGTCAGGTCCGGATCGAGCTGCATTTTAACCGACAAGTTAGCGTCTTTAATCCCGACGACTATTCTGTCACGGATCATTTCTACACGGAGATCATTGTATCCACAATGTTCCGATAATGTGTAAAGTGAGGTCACAAAGTTTTCGACGTTCTCGCTGTCTTCTTGTTTTCGTTTGTTGAACTTTGCTCTTTGGAAAATTACATTCCGTCTCACAATGAAATGATTGTCAAATTTTTCCTTCACTTTTGTGTACTTCTTTTTGTTTTTCATCATTTAGCTCGAATGACGCGAAAATGTCATCAGCTTCTGGTCCCATACTATAAATTAGGGAGTTCACCTGTGTCACACCACCTTTGTCTTCCAAAACTGAGGCAGACCGGAAACGATCAAATCTCTGTATCCATTTGTGCCACGTCTCAAGTTTGGAGAAATTAAACGGCTCTGGTGCTGCAACTTGAAATGTCGCCATTTTAGTTTAATAACTAATGTTCACTAGTAACTACAGGTATATTTATTCCTTAGTTTAACGCTGCCACCATGTTATATTTTCGGGGCGATCTATATACAAATCCATATGTATAATATATCTTTATTAAAACTACTCTAAGATATGTACATGTTTACAATGTAAAGTGTTAAGGGACCGACCATTTAACTTAAAGGGGGGGGGTTATGGTTTTTTGTTTCGTTCAGAAACCCGTTATTATCAAGGACTGACAGAAAAGTAATACATCAAGATTAATACCGTGGGAAAGTGTATAGATGTTGAACTATATAGAAAACATAACATTACACGAACAACCATAACATACAAATATTAGACTTACCTGATTATTTCCTAATAATTTATTTAGCTGACAGTTTACGTTCTATGTAGTCCTATATTAACATTCCTTCAAATCCCTCACACAAAAATGGGATTGCATGTATGTCATTTATTCCTAAATGAAAAGCACAAATTTTAAGATTGATGTACACGTAATTTTATATTTCAATCTTTTCTAACACCACGTGTAAACATTGATTTTGTATCTTAAATGTAATTACACTATATAATACAGGATACACAACTTATAAATAAATGATGTGTAATACTTATACAGATCTACGCTATGTAAATCTGTTCCACTTCCTGATTGTTTGATTTTTTTTCTGTTTTATGTGGACATAATGTCGTACAGGAAAATACTCAAGGGGGTTATGGTGTTTAATGCAACTTTCAGCAATATTTCAGTTATATTGTGGCGGTCAGCTTTATTGATAGAGGAAACCGAAGTAGCCGGAGAAAATCCCCGACCAGCCGCAAGTCACTGACAAATTTAATAAAATAATGTTATATCAAGTACACCTCGCCTGTGTGGGATTCGAACTCACAACGTTAGTGGTTATAGACACTGATTGCCTATAGGTAGTTGTTAATTCAACTGCCATACGATCACGACGGTCCCAGAAAATACGTTTCAAATCACAAAGATGCCTCTTCACGGGCCTAAAATAAATTTTTGTGGCATCCTCGTAAAGGATTGTGGCCGCTTAAATCCTGAAAATAAATGTGTTCCTTAATGACAGGTAGCAATAAGATAATTTCCATTTCCCATATATTACAGGAAGATAGATTGTTATTTTGAGTAACGATTGAAAATTTAACCCAGCAGTGTTAGAATTAGATTTTTGAGCTGATAATTTTTTGTTCTCGCTCGACGGAATTTGAATTCACACCATTGATACACTACAGCACCAATAACTTAGCCTTATGTCCAGCGTCTTAGACCACTCGGCCATATCCGCTATATAAAAAATATAACTTCAATAGCCGAAGTGCTACCTTGTCTCGTAAGGCCAATCTAGGGATAGACATAAGATATGTATTTAAGGTGTTTAAATGGTACATATATTTTTTTTCTTTAATTTGACACCCATCTAACTCTAATTAATATATTATATAGGATGACGAAGAATTCATCATACTGTCACTGAAATAAAGTATATTATACAAACATCTAAGCAAGTAACAACCATGCAAAATATCTCCCCCACTGGATTTCAAAGTTACTTGAATTCTAAATATTTAGTAGTCACCCAGTTTTTCAAGTAACTTTAAAATACAGTGCGGGAATATATATGGTTGTCACTTGCTTAGATGTTTGTACATGAACATGACTCTAGTTGTGTGCTAATATATAGATACGAAAGCTATAGAATCAAGGCTACGTTGCTCCTAGATTGAAGGCATCGCTACTAACATCTACAGTTGTCATGACGAACTAGTAGACCGTTACGAAATTTCCATTTCTCAAACGGCAATGAGCATCCCAGCTAGCACACTACGTATTCACAACGTTGCAGTTTGGTTGCTGTTTGGTCAGGTCCCTTTCTTACGTGAAAATTACGTTGCCACAACGTATTTTAGATACGTGATATGCAAGTCGTTGTGACAACGTATTTTCCAACGTTTTTGTTACGTACGGATATGGTCTTGATGCTAACGTAAAAGCTCAAACGTAATTTGTACGTCCTGGTAACGTATTCAGAATACGCTATATGCAAGACGTTGTGACATCGTACTTTCCAACGTTTTTGTTACGTACGGATATGGTCTTGATGCTAACGTCAAAACTCAAACGTAATTATTACGTCCTGGTAACGTATTCAGAATACGTTATATGCAAGTCGTTGTGACACTGTAGTGTGAACGTTTTTGGTACGTACGGATATGGTCTTGATGCTAACGTAAAAGCTCAAGCGTATTTTTTACGTCCTGGTAACGTATTTTCAGAATACGTTATATGCAAGACGTTGTGACAACGTACTTTCCAACGTTTTTGTTACGTACGGATATGGTTTTGATGCTAACGTAAAAACTCAAACGTAATTATTACGTCCTGGTAACGTATTCAGAATACGTTATATGCAAGTCGCTGTGACACTGTAGTTTGAACGTTTTTGTTACGTACGGATATGGTCTTGATGTTAACGTAAAAGCTCAAACGTAATTTTTACGTCCTGGTAACGTATTTCAGGATATATTTTATATGCAAGTCGTTGTCAGACAACCGTATTTTAATATAAAGATAAATCATAAAGGTATTTCACTGGAAAAGGGAAAGGATCTTAATTAAAAAGTGAATTGTTCAAATTGGAAGGTATTCCCTAGATATGACTTTGAATTTGATAGTAGTTGATCTCCTGATTCCAAAAATGCATGGTTGATAGGGACTTTTTGCATTTCTAGGTTCATCAGTAAAAATGTGACTAAGTTGTGTTGTTATTTAGCTACATTCAAAGTTTGCGTTAAGATGATACAACTGGCTATAGTTGTATATCAATAGCAATAAAAAAAAAACATAATAAAAACGCCATGTACGAGGATCGAATCGGTGGCAAAGACAAAGACAAAGGTGGCCTCTTGATCGTTAATCGTTCTTCTTTCCACTGAACTTAGTAGAACGTGATGTATAAGGCAATATATACAAATGTACAGACGGCTGTATCCCGGAACGCCAACATTTTGAAAGATCAAAGAAAGTTGTCCTCTCTAATTAAGAGGGATTAAGGGGTCCCATTAAGGGTGGATGATCAGAGCAATCACAGGTAAATAAAGGTAAATTTGATTCTCTTATTTGTATTTTCTATATAAATGGAATCAAATAAAATACGAAAACATAATAATCAATGAATATTTATCATTAAATTTTAAAACTATAATATAAGCACACATGAAATATGAAAAAAATAATAATGAATATTTATTATTAAATTTTAAAACTATATAAGCACACATGAAATATGAAAACATAATAGTTACTATTTATATTAAGTTTTCAAACTATATAAGCAGACATGAAATATGAAACATAATAAAGATTCTTTTTAGACGACTTTTTAACTGTGTCAATACAAGGTTTTATAGTATTATTAGTTCTAATAATAAAACCCTAAATGCTCGCTTACTCGCAAGGGTTATAACGGGATGCCATTACACATAATGGAGCAGCCGCCGAGATTTTTTGCGCTCGCTTACAGAGCCTCTGACGCCTGCATTTATCAATAATAAGACATAACCTTTCCTTTTGTCCATTATTATAACAAGTTTGTATCACCTACCAGTATTTTAGAATGTAATTCCCACAAAATAAAAATCTCCTCTTTGAAAATTTGGAATTTCGTCATTTCCGGCTTCACTATTTAGATGTCGATACCATATTTGGCGATTTAGGCGTGAATGCTTACTAATCGTAACTACTCGGCCATTCTCGCTACCCTGCAAATAACAGGGTAGCGAGAATGGCCGAGTAGTTACAATTGGAATGTTTACCATATTTAGAAAAGCTCCGCCTTCCGTAGTTTCCGGTTATGGAAAACGATCGATAAATTTGAACAAGGTTGTTGCTAACTTTGAAAAGCATATATTTCTCAGCCAAACCGATTTAACAAGGACTGGGATCAACAGTAATTGTTATAATGAAATGTTTGAAGCGTAAATAGTGAGTTTTTATGTTTCAACTGCAACTTTTTTTTTTGCTCCATTGTGACGAATGGGACCGCGTTGTAGCTCTGCCGAGACACAAGTTTGTCACAGGAGATACATTATTGCAGCTATAGTATTATGTGAACTGTGATAAAATGGATCTTACCTTTTAGCTGATGAGATGATAACTTTTTAGAATTAGTGGTGAAATGCACATTTTTATATCTAAAGTAGTCAATCAGATGCGAATCTATAATTTTAATGAACTTTTTAAATGGCGACACGGATGGGGGAAACAGATGTGAAATACAGCAAAGTGATATGATATATATGTACGCCAAAGACCAATTTTAGACTATCCTATTCATGTAATTAACTTTTAGCAGCAATCTGACAAATCGTAAAATCTTAACTGTATATAGAAGGATTTTTATGCTAAGTGTGTGTGGGTAGGACTTCACTGTATATATGTGCACAAAATCGAATGGTGGAGGAAATACGAGCACTGTACATAAACGGAGCACCTGTTCTACATACTGACGTATGGTTCTCCTACAGAGGAGGTTAAAGAAGAAGAAGAAGAAGAATGAATATTTATTTTTCAATTTTAAAACTATATATATGAAATATGAAAGCATAATAATAAACTTTAAAACAATTATAAACACTACATTTTGAAATAAATAAATGTCAATGATGTTGGTATTTAGCTTGGATGGGGCACCCTTGGACCATCTGCTCTCCATATGTTAAAGTTTTAATTAATGGCTTATTTTCTTATTGGATTTTTAAAAAAAAATACAACAAATAAATTATAATATTTCTCATTACTTTGTCATTTTCTTTATCTTTATTTCAATTTTCTTTTTAAAATCAATATATTTTACTTCATTTTCATTATATTTTAATTAAATATAGCATGTCATGTTTCACTTATTAATTACTTTTTTAAAACTAAATTACAACAAATAAATTATTTTATTTCTCATTAAATTTGTCATTTTCTTTATTTCAATTTCAATATATATATATACCCCGGTATATATTTTTTAAATGAATTACAAAAAATATATTATTCAATTTCTTTTTAAATTTGTCCTTTTCTTTATTTCAATTTTTCTTCATATATATTTATATATTTGTTTTAATTGCAAAAAATATTTTATTTCATTTCTCATTACATCTTAATCAAATTTAGCATATAATATTTCACTTATTAATTACTTTAAAAAAAAACAAAAAAAACCCAACTTTCAAGTGGCCCCAACTTAATTGCTAAAACAATGGACAAAAGTATTCGCATGCTTCCAATTTTCCCTGTATATTTCATATAAAACTACAATTGTTCAGAAGCTTATCCTGAAGTCAATTCACACCCGATTTCGATAATTTTTATATCAATAAAAACAGAATTGTATGTAGTTTTACTGTATAATTTCAAAATAATTTTCTATGATAAACATTTTTAGAATATACAAGCTAAACACAACAACTGAATTAATTTCTTTCGAAATACAATGCTTTAATAGATAGTACCTTTGTAGAAAAATTATTTACGTTTGTGTTTAAATCATGGCGATTTGAAAAACATGCTTCAAAAAGTTGTTTCAAAATTACTACTATAAACTACATATCTTTCTGCTTTCCTTGATGAAATAATGATTAAAATCGGACGTGAATTGATTTCAAGATAATATTTTGAAAAACTGTAGTTTTATATGAAATATATAGGGTAAATTGGAAGCGTGTGCATACTTTTGTCCATTGTCTGTATCTCCAAGATTTAATTACTTGCAATAAAATTACCATATCCAAAAATTAGAAGTACTTTTCCTACAATGCGGAAATTCAGTGTGTCCGTCAACGATTCGATAATAGAAAGTTATTGCTATTTCCGGAGTTTGAATTTGCTACCAAAATTCAAATCATTTTGATGTTTTGTGACAATTTTAACAATTTCTTTGATGTCCCGAACATACAACAGCCTCGAGTTTAGAAGCTAGAAATATAAGGTTAGTCAATAGAATTACATCTATGAATGAGCAATCCAAATTGATTTAAGAAAATACTGTGTTGACGCCAAATGTCATTCAGAATTTCAATCATTGTTAAATTTTGTGTCGAGCCTCATTGCAGACATGGGGTAATCGTAATCGGTTGTAATCGATTACATTTTTCATGTAATCGAATGTAATCTGTAATCGGACATTTTTTAGATTACATGTAATCGTAATGTAATTGATTACATTCATTTTGACCCTGTAATCATGGTTACTTTCTGATTACATTTAGATTACTTTTCATCATTTTGACTTATTTTGTCTTAACTGAAACATATATGTCTTTAGATATTTAATGTATGATTTATGTAAATGAATTTTCTTCATGAAATTTATTAAACAAATAATGTAGATATTATTATATGCTTAATTGCAATCAAAACTATCACAGCTACAAAAAATATTAAGTATAAATTATGACTTGATTAAAACTTGATATCCAAACAAATAATATCTCAATTTCAATTTCTTTAGGGTTTCAAAAATTCAGTGAAAACAGTTTGTCGGCTTGTGTAAAACACAACAAGCTCTAAAAATTTAAATTATCTGACTCAACTTTCAAGATTTCATATATGAAATTGCTTCTATGAAAGACTCGCCATGTCCTCATGATTCGCATAAGACAAAGACATGTTTTATATAAACCAAAACAGGTATCTCATGAAGATTTCTTAGTTTAAAAATGTACATAATTTCTCAGTCTAAATATGAAAACTAAATCCTTAATTTATGTAAATAGGTTTAATAAAATATCCATTACAAGTTATATAAATTAAGGATTTAGTTTTCTTATATCTTAGTTTAAAAAGAGGTTTAAATTTCAATAAAGATATAATATAAAAATGTAAATTATAATTTTCAGAAACATTTATTTATGATGCTCGTACATACATGTATATTACAAATTAACTGATAAATAACAAGTTGTAATATTTGTAAAATTTTTGATTTTTTTTTTAAAGAATATTCTAATGGGGCTTGTATCTGATATTCAGATATATGTGATATTTCTGCATTTTATTTTGGTGCTGATTTTCCTTTTAATATTGGATTATATGATAATTTGTTCATTACTTGTGGGTTACTATGCAACTTGTAATGAATATTTTATTAAACCTATTTACATAAATTAAGGATTTAGTTTTCATATTTACTAGACTGAGAAATTATGTACATTTTTAAGCAAGTTTTTAGAATCAGAATGATTTTTGTTTTATTATCTTCTGAATTATATATCAAGGACAAACATTCAAATGGTGTGAAATTTAGTAATGGTGATTGTTACATAATTTGGTGTCATAAATAATACCTTAATTACAAATTTTATCAGGTAATTAACTGCTAGTTTATTATCCCCAATAGACTTTCACATGATGTTTGAAATTATTTGATATACATATTATTAAAATGTGCAAATGTATGTTATAATATTTACTAATAGTATAAGATGGAATCAATATTGGTCATATATAGTAATAAGAGAAGACATATTTTACGAAAAATAGGAAAATGAGAATTGCTGTTATTAATTTACAATGTACTGTTTGTTATTGCATGTAATGATCACATTACAACTGAATTGTAATTCATAGTTCTGATTAAGAAATACATTAAAAAAAGAAGAGATATTGGACAGATGCACACGAGACAAAATAACATAAAACACTAATATATTGGTTGTCATGACATTAAATGTAATCAGTAATGTAATCGATTACATTTACAAAGTGATTGTAATTTAATCGATTACATTTGAAAATTGATGTAATCGTAATGTAATGTAATCATGAAAATTGCAAAGTAATTGTAATGTAATCGATTACATTTGAAAGTAATTGACCCCAAGTCTGCCTCATTGGCCTCAATTGCATGTATTACAGACATTTTTACATAGACTCTTAAGATCAGATGAAGGTTAGAGGCATCCGATTTTCATTTTGTCCAGGAACCTCGAACATTTAATTTGTATTTCATTTATTTTATTAATTCAGCTTGATTTAACTTAAATTTTTATTTTAAGCCAAAGGTATCATTTTCAAGTTCAGAAAATAACATGCATGCAATTAGAAATTATATCTTTAATGTAGATCATATGAAAATTGCAGACTTCCTTATGATGTCCCCATCTTAGATATGCAAATTATCAAATGGCACCTCATTTCTGGCTATACTACATTTGTATTAGGAGGCAGGGGGCAGTAGCCTCTTTTTTTTTTTTTTTATTGTTACGACAGTATGATGATATATATAAATGAGACTGAATAAAATAACTTAAATTTCTTCTTTATAATTTCAGAGCTGGTTCATTTCTGTAAAAGTGGTAAACAAGTACAATTGGATTTGAGGTTATAAGCTGTTATAGGCACATACATGTACAAATGTAACTGATCATGACCATGTGACTTTTCAACATAGCAAACCAGTCGAAATAATTCCTGCCCCCATGTAATATTGGAAACCACAGATGTCACCTGCTTCTTGTCCTGTAATGTCAGACCGATCAACACATAGCTATAGCTAGACAACAGCAAATTTCACCATCATGTAATCAGAGGTAATCAATTTCATGTTCTTCTAGCCAGACATCAACATTATATTTTACTATCAAATAATCTAGACCTGAGGCAATTTTATAGGGATTAAACTCTATCGGATCACGAAAGCTACCATGATGAACCAGAAATTAGATTTCATGCACAAAGGACATATTGATATTTATAAAACTAATGAAAGTAAGTTAATGATACATTATTTGTACATGCATACACTTATACCAATAGAGCTCCTCCCATATTTACAGTGTGTGGCTATTACAGAAACAAAGGGTTCTTTAGATGAACTTGTTACATTTAATTACATGTACACAATCTACTTCAAATACAGAACATTTCTTAAGAAGAGATTTACATGTATGTTAGATATCATGAGTTACAGTTGACTATAATATCAAAATAAACAAATTTTAAAAAGGTCAACCTACAAAAAATGTATCTGATAGAGATCCCACCTCAAAAACAAATTAACTACAGTACCTGTAATGAAATTTTGAGAAACCAATTAATAAGGAATATAGTTATGTAAAAAAAACTGCAGAAAAAATGCCTAACATTCCCAAGAGTAAATAATTATATTAAATATGATCCTTTGTCAGAGCTTTGTAACATGGACTTATTTTTTTGGTTCATTTCTTCTTTTCTTTTTAAAGGGATATTGTCTACCAGCTGCGTAATTTTTTCATACCCAAAATTATTGTCGATTTCCGTACTGACCTTCATAAAATGAAGATTAAACACCGAATTATTGATGAATACGCTCCGAAACGTTGTTTTTTCGACTAAAAAAGCTGACCATCATTACCGGAAGCTAATTAATTATGCACTGACCTGGGCGAGGCCAACTCTATTTATTTATCTATTTTTATGTCAGTAGCCCGGATGCTGCAGCATGGATATTGAGGTAAGTTTCTATAAAAGTTGAGGAAAAAAGCTATTTGCAAACCGATTGTATCTAAAAGACGTAGAATAAATAATGTCTGTATCAGGAATAGATTTTCTTTGATGAAAACTACATGCCTTAACAGATTCAGCCGATATTTCCACGATAACCATTGAAAACATACCAGGAGGCACCCCATGGGGACAAGCTCAACTACGTATTTTCGATCGGAAATTTTTGCCGGCGTTAAAAATAACTAAATTAGTTTTTTTCTTCTAATAAGTTATGAAGTTGTTCCCCAAGATTTTGATACACGTGTTAAATTAATTTATTTTAGCCAGTTTTACCGACAATATGAAAACAGAGACATACATGTAGAACACAGTGAAATACATGTCTGATGAAAACGAATGACGTAGCCAGTGTTGTTTTATTTGTTAATTGACTGGAATGTTTCAGAGAAATTTGGGCTGGATTAGAAACAAAAGAGACCTTACTTCTAGTTCCACAAGACAGTTGCTGCAAAATAATATGGGACTGACCATTTACCTTGAACGGGGCTATGTCACGTTTTTTCGCCGTAGAAATGTTTTTTTCAGACGCCACAGAAATCATATTTTCTTATTTTGCGGTGAAGTGCCAATCTAATTAAAACAAGGTGAACTGTGATCTAATGCTCACACCCTGCCACTTCCCATGATATGGGGTACCTATATGAAGTTTGTGACCAAATACCAGATTTCTGCCATCAATAGTTGTTGAGAAAAATGTGCATATATGTTCAATGTGGATAAAAACCAACTAAATCGGCAAACAGGAAGTAGGAATCTGATGGTTCCAAAAACGCTTCCCACGATATGGCATACCTATGTGAAGCTTGTGACCAAATATCAGATTTCTGCCATCAATAGTTGCTGAGAAAAATGTGACGAAAAATATTTTGGAAGGACGGACGGACAGAGGTAAAACAGTATACCCCCCTCCCCCTTCGGGGAGCGGGAGTATAATTAGATCTAAAATAGGGAGCAAGTGCGTAGATCTAATTTTAATTAGATTGGCGAAGTGCTGGAATAATTTTTTTTCTTCAAAATTTTGTATATGATTATACTGTGAAAATGGCAAGTATATGATTATACTGTGAAAATGTCAAGTCGGAATATATTTTTTTCTCCTGTCCAGCCAAATTTTTTTCTTCAAGATTCAGAATCAAAATAATTTTTTAGGAAAAAAACCCATATAAAATTAAAATTGAATAGCTTGAGGGGTAAATTGATTAAAAAAAAAATTGCAAGACCAAAATGGTTCTCCCATATACCAACAAAAAAAACGAAATAAAACTGTGGTCATAAGAAAGTCCCACGAGAAAATCTTTCCTTCCAAAATAAGACTTTTTTTTATTTCTCTAAACTGAATTTGTGCAAACTATTTCACTTATAATGAATTATATTTCTTTTTTAAATAGAGCTCATTTTTCTAGATGAATGTATAACCATCTGTCTTTACTCAATATCTTGTCTTTATTACAGGACTTTGGTCGGATTGTCCTTGATGAGGCAGTGTTGGGGGTTGCTAGAATGTTTCGAGAGGAACTTGTAGTAATGCCCCATGACGAGGATTACAACAGATCCAATAGGTATGCAGCCTACTGCCAGTATACCATTTGGGCACATGGCTTGGAGCTGGGGTCAGACGTGTGATCCCAAGCTGTTGTACTTGGAAAATTAGGGACAAGTATCCTGATCTATACGGACAATACAAGGGTTTCATTCCTAGACGATTTAATTAAAACTTGTTCATGAAATATTTTGTATTTTATCCCATATACCCTAATGATAAAGTTTACCACTTGCTTCCCTATGGTCGGTGGTTGTCCGGGTACTCTGGCTTCCTCCACCACTAAAACTGGTCGCCATGATATAGCTGAAATATTGCTGAAAGTGGCATTAAAACACCAAAAATAAAAAATAAATCAACCCTAATGAGTTGTTAATTTCACAAGTTGGTCAGTTGGAATTGTAAATTTAATTTGAAAGTTTTGCCATCTTATTATTATTTTTTGTTCTATCAGCACTGACAACTTCTTCTAAAATGGACTGACAGTCTTTTATATAATTCAAAACCATACTTGGCAGAGATGTTTTCTATGAGGTCCTACACAAGAGTTGATACTTTTGTGCAGATTCGTCAAAAAACATGGCCACCATGTGTCTTTGAAAATTCTGATTGGTCGATTTTCAAGAAACTTCTTCTCAAGAACCGCTGAAGGGATTGAATTGAAATCTGGTATATATGTTTCTATGAATGTCTTTAACATGTGTTGTTACTGTTTGCGCCATTTGAAAATTCAAAATGGCCACCAGCGGAGGTCAAAGTTTGCATTGAAACCCTATGGGAAACAACATTTTCATCTTCTTCTTGAGAACAGCCGAACAGAATTTAACCAAACTTGGCAGAGATGTTTCTTGTGAGGTCCTAAAAAGTTGTCCTGGTTTGTACTAACTAGACCAACACACTGAGTGCTATCATTATTGTGCATTGGACAATTTGTAATGCCCATTATCCTGACTTGGGTACTTTTCTGCTCTAAATGTGCAGAACTTCTGTTAGACCAGGAAAAACAAAGAGTGACAATCTAAATTTATTTTATGCGACAATATAGTAAATTGTTTTGTCTTGGTCTTCAAATCTGGATTTCTGAGATGCTACAATATTATCCCGAGTTGGAGGTTGTGGAATTGGTGCAAGATGGACCGAGATTCTTCTGGGATCATCTACTTCCAACTGCACACGTTAATTCATTCCTTCATTATCTTGCAGTCTCATACAAATGATGACCCTTAATAGTCTTGGAACATAGGAATATGACTTGTCAGCTTTAACAGGCTGCACAGACCATCTAGCTGTCTTTTTGTTGTAACTTCTCTGCCACCTGAAGTAGAAAAATACATACAATGTAATTCACAAGAATAAAACAATAGAATTGAGATTATGATCTATGGAGCCCTAACTTTCAATTCAAGATGAATATCTCGAATGTATAGTGAATGAGCAACTAAACATATCATTACAAGTTCACTTTATGAAGGATTTGAGTGATTTGTAGACAGATTTTAGGTTGTGGTCATCCCTCAAGAAGTTCTACGGCAGGCATCACGAGCTGGTCAATGGTTACAGGGTGTCTGTTACCCAAATCAGAACTGATCTTCATTTGTTGTTGATGTCTTTCCCTTCATCGGATGGGACTTCTACCGTACTTGACCATGGACAACGCAGCAGGTTTGCGACTTTCGATTGACCCTTCTGAAGCCTATGATCAAATATCAGATTGCTGCCATTAATAATTACTGAGAAAAATGTTATGAACATCTTGGGACGAACGGACGGACAGAGGTAAAACAGTATACCCCCCCTTCCAGTGGAGTGGGGGTATAATAAAGCTCCTATGACATATGATCATGCATGGTTCTGTTATTAGGACAAAATTTCAAGTATGTAAGTTACAACTGAAACATATGAAATTAACATGACAAACCTTAGAGTGAAGTTAAGGCTAGGTTCAAAATCTTCATCATCAGAATCATCACTGCCCTCTTCAGTAATATCTATTGAGAGACTGTAAGAATAAAAAATAATTGTTTATTACAGTGTATGTGTATAATATCGAAACAAATTTTGTTATATGGTTCTGATGTGCAGCTGTATAGCGAAAAAGCTTTTCAAAATAATATTAAATCTATATACATGTATCCAGCACACATCTACACAACCCAATATGAAGAGACAAAATTACATCAAAGTTCCAGGAAAAAATTTGGTGTGCCAGACGTGCATCAATTCTTTCCCAGTTTGGTTTCATTCCCGTAAGCAGACTTGGGGTCAATTACTTTCAAATGTAATCGATTACATTACAATTACTTTGCAATTTTCATGATTACATTACATTACGATTACATCAATTTTCAAATGTAATCGATTAAATTACAATTACTTTGTAAATGTAATCGATTACATTACTGATTACATTTAATGTCATGACAACCAATATTAGTGTTTTATGTTATAATTTTGTCTCATATGCATCTATCCAATATCTCCTTTTTTAATGTATTTCTTACTCAGAACAATGAATTACAATTCAGTTTTAATGTGATCATTACATGCAATAAGATACATTATTAATTAACTCTATATTATTGTTGTCAATACAACCTAAACTGTCTTTACAATATAAAATCATAAACTCGGCCAATATAAAAAAACTAAACCAATATCGATATTGGCTTAGTTTTTGTTATATTGGCCGAGTTTATGATTTTATAATTACCCATTATAAGATAAAATTTTATGGTTAATTAATAAATATATCATTTACGTTGTAAATTATAAATAGCAATTCTCATTTTCCTTTTTTCATAAAATAAGTTGTGTCTTATTACTATGACCAATATTCATTCCATCTTATACTATTAGTAAATATTATAATATATTTGCACATTTTAATAATATATATCAAATAATTTCAAATATCCTGTCAATAGTTTATTGTGGATAATAAACTAGCAGTTAACCTGAGCCACAGATAAAATTTGTAATTACGGTCTTATTTATGACACCAAATTATGTAACAATCATCATTACTAAATTTCACACCATTTACATGGGTGTCCTTGATATATAATTCAGAAGATAAAAAAAACCAAGTCATTCTGATTCTAAACATTTGCTTAAAAATATGCATAATTTCTCAGTCTAAATATGAAAACTAAATCTTTAATTTATGTAAATAGGTTTAATAAAATATAATTTAAAATTTTAGAGCTGTTTTCACTGAAATTTTTAAACCCCATTGAAATTGAGATATTATTTGTTTGGATATCAAGTCTTTGAAGCCATACTTAATATTTTTTTTGTACTTAAACATAGAAGAATATCTTTTGATCATGTTTTAAATTTCATAACATATTTTTTTATTTAGATGTCAATAAACTTTATATGTTTTCTAGTAAACCATTCTACATTATTTGTTAAATAAATTCCATGAAGAAAATTCATTTACATAAATCATACATTAAATATCTAAGGAGATACATGTATATGTTTCAGTTAAGAAAAAATAAGTCAAAATGATGAAAAGTAATCTAAATGTAATCAGAAAGTAATCATGATTACAGGGTCAAAATGAATGTAATCGATTACATTACTATTACATGTAATCTAAAAAATGGCCGATTACAGATTACATCCGATTACATGAAAAAATGTAATCGATTACAACTGATTACAATTACAAATTACGATTACCCCATGTCTGCCCGTAAGTAGCTAAGGAGGACTGGCCATTTCAGCTTGTGGATTGATGAAAATGTAATGATGACGCAGAAGCCAACATGATCCCTATATAATATGTCATATAAACTAATGTGGAATTCTGTAAAAAAAAATTGTGCTTTGCGCGACAAAAAAAAATATATTCTAACTCTCGTGTTGTCCGAAAAAAAAAATTCTGAACGAAACAAAAAACCATAACCCCCCCCCCTTCAAGTTAAATGGTCGGTCCCTAAACATAATGTAGAATATGTCTAATCTTTAACAAAATGAACATACTCAAATGGGTTCACAAATGAACTCGATTTCTCCAGTTTCATCTGTTTCGTTGAAATACCTTGGTCAGAATATCTAAATCAAAAGTACAAATATCAATCAATACAAAATCACATTTGTCTGAAATTACCAGTTTTTGTAGTAATTTGCCGAAAAAATTAAGATAATTTTACAAAAACCTGCATGATTTTAACACAGACATGGGCCATCGGTCTACTGTTAAATTCACACACTGTGAAACATGCAAATTGCTATGGATCTTCACATTATTTCTTAAAAATTTTGTTTATAAATCATACTTACAAGATCCAAACTAAACAAGGGCAAAGCGTGGCGTATCCCCTCGCCTAAAAATTTGACCCGGTGACCTTGACCTTTGATTTTGAAAATCAATAGGGTTCCAGATTCTCTTAAGGACTAAGTATGTACCAAGTTTGGTCAAAATCCATTGAAGGATGTTGATTCTAGAGTGTTCACAAGGATGTTACGCGGTAACATTTTGACCCGGTTATCTTGACCTTTGACCTATGAGGCTATGACCTTGAAAATCAATAGGGTTTCGGTTATCTTAAGGACTAAGTATGTACCAAGTTTTGTCAAAAATCCATTGAAGGATGTTGATTCTAGTGTTCACAAGGATGTTATGCGGTAAACATTTGAGCCTGTGACCTTGATCTTTGACATATGACCTTGAAAATCAATAGGGTTCCAGATTCTCTTCAGGACTAAGTATGTACCACGTTTGGTCAAAATCCATTGAAGGATGTTGATTCTAGAGTGTTCACAAGGATGTGACGGACGGACGGTAGCATTACTATATCCCTTCGCAACTTTGTTGGCGAGGGGATAAAAAGCAGTTCAAATGACAATTCTTTAAATAGAAAGCCTTTATATGAAAAATACATATTGATTTCCCTCTATCATGTCTGTTGATAATTCTAAGATAGTAAAGTATAATTTTGGCTCCCTGAACTAAAAATGATGTCCAAAATTGTTGAAATGTAGTAAAAAACTAGTTAATGTAATGTTTTTAGAATAGTCAAGAAATAAACTTGGTTTGCATAAGGAAATTGAAAACGGTTTTCATTTAGTCATAGTCTAAAATATGCAGTTCAGGACATTTCAGTAAAATTTTATAGTCACATATATAGAAAAGTTTCCGAAACTTGCAAATTTCTATGGATCTTCATATTATTTTTTAAAAACCTTGTTTATGTATCATACTTACAGGATCCAAACTAAAAATGCTACTGAAATGACACTTATTTAAATGGAAAGCTTTTTATATAAAAGATACATACTGATTTTCCACTATGCAGGGGCAGATCCAGGGCGCACCCCCCCCCCCCCTAAAATTGGAAAAAATATGATTTTTTTGCGTAAAATCGTGATTTTTCACACGAAATACCCCAAAATGTTTCGTGCCTCCCTCCGCTCAGCACAATTTTTTTAAGTGCTCCCCCCCCTAACTTGAAATCCTGGATCCGCCCCTGCTATGGTGATAATTCACAGACAGGAAGATATAATTTTGGCTCCCATAACAAAGTTCTATGTTCAAACTTGTTGAAAAGTACTTTTAACCTTATTTATGTAATGTATTTCCAGTACCCAAGATATAAACTTGTTTGCATAAAGGAATTGAAAATGATTTTCATTTAGCCATGGTCTAAATATGCATTTTAGGACATTTCTGAAATTTTCAGTAAAATTTTGTAGTCATATATAAAAAAAGTTCTGAAACTTGAAAATTTCAATGGATATTCATATCATTTCTTCAAAACCTTGTTTATAATTATATATTATACTTACAGGATCCAAACTAAAAGTGCAATTGAAATGAAGCTTCTTTAAATAGAAAGCGTTTATTTGAAAAATACATACTGATTTTCCATTATAGTGATAATTCGCAGAAAGTAAGGTATATACTTTTGGTTCCCAAAACTAAGTTTCATGTCCAAGTTGTTGAAATTTGATAAAATTAAAAGCCTAATTATATGTTGTATATCAAAGAAATAAATTTGCTTGAATAAAAAGAACTTTATAGGGTTTTCATTAAGCCATGTACAGTTTTAATTCTTGCATTAAAAATGAATTGATTCGATATTTTTTTTTAAATTGATAATAATAAACTGCATTACCATTGATATCATTTTTGCACTCCCATTTCCCCTTTACTGGCCTCCTAAAATTTGTGTTTGTTTACCTCGCAAATACGGCCGTTTTATGCTACTCATTGACAATAATTTGCTGTTGCCCTGTGCAAAATTACATATATTGATTAATATCTACCGAAAATGATCATAGGCATCATCATAAATTCATAAAATATGAAAAACGATTGAGAAAAGAAGGCAACATGCTCGGCTTACCTATCAACAATAATCAAGCAAAATCTTTGCCACTTCACTTTTCTTCAGCGTGAGATCACAGGCGCATGGGGCATGGATTTCGTTTCCTCCTCCCCCCTTTTCTCTACTACCCCCCCCCCCCCTTTTTCAAAATTTTCATATAAATCATTCCTTTTTCAAAATTTTCATAATCATTCGTTTTTTCTTCATTTGACAATATCAGTAGACGTCATACATCATGAATAATACGTGTATTCTGTGTCCACATTTTTTCGACTGATACAGTTTAAGGTGTCAAACCACCAATTAATTTCTTTAAGGTTTTCTACTAAATTTGTGTTTTTTCGAGCCTACCTGGTCATTTTATCTTAAGTTTAACCTTTCCAAGACCATATATTTTCTGAAACGTACATGATTCCTCTACGTTCTGTCAAAATATCAGGGCATGTTTAAAATCTTGCAGTGAAATGCCATGCTACGGAAAGCACCTACTCTAAAAATAGCTCGGTCATCCCCAAGAAATTCAGTATTTATAGGTCATGCATCAAATCCTCCATAGAGGTATTAAAATACAACTAAATCCATCAAATTTGGGCTCAAAATAATCCCTATTTATTTAACTTCAATTATCAATTTTAATTAGTCCATTCCATTCAGTAGTTTTCACAATACTACAAAGTGAAAGGAACTTTTTTCTTGAAAAGGGACTACTTTCGTATATGTTCCAAGCTCTGATTGGTGAATTAGTGGTTTGACACCTAAAGAGCATAAAAACTTGTTTCTTTCACCATTTGTTGGGCTAATTTCTATTCCTTAGACAATATCAACCCAAAAAAACCTCATAAGGTATGTGGCTGTCTGATATTTGCAAGTGTAAGTATTCAAATGCAAAGGTACCCCCTTGAAGATTTTTAATGAAAATATCTCCATTTACAGCTGTTGAGTTCAGATTGTGTAATACACCAAACCTTACCTATTCTCTTATATATTACAGTTATTAAGCTAGTTTCTAACATAATAAGCAAGCTTAGCACATATGTATGCCTCAGTTGTATATTTATTAGCTAAATACTATGAAATGTTTGCATTTAGCCCCCCCCCTTTTTTCGTCCCATAAAATGAGCTCATATCATTCTTAATTTTGTTAAGTCATGCTTTTATCCCATAAATTATGTCGTTTAAGACATAAAATATGTTTTTGTATATACATCTTTAGTTGAAATTCCTTCTAATTCCATCAACTTTGCAAAAATATGATTTATTGATATTCAAGTCTTGGAATTTCTGATGGTGCACAACTATAATTTCCCCCAAAACTCAATAAATATATGCTTCCACATCTTTTTTCCCACTGTTTAAGTAAGCTGGATGTTCAAATGTACTGTTACAGCCAAATAATACTCTAAAACATGAAATTCAAATTGACAATTTGAAAAATTAACAGAAAATGCTAAGCAGTCAAAATATTTTTTATGGGATCACTTAAATTACCAGGTATTTACTACATAATTTTCAACTAAAACTGCTTTCTATAGCCTTATATTATTTTGTAAGTACATTGTACATGTATTCTAACTGAAACTATCAAAATTTACCAGCAAAAATGTGTAGGTTTGAAAAAAATCCAATCATGATATCACCATATCCTATATTTGAAGTCAACAAACTGCCGCATGATGAAATTTTTTAAATTCTTAATATCAACCATATTTTCAATATTATATGCCCTTCTACTGCAAAAACACATTCAATAACATATTCCCAATAATTATAAAGTCATAAAGAAAAAGAAAATGAGTTGCAATACCCCGTGTCCATGTATATCCAGTGTTTGGGAGCAATATTCCAAAATATTACATAACATGCATTTTGACCATGTAATCTGACACCACAATGCATTTTGTAACATTTTTGTATGACAAATGTCACTCTGGGTCTGTTGTGACATTTTTAGGCTAATTTGAACATGATAGCAACAAAAGATAATTTTGACGTTTTTGTCTTAAGGTGTCAAACCACCAATTAATTTCTTTAAGGTTTTCTACTAAATTTGTGTTTTTTCGAGCCTACCTGGTCATTTTATCTTAAGTTTAACCTTTCCAAGACCATATATTTTCTGAAACGTACATGATTCCTCTACGTTCTGTCAAAATATCAGGGCATGTTTAAAATCTTGCAGTGAAATGCCATGCTACGGAAAGCACCTACTCTAAAAATAGCTCGGTCATCCCCAAGAAATTCAGTATTTATAGGTCATGCATCAAATCCTCCATAGAGGTATTAAAATACAACTAAATCCATCAAATTTGGGCTCAAAATAATCCCTATTTATTTAACTTCAATTATCAATTTTAATTAGTCCATTCCATTCAGTAGTTTTCACAATACTACAAAGTGAAAGGAACTTTTTTCTTGAAAAGGGACTACTTTCGTATATGTTCCAAGCTCTGATTGGTGAATTAGTGGTTTGACACCATAAGAGAGAAGGTATGCAACTCCATTTTCATATTTCGCGCCATATCGCTCACCTTGGTTGGGAAACCCCAGTGTTTTTTACACTTTTTACCTTGTCTACATATGGCACTGTCGTATCAAACTGTTTCTAAGACACTTACCTAATTGCCCATGTTCGAATATCAGTCTGTACGTCGATCTTTTCCAAGAAATCTCGCCGAGAATAGCGAGGCAGCTTCGTTTTTATGTCAAACTACATCATTTGAGACGGAAGTGCAAGAACGGGAACCCTGGGATTTTTACGAATGGATTACCTGCAATGAAAAACCCAGATGCGCTCCGAATAATTTTCCCATAATGTTTTGGCGGGAAATATAAACCGCTGAAAAATCATAACAGCAGACGGATTATTTCGTAAAAATGGCACAACGACCATCTGAATATGGAAACATTGAAATAATTTGATGGTAGATAACTGTTCAAAAAGAAATTCAAACTGAGAAATAGATGATTGAATGGTTAGAACTGAAGTCAAAATTTCAATGAAAAAGAAATATTCAGCTTGCCTCTACTTCAAATTATTAAAATCATACCCAAACAAATACATATACATTGTACAACTAAAAAAAAACAAAGGAAGAAGAAGCTGAGAACAGCTATTGAATGGGACTATGGCATTTTACCCCCTTCCTCAATAAAAGGGCTCCCAACTGACAAAAAATGTGTAAGGGAGCCGGAGAGACCATTTAACTAAGGGGGCTATTTCTTTTTCATTTCATGTCACTGATTTTATAAAACAATAATCTGTCTTACAGGGATAAAAAATAAATAACTTGTGTAACTCCACTTTTCAGCAGTGACAGAAATCAGTGTTGAAATCCAGAAAAAAAATCCTATTTTACCGTATAAGTGGTTATTTTGGTGGGTATTTAATTTTCGCTTTCTTTGCAAGGATGTTAAATGCGCGAAAAAAGTTCACGAATTACAGGGGTAAAAAATAAATAACTTGTGTAACTCCACTTTTCAGCAGTGACAGAAATCAGTGTTGAAATCCAGAAAAAAAATCTTATTTTACCGTATAAGTGGTTATTTTGGTGGGTATTTAATTTTCGCTTTCTTTGCGAGGATGTTAAATGCGCGAAAAATGTTCACGAATTATTATTTCACGTTCAAATAGTTAAACAAGTTATTTATTTTTTTACCCCTGAAAAAGAAATAGCCCCCTTAGTTAAATGGTCCCTCCGGCTCCCTTACACATTTTTATCAGTTGGGAGCCCTTTTATTGAGGAAGAGGGTAAAATGCCATAGTCCCATTCAATAGCTGTTCCCAGCTTCTTCTTCCTTTGTTTTTTTTTTATTTTTTTATTTTTTTTTTTTTCAGTTGTATATGTATTTGTTTGGGTATGATTTTAATAATTTGAAGTAGAGGCAAGCTGAATATTTCTTTTTCATTGAAATTTTGACTTCAGTTCTAACCATTCAATCATCTATTTCTCAGTTTGAATTTCTTTTTGAACAGTTATCTACCATCAAATTATTTCAATGTTTCCATATTCAGATGGTCGTTGTGCCATTTTTACGAAATAATCCGTCTGCTGTTATGACTTTTCAGCGGTTTATATTTCCCGCCAAAACATTATGGGAAAAATATTCGGAGCGCATCTGGGTTTTTCATTGCAGGTAATCCATTCGTAAAAATCCCAGGGTTCCCGTTCTTGCACTTCCGTC
The DNA here is from genome assembly GCA_963680875.1 of Bathymodiolus brooksi. Taxonomy (NCBI): domain Eukaryota; kingdom Metazoa; phylum Mollusca; class Bivalvia; order Mytilida; family Modiolidae; genus Bathymodiolus; species Bathymodiolus brooksi. The sequence continues at coordinate 82,628,033 of OY804582.1, read as the reverse complement.
TCAAATGATGTAGTTTGACATAAAAACGAAGCTGCCTCGCTATTATCGGCGAGATTTCTTGGAAAAGATCGACGTACAGACTGAAATTCGAACATGGGCAATTAGGTAAGTGTCTTAGAAACAGTTTGATACGACAGTGCCATATGTAGACAAGGTAAAAAGTGTAAAAAAACACTGGGGTTTCCCAACCAAGGTGAGCGATATGGCGCGAAATATGAAAATGGAGTTGCATACCTTCTCTCTTATACTGTATCAGTCGAAAAAATGTGGACACAGAATACACGTATTATTCATGATGTATGACGTCTACTGATATTGTCAAATGAAGAAAAAACGAATGATTATGAAAATTTTGAAAAAGGAATGATTTATATGAAAATTTTGAAAAAAGGGGGGGTAGTAGAGAAAAGGGGGGAGGAGGAAACGAAATCCATGCCCCATGCGCCTGTGCGTGAGATTTGACGCGTAGCACTTCCTTGAGTTCGCTCCATCCAACGGCAACGGTCCAACTGGTCCCTTACATATATCCTGCATTTGTTCCATTTGGAAGATACTTCACTTCTATTCCTCTTTATCTCTGAATCCGTCAAAGTCCGCTTTCTTCCACGCGTTGACAGTTTCTCTTTTGCCCAAGAACCACATGTTGTTTATTGTTTCTAAACAGTGCGCATGCTCAAGACGTGTTCACATAGAAGGCCATATGAATAGATTTGAATATTGTCATCCAGACAATAATTCTGATAACGATAGTTTTGGGGGTTTTTTGTCAAAAAATCGTATCTTTTGCAGCAGAAGTCGGTGTTAATCTTCATTTTATGAAGGTCAGTACGGAAATCGACAATAATTTTGGGTATGAAAAAATTACGCAGCTGGTAGACAATATCCCTTTAAAGTTTTCTATATTAAGTGTAGAATTAATAAAAGTATAATAAATGAAGATACATTTTTTTTGTAATATTGGTCAGTAGAGAAGTACTGGGCATGGGTGATTATGCAGCTTAATTGCTATTTAATTAGATCACACCACCGATTGATCGATATAAATTTCCTCCCCACTGATTGCTTATATGTGCTTTTGTAATTTTCGTAATTTCTCGTTAATGAAATGAGATCATGAAAAACATTTTACATGATATGTTTATATCAACAACAAATATCAAAAACTGCAAGATAAGTGCTGTCTTAAATCATTTTTTAATATAGAGATATTTAGTTTGTTGCATATTAAGTGTAAGTTCCTTTCCGAGTCTAATGTTTTACATACTGTAATGCTTCTTATAAAATTAGGTTTTAATTTTGATAATATTGTAGTCTTGCAATAGATCTAAATGTTTGAACTGCACTTTTTTTGTACTATTTCTCTTCTAATTCTCCTCTGTTCCCATGGTGTTTTTTTTACATAAATGGAGATGTATCTTTTCTAGATTTGTCCTATCAATAAAATTTAACATAACTATATGTTTGGTCACTGTTTTTGGATTTCTTTCTTTAGCTCTGTAATATATATCCATGCAATATATTTCCGAGTTATAATCAATTAATTATAGGTTTTACAATGTGTCTTCACTTACAGTCGCAAATATCTGTTTACCTAACTACGCTATGCGTCGCTAGGTAAACACATTTTGCGACCGTAAAACCGACGATTTACATCCACAAAGCTTAAAATACAATACAGTTATGATCTCCTAAATATAACAATTTCAAGCTTCTGATCATGATCAAAATAGTTACTAAGAATACTTTCACCCCTAAAGTTGTTCGATTTAGCTGAAAATATTAATATCATATTATTTTTTTCAGAACCAATCCACCAATGAGGGGAGCTTTCCAGATGCTTGATGGAGAAAAAAAACTTTATAGTTTAAGGAAACCTTTCATTGTTCATTTAACTTTATTGTTTTTTATATCTTACATTTTTTTGCTGACCAAATGTTAGAATTTGTATGTGTTTTTTTTTTGTATGCAAGTTTTGTGATTTATATCAGTATCAGTATGGTTGAGATAATGTGGGTTAGAGTTAATTATAAGGTTATGTTTATAATGGTAGACAGGTAGAGGAAACCGGAGTACCCAGGATAGTATGATATAATATAATGGTGAATGAAAATTGATTGGTTGAATGAGAATCATGATTTGTATGCCAGTATATAAATTGAAATTTAACATTTAAAATACAAATGTATTTGATTTGTTTTCAGATTTATATGATTGTGTGTATTTATACAAGTTTCATGTTTTTCTTATTGGATTTATCATGTTAAACGGATAATTAATAGATAGAGTTAGGGTTATGCCATATGGTGTTTAACACCACTTTCGACGATATTTAATTTATATCATGGCGGTCAGTTTTATTGGTTGAAAAACCGGAGTACCCAGAGAAAATCACTGACCTGCCGTAAGTCACTGACAAACTTTATCACATAGTGTTGTATCAAGTACACCTCGTCTAAGCGGATATGAACTCACAATATTAGTGGTGATGTGCACTGATTGCATAGGTAGTTATAAATCCCACAACCATACAATCACGACTGCCCCCATATTTAATAATATATATTTTTATCTCCCCGCGATAGCGGTGGGGGATATAGAAATAGCCTCTGTCCGCCGTCACACTTTCTTGTTTATGCGATAACTTAGTAAACATGGATGGATTTGAATAATCCTTTGCATGTGGCTTGTAATTATCATTATCTTGGATGGGTTCTTACATGGTAATATTTGAAGCAAGGGTTTTGGGAGAAATAATAGTTTTTGGTTGAAAAATCACCAATTTTGAGAATTGTGTCTTGTTTATGCGATAACTTTAGTAAACATGGATAGATTTGAATAATTTTTTGCATGTGGCTTGTAATTATCATTATCTTGGATGGGTTCATACATGGAAATATTTGAAGCAAGGGTTTTGGGAGAAAATCTATATTTACATCAGAGGTTTACACAGTGTTCAAAGTGGAGTACTTCCTGTATATTATTCAGGTCATGCTGCAATTTACTCCATCCTTCAATAAAGTATGTTATACATTAAGACTGCAAGGCTGCTTTCTATAAATATATAAAACTAAATATTATGCAAGTGCGGGGGATACGTCGTGCATTTATGCGCTAGGCAGTTCTTTTATTTCTTTAAGAAAGAAAGAAAAATTAGGGTTATATTTTTTTCTCTGTACTGTGTAGGGGATGTGATATATTGGTTTTGATATTTTTATTTTGAATTGCTAAGCTTAAAAGATTATTGTTCTTTGTTATATTTTTATATACAATTAACAAGAATATTTTGGGGTTACAGCTTTTTCAGGATTGGGATGTGTACACTGGTAGATCTTACTATGAAGCTTACGCTTCAGGGCCCCTTATATCCTGGAAACAACTTTTTTAATGAACTAACTTTTCAACAAAATTAATGGAGTTTTTTTAAGTCTTTGTTATTAAAATAAGGCTATTTTAGTAATAGAATCATAAGTCAATGGGTTAAAGTACTTAATATTGACCTTAGAATATGCTCCAATTCCAATTTCATATGGCCTCAAAATGTCCCTGTAATTAGTAAAATTTCCAAACTTGTATGGGGGGTTTCATCACTTGAATCCCAAGCTGTATGGGCTCCTTGACTTAGCCAGAATCTATTCATAGCCTACATTTTGGCAGTTGGATCCTCGAATCCTTCGTTGGTGCACAGCTTAATAGTTTGACAGCTCAGTCCTTATGTTAGAACCAATCAGAACCACAAACAGACATATGAATTCTTAATTCAGGCTGCACTCCTCTGGCTTGTGCATTCAAACACCAAAAATCAAGACTATCACCTCTTTATCCTAACGATCCCCCTCTAATGACCTTCATCTCTAGTAATTTAAAGAATGAACAAATTCTTTTTTCTGTGTATTGATGTTGGGTGATGTGATCTTGGTTCCTACAAATTTTTCTTCGTTTTTGGTAATTTTCTATTATATCTTTTTTAGTGTTTAATGTTAAACTAAAGAATAGATGTATAAGTCAAGTTGTTCTTATAAGTTTGGTCCATAGTTAGCAGGCCTAAGCAGGGTGATATTTTTATATGTATACATGTATTTCTGCTGTTTCCTTAGCCAGCAACTAGTGCTTCAGTTCCCATATTTATTGAGATATTTCTGTTTTCTAGCATAAAATGCTTATAACCCAGTACAGCAATTTTAATAAAAATCTGAGATATAGTGGTTAAATTTAAAAAAAAACAATTATCAGGATCTCCCATGGAACAACACCATTGAAGAAGATACCTTCCGTTACCCAGACCTCTTTGCTGGTGGGAAAGGGATCAATGTTTGGCCCATTGTCAAGGACTCCACCCCAACACCCTGTTCATGGCTCTTTTGACCTTGTTGGTTATTCTTGCTGGCTGCAAAAGGGCCCACATAATAGTTCAGGGAGCTTAAAATGTATGTCCTCCACTGGATGTGTACCTATTCATTACTTCTAGAGATGTTATCTATATACATCTAAAATTTTGTCAAATGCAACATTCACAAGATAAAGATTTTTAGTACATTTATTATACATGTTTTTTAATCTGATATATTTATTATTACTGGACATATTTGTATAATAATTACATCTAAACATTTTGGCATCTTTAAAATAGATTATGATGGGAGGAGTCTGAGAGTAGAAAGAGTTTTTCATCATCTGTAAAAGTTGCAATAATTTGGATTAATAAATGTTTAGAACTTTATATTTTATTAGTTAACTCAAAAAAATTAAGAACATGGGATGGAAATAAGAACATCACAAAAGGTCCTTAAATACACAAAAAATAATGTAGTTGGTAGTTGCATGGTGTAACGGTCTTAATGTGGTTATAGTTACCCTACTATCCAAATTAGGTTGTCACAATGCTTTGACAACGTAATTTGGCTATAAAAGTCCTTTTAGGGTTGTATATTGTAGTTGTATAACTATAAAGAGATGGTTGTAGTTGCGTCGTCTAAAGGTCTTTAGGTCGTCGTAGTTACATTGTGTAAAGATCCCTAGGTGGTCGTAGTTACGTTGTGTAAAGATCCCTAGGTGGTCGTAGTTACGTTGTGTAAAGATCCCTAGGTGGTCGTAGTTACGTTGTGTAAAGATCCCTAGGTGGTCGTAGTTGCGTTGTGTAAAGATCCCTAGGTGGTTGTAGTTACGTTGTGTAAAGATCCCTAGGTGGTCGTAGTTACGTTGTGTAAAGATCCCTAGGTGGTCGTAGTTGCGTTGTGTAAAGATCCCTAGGTGGTTGTAGTTACGTTGTCGAAAGGTCCCTATGTGGTTGTAATTACGCCATGTAAAGGTCCTTTGGTGGTTGTAATTACCTCGTATAAAGGTCTTATGATGGTTGGTAGTTACATTGTGTAAACGTCCTTAATTAGTTGTAATTACCTCGTATAAAGGTCTTGTGATGGTTGGTGGTTACGTTGTGTAAACGTCCTTACATGGTCATGGTTGTCGTTTGGTTGTAGAATGGTCTTTTACTACGTAGTACCACAACGTGGTATTTACGTCTAGGGGAGTCTACAAATCGGCGTAGTTAAAACGTAAAACTATTACGTTGTAACAACGAAAAAGTTACGTTGTCACAACGTTTTGACAACGTAATTTGGCTAGTAGGGATGTTACCTTTTTTTGGTAGAATTTGTCTTACCTCTATTATAAATCAATTTTTACCGGACTTAACGATGAGCAACGGATGATGTCTTTTAGGAAACAAATACTGCTTATATCAATTCGCAACGTATATTCATCCCAGTGTTTTGGAGCGGTCCGTATTGCTAATCTTTTCGATATTTCTTTTTATTGTGCTGTGTCTCTGGATTGTGAATTCATGCTTGCCCATTTGGTTTTCTCTTACTTTTTATTTTGTCCAGTTTGCCGGATTGTTATTTTTATATCTTGTTTCAATATAATATCTGGAATGATCGTTTTAGATACTCCCTCCATATAATATCCAGATACCGGAATGTCTTTGATACCGGAATTTCCATTTTAGTCCGCATTCTGGAATGTCATTTTAGCTACTATATCTCAATACAAATATCCAAATTCCGGAATGACATTTTAGCTACTATCTCAATATAATATCCAGATTCCGGAATGACATTTTTAGCTTCTACCTCAATATAATATCCAGATTCCGGAATGACATTTTTAGCTTCTACCTCAATATAATATCCAGATTCCGGAATGACATTTTTAGCTTCTACCTCAACATAATATCCAGATTCCGGAATGTCATTTTAGCTACTACCTCAATTTATTAACCAACTATACATGCCTATGTCTTATAAATCTCCTGGCAAGGCATTGCGGGATTTACGGGGCATTAATACAGTGCATTATGAAAACAATGGCGCCAAATTTTAACACGCTCACTTGAGTTTTGTTTCTTTCGTTTTTGGTACAGTTTTTAATTATTAAAAACGCATAATTATCGGCGAAGTTCGTTTCGGTTAGTATTTTCATTACGGTTAATTTACCTATAGAGAGTAGTATTCTATTCACTATTTTGATTCATTGTTAGAAATTTGTTCGAAAAGTAGGTCCTTTCCATGAGAACCCTTTTGACCACGGTATAATTATTTCTCCATTAAATACAGTTCCTAAGAAGGATTCGTTAGAACGACGTGTTATTTTAGATCTCAGTACAGCTGGAGGCACGACAGTGAATGTTTTTATATCAAAAGATGAATATTTAGGAGAGCCTATAACTGTGACTTACCCAAGAGTTGATGACTTAGTTAATCTAAGTAAAGAAAAAGGCAGAGGGTCCCTCTTATTTAAACGAGATTTGACCGGCTGTAGAAATTTCCTGTTAATAAAGGATGGTCATTTCTATTCATATTGTAGTAAGTTGGTTAATAATATAAATTATTTAGATGACTTTGCAGGAGTTGAAAAACCGTTGTTTGCTCATAAAGCTATCTTGGAATTAAAAGAGTTATCTTTGTCATGTGGGATAGAGGAATCTAAATGGAATTTTTAGAAATTGTTTGTGATTCCGAAAAGTAAACTTTAAACATTTCTGAGTCTAGATTAAAAGAAATTGTATCAGTAGTAGTGGAATGGGATAATAAACAGTTAGCTAGTAAACGAGAAGTTCAATCATTAGTTGGAAAATTAAATTTTGTAAGATCCTGAGTAAAACCTGGTAGAATTTTATATCTAGGTTACTGAACTGGTTAAGGTCTATTTATTCAGTTGAAGGAAAAGTGTTAGTTCCGGAATTTGTGAAAAAAGATATTAAATGGTGGAAGACTTTTCTCCCTTTATTTAACGGTATTTCTATGATGATGAAGGAGGAATGGTCTAAACCGGATGGTATTTTTACTTCAGACGCTTGTTTGTCTGGATGTGGGGGTACGCTTAAAGAACGGCTTTTTCATGTTAAGTTTCCACACAGTATGTTAGATGAACATTTACATATAAACGCTTTAGAGATGTTAGCAGTTATTGCATGTTTAAAAATGTGGGGTACGAAATTTAAAGGAAAGAGAATTTTGATTAAATGTGATAATCAAGTTACTGTATATGTTATAAACACAGGAAAGTCTAGAAATTCTTACTTACAGTGTTGTTTACGAGAAATTTGCTTTTTTAGCAGCTATTCACGAATTTGAGATTAGGGCTGTTCATATTGCAGGTATAGACAATCGTTTAGCAGACATGCTTTCACGATGGCACTTAGATATTATATATGCAAAAAACTTTTTTGAGAGCACGAACAATATGGATCTGGAAGAAATTACTTCATCAACGGACGTCTTTCAGTTCATACACAAGTGGTAATTTACCTTTCAGACTTACAAATAAAAGAATTGGAGAAGGACGTAAAGAATTCCTCGTGGTCAGCTTTTGCTGTAGGGACAAAAAGAAATTTAATGACACAATGGAGAACATTTTTATTGTTTTGTGCATATTTTAAATTTGTTGCTATTCCAGCATCGTTAAAAACTGTTTGTTTTTATATACAATTTTTGAGCAGATCTTTCAAATCTGTCGAGTCTATTAAGAATTATATAAGTGGTATACATACGCTCCATCTGTTTTTAGATGAATCTTTCCCATATTTTGATGAATTTGTTGTTAAATTATTATTTAGAGGCATTGAAAGAAATACTCAACATAGTTCTAAGAGAGCTTTAGCTATTACAATCGATATTTTATTAGACATATATAAAGTTATTGATCATAATGATCCTAAGCAGAGTAATATATGGTGTTTATCTAATTTAGTACCTGATACTAAGTCTTCTTTTGATAGAAATAAGCAAATGACTAGAAACAAAGTTGTTTTAGAAGATGGAATAGCGATTGTAATTTTCAGTTGGTCTAAGACTATACAAATGGGTGATCGAATACTAAAGATAAACCTATTAGAAAACAAGGGGTCTAAATTATGTCCTGTTACGGCCTATATGAATATGTGTTCCGGCAGAAGGAAATAGTCCAGCCTTTTTATTTATCCTGCAATCAGTACATTTGCTGTACAAATATGCTATACGAATAAATTTTTGCTTTATTCGTACAAGACGAATAAACTTTTCAGCCTACGAATAAACTTTTCAGCCTACGAATAAACTTTCCTGGTACCCTGTAGCTATGTACAGCGGAGGGCGCAGACAAGTATGAAACTGGTACTAATGTAACGCGGACCACGAAGAAGACACCCTTGACAACATTTATGAAAGGCGAGGAATGACGCTTGTTTCTGTCCTTTTTGTTTAAATCTGACAAGTTTTCCGACTTTTTTGACATTGCAGGATAAACACAATATACGTACATTGTCGTTAAATATAAAATTCATTTGTACTCGCTGCGAAACAGGCCTGAAAAGCTCGCCAAAGGCTCGCTATTCTGCCTGTTTCTAAAGCTCGTACAAATAAATTTTATATTTACCGACAATGTACGTATATTGTATATTTCCCACTGACAAGGGAGTAGTCCCGGTTACGTATGTAGATTTTCAGAGATATTTGAATTTTTTTATCACGAAGATTGGTAAAAACCCATTATTTTACTCTTCTCATAGTTTTCGTCGAGGGGGCGCCACTTTTGCCTTTGAATCGAAAGTTCCTTCAGAGTTAATACAGCTTCACGGGGATTGGACAAGTAATGCCTATAAGTTATATCTTCAATTTTCTTTATCCGAAAAAATTTCCGTAGCTAAGTCAATGACGGAATTTACCCCTTAATTTCAGTTAAACATGTTAAACAGAAGAAAGTATTGGTCCTATGTGATTCTATAGGGAAGTATTTGGATGGGATCAGAGATGGTGTGATACAGAGTTTTAGAGGAGCGGGATTAGGTTACATTAAACATATTATAGATACTGAATATTTGTATTTGTATGATATTAATCGTTTTTCACATATCATTTTGCATTTTGGTACGAATGATGTTCAGAAATATAGTGTTGATGTTATTACTTGCAAGTTCAGAAATTTGATTTATAGTGTTAGGCGTAAGAATCCTGATATTAGCATTTTGATTTCTTCAGTTCTACCTAGACCTACAGATTTTCATATACAAGGCGAGAAAGTTGTTGCTATTAACAACAGATTAGTCAGGATTTGTAAAGAAGAAAAAGTTCAATTCATTAAATCTTTTAGAAGGTTCTTCCACTCAGTTAAACCAAAGAGAGATGTATTCTCTATAAGAGATGCTTTACATTTAAATGATGCTGGTGTTTTACAACTGAAATTGTGTTTTATACATGTTATTTCTCATTTATAAATTGAATGTCGGTATTGTATATGTATGATATCAGAGCTAAAGTGTTTGTTTTTGTATTTTGTAGATGGTGTGGTTAGGCGGGTTACAATGAAGTAACATATTCATTGAGTTGGAAGATTTACAAAGAAGTATGACATTCTTTGGATCTTCATTCGAGAATTACAAGAAAGTTTCCGATATCATTTCTTGAATTTCTTTAGGCTTACACAAAAGTATTCCATTTTGTGAGTCTAATCTTATAGTATTATAATGAATTTATTTATTTATTTATTTATTTATTTATTTATTTATTTATTTATTTATTTATTTATTTATTTATTTGTTTGTTTGCGGGCTTTTTGGCGGTTACATTTTATTTATATGGCCCGCTTATTTTGTATGTATTTTTATATTTGTGTCTGCCATTGAATGAATTTGTACAATAATTTCAGCCAAAATAAAAGTTATACTTGTTTTATGTCTATATGAGCCCAAGATAATTGTACAGTTTTTAATTATTAAAAACACATAATTATCGGCGAAGTTCGTTTCGTTTAGTATTTTCATTACGGTTAATTTACCTATAGAATGAGTAGTATTCTATTCACTATGTTCATTCATTGTTAGAAATTTGTTCGAAAAGTTACCCACCCACCCTCCCTAGTTATATATATTGTACAGATTCTGTAATTAATTTAACTGGGCGGTTAAATTTTATTGATATGGCCCGCTTATTTTGTATGTATTTTTATATTTGTGTCTGCCATTGAATGAATTTATACAATAATTTCAGCCAAAATAAAAGTTATACTTGTTTTATGTCTATATGAGCCCAAGATAATTACTAAAAAATCGTTATTTTTTTAAAAACAGATAACAGGGGATTTTGCGAAAATCGTGATGAGTGAAATAGACTAGATTTCGATACGTCATCGTGTGCAAAGATCAGTTGGGCAGATGACCAGGATGTGTTGTGTTAACCCTTTTTCTATCCTGTACATATCTAATATGCCGATTATTTCAAAAGTAATTAGTTTATCAAATATATTTAGAAATGCTGACTTTTACCTGATTTTCTTCTGCAAATGAATTGTGAAATTTATGTGTAACAGGTAATTTACACAATGTGACTCAAAACAAAAACCAGCCAGTGTGTGTGTTATAAATAGAAAGTAGGCTAAATTTGTTATTTGTATCAAGGATTTATATATTAGGACTACATAAATCCTTGTCTGTATGTAACTGTATATATGATATTAATTGATTGAATAACTGTGTATTTTGCAAGACTGTGATTTTACCATAGTTGACTAGTAATGCCCCCCAAAAAACAAACTGTTCTGAGGCCCACAGTGGCAGGGACCCTGGGCCCTGTGTTCATTGTAAGGAACCTTATTCAAAATCATCTTGTTATGTTCATTTAGTTCAAAAGAAGAAAGATCCAAAACACAGCTTTCTATGAATATGTAAATAGAAAATACAGCTATGCAGATGATGACTGCATTTGTCGCAGATGCGACATGAGACTTCATAATGCAATGCAGCAGGATAAGGAGGATGCAAAAGGGCCAGCAAAAAAATTTAAAGTTGAAAGTGTAGATGGGAATCATGTAGTACTACTGACACTGGAACAGAGTTTGATGTTTCATTGAAATTGACCAATCTGAGTTAGAACAGGTCTCTGTAAGTCAGTATGAAACACATACTTCAGATCAAAATACATGTTATTTACAAGGAAAACAAATGTGTGAAAAATTGACAGACCATAAGACTACTGTTGATGTACACATGTTTAACTCTTGCTTTCATTTAGAACCTGCGAGTCAAGGCAGAGACATTTTAGAAGTAAATTTGTGTACACCACATTATCAGAAGTATAAAAATTATGAAACTTTGCAGTCATGCTATATATGTGATAAGACAACATCAAATAAAAGATCAGTCATTATACTTATGTCAAAAATTTGATTTGTTCAGTGTGTATTTGAATCGGGAACTGAAGGTGGAAAAAGATGTGTCTGCAGGCAGTCATTTTATGCCTTACATGTTATAAAAAATTGAACAAATTTGTGAGGTCTGATGATTCTCTAAATGAACTTTCAAAAACTGATGACTACTTAACTAAATGTTTGTCACAGTTTGATCAGGTGGAATATTGCAATGTAGACTCTGACAATCTTGACCGTTACTGTTTTTATCCTGTTTTAGAATTTGTAGTCAGTGAGTTTTTATCCAACAAAGCTTTATTGTTGCCAGATTTGTACAAAACATTTGAAGATTTATTTGACAAAACAGCAAGTCAGTCTGTGTTTTTCCCTTTATTTGCTCATGATATGAAGAAGATCAAACATGATTCAAATTGGCTGTATAGGATGTTAAAATGTAGTTTAGGGCCTTTACTTTTACACTTCATACCACGTCAAAAGAAAATGGGTAGAATGTTGTATAGAAATGGTACAAACTTGCTTGAGTGTTTGCATTTGGCACTTGTAGAGCAACAAAAGGTAACATCAGAACTAAAAGCAAACAATGATGCTCTAGCTAGAAAAATTGGTTCAGGTTTATAGGAGTCTTCAGTTGACAGAATTAATTATCTTGATAACTCTTTGAAAGAAACAAGTCAGTGTGTAAAATCTTACGTTTCCTCAAGAGTGAAAACAAGTGGTATCCCTAATATTCATTCATTCAATTTGATTGATGAAATTCAGAAAATAGATCCAGTTTTGTGGAATTTTATTTACAGACTTACAGCAATTGAACAGGAAGAAAAAATGCTTAGACATAGTTGGTTCAAATGGGACACACTGTAGATTGGTACTGACGATTCCAATATAAGGCCCTTTCCTCGACTGTTCATAGTCAGTTGCATTTTTAATGCTCAGAACTCGCATTGTGTTGAACCTCTCCACTTACTTCTGACTGACATTGCGGACAAATATAGTGGGTCTTCTTCAACAGATTTGATATCTATAATTGCGAGAATTGGTGCTGGTATTTCAAAGGACTCCTTGAGTAGATTTATTTCTAGCAAATGTAATGACATATCAGAGCAAAATGAAGTTATCAATTCTAGCAGCTTTACTCTTGCTTCATTTGACAACCTTGATAACAATCAAAGTTATGCTAACAGTAGTGCATGGAAAAGATAGATCTGGTTTCCATTGAACTACAATACAGCCAGCTTTCCCAAAATCCAGTGAAAATAATGAACCTTCAGAATTAATTGGGGATAAATAAAAATTGCCTCCTACCAAGGTTGGTTTTCAATGTTGGTAAAAAATCGAATACATGATCGGTGTCACCAGCCTTAATTAAATCACTGAAAGAACCAGTACTAAATATATGCAGCAGCCAAGTAGCAAAACATAAAGCATAATGTCTCATTCGCAGTTCTGACTTTTCTCCATTCTCATCTTAATATACTCTATTTAGCAACTGCTCGAGCAACTCGCCCCCAAATAAAAATCAATGACAACTGTAATAAGTATTGAACTATCGATATTTGATTTTTTTTTCTTTGTTTCTTTGAATATTGAGCTTTAATTATATTTCTCCTATTTTAACATTATAAACTCAGTGATTTGAGTGACATAGTTAATAGGTTGCTATCTGTTAGTCTGGTGATGCTTCATTCTTTTTTTTACTCTCATTTTCTATTAAATTAATAATTCATTGTACTTGGATTTGTTCAACTTTCATAAAATTTATGAACTTTTTACTCTGTTAATAGTTTATGGAAAAGAAATACACTTGAAAACTAATATGTATACATTTTCTTTAAATAAATATCTATACATTTTTTTTTATCTTTAGATTAAATTTTATTTTCATGCCTAGAAAAAAATTACACGAGTTCTGCTCATGATTCATCAAACAAATATAGAATATTTTTTTGTTGAATCGCTAGGGGGCCTGTGAAAATAACAATTCAAAGTTTTCACAGTGATCCGCCAATAAAACCGGTGGACGTGTACATTTTAGTCGCCTATCCTTTCTTTTACAAAAGGGGGGGGGAAGGTAGGAGACCATTTATAAATGTTTGTATATAGATCTATTCCAAAATTTCTTGTTCTAACATTGTTAATTATATGCATACGCTATTAAAATAGCAGCCAGCATCGGCATTAACATTTGTGCACAGCGTGTTTTAAGTCATTCGGTTAGTTCTAAATTTATTTTTAGAAATACAAAATTCATATGGAGTTATCTTTCTTGACTGACAATTTTTCGGTACTAAATTAAAGCTGACAGAAACTCATATTAATGAATAAAAACATGTACAAGAGAACCATTTCGTTAAATAAATATATAACCTAGTGCAGTGTGAAGTTTGGGAATGTCACTCTACTGCAAACTTAATATATTTGTATTTTATTTCAATGCGATGGTGACATTCCATCGAGGGGTCACCCTGTAAATCATCAAAAAATTAATAATAATCTGCCGTTTTAACACAAATCTAATAAACAAATCGTGGAAGTAATTATTGCTGAAAACAATATAAGACGTTTCGATTATTTCTACGGTATAAATAAACGAGGTCTTTGTTCTACAATGTTCATGCCCGAGTAAAATGTCAACATTTTCAAAATAGAATCACGTGACCCGTGGATTTACCAGAGACGCCATTCATGGGTTTGCTTTTCGACTGTAGGGACATATAATTTGTCCTCGAGAAAGAAACTTACGTTTATTTTCTTTATGAATAAGTTTCGCAAATACATAATAATTAGATTGCACAATTTGAAATCAGATACATATGTTCCACATGTAGAACTTCTTTAGAATTAAAAAGAAACGGTAAGAAACGTCACAATATTGTTAAAATGACGTCATGAAATAAATGACGTCACACTGCTGAAAGGGTCATAAAGGGGTCTCCAGAAAAATGAAGTGACGACAAAATCGATAATGCCAATCAAGGTTCAGATATACGACGATTCCGTGATAAGACGTTCTCCTGACTTGGAGGAAGAATTCCTACCGCCGATCACGTGACTTCATAAAAAATCTAGGCATTTTAGCAGTAGACACTGCAGGTAGAAATGGATCGAGGAAAACGATCTCAAAAGTCATCCAGCAAATATTGTTGCGTGGTTCCGGGGTGTACATCTGACAGCAGGAAGAAAACCAATCTGGAAAAGTATCCATGGATGGAAAATGTAACATTTATCCCATTTCCGACAAAGTGGAAAGACCACAGGCTAAAGTCAAAATGGATCGAAACGATTAGAAGGCCATTGGGTTACCAACCCCTGCCTCGGCTAATTTGATTAGTTGTTACTTGCGATACAATGATGTCTGAATGCCTCTTTCCCTCAGAAATTCTTTGAGTTCTGGCACCGACCTGAACTTCGGTTGTTCCGTTGCCATTTTGAACAAAAGATGCCTAGATTTTAGTCAAGTGGTAATGGAAGTCACATGACGGTATTATCTGAATACCAGTATCCCGGAACCGACGTATTGAAATATGCGGAGATAGTTCGGAATAGTCGGACGATGATACTGTCCATCAAAATGTCCACTATAAATTTGTGGACAGTATTAAATCCTGATGAATTTATTTTTCCGCATGCAGTTACCTATGGAAGCAAAACACTCACCGCCTATAAAAGCTGAACCCGTAGAATATATTTCACAATTGAGTGCTACAAATGAGGATTGTTTAATATTTTACTGGAGACAAATTCTGAAAATACGATTTTCGAACACCTGGTGAGGCAATGATTTAAGTTGGTTAATAAAAGTATTAAGAAAAGGGTGTTTTCATAATGGCCCTGTTATGTGTCCTCGGTCTGTAATTTTAATGGCCCTCGAAGTCAAGTGTATTGTCCCTCGGCGTTGCCTCGGCCCAATACAGACTCATTGGGCCATTATTACAGACCTTGGGCACATAACAGGGCCATTATGAAAATACCCATTTATTAATACTATAATAATATCCAGATTCCGGAATGATATTTTTGATTGCCCCTTCGGTATTCTCTAACGTTTATTTAGCTACTACCGCAATGCAATATCCAGAATCCGGAATGATCTTTTTAGCTACTATCTCGATACAATATCCAGATATGGGAATGGTCTTATTATTTACTATGTCAATATACCATATAAATGCAGGGATGACCTTTTTAATTACTATCTAGTATAACAATTGAGGACGTTCAAACTTGTCTCTTTATCTTTTGTAATGTTTACTAATATTGATATCCAGATATTATTTTTATATCGTCAAGTCATTCTATTTGAGTGTGTCAGTCAGTCAGTCAGTCAATCAGCGAGTGAGTGATTTTTCAGCTGTTTTATGGAGAAAACAAGTGTATGTTAACGTGATTGTGATAATACATGACTTGTATTACTAATATACCAACACTCCGAGTTTTATCTTTGTAATGATAGCTTACTGAACAGTTCATTGGTAGACATGACACTCCACTAGGAAATCTGATCCTTATTGCTTTGCCCTTGCACCTCAATTGTGGGATGAAGCAAATCCTAAAGGTATGCAAAAAGGTTTGAAGGTACCAAACTGTTTATCAGAAGCTGTTAATAAAAGAAGACAGATAATGCTTTGATCAATTGAAAAAGGAGAAAGGGACAACAAACAAAACACTACACAGAAAACTAATGATGGAGCACTCAGGTACTCTAGAAGGGTTAGTAGTGCCTGCTCCACTAGTGACACACGTCGTGTTACTGTTAAACAACACGAACAACATTTGATATGGAAATCGTACTTAACACCAGTATGCGAAAATAAATACAAATGAAATTAATAAAACTCCCGGCAAGACAACAGGGTGTAAAGACGAACCGAACATTGTTTTTACGCTGAAATCGTAACATACAACACAACACGGAACTAAAACATGAAAACATGTAACTTGACAACATGGCCAACACGCACTCCACTAATACATGTAAAAGAAACTTGGTCGAACTCCTGAAGGGTATGCAGCTCCTACTCCACATGTGGCACCCCTTGTGTTACTCTTGTTACGAACTAGGTGATATAATGAAAGAACCAGATTGTGCTTATGACAAACGGAATACATCCGTTTTTATTTATGACACAGATATTCCGTAACGGTTAAACAGGTCATGATGTCGACAGTAAAACTTTCAACTGAACCCACTATGACACCTTGGTTCAGTAGCAGCCCTCTATCAAAGAAATCTTGATAGGAACCACAATTTCTGGAAAATATACATGCGATGTTGGAATGGGGCCTCGTATCGCTTAAATGGAAATTTCACAATTAAAAAATTGAAATCATCTCTTTTCTCGTAAAGTTTCCCTCGTTGTCAATTTCGAGTTGTATGTCAATGGGATATATGCGATCAACAAAATCACCAAATCAATAATTATTGAGTGAAGGAACATCATCTATAAAATGAAACGTGAAATTAAAAGACTGGGGTAGCTTTTTTTCGTTTTTCTTAAGAAGCCACTGCTTCGTACGAATAAAGAAACAACTCGGCGAGAAATGAGCTCAGTTGGTACCCATATTCATTGGTTAAATCTTTCAGCAATATATGTAATTTCTTGAATGAATTTTCATATTGTGAAAATCATTCATAGTATTTTTTCTCAATAATTTGTATGGACAGAGCTCTTTGTGTGTTAATTCAGCGGTGATAATGTTATCAAATAGAGGCTGATTATTATAATGTTATCAAATAGAGGCTGATTATTATAATGTTATCAAATAGAGGCTGATTATTATAATGTTATCAAATAGAGGATGATTATTATAATGTTATCAAATAGAGGCTGATTATTATAATGTTATCAAATAGAGGCTGATTATCATAATGTTATCAAATAGAGGCTGATTATTATAATATTATCAAATAGAGGCTGATTATTATAATGTTATCAAATAGAGGCTGATTGTTCATGAACACAGTAACATTTGTACTTCAGTCAAATAGGCTGATTATTCATGAACACAGTAACATTTGTACTTCAGTCAAATAGGCTGATTATTCATGAACACAGTAACATTTGTACTTCAGTTAAATAGGCTGATTATTCATGAACACAGTAATATTTGTACTTCAGTCAAATAGGTTGATTATTCATGAACACAGTAACATTTGTACTTCAGTCAAATATGCTGATTATTCATGAACACAGTAACATTTGTACTTCAGTCAAATAGGCTGATTATTCATGAACACAATAACATTTGTACTTCAGTCACATAGGCTGATTATTCATGACCATAGTAACATTTGTACTTCAGTCAAATAGGCTGATTATTCATGAACACAGTAACATGTGTACTTCAGTCAAATAGGTTGATTATTCATGAACACAGTAACATTTGTACATCAGTCAAATAGGCTGATTATTAATGAACACAGTAACATTTGTACTTCAGTCAAATAGGCTGATTATTCATGAACACAGTAACATTTGTACTTCAGTCAAATAGGCTGATTATTCATGAACACAATAACATTTGTACTTCAGTCAAATAGGCTGATTATTCATGAACACAATAACATTTGTACTTCAGTCAAATAGGCTGATTATTCATGAACACAGTAACATGTGTACTTCAGTCAAATAGGCTGATTATTCATGAACACAGTAACATTTGTACTTCAGTCAAATAGGCTGATTATTCATGAACACAGTAACATGTGTACTTCAGTCAAATAGGCTGATTATTCATGAACACAGTAACATTTGTACTTCAGTCAAATAGGCTGATTATTCATGAACACAATAACATTTGTACTTCAGTCAAATAGGCTGATTATTCATGAACACAGTAACATTTGTACTTCAGTCAAATAGGCTGATTATTCATGAACACAGTAACATTTGTACTTCAGTCAAATAGGCTGATTATTCATGAACACAGTAACATTTGTACTTCAGTCAAATATGCTGATTATTCATGAACACAGTAACATTTGTTCTTCAGTCAGTTTACTTATGTTATGTTCAATACAAAAATTCAAGAAATTAAGAAGAGGATATGTCAAGAACACTACACGCGATAAGTTGTGGTTTTTGGCATTGTATCTCGTTCATGTAACATATAAATTGTACTTACCATGAACTCTGATAAGAAAATCTGGGCTGTTCTCCCGACTTAACTGTTATACTGGATCATATTGTGTTAATGAATACTATACACATGATGTTTAGCTTGGGAATTTTGTTATCACTTTTATACACAGGTTTGTGTAAATATTTTTTGTTACGACAAGATAATCATATGATAATTGTACATGTTAAAAATTATATATACCTTAAGCTTGGTGATTGAATAATACAGAAATAAATTAATATCCAGTTGTTAAATCTCCAGTGATCCTGGTTTTTGACTGGTCGTTTCTACTAAGAATTTAATGTGATGTCTACAGTTCTGACATTGATTTCATTTATTTTTCAATCTTTGATCGTACCAACAGCCATGTTCATGTAATATTAAGGCAGTTGTGAGGTTTGTTGAGTGAACAAACACAGACCATGACATACAAGAACTACTTTTCACACAAATACATCTCTCTACTTTAAGCTTTTTTTTTCCATCTTTGATCGTCACCATCCAACAGCCATGTCCATGTAATATTAAAGTAGTTGTGAGGTTTGTTCAGTCAACAAACACAGACCATGACATAAAAGAACTAAAATTCACAAGAACTAGTTTTTCACACAAATAAGTATGTCCACTTTAAGCTTTTTTTTTAAATATTACATTTATAATGTACTTCAAAACAGATAATAAAAGGTTGTTTGCTAATTTTATTGTCGCAAATCATATATTTCAACAATTAAAACTCGCATTGTCCTAGTGTTGACTCTCACAATATTATACTACATGAATGTATTTACACAAAGAGACGTCATATTCACTTGAAATATTAACACTAACTTTATTAAATGAAATAAACATTAAACAACACAAAAGGGGCAATACAAATAAATGGACAACTGGCAACATTGTGTACACAAGACACAGGGCGAAGAAAACAAACAGAACACCACTATACGCATGCAAACACAAATAACGTAAATATTAAAAAAAGGCATGAGTCCTCCTACAAATAATCCTCCTACAAACAATCCTCCTACAAACAATCCTCCTCCTACAAACAATCCTCCTACTACAAATAATCCTCCTCCTACAAACAATCCTCCTCCTACAAACAATCCTCCTCCTACAAACAATCCTCCTCCTACAAACAATCCTCCTACTACAAATAATCCTCCTACAAACAATCCTCCTACAAACAATACTCCTACAAACAATCCTCCTCCTACAAACAATCCTCCTACAAACAATCCTCCTCCTACAAACAATCCTCCTCCTACAAACAATCCTCCTACTACAAATAATCCTCCTACAAACAATAATCCTCCTCCTACAAACAATCCTCCTCCTACAAACAATCCTCCTCCTACAAACAATCCTCCTCCTACAAACAATCCTCCTACTACAAATAATCCTCCTACAAACAATCCTCCTACAAACAATACTCCTACAAACAATCCTCCTCCTACAAACAATACTCCTACAAACAATCCTCCTCCTACAAACAATCCTCCTACTACAAATAATCCTCCTACAAACAATAATCCTCATCCTACAAACAATCCTCCTCCTACAAACAATCCTCCTACAAACAATCCTCCTCCTACAAACAATCCTCCTACTACAAATAATCCTCCTCCTACAAATAATCCTCCTACAAACAATAATCCTCATCCTACAAACAATCCTCATCCTACAAACAATCCTCCTCCTACAAACAATCCTCCTACTACAAATAATCCTCCTCCTACAAATAATCCTCCTACAAACAATAATCCTCCTCCTACAAACAATCCTCCTCCTACTAACAATCCTCCTCCTACAAACAATCCTCCTCCTACAAACAATCCTTCTACAAACAATACTCCTACAAATAATCCTCCTACAATCAATCCTCCTCCTACAAACAATCCTCCTACTACAAATAATCCTCCTCCAACAAATAATCCTCCTACAAACAATAATCCTCATCCTACAAACAATCCTCCTACAAACAATACTCCTACAAACAATCCTCCTACAAATAATCCTCCTCCTACAAACAATCCTCCTCCTACAAACAATCCTCCTACTACAAATAATCCTCCTCCTACAAATAATACTCCTACAAACAATAATCCTCCTCCTACAAACAATCCTCCTCCTACTAACAATCCTCCTCCTACAAACAATCCTCCTCCTACAAACAATCCTTCTACAAACAATACTCCTTCAAATAATCCTCCTACAATCAATCCTCCTCCTACAAACAATCCTCCTACTACAAATAATCCTCCTCCTACAAACAATCCTCCTCCTACAAACAATCCTCCTACTACAAATAATCCTCCTCCTACAAATAATCCTCCTACAAACAATAATCCTCATCCTACAAACAATCCTCCTCCTACAAACAATCCTCCTACTACAAATAATCCTCCTCCTACAAACAATCCTCCTCCTACAAACAATCCTCCTACTACAAATAATCCTCCTACAAACAATACTCCTACAAACAATAATCCTCCTCCTACAAACAATCCTCCTCCTACTAACAATCCTCCTCCTACAAACAATCCTCCTCCTACAAACATTCCTCCTACAAACAATCCTCCTCCTACAAACAATCCTCCTACTACAAATAATCCTCCTCCTACAAACAATCCTCCTCCTACAAACAATCCTCCTCCTACAAACAATCCTCCTCCTACAAACAATCCTCCTACTACAAATAATCCTCCTACAAACAATCCTCCTACAAACAATACTCCTACAAACAATCCTCCTCCTACAAACAATCCTCCTCCTACAAACAATCCTCCTCCTACAAACAATCCTCCTACAAACAATAATCCTCCTCCTACAAACAATCCTCCTCCTACAAACAATCCTCCTCCTACAAACAATCCTCCTCCTACAAATAATCCTCCTACTACAAATAATCCTCCTACAAACAATCCTCCTACAAACAATACTCCTACAAACAATCCTCCTCCTACAAACAATACTCCTACAAACAATCCTCCTCCTACAAACAATCCTCCTACTACAAATAATCCTCCTCCTACAAATAATCCTCCTACAAACAATAATCCTCATCCTACAAACAATCCTCCTCCTACAAACAATCCTCCTACAAACAATCCTCCTCCTACAAACAATCCTCCTACTACAAATAATCCTCCTCCTACAAATAATCCTCCTACAAACAATAATCCTCATCCTACAAACAATCCTCATCCTACAAACAATCCTCCTCCTACAAACAATCCTCCTACTACAAATAATCCTCCTCCTACAAATAATCCTCCTACAAACAATAATCCTCCTCCTACAAACAATCCTCCTCCTACTAACAATCCTCCTCCTACAAACAATCCTCCTCCTACAAACAATCCTTCTACAAACAATACTCCAACAAATAATCCTCCTACAATCAATCCTCCTCCTACAAACAATCCTCCTACTACAAATAATCCTCCTCCAACAAATAATCCTCCTACAAACAATAATCCTCATCCTACAAACAATCCTCCTACAAACAATACTCCTACAAACAATCCTCCTACAAATAATCCTCCTCCTACAAACAATCCTCCTCCTACAAACAATCCTCCTACTACAAATAATCCTCCTCCTACAAATAATCCTCCTACAAACAATAATCCTCCTCCTACAAACAATCCTCCTCCTACTAACAATCCTCCTCCTACAAACAATCCTCCTCCTACAAACAATCCTTCTACAAACAATACTCCTTCAAATAATCCTCCTACAATCAATCCTCCTCCTACAAACAATCCTCCTACTACAAATAATCCTCCTCCTACAAACAATCCTCCTCCTACAAACAATCCTCCTACTACAAATAATCCTCCTCCTACAAATAATCCTCCTACAAACAATAATCCTCATCCTACAAACAATCCTCCTCCTACAAACAATCCTCCTACTACAAATAATCCTCCTCCTACAAACAATCCTCCTCCTACAAACAATCCTCCTACTACAAATAATCCTCCTACAAACAATACTCCTACAAACAATAATCCTCCTCCTACAAACAATCCTCCTCCTACTAACAATCCTCCTCCTACAAACAATCCTCCTCCTACAAACAATCCTTCTACAAACAATCCTCCTACAAACAATCCTCCTCCTACAAACAATCCTCCTCCTACAAACAATCCTCCTACTACAAATAATCCTCCTCCTACAAATAATCCTCCTACAAACAATAATCCTCATCCTACAAACAATCCTCCTCCTACAAACAATCCTCCTACTACAAATAATCCTCCTCCTACAAATAATCCTCCTACAAACAATAATCCTCCTCCTACAAACAATCCTCCTCCTCCTAACAATCCTCCTCCTACAAACAATCCTCCTCCTACAAACAATCCTTCTACAAACAATACTCCTACAAATAATCCTCCTACAATCAATCCTCCTCCTACAAACAATCCTCCTACTACAAATAATCCTCCTCCTACAAATAATCCTCCTACAAACAATAATCCTCATCCTACAAACAATCCTCCTCCTACAAACAATCCTCCTCCTACAAACAATCCTCCTACAAACAATACTCCTACAAACAATCCTCCTACAAATAATCCTCCTCCTACAAACAATCCTCCTCCTACAAACAATCCTCCTACTACAAATAATCCTCCTCCTACAAATAATCCTCCTACAAACAATAATCCTCCTCCTACAAACAATCCTCCTCCTACAAACAATCCTTCTACAAACAATACTCCTACAAACAATCCTCCTACAAACAATCCTCCTACTACAAATAATCCTCCTCCTACAAATAATCCTCCTACAAACAATAATCCTCCTCCTACAAACAATCCTCCTCCTACAAACAATCCTCCTCCTACAAACAATCCTCCTCCTACAAACAATCCTCCTACAAACAATACTCCTACAAACAATCCTCCTACAAACAATCCTCCTACAAACAATCCTCCTACAAATAATCCTCCTACAAACAATCCTCCTACAAATAATCCTCCTACAAACAATCCTCCTACAAACAATCCTCCTCCTACAAACAATCTTCCTCCTACAAACAATCCTCCTACAAACAATACTCCTACAAACAATCCTCCTACAAACAATCCTCCTACAAACAATCCTCCTACAAACAATCCTCCTACTACAAATAATCCTCCTCCTACAAATAATCCTCCTACAAACAATCCTCCTCCTACAAACAATCCTCCTACTACAAATAATCCTCCTCCTACAAATAATCCTCCTACAAACAATAATCCTCCTCCTACAAACAATCCTCCTCCTACAAACAATCCTCCTCCTACAAACAATCCTCCTCCTACAAACAATCCTCCTCCTACAAACAATCCTCCTCCTACAAACAATCCTCCTACAAACAATACTCCTACAAACAATCCTCCTACAAACAATCCTCCTACAAACAATCCTCCTACAAACAATCCTCATACTACAAACAATCCTCCTCCTACAAATAATCCTCCTACAAATAATCCTCCTCCTACAAACAATCCTCCTACAAACAATACTCCTACAAACAATCCTCCTACAAACAATACTCCTACAAACAATCCTCCTACAAATATTCCTCCTACAAACAATCCTCCTACAAACAATCCTCCTACAAACAATCCTCCTACAAATAAACCTCCTACAAATAATCCTCCTCCTACAAACAATCCTCCTACAAACAATACTCCTACAAACAATCCTCCTACAAACAATTCTCCTACAAACAATCCTCCTACAAACAATACTCCTACAAACAATCCTCCTACACACAATACTCCTACAAACAATCCTCCTACAAACAATCCTCCTACAAACAATCCTCCTACAAACAATACTCCTACTACAAATAATAATCCTCCTACAAACAATCCTCCTACAAACAATCCTCCTACAAACAATACTCCTACAAACAATCCTCCTACAAACAATCCTCCTACAAACAATCCTCCTACAAACAATCCTCCTACAAACAATACTCCTACAAACAATCCTCCTACAAACAATCCTCCTACAAACAATCCTCCTACAAACAATCCTCCTACAAACAATACTCCTACTACAAATAATCCTCCTCCTACAAATAATCCTCCTACAAACAATAATCCTCCTCCTACAAACAATCCTCCTCCTACAAACAATCCTCCTACAAACAATACTCCTACAAACAATCCTCCTACAAACAATCCTCCTACAAACAATCCTCCTACAAACAATCCTCCTACAAATAATCCTCCTACAAACAATCCTCCTACAAACAATCCTCCTACAAATAATCCTCCTACAAACAATCCTCCTACAAACAATCCTCCTACAAACAATCCTCCTACAAATAATCCTCCTACAAACAATCCTCCTACAAACAATCCTCCTACAAACAATCCTCCTACAAACAATCCTCCTACAAACAATCCTCCTACAAACAATCCTCCTACAAATAATCCTCCTACAAACAATCCTCCTACAAATAATCCTCCTACAAACAATCCTCCTACAAACAATCCTCCTACAAACAATCCTCCTACAAACAATCCTCCTACAAACAATCCTCCTACAAATAATCCTCCTACAAACAATCCTCCTACAAACAATCCTCCTACAAACAATCCTCCTACAAACAATCCTCCTACAAACAATCCTCCTACAAATAATCCTCCTACAAACAATCCTCCTACAAACAATCCTCCTACAAACAATCCTCCTACAAACAATCCTCCTACAAGTAATCCTCCTACAAACAATCCTCCTACAAACAATCCTCCTACAAACAATCCTCCTACAAACAATCCTCCTACAAACAATCCTCCTACAAACAATCCTCCTACAAACAATCCTCCTACAAACAATACTCCTACTACAAATAATCCTCCTCCTACAAATAATCCTCCTACAAACAATAATCCTCCTCCTACAAACAATCCTCCTCCTACAAACAATCCTCCTCCTACAAACAATCCTCCTACAAACAATACTCCTACAAACAATCTTCCTACAAACAATCCTCCTACAAACAATCCTCCTACAAATAATCCTCCTACAAACAATCCTCCTACTAATAATCCTCCTACAAACAATCCTCCTACAAACAATCCTCCTACTACAAATAATCCTCCTCCTACAAATAATCCTCCTACAAACAATAATCCTCCTCCTACAAACAATCCTCCTCCTACAAACAATCCTCCTCCTACAAACAATCCTCCTCCTACAAACAATCCTCCTACAAACAATACTCCTACAAACAATCCTCCTACAAACAATCCTCCTACTACAAATAATCCTCCTCCTACAAATAATCCTCCTACAAACAATCCTCCTTCTACAAACAATCCTCCTCCTACAAACAATCCTCCTCCTACAAACAATCCTCCTACAAACAATCCTAAATTGAGACATAAGCATAGTAACAATCCAGATGTGAATCAAAACTATAACAGATTCATACATTTTTGAAAATTACAAAATACCAAATATTTTTTAGTGTTTTCTACACACCTTACCTACGATAGTCCATTCTCGCCAAGTACATTCGGGACAAGATCGACCTTTTATAGTTATACTACGGTAAAAAACAGGGTTTTCATAAAGTACAACTTCACGTGGTATAAATCGCAAGTCATAAAACAGGAAGAATGGCGAAATATAAGAAAAGTTTGAAGATACCAATGAGGTAACCAGAAGCCCTTAATCGAATGGAAAGAAATCATAGCGTTGCAACAATCACATGCGCATATAATCAAGTTACAGTTCTCGCGCTCCACACGTCGGCAGCATGACTGTTTTTGTAAGATATTGGTTTTGTTAAATCTTGTCTGCTTATCCATAGCCATTATCTTTCTGATCCTTTAGATGTAACAACATATGAATTAAATTATTGTCATTACATTATTGTAACAATATTTAAACGTTGTAAAAGATACTTGAATTATTTGGCTTTCAAACATGTTGGCTTTAGCGTTCCAGAAATGCGTAGCGCGCACTTATTTTTATATCTACGTTTTTATTTGACTATTGCTTGATTGTTGCTATCTTAATGACAAGCGAGCAGTATTTGAACTATTGTGATGATGGAACCAGCTAACAATGAATTGATTTACAACTACCTATGCAACCAGTGCCTATCACCACTGATGTTGTTAGTTCAAATCCCACTCACAATGAGGAGTACTCGATACAACATTATGTAATAAAGTTTGTCAGTGATTTGCGGCAGGTCGGTGGTTTTTTCCAGGTACTTCGGTTTCCTCCATCATAAAAACATATCTCCACGATATAACTGAAATGTTGTCGAAAGTGATGTTAATCACCATAACTCTAACCCCCCCCCCCCCCCCCCCCTTACAATCAATAAAGCCAAAGCCAAAAGATATTTTTTTGTACAATCTCAGCATAGAGTTGTCTGTCATTACACTACCCTGCTTAGGAATGCCAAGATCGATAGCTAAGTGAAAAAGATTTGCCTTTCTGATGGGTCTATCAGCCAATGCTTTGTAAGAAAGATTATTGGATATGATGGATGTTTGCCGTGCATAGCACCACCAACCACTACTACTAACAAACAATTGTTTATTAAATGCTGCTTGGATTTATCTTTTCCATGCAAGGACCACGGAACATTCATTTATGTCACGACATATGAACAAGTTGTGATTTTGATTGACGTCGCGAAACTATCGTTTAGTCCATTCTGGTGGTGGGGGTGTATCCCAAAACTGAGGTACTGGTCCTATTTTTTTCCTTTGAAGCACAGATACAAATAATAAATGCTGATATATCAAGATAAAAATATGTACAATTTCTTTTGTACAGAGAAAAACATGCATAGACAATGAACTTCATATTAGGCATGAAACAATACCATCTGATAAAATGTTCAACAATGATCAATACTTAATATAGCTCAGTGATAATCCATTGTTCCTTTACTTTGAAGGGACCGT
The DNA here is from genome assembly GCA_963680875.1 of Bathymodiolus brooksi. Lineage (NCBI taxonomy): Eukaryota > Metazoa > Mollusca > Bivalvia > Mytilida > Modiolidae > Bathymodiolus > Bathymodiolus brooksi. Next base: position 82,600,299 of record OY804582.1, on the reverse strand, counting down.
CGTGGTCGTGATCATATGGTAGTTGGATTTACCAATACATGTGCAGTCCATTCCTATCACCACAAAAGTTGTGAGTTCGAATACCGTTCATGGCAAAGTGTACTCGAAGCAACATTATGTGATAAAGTTTGTCAGTGACTTGCAGCAGGTCCGTGGTTTTCTCCAGGTACTCCGGTTTCCTCCATCAATAAAACTGGCCGTCTCGATATAACTGAAATAATTTTGAAAGTAGTGTTAAATACCATAGCTCCTAACCTCTCCTTTACTTTTATTTGTAATTTTGTATTTGCCGCGTGTGATTATTATAACATATATCACAGACTAATTTAAAACATTTTCAGCACAAACACAATACACTGATCCCCATTGTGACGGTAAACAGGTGATTGTTCACTTATTTGAGTGGAAGTTTTCTGACATCGCTGATGAATGTGAGCGATACCTTGGAAAGAAAGATTTCTGTGGTGTACAGGTATTTTATTTATATAAAATTCCGATGAGTTATTTCCTCCTTTCACAGTGTCAATTTGTTGTGAACAAAATGATTATTAAGTTCGCTAGTTTTATATAGGGTTAGGGTTATGGTGTTTAACGCCACTTACAACAATATTTCACTTTTATCGTGGCTGTCAGTTTTATTGGTGGAGAATAGTTTAATATAAATTCGATAAAACAAATAATAAAGAGATCTTTTAGTAATGAACAAGTGCGGACACAGAAATGTGCTATCCAAAAGGCAAGTATGAATGTCAATATTTCATATTAGTAACTTAAAAAAAAAAATTCATGGACACAGGGGTCCTGGATTTTTTTAATAAAAAACTAATCCTGGATTATTATTTTTGATTAAAGTCCGGTCCTGTGTTTTTATTTCAAATTTTCATTATAGCCCCCCTCTTAATAATGTTGTTTAATAAGAATTGTTCGGCACAAAAGGCGCAATGACAGAATAAAATAATATTTATCGCACAATAATGGATAAGCATAGATTCTTCAATTACCAGTATTATGAGATGAGAACTAGTTGCAATTATAGTTTCTCACAATCAATTATATCAAACAAAATGTGCGAGTGAGCACTTGTTATAACACACCATAAATAAAGATAGACCTACTTCATACCTTGACCAACACATATAATTACTGATAACAAGGAGGATACTGAACCAAGAGTTCGTAGTGGTAAAATTGAAGTCAACCTTTAGTAGTCACCATGACTTTAAGGAATATCTGTTTCACAAATGACCACGGAATTGTTCCGTTTGTTTTAATCACGATATCCAGTCCTTTCCTCATTTACCACTTACTACCGGGTTTGTAATCAAAGTTTGAAGATACCAAAAGGGTAATCAGAAGCCGTAAATCAAAGGACAGACAACACAATGGCCGAAAGATAACAAAAGAGTAATCAGAAGCCGTAAATCAAAGGACAGACAACACACTGGCCAAAAGAAAAAGGACAAACAACGATCTACAATGCATTACAGAGAAAACTAAAGATCGAATGACACAAACCCCACTAAAATCGGAGGTGAACTGGGGTGCTCCGGAATGGTTTGCAATTCCTACTCCGCGTGTAACACTCGTCGTGTTACTGTAAAACGACACCAATACCATATGTTGAACTTCCGACAAAACAAAGCTGAGTAAAAACGAATCAAACATCGTTTTTACGCGGAAATCGTAGAGTACATCACATCACATGTGATTTGATCAAATGAACAACACCAACTCCACATGTAAAAAAAACCGAAGTCGAACTCAGGAACTCCGTTAGGGTAAGTAGTTCCTGTTCTAATAGTGCCATCCGGTGTGTTACTGTTGTTACAAGACCATTGGCCAGTCGTAAATGAAGGGAGGACCGGATTGTGATTTCAACAAACGGAACATATCAATGAATTCGTGATAGGAAACACAAGCTATATAATCCATATGCCGGTGTTAATGGAATGTTGTCTATAGCCACACCGCCTTCAAAATAACTCTTTTGATTGGCTCATACTTTTGACAAGTCGCTCAGTGGATCTTATTGCAATATAAAATTTACATTTATATAATAAAATCCTATTATACATTTCAAAACATGACAAATTAAAACTTCAGTGGTGACAGTGTTATGGTCATGGTGTTTAACGCCACTTTCAGCAATATTTCAGCTATATCGTGGCGGTCAGTTTTATTGATGAAGGAAACCGGAGTAGCCGGTGAATACCACCGACCTGTAGCAAGTAACTGACAAACTTTATCACATAACGTTGTATCGAGTACACTTCACAATGAGCGGGATGCGAACTTGCAACTTTAGTGCTGATAGGCACTGATGATATAGCTAGATGTAAATCCAACTACCATGCGATCATAGTCACAACGTCTCTTTATAACTGTCGAATTATAATTAAATATGGAAATGAATCTGGTGTCAATTGTTAGATAGTTCTATTTCATTTTCCTACTATTAAGGTATCGCCAGTAAATGAGTATGCTAATATACAGAATCGTCCTTGGATAGAGAGGTATAATCCGGTCAGTTATAAAATTACATCCAGAAGTGGAAACAAAACAGAGTTTAAGGATATGATCACGAGATGCAACAATGTCGGTGTCAGGCAAGTATTATGAAATAACCTGGCGATTTTTCAGTTCAAAGTGGATTTTGTGTACTTTTTGTGTGTGCATTCAGAAAATATGTTGAGAAATTGTTTATTCACAACATATGTATATTATAATTTTACAAGCACAAATTATACACAATAACGGCATGACAAATGATCTATCGAAAATCAATAGAAGCTATGGTTAACTGAACACTGGTTGCTCGCTTTATCGGAACAATAAACGTTAGAGAAAACCGATGGAGCAATCAAGAATGGACAATCCAGAGATACTGGTAACGTAGGACATACAAGACACATGACAAAGACAAATAAAACAACGGACAATCCAGAGATACTGGTAACGTAGGACATACAAGACACATGACAAAGACAAATAAAACAACGGACAATCCAGAGATACTGGTAACGTAGGACATACAAGACACATGACAAAGACAAATAGAACAACGGACAATCCAGAGATACTGGTAACGTAGGACATACAAGACACATGACAAAGACAAATAAAACAACGGACAATCCAGAGATACTGGTAACGTAGGACATACAAGACACATGACAAAGACAAATAGAACAACGGACAATCCAGAGATACTGGTAACGTAGGACATACAAGACACATGACAAAGACAAATAAAACAACGGACAATCCAGAGATACTGGTAACGTAGGACATACAAGACACATGACAAAGAAAAATAAAACAAGCAAAATAAAACACAACATAACACAGAAAACGAAAACGATTATCAACACAGACCCTTCCAACCCTCACAAAAAACGGGGGTAAACCCAGATGCTCGTTAAAAGAGTAATAAGTTTAAATTTGACGACATGTTGTTTCTAATACGAACAAATAGAAAATGTAAAGATTGTGATATGAAAGTTCTGATCTTTTACAGAATATACGTCGATGTTGTATTAAATCACATGGCAGAAATAGGGAAATCAGGGAATGGTGTTGGAGGGACGTCATACGACACAAAGAGCTATGATTTCCCCGGTGTACCATATAATGAGAGCGACTTTAACGAACGAAGCAAATGTCCATCTCAAAATAAAAATGTTCAGGATTATAGTAACCCGGATGAAGTTCGCAACTGTAATTTGAATGGACTGATTGATTTAGATCAAAGCAAGAATAATGTTCGTGTTAAAATTACGGAATTCTTAAATAAGTTGATAGATCTCGGAGTAGCCGGGTTTCGAATAGATTCTGCTAAATATATGTGGCCGAAAGATATATCAGCAATACAAAGCATGACAAAAGATCTGCCTGAAGGAGGAAGACCTTTCTTTTACCACGATGTTAACGAAGAATATAACGACGCCATTAAACCACAGGAATACTATCAAAATGGACGTATTACTGAATTTAGATTCTCAAACAAACTAGCCCAAGGTTTACAACACTTTGGTCTTCTGGAAAACGTATACGATCCAACATGGGGCATGATAGATTCAGCGCATGCGCTTGTTTTTGTCGATAGCTATTATACTCAAAGACATGGTTATCAAACTATAACACACAAAACAGTAAATTATTACAAAATGGCTAATGCTTTTATGCTGGCTTATGACTACGGGTTTCCTCGAATTATGAGTAGTTATTTCTTTGGAAATGATATACAACAAGGACCACCCCATTATGGTGACGATAGTATAAAGAACGTATCAGTTGACTACAGTGGAATATGTGGAAATGGTTGGGTTTGTGAACACAGATGGAGCCCTATAGGAAATATGGTAGCATTCCGAAATGCCGTAGCTGGTACAACTAAAAAACTATGGAGAAACGAAAACGACCAGATCTCTTTTGCAAGGGGAGAGAAAGGATTTTTTGCCATGACTAATGATGGTCGCATGGATGAGACTTTACAGACTGGACTAAAATCTGGAACATATTGTGATCTAATCAGTGATTGTAGAAAGAACATTACTGTTGACAACAAAGGGTATGCTCGAATTGTAATTCACGATACTGACGAACCAATCATAGCATTTCTTGCAGGTATGGAATTACATAAAGCCTACAGGTTGCTTAAATAGTTACAGTGTTTTTTTTCATATTTAACATGTTTTCGCATCAATCAATACTTTATTGACGCCATTTGTTAACCTTCGATTTTTTTTAAAATTCACAAATCATACGATGCTATGATTCTGTAGAAACTCGACAATACTTATTCATGGACTCTTTTAAAGTTAGAAATTGGTATGAAATAACTGTAATTATACGGTTGGTCAGTTTTAGGCTTTAAAAGTGCTAGAGACTTCCTGGTCGATCTGGTTGCTTCTAAGTTAGTTCTAAATATTTATGAATGTTCTTCCGTTATGCTTCTCTTACTAACATGTCCTTGTCTGTTGTTATCTCAAGTGACTGTTGTTTTTTTTTTATTAATGTTTCAAACGAACTGCAAGGTACTAAAAGGGTAATCAGAAGCCGTTAACCGAAGAAAGACAAACACTACAATGGTCAAAAGAAAAGACAAACAAGGAATCACAAAACACCCCGCAAACAACTAAAAATTGCATAACAGAAATATCCCACTAAAAACTGCGGTGAACTCGGGAGGTCCGGAAGACTAAGGCGGTGATCTCGGGAGGTCCGGGAGGCTAAGGCGGTGAACTCGGGAGGTCCGGAAGGCTAAGGCGGTGAACTCGGGAGGTCCGGAAGGCTAAGGCGGTGAACTCGGGAGGACCGGAAGGCTAAGGCGGTGAACTCGGGAGGTCCAGAAGGCTAAGGCGGTGAACTCGGGAGGTCCAGAAGGCTAAGGCGGTGAACTCGGGAGGTCCAGAAGGCTAAGGCGGTGAACTCGGGAGGTCCAGAAGGCTAAGGCGGTGAACTCGGGAGGTCCAGAAGGCTAAGGTGGTGAACTCGGGAGGTCCGGAAGGTTAAGCGGTTACTAGTCTACTAGTGGCACATGAGGTGTTACTCATGCTACAAACCCGGTGATAAGTCATGAATGAAGACAAGGCAGGAATGTGATAACGACCTACGGAGCATATCAGTGGTTATTTGTGATACAGCTAATTCTTATCGGTTAACCAATTCATGATGTAAATTATTCATCAATTGTCAATTAACTCGGTTATTTGGTTGATAACAAAACATGTTTCTGTATTATTTTCTTTACGCTTAATATCGATATTGGAATTCACATATTTTCTGGGTCATTATAGATAGACCTTCCGCACCTGATCCATTTTTTGGAATACACGCGGGCAAAGCTGTCGGGCATGGTACGATAATTGGAACAGGCAGTGGTTCTGGGACTGGAATAAGTACGAATACTGGAAATGGTACAACCACTGGAAAAAGTACCGGAAGTGGAATTGGTACTAGTGCGATGATTACCCAGAATACACCTGCCATTACTAATCAAATTGTATCAACTACAGTTCCGGGTCCCAATTTTCAAAGAACAGTAATTTTCTTCCATGAGTACACATTACCAGGACAAGATTTATTTATTAGAGGTGGTATTGATAAACGACATCGAACAGGTATCTTAAAATGTAACGCAGAAATTTATTCCCCGGTATTTTTTGTATTTTTTTGCATTTTTTTCACATTAAAAGGCGTTGAGGTAGATCTGCCTTAACGACATGCAATAATTGTTGATTAAGAAAATTTTGACAATACTATTAATATGGTAACAATAATGTGGGTCAAAAGATGATTGGACATCTTGATATAACTCATCGTATCTTAAATTAAGAAAGATGAGCTGCTTTCAAAGAGAAAAGTATTCATGTAGAAGAGTTTGAAGATACCAAAGGGAGGTAATCAGAATCCGTATATCGAAGAAGAACAGACAACACAATGATCAAAAGAAAAAGTGCAAAAAGACAAACAACGATCTACAAAACATATATATAAAACTAAAGATCGAGTAACACGAACCCCACTAAAAATCGGGGGTGAACTCAGATGCTCCGGAAGGGTAAGCAGTTCCTGCTCCACTAGTGACATCCGTCGTGTTAATTTAGTTACAAACTCGGTGATAAGTCATGAACAAGGAAAGGACCGGGAAGTGTTTACGACAAGTGGAACATATCCGTGGTCATTTGTGACACAGATATTCCATAACGGTCGACCAAGTCGTGGTGGCGACCGTAAAACTTTCGAAGTGATGACTTCAACTTAACTAAGAGGAACCCTTGGTTCAGTAGCTTCCTTGTTAGCAGCAATCCTCTATCAAGGAAATCCTGATAGGAACCACAAGCTCTGGAATATCGTATCAACTGAGAGATGTATACTCCATATGCAGGTGATGCTGGAATGTTGCTACATATGAATGGAAAGTTCACAATGAGAAAATTGAAATCATCTCTTTTGTCGTAAAATTTCGTTCTTAACCGCCCCTCATTATCAATTTCGAGGTGTAGGTCAAGGTATGAAGCAGATCTATCTGTATCTGTGGTATCCTTTATTTCAAGCTCAATGGGATAGATGCGATCAACAAAATCACCAAATCTAGAATTATTTAGTGAAAGAACATCATCTATATAGCGGAACGTGAAATTAAAGGATCGGGCTAATTTCTTTTCGTTTTTCTTGAGAAGCCCCTGTATGAAGTCTGCCTCATACGAATAAAGGAACAAGTCGGCGAGAAGAGGAGCACAGTTTGAGTATGAGATAACATTAACATATTGGCTCACTAAATAAGATATCTATGTTTTGTTAGTATATAAGAGGTATATAAATACAGAACAATATCTATGTCAATACTCCTAACTTTGCTTTACTTGCTTCCAAAGACTTAAATTATTTGACTTTCCAATCTTTTGACAATGAGCGTTCGATTGCGTAAAAACTATGGTACGTTACGTTTCAACTGACTGTTTTACAGGTTGTGATGTAATTCCTATTGCTGCTATAGACCCATGTTCAATTCCCATTAAAAGTCATGGTCTTGGAACAGGCGTACACTATGAAGCCTATAATGCTTGGAGGAAAGGTGATAACTTCTTAGATTGGTTGGGACCTGAAAGCCATCAGGGAACCTTCCAAGGAAATAAAGCACATGGCTCACCTGCTGTATGGACAACCAATGACCCAGGAGATCAACAAAGATATAATCCACTCAATACGTATGTTAATATGAAAAAACAATTATCTATTGATCAAAATGATGATTGAAGTATAACTAGACGTGTTGTACGTACACAGTGCAGGTTGGTTTGGCTTACGGTGTTTAACGTCACTTTTAACAATATTTCAGTTATATCGTGGCGGTCCGTTTTATTGGTGAGTGAAACAGGAGTACCCGGGGGAAACCACCAACCTGTGACAAAGCACTGATAGATTTTATCACATAATGTTGTATCGAGTACACCTCGCCACGAACGGGGTTCGAACTCACAACGTCAGTAAATCCTACTATCATGCGATAACGGCCACGACTGCCCACATGTACATAGAGCAAAATCAGGTAACTTGCAAATGCGGAGAAAACAACTTGTTTGCAAAATTAAATTAATATAAATTGCTGTTGTAATTTGTAATTATGAATTCTTTTCATGCTTGAACAGCAGAATGTATTTACGGTCACTGTAGAACGTGGTTTTTTTAAATTATTATTTCTTTGTTAATATGGACAATAATTCCACTAGAAATTAAGACTTTTAATTGAATGAATGAATGAATATATTTTCATAAACTATTATTATTGCATAGTTGCAGAGAAAATACATAAATAAACATACAAAATGTATATAAATTATGTATGCACGTGCAAACTATAGATTGTTTTAATAAATTTATAAACATTTTATCAAATGACAATACTAGATAAGCTTAACAATGATTTAATCTATTTGATATAAATTGCTTTCTTTGCAGCTCATTATTTAGTGACATGCATCACCTATGTCGTCTGAGTAACAAAGGGGGCATAGCCTGTGACCAATGACACAGCATGCCACATTTCTGACTCGATCGGTACCCGATGATTTCCACATCAAAATATATAGTTAAAAAACGTAGATATCTTAATTAGTGTGTGTGACGCGTTTCTACAATAATATTCATCAGGTACGCTCAAAATCGAAAGAGTAAGCGATAATAAATTAATTTTAGAGTCACATGTCATTTTATACGTGTTTTGATTGGTTTAAAATATTGAGGTTATATGTCAATAAACGGAATCTATAAATACACGCCGTTCTCAAGGCGTCGCGTGTCGTTGTCATCGGGTGATTTTCTTTAAATGAGGCACCTTTGGTATTATTTAAACTTATTTCCGATTATTTACCTTATTTTGAAAAAAAAATTAATATATTTTGCAATATCATTACAAAAAGTTTGAATTAATTTATAAGTATTGATCGTAATTATTTGTTCGGTTCATTCGAAATAACCTCAATCATGTTGTACACACCCTGACATAACCCGATACGCGGGTTACACGGTGTGTACAACCTGATTGAGGTTATTTCTTCATGAACCGAACAAAAATTGCGATCAATCCTTAAAATATTTTCTTGGTATTTCAACAGATATGGACAACATTACTGGTTAGTAGATATAGATATGGACTGTGACAAAACATTAAATGGCTGGTTCGAAGTAAAGGCAATTCTAAATGATCATTGGGAAAGAGATATGATTACATCTAAATTTGTTTGTAACTATGGTAACGTTCCGTATGAAACCATAAATCATTGGGCGAAATGTGGAATGAAAAATGTGTTTCATTTCAATCAAGAGAAATGTAACATATCTGCCATTAATTAAAAAAAGACATTAAACAATTTAGTCTCGTGTAATCATTGTTTCTTTTGCGCAAATTTACCAACAAATCTCGGTATCATTTTAGAAAATAAAAAATGGCTTTGCACAATGGAAACATTTTTCATTTCATTTCAAATATTTTATTGATAAATCAATAGGATTGGATAACAGGCTATGCCTATACATATGGAAGCATAAACTAAAATGAAAAACAATAACAACCACACTGTCGGAACAGTTCAAAATTCCAATGGAACAATCGTATAAAGAGCCAAAATCCAACATGACCGGTATAGGCACTTCATTAAAAATTGGCGGGGCTAAACTAGTTTTATGTGCCCATACAGAGTAATTACCAGTCAAGACCTTTTCTGTGTGAAATATCGTATGCTCTTCTTTATAATGTCATACCTAGATAAAGTGATAAGAGGTCTAGATACATTACAAGCTCTTCTTTATAACATCATACCTAGATAAAGTGATAAGTGGTCTAGATACATTACAAGCTCTTCTCTATAACATCATACCTAGATAAAGTGATAAGTGGTCTAGATACATTACAAGCTCTTCTTTATAACATCATACCTAGATAAAGTGATAAGTGGTCTAGATACATTACAAGCTCTTCTTTATAACATCATACCTAGATAAAGTGATAAGTGGTCTAGATACATTACAAGCTCTTCTTTATAACATCATACCTAGATAAAGTGATAAGTGGTCTAGATACATTACAAGCTCTTCTTTATAACATCATACCTAGATAAAGTGATAAGTGGTCTAGATACATTACAAGCTCTTCTTTATAACATCATACCTAGATAAAGTGATAAGTGGTCTAGATACATTACAAGCTCTTCTTTATAACATCATACCTAGATAAAGTGATAAGTGGTCTAGATACATTACAAGCTCTTCTTTATAACAGCATACCTAGATAAAGTGATAAGTGGTCTAGATACATTACAAGCTCTTCTCTATAACATCATACCTAGATAAAGTGATAAGTGGTCTAGATACATTACAAGCTCTTCTTTATAACATCATACCTAGATAAAGTGATAAGTGGTCTAGATACATTACAAGCTCTTCTTTATAACATCATACCTAGATAAAGTGATAAGTGGTCTAGATACATTACAAGCTCTTCTCTATAACATCATACCTAGATAAAGTGATAAGTGGTCTAGATACATTACAAGCTCTTCTTTATAACACCATACCTAGATAAAGTGATAAGTGGTCTAGATACATTACAAGCTCTTCTTTATAACATCATACCTAGATAAAGTGATAAGTGGTCTAGATACATTACAAGCTCTTCTTTATAACATCATACCTAGATAAAGTGATAAGTGGTCTAGATACATTACAAGCTCTTCTCTATAACATCATACCTAGATAAAGTGATAAGTGGTCTAGATACATTACAAGCTCTTCTTTATAACATCATACCTAGATAAAGTGATAAGTGGTCTAGATACATTACAAGCTCTTCTCTATAACATCATACCTAGATAAAGTGATAAGTGGTCTAGATACATTACAAGCTCTTCTTTATAACATCATACCTAGATAAAGTGATAAGTGGTCTAGATACATTACAAGCTCTTCTTTATAACATCATACCTAGATAAAGTGATAAGTGGTCTAGATACATTACAAGCTCTTCTTTATAACATCATACCTAGATAAAGTGATAAGTGGTCTAGATACATTACAAGCTCTTCTTTATAACATCATACCTAGATAAAGTGATAAGTGGTCTAGATACATTACAAGCTCTTCTTTATAACATCATACCTAGATAAAGTGATAAGTGGTCTAGATACATTACAAGCTCTTCTTTATAACATCATACCTAGATAAAGTGATAAGTGGTCTAGATACATTACAAGCTATTCTCTATAACACCATACCTAGATAAAGTGATAAGTGGTCTAGATACATTACAAGCTCTTCTTTATAACATCATACCTAGATAAAGTGATAAGTGGTCTAGATACATTACAAGCTCTTCTTTATAACATCATACCTAGATAAAGTGATAAGTGGTCTAGATACATTACAAGCTCTTCTTTATAACATCATACCTAGATAAAGTGATAAGAGGTCTAGATACATTACAAGCTCTTCTTTATAACATCATGCCTAGATAAAGTGATAAGTGGTCTAGATACATTACAAGCTCTTCTTTATAACATCATACCTAGATAAAGTGATAAGTGGTCTAGATACATTACAAGCTCTTCTTTATAACATCATACCTAGATAAAGTGATAAGTGGTCTAGATACATTACAAGCTCTTCTCTATAACACCATACCTAGATAAAGTGATAAGTGGTCTAGATACATTACAAGCTCTTCTTTATAACATCATACCTAGATAAAGTGATAAGTGGTCTAGATACATTACAAGCTCTTCTTTATAACATCATACCTAGATAAAGTGATAAGTGGTCTAGATACATTACAAGCTCTTCTCTATAACATCATACCTAGATAAAGTGATAAGTGGTCTAGATACATTACAAGCTCTTCTTTATAACATCATACCTAGATAAAGTGATAAGTGGTCTAGATACATTACAAGCTCTTCTTTATAACATCATACCTAGATAAAGTGATAAGTGGTCTAGATACATTACAAGCTCTTCTTTATAACATCATACCTAGATAAAGTGATAAATGGTCTAGATACATTACAAGCTCTTCTCTATAACACCATACCTAGATAAAGTGATAAGTGGTCTAGATACATTACAAGCTCTTCTTTATAACATCATACCTAGATAAAGTGATAAGTGGTCTAGATACATTACAAGCTCTTCTTTATAACATCATACCTAGATAAAGTGATAAATGGTCTAGATACATTACAAGCTATTCTCTATAACACCATACCTAGATAAAGTGATAAGTGGTCTAGATACATTACAAGCTCTTCTTTATAACATCATACCTAGATAAAGTGATAAGAGGTCTAGATACATTACAAGCTCTTCTTTATAACATCATACCTAGATAAAGTGATAAGTGGTCTAGATACATTACAAGCTCTTCTTTATAACATCATACCTAGATAAAGTGATAAGTGGTCTAGATACATTACAAGCTCTTCTCTATAACATCATACCTAGATAAAGTGATAAGTGGTCTAGATACATTACAAGCTCTTCTCTATAACATCATACCTAGATAAAGTGATAAGTGGTCTAGATACATTACAAGCTCTTCTCTATAACATCATACCTAGATAAAGTGATAAGTGGTCTAGATACATTACAAGCTCTTCTTTATAACATCATACCTAGATAAAGTGATAAGTGGTCTAGATACATTACAAGCTCTTCTTTATAACATCATACCTAGATAAAGTGATAAATGGTCTAGATACATTACAAGCTATTCTCTATAACACCATACCTAGATAAAGTGATAAGTGGTCTAGATACATTACAAGCTCTTCTTTATAACATCATACCTAGATAAAGTGATAAGAGGTCTAGATACATTACAAGCTCTTCTTTATAACATCATACCTAGATAAAGTGATAAGTGGTCTAGATACATTACAAGCTCTTCTTTATAACATCATACCTAGATAAAGTGATAAGTGGTCTAGATACATTACAAGCTCTTCTTTATAACATCATACCTAGATAAAGTGATAAGAGGTCTAGATACATTACAAGCTCTTCTCTATAACACCATACCTAGATAAAGTGATAAGTGGTCTAGATACATTACAAGCTCTTCTTTATAACACCATACCTAGATAAAGTGATAAGTGGTCTAGATACATTACAAGCTCTTCTTTATAACATCATACCTAGATAAAGTGATAAGTGGTCTAGATACATTACAAGCTCTTCTTTATAACATCATACCTAGATAAAGTGATAAGTGGTCTAGATACATTACAAGCTCTTCTCTATAACACCATACCTAGATAAAGTGATAAGTGGTCTAGATACATTACAAGCTCTTCTTTATAACATCATACCTAGATAAAGTGATAAGTGGTCTAGATACATTACAAGCTCTTCTTTATAACATCATACCTAGATAAAGTGATAAGTGGTCTAGATACATTACAAGCTCTTCTTTATAACATCATACCTAGATAAAGTGATAAGTGGTCTAGATACATTACAAGCTCTTCTTTATAACATCATACCTAGATAAAGTGATAAGTGGTCTAGATACATTACAAGCTCTTCTTTATAACAGCATACCTAGATAAAGTGATAAGTGGTCTAGATACATTACAAGCTCTTCTTTATAACATCATACCTAGATAAAGTGATAAGTGGTCTAGATACATTACAAGCTCTTCTTTATAACAGCATACCTAGATAAAGTGATAAGTGGTCTAGATACATTACAAGCTCTTCTTTATAACATCATACCTAGATAAAGTGATAAGTGGTCTAGATACATTACAAGCTCTTCTCTATAACATCATACCTAGATAAAGTGATAAGTGGTCTAGATACATTACAAGCTCTTCTTTATAACATCATACCTAGATAAAGTGATAAGTGGTCTAGATACATTACAAGCTCTTCTTTATAACATCATACCTAGATAAAGTGATAAGTGGTCTAGATACATTACAAGCTCTTCTCTATAACACCATACCTAGATAAAGTGATAAGTGGTCTAGATACATTACAAGCTCTTCTTTATAACATCATACCTAGATAAAGTGATAAGTGGTCTAGATACATTACAAGCTCTTCTTTATAACATCATACCTAGATAAAGTGATAAGTGGTCTAGATACATTACAAGCTCTTCTCTATAACATCATACCTAGATAAAGTGATAAGTGGTCTAGATACATTACAAGCTCTTCTTTATAACATCATACCTAGATAAAGTGATAAGTGGTCTAGATACATTACAAGCTCTTCTTTATAATACCATACCTAGATAAAGTGATAAGTGGTCTAGATACATTACAAGCTCTTCTTTATAACATCATACCTAGATAAAGTGATAAGTGGTCTAGATACATTACAAGCTCTTCTTCGGGTGTTTACGTCGGTGCCATATGTAACATCTCGTATAGTTAACGGTTAAGTGAAAATATTTATGCATTCAGGATATTGTTTTTAAGAACAATTCAACAGAAAATAACCTAAAATATCAGTTGATTCGTCAATCTAATTTGGTTGCAGGTTTGTTTTTGACTTGTTGCATAGCAGTGTAGTGAAAGAGGTAGCATCTTATAATTGATTGATTGGTTATTGTTTAACGTCCAGCGAGCAATATTTTAGCTATATTTTGCACGAGAACAAGTTCAATAATATATAGAATAAAAAATATACATAAATAAGAGAACGGATAGGTCAATCGTTTCAACGACGTTTGACTGCCACTAGAAAGGTATAGAGAGTTAGGTAGGAAGGAAACATTTTGTATTGTGTTACTGCTGCAATGCGTCTACTCTTTTTCGAAATCTACATTACCCACTATGGTCTACGGTCAGGTTTTAAATATTATAACCTGATAATCCTCGTCGAGAAAGCTCCCCTATCCGCGACCCGGGGACGTGCTGAGCAGGTTTGTGGGCTTGAGCTCTGCAAATGTTCACCATTACCCAGCACAACATCTAGATAATACAATAAGGTGTAAGTTGATAAGGATTCCAAGGTCATTTGAATTGCTTAGATAATAAAGATCTACCAGAGTTTCAGAATCACATCTGACTAATCATATAATATGAATGGATTGGTTTAGGCTTATGGTGTTTAACGCCACTTTCAACAATATTTCAGTTTTATCGATGGAAAAAACCGGAGTACCCGGAGAAAATCACCGACCTTATCACATAATGTTGCATCGAGTACATGAACGAGTAAATGAACGGGGTTAGAACTCACAACTTTAGTAATGATAGGAACTGATTGCACGGGTAGTTGTTTATCCAACTACTATGCGATTACGACCACGATGGTTCCTAATAATATCAATGGATCTAAACGAGTGTCTCGGATAGAAAGGAAACTAATCAGATCTGCTGTTGATAATAAATCTTCATGTTATGACGTTTTTCTCGAAAATGGGCCACTTTAGGTGTGAATTCGACAGTAATATAAAGACTAACAGAATCAAACCTTGGTAGGTTGGTCATATTCAAAATATTTGCAACAAGTGGAAGGAGATAATAGACGAACCTGGGGGATGAATATTGTAAAAGAGAGGTTACACCAAAAAGTGTTAGCAAACCTCCATTGTCCGAAGTTCGAAAAAAAAAAAGTCAAATAAAATGCATAAATCCAATATCTTAAAAGAGTTAAACAAATTATTAAAATTTAGATATGAGTCTTCAATGAATGTTGAAATCGTGATACGCCAAATTTCTGTGTGTAAAACTTACTAAATGTTAGGGTACTGTGGCGTAATACAGATCCTGCGTTAAACGGTGCATATTGATGCCATGCCACATTAAAACGTATATATCCAATTTAGTGCGAATGACACGTTTCTGGAATAACATTCATCAGGTACGCTCAAGCCAAAATATTGCAAAGCCAAATAATCTACAAGTATTCGGGAGCATTACAACCAAAGGGCCTAAACAAAATCAGCTAAGGTCGCCTATGACTGTGAGACGAGAAACTTGGTTTTATGAATAATTTCATTATTTAAGAACTTTAAATTTCAATAATAAATATCTATGGCACACCAATAGATGGCCACTTACCTTCCTGAGTTGATACAAGCACTTCAATATAAAGTGGCAGGGTTAAGCTAGTTTCATGGACCCCTCTTAGAGAAATGATGGTATCATGCAAGTGCTTTCCGCATGTGAGTAAAAAATGTCTTAGAACAGACAAGTTAAATATAGTAATATTCTCAAAGGGGAAAAGTAAACAATATTTAGGCATTCCTTTGAAATAAATATTTATTATGTACATTATTTTATTTGGCATTTTGACAAATTAATGAAAAATTATTTCAATTCAGGCAGTTTAAGTCTTGGTGAATTCACTTCACTTGGTTTGAGATATGATTTTGAAAACGCTTTCATTTCAGCAGGTGATGGTGCAATCTTTGAACTGTTTAATAATGCTTCATCTCTCTCGGCAATTAATTGACGTTTCAATCTTCTTTCTCCATTGATTAGCTCCCTGTAAATAGATTATAATGGTAAAATATGTTCCTCTCTCTTCCATTAAATAACTGAGAACAGTTATGTCCTTTAGTCGTGCACATAACTCATTATATTGTATGGTCTATATATGTGTCGTAAAATGTAAAATGCTTCTATAGTCGGCATATTTTTCTATGTATACTACAGAGAGTGGGGGTTATCATTTAAAATAAGTTGAAAGTTTAATCTTATGTCTCCTAGGTCTACAGTGGGTAAAACATATTTGAAAACTCAAATCGTTTATTATTATGATATTGAAGTTTTGTCACTCCTTTTAAACGCTAATTGTTTGTACTTTTTTCCGTATTTTGATCTTGTAAGACTTCACCAAAAAGTTCAGCAGATTAAATGTCATTCTACCAACTGTTAGCTAATAATATTTTTAAAAAATACAGCAGTTCCAAATTCAAACAGCAAAATCGTAGAATGAAGTAAAATCAATATCCTAGCAGCATTACTTGAACGTTCACTTTACTGGCTTTATGCAGACACTTCAATAAAAAGTGGCGGGGCTAAACAAGTTATATAGACCTAAACCTACCTTCTCATATAAGACAGCTATATACTACAATCTTTAAAGACATTCAAAATTAGCTTGCATACAATTCAAACTCCAAAAGCTATGACACAATGATTCTCTATGGTAACAATATGTGTACATTCTGACCCTAAAGCTAAGCAGTTGTGTTCCTTTCTAAGAAAAGATTTTTTTTTTTTTAATGGAGTTATCTGTCCTATTTTAATATTTTGAATGGCGTTATCTGTCCTATTTTAATATTTGTTAGATGCATCATATACAAGTAAGACTTATAATTGCTCAAGCTTAAATTTCTTTTACGTAATTGCTTGAAAAATCTCGTTTGTTCTTATCACCACCATAATTTGTTTTCAATAAAGAGGGTGCTGAGCAGTGTAAACAATAGTATTACCACATGCCGTGCCATTCTAAATAAAACATGACCACCAAGTACCTAGAACCGTGTTTCCGAAACCCATTAATTATTCATTATTTATTTTATATAATATAGTGTTTACCTTTTTTGTGTACATCTGATGAATTAAATAATAAAATATGCTTACAATAAGTACCTATAGGCCAATAATTAGTTTCTCCATCTGATTGTGGTTTCACGTATGACAGATAAATTCACCGTTGATTAAACAAGGTATGTTATATCAATTTAATTTATTCTTGTCAGGTAGATTCGGAATTAATTCATTCTACTAATGCAAAATTGAACTTAAATTTAGACTCATATACACAATAAAGAATTTTACAAATATTTCGACAATAAAATTCCCTTTCATTCTGGTGAGAACCAGTGTATCCATGCATGCTGTGTCAGTTTCATTTTGCATATTCCTGTGTGAAGTAAAGGGGCGTTATCATAATTTATAAATTTAAATCTCTTTAATTTTATTTGGTAGTTTTACAAAACTAATTTAAGACTGTGGTGTAAAAATTAATTACTTTCAATATCATAAAGTTGGTTGGATTTTTCAAAACCCTTTTCATCCTGTGTCTCGTTTTTTTTAAGCCATACGAGTTGGCCTCATAGCAATTCAGTGAAAATGCACATACATAACAAAGGATTATATGTTTCACACTGAAATCAACAATCATGTGTGCACCTAACTAAATTACTTTTAAATAAAAACAGGTGAGCAAATTGTCTTCAATATTCAAATCTAAAATATGCCAAGCAACGATATGTGCAAAAAGTCATGAAGAAAAACGCAAAATGGTTGTAAAATTAAAACTAATAAATACATAATATAAATATTTATGTAAAATGCTACACAAGCATAGAGCTAATCATAAAGCAGTGGTTGTTACCCTGATTCTTTATTAAACCCAGTGTCTGTATGTAGTTCTTTTTCATGTTCAAACCTCGATAAACTAAACACAAGACATGAATAAAAGAAACGTATATCTAATTTATTGCGCACGATGCTTTTCATTCTGGAATACCCTTCATTGATTACGCTCCAAGACAATAGATTGGAAAGCCTAATAACCTAAGTCTATGGAAGCGAGTAAGACAAAGGATCTAAAACAGGATAACCAAAATCAGCTATTGTTATCTATACATGATGGGCATTCATTGACCTTGGTTTTAATCAATTACATTACTTTGAAAATGAGATATAATCAACCGCGGGGAATGGAAAGCGGGAATTAATTTCCTGATTCTGAAATCCTTGTTTTTTATTTCTGGATTCTGAAAAAGATGGTCCTTTTCGGTTTTCGTACCTATCTCATCTGGCTGAATTTATTCATGAAACTGATAAATATACAATAATTGTACATTTTTGTACTACACAATTATATTTCAACCAGAATATAAATATTGTTGTTTAAGAATTATTAAAAATGAAATATCTGCATCTTACTTGAAGATTATACGATCAACATAATACCAAAAGGAAAATATTTCAATTGAAGAAAATTGCAAATAACACCATCAAAGAAATGTCTGTTTGTTTAAATCCATTCAGTTGATTTCATCAAATTGGTGTTTTAGCTAAATACTGATCGCCTTCAACAATTATGAAAAGAAAGTTTAAACAAAGATGGTAAAGAATTCCACCAATATCATCTCTCAAATCATTAAATATAAAACAGACTACCACATACAATGTTTGAAATCTAGGTTGGTGCTTGAGACAGGCACACAAAGAAGTGACGGGGTTAAACCTATTAATGTGATTTTTCATTTTCAATACTTTATCTTTCCTCAAATTTTTAAAATGAAAAATGATTATTATTTAAAACAAAATCTTGGTATCACAATTTTTTTTTTATTAAATATTGGTTTTGTTCATTTTAAGAATTGTATTGATATTTTAACAAAAGAATAATAATGATAATAATAATAATAATAATAATAATAATAATAATAATAATAAAATACATACATTAAATCGACATCCCCGTCTCTGTTAGTGTCGAGATAGTTCATCACTGTATCTAGAGCACTAGAACTTATAGGGTAACCTTCCATCTAAATATAACATAAATATAATGTGTATCAATCTAATATATAGTACTGTAAAACATGTCTTAACCAAATCCTGAATAAACCGAAATCCTGTATAAACCGAACTTTAAATAAAGTTCTAATGCAGGAAATCTGTGTTAATTTAACCTGCATAAACCAAACACCTGTCTATTCCGAACACAAAAGTTGGTGCCCAGGAGGTTTGGTTTAGGCAGGTTTTCACTGTACAATAATAAACCATTCCACCTATACATAATATAATAATTTTATTATGCTATTAGTAAGATAAGACATAGATCAATAAATAAATAAACATGAAAAACTATCCTTCTTTACACTAAAGACACAAAATAATGTGAAGTAATAAAATGTAAAGCAAAGAATACCACAATGTCGGAACATTTCAAAAATACCACAATGTCGGAACATTTCAAAAATACCACAATGTCAGAACATTTCAAGAATACCACAATGTCGGAACATTTCAAAAATACCACAATGTCGGAACATTTCAAAAATACCACAATGTCGGAACATTTCAAAAATACCACAATGTCAGAACATTTCAAAAATACCACAATGTCAGAACATTTCAAAAATACCACAATGTCGGAACATTTCAAAAATACCACAATGTCGGAACATTTCAAAAATACCACAATGTCGAAACATTTCAAAAATACCACAATGTCGGAACATTTCAAAAATACCACAATGTCAGAACATTTCAAAAATACCACAATGTCGGAACATTTCAAAAATACCACAATGTCGGAAAATTTCAAAAATACCACAATGTCGGAACATTTCAAAAATACCACAATGTCGGAACATTTCAAAAATACCACAATGTCGGAACATTTCAAAAATACCACAATGTCGGAACATTTCAAAAATACCACAATGTCGGAACATTTAAAAAATACCACAATGTCGGAACATTTCAAAAATACCACAATGTCGAAACATTTCAAAAATACCACAATGTCAGAACATTTCAAAAATACCACAATGTCGGAACATTTAAAAAATACCACAATGTCGGAACATTTCAAAAATACCACAATGTCGAAACATTTCAAAAATACCACAATGTCGGAACATTTAAAAAATACCACAATGTCAGAACATTTCAAAAATACCACAATGTCGGAACATTTCAAAAATATCGCAATGTCGGAACATTTCAAAAATACCACAATGTCGGAAAATTTCAAAAATACCACAATGTCGGAACATTTCAAAAATATCACAATGTCGGAACATTTCAAAAATACCACAATGTCGGAACATTTCAAAAATACCACAATGTCGGAACATTTCAAAAATACCACAATGTCGGAACATTTCAAAAATACCACAATGTCGGAACATTTCAAGAATACCACAATGTCGGAACATTTCAAGAATACCACAATGTCGGAACATTTCAAAAATACCACAATGTCGGAACATTTCAAAAATACCACAATGTCGGAACATTTCAAAAATACCACAATGTCGGAACATTTCAAAAATACCACAATGTCAGAACATTTCAAAAATACCACAATGTCGGAACATTTAAAAAATACCACAATGTCAGAACATTTCAAAAATACCACAATGTCGGAACATTTAAAAAAATACCACAATGTCGGAACATTTCAAAAATACCACAATGTTGGAACATTTAAAAAATACCACAATGTCGGAACATTTCAAAAATACCACAATGTCGGAACATTTCAAAAATACCACAATGTCAGAACATTTCAAAAATACCACAATGTCGGAACATTTCAAAAATACCACAATGTTGGAACATTTCAAAAATACCACAATGTCGAAACATTTCAAAAATACCACAATGTCGGAACATTTCAAAAATACCACAATGTCAGAACATTTCAAAAATACCACAATGTCGGAACATTTCAAAAATACCACAATGTCGGAACATTTCAAAAATACCACAATGTCGAAACATTTCAAAAATACCACAATGTCGGAACATTTCAAAAATACCACAATGTCGGAACATTTCAAAAATACTACAATGTCGGAACATTTCAAAAATACCACAATGTCGGAACATTTCAAAAATACCACAATGTCGGAACATTTAAAAAATACCACAATATCGGAACATTTCAAAAATACCACAATGTCGGAACATTTCAAAAATACCACAATGTTGGAACATTTCAAAAATACTACAATGTCGGAACATTTAAAAAATACCACAATGTCGGAACATTTAAAAAATACCACAATGTCGGAACATTTCAAAAATACCACAATGTCGGAACATTTCAAAAATACCACAATGTCGGAACATTTCAAAAATACCACAATGTCGGAAAATTTCAAAAATACCACAATATCGGAACATTTCAAAAATACCACAATGTCAGAACATTTAAAAAATACCACAATGTCGGAACATTTCAAAAATACCACAATATCGGAACATTTCAAAAATACCACAATGTCGGAAAATTTCAAAAATACCACAATGTCGGAACATTTCAAAAATACCACAATGTCGGAACATTTCAAAAATACCACAATGTCGGAACATTTCAAAAATACCACAATGTCGGAACATTTCAAGAATACCACAATGTCGGAACATTTCAAGAATACCACAATGTCGGAACATTTCAAAAATACCACAATGTCGGAACATTTCAAAAATACCACAATGTCGGAACATTTCAAGAATACCACAATGTCGGAACATTTCAAGAATACCACAATGTCGGAACATTTCAAAAATACCACAATGTCAGAACATTTCAAAAATACCACAATGTCGGAACATTTCAAAAATACCACAATGTCAGAACATTTCAAAAATACCACAATGTCGGAACATTTCAAAAATACCACAATGTCGGAACATTTCAAAAATACCACAATGTCGAAACATTTCAAAAATACCACAATGTCGGAACATTTAAAAAATACCACAATGTCGGAACATTTCAAAAATATCACAATGTCGGAACATTTCAAAAATACCACAATGTCGGAACATTTCAAAAATACCACAATGTCGGAACATTTCAAGAATACCACAATGTCGGAACATTTCAAGAATACCACAATGTCGAACATTTCAAAAATACCACAATGTCGGAACATTTCAAAAATACCACAATGTCGGAACATTTCAAAAATACCACAATGTCGGAACATTTCAAAAATACCACAATGTCAGAACATTTCAAAAATACCACAATGTCGGAACATTTAAAAAATACCACAATGTCAGAACATTTCAAAAATACCACAATGTCGGAACATTTAAAAAAATACCACAATGTCAGAACATTTCAAAAATACCACAATGTCGGAACATTTAAAAAATACCACAATGTCGGAACATTTCAAAAATACCACAATGTCGGAACATTTCAAAAATACCACAATGTCAGAACATTTCAAAAATACCACAATGTCGGAACATTTCAAAAATACCACAATGTTGGAACATTTCAAAAATACCACAATGTCGAAACATTTCAAAAATACCACAATGTCGGAACATTTCAAAAATACCACAATGTCAGAACATTTCAAAAATACCACAATGTCGGAACATTTCAAAAATACCACAATGTCGGAACATTTAAAAAATACCACAATGTCGGAACATTTCAAAAATACCACAATGTCGGAACATTTCAAAAATACCACAATGTCGGAACATTTCAAAAATACCACAATGTCGGAACATTTCAAGAATACCACAATGTCGGAACATTTCAAAAATACCACAATGTCGGAACATTTCAAAAATACCACAATGTCGGAACATTTCAAAAATACTACAATGTCGGAACATTTCAAAAATACCACAATGTCGGAACATTTCAAAAATACCACAATGTCGGAACATTTAAAAAATACCACAATATCGGAACATTTCAAAAATACCACAATGTCGGAACATTTCAAAAATACCACAATGTCGGAACATTTCAAAAATACTACAATGTCGGAACATTTCAAAAATACCACAATGTCGGAACATTTAAAAAATACCACAATGTCGGAACATTTCAAAAATACCACAATGTCGGAACATTTCAAAAATACCACAATGTCGGAACATTTCAAAAATACCACAATGTCGGAAAATTTCAAAAATACCACAATATCGGAACATTTCAAAAATACTACAATGTCGGAACATTTCAAAAATACCACAATGTCGGAACATTTCAAAAATACCACAATATCGGAACATTTCAAAAATACCACAATGTCGGAACATTTCAAAAATACTACAATGTCGGAACATTTCAAAAATACCACAATGTCGGAACATTTCAAAAATACCACAATGTCGGAACATTTCAAAAATACCACAATGTCGGAACATTTCAAAAATACCACAATGTCGGAACATTTCAAAAATACCACAATGTCGGAAAATTTCAAAAATACCACAATATCGGAACATTTCAAAAATACTACAATGTCGGAACATTTCAAAAATACCACAATGTCGGAACATTTCAAAAATACCACAATATCGGAACATTTCAAAAATATCACAATGTCGGAACATTTCAAAAATACCACAATGTCGGAACATTTCAAAAATACCACAATGTCGGAACATTTCAAAAATACCACAATGTCGGAACATTTCAAAAATACCACAATGTCGGAACATTTCAAAAATACCACAATGTCAGAACATTCAAAAATACCACAATGTCGGAACATTTCAAAAATACCACAATGTCGGAACATTTCAAAAATACCACAATGTCGGAACATTTCAAGAATACCACAATGTCGAAACATTTAAAAAATACCACAATGTCGGAACATTTCAAAAATACCACAATGTCGGAACATTTCAAAAATACCACAATGTCGGAACATTTCAAAAATACCACAATGTCGGAACACATCAAGAATACCACAATGTCGGAACATTTCAAAAATACCACAATGTCGGAACATATCAAGAATACCACAATGTCGGAACATTTCAAGAATACCACAATGTCGGAACATTTCAAAAATACCACAATGTCGGAACATTTCAAAAATACCACAATGTCGGAACATTTCAAAAATACCACAATGTCGGAACATATCAAGAATACCACAATGTCGGAACATTTCAAAAATACCACAATGTCGGAACATATCAAGAATACCACAATGTCGGAACATTTCAAAAATACCACAATGTCGGAGCATTTCAAAAATACCACAATGTCGGAACATTTCAAGATTCCACAATGTCGGAACATTTCAAAAATACCACAATGACGGAACATTTCAAAAATACCACAATGTCGGAACATATCAAGAATACCACAATGTCGGAACATTTCAAGAATACCACAATGTCGGAACATTTCAAAAATACCACAATGTCGGAACATTTCAAAAATACCACAATGTCGGAACATTTCAAAAATACCACAATGTCGGAACATATCAAGAATACCACAATGTCGGAACATTTCAAAAATACCACAATGTCGGAACATATCAAGAATACCACGATGTCGGAACATTTCAAAAATACCACAATGTCGGAACATTTCAAAAATACCACAATGTCGGAACATATCAAGAATACCACGATGTCGGAACATTTCAAAAATACCACAATGTCGGAACATTTCAAAAATACCACAATGTCGGAACATTTCAAAAATACATTAAACACATCGTAGAAAGAGACAAAATCGATACCTCTAACACTCACATACATGACCGCTCACATTTCTGGCTTGGTACATGCACTTCAATAAAAATGGAGGGGTTATATTAGTTTTATGGGCACAAATCTGCCCTCTTATTGAAATGATGCGGTCATGCAAATGTTTTCTATATGTAAGTAAAATGCCAACGGAGGAGGAAAGGTATTATTTCTGTTCTTCAAAAGTCAACCTTCATTTCGTCAGTCTAATATATAGTATGATCAGATATATGATGTGATGCTATCTAGGGGCGGATCCAGGATTTCAAGTTAGGGGGGCGGACTTAAAAAAAATGCGCGAGCGGAGGAAGGCGCGAAAAATTTTGGGATATTTCGTGTGAAAAATCACGATTTTTACGCCAAAAAATCATATTTTTTCCAATTGCGGAGGGAGGTGCGAAATTTTTGGGGTATTTCGTGTGAAAAATCACGATTTTACGCCAAAAAAATCATATTTTTTCCAATTTTAGGGGGGAGCTCGCCGGGTGCGCCCCCCCCCCTGGATCCGCCCCTGCTATCACTTCTTATCATTGTAGACTATTCCCAGACATGACTTTATGAGTAATACGGTGGGTGCCTTATAATACACAGAAATTGTTTACCTTTCGCGAGCACCTGGGTTTATTTCTAATCATAATATAATGACAAGACAACCCGTGTGATAGTTTTGCTTCTAATTATAGTGTAATGAAAGATATGCCATATGATAGTACCACTTCAAATTATACTATAATGATAAAATAACCCGTGTGATTGTTTTGCTTCCAATTATAGTATAATGATAAATTATACCAAGTAATAGTATCACTCCTAATTTTAGAATTATGATAAAATATACAAATTGACATTTTTTGCTATCTAATTATTGTATGATAAAATAAGATTATGGACCTTCCATTTCATATTTTTATAATCATTTACGTGTTTTTGGGGTTCTGATATTGTTCCCTAGTTAAAAGGATGCTCACTTTTTTAATATACATATAGCAATTATCCATTACGACGATCGTATGGTAGCTAGATCTACCTCTACTGAGCTGGTCGCTACTGAGGTTTATTAGTTCGACTTCGTCCCCAAAGTAAGATGTACCACTAGAAGTATAACGTATCCTGATACCCCGCGTCTTATGTGAGGCGAAGATTTATAGACATGTCGAACACGGACCGCGCTGTAGATACCTCCGGTTTTTGGTGGGGTCCGTGTTGCTCGGCTTTTTAGTTTTTCGTGGTTGTGTTCCTTTTTCGTGTTTTTGTGTTTTATCTTCGTCCTCTGTCTTATGTTCCCGGTGTTGCCAGTGTCTCTGGGTTTTTCCATTCTTGTTTACCCCTTCCGTTTCCTCTCACGTTTATTATAAGAAATTTAATCAAATGTCCAATGTTTTATCTTATTGTATGTATATTTAACATTTTTTGCATAAATGTCATTGCAGTTTAAAAAAAATATATGTATATTGTCGAGAAATATCAAATGCATTCCTACTCGCCTCGAAACACGAAAGGCAAATCTCACCAGAAGCTCGCTTTAAGTACAAATAATTTTATTTTTAGCGACAATGTATGTATACTGTCTATTCATTGATCATCTGAATTTCAGCATTCACACAACACTAAAGATATAGCTAAAATGTTGTTGAAAGTGGCGTTAAACACTATAAGCCTAACCTTAGCAAAGCACTACATTATTCCCCTATAACTGATAGATGCTCAACTTACCTCAAAGGCAAAATGGAGTTCATCTCTTGACAGTGAATTGCTATTGTCTTTGTCAAATTTCAAAAACATGTCAATTGTTCTCATGTGTTCCTTCATAAAATATAATATTCTGATAGGATCTATATTAAACACATTCTTAGAGTCAATTTTGGAAACCACTCCCTTCCGCACTGGCAGTGAAATGTCATACCGTGCCATAAATAACCGGTTTTTTTGTATTTCCTCCAACAACGGATCAAATTCTTTATCCACAACAATTCCCTGAAATATAGTTTGATCATTTATGAAATTTTGTATAAACAGGGCACACATATACGGCACTGAAAAAAAAAATAGTTTTTTGCTCATCTATGCCGATTATAATTTTGTACTGTTTCGCATAATATGACAACTAATGAGTCATTAATGTTTAAAGACAAGTGATATTTTTTTAGCTATAGTCATGACCAGAGTCAGAAGAGTTTGAAGATACCAAAGGGATACTCAGAATCCGTATATCGAAGAAGAAGACACAACACAATGGCTAAAAGAAATAATACAAAAGTTACTTTCTTATAAGAAGACGAATTCGTTGTACTAGACCAATATACTGAGCTGAATTTTTATAGTGATGACTCACCGAACGAACAATCAAGTTCGCAGGTAGACACATGGATCCACTCGGACACAATATCCTGATTCCAACCCTTCGTACTATTTTATGTTGACTACTTAGCAGAGATGCAGCATAATACCAATCTATAGTCTCCGATTTACCTCTAACGGTAATGGAGCTTATGTTCTCTTACACTCGAGACAATCATGATTATATTAACATCACCGGGGTGGCTGTCCCTAATTTGCTTTATTTAACAATTGAAGGATGAATTTACTGCACTATTGCTGATAATTCTTTAAGGATACAGCTTCTCTTTAAAGTCCCTTTTAGTTAATATTGAAAGATTGCGGGAGGTCTTTCAATTAACATGACATAGTTCATAGTTATTAATAGAATTACGTTATTTGATATATTAATCATACAAATCAAACACCAGTAATTAGAGGATTGTATTTTACCTCTATTCTCTTGCCTCAAGATTATTACCCTGCCTCAAGATTATTACCCCGTAAATGGTGATGCACGTGAAGCAGGAAGACATGATGTCCATTTCAAATATCTATTCTCATTTCCGTTGGGTTGTTTTATGTAATTTATTTATTTTATTTATTTCTTTTAATTTCTTTTATTTTTAAATTGTATTATCGTATGTATATTTCTGTTCTTATTGAGTTTTTTCGTTAAGATAATTGTGTTTTCTCCTTCTTGGTGGTTGTTATGTGGTAATTGTTGAATGGTGACTGACCAACACGACACGCACATGGAATGCAGCATTAGTTCTTGCATTTCTGTCATTTAACCTTATGTGAAATAATACATTAATTTAACCAACCTCGAGGTCTAATTCTTTGAGTCCACATTCTTTGGCTGATTGTATTCGTTGAAGAATAATACTTGTCATAGGAGCTGTGATTGGATTTTGTGCAAGCTATCAAATAAATATCCAAATAAATATATTATAGTAAACAGTTTACATCCGACAAAACTCAAAAGCTACTCAAACAAGGCTGTGATGTTCCTAGGTTGAAGTCATCGTTATAAAAATCATACGGTCGACAACACGAATTGGTTGACCGTTACGAAACATCAGATGGCAACGGATCTTTTCCGTTATACATTGATTGTTTTCTTTTCTTTATCACCGACAAGATTTTTTACCTGACTTGAATATGAGTAACATGATGTACGTCTATTAAGACACAGGTACTGTTTACACTCCGCTGGCATCTGGGTTCACTTCCCTTGGGGGGGGGAGGTGCTTCTCTTTTTTGTTTTCTGTGGTGTTTTATTTTCTTCTTTGTTTTGTGCCTTGTATTCAATGTTGTCTTTGTGTCATGATTGCCCATTCTTGATTGACCTTTTTGGATTGACGTTTCTTGGTTGACCTTTCTTGATTTCTTGATTGACCTTTCTTGATTGACCTTTCTTGATTGACCTTTCGGTTTCATTCAAGTTTTGTTTGCTATTTCTTTATTTCTTTTTATCAAAATTTACAGGATAAATATAATAATGAAGAGATGTAATAAAAATAAAGGAAAAATCATATAAAGTGTTGTTTCAAATGGAAATGAAATAAAAAACAAAGACGTCATTTGGTAATTGGTGGAAGGTTTGAAGGTTGAAGAATATTCTCAGCACGTGAATTCACCCACGGTTTTAGTGGGGTTTGTGTTGCTCGACCTTTAGTTTTCTGTGTATGTTTTGTAGATCGTTGTTTCGTTCTTTTTCTTTTGGTCATTGTGTTGTCTGTCCTTCGATTTACGGCTTCTGATTACCCCTGTGGTATCTTAGATTTACGGCTTCTGATTACCTCCCTTTGGTATCCTCAAACATTCCTTTATTTATATATTTCTCAGAGCAACTATTAAAAAAAATATTGGACTAATGAAATTTGACTCACTCTTATCGTTGATAGTGCTTTATTTTTGAGGATTCCTGAAAGCAGTTCAAACATGGCTGGATTGTGTATTCTATTATTGGATAGATCTAAAGTCGCTAGTGTTGAATTGTGAAATAATGCATGTCCAAGCGCCGCACATCCTTCAAATCCAAACCCGTTCCATGCTATCTGTAAGTTTAGAAGCTTTGTGTTTTTCTGCAAATACAAAACCAAGGATAAGGATATTATACTCATTAATTCTATTGTTTTGTTCTATCATCTAATGTTTTATTCCGTGTCGAGTCACCTTCCTCAAATTTTCTCTATGTTGTATTACCATTGAGTTTCAAAGGTAGATATCAAATTTAGTGCGCACGACGCGTTTCTGGAATAACCTTCATCAGGTACGTTCAAGATCGGAAGATTGGTAAGCCAAGTAATTTAAAGTTTTGGGAGCAATAAAACCAAAGGGCCTAAACAGTCACCTATGTATGAGGTAGGGGAACCTTAGTTTTATTAATAATTACATTATTTAGGAACTGTATATTTCAATAATAAATATATCTAATAAACCATATAAGTACCAACATTATTGTTTTAGATTACACGGAAACACTGACTACCGGGTGGCTGAATCATTATTGTTTTAGATTACACGGAAACACTGACTACCGGGTGGCTGAATCATTATTGTTTTAGATTACACGGAAACACTGACTACCGGGTGGCTGAATCATTATTGTTTTAGATTACACGGAAACACTGACTACCGGGTGGCTGAATCATTATTGTTTTAGATTACACGGAGAAAACCACTCACCTCTCACAATTCACTGACAAAAGTTATCATACAACGTTTTATCGAGTACACCTTGGTATGATCGAGAATCCAACTCACAAGTTTAGCGGTGAAAGGCACTGATTTCGTAGCTAGAGGTAAATCCAACTACCATAAGATCACTAACCACAACTTATCCTTTATTCAAGTACATTACTACATTAGGAAATAAAACGGACCCTTATTTGCTGTCGTGCGAAAAACAAGATACAACAGATATATAATAACCAGAGGGCCCGGGTTGTTCAATGAGTTAGGTCGTTGGATCTAACAGCTCATGCAAGCCTATCACCAATACGGCATGGGTTCGCGCCCAGCTTTGTAAATTACAAAAAGGGTGCACTCGACTCGCAGCCGCAAGTGATAACGTTTACCAGTTGCTTGCCCAGAGTCGGTGGTTCTCTCCGGGTACTCCGGCTTCCTCCACCTCTAAAACTGGTCGCCATGATATAGCTGAAATATTGCTGAAAGTGGCGTAAAACACCAAAAATTCAAATTCAAATAATAATAACCAGTAATAGCATATAATTACCTCAATACCTTTGGCTATTCCCACGGCACCATGACCACGTAAATGATTCCAGCTAAGGTCTAGTGTAGATATCATTTCATTTTCTTCTACAAATACAAAATGTATAATAAATACACAAGTGTGATTTCTTCTGTTCATGTTTATGCTCTACATAATATTTCAATTACTCTCCAAACCCGTACTAACTCAATGTATATTGATTAGATAATAAACGCTAACGAAACCCGAAGGGGCAATAACGAATGGACAATCCAGAGACATTGGGCACACAAGACACAAGGCGAAGACAAACAAAACAAAAAACAAAAAAACACAGAAAGCTTAAAAATGATGTTCAACACAGACACCCCACCAAAAATCGGGGGAAACCGAGATACTCATATAAAAGAATAATAAGTTCAAATATGTGGTAATGTTGTTTCTAATACTAACCAATAACAAATGTAAAGATGGTGATATGAAAGTTCTGATCTTTTACAGAAAAGATGAACAACACGGACCCCACCACAATTTTACACCGAGAGACAATCGTGAAGTAAACTACTCGATGAATTATATGTACTTTTAATGTAAATGCAAAAGATATCAAGTAAAAGAGACCATGTTTTAATTATAAACTTTCTAGTGGTATTCAATCTGGTGACATACTTTGTCTTTGTATGAATTACAACATATCTGTAGATGGGATTTTCCCGCCAAAGAGTACTACTATTTCACAACGCTATCTGACCTCTGACATTTGTCGTTGTTACCGTACATACAAGGGAGATAAATAAGAACTTGAATAGAAACTGCTAAGCCATGATCATGATTTGTCGTAGGTCACAAATCACAACTTTCTGTGAAACAGTTGTCTAACTTGTCCGTACGACTTTGTTTCACGATTTATGACTTTTGTGAAATGATGGTCTGCATTCAGTTCTGAAATTGCATTGTAGACTTATTTTTTTATGTAACCCTTTGTTTGTTAAGAATTATATTGAAAAAATCGATCGTGTAAGAAAAAAAACCATCCCCTACTTGGTACTTTAAGTATGAATATCTTGGGCTTAGTATGTTTCACGATGTATGACCTTTGTGAAATGATGATCTCCATTCAGTTCTGAAATTGCATTGTAACCTCTTTCTTTGATGTAGCTCTTTGTTTGTTACGAATTATATTGAAAATTGAGTAGCAACAAAAATCACATCCCCCACTTCGTACTTTAAGTGTGAATAGCTTAGGCTTAGTATGGAACTAAATGTTGGACATTGTTAATTGGACCATTATACTTTAAAATTAATAGCCTAATTAATTTTATAATAATAGATGTCTAACATGAGATTATGCTTTATTTAAAAACATTAATACCTTTTGAGCTTATGAGTAACACCAATTGTTAATCTTATAATATAATTTAAGTAATAAATATAGGTAATAATTCACACAGTTGTAGTGGAGGTCAATATCTAAAGCTTTTATAATAAGAATATATTTCCCTTTTATGGTATGGATCTTTGACTTTTTACGTAGATGTTTTCTTTCCTCTATTACTGAGACTTTTACCGGACTTGACTGTATATGTGAGCAACACGGTGGGTGTCTTATAAGAAGCAGGAACTGTTTACCCTTTGCGAGCACTTACGTTCACTCCCGATTTTTCGGTCTCGTGTTGCTCATCTTTTTAGTTTTTTGTGTTGTTCTATTATGTGTCTTTACGTTCTGAGTTCTGTGTTGTGATGTCCTTTACGATTTCCACATAAACACGTTAGGTTCGGCTTTACGTCCAGTTGTTTGTAGGAGAGCGCATGTCTTATTTACGTTATTTGTGTTTGTTTACGTGTAGTGTTGTCTAACACATGTTGTGATGTGTTTTTGTTGTTTTTCATCGTCTTGTGTACCCTATGTTGCCACTTTCTCTGGATTGTCCTTTTTTGATTGCCCCTTCGATATTCTCTAGCGTTTATATTAAACCACAATTAATTGATTCGTAATCCATCGTTCTAATTGGGTTGTAAATTTGAAACTGATTTAAAAGAGAAACAAATATTTACCTTTTGAAATGAACCAATGAAGTAGAAATCTATCAAAATGTTGAAAAAAATCGGATTTCGACAAACATGTATTTAGATCCAATTAACCGGTTTCACCCCGCCAACATGTTGTGCCTGTCTCAAGACAGGACCTGGATTTCCAACGTCATATGTTGTGGTTTTTTCTATGTTCAATGATCTGAGGTGAGAGGTGATTGATTGTTCGCTTTGTTGATATAGGTGGAATTATAGACCATCACTGTATAAAACTTTTCATAATTTTGAGTTGAGATTTTAAATTTAAGCGAAAAATATACATGTTAAAATATATTACTTACTCAGTGCATTACCAATTAGCACACCGCTATCTCCTAGTCTATTGTGTGATAAATTCAAATTACTAATGCTCTCATTATTCTGAAAATAATCATTACAAATAATTATTGAATTTTAAAACCAAATTTCGGAGCACCTGTGTTCACCCCAGTTTTTAGTGGGGTTCGTGTTACTCTATCTGTAGTTTTATGTGTATGTTTTGTAGATCGTTGTTTGTCCTTTTTCTTTTGGCCATTGTGTTGTCTGTCCTTCTTCGATTTACGGATTCTGATTACCCCTTTGGTGTCTTAAAATTGTTTTCTTCTTCAGAGAGTTGAAAAGCATATATGTTATATACCAGTATCTATTTCATTTAGAACATATTTGTTTCATAAAATACAAAGCGCATAATTTTAAATAGATATGCAATTTGACTTACAAGTTGTTTCGTTGGATGCATTTTCATTTTTGCTTTTTCTATCAGATTTCTATTCTTTTCAAATTACATGTTGTGGTTAGCGTTACCGCATCGAGTGCGGTAGATCGTGTGTTCGAGCCCCGATCGGGTCAACCAATGACTATAAAATTAGTATTTGTTGCTTCTCCGCTAAGCAAGCAGCATTAAGGAGAAAGAGCAAAGACTGGTTGGCTGGGAATCAGGATGATGTGTCCGAGTGGAGCGACATGTCTATCCGCGGACTGTTGTTTCAGTGAGCTAGAACTATAACAAAAATTATCTAAGCGTGTTGGTCTAGTACAAAGCAGACCTCTTCATCATCTCATTGAAAATTCACTTGTTCTCGCCATAACATAGCTGAAAAATTACTGAGTTGGCGTTAAACAACAATCACTCACTCGCTCCATAGCAATAGTAAACGTATTACCTCAATTATTTTGGCAACATATGGGGCATCTTTATCATCCAAATTATTATCTGAAATAGAAATGAATGATACATTTGTAAAAATAAAAGCAAGCTATTTGATTTTCGAAATAATTCAACAAGCACATGTTACTATAAAATTATCATAAGATATACCAAACCTCAGTATGTTTTTCCATTTTCCAATTTTCCTTAACGAATATTGTTTACTTCCACGGGAATAAAACTAAAGGCCTCCCCTCTCTGGCATAGGTGTCCTTAGCCGAATGTGGGTAGCCCGTTTAGGCCGTCTGTATTAATTGTACCCCCAAATTTATTACTTCACACCACGTTTCTGGAATACCTTAAAACCGAAGGATTGGAAAGCCATATCATTTAATAGTCTTTGAGACCAAACTAATTTATTGTCCTAGTTTTATGCAGTAAATAAAGATTTTGTTTATCACTATACTTACTACTAATATCTAACTTCCGTAACGTATTACTTGTGCATAGAAATTCTGAAAACTTTTTTATTGATGGGCCACTCAATCCACAATTCTTCATAGCCTAGAAAGTGAGAAAAAATTCAACTAATAGAAACATGATAATGTTCAATATATAGTAGAATATTGAAACTCAATCTTAATAATGTTTGATATCATTGATTATCTTAAAACCTGTATTCTGAGAGTTTGGTTGTACTCAATCAAAAGTTGACCATGTCAGGTTGGCGTTTGATAACGTGGGGACAGCATCGCGTATTTTATTTCGTTTTATTTATTTATTTATTTGTGATTACATTTTTCAGATATTATCAGTTTCGAGATAAATTCATGCGATTTGTTTGTTATTTAATATATTCCATCACAAATGCATATTCCACAGGCAATGGATAGAATTTACTAATATCCGCCAAGCCATGTTAAAACTCAAAACACAATCTGGCTTCCATGAATTATTTCGATATGTCTAAGAGTACAAATACGTTAGTATACTTTGATTGGAAGACGGTAATTTATATTTACGTTTGCGGAAAATGTCACACACAATTTATGCTGCCAAATTCGAGCAAAGGATAATTCATCAACATGTACATTTACGACGGGAAAGTCAGTCACATGCACCGGCGCCTGTGCTAATAAGATTATACCCAATTGTTAAATCGCTTGTTTGTTTACAAAGTGAAAGAAGGACGTTATGTTAGAATTGATGACTTACCAAAGATGATATGGATTTGTTAACTGTTAGAATTTCTGCAATGTAGTTGATATCCTTCACACCAAGCTTGTTCCCAGAGATATCTATCTCGAATATATCCACATCATTCTGTTAGATGAGAGAAAAGACAATACATTGACAAAAAAACCCAATAAATTTCAAATTTATTATAAAAAAAAAAAATAAAAGTATCTACTCATTATTGGAAGAACATTGTATGTGATATCGTGGTCTTTTTTGTCGTCAGTGAGTTAAGATGAGAGGTGATGGTTCGTTTTGTTGATATTGGTGGAATTGTTGACCATCACTATTTAAAGTTTGTATTGGTTTGGTGATATTGGTGGAATTGTTGATCATCACTATTTAAACTAATTTGTTTGTGATATTGGTGGAATTGTAGTTTGCTATGCTTTGTAAGAATATAACAAATTGTTATGAATTATTTTTATTGGCAGTAATTTAAGCACATGTAAAATGTTTATATTTCCTCAAGAATGAAAATTAAAAATGTTGAAAGTATACAAACAAGAAGACTGCAAAATATATTGAATTTGAATTTGAATTTTGGTGTTTAACGCCACTTTCAGCAATATTTCAGCTATATCATGGCGACCAGTTTTAGTGGTGGAAGAAGCCGGAGTACCCGGAGAGAATCACCGACCATGGGTAAGCAACTGGTAAGCTTTATCACTTGCGGCTGCGAGTCGAGTGCACCCTTTTTTGTAATTTACAAAGCCGGGCACGAACCCACGCCGTATTGGTGATAGTTTTATATGAGTTGTTAGGTAATCCAACTACCTAACTCATTGAGCCACCCGGGCCCTCAAAATATATTGAAATGTTAGTAATAGTAATATATAATAAATGTTATACACAAGAAAAGTTTGAAGACAAAGAGGGAAATCAGAAGCCTTAAATAGAAGAAGGGACGAAGATATAATGGCCAAAACAAAAAGGCCAAAATGTCAATAATTGATCTTGAAATCACTACACAGAAAACTACAGATTGAGCCACACAAACTCCACAAAAACCGGGGATGAACTCAGGTGCTAGTTCTAGTGTCATTACAATGGAATCTACTTACAATCTAGAAAAGAAGGCTAAATATTACATACATTGAGAACGAAAGGAAACAGAAAAGATAACAAATATGAAACAGGTCCCCATTTCTCAGAATTACATTTTTTCACTGAGTAAACCAGTTTACAGTTGAAGTTAAGCTCAGCCTTGACATCCTAATTTTCTTACTTATGTTCTTTCGAAAAATTTAGGCCAAAAAATTTAATTAAGTTTTCAAATATCACAAATGGTTCATTGCTTTTAAAAAATACCGAAATCTTCTTTTTTTTTTTAATTCGACGCCTGAAACAATTGATACATGAATGGCGTTGTAACAGTAAAGTAGGCATATACTTAGTACAGATAAGTTATTAACTGTGGTAATAAACATGCAAAGTTTTTAAAAGTTTGAGGGAAATTTAATCTGTTCAAGGGCCAACTTTTACATTTTAAAATCATTTAATATTTCTTTTGATGTATACGTTAATTATAATAATACTACAATCACCATTATAATGTTACTATTAAATATAGATTAGTTATTATATTATTACGAATGGGCTAAATTTTAAATCCTTGGATTAATTTCATTATAAGTGTTACGAATATGGTCAAATGGACTAAAATTTTTAAAGTGCTTCTTTACCACAACACATTAATCAAACTTTAAAATAGGGGTATATTGTTTGTACAAATATTTGTATATTAGTAGACATTTAATAATAAAATGCCTATTTTTATTTTATTACATGAAAAACAAAGTATTGCTTTGAATTTGAAATTACCAATTTAAAAGAATCAAACAATTGACTATTTTATCTTTAATAATTGATGCTACATTATAAAATTTATGACGTCATAGAGATATGTCGACCTGTTCAATTAACATACTTATATATTTATGTTGTTTGATGCCACATATCTGCGAAAATATTTTCCTTCCAAGTCTGATCATATATTCCGACCTATTAGGACACAAATATATTCTTAGACAAGAAAAATATTTTCACATATTCCCTGATGACGTCAACATTTTCGTTATATTAATCATTGGACATTAATAAGTTATAAAAATGAAAAACAAAAAATACCACACTGTCGGAACAGTTAAAAAATAAATACGAAAATTTGTTGACGAAACAAAATCGATATCCCTAACACACAAATTCATGACCGATCACTTCCCTTGGTACAGGCACTTCAATAAAAAGTGGCGTGGTTAAGTTAGATGTATGGTTCCAAACCTCCCCTCTTAGTGAAATGATGACAGATGAGATAAGCAAGTGTGGATTTTAAAATTGATGTCTTCAGAGAAAAAAGGATAAGTTGAAGATTTGGATTATGATTTGTTTGTTTATCGGAAAATGTATTTAGTAAATAAGGTAGTAGATATATTCATCGCCGCCACCACAACTACCTGTATAAAAAATTAATACCTCATCAGTCAATTGATCCAGATACTGAAATGTAAAATCATATCTTCTATATAATGAAAAACAAAAAATACCACACTGTCGGTAAAGTTCTAAAATCTAATAGAAAAACAAAAAATACCACACTGTCGGTAAAGTTCTAAAATCTAATAGAAAAACAAAAAATACCACACTGTCGGTAAAGTTCTAAAATCTAATAGAAAAACAAAAAATACCACACTGTCGGTACAGTTCTAAAATCTAATAGAAAAACAACAAATACCACACTGTCGGTAAAGTTCTAAAATCTAATAGAAAAACAAAAAATACCACACTGTCGGTAAAGTTCTAAAATCTAATAGAAAAACAAAAAATACCACACTGTCGGTAAAGTTCTAAAATCTAATAGAAAAACAAAAAATACCACACTGCCGGTAAAGTTCTAAAATCTAATAGAAAAACAAAAAATACCACACTGTCGGTAAAGTTCTAAAATCTAATAGAAAAACAAAAAATACCACACTGTCGTACAGTTCTAAAATCTAATAGAAAAACAACAAATACCACACTGTCGGTAAAGTTCTAAAATCTAATAGAAAAACAAAAAATACCACACTGTCGGTAAAGTTCTAAAATCTAATAGAAAAACAAAAAATACCACACTGTCGGTAAAGTTCTAAAATCTAATAGAAAAACAAAAAATACCACACTGTCGGTAAAGTTCTAAAATCTAATAGAAAAACAAAAAATACCACACTGTCGGTAAAGTTCTAAAATCTAATAGAAAAACAAAAAATACCACACTGTCGGTAAAGTTCTAAAATCTAATAGAAAAACAAAAAATACCACACTGTCGGTAAAGTTCTAAAATCTAATAGAAAAACAAAAAATACCACACTGTCGGTAAAGTTCTAAAATCTAATAGAAAAACAAAAAATACCACACTGTCGGAACAGTTCTAAAATCTAATAGAAAAACAAAAAATATCACACTGCCGGTAAAGTTCTAAAATCTAATAGAAAAACAAAAAATACCACACTGTCGGAACAGTTCCAAAATCTAATAGAAAAACAACAAATACCACACTGTCGGTAAAGTTCTAAAATCTAATAGAAAAACAAAAATACCACATTGTCGGTAAAGTTCTAAAATCTAATAGAAAAACAAAAAATACCACACTGTCGGTAAAGTTCTAAAATCTAATAGAAAAACAAAAAATACCACACTGTCGGTAAAGTTCTAAAATCTAATAGAAAAACAAAAAATACCACACTGTCGGAACAGTTCTAAAATCTAATAGAAAAACAAAAAATACCACACTGTCGGTAAAGTTCTAAAATCTAGTAGAAAAACAAAAAATACCACACTGTCGGAACAGTTCTAAAATCTAATAGAAAAACAAAAAATACCACACTGTCGGTAAAGTTCTAAAATCTAATAGAAAAACAAAAAATACCACACTGTCGGTAAAGTTCTAAAATCTAATAGAAAAACAAAAAATACCACACTGTCGGTAAAGTTCTAAAATCTAATAGAAAAACAAAAAATACCACACTGTCGGTAAAGTTCTAAACACTGTCGGTAAAGTTCTAAAATCTAATAGAAAAACAAAAAATACCACACTGTCGGTAAAGTTCTAAAATCTAATAGAAAAACAAAAAATACCACACTGTCGGAACAGTTCTAAAATCTAAAAAAAAAAAAAAATATCACACTGCCGGTAAAGTTCTAAAATCTAATAGAAAAACAAAAAATACCACACTGTCGGAACAGTTCTAAAATCTAATAGAAAAACAACAATTACCACACTGTCGGTAAAGTTCTAAAATCTAATAGAAAAACAAAAATACCACATTGTCGGTAAAGTTCTAAAATCTAATAGAAAAACAAAAAATACCACACTGTCGGTAAAGTTCTAAAATCTAATAGAAAAACAAAAAATACCACACTGTCGGTAAAGTTCTAAAATCTAGTAGAAAAACAAAAAATACCACACTGTCGGAACAGTTCTAAAATCTAATAGAAAAACAAAAAATACCACACTGTCGGTAAAGTTCTAAAATCTAATAGAAAAACAAAAAATACCACACTGTCGGTAAAGTTCTAAAATCTAATAGAAAAACAAAAAATACCACACTGTCGGTAAAGTTCTAAAATCTAATAGAAAAACAAAAAATACCACACTGTCGGTAAAGTTCTAAAATCTAATAGAAAAACAAAAAATACCACACTGTCGGTAAAGTTCTAAAATCCAATTCGAAATCGATGAAAGATAAAAATCGATAACCCTAGCATACAATAACACGACTGCTAACTTTCCTGGACTGGGTTGCACAAACCTCAATTAAATTTAAGTCTCAATTAAACATTAAGTGTAAATTAATTTCATGTACATTCCAGGTAAATTTAAGTGTCAATTAAGTTTTAATTGACACTTAAATTTAATTGAGATTTGTGCAATCCAGTCCTGGTTTGGTACAGGCACCTTAATAAAAAGTGGGGGTTTAATCTAGCCTATATTTTAATCTACAAGTGATGTTTTATGATTATATTGGTAATATACCCTCTGTTTGATTGATATATGATTACACCTTCACTTAGCAGGACTGTTAGATGGAATTAAAATGCTTTCTCATTAAAATTGTACTTTGTTCACAAGTCAGTGTTCTGTAAATTGAGGGGGTTAGAGATTATGGTGTATGGTGTTTAACGCTACTTTCAACAATATTTCAGCTATATGATCATGGTGGTAAGTTTTTTTGGTGGAAGAAACCAGAGTACCCGGAGAAACCAACACCGACCTGCCGCAAGTCTGTGACAAACATGAACGTGATTCAAACTGACAACTTTAGTGGAGATATGCACTGATTACACAGGTAGCTGTAAATCCAACTATCATATGATCACGACCACGACGCCCTCTCTGTAAATTGAAAAGTTCAAAACATACTTAATATTAATATTACACAATGCACATTTTATTGATGGCGGATTGGATTACTTTTTACTTTCTAACAAAACTAGTTTAGAAATTTCAAATTCTTTGAAGAAATAATATTTATTTTCTTACTATCATGACAACGAAGACTGGTTTAAGTTCTCTAGATGATAGGTTTAAGTCGCTGATGTTAAACACGCCTTTACCAAACTGGTCCAGAACTTTTCTAACAGCTATGACTCCTTGTTGTCGACATTGATTCCTGTACATATTTTTATGTTGTTCTGCAGCACTACTATATCTGGCTGGGACAACATCTTAAATTTAAAAAAAATACCATATGATTGATAACTGTTTCCGGTTGAGGCAATAATTGAATTGGAAAATACTTTATAATAATGGAATGTATTTGGCAGGCCAATATCTTTTAAAAACATATATGTGATAATCTGTTTGAGTAAATTAAAGAATAATCATGTAAATATCTACATATCTATATGGGTAATATCATAATTAATAAAATCTTCAGTTGATAATACACTGATGCTACTTAGTCCAAAATCTTACTTTAAAGATATCATGTGATCATCTACTGAATCTTGCTTGGGCGATGTTGCAAATAAAACATAGATATATAATGTGAAGGTTTATAGTGTCTTGTCGGAGCAATATCTTCATCAATTTTTCCATCTGATTACTCATTATATCTAATAGGATTAATGTATCTTGTTTAAGTTGTGAAGTATTGCATGAGAAAGTCACGTGGTTGCTGTTGTTGTTGTTGCTGTTGTTGTTGTATATGATGTGCATTGTATATATATATA
Source organism: Bathymodiolus brooksi (assembly GCA_963680875.1). Lineage (NCBI taxonomy): Eukaryota > Metazoa > Mollusca > Bivalvia > Mytilida > Modiolidae > Bathymodiolus > Bathymodiolus brooksi. The sequence continues at coordinate 82,558,853 of OY804582.1, read as the reverse complement.
CAAATTACAATAAACAAAAAGGATTCAGAAATCAGCTCAGCTGCTTTTCTAAATCTATCTCCTTAAATACTTAAATACAAATATAAAATACTGATTTTGCAATGCTCTCATTTTTTACAATATGAGGCGAAAGGTGAAATTTGATATACTATGGAGTAACACAGGATGGTCGTGATCGTGATCGTATGTTAGTTGGATTTATAACTACCTATACAATCAGTGCCTATCACTACTAAAGTTGTGAGTTCGAATCCCGCTCAGTCGAGGTGTACTCGAGACAACATTATGTGATAAAGTTGGTCTGTGACTTGCGGCAGGTCGGTTGTTTTCTCCGTGACCCCCACGATATAACTGAAACTGAAATATTGTTGAAAGTGGCGTTAAACACTATAACCCCCCCTAACTCTACTTTGGAGTAAGAAAAAATATGAGATAATTATGATGAAAATCTCCTCGATTTATCACAAGGAAAATATGTATAATCTGGTCTTCGGTTAATTCACTGGAGTCGTAAAGAAGTAAGTTGTAATCAATATTTGCATCTTGGGGAATATTAATATATAAGAGTAGATCATGTCTGTCGCATGTATCGGACAGTGTAGAGTGTTTTCAGTGTGTATTACTTGAATGATATCCCAAATAAGGAACATAATCAGTACTTGATTGTACTAAATATCTAAGATATCATTTGGTTGTAGTGTTTTGACTATAGTAAATGTCTTAATGAAAGCCTATGTCTATTTCTGTTAAGACGATTGCTTGGTTTAATGTCTTAATGAAAGCCTATGTCTATTTATGTTAAGACTATTGCTTGGTTTATCGTTCTGTAGTTACATATAAATTAATGACCAGTTAATGAATAACAACTGAAAACAAGCTATCCCATTCCCTAAGCACTACTAAATTCTCAAAACTCTTGTTTTTTCTTGTTTTTTCCTTAAATATTTTGTTGAATCCTTTCTATCTTTATATGCGTATACAATATTCATATGTTAAGGTTTCATTTAAAACAAATTAGAAATAAAAATCTTTTTTTTTCTTTTTTTTTTTTGGAGTTCGTGTTGTTCAATCTTTAGGTTTTATGTGTATATCATTATTTGTTCTTTTTCTTTTGGCCGTTGCATTTTCTGTCAATTTATGGTTTCTGGCGATCCCTTTGGAATCATCAAACTTTTCTTTCATTAATCTTATAGTATCAACAAGAAAGTGTGATGGACAGAGTGCATGATGGACAGACAGAATGCATGACGGACAAATAGAGTCCCTGCCGCCCCACTGAACAAGAATACACTACCCTGGGTAGATGGCGATGGCCTTTTAAATTATATGGTTCAATAGTGTAATTAACAGACTTTTCCGGAAAAAAATTCAAATCAACATATAACTGATTAGTGAACTACTAATCGCTTAGCATAATAGTTTTTATAACTGATTTAAGATTTGTGATTTTGGTTCAAGGTTTAGATTTTAAATCCTTGATTCCAGCTGATAATATAACAACGTTGTGATTTTATTTTGGCTTAAATCTCTCTTTAAGTAAATCTTAATATGTTGTAATTGTATTTGATGAAACAAACTCGATTCTATATTCCTTAAAGTTATCTTTGTTTATTTTTCGTGTTGTGTGTGGTTGAGAAAACAAATACATGCAAATAAAACTTGACATCATGCAGAACGAGTTACTAATTCACCAAAGTTTCTGTTTGTACTTTCGTGTCGGTTTTACTGGGTTTCGTGTTGCTCAAATATTAGTTTTCTGTGCAGTGCTTTGTAGATCATTGTTTCTCATGTTGTCCTGTTTTATACGTTTGTGTTGTCTGTCCTTCGGCTTACGACTTCTGATTACCTCCTTTTGGTATCTTCAAACTTTTTTTAAAAGCATGTTTTGTCTTTTATGGTTTACGGCAACCCGAATAATCCAGTCGTTATATTCCACTCACTATCGATCGCTTCATCGACTGTAGCGACAGCGGATAGAGGGCGCTGAATTATTCGAGTTAGGTTTACGGTTGATTTTATCACAATAATTTTATCTTGGAGCTCTCGTTATACTAAATTTGAAAAAAATGACTAATTAAAAAATATATAACTTTAAGAAGAAAAAAACAATAACAAGGCTCAAATTATACAGTTTCGGAATATACTTGAAACCTGGAACACTGATCATGTCAGTTGTCAATTATATTGTCATCCAAATGATATATATAGTATACCACTGTATCAAACATAGGTGGATCCAGGTAGTTGGAAATGTTCCCCTTATTTGTGAAATTAATACAATTTACTGGATTTTAAGGGCAAATGTTGGTCTGGTCCTTTGTCTAATTAAAAAAGTCAAAAAGTGTAGCAGAATCCCTCTTTTCAGAAAGTATGGATCTGCTTCTGTCAAATATATTAAATTGAGAAAATTAAAACCATTATAATGATCATTTACATTATATTGTATCTTTCTGGTGCATTATTTTAGATAAAAATATCATACGATCATCAAATGTTTCTTGTACAGGCAATACCTTAACAAAATAACCATTGCATTACCTATTGTATCTTGTTGAACCAGTGTCTCTTGCTTGTGTTTTGTGAATAAAATGGACAATCCAGAGAAACTGACAACATAGAGTACACAAGACGAAGACAAACAAAACCAAAAAAAAAACCAACACAATATGTGTTGGACACCCCTATGCACAAACAAACACAAATAACGTAAATAAGACATGAACCCTCATACAACCAACTGGAGGTAAAGACGAACCGAACATCGTTTTTATTCCGAAATCGGGAATTGAGGAAGTTGCCTCAAAACTTGAGATGGGTACCCAAAGCAAACCATGATCAGTGGTGCTAAATTTATGACCAGAAACACATAGACCACACAATCCTGAACATTGACTTAATATCACATTTGGATGGGAAAAGGGGATTCTGAAAATACATTTCCTTATCTAAAAATACGATGGCGATTCAATGTTATTCTTGTACAAGAATATAGTTTATCAAGTCTTGATCAAAAATGTTATTTATAAAATAGTTTTCTGGCGTCACTTACCAACTAGAATTGCATTCTAGCTTAATAAACATTAGAGAATACCGAAGGGGCAATAAAAACAGGACAATCCAGAGAAACTGGCAATAAAGGATACACAAGACGAAGAAAAACAAAACAAAAACACAGCACAATATGTGTGGATACCACTATGCGTAAACAAACACAAATAGCATGGGAAAGATGAGCAAAACGGACCTCACCAAAAAACCGGGATGAATTCAAAAAATATTCTTACCATTCTTGATTTCCATCGATTTTTGCATTCATTGATTTCTAGTTTACTTTTGGAAGTGATCCTCTACACATTTTAATCATATTTTAATACGTCCCATTGTATATTTCATGCTTCCTAGTCTCAAGACTCAATAAAACCAAAATATTCCAAGAAAATTTATTTTTTCTTTGTAATTGACAGAAAACGTTAATGTTCCTTTCCTCATTCATGGTTTATCCATAGTTAGATAACGATAAACTTCAATATAAATAGCTTCCGCGTTTACCCTGAAAATACGTTATACATGTATCCGTTTACCATAATGTTAATCGCTAAACGTAATAGTTTGGGATACGTGTGATGGCTTATGTCACTAATTCTGTATTAAGCTACGGTTGAAGGGATAGAATTACATGATCTTAAAGGCTTGATTCAAGCCTGGTCATTAAATAGTGTCGTGATTTCATAATGATTTAAATCTTCTTAAGTAACTTTTAATATTTCAAAATTGCATTTCGTGAGGAAGTTAGTTGGTAGTTTTCTTTGACACAATTTAAATTTAGAAAATTACCCTCAAAACCACCTATAGTCTCTAAACAAAAGTTGTAAAAAAAAAGATGCAAATGGGATAACAAAGAAAGCAAAGGCACAATTTATGCAATTTCTGAACATACTAAATACATGGTGCACTGGCCATGTCGGGGTGACAATTAATTAGTTATCCACTCTTTCAAGGTCTTATAAGGTCAAGTCGAATAATCTAGTCTCTCTCTCTCTCTCTCTCTCTCTCTCTCTCTCTCTCTCTTTGATCATCAGTATCCGGATGAGAGGAGGCTGGACACTGATAAATGGTGCTGATAAATTGGTTGATTTATATAGACGGATTGATATTTTAAATTGAAGACTGTTGTGAGATTATCGACTGTTTTTGACTGGGTGATATTGTAATGTCGCCATTTCACTGTAAGAAAATAAATAATAATAGATCGAAGTCTACGAAATATCGCCCATGTTATATTATGAATATCAGTGACAGTGAGATCATCCATGTTATTATGGACATCAGTGACATCGTCCATGTTATTATGGACATAAATGACAGTGACATCGTCCATGTTATTATGGACATCAGTGACAGTGACATCGTCCATGTTATTATGGACATAAATGACAGTGAAATCGTCCATGTTATTATGGACATCAGTGACAGTGACATCGTCCATGTTATTATGGACATCAGTGACATCGTCCATGTTATTATGGACATAAATGACAGTGACATCGTCCATGTTATTATGGACATCAGTGACAGTGACATCGTCCATGTTATTATGGACATCAGTGACAGTGACATTGTCCATGTTATTATGGACATCAGTGATAGTGACATCAGTGACAGTGACATCGCCTATTTTGATCCTTTGACTTTCTTGCGCCCAAAGAATTTTATATTATTTGGCTTTACAATCTTTCGGTTATGACCGTACTTGATGAAGGTTATTCCAAAACACGCGTCATGTGCAGTAAAATATATTTCTACGTTTTTATTTGTGTCACTTATCCTTTATTATTTATCAATTGTAATAGGGTTAGGGTTATGGTGTTTAACGCCACTATCAATAATATTTCAGTTATTATTGGTGGAGGAAACCGGAGTACCCGGAGAAAACCACCGACCTGCCGCAAGTCACTGACAAACTTTACCACATAATGCTGTATCGAGTCCAACTTCAGTGTGACTAATGTGACTATATTTAATATAAAACTTCTGCAAGTTAATCTGACTAAGCAAATAAGCTACTAGAGTGTCGTATACCTTCATCACTGTCATACATGAAGTCTGCATCTAGGTTAAATTCCTCAGGTGTCTCCCGTAAACTTGATCTATTTCTTTTTTGCATTCGTCTGGATGGTGGCTTAAAGGAAGCTCTAGAAAGATTCCGGGAAGCTGCTCTCGAGATACCATCTTGTCTTGTTTCTACGTCTCTCTCCTGTATGTTAGGAAGATATTGGTTTTGTCTGGAGAAGGTTACAGAAGGTGGTGGTTCAAATTGCATCGCCATGTCGTCGGCTTCCACTAGATCAGATGGAACTAAGATTAAATTGAAAGGAGTGTGAATCAATTATTGGGAACATACATTGTAACTAGAGTAACACGACGTGTGCCACTAGTGGAGCAGGAACTGCTTACCTTAGTTCACCCCCTGTTTTTAGTGGGTCTCTTGTTGCTCGATCTTTATTTTTGTGTGTAGTGCTTTGTAAATAGTTGTTTGTCCTTCTTGTACTTTTTCTTTTGGTCATTGTGTTGTCTGTTCTTCTATTTACGGATTCCGATTACCCCTTTGGTATCTTCAAATTATTCTTCTAGTCTTTGGTTTTCCCAACCGAGATTCGAACCTACGATCTACCGCGCTCGAAGCGAGCACGCTAACCATTACACAATCGATGCGGTTGTAAATCCAATCAATACTTGGGAAGTGTGTTTTTAATAAACATACGTGTAACTAGTTTATTTAAAAATCTTAGAATCATGGACGTCACAAATATTGGCGTCAAAATACCTCAATTTATTTCCCAATAATGAAAATAAAAAACAATATTGTTGATCGATTGAGATAACACAAGTAAACAAACCAATACAATTCTAAATATTTATCAATTAACTTAACTGCTATCAGGTCATAATCTCTATGTTAGCACGCATATACTTATGTACACGACATTATTTTGTCAAGTGACTTTGGTAATTGATATGATTTTACTAGGGGTGAATTTGGAATGTGATCGCTGGGCGTGCAGGTACCCTGACAAAGCATATGTTATGCAGCATTTAGATTATCAGAATATTAGTAATAGTTGTAATTCTTTCAAGAAAAAACCACAACAATACTTGAGATTCCGGTGGGCTTCGCCCTTTGGTCGTCCTGCAAGAGGTCTACCCTGAACATGCAGGGAACCTATATTTTTGACTGTATATTTGCACTCGTTAACGCACAATAAAGCTTCATCTCATAACATAACATTTTCCGTTGAAGGAGAACCGCATCGGTGGCGTAATGGTTAGCGTGCTCGCCTCGATTGCTGTAAACCCCGGTCGGGTCAAACCAAAGACTATAAAATTTGTATTTGTTGCTTCTCTGCTAAGCACGCAGCAGTAAGGAGAAAGAGCAAAGACTGATTGACGCGGAATCAGAATAATGTTTCTGAGTGGAGCGACATGTCTACCTGCGGACTGTTGTTTCAGTGAGCTAGCACTATTAAAATCCAACTCAGCGTGTTGGTCTAGAACAAAGCGGACCTCATCATCATCTCATTGAAAATTAAGTTGTTCTCGCCATGATATAGCTGAAAATTACTGAATTGGCGTCAAACAACAATCTTACTTACTTACTTACTTACCGTTGTAGGAGAAAATTACGAAACAAGTATGATCTATCACGTAATAGTGTATACATTTAATATCTACGTTTTTATTATCTAACCATCGTGTGAGATAAAATTATTTTAACAACAATAAGCCATTTATTGTAAATAAAGGACAATAAAGTTCTTGTTTCGTGAAACTCAAGCTGTATCACGCCTCTAAATTAATTAAATACTAGTGTACAATTTCGAAAGGTACTATGTATGTACATGTAGGCTATACAATGTGGTATTAAACTTAAATGAAAGTGTCAGTGCCAATAAGGTTAATTTCATTTTGAAAATTAGGCCAAGAAGTAAAACAAAGGTTTGAAGGTACCAAAAGGGTAATCAGAAGCCGTAATTCGAAGAAGGACAGACAATAAAATAACCAAAAGAAGAAAAACAAAAGGACAAATATAACCGTGATCATTCGTGATACAGATATACCGTTGTACAAAGTATTGTCTATTAAAACAAATTTCAATATTTAAGATTATGATCAATATGCTGGTTTCTGTTTCTTTCTTTCTCTTTTTTTTTTTTTTTTTTTTTTATGAAAAAACATATAATGTAAACATTTTTCACTATTTTTAAAACAATAATTTGATGAGACGCAACATTATTTTTTACAAGATTATTATATGATGGTGTTGTAGCACACATCTAAACCCCACATTTTTTTTTAATTTAAACATATTTTATTGTATAAAAAAGTGTCAAAGTTTAAACAAATTTTATTTGCCAATTAAATAGACAAAATGAATTAGACATACGCTAGATTAAACAAACTTACGAAGTTCTCTCCAAATAACAATTTGTTGCATTGAAGAAGTACATAAAATGTATGTAATTACTATATATAGTACTAATAACGAATCGATGATGGAAAAGTGTCAAAATGATCAGAAACAAGTTTTTCAACTTAGCATTTTCTTCCCCATATAGTTACAATTTGATTTGTAATATTGTTATATAATTTCGCCAAAGGTTAAAAAATAACGTATTTGTTACTACATAATTTTTTTCAAAATTCTTTGTGGCAAAATAAATGCATAATTTTTCGTCATGGGATTGTGTAGTAATGAATTAACAAATTCATAAACTATAAAATTTTCATTAAAAGATAATAATTTTCAAATAAATCATTCAAATGTACGTATGTTATTCACAAGTTCAAATAAAACTTGAGACTGAAATAACAGTATTAATTGGTGTGAAAAAATAACATGTATTGTATTGTAACTTTTCAGTCTAAAAGCGGAATATAAATTGTTCCATTTGAACTTTTAGTATTTTTAGGAGTATTTTATTTATCTTTTGACCTATATTTAATTTACAAAATTGCTTTCAAGTTAATAGATTATTTTGAAGTAATATGTATGATTTTTATTTCCTTTTAATGCGTCAATACGGATATGTTACCCTACTAACAATTACGACTGGTATTTATTTGTTTAAGCTTGTTTCCTTTCATTTGTATACCGGATTTTAGTTGAAAATCGCTAACAAAATATTTGAAACTAAATTGAAAACAATAATTATCTTATAAAATCTTACCTCCTAAAACATTTGATGTTACGTCCGCGTTAGGCAATTGATATAATGTGATTTTTATTTTTGGATTGTTTCACGCTTTTGGGATTTAAATTAATTCTGGTCTTAATATAAAATAATAGGCTTATTGTTGCCTGTTGAGAAAGTGATTACCTATAGTTGTATGATGACACCAATCTAACATTACATGTCCGCTAAATTACCTATAGTTGTATGATGACACCAATCTAACATTACATGTCCGCTAAATTACCTATAGTTGTATGATGACACCAATCTAACATTACATTTCCGCTAAATTACCTATAGTTGTATGATGACACCAATCTAACATTACATGTCCGCTAAATTACCTATAGTTGTATGATGACACCAATCTAACATTACATGTCCGCTAAATTACCTATAGTTGTATGATGACACCAATCTAACATTACATGTCCGCTAAATTACCTATAGTTGTATGATGACACCAATCTAACATTACATGTCCGCTAAATTACCTATAGTTGTATGATGACACCAATCTAACATTACATGTCCGCTAAATTACCTATAGTTGTATGATGACACCAATCTAACATTACATGTCCGCTAAATTACCTATAGTTGTATGATGACACCAATCTAACATTACTTGTCCGCTAAATTACCTATAGTTGTATGATGACACCAATCTAACATTACATGTCCGTTAAATTACCTATAGTTGTATGATGACACCAATCTAACATTACATGTCCGCTAAATTACCTATAGTTGTATGATGACACCAATCTAACATTACATGTCCGCTAAATTACCTATAGTTGTATGATGACACCAATCTAACATTACATGTCCGCTAAATTACCTATAGTTGTATGATGACACCAATCTAACATTACATGTCCGCTAAATTACCTATAGTTGTATGATGACACCAATCTAACATTACATGTCCGCTAAATTACCTATAGTTGTATGATGACACCAATCTAACATTACATGTCCGCTAAATTACCTATAGTTGTATGATGACACCAATCTAACATTACATGTCCGCTAAATTACCTAATTATTCCTTCTGTTTATGGTTATGGTGCTTAACGCGACTTTCAACAATATTTCAGTTATATCGTGGCAGTCATGCAGTTTTATAGGTGGATGAAACTGGAGTACCAGAGAAAACCACAACCTGCCGCAAGTCACTGACACATTTTATCACATAATTGTATTGAGTGCACCTCGCCATGAACGGGGATCGAACTCGCAACTTTAGTGGTGATAGGCACTGATTGCACAGGTAGTTGTTAATCCAACTACCATACGATCACGACCATGACGGCCTCTCATATGGAGAGCCATGTCACTGACAAGCTTTATCAACCATACGATCACGACCATGACAGCCTCTCATATGGAGAGCCATGTCACTGACAAGCTTTATCAACCATACGATCACGACAACGACGGCCTCTCATATGGAGAGCCATGTCACTGACAAGCTTTATCAACCATACGATCACGACCACGACAGCCTCTCATATGGAGAGCCATGTCACTGACAAGCTTTATCAACCATACGATCACGACCATGACAGCCTCTCATATGGAGAGCCATGTCACTGACAAGCTTTATCAACCAAACGATCACGACCACGACAGCCTCTCATATGGAGAGCCATGTCACTGACAAGCTTTATCAACCATACGATCACGACCATGACGGCCTCTCATATGGAGAGCCATGTCACTGACATGCTTTATCAACCATACGATCACGACCACGACAGCCTCTCATATGGAGAGCCATGTCACTGACAAGCTTTATCAACCATACGATCACGACCACGACAGCCTCTCATATGGAGAGCCATGTCACTGACAAGCTTTATCAACCATACGATCACGACCATGACAGCCTCTCATATGGAGAGCCATGTCACTGACAAGCTTTATCAACCATACGATCACGACCACGACAGCCTCTCATATGGAGAGCCATGTCACTGACAAGCTTTATCAACCATACGATCACGACCACGACGGCCTCTCATATGGAGAGCCATGTCACTGACAAGCTTTATCAACCATACGATCACGACCATGACGGCCTCTCATATGGAGAGCCATGTCACTGACAAGCTTTATCAACCATACGATCACGACCATGACGGCCTCTCATATGGAGAGCCATGTCACTGACAAGCTTTATCAACCATACGATCACGACCATGACGGCCTCTCATATGGAGAGCCATGTCACTGACAAGCTTTATCAACCATACGATCACGACCACGACAGCCTCTCATATGGAGAGCCATGTCACTGACAAGCTTTATCAACCATACGATCACGACCATGACGGCCCCTCATATGGAGAGCCATGTCACTGACAAGCTTTATCAACCATACGATCACGACCATGACGGCCTCTCATATGGAGAGCCATGTCACTGACAAGCTTTATCAACCATACGATCACGACCATGACAGCCTCTCATATGGAGAGCCATGTCACTGACAAGCTTTATCAACCATACGATCACGACCACGACAGCCTCTCATATGGAGAGCCATGTCACTGACAAGCTTTATCAACCATACGATCACGACCATGACGGCCTCTCATATGGAGAGCCATGTCACTGACAAGCTTTGTCAACCATACGATCACGACCACGACAGCCTCTCATATGGAGAGCCATGTCACTGACAAGCTTTATCAACCATACGATCACGACCATGACGGCCTCTCATATGGAGAGCCATGTCACTGACAAGCTTTATCAACCATACGATCAGGACCACGACAGCCTCTCATATGGAGAGCCATGTCACTGACAAGCTTTATCAACCATACGATCACGACCATGACAGCCTCTCATATGGAGAGCCATGTCACTGACAAGCTTTATCAACCATACGATCACGACCATGACGGCCTCTCATATGGAGAGCCATGTCACTGACAAGCTTTATCAACCATACGATCACGACCATGACAGCCTCTCATATGGAGAGCCATGTCACTGACAAGCTTTATCAACCATACGATCACGACCACGACAGCCTCTCATATGGAGAGCCATGTCACTGACAAGCTTTATCAACCATACGATCACGACCACGACAGCCTCTCATATGGAGAGCCATGTCACTGACAAGCTTTATCAACCATACGATCACGACCATGACAGCCTCTCATATGGAGAGCCATGTCACTGACAAGCTTTATCAACCATACGATCACGACCACGACAGCCTCTCATATGGAGAGCCATGTCACTGACAAGCTTTATCAACCATACGATCACGACCACGACGGCCTCTCATATGGAGAGCCATGTCACTGACAAGCTTTATCAACCATACGATCACGACCATGACGGCCTCTCATATGGAGAGCCATGTCACTGACAAGCTTTATCAACCATACGATCACGACCATGACGGCCTCTCATATGGAGAGCCATGTCACTGACAAGCTTTATCAACCATACGATCACGACCATGACGGCCTCTCATATGGAGAGCCATGTCACTGACAAGCTTTATCAACCATACGATCACGACCACGACAGCCTCTCATATGGAGAGCCATGTCACTGACAAGCTTTATCAACCATACGATCACGACCATGACGGCCCCTCATATGGAGAGCCATGTCACTGACAAGCTTTATCAACCATACGATCACGACCATGACGGCCTCTCATATGGAGAGCCATGTCACTGACAAGCTTTATCAACCATACGATCACGACCATGACAGCCTCTCATATGGAGAGCCATGTCACTGACAAGCTTTATCAACCATACGATCACGACCACGACAGCCTCTCATATGGAGAGCCATGTCACTGACAAGCTTTATCAACCATACGATCACGACCATGACGGCCTCTCATATGGAGAGCCATGTCACTGACAAGCTTTGTCAACCATACGATCACGACCACGACAGCCTCTCATATGGAGAGCCATGTCACTGACAAGCTTTATCAACCATACGATCACGACCATGACGGCCTCTCATATGGAGAGCCATGTCACTGACAAGCTTTATCAACCATACGATCAGGACCACGACAGCCTCTCATATGGAGAGCCATGTCACTGACAAGCTTTATCAACCATACGATCACGACCATGACAGCCTCTCATATGGAGAGCCATGTCACTGACAAGCTTTATCAACCATACGATCACGACCATGACGGCCTCTCATATGGAGAGCCATGTCACTGACAAGCTTTATCAACCATACGATCACGACCATGACAGCCTCTCATATGGAGAGCCATGTCACTGACAAGCTTTATCAACCATACGATCACGACCACGACAGCCTCTCATATGGAGAGCCATGTCACTGACAAGCTTTATCAACCATACGATCACGACCATGACGGCCTCTCATATGGAGAGCCATGTCACTGACAAGCTTTATCAACCATACGATCACGACCACGACGGCCTCTCATATGGAGAGCCATGTCACTGACAAGCTTTATCAACCATACGATCACGACCATGACGGCCTCTCATATGGAGAGCCATGTCACTGACAAGCTTTATCAACCATACGATCACGACCACGACAGCCTCTCATATGGAGAGCCATGTCACTGACAAGCTTTATCAACCATACGATCACGACCATGACAGCCTCTCATATGGAGAGCCATGTCACTGACAAGCTTTATCAACCATACGATCACGACCACGACAGCCTCTCATATGGAGAGCCATGTCACTGACAAGCTTTATCAACCATACGATCACGACCACGACAGCCTCTCATATGGAGAGCCATGTCACTGACAAGCTTTATCAACCATACGATCACGACCATGACAGCCTCTCATATGGAGAGCCATGTCACTGACAAGCTTTATCAACCATACGATCACGACCATGACGGCCTCTCATATGGAGAGCCATGTCACTGACAAGCTTTATCAACCATACGATCACGACCATGACGGCCTCTCATATGGAGAGCCATGTCACTGACAAGCTTTATCAACCATACGATCACGACCATGACGGCCTCTCATATGGAGAGCCATGTCACTGACAAGCTTTATCAACCATACGATCACGACCATGACGGCCTCTCATATGGAGAGCCATGTCACTGACAAGCTTTATCAACCATACGATCACGACCATGACAGCCTCTCATATGGAGAGCCATGTCACTGACAAGCTTTATCAACCATACGATCACGACCATGACGGCCTCTCATATGGAGAGCCATGTCACTGACAAGCTTTATCAACCATACGATCACGACCACGACAGCCTCTCATATGGAGAGCCATGTCACTGACAAGCTTTATCAACCATACGATCACGACCATGACAGCCTCTCATATGGAGAGCCATGTCACTGACAAGCTTTATCAACCATACGATCACGACCACGACAGCCTCTCATATGGAGAGCCATGTCACTGACAAGCTTTATCAACCATACGATCACGACCACGACAGCCTCTCATATGGAGAGCCATGTCACTGACAAGCTTTATCAACCATACGATCACGACCATGACGGCCTCTCATATGGAGAGCCATGTCACTGACAAGCTTTATCAACCATACGATCACGACCATGACAGCCTCTCATATGGAGAGCCATGTCACTGACAAGCTTTATCAACCATACGATCACGACCATGACGGCCTCTCATATGGAGAGCCATGTCACTGACAAGCTTTATCAACCATACGATCACGACCACGACAGCCTCTCATATGGAGAGCCATGTCACTGACAAGCTTTATCAACCATACGATCACGACCATGACGGCCTCTCATATGGAGAGCCATGTCACTGACAAGCTTTATCAACCATACGATCACGACCACGACAGCCTCTCATATGGAGAGCCATGTCACTGACAAGCTTTATCAACCATACGATCACGACCATGACGGCCTCTCATATGGAGAGCCATGTCACTGACAAGCTTTATCAACCATACGATCACGACCATGACAGCCTCTCATATGGAGAGCCATGTCACTGACAGGCTTTATCAACCATACGATCACGACCATGACGGCCTCTCATATGGAGAGCCATGTCACTGACAAGCTTTATCAACCATACGATCACGACCACGACAGCCTCTCATATGGAGAGCCATGTCACTGACAAGCTTTATCAACCATACGATCACGACCACGACAGCCTCTCATATGGAGAGCCATGTCACTGACAAGCTTTATCAACCATACGATCACGACCACGACGGCCTCTCATATGGAGAGCCATGTCACTGACAAGCTTTATCAACCATACGATCACGACCATGACGGCCTCTCATATGGAGAGCCATGTCACTGACAAGCTTTATCAACCATACAATCACGACCACGACAGCCTCTTATATGGAGAGCCATGTCACTGACAAGCTTTATCAACCATACGATCACGACCATGACAGCCTCTCATATGGAGAGCCATGTCACTGACAAGCTTTATCAACCATACGATCACGACCACGACAGCCTCTCATATGGAGAGCCATGTCACTGACAAGCTTTATCAACCATACGATCACGACCACGACAGCCTCTCATATGGAGAGCCATGTCACTGACAAGCTTTATCAACCATACGATCACGACCACGACAGCCTCTCATATGGAGAGCCATGTCACTGACAAGCTTTATCAACCATACGATCACGACCATGACGGCCTCTCATATGGAGAGCCATGTCACTGACAAGCTTTATCAACCATACGATCACGACCATGACGGCCTCTCATATGGAGAGCCATGTCACTGACAAGCTTTATCAACCATACGATCACGACCATGACGGCCTCTCATATGGAGAGCCATGTCACTGACAAGCTTTATCAACCATACGATCACGACCATGACGGCCTCTCATATGGAGAGCCATGTCACTGACAAGCTTTATCAACCATACGATCACGACCATGACAGCCTCTCATATGGAGAGCCATGTCACTGACAAGCTTTATCAACCATACGATCACGACCATGACGGCCTCTCATATGGAGAGCCATGTCACTGACAAGCTTTATCAACCATACGATCACGACCACGACAGCCTCTCATATGGAGAGCCATGTCACTGACAAGCTTTATCAACCATACGATCACGACCATGACAGCCTCTCATATGGAGAGCCATGTCACTGACAAGCTTTATCAACCATACGATCACGACCACGACAGCCTCTCATATGGAGAGCCATGTCACTGACAAGCTTTATCAACCATACGATCACGACCACGACAGCCTCTCATATGGAGAGCCATGTCACTGACAAGCTTTATCAACCATACGATCACGACCATGACGGCCTCTCATATGGAGAGCCATGTCACTGACAAGCTTTATCAACCATACGATCACGACCATGACGGCCTCTCATATGGAGAGCCATGTCACTGACAAGCTTTATCAACCATACGATCACGACCATGACGGCCTCTCATATGGAGAGCCATGTCACTGACAAGCTTTATCAACCATACGATCACGACCACGACAGCCTCTCATATGGAGAGCCATGTCACTGACAAGCTTTATCAACCATACGATCACGACCATGACGGCCTCTCATATGGAGAGCCATGTCACTGACAAGCTTTATCAACCATACGATCACGACCACGACAGCCTCTCATATGGAGAGCCATGTCACTGACAAGCTTTATCAACCATACGATCACGACCATGACGGCCTCTCATATGGAGAGCCATGTCACTGACAAGCTTTATCAACCATACGATCACGACCATGACAGCCTCTCATATGGAGAGCCATGTCACTGACAGGCTTTATCAACCATACGATCACGACCATGACGGCCTCTCATATGGAGAGCCATGTCACTGACAAGCTTTATCAACCATACGATCACGACCACGACAGCCTCTCATATGGAGAGCCATGTCACTGACAAGCTTTATCAACCATACGATCACGACCACGACAGCCTCTCATATGGAGAGCCATGTCACTGACAAGCTTTATCAACCATACGATCACGACCACGACAGCCTCTCATATGGAGAGCCATGTCACTGACAAGCTTTATCAACCATACGATCACGACCACGACAGCCTCTCATATGGAGAGCCATGTCACTGACAAGCTTTATCAACCATACGATCACGACCATGACGGCCTCTCATATGGAGAGCCATGTCACTGACAAGCTTTATCAACCATACGATCACGACCATGACGGCCTCTCATATGGAGAGCCATGTCACTGACAAGCTTTATCAACCATACGATCACGACCACGACAGCCTCTCATATGGAGAGCCATGTCACTGACAAGCTTTATCAACCATACGATCACGACCATGACGGCCTCTCATATGGAGAGCCATGTCACTGACAAGCTTTATCAACCATACGATCACGACCATGACGGCCTCTCATATGGAGAGCCATGTCACTGACAAGCTTTATCAACCATACGATCACGACCATGACGGCCTCTCATATGGAGAGCCATGTCACTGACAAGCTGTATCAACCATACGATCACGACCATGACGGCCTCTCATATGGAGAGCCATGTCACTGACAAGCTTTATCAACCATACGATCACGACCATGACGGCCTTTCATATGGAGAGCCATGTCACTGACAAGCTTTATCAACCATACGATCACGACCACGACAGCCTCTCATATGGAGAGTCATGTCACTGACAAGCTTTATCAACCATACGATCACGACCACGACAGCCTCTCATATGGAGAGCCATGTCACTGACAAGCTTTATCAACCATACGATCACGACCATGACGGCCTCTCATATGGAGAGCCATGTCACTGACAAGCTTTATCAACCATACGATCACGACCATGACAGCCTCTCATATGGAGAGCCATGTCACTGACAAGCTTTATCAACCATACGATCACGACCATGACGGCCTCTCATATGGAGAGCCATGTCACTGACAAGCTTTATCAACCATACGATCACGACCATGACGGCCTCTCATATGGAGAGCCATGTCACTGACAAGCTTTATCAACCATACGATCACGACCACGATAGCCTCTCATATGGAGAGCAATGTCACTGACAAGCTTTATCAACCATACGATCACGACCACGACAGCCTCTCATATGGAGAGCCATGTCACTGACAAGCTTTATCAACCATACGATCACGACCATGACGGCCTCTCATATGGAGAGCCATGTCACTGACAAGCTTTATCAACCATACGATCACGACCATGACAGCCTCTCATATGGAGAGCCATGTCACTGACAAGCTTTATCAACCATACGATCACGACCACGACAGCCTCTCATATGGAGAGCCATGTCACTGACAAGCTTTATCAACCATACGATCACGACCACGACAGCCTCTCATATGGAGAGCCATGTCACTGACAAGCTTTATCAACCATACGATCACGACCATGACGGCCTCTCATATGGAGAGCCATGTCACTGACAAGCTTTATCAACCATACGATCACGACCATGACAGCCTCTCATATGGAGAGCCATGTCACTGACAAGCTTTATCAACCATACGATCACGACCATGACGGCCTCTCATATGGAGAGCCATGTCACTGACAAGCTTTATCAACCATACGATCACGACCACGACAGCCTCTCATATGGAGAGCCATGTCACTGACAAGCTTTATCAACCATACGATCACGACCATGACGGCCTCTCATATGGAGAGCCATGTCACTGACAAGCTTTATCAACCATACGATCACGACCACGACAGCCTCTCATATGGAGAGCCATGTCACTGACAAGCTTTATCAACCATACGATCACGACCATGACGGCCTCTCATATGGAGAGCCATGTCACTGACAAGCTTTATCAACCATACGATCACGACCATGACAGCCTCTCATATGGAGAGCCATGTCACTGACAGGCTTTATCAACCATACGATCACGACCATGACGGCCTCTCATATGGAGAGCCATGTCACTGACAAGCTTTATCAACCATACGATCACGACCACGACAGCCTCTCATATGGAGAGCCATGTCACTGACAAGCTTTATCAACCATACGATCACGACCACGACAGCCTCTCATATGGAGAGCCATGTCACTGACAAGCTTTATCAACCATACGATCACGACCACGACGGCCTCTCATATGGAGAGCCATGTCACTGACAAGCTTTATCAACCATACGATCACGACCATGACGGCCTCTCATATGGAGAGCCATGTCACTGACAAGCTTTATCAACCATACAATCACGACCACGACAGCCTCTTATATGGAGAGCCATGTCACTGACAAGCTTTATCAACCATACGATCACGACCATGACAGCCTCTCATATGGAGAGCCATGTCACTGACAAGCTTTATCAACCATACGATCACGACCACGACAGCCTCTCATATGGAGAGCCATGTCACTGACAAGCTTTATCAACCATACGATCACGACCACGACAGCCTCTCATATGGAGAGCCATGTCACTGACAAGCTTTATCAACCATACGATCACGACCACGACAGCCTCTCATATGGAGAGCCATGTCACTGACAAGCTTTATCAACCATACGATCACGACCACGACGGCCTCTCATATGGAGAGCCATGTCACTGACAAGCTTTATCAACCATACGATCACGACCATGACGGCCTCTCATATGGAGAGCCATGTCACTGACAAGCTTTATCAACCATACGATCACGACCATGACGGCCTCTCATATGGAGAGCCATGTCACTGACAAGCTTTATCAACCATACGATCACGACCATGACGGCCTCTCATATGGAGAGCCATGTCACTGACAAGCTTTATCAACCATACGATCACGACCATGACAGCCTCTCATATGGAGAGCCATGTCACTGACAAGCTTTATCAACCATACGATCACGACCATGACAGCCTCTCATATGGAGAGCCATGTCACTGACAAGCTTTATCAACCATACGATCACGACCATGACGGCCTCTCATATGGAGAGCCATGTCACTGACAAGCTTTATCAACCATACGATCACGACCACGACAGCCTCTCATATGGAGAGCCATGTCACTGACAAGCTTTATCAACCATACGATCACGACCATGACAGCCTCTCATATGGAGAGCCATGTCACTGACAAGCTTTATCAACCATACGATCACGACCACGACAGCCTCTCATATGGAGAGCCATGTCACTGACAAGCTTTATCAACCATACGATCACGACCACGACGGCCTCTCATATGGAGAGCCATGTCACTGACAAGCTTTATCAACCATACGATCACGACCATGACGGCCTCTCATATGGAGAGCCATGTCACTGACAAGCTTTATCAACCATACGATCACGACCATGACGGCCTCTCATATGGAGAGCCATGTCACTGACAAGCTTTATCAACCATACGATCACGACCATGACGGCCTCTCATATGGAGAGCCATGTCACTGACAAGCTTTATCAACCATACGATCACGACCACGACGGCCTCTCATATGGAGAGCCATGTCACTGACAAGCTTTATCAACCATACGATCACGACCATGACGGCCTCTCATATGGAGAGCCATGTCACTGACAAGCTTTATCAACCATACGATCACGACCACGACAGCCTCTCATATGGAGAGCCATGTCACTGACAAGCTTTATCAACCATACGATCACGACCATGACGGCCTCTCATATGGAGAGCCATGTCACTGACAAGCTTTATCAACCATACGATCACGACCACGACAGCCTCTCATATGGAGAGCCATGTCACTGACAAGCTTTATCAACCATACGATCACGACCACGACAGCCTCTCATATGGAGAGCCATGTCACTGACAAGCTTTATCAACCATACGATCACGACCACGACAGCCTCTCATATGGAGAGCCATGTCACTGACAAGCTTTATCAACCATACGATCACGACCACGACAGCCTCTCATATGGAGAGCCATGTCACTGACAAGCTTTATCAACCATACGATCACGACCATGACGGCCTCTCATATGGAGAGCCATGTCACTGACAAGCTTTATCAACCATACGATCACGACCATGACGGCCTCTCATATGGAGAGCCATGTCACTGACAAGCTTTATCAACCATACGATCACGACCACGACAGCCTCTCATATGGAGAGCCATGTCACTGACAAGCTTTATCAACCATACGATCACGACCATGACGGCCTCTCATATGGAGAGCCATGTCACTGACAAGCTTTATCAACCATACGATCACGACCATGACGGCCTCTCATATGGAGAGCCATGTCACTGACAAGCTTTATCAACCATACGATCACGACCATGACGGCCTCTCATATGGAGAGCCATGTCACTGACAAGCTGTATCAACCATACGATCACGACCATGACGGCCTCTCATATGGAGAGCCATGTCACTGACAAGCTTTATCAACCATACGATCACGACCATGACGGCCTTTCATATGGAGAGCCATGTCACTGACAAGCTTTATCAACCATACGATCACGACCACGACAGCCTCTCATATGGAGAGTCATGTCACTGACAAGCTTTATCAACCATACGATCACGACCACGACAGCCTCTCATATGGAGAGCCATGTCACTGACAAGCTTTATCAACCATACGATCACGACCATGACGGCCTCTCATATGGAGAGCCATGTCACTGACAAGCTTTATCAACCATACGATCACGACCATGACAGCCTCTCATATGGAGAGCCATGTCACTGACAAGCTTTATCAACCATACGATCACGACCATGACGGCCTCTCATATGGAGAGCCATGTCACTGACAAGCTTTATCAACCATACGATCACGACCATGACGGCCTCTCATATGGAGAGCCATGTCACTGACAAGCTTTATCAACCATACGATCACGACCACGATAGCCTCTCATATGGAGAGCAATGTCACTGACAAGCTTTATCAACCATACGATCACGACCACGACAGCCTCTCATATGGAGAGCCATGTCACTGACAAGCTTTATCAACCATACGATCACGACCATGACGGCCTCTCATATGGAGAGCCATGTCACTGACAAGCTTTATCAACCATACGATCACGACCATGACAGCCTCTCATATGGAGAGCCATGTCACTGACAAGCTTTATCAACCATACGATCACGACCATGACGGCCTCTCATATGGAGAGCCATGTCACTGACAAGCTTTATCAACCATACGATCACGATCACGACAGCCTCTCATATGGAGAGCCATGTCACTGACAAGCTTTATCAACCATACGATCACGATCACGACAGCCTCTCATATGGAGAGCCATGTCACTGACAAGCTTTATCAACCATACGATCACGACCACGACAGCCTCTCATATGGAGAGCCATGTCACTGACAAGCTTTATCAACCATACGATCACGACCATGACGGCCTCTCATATGGAGAGCCATGTCACTGACAAGCTTTATCAACCATACGATCACGACCATGACGGCCTCTCATATGGAGAGCCATGTCGCTGACAAGCTTTATCAACCATACGATCACGACCATGACGGCCTCTCATATGGAGAGCCATGTCACTGACAAGCTTTATCAACCATACGATCACGACCATGACGGCCTCTCATATGGAGAGCCATGTCACTGACAAGCTTTATCAACCATACGATCACGACCACGACAGCCTCTCATATGGAGAGCCATGTCACTGACAAGCTTTATCAACCATACGATCACGACCACGACAGCCTCTCATATGGAGAGCCATGTCACTGACAAGCTTTATCAACCATACGATCACGACCACGACAGCCTCTCATATGGAGAGCCATGTCACTGACAAGCTTTATCAACCATACGATCACGACCACGACGGCCTCTCATATGGAGAGCCATGTCACTGACAAGCTTTATCAACCATACGATCACGACCATGACAGCCTCTCATATGGAGAGCCATGTCACTGACAAGCTTTATCAACCATACGATCACGACCATGACGGCCTCTCATATGGAGAGCCATGTCACTGACAAGCTTTATCAACCATACGATCACGACCACGACAGCCTCTCATATGGAGAGCCATGTCACTGACAAGCTTTATCAACCATACGATCACGATCACGACAGCCTCTCATATGGAGAGCCATGTCACTGACAAGCTTTATCAACCATACGATCACGACCACGACAGCCTCTCATATGGAGAGCCATGTCACTGACAAGCTTTATCAACCATACGATCACGACCATGACGGCCTCTCATATGGAGAGCCATGTCACTGACAAGCTTTATCAACCATACGATCACGACCATGACGGCCTCTCATATGGAGAGCCATGTCGCTGACAAGCTTTATCAACCATACGATCACGACCATGACGGCCTCTCATATGGAGAGCCATGTCACTGACAAGCTTTATCAACCATACGATCACGACCATGACGGCCTCTCATATGGAGAGCCATGTCACTGACAAGCTTTATCAACCATACGATCACGACCACGACAGCCTCTCATATGGAGAGCCATGTCACTGACAAGCTTTATCAACCATACGATCACGACCATGACAGCCTCTCATATGGAGAGCCATGTCACTGACAAGCTTTATCAACCATACGATCACGACCACGACAGCCTCTCATATGGAGAGCCATGTCACTGACAAGCTTTATCAACCATACGATCACGACCATGACGGCCTCTCATATGGAGAGCCATGTCACTGACAAGCTTTATCAACCATACGATCACGACCATGACGGCCTCTCATATGGAGAGCCATGTCACTGACAAGCTTTATCAACCATACGATCACGACCATGACGGCCTCTCATATGGAGAGCCATGTCACTGACAAGCTTTATCAACCATACGATCACGACCATGACGGCTTCTCATATGGAGAGCCATGTCACTGACAAGCTTTATCAGCCATACGATCACGACCATGACGGCCTCTCATATGGAGAGCCATGTCACTGACAAGCTTTATCACATAAAATTGTTCGAGTACATCTCGTCATGTGTGGGAATTATGCATTTTCTTTTAAGTGTCAATTCGAGTTAAAGCACCATGAGGTCAAATTTTGGTCCGTACTAAGATCTCCATATTATTCCAGTGGCAGTCAAAAATCTTGGCCTCGGTTGTTACATTCCTCCCTCATTTCTCTATATTGTTCATATTGTTGGATTTGTTCTCGTCCTGAATAATCATGTGACTTTATGAATCAATCAATTAACGCAAAAAAAACTTGATGATTTTATTTGAAGTCTACAATCAGCAGCGATCTATGTCTGGTCACATGCTTAATTGGTCCTAGATTTAACTATACATGTATAAAATAATCCCCTAATGAACTGGATAGATTGGGAATTTTTTTTGTCCTATTATTTAACAAAACAAATATCAAATAATATACTGTATATCCGGTTTTTATGGTAACGTGGTAGTCACATTAAAGATATGGTGGTGAAAATGATTTGAAATAGCACGTGAATACACGGAAGCCCATTTGGCATTTTCAATAGACCATAACTGTCTCTAGTGTGAACCAATGAAATGACAGTTCGTGAAGATCATTTACTCTCATGTCTGAAGAATAAAAAGAGGAATGGACTTCCGTGTAAGGAGACGTAGCTTAAACTATGGTCCAACATTTAGACCTGCATATGGTCTACCATGATGTAAGCCCAGTTTATACGCATTTAGATTCAGCATAGTTTTAATGGCTGGTTAATTAAGTATCGTACAATATCAATTCGAGATAACAGACCATGGTTTTCTACAAACACATTTTAAGCTGATTAATTCATAAAAACATCAAAAGAAAAAAAGATCATTTATGCCTTACAATTGTAATTTAAAATTATATTATTTTAATAGAGAAACTATATTACATGTGTTTACAATCTCATTCCATATAAGGCGGCATGCATTCTTAAAACAAACAAAATAAAGTTTATGTCTATATAATGTTTATATCATTTTTAGCTGGATATGTTTAACACACGGATGGAGCTGAACGGTTATCTTTTAATACCATTGTACTAAAGCAAACCAAATTAAGTAGAATTTAGTCAAAATTCGTGATACAGATTTTTTACTCTAAATCACCCTTTGATATAATCTAAATACAAATAAAAAGTTTGAAGATACCAAAGGGGTAATCAGAAGTCGTCAATTGAAGCACAGACAAATCTATGGCCACAAGAAATGTTTGAAGATAGCAATTGGGTAATCAGAAGTCGTAAATTGAAAGACAGACAGCACACTGCCATAAAGAAAAGGACCCAAAAGAAAACAATGATCATGGGGGTATTATCTATAATGCATATAATGTTCTACAAAACATTACACAGAAAAGTAGTTGAGTAGCTAATAAAATAATAAAATATACACAGACAAGAAAATATCCGTCTATTAGCCCATCACTTCTTTATCCTTTTTCCTACTTGACGATATAATGTTTGTTAGGGTTAGGGTTGGTGTTCTTGGTGTTTAACGCCACTTTCAACAATATTTTAATTATATCGTGGCAGTCAGTTTTATTGGTGGAGGAAACCGGAATACCTCCCGCAAGTCACTGACAAACTTTATCACATAATGCTGTATCGAGTACCCCTCGCCTGAACGGGGTTCGAACTCACAACGTTAGTAGTGATATGCACTGATTGCATAGGTAGTTATAGATCAAACTACCATACGATCACGACCACGACGCCACCTATATTGTTTGTAACTCGGTCTCCTTATGAATATATTATAAATACAGAGTTCTTTATTAAAACGGTGCCCCCCCCCCCCTCCGCCCCCTCAGTTATATGTGAGAGTTGGCATTTTACTCACATGTGGAAAGTACTTGCATGACCGCATCATGTCACTAAGAGGGGCGGTTTGGGTCAATAAAAATAGCTTAACCCCGCTACTTTTATTGAAGTCCCTGTGCCAAGTCAGGAAAAATGGGTGTCATGTATTCGTGTTAGGGATATCTATTTTGTCTCTTTCTACGATATCTTAATTGGACTTTAGAATTGTTCCGACAGTGTGGTATTTTTAGAATTGTTCCGACAGTGTGGTATTTCTAGAATTGTTCCGACAGTGTGGTATTTCTAGAATTGTTCCGACAGTGTGGTATTTCTAGAATTGTTCCGACAGTGTGGTATTTTTAGAATTGTTCCGACAGTGTGGTATTTTTAGAATTGTTCCGACAGTGTGGTATTTCTAGAATTGTTCCGACAGTGTGGTATTTCTAGAATTGTTCCGACAGTGTGGTATTTTTAGAATTGTTCCGACAGTGTGGTATTTTTAGAATTGTTCCGACAGTGTGGTATTTCTAGAATTGTTCCGACAGTGTGGTATTTTTAGAATTGTTCCGACAGTGTGGTATTTTTAGAATTGTTCCGACAGTGTGGTATTTCTAGAATTGTTCCGACAGTGTGGTATTTTTAGAATTGTTCCGACAGTGTGGTATTTTTAGAATTGTTCCGACAGTGTGGTATTTTTAGAATTGTTCCGACAGTGTGGTATTTTTAGAATTGTTCCGACAGTGTGGTATTTCTAGAATTGTTCCGACAGTGTGGTATTTCTAGAATTGTTCCGACAGTGTGGTATTTTTAGAATTGTTCCGACAGTGTGGTATTTTTAGAATTGTTCCGACAGTGTGGTATTTCTAGAATTGTTCCGACAGTGTGGTATTTTTAGAATTGTTCCGACAGTGTGGTATTTTTAGAATTGTTCCGACAGTGTGGTATTTCTAGAATTGTTCCGACAGTGTGGTATTTTTAGAATTGTTCCGACAGTGTGGTATTTTTAGAATTGTTCCGACAGTGTGGTATTTCTAGAATTGTTCCGACAGTGTGGTATTTCTAGAATTGTTCCGACAGTGTGGTATTTTTAGAATTGTTCCGACAGTGTGGTATTTTTAGAATTGTTCCGACAGTGTGGTATTTTTAGAATTGTTCCGACAGTGTGGTATTTTTAGAATTGTTCCGACAGTGTGGTATTTTTAGAATTGTTCCGACAGTGTGGTATTTTTAGAATTGTTCCGACAGTGTGGTATTTTTAGAATTGTTCCGACAGTGTGGTATTTTTAGAATTGTTCCGACAGTGTGGTATTTTTAGAATTGTTCCGACAGTGTGGTATTTTTAGAATTGTTCCGACAGTGTGGTATTTTTAGAATTGTTCCGACAGTGTGGTATTTTTTTGTTTTTCACTTTATTCTTACATATTAACAATGAATCAATTAATTTTATGTGACAGGTCTATACCAAATTTACAATTGAAAGATTCTTGAAAAAGTCGTGTCCAGATAAAAAAACACACACTTCCCGGTCCTTTCCTGGTTTATGACTTATCATCGGGTTTGTAACTAGATGAACACGACGGGTGTCACTAGTCAGTCTAGTGGAGCAGGAACTGCTTACCCTTCCGGAGCACCTGAGTTCACCCCCGGTTTTTACTATGAGTGGGGTTCGTGTTACTCGATCTTTAGTTTTATATGTATGTTTTGTAGATCGTTGTTTGTCCTTTTGTCCTTTTTCTTTTGGCCATTGTGTTGTCTGTTCTTCTTCGATATACGGATTCTGATTACCCCTTTGGTATCTTCAAACCTTTCTCATATCCATAGCAGTGTAATGTGTTGTGGTAGAGTATGATAAACTCACGGACATTGCGTTGCGTCTCCCTTACTGCGTCATAAACTGCATATATACTATTTGGAAACAGTATAACAGTTAACTCATTAATTACACAAACACAGGACGAACCAACACAACAGTCATACAAAATACTGAACGAACAGCAATAATTATATTAAGAATATTAATGGCTGGTCTGTACTTTGAATCTCCGGTGGGATAACACTTGATTAGTGTTGCTTACTTGAACTATCTATTTACCAGAGGTCGTTGGTACTGAGTGTTGCTATATATATAATTGTGTTAATATGAAAACAATATAAAAAATATATATACCTACGGGAAACGTCACTTTCTTCTAGTAATTTACTTACCGGAAAGATCACTATTCTAATAAATTACTTTATCAAATAAATTACTTTTCTAATTATTTTTTAACGGGAAACAGCACCCTCTTCTAGTAACTTACAATTACGGAAACTATCACTCTAACGGGAAACAGCACTTCTTCAAATAATTTACCTACGGGAAACAACACTTTCTTCTAATAATTTACTTACTGGAAATAAAACTTTTCTAATAATTTACTTACTGGAAAAATCACTTTCTTCTAGTAATTTACTTACGGTAAATAACACGTTCTTCTAATAATTTAAGGGCCCGGATGACTCAATGAGTTAGGTAGTTGGATTACCTAACAACTCATACAAGCCTATCATCAATACGGCGTGGCTTTGTAAATTACAAAAAAGGGTGCACTCGACTCGCAGCCGCAAGTAATAAAGTTTACCAGTTGCTTTCCCATGGTCGGTGGTTCTCTCCGGGTACTCCGGCTTTTTCCACCACTAAAACTGGTTGCCATGATATTGCTGAAATATTGCTGAAAGTGGCGTTAAACACAATAAATCAAATATAATTTAATCTAATAATTTACAATTACGGGAAATATCACTCTTCTAATAATTTACTTACTCGAATTTCACTCTTCTAATATTATTATATATTATTATACATTATTATGTAATGGGAAATATCAGTTTTCTAATAATTTACTTACGGGAAACATCACTTTCTTCTCTTTCCATCATAATTCATATATGATAAAAGTACTGACTGACAAGCACATTAAAATATGCAACTATTTAATTGACAATCCCCACACTTGTTTATTTCACATGCTGTCGTAAATAGTAAACATGCACTTCATTTAAAGATTTTAAATGATTAAATTTTACGTATTTGATGGAGTAAATAAACGATCCATTTTATCTAAAATCAGAAGTGAAATAATATAGATCATAATTTTCCGGTTCCAAACAAATTATACGTCAGCTTGGTAGGGAGTAATTTTAACCTATATTTTTTTCGAACGTCATATTTTAATATTATGATAACTTAGTGAATATATTTAAAATTCAACCACGCATTTAATAATTTGTAAAAATATTTGTGTTCAATATACTTAAAATATATATCTTGTTAGTCCATTCCAGAGGAAAATGATATGGATTATTTAATCAAAGGATCAATGAAATATTTGTTAACATGACAATTACCATAAATTTTAAAGCATAATACAAATTATAGAGAACAATATCATACAGGATTATAAATGTCCGTAGTCATCCGGTTTGGTGCCATTTTATTATTGATTTCCTTAATTTTTTTCTATTTCTTTTGAAAAAAGTTTTAAAGAAAACAATAGCTTTTACGCAGCTAAAAGCCTGATTTCCGACCCATATTTAATGATTTTTATTAAATTTTAAATAAAAAATCAATAGCCTACAGGCTAGCTTCTATAATTGACTGAATGAAATGTTATCTAAACTTATGGGGAAATTAAATATATATAAACCGCATGGGAGGTGAAAAGGTTACCGTGTTCGCCTCGAGTGCGGTAGATCGTGTGTTCGAGCCCCGATCAGGTCAAACTAAAGACTATTCAATTGGTATTTGTTACATCTCCGCTAACCACACAGCATTAAAGAGAAAGAGCAAATAATGTTGGCTCGTAATAAGGATAATGTGTCCGAGTATGGCGAGTTATCTATCCGCGGACTGTTGTTTCAGTGAGCCATCACTATAAAAATCTACACAATCGTGTTGGTCTAGTACAAAGTGGACCTCATCATCATCTCATTGAAAATTAACTTGTTCTCGTCATGATATACCTGAAAAATTGCTGAATTGTCGTTAAACAACAATCACTCACTCACTATATAACTGAATGAATCTCGCCTTTAAATTAAAAACAAGTTTGTCTTCCATGTACCTTTCTTCCACCATGTGATAAAGTAGATGCGTCATGTTTAAAGAATTCACAATTAAACATTCAATTACATGTACTTGTTTGTTATTTCGAAGAAAACAAAATATATCTTCATCTGGATAAATGAATATCATTGCAACAGATGCATTTAGGAGAAATTCTCTACTTACAATTACAAATATCCTTCTTCATGCTCATTTTTATTTTTAGAAAATACAAAATGTACTTAGTTTTCTAACGTTTCATTTAAGTATGCATATCTTTCTAGAGTATATTTAATTATGCATATCTTTCTAGAGTATATTTAATTATGCATATCTTTCTAGAGTATATTTAATTATGCATATCTTTCTAGAGTATATTTAATTATGTACACTGTATATCTTTCTAGAGTATATTTAATTATGCATATCTTTCTAGAGTATATTTAATTATGTATATCTTTCTAGAGTATATTTAATTATGTATATCTTTCTAGAGTATATTTAATTATGCATATCTTTCTAGAGTATATTTAATTATGTATATCTTTCTAGAGTATATTTAATTATGCATATCTTTCTAGAGTATATTTAATTATGTATATCTTTCTAGAGTATATATATTGTACTAATTATTTGGGGAAACATTGCACTTGCAAAAATACATAGTGTTTCTAACCGCCTCTGTGGTGTAAATCTCAAGCGTGGTCAAAACGAATGCGTAAGATCGTGTTTTCTATGCCCGGTAATGTCTAGAAGCAGTTCCTATGAAACAAGCCTTGCAGAAACGTTTTCATTTATTCTGAAACCTGGCATTATTTCAATAGCTCGTACAGACACAGCTACATTGAAACAATAATTACATTTATACATCCATTTCTATCTTGTCCCTGCAGACAACGCCTCTAGCAATATTGTTTTATGAGTAAAACGCATTACATAGACTGCTTGATAAAGGAGTTGGGCATTGACAATTCGCTTCGCACCCTTACATACAACCGACGACACTTACGAAAGAGGAAACCCGTACAATCACAGGTCTGTTTTGCATTCCTTTGGAATTTCAATCAAAGATGAAGAACTGGATCTTCCGTCACTCAACTGCATTCCTAAATTACACAAGTGTCCTTACAAACAGTGTTATACTGCTGGGTCTGCCAAATGTTTTACGAAACCTCTTTTAAAAACTTTAACATATATTATATCAGCAGTCAAAATCTACATTCAGAGTTACTGTGACACTAGCTACTCATCTCGTTGTGTGAATCAGATGTTGATTCTGAAAATATTCTAGGAATCTGTTAGAGTACATGCAAACACATTAAAACATTTGACATCGCGTCCCTCTGCACAACTACTCCTCACTTAAGCCATAAAGATAAATTCAAGACAAAAGAGATGATATAAATTTTCTAATTGTAAGATTTCCATTTACTAGTATATATATATAGCAACATTCCATCATATTCTGCATATGGAGTATATATTTTTCAGTTGCTAAGATATGCCAGAGCTCGTAGTTCATATTATGATTCCCTTGATAGAGGGAAGCTGCTTGCAAGGAAGCTACTGAACCAAGGGTTTATGGTGGTTAGGTTGAAGTAATCAATTCCAAAGTTGTACGGTCGCCACCATGACTTGGTTACATTTGCGGAATATCTGTGTCACAAATGACCATGGATATATTCCATTTGTCGTAAGCATTCCCGGTCCTTTTCTCATTCATGACTTATTACCGAATTGCTTACAGGATAAACACAGCAGCTGTCACTGCCACTAGTGGAGCAGGAAATGCCTACCCTTCCGGAGAACCTGAGTTCACCCCTGTTTTAGTGGGTCCATGTTACTCAATCTTTTGTTTTCTGTGTTAATCATTGTTTGTCAGTGAGTACTTAGAATGGTATTTTTGAAGTTTAGACATTGCATGAGATTATAGCAGTATAAATCAAATCATCAATGAAAGGAGCACAATTCGCTATCAAAGAAATTTAAAGAAATAATAGTACTTCATTGCCACAACAAACATAGGTATTACATAGCAAACAATTGACAGCACAACTGTCCAATTGTAATCTTATCTCTTTTATCAACACTAAAAAAGATTTATAATCGTTACAACATTCAGCTTCATGTGATAATAGTTTATAGTGATCGTTTCTATGTTGATATACATGTAATGTTTCTTTTATAGTAACTGTTGTTTCAAGGCTGGAATTCATGTGTAACAGTAGAGCATATGTCCCCAATAGGATTCCATCCCATAACATCTCGCTTCATAAGCCAACACTCTACCAACTGAGCTAAACGGTTCCTTTAACTATAGGTAGAGAGAAGAGCGTACATCTTACACATGTAACGATTGTTTCATAGTAGATTATCTACTTGTTTCAAGGGTGGTATATATTTGATGATTGTATTATAGTAACTGTTTCTATGCACCATATCATTGTCTGAATACATTCAATCGTAGTTTCATGGAAAAACTTTTGATGTACTATAGGGTAGTCTGGAGATACAAAAGGGGTAATCAGACACCATAAATTGAAGTAGGACAGACAAGACAATGACCAAAAGAAAACGAATAAAAGGACAAACAATGATCTACAAATTACTAATAAAAAACTCAAGAATTCTGAGTAACACGAACCCCACAAAAACTGGGAATGAACTCAGGTGCCCCGGAAGGGTAAGCACTAGTGACCCATCGTGTTAAATATGGTGATAAATAATGAAAGAGGAAAGGAGGGCTGGATCGGACTACGACAAACTGAACACATCCGTCGTCATCTGTGACAAAGATATTCTGTAACATGATGACGACCGTAAACCTTTCGAAGTGATGACTAGGAACCCTTAGTTCAGTAGCTTCTTCATTAGCAGCATCCTTCTATAAGCCCTGAAATAACACAAGTTTTGTTCTGTGTTGTATTGCATCGAGATTGACCTTTTCTGTTATATACCCTGACATATATACAATACATTACATTTATAATTGATAAATTGTATTACATTTTTCTTGTATTAACATATTTCGTAAAATAAAAATAGTATTTGATTATATTTCACTTTTATGCTACGAATAACCATTCACCAGTTGAGCCCAACCCAGTACTTATTCCAATGTTTATTATCGCTAATTTACGATCATCCCTAAAAGACATAAAAGTGTTTTCATTCTCATAATTCCCTAAACCAACACTAAAATTACTATTTTTCCAACTGATCCAGAATCGATTGAAGTTCTCGCAATTAAGTAGCGAATTCCTTGTGACAACACGATTCCCGCCTAATTTAACGTTCCTTATAGCAGATCGGGTGTCACCATTGATACCAATTGCAATTTCAACCAATGGACCAGAATCGTCATATTGTGACGTCAATACCAGATATGCGTCAGCACAAGCTTTGACGGCGAATGAAATAAACTGTTGGCTAAATGGTGAGTCTCCTAATTCACAACGCAGCATTTTGAACTGATATATTTCTGTTGTTGTAAATGATTTGTTGCCTGAAAACATACACAATATACAAATTAATGCCAATAATTGATACATAATTGCATGATAAGCAAACGTCATATCCAAATGATCTACAAGACATTCTATATTACTTTAAACTTTATGGGTTAGGGTTGTGGTGTTTAACGCCACTTTCAGCAATATTTCAGTTATGTCGTGGCGGTCAATTTTATTGATGGAGGAAACCGGAGTATCCGGAGAAAACCACCGACCTGTCGCAAGTGACTGACAAACTTTATTACATATCGGGTACACCTCACCATGAGGGGGAGTTGAACTCACAACGTTAGTGGCGATAGACACTGATGATATGTGTAAACTTTATTGATCAAAAAGACAAAAGTATAAGACAACAGTCTTCCCCATTTATATATATCATATTAACATTTAAAAATGTGCCCCTCTTCTTACTGATCTTTTCGTATACTACTATAAGGTTAAGTTTATACAAAAACTTATCAAAGACAAAACAATGACAGAAACTAAAGCCTTTAATCTCACTTTCATTCGGGTATATTGATGATGTTCTGTTAATTAATAATCCAAACTTTGATAACTTGATTCCATTAATATACCCCAAGCAACTTGAGGTAAAGGAAACAACAGAAACAGTTTCCTGTGTGTCGTTTCTAGACATTTATTTACCTTAAATTTGACACCAATGGTCAACTTTCTAACAGACTCTATGACAATAAAGACGACTTCAATTTTGCCATTACATGTATAAAGTTTCCACACCTTGATTAGTAAGAAAAGTTTGGAGATACCAAAGGGGTTATCAGGAGCCGTAAATCGAAGAAGATAAGACAATACAATGGTCAAAAGGAGAAACAACGGTCTACAAAATACCAACCGCTCCCTCGTATGGAGTTTTCATACCCCAAACGCTACGTTCGAGCTTACAGTTTGTATTCAGACTTTGTAACAACGCCACCATATTCTGAGTAATAAATCATTAAATCAAGGATTTTTATAGAATCGTCTCATCTTTTCTTACAAATTGGTGAGCGATTACGTATTTGTGTGTTAGTGGTATCGATTTTGCCGACAGTGTGATATTTTTGGGATTATCATTTTATTCATTCATTGAAAGCAACTTTCTCCAGCCATGACAGAGATTTACAACGTCATATGTCACGATTGTTTTGTGTTTGGTGAGATAAGTTGGGAAGTAATTGTTCGTTTTGTTGTGGAATAAAGGTAATAACAAAATTACCGAACTCCGAACAATCTTATAAAGGGAAAGTCAAAACTCATAATTATATAAACAGACAAAATCAGTCAACAACCGGAAAACTGTGAAAACCGTAATGACCCTGACTTGGTACAGGCATTTCTAAAGAAATGGTGGGTTGAATCAGATTTTAAGGCGCCAAACCTCCCGCTCTCATTACGGTTCAAAGGTTCCGGCTGTCACTGTAACAGTATTTAAATACAGGAACAAAATAGGAATTGATTACCATCAATGTTTAAATTTTCTTTTCATAATCTTTTCATAATTATAGTATTATCTTTTGCTATGAACCGCATCGATGGTGTAATGGTTAGCGTGCTCGCCTCGGGTATGGTAGGTCATGGATTCGAACACCGATCGGGTCAAACTAAACACTATAAAATTTGTATTTGTTGCTTCTCCTCTACACACTCAATATTAAGGAGAAAGATCAAAGACTGGTTAGCTCGGAATCGGGATAATGTGGGCGATATGTCTATCTGCGGACTGTTGTTTCAACTGAGCTGGCACTATAAAAAGCCAAATTTGTGTGTTGGTCTAGTACAAAGCGGCCCAAATCATCTTCTCAATGAAAATTAACTTGTTCTCGAGTTGATATAGCTGACAAATTGCTGAGTTGGCGTTAAACAACAATCTCTCTCTCATTCTTTTGACTGAGCCTACCTGCTGAAGGTTATTCCAGAAACGAGTCATTCACAGTAAATTAAATACCGGGGTATCTACATTTTTAATACATTACCATTTGGGATTTCTTCAATAAGATGATCGTCAGTTGCTGACGTTTTCATTGTCTTGACAATTAAATATCCAGCTGAGGTTATTGCCATGCCAACAACTACTCCTACTATAAATGATATCACAATCAGAACTTTTCTGTTTACACTACTCGTACGATCTCCATTTTGTTGTTTAGTGATATAATCCACATTTGTGGTATCAGCATAGGTACCGGTATATTCTCCATTGGAACTTCCATTCTGGTTTGTACTTCTGCAATCCGTGTATTTATCTTCTGACAGAGTAGCGTAAACGTGGGTGCTTTTTCTTGAGCTATCTGTGGCTTCGTAGCTACTTGCATTTACATGTTTTTCCATGGAGAAATATGTAGTTCTTTAAGCAAATGTATGCCTCATTAAAAAATATTCCAACTGTTATTTTTTAACATTCAGTCCAGTGTAATGCTGCGGTAGCAATATAATGTTTTAACTATGCATTTCATTTTTGAAAAACGGTAACGTCATTTTTTCGCATTTCAAACTATCTGCATTTCAATATCTTAATCAAATTCATTTCGGAAGTGTCAGTGTTTTGTATATATCAGTTATAATACTTTGATATCTTTTTATCCATGTTACACCACCGTGATCATTGTCATCATTGTATTATTTAGTCATCACGGAAAAGTAGTTATTTGTGTAGTGATAATTAAACCAAGATTTAGTGTTTCTAAACGGAAGTACTTCATAAGAAGGGTTAGATCATACGGTGTCTGGTCAATTTGTCCCATGTCAAATTTGTCCCAACCAATTTGTCCCAATTTTTTGCCAATTTGTCCCACTTTTGGACATTCTGTCCCAACTGTAATTTATCAATGTGGATCATTATTTTTTTTTAGATTTAGTAAAATAAAAAAGATGGAATATGTTCAATGTACAGACAATAAAAAGTATTGCTCTGTGTAATAAGCCACTACCTTACTTGACTATCCTAATTTTAAGCTATAACTTGGTTATAGTTCTTTGATGATAGATCAAACAAATGCTTCAATAATCAGCTTGGGCATAATTATTGAATGATCTCACTGAAGTACAGGTTATCGTTTTTTTTTAATATTACTTCAGTGTTCCAGCTAGGAATTGAAAATGGAGGGTCGCGACTTTGGAAAAAGGACACTTCAGCGCGTCAAAACCTATGAAAAAGGGCAATATAGCTATTTTCAGTTACATTTACTTACTATTAAAAATGTCTTTCAGCACTACATTTTCAGCTCTTTGCATCAATGCATCTACATGACTCATTGTTTATGTATATTTTATTACATATGTACATAAATAGAGTTAAAATCTGAAGATCAATAAAAAGACATGTGCTAAAAAGAATATTAGTGTTATGAATGTTCCAGATACAATTTTAACTAAAATAAAAGTCACACTATGTTTATAAGTCTTCTGTTTTTGTGTTTAAAAACGGCATGTACACACTCATCAATGATGGAATTAAAAAGTGTCTGATCGCAGTTGTACTTAATGTTCAAATTTTGGAAAGTGTCTCCGTTTTAATGTTAGCTCTGTGGCTGGTTTTGATTAAGGCAACTTGAGAGAAAATTCTCTCAACTTCTGCAGTGCTCAAAGGCTCTATGACAGCAATGCTGTACAGTTTGGAGACAAGTGGATACATTGAAGAAAGATTCTTGTCTTTGTGATCTACTGACTGAAATAGTTCATTCAAGCGAGTTAATGATCTGTTGTCAGAGGAGGACAAAATCTGTATAAATTCCTGCCACTGAATGAGCAGAGACTCAGAGTCCATGTCCAAATAAAAGTAAGAGGACTCTGAGGTTCTTTATCAACGATGTCATGTTCAGTCTGAGTACATGTTAATGTCTGATTTGGGGGAGGTGTTGAAATTCCACTGGAATCAGGTAGACTTTCAGCAGACTGCTGGTCACTACTGAAAAGATATTGTTGGGCGTCATAAGAAATTTGAAAGCAGAAAATTTGTGAAATTCGAAAGGAATTTACACGTCAAATTGACAAAAAATATTTTATTTTGATTTGCATTAGAAATTTTCCATAACTTTATTAATTATAAATTATTCTCAAGTGACTGAAGTGTTTTTAGTAGGTCACTTGATTGCTTTTTTATTGGCAATTTTTTTAACATCAAGTCAATTAGTATAGTTAATGTTTATAGAACAGTTACTCTTAACCAGTTTTGTGTATATTTACTCACATGAAACCAAACACAAACATCAAAAGAAATATGCAATCAGCTTGGGAGGTGGGGGGAGACAAAATAGTGTCTTCTTATAGGTCAAATACATTAAACCATATTATATTAAAACATTACAAAAAAACAAATATAAAAGGAAAATGCTGTAGTGGTAAGTACAAATGTATTATATATTTATTATATTCCAATTAGGAATGAAAGAATAATGCACTTTTTCTCATAATAATTTCGATAATAATGTCTGTAAAAGGAAATGGACTTCAGCAAAATTGATTCATCAAAAGATCATTTTTAAACTGTTGATTTTACATTTTTATTATTTTTTTAAAACAGAAAACACTCATCCTACTATTATTGATAATTTATTATATTTTCATTAGTATGTCAATGAGTGCTAGATGTTTTTTACTTTTTAATTAAATATTTAATATCAGTCTGGAATAGAGTTCTACAAAGATGTGTATTTTAGTACTAGACTTCGACTGTAAAGATCCTGCTAATGTCTATTCAGTCAAAGTGAAATTGAAGATGAAGTTAGCTTAAATTGATCTGGTGTATTATTATTTAAATTGATAAAAGACAACATTCATTGTTGCTCAAATAATTAAATGTCAAATAATAGATTTATACACATTTGTACTCTTTGCTTATCTGAGTACTAGAAGAAAATCCGAATGAATCAAATGCAGATCGAAGCCAAAGTGAAAAAATGGAATGTTTACACCAGTGAATTCGTGTCTTAGAATCCAAGATAAAGTCGAGAAACACCAGTATATCACAGATTCCAACCAACAACGAGACCAGAGAGCTTCAGGAATCCGTTAAAGATTTACAATGCCGCTCCATGAAACACAATCTCATTTTTTACAAATAGAACAACCAACAGAAGATGTGGAGAGAAAGCTACGCACATTTATATTTAAGAAACTAGGAATCGAACACAAAATTGAGATTGGAAATGTTCATCGTTTCGGGAAGAGACAATTTACAACGATAGACCGAGACAGATAATAATCACAAGATTTTTGTACCATAAAGACTTGCGTATGGTTCTTGATCAGGCGACATGGCTCAACAACACACCTTTTGGAATACATCAGCAGTTCCCTAAACCTATTGAGGATTTAACGTCGAAATCTTTATCCTGTGCTGAAAGACGCTAAGAGACATGGCAAAAATGCGGTGCTTGTCCGGGACAAGTTGTTTATTAACGGCTCGCAATATTTTGTCGATGACACTGATGAGGCAACACACGTAAACCGAATTAGTTACCATGACTCTCTCCCAACAATTTCAAAGGAGGCCGATAGACCGTACAAGCGACAACGTCGTTCCGATTCATCTCCGCTAGTCACCGGAAACACCTACTAGAATAGCCATGGGGCGCAAAAACAGTATATTCATGACTCTAATAAAAATAAAACTGTTATATCTATTGATGCATGTCATATGTTAAATACCAATAAGAATATCCATTGTATACCGCTACACAGAAGACAAAAATGATTGTAGATCAATTCTCTTTTCCGGGCATCCGGGTATTTCGGTCAACGAATTATCTCCCTTGTCATTGAGGCGGTGAAACATTCGCCATTTTAAATTTGATTTTCACCGCCTAAAGATGGCCGATTCGTTGTTGTTAGAGGAAGTGACGTCACCCCGGAAAAGAGAATTCAGATTATGAAGGTGTTGCGTCCCTTTCAAATAGTTCTGTATATAATAATGTAAATCGCTGTTACGAAAATTATGTATATTTATCAAACATATCAATAAGGTCTTTTGTACTCCTGGCTGTTGTTCCTTAACCTATGTATATTTTGTAAATAGTCTTGTTATGTTATTATTATGGTTTTTTTTTTCTCTATACCATTGTATTTGGCTGTAAGAGAATAAAGATATATATAGTACATGTATTACTATTGGATTTTTTTTAAATATTTTTAGACCATATAAATCAATAGTTTAAATTATTTATACTTATTTTTTTTATTTATTATTTTTCTATTTCATTTATTTATTACATGTATTTTAATTCATTTTGTTTCCTTCATTAAATTTCAATCGAATGGAATATGTTTCATGCATTGATTTTAAATCTTTACGTTTTTATCACATTATTTTTTTTTTACTTGTCTCAACATGTATAATTTTGACAGTGTACAGTATACAATGTACCACATAAATAACAACTACATGTAGTTAATGTGTCATGAGGGTATGATTTAATTAAATTAATGATACTGTAATTATAAATGACTTGTGTCACTGTATATCCAGGTGACCATAAACTACCAGTGAAGTCACCTGTCCTTGTATATTACAATCACAATTTGCTAATTTAATAACATGAACTTTAATTTACAGTAATAAAAATATTGTTAAAATAGTTACTAAAACCTGCATTGCATTTTACTATGAAGAAGCTTTACATATAATTACCTTTCAAAAATTATGTAATATCAAGCATTTAATAGTAATCCTTGGTAATATAATGTAAATGTAGTGAAGATATTTAAATGAAAGTGTTTTAGTGTTTGTGTCTCTCATAACTCTTTTAAGATTGGCACAAACATTTCAATTCTCAATTTTGTGTAAGCGTTCATGTTGTGAAGTAGTTTTATTTTGAATTGCCCACAATATGAAACTCTGAGAGGAAAATATAAAATCTTTTCGGATGTTGATAATGACATTCAATCGGTAAATTACTGAATCCAACTAACTCTAAAAGTGCTGGAGACATGAGAGAGAAATATCCTCTTTCCTAAAAGAGGCCTTTGAAATTAACAAATTTGACTCCGTATCAGCTGGACCTACTTAGATTTATGTATATTATATTAAAGGTCACCTATAAGATAAGATAATTGAACAATCATGTATGAGTGTTTATATGTTTTTATTGGTATCCAGTATTATGTCTATTTTGTCTTTTGTGCATTGCTTGGATTATACCAATATCTTCTGTGCTTTATCCAATAAACATTTTTGTTTAATTAGTGTATCATAATTTGTTCAATTTCTTTATTAGGTATCAGCAATACAGACTTTCGTCAGTCGAAAGACATAGCATTTATTTGCCAGAACTGCCAGCCTGATGGTGAAAGCACCAGAACATCACTTGGCAGCACCATTGGCAATTTTGACTTGTCACTAGCTTGCAAGTATATTTATTATTTTAACATGAATGCATTATTTTCCTTTGATCTTTTTATGGTTTATATACCGAAATGTAAGCAACAGCTAAGAACTATGAAATAATACCCGCAGATACAAGATCTTGTACACTTGTCTGTAGTCGTGTACTAATCAACGACCTAGATGTGATATTGCATGCGCGTAATGGCTTCATGCATATGTTACAAATTATTTATACCACGGTTCCCCGAGTAAAACGGTTAAACAATCTCATGCTTCGCGTTCGATTGTATAACCGTTTAACTCGGAAAACCATGGCATAAATAATACTTATTCTATCGGAGTAAATTAAACAGATGTATTTTCTCCAAGCAGGTAGAGCATAATATAATGTGTTCTAATAATGTTCTGTCTGTATTACTTTGACTTATTCACAAAATAAAATGGGGACATACATGGCAACAACTGTATGATAGTTGGATGTTCACCTACCTATAAAATCAGTGTCTATCGTCAATAAAGCTTTAGTGTTCAACTGCAGGTGTACCAAGGTGTACTTTCATATTGTCTATCGTCAATAAAGCTTTAGTGCTCAACTACAGATGTGCCAAGGTGTACTTTCATATTGTCTATCGTCAATAAAGCTTTAGTGTTCAACTACAGGTGTGCTAAGGTGTACTTTCATATTGTCTATCGTCAATAAAGCGTTAGTGTTCAACTACAGGTGTGCCAAGGTGTACTTTCATATTGTCTATCGTCAATAAAGCTTTAGTGTTCAACTACAGGTGTGCCAAGGTGTACTTTCATATTGTCTATCGTCAATAAAGCTTTAGTGTTCAACTACAGGTGTGCCAAGGTGTACTTTCATATTGTCTATCGTCAATAAAGCTTTAGTGTTCAACTGCAGGTGTGCCAAGGTGTACTTTCATATTGTCTATGGTCAATAAAGCTTTAGTGTTCAACTACAGGTGTGCCAAGGTTTACTTTCATATTGTCTATGGTCAATAAAGCTTTAGTGTTCAACTGCAGGTGTGCCAAGGTGTACTTTCATATTGTCTATCGTCAATAAAGCTTTAGTGTTCAACTGCAGGTGTGCCAAGGTGTACTTTCATATTGTCTATGGTCAATAAAGCTTTAGTGTTCAACTGCAGGTGTGCCAAGGTGTACTTTCATATTGTCTATCGTCAATAAAGCTTTAGTGTTCAACTGCAGGTGTGCCAAGGTGTACTTTCATATTGTCTATGGTCAATAAAGCTTTAGAGTTCAACTGCAGGTGTGCTAAGATGTACTTTCATATTGTCTATGGTCAATAAAGCTTTAGTGTTCAACTGCAGGTGTGCCAAGGTGTACTTTCATATTGTCTATGGTCAATAAAGCTTGCGTGTTCAACTGCAGGTGTGCCAAGGTGTACTTTCATATTGTCTATGGTCAATAAAGCTTTAGTGTTCAACTGCAGGTGTGCCAAGGTGTACTTTCATATTGTCTATCGTCAATAAAGCTTTAGTGTTCAACTGCAGGTGTGCCAAGGTGTACTTTCATATTGTCTATCGTCAATAAAGCTTTAGTGTTCAACTGCAGGTGTGCCAAGGTGTACTTTCATATTGTCTATCGTCAATAAAGCTTTAGTGTTTAACTGCAGGTGTGCCAAGGTGTACTTTCATATTGTCTATCGTCAATAAAGCTTTAGTGTTCAACTGCAGGTGTGCCAAGGTGTACTTTCATATTGTCTATCGTCAATAAAGCTTTAGTGTTCAACTGCAGGTGTGCCAAGGTGTACTTTCATATTGTCTATCGTCAATAAAGCTTTAGTGTTCAACTGCAGGTGTGCCAAGGTGTACTTTCATATTGTCTATCGTCAATAAAGCTTTAGTGTTCAACTGCAGGTGTGCCAAGGTGTACTTTCATATTGTCTATCGTCAATAAAGCTTTAGTGTTCAACTGCAGGTGTGCCAAGGTGTACTTTCATATTGTCTATGGTCAATAAAGCTTTAGTGTTCAACTGCAGGTGTGCCAAGGTGTACTTTCATATTGTCTATCGTCAATAAAGCTTTAGTGTTCAACTGCAGGTGTGCCAAGGTGTACTTTCATATTGTCTATGGTCAATAAAGCTTTAGAGTTCAACTGCAGGTGTGCTAAGATGTACTTTCATATTGTCTATGGTCAATAAAGCTTTAGTGTTCAACTGCAGGTGTGCCAAGGTGTACTTTCATATTGTCTATGGTCAATAAAGCTTGCGTGTTCAACTGCAGGTGTGCCAAGGTGTACTTTCATATTGTCTATGGTCAATAAAGCTTTAGTGTTCAACT
The DNA here is from genome assembly GCA_963680875.1 of Bathymodiolus brooksi. Taxonomy (NCBI): domain Eukaryota; kingdom Metazoa; phylum Mollusca; class Bivalvia; order Mytilida; family Modiolidae; genus Bathymodiolus; species Bathymodiolus brooksi. The sequence continues at coordinate 82,516,597 of OY804582.1, read as the reverse complement.
GCAGGTGTGCCAAGGTGTACTTTCATATTGTCTATCGTCAATAAAGCTTTAGTGTTCAACTGCAGGTGTGCCAAGGTGTACTTTCATATTGTCTATCGTCAATAAAGCTTTAGTGTTCAACTGCAGGTGTGCCAAGGTGTACTTTCATATTGTCTATCGTCAATAAAGCTTTAGTGTTCAACTGCAGGTGTGCCAAGGTGTACTTTCATATTGTCTATCGTCAATAAAGCTTTAGTGTTCAACTGCAGGTGTGCCAAGGTGTACTTTCATATTGTCTATCGTCAATAAAGCTTTAGTGTTCAACTGCAGGTGTGCCAAGGTGTACTTTCATATTGTCTATCGTCAATAAAGCTTTAGTGTTCAACTGCAGGTGTGCCAAGGTGTACTTTCATATTGTCTATCGTCAATAAAGCTTTAGTGTTCAACTGCAGGTGTGCCAAGGTGTACTTTCATATTGTCTATGGTCAATAAAGCTTTAGTGTTCAACTGCAGGTGTGCTAAGATGTACTTTCATATTGTCTATGGTCAATAAAGCTTTAGTGTTCAACTGCAGGTGTGCCAAGGTGTACTTTCATATTGTCTATGGTCAATAAAGCTTGCGTGTTCAACTGCAGGTGTGCCAAGGTGTACTTTCATATTGTTTATGGTCAATAAAGCTTTAGTGTTCAACTGCAGGTGTGCCAAGGTGTACTTTCATATTGTCTATCGTCAATAAAGCTTTAGTGTTCAACTGCAGGTGTGCCAAGGTGTACTTTCATATTGTCTATAATCAATAAAGCTTTAGAGTTCAACTGCAGGTGTGCTAAGATGTACTTTCATATTGTCTATGGTCAATAAAGCTTTAGTGTTCAACTGCAGGTGTGCCAAGGTGTACTTTCATATTGTCTATGGTCAATAAAGCTTGCGTGTTCAACTGCAGGTGTGCCAAGGTGTACTTTCATATTGTCTATGGTCAATAAAGCTTTAGTGTTCAACTGCAGGTGTGCCAAGGTGTACTTTCATATTGTCTATCGTCAATAAAGCTTTAGTGTTCAACTGCAGGTGTGCCAAGGTGTACTTTCATATTGTCTATCGTCAATAAAGCTTTAGTGTTCAACTGCAGGTGTGCCAAGGTGTACTTTCATATTGTCTATCGTCAATAAAGCTTTAGTGTTCAACTGCAGGTGTGCCAAGGTGTACTTTCATATTGTCTATCGTCAATAAAGCTTTAGTGTTCAACTGCAGGTGTGCCAAGGTGTACTTTCATATTGTCTATCGTCAATAAAGCTTTAGTGTTCAACTGCAGGTGTGCCAAGGTGTACTTTCATATTGTCTATCGTCAATAAAGCTTTAGTGTTCAACTGCAGGTGTGCCAAGGTGTACTTTCATATTGTCTATCGTCAATAAAGCTTTAGTGTTCAACTGCAGGTGTGCCAAGGTGTACTTTCATATTGTCTATCGTCAATAAAGCTTTAGTGTTCAACTGCAGGTGTGCCAAGGTGTACTTTCATATTGTCTATGGTCAATAAAGCTTTAGTGTTCAACTGCAGGTGTGCCAAGGTGTACTTTCATATTGTCTATCGTCAATAAAGCTTTAGTGTTCAACTGCAGGTGTGCCAAGGTGTACTTTCATATTGTCTATGGTCAATAAAGCTTTAGAGTTCAACTGCAGGTGTGCTAAGATGTACTTTCATATTGTCTATGGTCAATAAAGCTTTAGTGTTCAACTGCAGGTGTGCCAAGGTGTACTTTCATATTGTCTATGGTCAATAAAGCTTGCGTGTTCAACTGCAGGTGTGCCAAGGTGTACTTTCATATTGTCTATGGTCAATAAAGCTTTAGTGTTCAACTGCAGGTGTGCCAAGGTGTACTTTCATATTGTCTATCGTCAATAAAGCTTTAGTGTTCAACTGCAGGTGTGCCAAGGTGTACTTTCATATTGTCTATCGTCAATAAAGCTTTAGTGTTCAACTGCAGGTGTGCCAAGGTGTACTTTCATATTGTCTATCGTCAATAAAGCTTTAGTGTTCAACTGCAGGTGTGCCAAGGTGTACTTTCATATTGTCTATCGTCAATAAAGCTTTAGTGTTCAACTGCAGGTGTGCCAAGGTGTACTTTCATATTGTCTATCGTCAATAAAGCTTTAGTGTTCAACTGCAGGTGTGCCAAGGTGTACTTTCATATTGTCTATCGTCAATAAAGCTTTAGTGTTCAACTGCAGGTGTGCCAAGGTGTACTTTCATATTGTCTATCGTCAATAAAGCTTTAGTGTTCAACTGCAGGTGTGCCAAGGTGTACTTTCATATTGTCTATGGTCAATAAAGCTTTAGTGTTCAACTGCAGGTGTGCTAAGATGTACTTTCATATTGTCTATGGTCAATAAAGCTTTAGTGTTCAACTGCAGGTGTGCCAAGGTGTACTTTCATATTGTCTATGGTCAATAAAGCTTGCGTGTTCAACTGCAGGTGTGCCAAGGTGTACTTTCATATTGTCTATGGTCAATAAAGCTTTAGTGTTCAACTGCAGGTGTGCCAAGGTGTACTTTCATATTGTCTATCGTCAATAAAGCTTTAGTGTTCAACTGCAGGTGTGCCAAGGTGTACTTTCATATTGTCTATCGTCAATAAAGCTTTAGTGTTCAACTGCAGGTGTGCCAAGGTGTACTTTCATATTGTCTATCGTCAATAAAGCTTTAGTGTTCAACTGCAGGTGTGCCAAGGTGTACTTTCATATTGTCTATCGTCAATAAAGCTTTAGTGTTCAACTGCAGGTGTGCCAAGGTGTACTTTCATATTGTCTATCGTCAATAAAGCTTTAGTGTTCAACTGCAGGTGTGCCAAGGTGTACTTTCATATTGTCTATCGTCAATAAAGCTTTAGTGTTCAACTACAGGTGTGCCAAGGTGTACTTTCATATTGATACAAGGAAAAGTTTGAGGATAACAAAGGGGTAATCCAGGGGCGGATTCAGGATTTCAAGTTAGTGGGGGCGCAGTTAAAAAAATTGCGCCAAGTGGAGGGAGGCACGGAAATTTTTGGGGTATTTCGTGTGAAAAATCACGATTTTACGCCCAAAAATCATAATAATAAATAAGCATTATTTAGAGTCGGCATGGTTAAAACAACATACAACATAAGCTCTGTTGAGCTTTTAACCGACGCACGCGCCCCCCCCCCCCCCTAAAATTGGAAAAAATATGATTTTTTGGACCCGCCCCTGTAATCAGAATGAAAGACAATGCAACGGCCAAAGGAAAAACACCACGAACCCCACTAAAAACTGGGTGGGGGTGAACTCGGGTGCTCTGGAAGGGTAAGCAGTTTCTGCTCCAAATCAGGAATCTGTTGTGGGATAAAGTTTGTCATTGGCTTATTGGTCGATGGTTCTCACCAGTTCCTGTCCAACTTTTATCCATGATGTAACCAAAAGTGGTGTTCCATCACCAAAATCACATCCAAAATAAGTGTCATGAAAGATCACAAGTTTTTGAGAGATCTGTATGAAGCAAGTTTTCCTTAATTTTTGAAGTAATCGGCATCTGGGATTTTGAATGGGCAGGGGTCAAACAAGCAGCCGTTGTGGGTCCAGAGCAAAGTTCTTGTAGGGGGTCTAGGGGGAGCCCATCCCAAAACAAAAACGATTTTCAGAATCTTAAAGCTAACATAAAGGCTCTCAAATGGCACAAGGCAGGGTAATGACTGTAATGTTCTCTTTCTCAAAATAGTCACAGACTAATACCATTATACCATAGTGAATTTTTTTAAGAAGAGACACCTACATGTACACCTATATAAATGCAAATTGCTGTAGTTTTTAATATAAAACTTTGACTCAAAAGATTGTAAAATTATCCTTCATTTAGATTAACTGTAAGTGCTTCTAAACTGAAAGTTTTATTCAGGACTAAGAATAATCAGTGTGTGTGGTCTCCAACGTGTCTGAAATTGTACTGTCAAATAAACAACTGATTACATTTCATTACTTTTTTGCAGAAAATATTATATAAGGTGAGACTTTTAGATTTAATTTTTATCTTTTTGAATTTCTTCAATGTTATATACCAGTATATATTCGATCAAATAATTCTGATGACGATCCCGTTCAGCAAAATATGTTCCTTTCTGAGTTTCATTTTTACATCTCATGTGTAACCACTTGCATATTAATCAAGGTGCTGTCATGGTCGTGATCGTATGGTAGTTGCATCTACAACTACCTATGCAATCAGTGCCCATCACCACTAACGTGAGTTCGAATCCAACTCGGACGAGGTGTACTCAATACAACATTATGCGATAAGTTTGGCAGGTCTGTGGTTTTCTCCTGGTACTCCAGTTTCCTCAACCAATAAAACTGACCACCACAATATTACAAAAATATTGTTAAATGTGGCGATAAACACCATGGGTGACCAGCTGAGGCTAACAATTTTGATTAATTTTCATTCATGGGTAACCAAAGGGAAATTATTGTAACTTTGGTGATCCAAGGGCGAGTGTGGTGGAATTCCGAACACATCCTGTATACTCTTGACATCAAAAATATATTAAATGCTTTGAAATAAACTGATTCTTTATTTTTGCTGTCTGGCTCTTATAAAAGATGAGTAACCAGTCCATCGCATCATCTTAATCATGTAACCGCTCTTTTATATTACATACAATCACAAATTTTTAGATTTGCCTAAAATGTGATAAGTTTGTCAGTGACTTTCCGCAGGGTGGTGGTTTTTCTCCGCATACTCCGTTTCCTCCACCAATATAACTGACCGCCACGATATAACTGAAATATTGTTGAAAGTGGTGTTAACCACCATAACCCTAACACTAGATTTGTCTGAACTCGAATTGATTATAAATGCGATCACTTTCTAAAATGTTATCTTAATTCAGGTTTCTGTAATTAGAACCAACATTTTTTATAACTGAATCGGTCAAATCGGCAGGAGCCTGAGGAGGCCATTCCTTAGGAAAAACACTGAAAAAGTATGACATGAAAAATATTTTTTAACAAATTCTTTTCATTATTGGCAGGAAGGGCTTTTTGTTAGTGGGGTTTGTCCAGATGCCTTTTATCTACAAATTATTCCAAAATATTCATTGTTTCTACAATTTTTCCCATACATTATTCCACCACTTGCTTTGCATTAAAATTCACAATACAATTTGTCTTCAGAACAAAATTGAAAATGGTGAGATAGAGTTTGCAGTCAGTACACAAACAAAACCCATTTTGAACCTGTGCTTGTACACTTTTAAAGAAAAGAAAAACATGTTGTGTACAGTACCATACACCTGATTTATTTCTTCATTATGTTTAACATAATTTTTTCAAGAAAAACTTTTACTGTCAGAGAGAATATTGAAAAGTTTCTTCTGTACCACTCCCCATTGTACATCAAGTTCTTGTGGTAATTCTCATTCAAAAATTTCCTGTAAAACACTGACATCTCAGATGGCGTTAGAGTTGAAGGTGCATCTTCATTTTCTTTGCACTCTTTGTCTGCAAGTTTTGTTTTCACATACAATTCTTTTCGTTGAAAATATTCATTATTATGCTCTTTCCAGAATTTATTATTGAACTTCATTGTATCCTCTCGTAATGTTCTCAACTGTCTCTGTAATTTTGTTTCATTTTCTGGGACATAAATTTGCACAGGTCTAATGTTAGAATTTTTATCAGGTGGGCCAATCCAATCACGTTCTACGTTTTTAGGAGGTCCCGTCTCAATTTTTATTTTGTCGGGTTTTCCAGTTGACATGGAAACAATTCTTAAATGATGACAGTATGCCCATGTTCTGTAATGCATACATTTCGTCAGAATATTCATTTTCATTCATGATATTGTAAACAGGAAATGTCCATTGGTACACTAATTACAAATCAATGTCGAAACAACGTAGAAAATTCTGGTATACTAGTACATGTATGTACTTTTGTAATTGAAAAATTGAGCAACTTCATATTCTTGACTTTCTCTGAAAATGTAAGGGTTACATCAGAATTGTCCAATATTTTGCATCTTTTAATCCAAATTACCAATTACCAATAGGCGTGAATGGGATTACAACTGCTTTAACACCGCCACATTTAGTATTTCTGTCCCCAGCCAAAACATTCTACTTCTTCTACTTTTACCAAATAATGACCTATTTCAACAGTTTGAAGATTATGTCATTGAATTGCGATGCGAAAAGGGAAGAAAAAAAAAATGGTGATATATCTCGCAAACCTCCGTTTAACCATTTCTATTTTGTTGATGTCAAATTTTAAGGTGGGGATCCCATACAGAACAGGCATACTCCAGTGATGGTCTGACTAATGATTTGTATGCCTGTTCTTTAACGGAGGTGGAACCGATGCTAAGGTTGCGACGCAGGAAGCCAAGAGTCTTATTGGCTTTACCACAGATGTTGTTGATGTGGCTTTCCCATTTGAGGTCCTCGCTGATTGTTACTCTCAGATATTTTGCCATCTCAACAGATTCCAAGACATGACCGTGAAGACAATACTTTAATTTTACAGGTGTTTTATTACGTGAGATGGTAAGCACGTTACATTTATCTGGGTGGAAAGCCATCTTCCATAATTGTTCCCACTGTGCTAGTTTATCAAGATCTATGTGCAGGGTTAGGGCATCGCTGTTTGATTTAATAACCAGGTATGCAATTGTATCATCTGCAAAGAATCTTATAATGGGTCATACATGCCAACCCTCGAGAGACTAAAAGCGGTAGGAAGGGTCTGGGGTTTGCTCCCCCAGAAAAAAATATTTTTTCAAGAATAATCAACATATGAACAATACACGATAAATTTTTTACTTTTTTTTTTTAAATCGGTAGGAAAACATCTAAAATCGGTAGGCGGTAGAAGACTTCAAAATTTGGTAGACTACCGCGTAAATTGGTAGGGTTGGCATGGAGCCTAGTTCAGTGGGAATGTCGTTTATGTAGTACAAGAACAGACTTGGTCCAAGGACTGAGCCCTGGGGCACTCCAGAATCGACAGGGAGGTATGTAGATTTTTTCACCCTCAACAATGCATGACTACCTGAGTTCGACCTGACAGGAAACTTGCTATCCAGTTGTTTACCTTTCCTGAGTTCCCATCGACAATTGTCAACTGTCAACGGTTTTTTTTCATAATATGAGATGAGAAGTAATTGTTCGTTTTGTTTATAGATATTGATGGAATTGTTGACAATCACTGTTTAAATTTTCTTTTATGGTATCATTGCAGGCCGGTTCCAGTCTGATTGAGCCTCAATCTAATTAGAATAAAATGCTTGTTGTGTCTCTTTGGGGGGGTGGGGGGGGGGGGGGGCAATACATGCACACTTTCGTATCACACACAAAGAATCAAACACATATTTTAGAATTAGATTTTATGAAGCCTACTACTTCTGTTGACTAAGAGCTAGACAAGTCAGGCTATTGTTTTGCGCATATACCATTTGAAATCATCATTGACAAGATTCGCCACAATGTATCTCCTTCTTTCTTGCACAAGCAATAGTACTGGCACTCTGATTAAAATCATATCTCTCACTTGCCCCCCTTTACCGACATGTTGTGGATGTTTTAAACAATAGATGTGATAGAGCAGCAATTTGTAAAATCCGTATAAGTGCTCATTCATTAATGATTGAACGAGGAAGACATTTAAACATACCTAGAACAGAGAGGTATTGTTTATTATGTAAATCAAATCAAATTGAAGATGAAAAACATGTTCTCCTACATTGCACAAAATTCAATACTCAAAGAAACATATTTAATGAAAATATATCAAATATACTTGAAAATGCAAGTTATAAAAATGCTAACAACAAAATAAGCTTTTTGTTTAATAATACGTCATACTCAATTCTTAGATTGACTTCCTCTTTCATATCAAACTGTTTGAATATAAGAAAAGATTTGCTATAATTATTATAGCGTTTTATATTGTAACTATTATGATTTGTTCCACTACATGCATATTATGTTATTGTGTATTATCATATATTCTGAGCCTTAACCATTTATTGTTGATGAGTTTGTGCTAATAAAGTATTTGTATTTGTATGTTGTGGCATGGGAGATCTGAGGAAACCCCCGTTACGGGTCACATCATGTGAGTGACCTTATATCATGAATATATTTATGATATTAGGGAATGACCATTTAACTTGAAAAGGGGGCTGGGGTTATGGTTTTTTTCTAAAAAAATATTCTGATTCTCAATGTTGCTGAAAAAATATTCCAATTTTGGTGGAGGAAAAAAAAATAATCTGATTCAGAGTTTGTCATATAACCTAATGTTGAATTCTGGAAAAAAAATTTCGCGCTTTGCGCGACAAAATAAATAAATATTCTAACTCTCGTGTTGTCCGAAAAAAAAATTATGAACGAAACAAAAAACCATAACCCCCCCTGCAAGTTAAATGGTCGGTCCCTTATAAATATGTGTTTCGGCCAATCGGATTGCTCGTAGGATGCAAAGTCACTCGCACGTGGCCCGTACGCCGCGAAATATCAGTAAATGAGAGATATTATTTTAAATAGATTGTAGTACTTGAATATTGCTGATGATAATGCCCAAAAAAAAACCCATGTGCATAACAATGGGCGGACGAATAGCCATTCCTCATAATTTATTGAATAATAATCATAAGATTCATTTTATTTGGTTTCAAGGGCGATTAGATTGCCAGTCGGAAATCAGTCACAAATAATGCTGGTCAAACCCGCGACATATGGGTTTATTGCCATATCTGCAGTTTTTATAGATTTTTATCAAATGTGTCATGTCAAGTGCACCTCGTCCAGTGTGAGTTCCATCCAAGTTGAAATTCTAATAATGATAAATTCATTCCCAATACAATTGAATTTCCATTCTCGGTTCCAAGATGAATTTTGATATCTCAATTTTATGTAGATTTTGTTCCTTTCCTCTACAACCGACCAGACTTTTACCCGACTTGACTGTTATAGGAGTAATAGGCGGGTGTCTTACAAGAAGCAGGAACTGCTTACCCTTCGTGATCACCTGGGTTCACCTCCGTTTTTTTGTTGGGGTCGGTGTTGCTAATTTTTTCTGTGATGTGTTGAGTTTTTATATGTTCTATGTCTTTGTCCTGTGTCTTGTGTGCCCAATGTTACTAGTGTCTCCGGATTGTCCCTTCGATTTACTCTATTATTTATTGAATCTACATATTATAATAAAGTTTCACCACATTTTTTACTTTTGATCTATTGCAGTCTTTGTTTATCTTGAACCCAAGAGGATGGGGTTTTCATTTGTATCAGACTATATCTGCATTTCATAGGCATGATTCATTCCAAATACAACTATAGGAAGTGTTGTTTTAGTGAGCAGAGACAGATGTCTTTCTTTATAGGAAGTACTGTTTTAGTGAGCAGAGACAGATGTCTTTCTTTATAGGAAGTACTGTTTTAGTGAGCAGAGACAGATGTCTTTCTTTATAGGAACTGCTGTTTTAGTGAGCAGAGACAGATGTCTTTCTTTATAGGAAGTACTGTTTTAGTGAGCAGAGACAGATGTCTTTCTTTATAGGAAGTGCTGTTTTAATGAGCAGAGGCAGATGTCTTTCTTTATAGGAAGTGCTGTTTTAGTGAGCAGAGACTAATGTCTTTCTTTATAGGAAGTACTGTTTTAGTGAGCAGAGACAGATGTCTTTCTTTATAGGAAGTACTGTTTTAGTGAGCAGAGACAGATGTCTTTCTTTATAGGAAGTACTGTTTTAATGAGCAGAGACAGATGTCTTTCTTTATAGGAAGTACTGTTTTAGTGAGCAGAGACAGATGTCTTTCTTTATAGGAAATGCTGTTTAAGTGAGCAGAGACTAATGTCTTTCTTTATAGGAAGTGTTGTTTTAGTGAGCAGAGACAGATGTCTTTCTTTATAGGAAGTACTGTTTTAGTGAGCAGAGACAGATGTCTTTCTTTATAGGAAGTGTTGTTTTAGTGAGCAGAGACAGATGTCTTTCTTTATAGGAAGTAGTTTTAGTGAGCAGACAGATGTCTTTCTTTATAGGAACTGCTGTTTTAGTGAGCAGAGACAGATGTCTTTCTTTATAGGAAGTGCTGTTTTAGTGAGCAGAGACAGATGTCTTTCTTTATAGGAACTGCTGTTTTAGTGAGCAGAGACAGATGTCTTTCTTTATAGGAACTGCTGTTTTAGTGAGCAGAGAGATGTCTTTCTTTATAGGAAGTGCTGTTTTAGTGACCAGAGACAGATGTCTTTCTTTATAGGAAGTGCTGTTTTAGTGAGCAGAGACAGGTGTCTTTCTTTATAGGAAGTAGTTTTAGTGAGCAGAGACTAATGTCTTTCTTTATAGGAAGTACTGTTTTAGTGAGCAGAGACAGATGTCTTTCTTTATAGGAAGTGCTGTTTTAGTGAGCAGAGACTAATGTCTTTCTTTATAGGAAGTGCCGTTTTAGTGAGCAGAGACAGATGTCTTTCTTTATAGGAAGTGCTGTTTTAGTGAGCAGAGACAGATGTCTTTCTTTATAGGAAGTACTGTTTTAGTGAGCAGAGACAGATGTCTTTCTTTATAGGAACTGCTGTTTTAGTGAGCAGAGACAGATGTCTTTCTTTATAGGAAGTGCTGTTTTAGTGAGCAGAGACTAATGTCTTTCTTTATAAGGTGTTTTAGTGAGCAGAGACAGATGTCTTTCTTTCATTTGTCCTCAGAAACCCTATTAAATGATAATAAAAAGAACCACATAGAGCGTGAATGTACGAGAAAACTCCCAACAGTTTCACCAAATACGTCCAACAGACTTTCATTATGTCTACCAGTTGAAATTCAATTATTTTGAAAACCAATTGTTCCACTAATAGCTATTATTCATCTGGTTCCTGAAATTTATGGTTCCTAGGTACTTTTCCATAAAACAGTAGGTCCGAGAGCCTTCCAGGATATTTACCAAAGTTGGAATTCAAACTTTTTCAAATCAAATTCCAACTCGGCTAAGCTTTGTACTAGACCAACACATTGACTCTGAGTTGCATTTTTAATGGTAGCTCACTGAAACACCAATCCATGTGCAAACATGTCACTCCACTTTGTACACATTATCCTGATTACGAGCCAACCATTCATGCTCTTATACCTTACTGCTTAGCAGTGAAGCAGCAATTATCAATTTTATACCCTTTGGTTTCAACTGACCAGGGCTGGAACCTACGATCTCCATCAATCAAGACAACCATTCTAAACATTACCCCACCGATGCGGTTTACCACATTAGTTTAGCGAGCTTGCTATCCATTAGGTTGCAGATGTGGTTAAATTTTGTTCAGAATAGACCTGTCAGGAACAAGTAAGATATATACATAACACAAATATCAAGTTTTTTATACTTTTATTTTCCTTTTAAGGACCTTAGGGTACAAAATTACCACCACAAATATAATATTCATTCATATCAATTGTTCATCTTACATTCAACAAACCATATAAAAATAAAGGCATTCGATCCTTTCATGAAACAACACTTTTACACATTTTTTCTTTTCTGTACGAACTAGAAATCTCAATTCAGTTCTATAATTATTTCCATAAACAATTATGAGTTTATAATTTTGAAATTATCACCATGGAGAGTTACACTCGGGTTATCATTAAAATGTGAAAATATACTAAGTTTAAATTCGGAAAAACAAATGCCTTTTTTCTGTATAATTATCACAGTAAAATACATCTTTAAGTAAAATTTATCAATCTAAAATACAATGCATATTCATGTAATTAAAATTAAAAGCATCTTTAAATTCTATATTTTTTTTGGCATTTACATTTTAATAAAATAGCATTATGGATAAATGCAAACAAGATATACGAGAGGGGGGGATGAAAGACACTATATAAATTTGTATGGAATGGGTAGTGGTTCTTGTATCCCGAGTTAGTGCCGATAGAAATTTAATCTAGCTCACTTTATTTAACCTGCATTTTTAATGCATTTGAAATTGAATTTTGATTTAAACTCTAGACTGAGAATTAACCAGGCTTAAGAATATTTCAAAATTACATGTTTATTAACTGAAGTACTAAATTAATTTATGGTAAAGATTAGCGGAAAGAGTTGTGTTAAATTAATCTATGAAGAAACAGATTTGTCCACAGAACTCCATACACACATCTTACATAAAAACGTTTCATCATTTTATCAACATGCATGACTGCACACAAACTTGCACATTTTCTTGATTTGTGACATTTTTACATGAGGTGATCAATGCGTATTCAACCTACCATATAAAATTAAAGTAAAAAATCTAAATTTCAAACTAAATATACAAATGTATTTTAAAATGACATTACCATAACCTACTGTTATAAGTATAGTATTGCACTATGTCAACATAAAGACTTCCTTTAATAATAAAATAGGGCAAACTAACATTTTCCATAAAAATAATTGTTCTACAATTTTCTGTGGCTTTGGTTTATGGCGTTTCCACATTTTCAACAATATTTCAGCTATATCATGGCAGTCAGTTTTATTGGTGGAGAAACCAGAGTAACCTGTCGCAAGTCACTGACAAACTTTATCACATAATTTTGTATCAAGTACACCTCACCATGAATGAGGTTCGAACTCATAAATTCTGATAGGCACTGATTGCACAGGTACATGTAGTTGTAAATCCAACTACCATACGATCACGACGGCCCCAATTTTCTGTGGATCACTTTGGCTGTGATCGCATAATAGTTAAAGAATTACTTCCACCAATGCAATAATAGCTTATCATCACTAAAGTTATAACTTGCTTCTCGGCGATGAGACACAACTTTATGTGATTTAAGTTTGTGAGAGACCTACGTAATGTTTGTGGTTTTCACCGGGTCTTCTAGTTTCCGCCATCAACAAAACTCACAGTCACAATATAAATGAAACATTGTTCATAGTAACGTTAAGGATCATAATTCATAATTGTCTCCTTTTATGTTTACAGTTATTTCAGAATTTTGAAATATATTCATCATTAACCCAAAAAAGACTTAATTGTACTATTGGAGATGACGGAAATACCAAGAATTCTTCCACAACCCACATTTTATTGAAATAGCTGGAGCCTGACACAATACGCATGTGATTATTTTTTTTTGGGATATGTCTATCAACATGGAGATTTTTAAGTAATGGTTTTCAATACATTCAATAAAAATACTACATATATAATTGAACAAGTATTCCCCTTTTCAATCCCAAAATATTTGATAAAACTTAAGTATCAATAATGAGCATGGATATAACTTTACAACATCACAAAAATATTTTCTATCACATTCAAAAATATATTCTGCTACTGTGAAAACAGTGGTCCCCAATTTCATTCCCCAAAATATTTATGATAAAAATTAAGTAGTGCATTATCCATTTGTCCTTTGTCTTCGTCAAAACAGAGATGAAAGTGTTCACTGATGAAAAAAAGAGGATATCCCCTACACATTGCCGTTACACCCTCATTTTCTAGCTGTTTCGACCATGTTCGACACATTTTATTTCAAAATATTTTGCTCAAAAAAGAGGAAATCGGCTGATCAGATGAAAACTTTCATCTCTGGTCAAAAAGAACATTGGAAATGTCAAACCAATGGTGAGCAATAAAATATAACTGAACAAAATAACAAAAATATTTTTTCTATCACATCTGCGTTTTCTTCAAAAATACATTTTTCTAAATGTACTGTAAAAACAATAAATTAAGATTTACAGAAATTCATACACTTTTAAACAAAAAAACATGATCACATGAAATGTTATTCATAAGTACAATGTGTAAATTATTGCAAAACGAATACCTGCTCAACAATAAATAGTATTTGTGAAAACTTGCAGCTTATTTCTTATAAATAGCAGTCTTCGTGCTAACCCACTTGCCCGAAGCCGGGAACAAGTAAAACTGGATTCGAACAAGTGAAAATTATGAAAGAATTTGTTTGAATAAATAATATTTTTTTCTAAATTTGGCTTTTGGGAAAGTAGGTGAAACCAGAGGCTCCCATGAGCCTGTAATCGCTCACCTGGATCAAAGCTGCTTTTAATAACAACTTAACTGCACTGTGGCAGCCATCTTGGTGGGAGAGCGTGACTGCCAGACACAATTTAGAAAGAAGACCATCAAATGACTATTCCATCAAAGTTTGGTTCTAATTGAGCTACTGGTTCCAGACAAGATGGTTTTTATGTGAATTTCCCATAGGGTCCTATGTTAAACTAAGTTCAGCTGTGCAGCCATCTTGGTCAGAGGGCAGGACCACCAGACACAACTATTTTATCAAAGTTTGGTTCCAATTGAGCAACTGGTTCCAGACAAGAAGATTTTTATGTGAATTTCCCATAGGGTCCTATGTCAAGCTAAGTTCGCTGTGGGGGCCATCTTGGTTGAAGGGCCGAACTGCCGGACACATTTTTGGAAGAGAACCATCCAATGACTATTTCATCAAAATTTAGTTCTTGTGGAAGGCCAATATTTTTAACAAATGTGGACATATGAAGATGTCTCACCTGTCCTGGCATGGATGTTAAAGAACTACACAAGAGAACATAGGTCAATAAAGGTCAAGGTCATGTGTTATATGACTGACGGACATGTTCAATCTTATGAACAGTTGCAGATAAAGACTACTTTAAATATAATAGCTCTTGTACAAGACAAAAAAAAATTATTTAGAGATGAATAATACAAAATTTAAATTTGTACAAATAAATTAATTTTATAGCACTTTCTTCAAACAGATGATAATGATTATAAAACAGTGAGTGACAAATTGATTTGTAACGAAGCTGAATGAGACAGAAATGTATAACGTAAATACATTTACTTCTTTCTAAAGTTCGTTATCTAGGATGACGATGTCATGGACAGTAACAAATTTGGCTTAGAAAAAGCATCCCCTTGACAACATTCTAATTTTGTATTTTAATTTAGTCTTCAGACGTAATAAAAAGCGTCTTCATGACCACATCCTAATTTTGTATTTTTATATTCTTCGGATGTAATGAAAAGCGTCTCCTTGACAACATCCTAATTTTGTATTTCTACAGGTCTTCGGACATAATAAAAAGCATCTCTTTGACATCTTTCTAATTTTGTATTTTTATAAATTTCCAGACGTAATACTGCAAGTTGAATGACATCAGAAACAATTTAGAGTCGTGAAAGACTAGACCATACTACCATACTACACTATCAACTATGGTCATGAGGCTGCAGCTTCCTGTTTATTGTCACTCTGTCCTTCAGCCTCCAACGTTGGAGGATCAGATATCAGTTCTTTTGGAGTGTGATCATGCTGAGATACAGATATCACATTGGCTGCAGGAAACGACACAACCGTGTCAGCTGGTACGTATCCCAATTCTTTCTGGATTTGTAATAACATTGGATCAGCTCCAGGGTCTACCTTGGGAGTATTAACAGTACTCTAAAATAAATAAGCATTCTTTGTAAGTTACATTTTTTTTTAGACCCAAGAATATTTTTTGGTATTCTGACAATTAGGTGTTTTCCACATACCGGTATTGAATTTTGCTTATTGAAAATTTGTTAAATCTGTACTTGTTGCTGTCATAGTAAGTAATAATGTCTAGTGTACATTTGATTTATGATTTATTTATCTAATACAGAAATACAACTTACTTCTTGAGCATCTTCATAACACACTGGATGGTAAGTCTGCAAATATATCAAACAATAATTATTAAATGAATATGACATACACATCAGCCCCTTTGAAAAATGATGGATGTAACCATCCTATGATTAATCTATACAAATAGTTCTCTTCATCCTAAATTTACATGAGTAAAAGAAAAAAGAGTCAATGACTATAGCAGTCAATTTAAATTTTCAATTTAACTTTGATTATTTCCCTAATACATGAAAATTTATGTAACTAATAAAACTCCAAGCCTATCTTTAACTTTTAATTTCATTTAAATAAGAGGTAAGCTTTAGTGAAGCCTATTTTTTTTTTACTTTTTATTTCATTTAATCAATTAAAGCAGAATCTAACAAAAATATATATCATGAAGAGTACCAGAGAACTATGATATAACCCAGAATTCTACCTACCTTTCCTCCAGATATAACCCAGAATTCTACCTACCTTTCCTCCAGATATAACCCAGAATTCTACCCACCTTTCCTCCAGATATAACCCAGAATTCTACCCACCTTTCCTCCAGATATAACCCAGAATTCTACCCACCTTTCCTCCAGATATAACCCAGAATTCTACCCACCTTTCCTCCAGATATAACCCAGAATTCTACCCACCTTTCCTCCAGATATAACCCAGAATTCTACCCACCTTTCCTCCAGATATAACCCAGAATTCTACCCACCTTTCCTCCAGATATAACCCAGAATTCTACCCACCTTTCCTCCAGATATAACCCAGAATTCTACCCACCTTTCCTCCAGATATAACCCAGAATTCTACCCACCTTTCCTCCAGATATAACCCAGAATTCTACCCACCTTTCCTCCAGATATAACCCAGAATTCTACCACCTTTCCTCTAGATATAACCCAGAATTCTACCCACCTTTCCTCCAGATATAACCCAGAATTCTACCTACCTTTCCTCCAGATATAACCCAGAATTCTACCACCTTTCCTCCAGATATAACCCAGAATTCTACCTACCTTTCCTCCAGATATAACCCAGAATTCTACCCACCTTTCCTCCAGATATAACCCAGAATTCTACCCACCTTTCCTCCAGATATAACCCAGAATTCTACCCACCTTTCCTCCAGATATAACCCAGAATTCTACCCACCTTTCCTCCAGATATAACCCAGAATTCTACCCACCTTTCCTCCAGATATAACCCAGAATTCTACCCACCTTTCCTCCAGATATAACCCAGAATTCTACCCACCTTTCCTCCAGATATAACCCACCTTTCCTCCAGATATAACCCAGAATTCTACCCACCTTTCCTCCAGATATAACCCAGAATTCTACCCACCTTTCCTCCAGATATAACCCAGAATTCTACCTACCTTTCCTCCAGATATAACCCAGAATTCTACCTACCTTTCCTCCAGATATAACCCAGAATTCTACCCACCTTTCCTCCAGATATAACCCAGAATTCTACCCACCTTTCCTCCAGATATAACCCAGAATTCTACCTACCTTTCCTCCAGATATAACCCACCTTTCCTCCAGATATAACCCACCTTTCCTCCAGATATAACCCAGAATTCTACCCACCTTTCCTCCAGATATAACCCAGAATTCTACCTACCTTTTCTCCAGATATAACCCAGAATTCTACCCATCTTTCCTCCAGATATAACCCAGAATTCAACCCACCTTTCCTCCAGATATAACCCAGAATTCAACCCACCTTTCCTCCAGATATAACCCAGAATTCTACCCACCTTTCCTCCAGATATAACCCAGAATTCTACCTACCTTTTCTCCAGATATAACCCAGAATTTTACCCACCTTTCCTGCAGATCGCAAAGCATTCTTTAAATGCCATTCTTCTGATTCTTCATCAAAGAATTGTTCAAAGTCATCACCACACACAACACATGACTGTAAAACAACAAAGATATCAATGATTTTTCAATCCAATAACTCTTGTATGATTTATTTTATGATCGATTGTTATACATGTATCTCCATTTTTCCCTTTATGTCTATCATATCTAACTTGCTTATCATAGAGTATATCAAAACTGCAAGATAATATATACATATAGAAGAACATCCATTTTGAAGGTTGAGACAGACCATATAACTAGTTTTGCAATAAGTCTGATAGTATGGCCTGTGATACTAGTGATAAGGTATGCGAGACCTTTAAAGATATCATTGTTTTTATCGGTAAACATCATAGTGTGTTTGGCGTCACACTGACAGATAATTTTCAGTATTCGAGTCAGTTTGTTGATACTTGTCGATATCAAAGGGAAAAAATCCCCCAAATTACCAATAAATGTAAATACAACCCAGAGGCTATTCTGAGCTTGTAATGTTAATTTGGTTGTCCATTATATGTATATTATTGAATTATCATATATGTACGGTTGGGTTCAATAATTTCCTGATTTTTTTTAATGACTTTTACCATTTCCCTACAAGAGTACATCTTGCCATGAGTGGGATTCGAACTCACAATTTTAGTGCATAAGTAGTTGTAAATGATCATGACGTTCCCCTTGACAAGACAACAACTAGAAGTGATGAAACAAAAAATATCCTACAGTGAAATCTGTCTAAACTGAACCTCCTTGGGACCAGCTTTTGTGATCAGAATAGACAGGTGTTTGGTTTATACAGGTTATATTAACAAAGATTTCCTCCATTAGGAATTTATTTCAACTTCAGTTTATACAGGATTTCTCTTTATTCAGGGTTTGGCTTAGACAGGTTTCACTGTATTTGAATTACTAAAACAGGAATACGAGCTGAAATACTGCAAAAGTTGGTGTTAAACACCAATCAATCAATGTTCAACGACTTTACCAGGGCTCTCACTACTTTCAACTTAGAGGGAGATGTAACTTCACTTCTCCTTAAGGGAGCTCACAGGGAGAAGTGGAAGACAAGAGAAAAGTTGGGAGACTTTTGGGAGAAGTTAATGGTTAATTGGAAACAGAATGATAATTTCTAAAACTTCACAATTACCTGTTTAAATGTTAGTTGGCTACGATATTGAAAATACTTACATCAGTTGTATCTTCTCCTGAGGCAGCAGGACAATGGACAATATTTTCTCCTTGAGGTAAAACTGGTTCTTTCTCTGCCGATTCTTGCATTTTCTGTTCAAATAGGCTCAAGTGTGCTGAAAAAAAACCAATGTATAAAGTTTTGCTGATTTCACATTTTATACAGAGTTATTGGAAAGAATCACTATATCAAAGCTCGCCATGATATAGCTGAAAAATTGCTGAGTTGGCATTAAATAACAATCACTCACTTTGGATGGGGGGGGGGAGAGTAAAAAGTAATCCATCTTTTACACCTATTATTTTTTAGAGGGCACCTTGCAAAATTAGTTACTATTACTTAATGAGTTTTGTTGATTTAATGGTGTAATTTTCACGGTATCAATTCCACGGTTGAAATACTATGAGATATTTTTAGAATTTTAGCTGATTACCGCTAACGTCATCTTGTCAATAATGCGGCATTACACATATATACATTGGAATGGAGATATCTGTATTGTATTTGAAAATTTCACGGCATCAATTGGAGATTTAATGGTTGCAATTATTAATTTAGTGGCTCCGCTTACGCGTCGCCAGTAAACTCAATTTGCAACCATCAAATCTCCAATTGATGCTGTGAAATTTTCAAATACAATACAGTTATCTCCTAATTCCAGTTATAATGACCAATACTTTTTGCTTGATCATAAAAAGACATACTGTAATACTTTTAAAATGATGTTAGACATAATAGTCAATATTTCCTATGCTTTCATCTCTATTAAGCAGTCATCTGTATTTAAAGGTCACCTTTTTCTTGTCCTGCCATTGAAAATTTCATATGAATTGAACCTCTTTTAAGAAGTCACATAGCTAATAAAGTCACTTTTTCTTTGTTCTAAAGGTGACCTCTTAATACAGGTTTAATTGTACTATAAAAATGAAGTAAAACTATATACCTCTCTCTTCTGCATCTCCAACATCTTCATAATCTAACCAGCCCTGTAAAATATCAAAATAATATTAAATTTGGTTAAAAAAATAAATTCAAACAATAGTACTTAAATTTAATTTGACAATATTTTTATCATTTTTAGTTGTGGTGATAGTACATTTGACTTTTGTACAAATGAATAAAATGGAATTGACCATGTAGTTTAATAATAAAACTATCTTTCTTTAATAGAAATATTCCATTTCCAGACAAATACACACAAAATGGTTAGAAGTGAGGAAATAATATACTTCATTGACAGAAAAAACAAGATGAACTGTGAGCTAAAGCTCACTTATGATACCCCCGCTCTTCGGCAAACAGGAAGTAGGAATCTGACGGGTCAAAAAACACTTCCCATGATATGGGGTACCTATATGAAGCTTGTGACCAAATATCAGATTTCTGCCATCAATAGTTGCTGAGAAAAATGCGACAAAAAATGGGCATATACAAAATGTATGTTCAATGTGTATAAAAATCAACAAAGTCGGCAAACAGGAAGTAGGAATCTGATGGGTCCAAAAACGCTTCCCACGATATGGGGTACCTATATGAAGCTTGTGGCCAAGTATCAGATCTCTGCCATCAATAGTTGCTGAGAAAAATGTGACGAAAAATGTGCATATATGTTCAATGTGTATAAAAACCAACTAAGTCGGCAAACAGAAAGTAGGAATCTGACTGGTCCAAAAACGCTACCCACAATATGGTATACCTATATGACGCTTGTGTCCAAATATCAGATTTCTGCCATCAACAGTTACTGAGAAAAATGTGACAAAAAATATCTTGGACGGACGGACAGAGGTAAAACAGTATACCCCCCTTCCCCTTCGGGGAGCAGGGGTATAAAAATACAATATGGTATACCTATATGACGCTTGTGACCAAATATCAGATTTCTGCCATCAACAGTTACTGAGAAAAATGTGACGAAAAATATCTTGGACGGGCGGACGGACAGAGGTAAAACAGTATACCCCCCTCCCCCTTCGGGGAGCGGGGGTATAAAAATGTTGTTTCTTTTCATCAAACAGAACATTATATTTTGTCTACTCTCCAGTATACATTAACCTTCCTATTTTTAATTTAGCAAAATTCATTGAATTTACACGAACTTATCGTCCAATTGTACATGTGTTCTGTAAGATTATCATTTGATAACTGTCAATTGTTATTTGTCAAAAAAACATTTAGATTTAAATGAGATTCAACAGTATGCTATCTGCATTAAGGGACTTCTTAATTTAATCCTTTATTTATTTAACGAGGATTGCCGACAGCCAATGGCTATGAGCAGTTTTCCTCAAAGGGACTTCTTGTTTATATATCACTGAGCATTTCATTGTATGTATTTAAAAAGCCTTTCCACATTAATTTTTTTTTTAAATATACAATGTAAATAACTACTTCCTTGCAACCATAGATTTGAAGTTTTCTTGTTGAACATATTAAGAGGCAATCAAGAGAATTAGTGAATAGTTTCCAGATAATTATAAAAACTACTTACTTTCAAGTATAGAAACAACAATTTACATATAAATAGTTTATACACTTTAAGAGATATTACTCCAATTAGACATAGCACCCACACATTTTCTTACATGATTTTGAAATGGACTGCCACTAGAGGTTGAATTAAATATTTGCAAGAAATATTTGGATTAGGCCAATTTATGAAGAACCTATCCATAGAAATGGGTGGTTTGGTTTGGTTTATAGTGTTTGATGCCACTTTCAACAATATTTCAGTTGTATTGTGGCAGTCAGTTTTATTGGTGGAGGAAACAGGAGTACCTGGAGAAAACCAGCGACCTGTTGCAAGTCACTGACAAACTTTATCACATAATGTTGTATCGAATACACCTTATCATGAACGGGGTTCGAACTCACAACGTTAGTGATGATACACACTGATTTCACAGGTAGTTATAAATCCAACTACCAAATGATCACGACGGTCCCTAGAAATGGGTGTGATGTATGGTTATGTGTGAGATCTCAATCAACAAACCTTTAATTCATAGAACCATGATCTATATCTAGATATTCTTGCTCCTTTCTTTTCTCGCTGATTCTGTCTGAAATGCCAGTCTAAATGTTCTCTGTACAGTTTAGTCTGTGATGCCATAAAACGTGTGCCACACGACGTACACTGTATACCAGAATACATCCTCTGTATCACACCGATATATTGCCTGAAAATGAAGTGAAATGAAAATGAAATTCAAATTCATATATTTATTTCGCTATCATAGTGAAACCTGTCTAAACCGAAGTTCCAGTCCTCACGATGAGCACCAGTCCTCTGGCCCAAGACCAGTAAAACTTTGTTTGAACCAGTAAATTTTACAATTTTTATTTAGATATATATATATATATATAAATAAATTCAAGAATTTCATTCGGAGCAGAAAATTCAAATTTTTACTTTAGAGGCTGCAAACCCTTAATGATTTGCAGCCCTGTATAAAGTGAACTTTTAAGTAAAACCCTAATGTAGGAAATCTTTGTTATTTATCACTCATATAGACTGAACATTTGTCTATTCTAAACACAAAAGTTAGTCCCAAGGAGATTCGGTTTAGACATATTTCACTGTATAATAATCTTTTAGTCATAATAATAACAAGGGCAACACAAAGAATGGCGTATCCCCTCGTCTAAAAATTTGACCCGGGGACCTTGACAATCAATAGGGTTCCAGATTCTCTTAAGGACTAAGTATGTACCAAGTTTGGTCAAAATCCATTGAAGGATGTTGATTCTAGAGTGTTCACAAGGATGTTACGGAGGGACGGACGGACGGAAGGTAGCGTTACTATATCCCTTTGCAACTTCGTTGGCGAGGGGATAATTAATTAGAGGCTCACGGGTCTGTATAACTCACTTATTGAAGAAAATGTTTTGAACCATTGCCCAACAAAGCTCATGTTAAATTTTTAAACAGTCTGCAGGTAGACATTTCACTTCACTCAGACACATCCTGATTACAAGTTAACCAGTCTATGCTCTTACTCAATATGTTGTGTGTTTAGCAGAGAAGCAGCAAATACCATAGCTGCGTAACCGTAGCCCTTTATGGTCCTTTTTATTTTAATTTTTTTTGCGGACCATAGGGCTACGGTTTTCACTCTATCAAAAACTATCGAAACTGTGCAAAAAAAATCTTGCGCCACTTTTTTGCCATGAAATCGGGTGCGAGAATGATCAAACATATATATTTCGTTTCGTTAGATATTTATCTACATTCTTCTATACTTACTTACCTATTAATATTCATTTCCAGTTCATTATCATAACAAATATCTCAATTGTGACAAATCCCGCCTACTTCGTCCGCCATCTTGCTTCTCCGGTAGTCTCGTTCTGAGGTCACATGATTTTTCCAAATATAACCCTATTTATGTGTGGTTTGTTTACACTGGTCAATCATAAGGCTCTTCAGTGGTGAAATTACCAAACCAATATGCTTTCCACCGTAAATTGCACATCGTGAATCAAAGGCACCATTTGGAAACATACACTTTTCCCATATCCAGTAGGAAAAATACCAGTTGAGTTTTTTCTTTCCATTATATTGGTTATCAAACACTTTTGTTTTTCTTTCAGATCAAACATAAACTTATATTTTCCCTTCAACTTATCTTTGTATATTGTTTCCACATCCATTTTGGTTATGTATTATATATTAACTTGGCCCAAAATAGGGGGGTGGAAGATGTCAATTATCATTTTCAAAAATGTTCAATGAAAGTCACTTTCAGAAAAAGAAATTTAAAAAATACATTTATTTATTCAGATTATTTATTGAAAAATATATGCCAAGAAGATCCAAACTCTCATTTCTCCTAATATAAAACTGCTGAAAACATCTTCAGTAAAACGTAAACAAACCAAACACGTGTTTGCGGTTTATAAATAAATAGGGTTATATTAGAACGAGACTACCGGAGAAGCAAGATGGCGGACGAAGTAGGTGGGATTTGTCACAAATGAGATATTTGTTATGATAATGAACTGGAAATGAATATTAATAGGTAAGTAAGTATAGAAGAATGTAGATAAATATCTAACGAAATGAAATATATATGTTTGATCGTTCTCGCACCCGATTTCATAACAAAAATTGGCAAAAAAGCAGCACAAGATTTTTTTTGCGCAGTTTCGAAAGTTTTTGATAGAGTGAAAACCGTAGCCCTATGGTCCGCAAAAAAAATAAAAAATACCATAAAGGGCTACGGTTCCGCAGCTACAAATACCATTATTATAATCTTTGACCTGATCAAGACTCGAACCTAATATCTACTGCACTGAAGGTTAGGACACTAACCATTACACTACTGATGTGGTTTTGGTTTGTTTATTAATTTCTAGTCTAATTTGCCTTTGATAAATTGCTTAATTTCAACTAAATAAATATGTCCCATTGATTTTGAAACAAGAAGGTTCGACTGTATTTTTCGGGTAGAAAATGGAATCAAAAATAAATTTTCCAAAGTTTTAAAAGTTTTGAGAGTATTGTTTATGTTTAGTTTTCCAGGCAACAGCAAACCCAACACTTTTGAATGGATGCTAAAGGGAAACAACTGGTGTTCTTCTAATTATACATAACTTACTGTTTTAGTTTATTACTTTTCATCTCCGTCAAGTCTGGAACTTTCTCCACTTTTGAAGGTTTAATTCTCTGAAAATGAAAGAAATAAAAATTGTTTTGTTTAATAAATTAGCCACAAAAACAACAACTACAAACATTGTAAGATTAAGGAATACATGTATCAGTAACACATCGATCGTTATTTTGAACTTTCTTTTTATAATACTGCATTTTTTTGGGGACAATTTCCAAGTTGCAAATAAAAAATAATGTTGTATGATTTAATAAAACAAGACAGATTCAGATGGAAATTCTCTACCTGATTTTTTTTAAATAAATTGGTCTCAAAATAATTTATTCACTTACGACTGGTTTCCGTTTTTCTTTTCCTTCTTCACTATTATCCTCTTCCTTTTTCTTTTGCAGATCTTTCTGTACTGGTTCCTTGTTCTCTGACTTTTCTTTAGGTTCATCAGTATTTGCATTAATGAGACCAGCTTTTATCAATTTTTGGAGCAAAGATTCAACATTTAATTGAGGCTGCAATGCTGAAAATGTAACACAAGAAATAGATGTACAATCAAACAAATATGAGTGCCAAACAAAATTATTTGAAGACTTTATTTACGGCTGGCAGTAAATCATGTTTTACGATATATTCATAAAGACATCATTATTGAGGGGGTGGGGTTTATCGTGTTTAACGCCACTTTCAACAATACTTCAGTTATATCGTGGCAGTCAGTTTTATTGGTGGAAGAAACCGGAAAACCCGCAGAAAACCACCGACCTGCTGTAAGTGACTGACAAACTTTATCACATAATGTTGTATCGAGTACACATTGTTGAATGAACTACAGAACATCCAACTTTGATAATTAAGTTAGAATTTATACTTCAGTCAAAAGTCTAATAATTAATATATTAATTATGTTTTTTTTTTTTTATTATTAAGTAGGAAATAATTGGGGAAAAAAAAACAAATAAACTTAAAAATATAAATCGGTTTACCTTGTAAATTAAAAAAAATCTTGAAAACATTATAATGTACTTGTCTTTCTTAAGGGAAGATTACCAGTTTTGCTACAACTGGTTCACTGCCATATATATATTTTGTTAGTCAAGTTCTCAACATAGAAAATTTAATTATACATGAACCGATAATTGTTCCATAGAAATTAGTGTATACAAAAATAACATAGAAATTCCATTACTACTGTAATATTTTTTTATTTCTTTGAACACATGAAGAATCTATCTTTTGTGTTTTGCTTTGTTTTTCTTCGTCTTGTCACTCTTGTGTACCCTATATTGCCAATTTCTCTGGATTGCCCTTTCGATATTCTCTAACGTTTATTTGAACTATTATTATAACTTACTAGGAGGCTGAGGTGGCATCAGACCAGGCATTCCATCTTGAGGTTGATTTGGGTTTCCTGTAAATGTGAAGAGGTTTAAAAATACAAATTTCTAGAATCAATTATTTGCAGTTTGATTGAACAGTTAAGATTAGATTAAACTTATTTTATTGTTAATTATATAACATTCATTTGCTTTACCATTTAATCAAACAGTAGACATTTCATTAGAAATATACAATACAAATAGTTAAAATTTGTTTTATGCTACCTGTCGCAGGTGGGGGCTATTGTGGTCGTGATCGTATGGTAGTTGGATTTACAACTACCTGTGCAATCAGTACCTATCACCACTAATGTTGTGAGGTCGATTTCCATTCATGGCGAGGTGTACTTGATACAACATTATGTGATAAAGTTTGTCAGTGACTTGCAGCAGGTCAGTGGTTTTCTCCTGGTACTCCGTTTCCTCAACCAATTAAACTAACCGCCAAAATATAATTGAAATATTGTTGAAAGTGGAATTAAACCCCATAAACCCTAAACCAATCTGTAGCAAGTTTTCAACTGTTTAGTGGCGACCTCTGTGGTGAAGGGTCAAATACAGAATTACACTATGCATTTTTCTGAAAGGGGTTTTCCTAAGAAATTCATTTTATCCAAAGCAAATAAACAAGAAACGGTCCACATATACACAAAAACAGAAAATATCCTTATAGCATCTTGCGGCTTCTTGTTTTTAAATGGGTAAGGCTACATTCCTCAAAAGCAATCCAACCTTTATTCTGTGCCAAGGATAATTGTGTTTAAATTTCCGAAGGATCAGTCAACTACAGAAGAAACAATGTATCTACAGACGAATAGACCCATAACAAAATATGACCACGAAATTTTTGTTGTAATCAATTTTTTTTTAAAAAGGTTTGAAATTTTTATATTATTAATTGCAGTAGTGAATTGAAATTATTTATATATAAAAAAGATAATATATTCTGAAAGTGTGGAGATTACCATATGCATAGATAATCATTATAATAATGAACTAATTTAGAACAAGGGGAAGGGGTAGAAATGGGGATCTAATATTCACTCTTCTTGTACAAATTTTGAATTATCTATTGGGTTGTAAAACTGATGTTTACTAACCTGCCATCAATGGTTGGTTCATCATAGAAACCGGTGGAATGAATGGTATTGTTTGACCCGGCATACTTTGTTCCGGAATTGGCATGGATTGGCTAATGGCTGGCATTGGTTGGTTCAATACTGGCATTGGTGGTTGACTCATTATTGGCATTGGTTGACTCAGCACCGGCAAATTTTGCATTGGAGGAATCGGCTGCATAGGTTGGCCTTGAACATTTGGACCTGGTGGAAACTGTTGATTTGGACCTGGAATAAACATTGGATGTGGACCCTGTGAGCCCTCTTCTTGTTGCATTGGTGGTCGTGGACCAGGTGGAAACTGCTGCATTGGCTGATTTGGACCTTGTGGAAACTGTTGGTTGGGTCCTGGTGGAAACTGTTGGTTAGGTCCTGGTTGAAATGGCTGGTTTGGTCCAACAGGAAATGGCATCTGGTTTGGACCAGAGGGGAATCTTTGATTAGGCCCTTGTTGAAATGGTGGTTGATTTGGGCCTGGAAACTGTTGATTAGGAGGAAATGGTTGATTAGGTCTCTGAGGAAATGGCTGATTTGGTCCTACTGGATTGAATTGGGGGATTGGACCTTGCTGCCCTGGTCCAAATGGTGGCATACCTGTCTGATTTCTTGGACCATTAAAGTTGGACTGATCATTAATAGGAGAACCCCGTCCTCTATCATCCTTAAGAATTGGAGATCTTCGTCCTCTTCGATCGGGACTTCTACGTTCTCTATGAGGAGATCTCCTCCTTCGATCTCTATGTTGTACTGGACTTCTTGGCCGTTCTTCATTTAGAGGAGATCCTCTTCTTCTATCATTGTTCATATCTTTCTTTAAACCGGGAGGCTTTGGAACATTTAGATCTAATATTGAAACAGGTGTTTGCTGTGAACCTCTCTGTCCAAGAGGAGGTGAAATTCTGCCACTATGACCTCTCTTACTTCTTCCTTTTCTATCTCTATCAGAACTTTTAATGTCAATGTCACTATCTTTAAGTTTCTGGTTTTCAATAGGATCCAATATTTTAACATCAGGAGCAGGAGTTGGGAGACCTACAAGAAGCTTATGGTTTCCAGCAGTGATCTCCCTTGGTGGTCCACTGAACAGCAACTCATACCAAACACCATCAATAATGATTTCATGAGATGGACCACCAAATGCAACCATATGGAAGGTGTTATCTACATGACATTCGACAGCTCTATCAGTGGGAATGAAATATTTCTGATTGTTTATAATAACTTCTCTCGGTGGTCCATCAAATCGAATACCACGAGCTACATCTTTCATAATGATGAACGGTATTTTTCTGTCTAGTCTTATAAGACACTGCTCCCCATCTATTCCAATACTTTTTGGTGGAGGAGTAAATCTTAATTCTACACGTTCACCATCTATTTTCTCAATTCTTGGTTTTCCGCCATAACTACCGACTTCCTTCTTGTTGATTAAGATCATCCCATCTCGTCCATCTATTAATATCGTATAATCCTTATCTCTAAATTTGATAATTTTTGGAGGAGCATCAATACGTAGGGTATACAAAAAACCATCAATCCACAAGTTCCTTGGGTTCCCATGGTAAAATACTTGGGCTATGTTGTTAGGACCTGGACCCCAACTGACTTCTTTTACAGGGTCTGAAACCTTGTACACTATATTACCATTAATATGAAGCATTCTCCTTGTAGAGTCGATAAAAACTTCTAATTTTTCACCTTTGTACACAATCATACATTTTGGACCTCCAAGTTTAATAGGGAATGGTTGGCCATTCATAACAATTTCTTCAGTGCCCTCTGGAAAGATGCTAAGTGGTCCATCCATCATTCTTCTACCACCTGGCATAATCCACCTATCATCTTTATTATGATCATAAACTAGTTTAGGAACAAGCTTAGGTACTGGTGTATCTTCAGGTTTTGGAGGAGTTTTTGTGATGGGCGTTTCTTCTTTCTTGGGTTTTACATCTACTTTTGATGTTTTATCAGGAACATCTTGGGAATTCTCTGGTGTATGTTCAGATCTCAATGATTCTAACATTGCTCCAACAGAAAGAGCACTGTTTTCTATCTTTTTCGCAATTGGTTTGACAACAGCATCATGTTTTTCAGATACCTTTGAAATAGGTTCAGTCTTGCTCAATAAACTCTCCGATGTCTTTTCTGGCACTTCTTTTTCTCTCAAATTAGCTGGTCCTGGACCTAATAGACTAGGCCTCTCATCTATAGGTCTGTCTGCTGGAGATCTTACGGCTTCAATTTCAGGAGGTCTTCTATCTGTTAATGGTGGTCCCCTTTCTAGCTGAGAAGGTTTACGGTGGTCAATATCATAATGAATCACAGGCTCTCTATTTTGTACAGTATCTTGTTCTGGTCTAATTCTAGGTCCAGGCCCAGGACCGAGTAAACTAGGTCTTCCTGGTTCATCAAAATCTCTTCCTCTCATATGTGGGGGTCTATCTTGTCCTCTCAAAGGAAGTCTATCATCTGTGGGTCTATCTGATTCTCTATATGTATGCACATCCTCTTGGGGTCTTTCTGCAGCCCTTGTACGGTCTCTTCGATCAAAATCCCTATTTCTGTCTAGTGGTGTACCCCTTGGGGTTCCATCTTCTCTGCGCAAATCATCAAAAACAGGAGGACGATCGTCCCTTCTCATGTCAGCATCATGAGGAAGATTTCTAGGTTCTTTAATAGGAGACTGAAATTCCATTGGGGGTTCAATAGGGTCGTTTCTTTGAGAATGGTAGTCCATTATAGGTTCATTTGGAGGCCTATTTATATATCTGTCGTCCCTCTGTGAACTAATTTCTGGCTCGAGATGAGGGGGGTCTTGACGTAGTGGTTGATGTCTTTTTTGCTCCTGAAATGAGTCGTATTCTGACAAACTACGTAAAACTGTTTGCATGTCATCGTGACTGATTTCTCCCGATTTCCTCCTCATTTCCATCGTTCTCAATATGTTTTCCCTATTTTCTAAACGTAATTCTGATGGAACATCTGGATCAGAAGGTTGGGGACCACCCCTTCCACCTTCATTATACCCTGGACTTTTCATTGGAGGCCTGTAATATGGAGCTGGTCTATAATCAGTATCTCTGGGTTGTCTTTCTATGCGATGATCTATATCCTCTAGACTACTCCTACGATT
This sequence comes from Bathymodiolus brooksi, assembly GCA_963680875.1. Lineage (NCBI taxonomy): Eukaryota > Metazoa > Mollusca > Bivalvia > Mytilida > Modiolidae > Bathymodiolus > Bathymodiolus brooksi. The sequence continues at coordinate 82,486,667 of OY804582.1, read as the reverse complement.
GTCAAAGTCCTTAGGGTGATCTGCTTTGAATCTTGCCCATCCACTACTTCTAGGTGAAACTGTGTCTGAATGTCTGTAATCTTGGTCTTCATTGCCGAATAGATTACTGCAAAAAAAAAAGAAGGCCAAAATGTCTAATGAAAATGGTTCAGCAACTAAAAAGAGTGAGTGAGTGAGTTGTTTAACACTAAATGAGCCATTTTGAAGATATATCATGGTGGGAACAAGCTACATTCAGTGAAATGATGATGATGTCTGCTTGTACTAAACCAACACGCTTAGGTGGATTTTTATAGTGCTATAGTGCTGCCTCACTGAAACAGCAGTCCCTTGGTAACGTCGCTCCACTCTGACACATCATTCTTACTCCGAGTCAACCAGTCTTTGCTCTTACTACTTAAAGCTGTGTGCTTAGTGGAGAAGTAATAAATACCAATTTTATAGCCTTTTTAGGTTTAGGTTTGCTTATTATTTCTTGTAAGTTTTGTCAGTTTGTGTTTTCTACTTTATGTGTAGCATCCACAATTATTCTTATTTCTGTAATGTTATTTTCAGTTTTATCAGCCCTGACACTTTAAATGTCTTACATTTTTTTCTTGGTGTTTAACGCCACTTTCCACAATATTTCAGTTATATCGTGGCAGTCAGTTTTATTGGTGGAGGAAACGGGAGGACCCGTGGAAAACCACAGATCTGTCGGAAGTCAAGGATAAACTTTATCACATAATGTTGCCCTGATATAGATTCGAACTTACAACATCAGTGGTGATAGGCACTGATGGCATAGATAGTTGTAAATCCAACTACCATACGATCACCGCCACGAAGGCCTCAAAATTTCTTACAGATTATAATCAAATTACCTGATGTCTTCATTCATTTTGGTAATTACAGTCACTGGTTCCATGGTTGGCACGTCTCTTTCTTGGCTGATTCTTGGTTTTTTACTACTCCTTACTGGCTCATGTTCTCTATAATCATGTCTTTCGTCCAGATCTCTCTTGTTTGAGGAGGACAGTCTACGTTCATCGCGATCTTTTTCCATTACCCTCTCATCAACATCTGTACCAGTGCGTTTTGGTATTCTAGGCAAACTTGATATCGGTTTTCTATGTTCTAATTTTGGTTGTTCTTCCATTTGTTTTTTATTATTATTTTTTAATTCATTTTTAGCTTTATTTTTGCGTGGTGGATTTTTAGATCCTCTTCCAGAATCTTTCACTGGCGACCTTGACCTTTCATGACTTAGTCTTGGTGATTTACTTCTCCTATTTCTTGAGTCACTCCAATTTTTACCTTTTTCTCTGTCATCTCCTGCACCATTTCTCTTCCTACTGTCATGATTTGAGTCTACAGGAGTTCTTTTTCCTTTACCTCTCTGATTATCTACATTTTGAGTTTTACCACGATCTTTTTCTTCTTCTATTTGAGATTTTCCTTTATCGTGATCCTCTTTATTTTTAGATTTCGCCCCTTCTTTACTTTCACTTCCAGGTTTACTGTCACTATTTGAACTACGAGTTCTATTACGACTATTTCGACTAGATGATGCTTTTGATTCACTGATTTCACGTTCTTTCGATTCTTTACTCCTAAAATCACCGGCAGACTTTCTAGGATCTGAACGTTTTTTGTCCTTAGGTGAAACACTTCCAAATTTTTCAGACTTAACTTTGATATTGGTGTCCACTTCCTCTTTTTCAACCTTTATTTTTACAGGACTTATTTCTTTTTTCACTTCAATCAAAGGCTTTCGCCTCATTTCTTTTTTGGGACTATGAATATGCTTTAGTTCTTGCATTTCTAGTTTTATTGGTGGAGTAGCATTATTATTTAAATTCCCCCCCTCTGTCAAAATTGGAGGCGGTGCCTGCAACTGAGGAGGCACCATTGTATTCATAGGTTGAGGTAACATTGTTGGCGTTATCTGTGGAGGTTCCAAATGTTCATGTAATGCTGGTTCAGATGGTTGTTGGCCAAACTGATTCAATGGCTGGTTTGTAACTGGTCCAAAGAAAGTTAATCCTGGCTGTACCTCGTTACTGTTAGGAAGAAGTTCTGCTGTTACAGGTTTGTTTCTCATTCTTGGATCTCTACAAACTCGAGGGTCTCTAGAAGCCATTCGTGGATCTCTGTTATCTCTCAACCTTGGGTCCCTTGGTACAGTCTGAGAAGCCACTAATTGTGTATTTAAAGTTGTTGCTTCACCTTCTGGTTGAGATGCTGTTTCTGGTTCTACACCAACAAATAAATCTGCTGATGTCTGGAAATAAATATATATACATGTATAGTAATTAATAAATTTTCATAAAAAAATACCCAACCTGAATAGCATATAGATATGAAATAAATTACATTTGAATACATGGACTAGTCATTTTCTAGGAGAATTCTACATGCAATTTATGATTTCTTTAGTATTAAAATGGAGCTTTTCCATGGAAGAGTGAGTGAGTGATTGTTGTTTAATGCCAACTCAGCAAATTTTCAGCTAGATCATGTCGAGAATAAGAGAAGCAACAAATACCAATTTATAGTTTCAATGGAAGACAGCCCACAGAAGACAAATCATGTGATACCGTCCTCTATTGGGTCGCTTGTCCGATGAAACAATGTAATTATGAATTACCTCACAGTTAAAAAAAATTACATACGAAAAGGCATAAACTTTCCCACAATTTTTTTAAATTTCATTCCCTTTTCCATTATTTACAGAAGAAATAAGTTTTTCCAGTCAGAAAATAGAAGATCTGACTATCTTTCACTCGTGTGTGCATTTAAACAACTTTTCCCTTCATTGATTTCCCACAGTAACAATTGTGAAAGATATCTGATAATGCCTCATGGTAAAGCCTATTACCATTAGTCTTTGTGAAAGCATTCAGTCCTATTTTAAATGGATAACTAATACTTTGCTAACTTGATGAAAAATGGTTTGAACCATCAACATCATAACAACAAGGTTAAACTGTATAGACAATATCAATAGTTTACTGAAAATATAAGGTTAGGGTTGTGGTGTTTAATGTCACTTTAAACAATTTTTCAGTTACATTGTGGTGGTCAGTTTTCTTGGTGGAGGAAACTGGAATACCAGAACTCACAACTTTAGTGGTGATAGAGCAGGCTCTGATTGCTCAGGTAGTTGTAAATCCAACTACCATATGATTACAACCACGATGGCCCCTTGAAAATGTATAAATATCAGCATTTGCAAATACAAATACATTTTTGTACTTTAACTTCATAAGTTATCGCTGAAATTAAAAGATCTACATTTTTTAGAGGGAAAAAAATATTCCTTTTTTTTTTATATTAAATTCACAAGTTCTGAAAATAAAATTTATTTAGGAAATCCACTGATTTCTTCATCTTCTGTATCATACGCATGTAAGTAATAATATATAAGTTTCATATACCTTTTTCTGTTGTGCTAGTCGTGTTTCAGTCTCTTTCAACTTTTTATAAGTTTTATGTACCTTTTTCTGTTGTGCTAGTCGTGTTTCAGTCTCTTTCAACTTTTTATAAGTTTTATGTACCTTTTTCTGTTGTGCTAGTCGTGTTTCAGTCTCTTTCAACTTTTTATCAGTTTTATGTACCTTTTTCTGTTGTGCTAGTCGTGTTTCAGTCTCTTTCAACTTTCTATAAGTTTTATGTACCTTTTTCTGTTGTGCTAGTCGTGTTTCAGTCTCTTTCAACTTTTTATAAGTTTTATGTACCTTTTTCTGTTGTGCTAGTCGTGTTTCAGTCTCTTTCAACTTTTTATCAGTTTTATGTACCTTTTTCTGTTGTGCTAGTCGTGTTTCAGTCTCTTTCAATTTTTTATAAGTTTTATGTACCTTTTTCTGTTGTGCTAGTCGTGTTTCAGTCTCTTTCAACTTTTTATAAGTTTTATTTACCTTTTTTCTGTTGTGCTAGTCGTGTTTCAGTTTCTTTCAACTTTTTATAAGTTTTATGTACCTTTTTCTGTTGTGCTAGTCGTGTTTCAGTCTCTTTCAACTTTTTATAAGTTTTATTTACCTTTTTTCTGTTGTGCTAGTCGTGTTTCAGTTTCTTTCAACTTTTTATAAGTTTTATGTACCTTTTTCTGTTGTGCTAGTCGTGTTTCAGTTTCTTTCAACTTTTTATAAGTTTTATGTACCTTTTTCTGTTGTGCTAGTCGTGTTTCAGTCTCTTTCAACTCTAATTCTAATCTTTTCTGTTGAAGCTTTAGAAGTTCTGCTTGTTTTGCTATCAGCTGTCGTCTCATTTCAGCTTCGTCATCCTCTATTGGTGGTAAATCTGGAAGTGGGAGTGACTCGTCTCTCTGCTATTAACAATAAATATATAAGCTTCAGTCTCTACACTATAATAAAGTCTCCATATATTCCAACAAGAAACCAGACAGTGGCTCTAAAGAGCCTGATTTAGATAGACAATGAACAAAACAAGGGTTTCCTCATGCTCCAGTCTTACTGAAAATTATTATTTATAGCATAATTACTCTTACATTCCAAATATCGAAAATGAACCACGAGTAACCAAACAACACAGCAATTCACATATGTGTGTTAGCATGAGTGAATTGCTGTTGTTTGGATATGAATGAATTATTTTTGATATTTGGAATGTAACAGTAGTTAATACTATTTATTATATAGATTTTACACTTTTGTTTACTATAAAAAGAGAAGGGGTCGTCGTGATCGTATAATAGTTGGATTTACAACTACTTGTGCAATCAGTGCTTTTACCACTAATGTTGTGAGTTCGAACCCCATTCATGACGAGGTGTACTCGATACAACATCATGTGATAAAGTTTGTAAGTGACTTGTGACAGGTCGGTGGTTTTCTCCGGGTATTCCAGTTCTTCCACCAATAAAACTGACCCCCACGATATACATTTTTGTACCTGAAAGATTGTTGAAAGTGGCGTTAAACATCATAAACCCAAACCTGCGACAACAAGACATTTACAAGGGAGCTTGTTTTTCATTGTCAGAAGCTGAATATTTTCTATTGTGATGACATTGGTAATGTGACGTTACAGTGAAATAAACCTTTTTATTTCACTGGGTGAAATACTGGATTTAATTCACTTGTAAATCTCAGTATTTCGTGGGCATCTATGTAATATTATCCAGGAAAAGTCTTCACTATGTAGAATCTGTTTGAATAGTGCAGGATAGAATTTCATAATCATTATAGAGGGAAAACAATCTTACATTGGACTTGAAATAAAAATATTTGAACTCTGGTCCCTTTTTTCCCACTCCTATCTTGGACACAGTCGAGTTATGTAACCCATCCACACACTTGTAAAGTACTCTTTGGAAATAAGTTGAAAGGTTTCCATGTGTTGTCCTTGGTTGGCAACATTAACAAGTGGTATAATAAATAACAAAGTTTTATTTTTAGATGAATTGGAAATATTTTATTTATTTGTGAGGATTGTTGATACATTTTTTAAACCTAAATATATATCATCTTTGTCGTTACTCATAATCATGTTTGTTTATATTTTAACAATCATTTAGAGTGTTGGCCCCCTTTACCGTTTTTACCTCAGAAACCATAGGGACTTGACAAAATCTGACTGAAAAACATGGCAAAGAAATTTCATATGGAAGAAACCCTGGGGCACTCATTATCAAAATTCTAAATTTTGGGTGTTTAAGCCCCATTTCAACTCCTTCACATCTTGAAAACAGCAAGAATAATACAAAATCAGTGGGCATATCATATAAAGGGTTAGGGTGAGGATTATGGTGTTTTAACGCCACTTTAAACAATATTTCAGTTATAACGTGGCGGTCAGTTTTATTGCTGGAGGAAACCAGGATGTACCCCAAGAAAACCAGACCTGCTGCAAGTCACTGACAAACTTTATCACATAATGTTGTATCGAGTACACACCATGAACGGGGTTCGAACTCACAACTTTTGTAGCGATAGGCACCAATTGCACAGGTAGTTGTAAATCTAACTACCATACGATCAATACAGCCCCCAATATAACAAGAGGTCCTGACTTAATTCAAAAGGACCAAAACTAAGTGTTGATTCTCTTTCAATTGACAGACATATTCTAATCTTTTAGGAATGGGAGATGTGTGCTTTTCAAGTTATCCAGACAAACTGTTGGGTAAAAAATCAATTCATATGGGAGACATCCTGATCTTAGTCCAATGGGCTAGAAATCAATATATTTTTCTTAATACAAACTTCCAGTCAAGATTTAGAAATGGGAAACACTTGAAATCAAGATTTTCAGAATGTTCCTTATGTTTATGAATATCTTGCAGAATTGTTTTTTGCAGATATACATTTTACAGGACGAGATGGCTACATAACCTACCTGTTGAAGAAATTTAGGGTTGACATGTATTATAGGTGAAATATTGGACTTTGGTGTCGACAGCGGCCATGCATGATCAATGTTGTTCACTCGCACATCTAAAGCATACATCTTTCTACCAGTGAAATGTTGATCCCACGTCTGTCGAACTTTAAACATACACTGTCTGGTCTTCTCGTCTACCTATTCATTGGATCAAAGGATGGAAAATTAGCTGAAAAGTTTTCCCCCAATTTCAATGGGCAAACCAATAGTTGGTCGTATAAAATACCTCAAACTTAAATCTGTAACCATTTTAAGGTACAATTCCTTATTAAAATCAGTTATACTTTCATTTATTTAATCATCCACTACAACACTGCCAATTGCTTGCTTTATCCAATAAAACATCGTCTAAACGACAAGATTTGTTTGGTCCATTTTTAGGCATTAAATGCCAAGTTAAACAATTTTGAGAAAATAAATACCAAGATAAATGCTGCTCGAGTAGCTTTGGTTTAGTGTTAATGCCACTTTCAACAATATTTCAGTTATATTGTCTACTCGAGTAAACCAGTGAGCAACTCTTGGAATATGCAAAAGTAAAAAAGAAAAAGTCCAGCATTCCAAAAGAATCGATCAAAATTGGCAGTCACAACAAACCAACAATAAGTAAAATTGACACCAACAGGTTATGGAATATGTCACTACAACTGAATTTAATGTGTGAAGTTGGCATCATAGACCTCATATATTTATGTTCAGGTGTTGCAACCAATTCATGAAAAAAGATCGATATATCTCAATACGACACTTCCATATACCAAACGCAGCACGGTCAATCTAATTTTAGAACTGGTGTATTGTAGGCTTTCTGATACAGCACAAGCTTGATTGTAAAAGAAAAACCGTGAAACCTGTCTAAACAAAACCCTCAATAAAACAGAATCCTGTAGAAACCAAATTTCATCAGAAACAAAATGCGAGACATAAATTGGTAGATCTCAAATGTTCCACGAGAGCATAAAAATGTGACAGGCTAAAACTGGATGAGATTCAATCATCCCCTTACATCCAAATTATCATGTGGTATAACCACAAAAATATAACTTTTACAGAAAATCCACTAATTATCAAGAACATGTAATTTCAATTTCATCCCATTCCAGTGGAAATATTTTCATGTCATTTTAGCTACAGCTGCCATCATTAATTTGGCACACGGATGCCAGAAAATGCTTTTCAGGAAACCTTCCAATGACTATCCCAACCGATTTTGGTTCAATTTGTCCCACAATTCCAGAAGTCTTTCATATGAACTATTTTCAAATTCGGCTTAATTTGTATGTTCAGCATTGATAAATTACCAATCCAACATGGAAAATATGATATAGCAACTCATTATGTACATGTACCTCCAGTTTTAATATCAGCCAAAAAGTAAAAAAAAAAAAGTTGAATCTACAGATATTTAAAGAAATTTCTATTTTTAGCAAGTTATCTTAGATGCCAATACAATTTTAAATGTGCTATCCATGCCAAGTTTGATTGCATTGTGAAAATTTGATGGACGACGCCTTCCCAACAGCAATGCTCACTTTGCTTTCAGTCAGGTGAACATTTTTTTGTATTTTGGCATACCATTTCAACTGTAAAAAACCTCCTCTTTTCACAAGTTATGGACAAAATATGACACAAGATTGTACTGAATTCACCTTGACATGATCAGAAGTCGCAACTGTATGGTAACATAAATACATTCAATGAAAATCCAACTACCATATGGTGGATATGACAGAAACCGTTGAGGCAGGGATTCCCTTAAGCACTGGCCTGTGGCCAGTAAAATTATGGAAGGGCCAGTTAAAATGAATACTGAGTGGTCCGTCTGGCCAGTGCACGTTCTCGGCCCAGCATTCCCCTACACTCGTTTGTTTTCATTCCATTAGAAACGTACTTCCTTGTTGTGACGAAAATTGAAAGACTGAAATGATAACCAATCAAATCTCATTTTTTAGTCGTAAGTTTCTGTTTCGCTTTGTCATTATCCGGAGACTGCCGATCTCGTCGTAATGGGTAATTTTCGTAAGAAAATGGCAGCGCCCAGTTAACATGCTGACAACTTTGTAGGATCGTGAAAAATGGAACGTTTCCTGACAAATTTAAACAAAAGTGCCCCGTGGAGCCTTCAAATGATGACTTTATCGTGACCCATAGATGTCTGAAAATCTGTGGTTGTGTTTGTGACTTTTTCCTTATATCTGTTCCTTTTTTAGTAAATTAAGTATGTATCCAGTAAAAAAAAAAGAAGACTTTTTCAATACAGAAATAAGAGCCTTCACAAGTTCTTAGCATTTTGCACCAAAATTTTCAAAATTTTGTGGGAGGGGGGTAAATCCCTCCAGACCCCCCACCAATAGCGCCACACGCTTGGTAGGGCCAGTACTCATCTTTTTCTTAAATCTACCCCTGTTGAGGTGAAAGGGAAGAGCCACACTTCTCCTGTCATCAACACTAGATTGCAGAACACAAAATTCAATCAAGATTTTTCAGTGCAAAAAGTGGCCACCACCATTTATTGAACCTCTCCAAAAATGTTATAGGGACACCTTACAAAATCATATTTGGGCAGGATTTCCCAAATAAAGAGGTTTTAAACATCACTGAAGGCAAAATTCAAACAACTAAATACAAAGGATTTTCAATTTAATATGAAGCACTGCCTCCACAATCCCTCTAGATCACATATCGGTATGCAAAAGCCATCTTTTAATATCAACACCTAAAAAGAAGACCTACAGCACCTTTATCGCTCACCAGATTTACATAGATCATGAACAAAATAAGGTCTTCCGCCTGAGCCAATTTGACTAAAAATGATAATTGTCCAGCAAAATTCATCACTAGATAGATGGAATCTGCTTGAAAACTGAATGAAGATATTTCGTGAAGAATTTAAAGAGAAAAATGAAATAAAACAAATTGGGCTTTGGTCCCTTTTCAGCCCCTTTTATCTGGAAAATGTTACTAGCTACAACAAATCTGTACAACTGCCAACTGGACTTTTTTGAGAGGAATTTGATGCATTAGAAAAATCTGGTTATCCCCTTAAGTATCTTCAAACTTGTCTTATCATTTCAGGAGTTGGTCCTTTCTGGCTCTCTTTTACCCTTTTTATCTCCAAAAATACAAGAATTACTTCAAATCTGGTTGAAATATAGATACTAAATAAACATCCTTTGGGCATTAGCCCCATTTTATCCAACCAAATAAATTCTGTAGGCATTCTACAAAAAGAGAGCAAGATAAACAACATCTTTGTTTTTACATCTAACCTATAAATATTTGCATCAAGGAAGAGATGCAGGTTAGAGTTGTGTACCCCAACCCCTCTGTACCACATTTGAAAACCCCAAAAATCTGTGGGATGAAAAAAAATCCATATTGAAATTGTATCGGAACTCAAACAAAACTCCAGAAATTAGTGCGATAAAAAATAAAATAGCACTTTCTGAAAAAGAAAACATGCAAATTTGGGTGGTCTACAAGGTGTGCCACATTAAAATCAATGTTTAGTTCTGTGAAATCCAAAAAATAAAAAGGTTAGTTATAGTGGTTTAGAAGGTACGACGATGACGCAAGATAAAAGATAGTGATGCCTATATGGGGCTCTATATTAAATTCGAATTTGGTCTGCCTTTACAGTCCATGATCTTGTTTATAAATTTTAAATGCTTTGATTTAGGGCAAGATTTAAAAGTTGAGCCAGAATTGCCCAGATATCCATTTGTTTTTAATCGTCATGACGAAATTCTGACGAGAACCTTAAACAATTTGTTTTTACCAACTTTTATGTACAGACCTATGCTCAGTGATGCCAAAAAACTCATTTGACCCTCTGGTTTAGTTGAGCTAAAAACAGCAAACGGTCTATTGGCCAACTTGATTCTGTTGTCTTTCCAATCAGGTAAAAAAAATTATTGAAAGGTTTTTATGTAGACGACCATCCAATGAACATTCTCATCAAGTTTGGTTTAAATTCACCAAGCAGTTTTGGGAAAGATCAAAATGAGAAAAGCTTGCTGGCGACGATGAAGAACGCAAAGTGATGAAAATACCTCATTTCCTTAGGGTCAGGTCAGCTAAAAAGCAACTTTTCAAATGATATTATGAAGATATACTATCATACCGACAAGCAATCAAAGAATAAGAAACCTATAACTTCACTGTACCATAATAAATACTGCTGATTTGTATACAAACAATAATCAACAAACCATCACATTTGGTTAGTCAACAGGTTCAACAAACATGATTTATAAAGGGCCAACCCAAGAAATATTTGGTTTCATTCCATCAAGTTTACAAATGTTAAACCAATCAGAAGCCTTGGTGGCCATTTTGGATGTCGGGAAAGGTCAATGGAAACAATCCAGGAAGTATATTCGGTCCAGTTTGGGCTCTTGAGATCAAAATATGAAAAGTTAACAAAAGACGATGCACACCAAGTGATAGAAAAATTCTCTCCACTTTGGAAAACTAAAAACATAACTTGAATCTGCAACAGCTTAAAATTCAGTTCATTCACGGTTAAAATGCAGAAGGCTATTTGTAAAACATGGATTTTTTTTGTTACAGTGGCCGTCTTGGATAGAGGGAAGTGCTGTGCCGTTCGATATTATTTTGTAATTTATTCCTCAACAGAGATTCATTCAGTGGCAGTCATCCCATGAAAACAGTGGGAATTATGATCATTAGATAGAATGTGACAATGGACAAAGTGATCCTACGAGTGCCCTGTCATAGATCTGTAGTAAAATTGTCAAGATCTAGATTTGTCAGTGATAAATCATAAATCGGCCTTGTACAAATCACATGTCGCAAAAACAAGCCAAAACTATATATTGTTATTTGTCTAAAATAAATTTCTCCAAGACATTGCCCAGCTTTTCTTCCCAAAAATGTAAACAATACACAGCTGCAACGCTACAATCCAAGCTCGGCAAGTAATGACAACGGCTCGTATCATTTGATACTGGTCTACTAATGTTTGAACGCTTGCAAGTTGTGCTTTGAAATATTTTTTTGTGTTGTGTAGAATCATGTTTACGACATGTACACGATACTGAAACCACATAATTGAAGAACAGGTTTGTAAAATTAATGTTTTCATCCATACAAGCTGTATTTCGTTAGCTTTAAGATCCGTTTCACTTCCTTTAATGACAGAAAACATCCAAAATTTATTTGTGCAAATATTTCAATATAATTTTATATGTAATTTAATGGTAAAATGCTCTGTAACTGTATCGATAAAAGGTGTATTTGAATAATTTGAACATTAAATGGACTTGTAATACAGCTCAGGTTAAATCTGAGATTAATTAGCCAAAACAGAATACTGGTCAATTTGCTGTAAAATTTGCCCACATTTAAACATAAATATGATGGTAAAATAATTTAATTTGTTTGAACATTCAGAATTGTACAGTCCAAACAAAAGAATGTTTATAATTATAAGGAAGTGAAACATGTCTTAAAAATGTATATTTTGAGTCGTGGTCAAAAAAGCATAAAATAACTTGACAAATTTGATTTTTCATCATTTACTCCTACATTTTGTACATTCCTATTGGAGTGCTTATCGGCTTCTGATCATGCCTGATGTTTATCAAGTTCGATATCAATCCAGTCATTGAAATGAAAATTTGAATTTACTAGTCCGAATCAAATTCTTGAATTCATCTTTATGCATTTCTAAATAAAAACTGGTCTGAACAAAGTAATACTGGTCTTGGTCCACAGGACCGGCACCCATTGCAAGGACTGTGAAAAAGTGTTAAAAGGTTTCCCCCGTCTACTACCCATGACATGGGCTTCATTGGTTAGTTCATTAGGCTTTCCTACCACATTAAGTCAGGTAGTTATGAATAAGCTGAAAAATTTGTTGGACGTGAGAAAAACGTCAATAACCCAACCCCTGTTGACTATTTACACGATTCCGAAACAATTTTTTTCAAAGAAAACTCGAGATGAAGATCTTAAATGTTACAGGAGATATCACATCAATACATTTACATGATTTCTTGTCATATAAAATGCAGCATTATTTACAAATCTATTAGAGGTAATTAGCAGAAAAACTATTAATAATTGATTTATATAGTTATTCATAAAAATATAACAAACATGAATGACAACAGACTGATCAACGACAGATACCAGGTGTGCTCTAGATATTAAACGACAGATGCAAGGCATGCTTGAGATATTCAACGACAGACGCTAGGTGCGTTCACAATATTCTGCAGTTGAATGTTTCATTACAGATTTACGACTGGTTTGTGAACCATGAATTATTTGAAGTGTAGTTGTTTCCTTGTATAAAAAACGCAATACAACAAAGATAGTAAAATGTGGTTTTTTTTATAAGAAACAAGTGCATTATTTCAATTTTGACAAAGTTCTGTCTTCAAATAAACTTAAAAGTTTCAGTAGGGCAACAACTTTAGGGCATACTGTTTTAATTACATATGTACAATATAATCTCAGTCTTCCATACAATTGTTTAACTGTTTAATGCAACAATTTTTAGATGTTCCAAGAGAAACGAAATAAAATACAAATGTTGTTATCCTTGTACAATATATTTGGTACACTTCCTAAAGCCAAATCTTCAAAAACCAGAATCCTTGCACATTTCATACACCTTTGCATTTTTCATCATTTAGGAACAGTGACATGTATGGAAAGTTTTCCCCCCAACTGAATCATTTGAGATAATATGTAGTGAACCAACTGTTTCTGTTCAACAATTTTATATGTCCCAAGTGTAGTGAAATAAAATGCAAATGTTTTTATCATAGTACAATATATTTCCTGAATAAGACAAATCTCAAAAATCCAGAATCCTAATACACAGAAACCTACATTTCATACCCCTTTATGTTATCCATTTTCAAGGATTTTCAAGTTCATTTGGTGGTGTTTTAACGCCACTTTCAACAATATTTCAGTTATATCGTGGCAGTCAGTTTTATTGGTGGAGGAAACCGAAGGAACCGAATTCGAAGAAAACCACTGGCCTGTCTCACGTCACTGACAAACTTCATAACATAATGTTGTACACCTCACCCTGATCGAGATTCGAACTCACAACATCAGTGGTGATAGGCACTAATTGCATACGCAATTGTAAATTCAACTACCATACGATCACAGCCTCCTGAGGATCATAAGTAATGAAATGCTATTTGTTTGTTATAATGTTGAACAGTAGTATTTACCATGTGATATGACAAGTTTTGTTGTGAATTTTAATTAAAGGATCATATGACTTAAGGAAATATACAATTTTCATAGTTTTGTTTTTGTGACAGATATGTATAAATTGAGATCAGATATTTTGTTTCACTACAAACTGTATAAGCTAATGAAGCATTACTTTTCCACTTTGACTTTCGATAGAAACATGAATTTCCACTGAAAATTTCACATATGCTTTAACACATACACTGAAACAGCCGATAATATGAATCTACTTGTAAATTTTCCAATTTAATGAATCTCCTTTTCTTTATATTTTGTAGACTTTTGAAATTGCATGTTATCATCATATATTCTGACATTAATTCTTCAATTTGTACTCATCAAATCATGTTGTAAGATTATGCAAGCATATATCCAGTTTTCCAGAATCCATTGATTATCGCTGTTGTAGTGTCATCTTCAATTGTACTACTTTTTAATATTCATCAGCATATACAGTTTTCCAGAATCCATCAATCATTTATTGTTTTTGCAACCTTCATCACTAACCGACTACTTTTTTATGATCCACAAGCATATCCAGTTTTCAACAAACATATCCAGTTTTCCAGAATCCATCGATCATTTACTGTTTATGTAGCCTTTGTCTTAAACTGGATTTTCTTTTCTATCCACAATCCAGAATTCATGGATTACTATTGTCAATTGTATTGTTCATCCTTAGTTGCTTCACGATGTCTTCTAATCTTTTATCTGACAGTAGGACAGTTTATCCCAATTTAACGAGTGAAGCATCTTCATATTTCTACCATCACGTTTCTTGTCACATCATATTGTTACCACAAAAAATTCCCTCAAATTAACATTTCAAACATTTGGAACTGAAGACTCATTCCGTATTGAAATCATTTTCTTCATATACCCATTCCATATAAAATCATTCTCTTCCTTTTTTCTGAGAATTAACTATCATTTCACAGGTTAACTTTCTCAACTTGTTGTTGAATTAACATATTCCACATCATTATATTAAACAAAACACTTCACAACTACACATTCACTGATTGATTGATGTTTAACATCAACTTTAGCAGTATTTTAGCTATATCGTGGCATGAACAAATTGTATTATTAACTTGGACACTTCAACTTGCTCTTGACATGCATATGTAAATGTAGTGAAACAAAATATCAGGATGCTTAAATTTTGATGAGCTAGTAGACAGGAAAAACTAATTTGTAATGTGCTGCAATTATTTTCTGTATGGACTCCTCCAAATATGTGCCATTGTATACTGTGTTTGGTGTATTGGCACGTCGATCACACATTAGTTTTAAACTAGCATGGTCTTAAGATATGAAATACCGTTTTGAATATTGTGCTAACAAAAATTTACATTTTATATAACTTGAATCTTGGTCTCTCAACGGGAAAAAAATGTGAATTTAGTATTTTTTCTGACTAAAATGCTGACAAAAATTTACATTTTATATAACTTAAAATAACAATAAAAAAAAACCAACATGTGTTTAAATATTTCTTCCTTTCTGTACAGTATATTCCATATTGAAGAAAGATATACATGTATATACATTTCACAGCAAAGTACAAGCTAAGACATCTTAATACAACATGGGATGCATCTTCCACATAAAAAAAACCCTTAAAAATCAATCTGTACAATAAATAATATTTATTCACAAAAAATTTGGTTGTAGAATGAATAATTATCATGATTGTTTGTGATCAAAAAATAAATCTCACGAAATTCAAGAACATGTAAATCATTTCTCAAACCCATTCACATTTAAAACCAGTGCTTACGATCAGTGTATTTTTTGTGGGAACTATTGGTCAACAGTCCTTTGTTCATAGAAAAGATCAGTGTATTTTTTGTGGGAACTATTGGTCAACAGTCCTTTGTTCATAGAAATGTGAACAAGAAATCCTGCTTGAAACTTTATTTGTATCAAACAAGGATTTTTGTAATATATCTCTCACCAACAAATCTAGTATAAACCTGATGCTAACCTGTTCAAACATATTACAAAATATGCTGACTATATTGTGCGAAAACAATCCCGGATAAGTGGATTTTGGGAGGTTCTTTATAATGGAATCGATCAAGTATAACGTTGGCAACTTCTTTGTCGATACAACCTGTAGCGAGAAAATGAGACATGATTCTCTGTTACTGTCAAACTTGTCCCTATGATCTGAAAATAGAAAGAAGACAGGCAGGCTGTTCCAAGCAGAAATGTTTTTTTTTTCTTTTTTTTTTTACAAATTTACGTCACTTCTCAAGATAATAAAACATGTTTACTGGAACAGCCTATTTTGAGTATCATATTACAAAAAATTTCAACATTCATATAAAGTTTTACATACATGTACATCATTACATGTCCATCACAGTATTAGCCAATTTTTTCTCTCTTTTCAACTCAAAAATGTGAATCAATTTGAAATTGAATTTTGATTAATTAGTTTTTGAATTTGTTAACGAACAAGGATAAGCAGCTTGGCAAATACTGTGACTACAACATGACATAATTACAATGACTAAATTTGCATAAAAAATGTTGATCGAGTGATTGTTGTTTAACGTCAAATGTCAGCAATATAATGGTACAAGCTCGTTACATTCAATATGATAATGATATCCTCTTTGTACTAGACCAACACACTTAGTTGTATTTTCATAGTGCTAGCTCACTGACACATTAGTCCATGTCATGGGTAGACATGTTGCTTCACATGATTCCGAGACAACCTGTCTTTGCTATTTCTGAGCAACAACCACCAACTTTATAGTCTTTGGTATGACCCGACCGGTGCTCCAATGCACGATCTACCACACATAAGACGAGCACAGCAACCATTACGCCACCTATGTGATTAATATCAATAGAAAAAGGGTGATCTTATTATTAAGCAAATTGTTGTTGATGTTCATTTTCTTTTTAATTGGTTGTGTAGGACATACTGTATATATCATGAATTACTTTGGTACATTCATACCGATTTTTGTTTCAGCAGCTTACATTTGTGTATAAATCATCAAAAATTAAATATTCAGTTGGTAATTTGTCATTATTTTGTATAAAATGGTCAGGTGCGACAATTCCAGGTAAATCCTTTAAACTACCGGTATAATGAAGTGTCTTTTTTGTTAATTAATTCTGCATGTTTTAATTGTGAACCTATTTGTTTTGTTCTGCAATACATTTTCTCAGTCTCGTGTAGTTTCTGGCATAAAATATAGATTTTCAGTCTTTTTGTTGATATTGTATTTATTGTGCATTAATGTAATTGATGATCAAACATAAAAGCTTAATTTTGTTTTTCGGTAATTCAAGAGTTAGCGAGCGATTGTTGTTTAAACGCTAAGTGAACAATTTTTCAGCTGTTTCATACTGACATCTGTATTATGGTTACATGATACATTTCGGCGACATGATGATGTCCGTTTTATACTAGATCAACACACCCCGAATTGGATTTTTGTAGTGTTTGCTTACTGAAACAACAGTACACTCTAAGACACGTTGCTTAACTCGGAAATGTCCACATTATCCTGATTTTGAACAGAATCAACCGATAATCCAATACCGATGCTGCAGGCTTAGCGGTAAAGCAGTAAATAAGAATTTAGAAGAATTTGAATTACTGATATAAATGGACTTTTTGTTATTTTTTTGTTTTTGTAAAGAATTCAATAGTTTGAATAGACCTTGTCATGTTTCAACCTAATCAAGTCGACAAAAATTCCATTACTATCAGTATCATTGTAATATATACCTTACTAATTGAAAAATGTGTACATGTATAGTAGAATATCAAAGAATCCAAAGATCCTATTAAAAGGTTAAATATTCACATTAGCTCATGTCATCATTGTACATCCATTTTTCTACATCCTTTCGACAGTCAAAACTTGTAATATCAGAGCAAAATTGATATGTCAAAACATAAAATTGATACCAACGAAAATAAACGAATACATAGTAATGAAACAAAGACGTCCACGAGAAGAAAATTGAGTACTATAGCCATTAAACTGACAAAGGTCGACACCTTTTTTTTACTGCTTCTTTGATTATAAATCATTACTAAACCTTTCAAGTGAAAAACAAGTTTAATTTAATTGTAACCTTCACATTGTTCTGATATAAACAAATGTCTGTAGTGTTCCACGAGTGCAATGTTCACTTTAATAAAGAGATATACGAAAGGCCTAAATCGTATATGTTAAAGGAACTCGTGTTCTCTGAAAACCTCAACAATATTTGTAGCTTTACTGCAATTTTGAATTCATGTCAAGACATGCATTTTGTAAATGCATTAAATTAATCTGCAGATGTTCTGATAAATCTCTTTTTTTTTCTCTCTGTAAAACCTCCTAATATCAGAATACAGACGTGTGCCAAAAGAAAAAGGAAGATGCTAGTTAACGTTGCCATACATGTGACAAATTGAGAGCACCGGACAAGAACCCAAAAATACAATTACCAAGATGTCTGGCTTACGGTAATATACAAAAATACAAGCAATGTTAATCAACCATTTCATTTGTATGAACACCAGTAAATTGCCTAAGAAATGCAATGCGACATATTCAATTAATTGCACATCACAGGGGCTTGTTACGATTATTTTTTATCCCTCGACTACTCTAAACTAGAGGCTCAGTGGGCTGAGCCTGTGTCGCTCACCTTCCATTCTGCTTTGAGGAATCTTAATACAGAACCTCCCATAGGTGCTTCCCACCAAGTTTTGGTCATTTGACTAAACAGTTACAAAGAAGAAGATATTTAGAAATCGACCAATCAGAAACAAGAATGGCCTGTGGCAGCCATGTTTATTGACAGATCGGAACTAAATGAGCAATCTTGATAGATGACCTTTCAAGGATGCTTCCTCCCAAGTTTCGATTCATTTGGCAAAGCAGTTTCAGAGAAGAAGATTTTTTTAGAAATCAACCAATCAGAAACAAGCATTGCCTTTGGCGGCCATGTTTGTCAACGGATCGGAACTAAATTAGCAATCTTTAAAAAGGACTTTCCAAGGATTCATTTGGCCAAGCGGTTACAGAGAATATTTTTTAGAAATCAACCAATCAGAAACAAGAATTGTCTGTGGCGACCATGTTTGATAACGGATCGGGACGAAATGAGCAATCTTTATAGAGGACCTGCCATAGATGCATCCTACCAAGTTTCGGTTCATTTGGCCAAGTGGTTTCAGAGAAGAAGATCGGCCAATCAGAAACAAGAATTGCCTATGGCAGCCATGTTTGTTAATGAATCGGAACTAAATGAGCAATCTTTATAAAGGACCTTCCAAGGATGCTTCCTACCAAGTTTCGGTTCATTTGGCAAAGCGGCTTCAGAGGAGAAGATTTTCTAGAAATCAACCAATCAGAAACAAAAATTGCCTGTGGCAGCCATGTTTGTAAACGGATCGGAACTAAATGAGCAATCTTTATAGAGGACTTCCAAGGATGCTTCCAACCAAGTTTCGATTCATTTGTCCTCGCAGTTTCAGAGAAGATATTTTAGAAATCAACCAATCAGAAACAAGAATTGCCTGTGGTGGCCATGTTTGTTAACGAATGCCATAGATGCTTCCTACCAAGTTTCAGTTCATTTGGCCAAGTGGTTTCAGAGCAGAAGATTTGTTTAAATCGGCCAATCAGAAACAAGAATTACCTAGGCTATGGCGGCCATGTTTGTTAATGGATCGGGACAAAATGAGCAATAGAGGACCTTCCATAGATGCTTCCTACCAAGTTTCACTTTATTTGGATAAGGGGTTTCAGAGGAGAAGATTAAAATGTGAAATGTTAACGGATGAAAGACGATGGATGCCAAGTGATGGCAAAAGCTCACATTGCCTTTGGCAAGGTGAGCTAAAAACCACCACTTTTTCAAATAGTTTTGTATTGGTGTCTTGACCTGATTCGCCATAATATTGGTACCCATTTGAAGCACAATAAATATATTTTTGATATTTTGATTCCTTTTTGTCATCATCTTTACCTATCTGCAACTTTAAAGCAATACTTCACAGAATTTGCAGGCACCGAAACTACCGACCATTCTGTTTACATGTCAGTACCGGGCCGAATTCCTACGTGCGATTTGATTGGTTGGTTATTTTTATGCAATCCTGACTATTTAAAAAAACTCATTTAATCTTAGATCTTAATAAATAAATACAAATGTATATAGCTGATCTTCACAGCTCCAATACTTATCTCCTTAGTTTTAGACGTTAAGATCAGATAAAACCCTTAATATATTTATCTATTAAGAAATCGAAATATAAAAAAATATATTTATTATGCTTCAAATGGGTACCAATATTATGGCAAATCAGGTCAAGACACCAATACAAAACTATTTTGAAAAAGTGTTGTATGAAAATTTGACATTTGAGATTCCTCCCTTGTGGTTTATTAAGAGAGGGATAAAAAAAAATTGTAACAAGCCCCTGTGGGTACACTGGCAGATTACTGCCTTCAACAAGGTGTAGCATACATGATAAAAGTTTGTCTGTGACTTGCAATAGAACAACATACTCTAGTTTCCTCCACCAATATAACTGTTGCAACTCGACAGATGAACCTTGTTATCTTGAACTTGGATGAGAAATCGAAAAGAAATCACAAACCGAATAATCCCATTATAGTGCTAATATTATATATTTACCATGGACGTTTAATAACTTGAATAACAAATTTGAAATAACAAGGTTTAACTGTATTACTATATCACAAACTGCAACTTTCCTTTTGATATATATTTAGAATATTGCCATTTTATATCATCCCGTTCATGGTAATCAAATTTCATGTGATACCATTTGAAAAACGGGTACGCAAAATTTCAGTCTAATCTTCCTGTTTCAGTCTAATGTAACAATAATTACTAAAGAATAAGTGAAGTATTCTAGTTACTATGGGTACATTAAACGGCAAATGTAAGAAGTAAAACAAACACGACTATATTTTACTATGTGTCATCAGAGAAAACGGAGCACTTATTGTTATAGCAATTTGCATGTCTGGAGCACAAATACAAAACATTGGACCAAAGACTTGGGACATAAAACAAACCACACTGTTATTTCTGTTTTTACAGATTGCTTTGTCTGAATGAATGTTTTTCTTGAAATAAGTATTCAAAATTTGACTTCCGACCACCGGTAGTCCTTTCAATTATAATGTATGTGATGTTCTCAAAACAAGATATGCATTCACACAATTTAGTGTGTGTTGTCTTCTTCAGAATCTTTTTTTTAATTCTATTTTTAGTTGAATATGGTGCATTCTCTTTTCGTCTTTTGTATGTCATATCTGTCTGATAAAATTCAAATCGTCCTTTTATATAAACATGTACCGGTACATGTATGTACATGATGTAGAAGTGATGACATTTCTTTGAACTTCAATAGCACAGGTACATTCTTCCAGAGATACAACACAAGTCTCAAACGGAGAAATATCTCGTACGATTACCAAAGATGATGTGATATCTCATGTTGTAAACACACGAGCTAGTGGAACAATGGTACCCTCAGCTGTGAACACATCACTTTTTAAGTTAAAGAAGTCACGAGTCATTTCAAAACATTTTGATTTAATTGATTAGTTCCAACACAGTTTTTTCAGTTATATCATAGCAGTCAGTTTTATTGGTGGAGGAAACCGGAGGACCTGGAGAAAACCTCTGACTTGTCGCAAGTCACTGACAAACTATATCACATAATGTAGTATAAGAGTACACCTCGTCTGAGTGGGGATCATACTAACAACAATAGTGGTGATAGGCACTGATTACACAGGTAGTCAATTGTGTGGTTAAAATGGCCCGATCGACGAGGGAACAAAAATGTTGCGGAAATATCAACTCGCCGTTAGTCTATCAATAAAGACTAGTTCCTCGCATTTGACAAAAGTAGCTCGCAATGTCGCATATGCGAGTGTTTTGGTCACAATGTAGAGCCCGGAGAAGATAAAAAAAAAAATTAATTTCAGCCACTCAGAAACCAGAATTACTCATGGCAAACATGTTATCTGCCAGAACAAGATGAAAGGGAGACTTTATATATTTAGGACCTCAGATACATTATTTGTACTAACATGACTAACAAAGCATTTGGATTTTTAGTATTTGTAGTGTTTGTTCTTTAAATGGATTATGATGAAATAAGGACCACACAAACATCATTCTTCCAAAGTATCAGTTCAAAAGGCTTAGTGGTTTAAGAAGATACAAAAAGTTTACAAACTGACCGACAGTGGATGTCAAAAGCTTGCTTGACCTTTTTGGTCAAGTGAGCTAAAAACTATGGTACATTGTACATGCTCAATACTCATCTGCATAAGACTGGCAAATACAATGTACAAATCAAGTTATCAATTTGGTTTTAGGTTTAGGATTATGGTGTTTAATGCCATTTTCAACAATATTTCAGTTATATCGTGGCTGTCAGTTTTATTGGTGGAGGAATCAGGAATACCAGGAGAAAACCACTGACCTGTCGCAAGCCACTGATAAACTTTATCACATAATGTTGTACACCTCGCCCTGATTGAGAATCACTTGCAACATCAGTGGTGATAGGCACCAATTGTATAGGTAGTTGTAAATCCACCTACCATACGATCATGACCGCAACAGCCTCTTTTAATATCAATTTGGGCCGGACAATTTATTGATTCTGCAACATGTAAGTATTTTGTGTATTGTATTCTGATAAGACCGAAAAGAAAAATATGTGTGTTTCGGGTTACCTCAACAGACCCTATATTTTTTTTTATCCCCGACCGTAAGTTTTATTAATGAAAAAAAGAATGCACCCAAAAACTGTGGCAATTACCAGTATGGAAACATGTTTTCTGACTCATTTTTAATACTGCATCAGATATTTACATTTTAGAATGGTGATTTGCAGGCTTGTTTAATTAATGAGTTAGTTAGTGAATGACTAAAAACAGACAACACCCTTTTGACACCTTTGGGCCTCTTGTTTCTTTTGTGTATTTAATTTCTGATCAACAAACAAAGACCATCCAATGAACATTCCTATTGGCTCAGTAGTTTCAGAGAAGAATATTTAAATGTAAAAGCTTACAGACGACTACGACGACAAGTGATGACAATACCTCACATAACCCTTTTGGGTCAGGTGAGCTTAAATATTTGTTTAATTCCTAACCTGCCTACCCCATTTTTTGAGGGGGGGGGGGGGGGAGGGCATGCAACCTGCACAACACCAGAGTTTGCGAAATTGCATATGGATTTGGTGGTCCTAGTGAAAAAAATGTCAGTCCTCGTTAATTTTCTATTGCAAAATACCAATCTTGTGTCAGTCCTTAGCAAAATCTGCCCAAATTTTGCTGGTCATGTCTGACAGGACTGACACATTTTTCGAACTCTGCACAACACATATATTCTTTTTTGCCTAATGAAAGGTTTGTATTCATTACAAAAACACACATATTTTTCATTTTGGCCTTAACTTGTAATGTGGGAACAGAATAATGGCAATAAAGAAAAAAAGTATAAAAAGATATATTTTTATTCAATTAAAGACACACAGCCTGTAATAGAAATGGAATTAAGCACTGGTATAATAATCTGAGGACTATCTAGTAAAATGTATCTAAATAAGTGGTGAAAGTGGGTTTTTTTCAATTATTTTGTGATTTCCCATTTTCCTAAAGTTTGATATTCTTCAACAGAGTGCATGTATGGTTTGCAGTACATGTATAATGTGACTATTTTTATGGTGATCGAGTCAACACCAAATTTTAAATGGACAGCCTACATTGTATAATAAATCCTTTATGCTAAAATAGCTGATGTAGATCATGAATGTTTAATCATTGATCTGAATAGCATTTATATAAGTAGCCAAAAAAATACATGTGTTTCCGGCTTTCTGCTATTATTCTTGAAATCAAAGAGATAGGGTAGTACAGGTATGACCTTCCTTTATGTTGATCAGATGGGATGTGAGCAAACATGTAATGTATGATAAATTCATGCAAATCTTACAAATTTGTACACAATCCAGAAGGCATGTGAGAAGTCAATGTTGGTGAATCCCAGCAGATTGGCCATGGTAAACAAGTGGGGTAGAGAATGTATATTTGTACAGAAAGTGATTGTTGACATGAAGAATAATTATCAATTTATTAGGTAAGGCAAGATCCTTGTAAAAGCAAATGAAACAGCCAAAACAAAATATTCTGACAAAAGTTGAGAATAAACAGTAGCCAGTTGGGTTCGGGTTTATGGTGTTTAAACTTTCAACAATATTTCAGTTATATCCTGGCGGTCAGTTTTATTGGTGGAGGAAACCGAAGTATCTGGAGAAAACCACTGACCTGTCGTAAGTCACTGACAAACATCACATAATGTTGTATTGTGTACACCTCGGCATGAACGGGGGTCGAACTCACAACTTTAGTGGCTATAGACACTGACTGCGCAGGTAGTTGTAAATCCAACAACCAAACGATCACGACGATAATTTGCGTTCCACTGAACTAAAGTTGTTTTCAATATATAAATATATTTTATTCTGCTCAATGTTTCAGCCATTAGCCTTCTACAGTGTATTCTTCATTCTGCACTACACCAATGCAACTTTTTAATGTCAAACAACCTGAGATTCACACTTTACTTGTAGCAATGGGAATTGGTCAAATTTTTTATGTCAACTTGAAGAAACAAAAACAATGGTGTAATATCTTTTTTAACTTAACATTTTGTAGTTCACTAGGAATGAGAAACAACCACAAGTATTCAAATTCAATCGTCATATAATCGACTAGTAGATGTTTCCATGAACAGTGCACCGCTATATCGGCACATATAAAGTGTGAATTTCATTTTGTTTGAAAGTGAAAATATGCACTGATTATGTAGTCCCGTTTGAAGAATGTTTGGAAAATGGAATGAAAAATTAGTCATGGATATCCAGAGATTTAACATTATACATGTATCTTTTGCCATTTTGTGTCGCCACGTAACAATTGCAAGTTTAATTGTTAAATTGCATCATTGCAAACTGTCATTATTGTTGGATATACATAACAATAGTTACTGTCAATGGGTAATATAAAAAGAGAAGGCTTGTAATGCAAAAATCGGCAAAACGTAAACAAATCGGTTTATTTTGTCATGAACGGTTTTCAGTTTAATATTAGAATATTTATGGATGCAGGACTACCAAAAGATTTCTCTGTTCCATGATTTATTAGCCATCGGACAACATTACATCGACACAAGGCCACTTTGTCATGCTGTTGATATTGAACTTACATCAACAAAACGTCTATTACTTTGTCATGCAGCAAAAAAGTTAAAGTACAAATGATTCTATACATTGTGTATGTATTGCAGTTGTGGCGAAACATCGTCCACACAAGACAATTCAGAGAAAACTGCTGTCGGACAAAAAGAAATTCGGATAACAAGAGTAATGACATTCAAAGTCACCATCAAAATACATCATGAATCTGATTTTCAATCAAGTCTTATCACAGGGTCCAAAATTATGAAAGTCTGAGATCTTTCACTTCTGACTTTAGACTTTCACATTGGGTATTAGCTGTACCCACTGACCTTTTAATTTTCATGTGAAATGTTTATTCAACTATTTTTGTATTGGAAAATTCTTACAAAAATGAACCCTTTTTACAACTAAAATGAAGGAAAAAACACTTGTTTGACAAGAGGACCCAGCCAAATTGTGATATCCCAATAAATTGTGATCCAAAGACTAAGGTTATAATTACTTTTTTCATTAAGATAAACAAACCACTTTCATAGAGCCGAAAATATATGTTCCTCCTCTTGTTTTTTCTGTCAGACAGAAAATTTCAAATTGTCTGAGCGAATTTCAGACACAAGTTATGAATATTTCACTCAGTCTCTGGTAAAGTATATAATAGCAACACTAGCAAATAAATAATGCAATAACTATATTTATGAACTTTATTTGAGCATAGTATGTACATTGTATCATATTCCCTGTGTACAGTACAATCATGGCCGATTGAAGATAGAAGTTGAACTTCATCAGCATGCCATACAAAAGTACCGCAATTTTGAAACGAAATATGTTCACGAAAAAATAAACCGATTTGTTATATTTTTTGCATTGGAAGCCTTCTCTTGTGACTGGAATATTAATATACTAAGTGGATAGCATTTGTGCCCAAAGTAACTAAGAAAAGTCTGTAACCAATGATACATTACTTTTTTCATTGCATCAGAATCTGCAACACATTTGAAACAAGCTCATCAAACATATTTCGATAAATATGAACACCTTTATAAAAGTCATGTACATGTACATGTACACTGCTTTTTAAAGGTACTCTTAGAATTCCAGTTCCTTCTCCCCATAAAATATACAGTATTTACAGTGATCAGGAAAGAGGAAATGATTATGGGCCATTGCGGCCCCATCATCACAACATTCAATCACAGTATCTTGACGTTTTATCTGGCGAAATAGAGAAAAATCTGTGTAAAATCTGTATATTATATATATAAAGACACAAGTAATGAAACAAGTTTTATTTAGCCTATGTGGTCATAACTTCCGGTTCGGCAGCAAATAAAGTTGACAATAAAACTATTCCAAAAACGGAAATGACCTGAAAAATTTTCCGGGTTCAGGAACTGACACAACATGCTTTTATGCATCCCCTTCCTTTTGCAACCTTCTGCCATTCTTTTTCTTAAAGGCAGTATGTAATAGAAATAATTGACACTAAATGTACACATACCAAGCTAGTAGGTCCAAATATTTAGACATTTCATTTCAATCTACCAATTTGAAGTGGCCGCAAAATCTTTTTTTATTACCTCCCTTTTCGGTAAATGCTAGAGTATTGTTACAGTTGGTATCTTACAAAAATATATACAAAAAACATTACTTACCGTCAATTATTTTTTGATAGACGTAAAGCAAATAATTTATTTGTCAACTTTATTTGCTGCCGAACCGGAAGTTATGACGACATAGGCTAAATTTTAAAAACAAGAACATTTGTCTGCTGTGAAAAAAGACAAATAGGTAGGGAATAAAGTAATGTTTGGTACAAATAAACTATGCATGAAAGGGATTTACCTTCTAACATTCCAACGTAGCATTATTTTACCGGCGAACGAAGGTTACAAAAAATTTACACAGTTAAACAACCTTTGGAGGGAAAAACTTGTTTCATTACTTGTGTCTTTATATATATAATATACAGATTCTATACAGATTTTTCTCTATTTCGCCAGGTAAAACATCAAGATACTGTGATTCAATGGGCCATTTCAGTGTAGTCTTTGTAAAAACTAATATATTTTATGGGCCTTTTAATCTTTGTATGGGGCATCTACCACAGGCACTTGTTTCTGGTATTTTTTTTTTACCTAGATACTATATATACACTACAAGGTATGTAACCGTTCATTTGTAAAAAATCTAGGTCATCGTGATTTTCGCGTTTTTTCAACTCGACGGACGCCAGCATGGAGGAATGGCCTACATCATCTGAAACTACGATAATTTATCTACAAAATGATGTATAAAACACCTACCTTTGCTGAACCTCAACAATGCAACAGACCTTTTTCCAAGGGTCAGTTATCAGCTTTCATCATCCAGTTGGTCACCTGGCAAGTTCTAACCCGCAGTGAAAGAAAAAATAAGATAAGTTGTAATAAAAATGCTATAAAAAATACTGAGATGTTAGAAAATTATATATATTGCATTCCAATAAAAAAAATTAATAAAAGTGTTTTAATTTCTTAGAATAAAAGTGTAGTTTGAATGCAAATCTGTGGCTATTTTTAGAATTAAAAAATTTGTGAACTTTCTATACAACCTCGGGATTTTTTCCTGAAGTATATCAACAGGACTGAAAGTCTTATAGGCAGGAAAATTAATACAGCATCACATGTTTCTTTTTGCATCTTCTCCATTTTGATGAAAAATTATAAAAATAAACTTCAGAATTCCAGCTTGTTAAATGTAATGAGAAACTTCGACCCAACAAATACTTTACCTGAGTTCGACCTTGAACTTTTCATTCACTGCGGGTTAGAACTTGCCAGGTGACCAACTGGATGATGAAAGCTGATAACTGACCCGTGGAAAAAGGTCTGTTGCATTGTTGAGGTTCAGCAAAGGTAGGTGTTTTATACATCATCTTGTAGATAAATTATCGTAGTTTCAGATGATGTAGGCCATTCCTCCATCCGTCGAGTTGAAAAAACGCGAAAATCGCAATGCCCTAGATTTTTTACAAATGAACGGTTACATACCTTGTAGTATATATATAGTATCTAGGTAAAAAAAAATTACCAGAAACAATCTACACAGAATTACACTGTATGTATCAAATGGCCCCTGCCTTTCCCAATCACTAAATATAAAGGATGGCCAGATGGAGAATTTATAACATGTCAGAAAGAACATTTTCATATTGTAATGGAATTCTAGTCTACTCAATGTTAAATCTCTGTAGACAGGAAGGTCAACTGATTGACAGTCATAACAGATTTTTACCTAAATAATAATTAAATTTTGTCAATGCAGTTAGTATGGACTGGAAAAATGCCAATTTTATAATATCGATAGCCATGATGCATTGTCAATTTGCTTTCAGTAATAGCGAAAAATATGCAGAAATCAAACATGTTCTAAAACTGGCCTTCAACCTGTCAGTATTTTCAAATCTGATCAGCAAGAGCCAAGTGAAAGATGTCATGTTTTTAGTTCAAGGTCATTTTGAAAAATAACGGCACAAGCTATAATACACACAACAAAAAGAGTTCGTTTTTCTTATATTTTATGAATAAAGGAGCAAAGACATAATGATAATGTGAAAGATTTAAACCTGTTGCAAATGTGTCTCTATAACATCAACAATCTTAGCTGCGTGTGTTTCGTTGTCCTCTGCAAGCATGGTTAACATATTTATCAACGGTTTACTATTTTGCGTAAGGTCCGCTAATGATGTTCTGTAGTCTTCTGTTATGTCATCCATATTTATGATTAAAAATGTCTGAACATTAAAGTCTGTCACAATATAAATCTATGCACATTGTATCAATTTCTGGAAATACGCTCCGTGTGTGTATTTGCAAATGGCGATGGTCAGGTGCCCGTTACGTGTGTGTGTACATTTGTTAGACGGGATTCCATTGGCTGACAGTTCAGGAAATTGAAAACATAGAACCAATGAAATTTGATTTCTTATAGAATTGTACATGGGTATTTTTTTCTTTTTTATTATTATTTATTGAAATGACAGGCTTATGACAAATTATGCCCGGTTCATGTCATGTTTCGTTATTTACAAGGATGGTGAAAAAAATAAAATTTAATATACTATTAAGGAAATGTTAAACACCAAAAAGAAATAAAACAACGTACCACGACGGTCTCTTTTTAAGATAGTTTATTATTAACGAATTATATAACTTAACTGGATTTATCCTGGGATTAATAAAAGTAATATGGGTCGGGACGTGTTACGACTGACTTCTTCTGTTATTGCTATTCTTTTTTCTACGATAAATTTGCAATTTAATATGGGTTATCAGGGGCGGATCCAGGATTTGTGGTTAAGGGGGGCGTGAGTATGCGAGGGGTCTGGGGACCTTAGCGGGTCCCGGAGAGAACCCTTATAGGAAACGGAAGCTCTGGGGGTTTGAGGAATTACAGACATTTATTTGAATGACAATTCTGAACCAACCACACCATTTTTATTAGACCAAAAAAAAACCTTGACTTTAAGTCTTAATTTTGTCGGATAATTGTTAACAACTACGTGTATGTTTTTGTCAGATTATAAGAACCTGAAGTAAAACTTTTTTTGAACAACCGTGATGCGAATTGTTCAACTCATGACTCATCGATCACGATATTTTAACCCTTCAAAGAACTATTGGTTTAGTGTTAGCGCATTCCTCACAGACATCCTCAAATACATGCTATTGGTAGATCTAAATAATATAAACGTACCCGGGCAAAGGATTTTTTTTCACACTTTCTTGTGCAGATACCCCGGGCAGATGCAGAGATTGTTACAAATAAATTGCCACTACATTTTTTTATTAATATGTTACTTTTGTATTTTAATGTACAATATACCAACGCGTATTTTTACTGATCTTTACTTGAAAAGTAAAAGGCAACATTTTCGGGTATTTGTATACAAATCAAATTTTTATTTTTCATAGGAAATTGCACCATTATTTAAAGAGAAGTAACCATTTTCTTGGGACTCTCAAGTTTTACTACTCTGTCTCAGTTTCAGTCATCTGATTCTCTCGTTATAGGTTTTCGTTGTATGTTTTATAAATGAGATCAATTGTTAAATTAATTATTCGAAGTATTGATTGAATTTATCTTTTTAGTTTACCTTTAACCTTTCTCGTCTCGTCGAGGAATAAGAAATGTATCTAATCTTGCTTGTTTTCTTGGCCTAGAATTTTCGTCCATTTTATAAGTTATCATAGGTCAGATAATCTCATGAAGATGTCTTCTGAGTGTAATTCATCAATTTGTATCTGGTTATGAATGATACTGATCAGGATTTAAGTTTACTAAATGCTTTGATCTGTAAAGATTTGTTTTTCTTATAGTTGTAAAATTGACTGAAGAAATAATGTTTAATTAGCGTGAGAAAATAGTTGATGTCTGGTACCTCGCAACCAATCAGAATGGAATAATCTTTGAACTACTGACGGCGAATCCATATATGAATCAGCGAACATACCCAACGTGTATTTACAATTTGTAGGAATATTTTACTACAGGTCACGAGTTAACCATTCATGAAAAAGTTGTGTGTTGAACTGCTTAAATAACGTTGCAAAACATATATGCTTTGCGAATTTTAGGGGGGGGGGGGGGCGCACGCCCCCTCTAAATCCGCCTCTGGTTATAAATAATTGGGATTTATAGTGCTCAGAAGGCAATCATTTTTTTTATGTAATGTACACCATGAAATACAATTTTAAAGCAGAACAATCCTTCTTCTTCTTCTTCCAAATACCAATCTACATGTACTTAAAATTAGATCTTCGAACTTGCTCCCACCGCTGTAAGTCACGTTTCATGTGTCAGAAATCTGGGTGTTTTTCGATAAAACACTCATTATGGAGAAACAGGTCAGTGCCACCTCAAAATCGTGCTTTTATCAAATTAGAAACATTGGACGCATTCGAACCTACATTACTGACGATGCTTGTAAGACATTGGTTAATTCGTTGGTCACTTCTCGGTTAGACTACGGAAATGCGATGTTGTATGGACTACCCGCTAATATAACGAACAAGTTACAACGTGTTCAGAATACCGCAGCACGGTTGATATCAAGTACTAAGAAACACCAACATATAACTCTAATTCTCGTTTCTCTCCATTGGCTTCCTGTGCACTATCGCTGTCAATATAAACTTTTGATGTAAGTTTTTAAATCGCTACACGGCAGTGCACCCGTCTATTTACAGGAATTAGTTAGCGTCTATCAACTAACACGTTCATTGCGATCGGAGAACTGTGCATTAATAAAACCGCCTCGTATATATGAACCAAGACTTATGCTTATGGCGAGAGACGTTTTGACAAAGCAGCTGCTACACTCTTTGTTTCTATTTTTACTAGAGCTGAATTTTTATCCTTTATTAGTCAATGATACTGAAATCCTACTTTTAGTTGACAATATTTTTTTTATGTGTATGATTTATTTTCTAATCAATCTCCTAGTATTTTTTTAAATAATTTTTATCTTTTTAATTCACTTCTACTGCTTTAAGCTGTATTTTAATTTTGTTAAACACCATTTTCTGAATTTTTACTTTTAGTTATAGCTTTTCCTTTTGCCAAATTCATATGTAGTGTTTCACATTTATCTGTGAATAGTTTTATTCTGTATATTGCTTTTTGCTTTTTGTAATTTTAGTTTTTTTTCTTTTTTTCTTTAATGTAAAAGGCTTTGAGTAATTTTAATATTAGATAATGCGCTATATAAAAACTATGTAATAATAATAATAATAATAATAATAATAATAGACAAAAACAAAAATAAACCAAACAAAAATAACTAATTGTAATCCTTAATTTAAAAATTTTAACATTAAAACTAACTTTTCTCCTTTCTACAGAAAACTGACTAAGTATTGAATCAAAGTTACCAAAATTCTGAAAGCCGGTCATCAAACATAATAATTATGTCATTTAATAAAGGACGAAGTTCTTATAGCGGTAGGCTGTCCGATTTTTCCTTCTATATTGATAGCCAAATATCTGTTCACCGGAAATTTAAAAAATAGATCAATTGATAATTTAGAAACGCAAAAGAAATATATTTCAATGAAAAATTCCCAATTCTTTAATTATTTACTCTATGCAAAATCGAAATAAACTTGAAATAAAATTCTAATAAAAATTAAATTCTGATAAATTGTCAGTAATATCAAAGATACAATATATTGGTTAATAACAACAAAAATAATTTCAGAGTACTGATTATTTCATCGAGGCGTCGTCATAAAATCGAAGAAAAAATGACGTTAAATTACTTTTGAAAGCAGCAAACTGTTGAGGGAACATAAATTAAATAGATGAAATATTGTAGATTTACGGGAAATGTGAACATTTTTTTCCAACTTTATAGGTTTTTTTTAAATAAATATTGATTTATTTACATGTCCCGTTGACCCCAATGTTAAAATATTATAGAGTTATTGATGTGGAGGGCAATACTCGGCATCAATATATATACAGACTATCCAAAGGTTATAGGTAGTGGTACGAACCAGTGGAAATGATATTACACATACAGAAATGATAGGTGATTTGCTCATTTGCATATTCAAATTGGTGGCTCAAAGAGAATTTGGATTTTAACATATAGTTGAACGGGAAACTTTCTGTTAGCTTGGGCCGGACAATTTTCCGGGATAAAAAATCAAACTATGCACCGGTTTGAACAATATATCAAAATGTTACAGCTGTGCCATGAAAACTCAAGGTTCCCACCCAGTTTCAAATTTTGAAGCGTAAGTGCCATTCAAAAAGCATTGAGAAGAAGTGAAAAAATGCATCCTGCACGGTTTTCAAGACCTAAAAGCACAGGGGCTAGGTGCGTCCGAAAAAAAAAAAAATAAATAAATACTATATAATACTACAAAGGGGCGAACTCACTTGCTCCCATTTTTTTAAGTCGTCGTGTTAAATTGATCGTAACTTCGGAACGCCTTAATATTTTCAAAAAATGTTTCCACCAGTCGAAAGTCAAGTAATTTTCCTTTCCAAAGAGACCCCAATTGTTAGTGTAGGCCTCCGAACTGCTGAGGTATCATACACGAACCAAAACAAAACGGCGTGAAAATCCGAAGTCGTACAAACGCTGGGGTGACCACTTCCCATCTGTGTACAGACTTTCCCATGCGTAAACGAGTCATTTTGACTAGCTAAATACTTTCATCCATTCAAATTATGATAAAATTTCTTACCTTACGTCAATTTATATGTCCTTTAAGTCTGTTTTTGAAAGAAATCCCATTTGCATCCTTGACAAACGCCATAGACGTGAAAATTGAGAGAGTTCTAACGGGCTTTTTGATTGGCTGAAACACTCTTGATTGGCTGAAACACTCTGTTTCAGCCAATCAAAAAGCCCGTTAGAACTCTCTCAATTTTCACGTCTATGGCGTTTGTCAAGGATGCAAATGGGATTTCTTTCAAAAACAGACTTAAAGGACATATAAATTGGCGTAAGGTAAGAAATTTTATCATAATTTGAATGGATGAAAGTATTTAGCTAGTCAAAATGACTCGTTTACGCATGGGAAAGTCTGTACACAGATGGGAAGTGGTCATCCCAGCGTTTGTACGACTTCGGATTTTCACGTCGTTTTGTTTTGGTTCGTGTATGATACCTCAGCAGTTCGGAGGCCTACACTAACAATTGGGGTCTCTTTGGAAAGGAAAATTACTTGACTTTCGACTGGTGGAAACATTTTTTGAAAATATTAAGGCGTTCCGAAGTTACGATCAAATTAACACGACGACTTAAAAAAATGGGAGCAAGTGAGTTCTCCCCTTGTAGTATTATATAGTATTTTTTTTTTTTTTTTTTTCGGACGCACCTAGCCCCTGTGCCTAAAAGCACTATTCTTACAATCCCCATTCTAGTTGCCGGGACAAATTCCGTCAGTTCCGGTAACATTGTTGAGAATCTTTCTTCGATAAATATTTTGCTGAAAAATTAAAGGTTCCCACGATAATTTAAAAGAGGGTTTCACAAGTTTTTGTTACCTTTCTAGTAGAGGTTCAATAGGAGTTCACGCAAACAATCTACTATTTCGTAAAACTGCTTCTGCTAGACATAGCATTATTTGAGTAAACACCGCATTCCATTGTTTTATGTAAATAAACAATTTAAAAAAGGCTCCACAAGGGTATTTTTTAATTTCGACAAAACAACAGAACAAGTAACTATAATACAATTATTGTTTCTTTCGGTTTGTTTAACTCTATAGGTTTTGGATGGTGTTTTACAAGCAATAACGTCAGATGAAAATTAGTGTTTTTTTTCTCAGTGCTTTATGTACCCATAGGAATGCCGACTGTCTGCTAAGAACTCTTGGACTCGCCAAACATTTTTTAAATAATTTATCACCATTTTTATCATTTTTCTTCCAACTTTCAATTGATAAAAGTAATATTCCAGTAGATTGGAGACAAGCTAATGTTGTAACTATTTTTAAAAAAAGTGGATAAACACAGTGCTGTAAATTATAGATTTGTGTCTTTGACAGCTATCTGCTGTAAATTATTAGAACACATTATAACTAGTAACATCAGAAAACGTCTTAGTTAAAATAAAATATTACATGATAGCCAGCACGGTTTTAGAAGCAAAAGATCTTGCGAGGCACAACTGGTCATTATTATTCAAGATGTTGCCAAGTCACTATCAGATGGTAATCAGATTGATATAATCCCATTAGATTTTTCAAAAGCCTTTGATAAAAGTTCCCCACCATAGATTGATTCATCAATCAAATTATTACGGTATTGGAGATAAAAATTGGATAACAGACTTTAGGAAATAGACAATAACAAGTT
Organism: Bathymodiolus brooksi; assembly: GCA_963680875.1. Taxonomy (NCBI): domain Eukaryota; kingdom Metazoa; phylum Mollusca; class Bivalvia; order Mytilida; family Modiolidae; genus Bathymodiolus; species Bathymodiolus brooksi. Next base: position 82,451,911 of record OY804582.1, on the reverse strand, counting down.
CTTTAAATGGTATAACATCTTCTAACTTATCATGAGTTGACTCTGGAGTCCCACAGGGGAAAGATTTAGTTCCCACCTTATTCTTGCTATTTATAACGACTTGCCCGAACATGTAAGCTGCAATGTTAGACTCTTTGCAGATGATTGCTTGTTGTACAGAAATGTGAATAATGATCAATCTGATTCAGAATTGCTACAAAAAGATTTGACAAACCTAGAGAATTGGGAAAAGACCGGGCAGATGAAGTTCAACCCAGAAAAGTGTTATGTCATCCATGTTTCCAAGAAGAAAAATCCCCTTAAATTTAATTATAAATTACATAATCACATATTACAACCAGTTGAAAATAGTAAATATTTTGGTGCAACTATTAGCAATGATCTAGATTGGGGCCCGCATATTAATAACATAACCTACAAAAGCCAACAGCTAGGACTTTAGGCTTTCTACGCACAAACATGAAAAACTGTACACGTAAGGTTAAAAACTAAGGAAAATACAAAGGAAAGCAGCTCGGTACGTCTTTAATGACTACCGTGACAGCTAGGTCATCAATATGATTGACACCTTACAGTGGGACAGTTTTGCTTGTAGACGAACTAAAACAAGTCTGATACTGCTATATAAAATAAACGGGGGTTTAGTAGAGGTACCAACAACCATGGTATACCAATCTGACAGGCATACTCTTGGGGTACATAAATTCAGACAAATTCAGTAAAATAAAGATAAGTTTTCTTTATTCCCAAATACAATACCCGGTACCAGTCTGGAACAGTTTACCTCAGTCAATATAGCTCTTTCACCTAACCTAGAATCCTTCAAAAGTGGTATCTCCACATTAACATTTGAAGGAATCCCAACCCACCTTTAAATACATATAGCAAACCACTGTGCATACCGGCTATACATGTATATAATTAGTTATTTTTGTTTGGTTATTTTTTGTTTTTGTTTATTATACTTTTAGATTGTCCATGTACATAGCGCACACAGTTCCGGGACATTACCCACTCTATCCTTAGAGTCTAGTCCCGTATTTGGAAGAAGAAGAAGAACATAATAGGGCCGTAAATTGGTATAAGTTTTAGAGGAGGCAGTGAAATAGGCGGGAGTCAGGGCTGAGCTGAGCAGTTTTTCATGCTTTATCCTACTTTTTTGACTTTTCCCGAGCTATTTTGACTTGGTTTCAGAGAAACAATTTTCTAACATAAAAAATGAAAATGCACACTACATAACTCATAATTTTAATTATTGAATTCAAATTATTACAACGTTGTAATATTTGGTGTTATGGTTGGTTAATCATTGAAAGTTTATCATTATGCTTTGTCAAAGGCTAATGCAACTTTTCTGTGACCTGAAGAATCCCAACGCTTCAGAACTTCCACACATTCAATATGGCCAACATCGTCATTTATGTGTAAGTGAAGCATTGCCAGATCACACAATCTACTTTCGGTCATTGTTGACCTGTTCCAAGTTTTAAGTCGCCGTAGTGCAGAAAACGATCTCTCACAACTGCAAGACCCTACAGGCAATGCTAACACGAGCAATAGTGTTTGTCTTATATTTGGATAGAACTGCATATTAATAGTTATTCTTACATTATTAAACAACTGGTATGCAAAAATTAAGATGATTCTTTTCTACATTTACCATTTATAGTATAGCTGCGGAACCGTAACCCTTATGGTCCTTGGCCAATTTTCTGATATTTGCGGACCTTCCGCAAATATCATAAAATTGGCCAAGGGCCATAAGGGCTACGGTTCCGCAGCTATTTATAGTACTGCTGAAAAAGAGCAAGATTCAACCTCACGTTCTTTTCTTGATATGAGACAGCAGATTTGAAACTTGTCGCAGGAAAATCTCGTGCTGGGAAAACTCGATTACAAAATTAGAAATTTACAAATGAGTTGGTATACCCGTCCTGCGATATTGAGCCAGATTTTCATTTCGAACACACCTTGTCATTAATCACCGTGTTGGCTAAACTAAATCATTAAATTAGTGCTATCACAGGCAACGTCTAGTGCCTGTGGTGCTATCAAAATAATACATGTTTTTTTCCCTTTTTGTTTCTTTTCTGTTTTTTTCCCCTTCATTTTTATTTTTTTGTCAGACCGCAATAGCTAGGAGGCAACTGCCTACATACCTCCACATAATTTACGGCCCTGCCATATAATGTCTTCTTTTTTAAAATAAGAACAAAATGACTATATATAATATTTAATCGTAATTATCAACGTACTAGCGCATATTCAGTGATAGAACTTAGAAGGCAAAAAATGATTCAAAAATATATATAATCATGTGCGGATAAAACGTGAAAAATTTGCCATGTCTATGCATTGAAGCAAACTTGTGCGCCATTCATTTTTAAGTCGCAAGTTCCCTTTATATACAGTAGAAGGGTACATCTGGAGAAAATATACATTTTAATATTTTTCACACAAAAAAAGCTCTTGGTGTGTTATTTTTGTATGTGGTATTTAGTGTTACCATGAGTTAGTTCCCCTTGATGACTGAAGTTTACATTATGACGGGGAAGGAAATCTGTCAAATTTTAAATGTGTCTCTTCTGAATAATGTCTATTTATAGATATAACGAGTACCCTAATATTACCTATTTAAAAGCCAAAAATTAAATATCCCCCTATATAGCATAAAGTGTTTAAAAGGTGACAGCGACGTTATTAAAATTGGATAGTTGATAGAAAATATCCACACTGTAAGTCTACCATTATTAGAATTTTCTGTGCAGAGATTTTTTTATTCTACCGTAGGCCTACCTTTTAAAACTTGTTCAACAAGTTGTTGTTAGACATTCATAAATGAAAAGCATTGGTCTAGCTAATATATCACAGGTAATGGGCACAGTATAATCATAGATACAGGTACGATAACGTAACCCTCACTGGCCTCAGTCCGCTTTAGCTCTCAGCGAGGGATACGAATCGGCCCCATTCAACGTATGGGAGCAGCGCCTGTAGTGATTCACACCGGGCGGTTTTTTGTCCTAATTCCGTTGTAAGTGGTTGGAAAAATTAACGGGGGTGAAAGATAAATATATTTAGGTAAACCTTGAGGTGTTAAGTAAACGCTGCATCAATCCATGGTACACTTATATCCATCTGAAAATTTTAATGCATGAAATCTTCTTTCTGTCCAACATTTTGTTTACAAGTTGCTATTTCACGTGCGCTTGCCTCGTTTTGGAGATATCCTTATTTGGATCAATCGTAGTTAAACATCGTAGTAACATTTTTCATATTTGGCATTCGGATCCATATATGGATAGGCTTCGCCCATCACGAGAGTATACGTAAGGTGCCATGGCGGACAAGAAACAATTTTCGAATACTAAATCGATCGTGAAGGTAGAAACAGGTATTGTAACACTTATTTCGTATCGCCATTACTTAAAAATTGTAGGGAATAATAAGTTATGACCAGATATGCAAAAAGAAAGTTGAAATATTCACGGAACGAAAAATTTAATTTGCTCCCATACGTTGAATGGGACCGATTCGTAACCCTAACTGGAGCACAAGCGGAATGAGGGTTACGTTATCGTATCTAAGTATAATCCATGCAGTTGCGAATGACAATAAAAAGAGAAGACTTCTGTTTCATTCCATTGCGAATATCGTCAAAAATGTATGCAAATCTGTTTATTTTTGGCAGTGTCTATTCTTACAACAATTTTCAACAAATGGTTGTAAGAATAGCCGCGAATCTTATTCTTACAACAAATGATATTACGGAATCCATTCAATGAGGAAACAAATTTTTATTTAAAATAGCAATCATAATAGTTCCATTGGGTTCCATTACGATTTGTAACTTTTTTCATATAAATTATTATTTTATGAGTACAGCCTTATAATAGACGTATTTTTATATGATTTATGAATGAAATAATTAAATAAGTTAGTTGGATTTTGTTTTATTTCAATAATAAAGAGAAAGGGTAATTGGTTTTTAGTCATGTCTAGTTGAACGATACTCACATATCACGTCATACTTAATCACAAAAAAGATAGTACATTTGTAGAATGGACGTATTGTAATAATACGAAAACATATATAGAGACATAATGGATCTAGTGCTTTCAAAGACAAACAATGAATATCAAAGTTTGTAAGACGAAAGATCGACAAAAATTGTTTGTCAAATCTATCAATGACAATCACAACCATGACATAAACCAGACTATGTATAAGCTTCTCCTATGGCAAAGACACCTTGATGAAGATACAAAGAAAGAGACAGAACAAATTTTGCAATTAAAGGGAAACAAAAAGATGGTCCAAGAACATATTCAGAGAACAACTGGCAAAATTGTTACATTAGAATTACAACATTATCTTTTTTGTTGTAAGAATTAATAGGCTCTGCTCTAGAGACTATTCTTACAACATATTTAATCTACAGGTAATAATTATTCGTTTCTCATTATCTAATCCGTAATATTATTTGTTGTACGAATAGACACTACCTTTATTTTTTCGTGAACAGTTTTCACTTTTTTAAAGAGGTATTTTTGAACATGGGATAACTTAATGTTTTCTCTGCAATTGACGCTACTGTTCTCCGAGTACTGAATTTTTTCTCTCTGGTGCTTTACTGTCTCACTAATTTCTCTTTGTACTGGAGTATTGAGTTGCTTAGGCTCAGGATCGGGGTACAGGGCTTGCTAGTTCTGGGAAGCGCCCTGTACTTTTGATGAATTCCTCCAAGAATGTTAATTTCTTTTGATGTTTCTCTTTATTGGGGTCTCTAGTCAGGAGATGGAGTAGATCAAAACTTTCATCTATGGTCTTTAATTGCACTGAGGGTTTGGCTCTCTCATGATCGTAAATGTGGCAGTGCAATATGTAGTGTTCAGTGGTTTCTTCTTCTCCACAGTTGCATAGTGGCATGAGGGACTGACTTATATTATTTCGGTATTTGTTTAGTCTGCTGTATCCTGTTCTCATCTCTGTCAAAACTCTGCCTATCTGTGGGTTTGGCATATCTAAATGGCTGGCATTTCCAACCATTGGTATCGGGTCATAAAGTTGTCTCCCTGATTCGCTGATTGTCCATCTACATTTTTTGTATTCTGCCATTTCATTTTAGTTGAAGTCTTCACTGCTTGTTTAACATCTGACATGGTGATGACATTATACTGTTCATTTAGGGACATTGACTCTTTTGCTGCTTCCTTTGCCAGTTTGTCCGCTATCTCGGTCCCGGCTATATTAGCATGGCCTGGGATCCAAGATAGGGTTGTTCGCATTCCGTATCTCATCAATGTCCCTATATTTTCCTTAATGTCGGAGATCGTGTCAATGTAGTTTGATGACTTCCAGTTGAGAGTCACCATACCTACTGCAGTTTGGCTGTCTGACAAGATCTTGATATCAGTGAACCCATCCATTAATGCAGCTATGCAGTGTTCTAATACCATGAGTATTGCCACAAGCTCTGCCAGCAGTATGGATCCTCTTTGCGCTACCGGTCTCTTGAGGCTGATTCATATTTATATTGGGCCTTCGCCAGTTACTGTAACTGTTTGTGTTAATAAATCTATTGTCTATTGTCTATTGTGACGTGATTTATTGGATTGTATCTCAATCTGTTTCGGTTATAATTCACATGTTTACCTAACTATAAAGAAACACCTTACACTTAAAAAGACATTTTCCAAATGGTTAAGAAGAAGTTGAAGACGTCTTAATTATATCATCTTTTGATAAAACATGAGAAAACAGAAAAGAGCTTTGCATGTACATTTGTATCTCTATAACGACCAAAGATGAAAGATACTGAAAGTGTTGATCCAATTTCAAGTGCGTTTTGTGTTTGTTTTTTGTTTTTTTTTAACTCCCATGAGACAGATGCACCTCATGTGAACTCTTCTGATTCAAATGTGTTTGGCCTTTGTCTATATAGTGTGGGATATTTCTCAAGACCGCAGGCATGTGTCCAGACAAAATAAGCAGTCCAGTAAAATTAGCAAGTAGTTGGTTCACATGACCAGTCTTTAAAAATGTTTATGATTGTATATTTTATATTTGACTAGTTCCTATGTTATATTCAATGACCTTTCCATTTATTTATCATTGTTATTGTTTATTGATTATATCATTTGGCTCTAAAAGGGGGGACTAAATTTTGTCCCCAGAAAATCCAGATAAAGGGAACAGACAGTCTCCCTCCAGGGATCCCCCTGATTTACTTACATGTATGATTTTGACTGTGATTCAGATTACTTTTTTTACTTTATTTTTCCTTATTAATTTTAATGCACCAAAAATAAATCATTTTATGGATGATGCCATTTTAACAATAGCCATGGTAATCAGTGATTGTTTATTATTACAAAATGTAGCTTTTATAAAGCTAATGTATTTCCTTCACACATGTCAGATGTGTACCTGTACTTTCTTTTGCTGACAGATGTCTATATATAGCATGTGGCATTATCCTACTCATTGACACAAAGCCAAGTCATTGATGTTATTTAACTATAGGTTTTGTTTTGTACACACATTGTTAACCTTTATTTCAGAATGGAAGATTACAAGTACTTATTTAAAGTTGTTTTGATTGGAGAGGCAGGTGTTGGGAAGACATGTTTAGTTAGAAGATTTACACAGGTAGAATGCATTAACAGTGTTTCTTTTAATTTTCTTTTTGTCAAATAAAGAATAAACTTAATATATCAATGTTACCAGATATATACATGTAGTAACACAGACATGTTTAAGCGTAATAACAAAATAAAGGAAACAGATAAATGGTGACACTTGTATTGATGGCAAATAAAATCAGGGGCCTTATGATAAGAATTACTTGTACGTGTAGTAGTTTTAAATTATTCTGTTCAAACGGTGTTCAGTGATAAGTCATGATTTTTATTAGACTAGCCTCTTCATTCTTGTACAGAAATAAGAATTATTCTGAAGCATGATGTCAACAGTATCATGATCAAGTTTGGAAAACCAACATTTTTACAAGTATGTTGTAAGTTATTCCATGGAAACAAAAAACTGACATAATTATACATAAATGGACGAAAACGTTTCGACAGTTGCCTGCTGGTGGCCGGCCATGGACTGTCTAGAACCAGCATGAAATAATTTGGGGCCCAACTGTACCAGAGTTCCGAACAAATACAATATTTCAAACTTCCTTATATATCAATATGTAACCTGCACTAGCACCTGAAAATTTTCACCAGTTTCCCAATTTCCCAATTTCGGGGACATCTTGAATTATTGTTACTTTATAGCAGTTCTATCACCTCCAACCTCCAACAGGTTACTGATTACCACATCGGCACTTCGATGTTGTAATGATTAGCATGCTCGCCTCAGGTGCGGTACATGGTGGGTTCGAATCCTGGTTGGGTCAAACCAGACTTATAAAATTGGTACATGTATTTGCTGCTTCTCAGCTAAGCATGCAGCATAATGGAGTAAGAGCCAGTTGGTTGGCCAGGAATCAGGATGATGTGTCCCGAGTGGAACAACATTTATACCCATGGACTGTTATTTCAGAGATCTAGCTCTATAAAAATCCAACTAAGCGTGTTGATCTAGTACAAAACGGACATCATCATCTCATTGAAATGTAACCTGTTCTGGCCATGTTATACATGTAGCTGAAAAATTGGTCACTTGGTGCTAAACAACAATCACTCAGTCAGTCACCAACAGGTTATAACAAACTATACTAAAGAAGTAATAAAAAATCAAATCAAAATACTCTCTTGATCACTTATTAACATATTCTAACCAAATTTATCATTAATTTTATATCAATAATATTTCTTTTAGATTAAGAAATCAGAATTGCTTGATCAATATTAATGAATTAAAAACCAACTTTATATTGAATGTTAGCACACATCTACTGTATCAACCTGTTCGGAAAACCTTAATATATATACAAAATGTATAACGTATATGGCATTGTTTTCACCTAATATGAATGTACATGTTATGTATGATTTCAGGGCCTTTTTCCTCCTGGACAAGGTGCTACAATTGGTGTTGATTTTATGATTAAGACAGTTGAAATAGATGGAGAAAAAATTAAAGTAAGTATTTTATTCATCTTGTAAAAAGTTTATGTTAAAACAGTCAAAAAACCCTTTATTATAATCTAAAAGATATCAACACACCTGTAAATATAGAATAACGTCCACTTTGAAGGTTGAGACAGACATTATCAATAGTATCGCAGCGAGTCCAGTAGGAAATCATCATCATTTCAAAATAAAATTGCTCAGTTGGTGTTAAACAATAAATAATCTCTCAGTTTTGTATCTGGATGGTACCTTTGAGAAAATCTTCTGACGGATAATAATATGTGTACTTCTCAAATAAAGGAGGTTTTTATTCATTGTGTGTTTAAGCACTTCCACCAAAGTCCAATGCACACACAGATGCTTATGCATACCTGCCAACCTCTGAAACACCAAATCAGGGTCATGACCCTCATTCCTAAATGAAAATGAGGGTCATAACGCGTAACGACATTTTTGGCCATAATTATTGTAAATCGTATGATATCATATCTAGTTTAATATGTATTATTAATGATCATATGTATGTACAAATAAACAGCTGTATCAATAAACTATGTCATAGACTCTAAGCTCTGGTTATAATCACTAGTTGCACTCTTTGCAGATTTTAGAACAGAAGCAGATGGTTGATATTTATAACAACATTGATTTTGATTGAATTTACAACTCAGTAACAAACAAAGACATTGATTTTGATTTTCTTTGAACCATCTCTAGCTGCATATGGTTTTGTGACTGCATGCCTTGTCAGGTCATTCTTTGCACCGGATCCAATAGATAAATGTGATTTACAAAGAATGCAATATGCATCATTTATGCTACGATCACTGTGACTGAGCCAACTAAATTCTGCTTCCCAAGCTTTTTGATATTTGCATTAATATTTCTTTCGTTTAGCGGGTGAAGAACAAGCAGGCCCTGATAAGGACCTCTTCCTTTCAGTAGACATTTTGCAGAAATGATTACTTTTTTATTGTAAAAACAACTCAAACTTTCCACAAGGGGATTCAAACTTTATTGTAAAAGACTCAAACATCGCTAATTACTTACCTCGAAGGTATATTGTTGTTGATTGTAGTTGACCATTCGGATTGTTGTCCTTTCGATAGGCATAATCCCGGTATTTTCCGAATAAATAAATATTTCTAATATCTGGGCCAATTCCGGGTGATTTCGGGTCATCGTAGTGAAATCCATGTCCCGACGGGTGTTCAGGAAAATGAGGGTGACAAGCTCGATTTCCGGGTGTGACCCGACGAAAACGGGTTACTTGGCAGGTATGTGCTTATGGCCATGACTTCTGTAAACAACACTTGAACGAATAATATATTAGTTTTTCAAATACAGTAAAACCTGCCTATAGCAATTCACTGTTTATAAAGGCTACCAGTAAGTGCAGCCTTATTTTTATATTAATGAAGAGTGTATATAATTTTAACCTGTATATAAAGGGCAACTGCTCATAAAGGCCACATTTTCAGGTTCCCTCGAGTGCCCTTTATATACAAGTTTGACTGTACATGTGAAACAAACATAATATATACTTTTCAATTCATTTGATTATCCTAACGTCTTAAATGTTTTCTATTTTTAGCTACAGATCTGGGATACAGCGGGACAGGAGAGGTTCCGCTCCATTACACAAAGTTACTATAGATCTGCAAACTCTCTCATTCTGGTTTATGACGTCTGCTCTCAAGCTTCATTTGATTCATTACCAAATTGGATTCAAGAAATAGAGACTTATGCCAGTACAAAGTTCTGTGGTTATTTAGTAGGTCTGTATTGAATAATGTTGTATATATATGTACTATAATGAAAACAAAATTTAAACAGTGATGGTCAACAAAACAAACAATCAACTCAATAAGCACAAAAAAAGATCCAGGTTCTATCTTGGGACAGGCACAAAAATATGGCAGTTTAAAGTGGTTAATGGGATCCTAACCCTCCCTTTTTGTTTCTTACAGCAAAGATTTGAAATTGATCTGTTTCTTATAGCAAAGATTTGAAATTGATCTGTTTCTTATAGCAAAGATTTGAAATTAATCTGTTTCTTATAGCAAAGATTTGAAATTGATCTGTTTCTTACAGCAAAGATTTGAAATTGATCTGTTTCTTATAGCAAAGATTTGAAATTGATCTGTTTCTTATAGCAAAGATTTGAAATTGATCTGTTTCTTATAGCAAAGATTTGAAATTGATCTGTTTCTTATAGCAAAGATTTGAAATTGATCTGTTTCTTACAGCAAAGATTTGAAATTGATCTGTTTCTTACAGCAAAGATTTGAAATTGATCTGTTTCTTATAGCAAAGATTTGAAATTGATCTGTTTCTTATAGCAAAGATTTGAAATTGATCTGTTTCTTATAGCAAAGATTTGAAATTGATCATGCTAAAGTAGAAAAGGATTATTGAAGTTGTAATTTGTACAGTTTTTACCTCCTCTGGTCCAATTTGTGACAGCTATTGTCATCAATTTGCAATTATCCATTTTCCTATGAAATGCATAAAAATAAAAAAAGTACACTGAGTTGTTCAAAAACATTACTGAAAATGATATATCACCTGTTCCCAAGTCGACGAAATCACCAGAACAGGTAAACCTTCCAAAATTGTGTTGCATTCCTTGTTCATGAAAGTTCATTGTTATTTTTTGCTTTATATAAAAGTTCCAATGCCTTTGAACCATCATAAAACTACTGAACCATCTAAACACCAATTGTATGAACCACTACAAAGTTAACATTTATTTTGTTGATCAGAAATGCAAGAGAAAGCTGCCATTGCATGACATGATTAAACATGAGGAAAATGTTTTTAAAAAATCCAAAAAAGACAGATTTTGAGAACATCAATTGTATAGAAATGATAATTGGATAATACACAGGTTATTGGTACAGTTTTATTTGAACTCCTTTTAGTTTGGGTTAGGGTTATGGTGTTTAACGCCACTTTCAACAACATTTCAGTTATATCATGGCAGTTAGTTTTATTGGTGGAGGAAATGAAAAATCAATTTAAGATTATTGACTCTACCAGATTTTTACTGGCCAGGCACAGTAGAACCAGTGTTGGATCAATAGGAGCAACATTTCTACTTCAACACATTACTTCAGAGAACCAACATTATAAAAATAAAATGTCGGTCAAAAGCTTTGCTGGTGTAATGCCAATGGTTAGCATGCTTGCCATGAGTACGGTATATCAGGATTGGGTCAAACCGAAGAGTAATAAAAATTCTAATCATGCAGCATTAAGTAGTAAGAGCAAAGACTGGTTGGATCAGACATGTCTATCCACAGACAGTGAGCTAGCACTATGAAAATCCATCTTCTTCAATCTTGCCATACACAAATATTTCTTGTTACTTCTAAGATAGCATACAACATTCAAGAGATAGATAAAGGAATAAGAAGCTTTCTTGAACAATATTGATTAATTTTGTATTGTTTCATCTTTATTCTGTCATATTATAGAATTACATTGAAATAAATTAATATTTTTTATAATAGGTAACAAAACAGACAAAATAAATGACAAAGAAATACCTACCCATATTGGTCAACAATTTGCTGACAGATACGAGATGGATTTTATAGAGACATCAGCTAAAGAATCTGACAATGTTGATAAACTCTTCTACACAATTGCCAAAAAATTGACAAAGGAAGCCAAACAAGGGGAGCTAGCTTCAGACAAAGACAATGTGACATTTAATGACAATACAACCAGTATTTCTAACTGTAGTGGCTGTTTTAAATTTTAATTAATTTTTTGATTTGTGACTCAAACTTGAGATATTATGGTATGAATTGTCTAGATACATGACATTGATAATACTGACATAATTTGTGATATTTTATGGATATGGAGAGTTTTATGAGCATAATTTTGACATTATTTGTTCTGTAAACATTAATTGATGATAACGAAAGAGTTTTGTGATCAAATTATTGATTGATTGATGATAGCAAAAGAGTACTGTGATTGAAATTCTTGTTTATAAGTTTTGTTCTATCCACAAATCTTGCCTCAAAGAACAACTTGTTTCTAATTAATGGTGTTCTATATTACTTTATAGTGAAAATGATCACTTTAATGTGGTGATTATGTAGTACAGTACATTATCTATGATTTGTAAAATTTTCCTTTTCAGTCTTGACACACAATAATATAGGGTTATTGTATGAATATTGGTGAATAAATTAATTTTAGAGTCACATGTCATTTTATACGTCTTTTGATTGGTTTAAAAAGTTGAGGTTATTTGTCAATGAACGGAATGTAAAAATAGACGTTGTTCTCAAGGCATTGCGTAACGTTGTCATCAGGTGATTTTCTTTAAATGAGGCACCTTTGGGGTTATTTGAATTTCTTTCCGATTATTTGCCTTATTTTGAAAAAATAAATATATATTTCAGAGCAAAAAAAGTTTGAATTAATTTGTTCGGTTCATTCGAAATAACCTCAATCAGGTTGTACACACCAAATCAGATTGCACGAGCTTGCGAGTGCAATATGATATATTGCGAGGGACAATATTCACCAATATTCATGCAATAACCCTTTTATTATATAGTAATAAATATTTTATGCCTAAGGTATCTTTTATATAAATATTGTGTATTTTATTATATTTAAGTCGAATATTGAACTACTTCAATTATTCATATTTGAACTAGTGCAATATACATTTTATCAGTATTTTTTATCAGCGTGAAATACAAGGATATATTGCACGATTATTTTCCATTGAAATTAATTGGAAAATATTTATTACTACCGTATTTTACGGACGATAGGTCGATATTTTTTTTCCTCAACATGCTGGCTTCGACCTATCGTCCACATCGACCTATACAAGGATGAAGTTAAAAAAATCTGGAATCCCTAAAAAAAAATCTCGATAAAAATGACGATTTTGTTTACAGTATACCTTGAATTTGCTGTAGGTTTTTTTTCTGAATAAGAAGACTGAAATCATCGATGTTCTTGGGGAATAAAAGTATACTAACAAGGGGTGCAATTCCGGGGAAAAAATGTTCAACATCCGAAAAAAATCAATAATATTCAATGATTGAAGTGTTAGCGAAAATCAGTTCAATATTGAATTGTACAATAAAATATATACTATAAAAAATGTATGTTGTTGAAAAAAAATCACAGGGTGGATCGTTTTACAATATAAAATTATTGTCACAAAATATCTAAATGTAGCTATATAGGTTTTCCATCTACCACGAGCATGCGCACAGGGTTTTAGTAAAAAATGGCAGTTGCATTACATCTCACAATAATTTGAATACACGTGGAGAACAAGCTTTTTATACTAAATATACTGGAAAATAATTATCGATTTCGTTAAACTAGAATGTTCTACACTTGAATTGGTCAATTAGGAACAAATAAAATAATCACCATGAGATAATCAACACAGGTGAACATCAGTCGGCACTTAATTATCCTGATCAGCTGATTGAAAATTTACTGGACCGAGACGATCACATAATTTGTGTACTACTAATTAAACACAGCTTAAAGGTATGTCAATAAAACTGCAGATGGCCTGATTTGAATGTCATCGATGTCTGCCTTTACAAACCAGACTCCCCGTAAAAAACAAGTTTAAAAACAAAATTTTATTTAATTTAATTTTCATAATTATTTTGTTTATGACACATAAGAATAGTATTCCTGAGTTAATACTTACATATACTTACCGAAGAACATCGTTATAGGACAAATGTTTACTGATGTAAAAAAAAAAAACACAAATAAAGTTTGATGTGACGATACTTACCCAAGTTGTCATCGGCATCCTCGACCTATGGAATGCTTCGACCTATCTTAGTATTTCCCAAAAAATTTAGCCGAAAAGCAGCAATTCGACCTATCGTCCCCATTGATCTATAGTCCGTAAAATACGGTATATAATAATATCTATTATCAAGCAATAAGCGTGATAATAAAATATTATTGTTGTTGCGCATACTATCGTTGATTTGTTTTGCTCGAAAATTGACTTCTCATCGCATCGATGCAACATTGCTCTGAAAAATCCATTCTATCAAAGCAAATCAAGAATTAATTTCATTGTAAATGATGTCAGCTTGCCAAAACCTCATTAAACATACTATTGTTGTGATGTTTTGCTCGAAATGGACTTCTCAACGCATTTTCAGGCTTCGCCTTAGATAGGACATTGCTCTGAAAAATCTATTCCGGCAAAACAAATGAACAACAGTATATATAAATTTCATTGTAAAGCAAGGTTTTAAGACAGTAATCACTAATCATGATGATGCCTAATCACAATCAAAATAAATAAGAAAAAGACTACGTAATCTGTCATCACGAAATATGACAAGTTACATTGCTTAGTGTATTGTGAAACTGACTGAGAATATGTTATTGCAAAGGAAGTTGGTTGCAGTATTTGACAGTTCTACTTGATTGTGAGATATTCTATTAAAATATATATACATAAATTTATGTAAGAAGAAATTTTAACATTATTAAGACCTAGTTTTTAACTCGCAAGCATTTTACTTGGGTATATTTTGTACATCTGCCTTTATTTACTGTTGATGACCAAAATGGCTTTCAGAAATTTCCACTCATTTAATAATGATGATTCTTTGGTAGTACAATAGTCTCCCTCTTATAAGGCCACTCCCACGAAAGTCCAGACTTCCCGAAAACCGTCAGTCCGTCAGTCCTGACCGACAGAAATGCAGTAGGACCGACGATTTCAAAATATATATCGGACCGAATGTCCGGTAAAACAGATATTTGAAAGGACCAGCGATTGAAATTTATTCTCTCCCAGTTTCCACTGCCAATGGCATTAAATTCCATTTTCAGTTTTATTAAAATGTCAGACAGAGACTTGAAATTTGTTTATTTATTCTGTCAGATCGACACGTTCCTCTTTGTAATCGAAACTCTTATACAAATGTACGTAAATGTAAACATCCTTTTAGTAGGAACCAGCACCTGCAAAACGTGGAACATTAAAACTGAAATGTATTACTGAGCACAGAAATAAGTTGACTTCCACACTCCCAAGTATCAAAGATTGTTTGTGTTTAATTAAATATGTTTTGAGATGCTTATATATTGAAGATGACAGCAGATTCATATTCTTAACTGAAATTAAAAATGTAGGTAAACCGGAAACTGACATTGATGTATAATATTCGGAACGTGATCGGACCATTAGATACGGATTGTTGGCTATTTCTGCCTTATCTTTTTAGATAAAAATATGCATACAGAAAAACATTTAATTGAGTTGTTTAATGATCATGACTATAGGTAATCTTGCATTCAGTTCTGTATGAAAAAAACAAAATTTGACAGGTTATATACAATATTACAAAAAAATGGTGGGACAGACACAAAGCCCATGGGTAAGACAGAACCCCAGTAGACAGAAAAAAAATGTTTTCGCCAAAAGGCATTGATATTTTTAAATTACATAATTTTCATTGTTTTCACCCCTTTTATACATTTCCAGTTTCAACCAAACCCATTTGTGAAGACGATCACGACTCGATTGGTTATTTGTATATATATTAGCCAATGACATGACTTCTTTCATACAACCATTGACCTATAGTACAAGGTCATCAAAACAACAAAACTCGAGACACACACTATAAAAGATATAACATATACAATTTTGAACAACACTGAAAACTGAAAATTGAATTACTTTAACCTCTATAAAAACCAGAGGTGAAATCAGGTGCCCAATTGCTAATACTAGGGTAAATCACTCTAAAAAGGCCAAACTAAACATTATGCATGTGACAGTGAATTTTTTGGGACTTTTTTTTCGGACTGGCAAAATATTTTTCGGTCTGACAAGATTTTCATGTCTGTCAGTCCGAATGACTGACAACTTCTCAGCAAGTTTCGGGAAGTCTGAAGTCCACCCCTCTTGTCAGGCCACTCCTACGAAAGTCCACCCCTCTTGTCAGGCCACTCCTACGAAAGTCCACCCCTCTTGTCAGGCCACTCCTACGAAAGTCCACCCCTCTTGTCAGGCTACTCCCATGAAAGTCCACCCCTCTTATAAGACCACTCCCACAAAAGTCCACCCCTCTTGTCAGGCCACTCCCACGAAAGTCCACCCCTCTTGTCAGTCCACTCCTCTTATAAGGCCACTTCCATGAAAGTCCACCCCTCTTATAAGGCCACTACCACGAAAGTCCACCCCTCTTGTCAGGACACTCCCACGAAAGTCCACCCCTCTTGTCAGGCCACTCCCGCAAAGGTTTACCCCTCTTATAATGCCACTCCCACGAAAGTTTACCCCTCTTATAAGGCCACTCCCATGAAAGTCCACCCCTCTTGTCAGGCCACTCCCACGAAAGTCCACCCCTCTTATAAGGCCACTCCCACAAAAGTCCACTCCTCTTGTAAGGCCACTCCCATGGAAGTCCACCCCTCTTATAAGGCCACTCCCACGAAAGTCCACCCCTCTTGTCAGGCCACTCCCATGAAAGTCCACCCCTCTTGTCAGGCTGCTCTCACGAAAGTCCACTCCTCTTATAAGGCCATTCCCATGAAAGTCCACCCCTCTTGTCAGGCCACTCCCACGAAAGTACATGCCTCTTGTCAGGCCACTCCCACAAAAGTCCACCCCTCTTACAAGGCCACTCCCACGAAAGTCCACCCCTCTTGTCAGGCCAGATTTTAGATGCATTGAGATGGTATAAAACTACTAAGTAATTGCCCCTGTCAAGAACGGCCACCACTCTTAGAAAGCCAATTTTTTATGGCAGAAGGGACAGCCTTATTAAGGGGAGACTACTGTACTACATATAGTTGTAGTAGACATGATTTCGGGTTTCTCCATTCCATGCCATTCCATATTTGTTAGATTTTAAAAATACAAAATGTAGGAAAGCTTGTAGCCAAACTATCAGACAAAGTCCAAAGAGTTGGTACATTTTTATTCTGTGAATCTTGCAAAAAAATGTTTGCTTTTTCCAAAATATATTAGAGCAGATTTTGTGTGTACTGGTTATGTACAATTATATTAAATATTTTGATTATTGTTCAACATGTTTCAATGGGTAATTTTTGTGCCAAGTATTTTGAATGTTATTGTATGAGCTTTAACATTGCAGTATTTTGCTTATGATTATTGTTAACATATTTCGCTTGCTTGCATGGATTTTGGCTTTATTCATATTGAATTTTTACATGTAAATAATTTTGAAAGATTTTTTTGAATAACTAACATATTTTACGTTGAAGTTCAAATTCCAAAGAGTCAGTGTATAGAGATCGTGTCAAATCTTAACCTGATGCAGATTTTAATTTAGAAATATGTGTAATCTAATTAAAATTTAATTGCCTCCCCTTTTCTGATATGACATAAAGATCTAAAACAACCATGTAAAGAGTCACATTCAATTGATCTCCACTCGTCAATACAAATTGCCACTTACCAGATTTAGAGAGTAGGACTAGTCTGATTTGATGACTATAATTTACAACGATCCATTTGCTGTTGTGGAACGAATGTGTAATGTCTTTAAGAAATACATTATGGGGAAATACATACCGTTATTGAACCAAATAACGGTAGCTCCTTGAAACAAGTTAAAAACAATTTTGAATTGAACAATTTTATATATGACAGATGGCACAAACAGGAATGATTAATAGATAAAATATACAACTATAAGATGTAAATGCTTATTTAATAGAGGACCAAAATAACCAAAGACGAATCCAGTCCTTGAAATAAGACATCACCCAATTGGTCAGCTCTAACTCGATTGTAAAAGGTCACTTGAACGTGACCTCTCACAGGGTTGCATTAGATCTTATGCACGACATGCAGAAAATGGCGAGCTTATAAAGATCTAATTTTAATTTAGATTGGAAATGTGTGAAAAGTAGAATATTGAAGAAAAAAATTTGAAACTAATTCATTGTTTACTATAAGAATCATATAGAATTTTCAATCATTATGAATATTAATAAAACTGTTAGTTTGCTATTCCCATAGCAACACAGTATTTAGAATACTAATGTTATTTTCCTAATCAATTTGTTTGTTCTCTAACGTTATTACTGTATAGTGCAATATTTCTTTGACATTTGTTGTGATGAGTGAATGACTCACATTCAAATACCGGTAATTGGCCAGTTCAAGATTTTGTGACTTGTTTATTGTAACACTAAGATGAGTTGATACTCTAATTTTGTCTGGCTATCAATTTGATTTTTAAAACTATATGTACATGTATTATAATGTTACAAAATTAAAAAAGCGTATTTTAATTAATTTTTTTTAAATTATTTTTATGCTATGTATACTTGACCACAAATACACAAGAAGGCCATATAATGATATACTGAATTCAAAATATTGAGCTTAAATTATTGTTTTTATATACTTCAGTGAAATCTGTCTAAACCTCCCTGGAATCATCTTTTATGTGTGGAATAGACAGGTATTTTAAACTAACAAAGATTTTCTACATTTGGACATAATTTAATGTTCAGTTTACACAGGATTCTGGTTTAGACAGGTTTACACAGGATTCTGGTTTATTCAGGGTTTGGTTTAGACAGGTTTACACAGGATTCTGGTTTATTCAGGGTTTGTTAATGTTCAGTTTACACAGGATTCTGGTTTAGACAGGTTTACACAGGATTCTGGTTTATTCAGGGTTTGGTTTAGACAGGTTTACACAGGATTCTGGTTTATTCAGGGTTTGGTTTAGACAGGTTTACACAGGATTCTGGTTTATTCAGGGTTTGGTTTAGACAGGTTTGCACAGGATTCTGGTTTATTCAGGGTTTGGTTTAGACAGGTTTACACAGGATTCTGGTTTATTCATGGTTTGGTTTAGACAGGTTTACACATGATTCTGGTTTATTCAGGGTGTGGTTTAGACAGGTTTACACAGGATTCTGGTTTATTCAGGGTTTGGGTTAGACAGGTTTATACAGGATTCTGGTTTATTCAGGGTGTGGTTTAGACAGGTTTACACAGGATTCTGGTTTATTCAGGGTTTGGTTTAGACAGGTTTACACAGGATTCTGGTTTATTCATGGTTTGGTTTAGACAGGTTTACACAGGATTCTGGTTTAGACAGGTTTGCACAGGATTCTGGTTTATTCAGGGTTTGGTTTAGGCAGGTTTATACAGGATTCTGGTTTATTCAGGGTGTGGTTTAGACAGGTTTACACAGGATTCTGGTTTATTCAGGGTTTGGGTTAGACAGGTTTATACAGGATTCTGGTTTATTCAGGGTGTGGTTTAGATAGGTTTCACTGTATTTTAATAGTCATATTCAAGTTTAGTTTCCAGTCTGGAAAATTTGTAATTTTATTGCTTTGTTTATAAATAAATAAAGACACAGGAAGAAAGCCTTGAATGCTAAAAAAAAACCCACAATGATAAAAAAAAACATCTTTGTAATATCATGTATATAATGATCCCTGTTAGAACTTTGATGTTAATTGTGAAATATTCAAAAAATGTTATAATTATCAAAAGAAATGAATGTTTGTACGAACTAATTTAGTATTGTTTGTTATGTCAAGGCAAATTACAATGTAATTATTGTTACTGGGAACCATGAATTTGACTTTGTTTATTGAATTTTTATTTTTAAACTTTCAAAATAACATTGATTATTATGGACAATATGTAGGAATTTGTTCAAGTTTGAAGATATCAAGGCTTTAGGGGGTAATCAGAACACAAAAAACTAGAGATTGAGCAACACAAACCTCACAAAAAAGCGTGGGTAAACTCAGATGCTTAGGAAGGGTAAGCAGTTGCTGCTCCATCAGTGGCATCCAGTGTGCCTCTATTGTTAAACATCTGGTGATCAAACAAGAAAGAGAAAGAAGTACAAGGTTGTGGCTATGTCAAATGGAACATTTCTGTGGTCATCTATGATACTGATATTCCAAAATGGTTAACCAAGTCATGATGGTGACCGTAAAACTTTTGAAGTAATGACTTCAACTAAGCCTCTAGGAACCCTTCGTTCAGTAGCTTCTTTGTTAGCCACAATCCTGATAGAAACCATAAGCTCTGAAATATTATATAAACTAAGAGATGCATACACCTTATTCAGGTGCTGTTGGAACGTTGCTACATATAAATGGAAAGTTTACAATGGGAAAGTAGAGATCATGTCTTTTGTCTTAAAGTTTCATTCTGTCTATTTTTATGTATAGGTCAATGTATGAAGCAGACCTAGCTTTTTTCTCTATTCGGATAATACTGCAATTGAAATTTGAAATCTCCACAAAATAAGCTGTCATAAATTTGAACGGAAAAGGTGTCTGGTGACTTGTAATTGGGCATGAAACTGGATGGGAAGGGCTTTCACATTATATTTTTCTATGAGAGGAGAACTGTATAAAATTATAACATTAAACTTAAGCAAAATTATAGCTTTCTATACTACTTGAAAAATTGTGCCATGCTAACAAAGTGTATGTAAACATCAATTTATTTATAAAGTTAATTAATGAAGTATTAGAATGTGGGCATTCAGAGAATAAACCATAACGTTAGCTTGACAATTTAAAATATTTTCTTCCTGATAAATACAAGACCATTTTTTTTATTGTAATGAAACCATTCTCTCCTGATAACAACAAGACCATTTCTTTTTAATAATTATAATTAAGCCATTTCTTTGTAATAATTATAACGAAACCATTTCTTTGTAATAATTAAAATGAAACCATTTTTTCCTAATAATTGTAATAAAACTGTTTCTTCTTAATAATTATAATGAAAATGTATTTCTTTCTAATAATTATGAAACCATTTCTTCCTAATAAATTATAATGAAACCATTTCTTTGTAATAATTATAATGAAACCATTTTTTTATAATAATTAATATGAAACTATTTTATCATGAATCAAATACCAGTAAATATATGCCAAATATATTGACTCCTTACACAATGAAGTTTTTACATTATTTTATAACTATATACCAGTATATGAAATAAGTAGCCATTTAAAACAGTGTATTACTAAATACACATGGCTGCATGAACAAGTTTAGTTATATTTAAGCTCGTTTTCCTTTACTTTAGTAGGGGCCGTCATGGCCGTGATCATATGGTTGTTGGATCTATATCTACCTATGTGATCAGTGCCTATCACCACAAAAGTTGCATGTTTGATTCCCGACCATGGGGAAGGTGTACTCAATAAGATTTTATGTGATAAAATTTGTCAGTGACATGTGGTAGGTCGTTTGTGTTCTTGAGGTACCCTGGTTTCCTGCACCAATAAAACTATCTGTAACTGTAACAATATAACTGAAATATTGTTTAAAGTGACATAAGTTTCCAATAACTTTTACTTTATTAGTGAACTATATAGAACTTTTTTCTCGTATAGGTATGAGTTTTAATCCACATCATCATTACTTATCATACAGTAATTGCAAGTTTTATTATCATGTCTGTTAAGGATAGTTATACTATAGATCATTTGCATATTTCTGACTGATTTTTAAATTCTATTTTTATCAGAGTTATTTCCCTTTAAGGTGGGCAATGCCTTTCAGTTTCAGGCTAAGCTAAATGAAAATAACATATATTTCTTTCCAAAAATCTCTTTAAGATTTTTATGTTATTACAACTTTGGAATTTTCTATTTGCTATAAAATTATCCTTTGATTTTTTACAAGATTTAAATATCTACAAATCAGGATAAAATTAAACTCAAATTCTAGGTGCTTTCCACTGCTCTTGCATGCTAGACAGGGTACAATTTTGTCTGACATAAGTGAAATAACTCCTATGAAAAGGTATAAAAATGTATAATTTTGAAATCAAATCTAGAATCTAGAATGTGCAAAAGTTTTGTTTTTTGTTTTTTTAACTTGTTTTGATTTTATTATTGTTTTGTGTAATATGGGGTGTTTACATGTGTAACACATTGTATCTTAAATGTTGGCTATTAATCAAATTTTTCCACTTGGAACCATTCACACTATTACATGTAGTTTAGTCTAGTCAAAAACATCTTGTGAAAATTAATTTATATCTAATACAAAAATGTCTTATTGATAATCTGCAGTTAGACCATTTAAAATAAATCTAAAATCTAAATCTGAAAGAGGCATTCGTTGTCATGATTGCACTCATACAAACTTCAATTTTATACAACTATTAAGCTACCTATGTATGGTAGTCATAGATTGTTCCAGAGCAGGTGCCCATATATCCACCTATCTATATTTATTTTTTTTAATTTATGGAGATTTTCATAACCAATTTTGCTCTGTCTAACCCGAGCCTCCTCTTTAAGACTGTAGTAACTCCTCCTCTTTTTAGAAGGTCTTGATCTGCCTCTTGTAGATTATCATCTACCTATATTAAAGCACAGAATACTCAAAGTACATTTATTGTATTAAGAAAAACAACTGATATTATATTCTTTTATTAATGATATTAATATTTTACATTTTTATCTTTAATTTAATTCTAGATCTGCTAGTTAAATACAAATATATACATATAATACAATATGTGCCAAAAGCCACTCGTCCTATGCCCCAGTCTAGTAAAAATTGCATGAAATTTACTTAATCAAATAGAATATTTATTTCTTAATTGCTGTTCCAGTTAGTTTTTGGCACAGACTGTAAGATATGATGGTTTTTATTTTGTTTTTGGCACACGACTGTAAGATATGAGGGTCTTTATTTTGTTTTTGGCACACGACTGTAAGATATGATGGTTTTTATTTTGTGAGTAAATTAATTAAACAAATTTATAGTCAAACCTGCCTGTGCAGTTACTTGTATTAAAAGGTCACCTTTTTCTTGTCCTGTCATAGAAAATGTCATACGAAGTGAACCTCTTTTAATAGGTCACCTGTCTTAAAAGACCACTTTTCTGTGACCTCTTAATACAGGTTTGACTGTATATTAATTGGCCGTGGTGTATTTGACTACAGAAATTCCACTCTTATACAAACTCAGTCTTCTGTTGATAAAAGATATTGTTGCAATGTATTGATAAATTTTTATAATAAAACTTATTCTTTTGAATTTTTGTTGTTATCTGTGGTCTCGTTCAACATTGATCAGTATTTTGTGCAGTCTTAAAAATTACTGGTATCAGTTGACTCTGTCTAGCTCCTACCACAATATCTGAATTCTATTTATTTGTATCCTGTAATCTGGCTTACCATATTAATTTCCACATTTTTGTTTTAGAATTTGGCATATCAATATCAATTTAACAGGTCTCTCATGTGGTGACAGGTGTGCAGCATCTTGGGTGACAATATATGAGTAAAATACCAACCCCCGCATACAACTGGTTCATCACGTTTAGAGTATAACTGGTTCATCACTTTAGAGTATAACTGGTTCATCACGTTTAGAGTATAACTGGTTCATCACGTTTAGAGTATAACTGGTTCATCACTTTAGAGTGTAACTGGTTCATCACATTTAGAGTATAACTGGTTCATCACATTTAGAGTATAACTGGTTCATCACTTTAGAGTATAACTGGTTCATCACTTTAGAGTATAACTGGTTCATCACGTTTAGAGTATAACTGGTTCATCACTTTAGAGTATAACTGGTTCATCACGTTTAGAGTATAACTGGTTCATCACGTTTAGAGTATAACTGGTTCTCACTTTAGAGTATAACTGGTTCATCACGTTTAGAGTATAACTGGTTCATCACGTTTAGAGTATAACTGGTTCATCACATTTAGAGTATAACTGGTTCATCACGTTTAGAGTATAACTGGTTCATCACTTTAGAGTATAACTGGTTCATCACGTTTAGAGTATAACTGGTTCATCACGTTTAGAGTATAACTGGTTCATCACTTTAGAGTATAACTGGTTCATCACGTTTAGAGTATAACTGGTTCATCACTTTAGAATATAACTGGTTCATCACGTTTAGAGTATAACTGGTTCATCACATTTAGAGTATAACTGGTTCATCACTTTAGAGTATATCTGGTTCATCACGTTTGGAGTATAACTGGTTCATCACTTTAGAGTATAACTGGTTCCTCACGTTTAGAGTATAACTGG
The DNA here is from genome assembly GCA_963680875.1 of Bathymodiolus brooksi. Lineage (NCBI taxonomy): Eukaryota > Metazoa > Mollusca > Bivalvia > Mytilida > Modiolidae > Bathymodiolus > Bathymodiolus brooksi. The sequence continues at coordinate 82,427,737 of OY804582.1, read as the reverse complement.
TTCATCACGTTTAGAGTATAACTGGTTCATCACTTTAGAGTATAACTGGTTCATCACGTTTAGAGTATAACTGGTTCATCACGTTTAGAGTATAACTGGTTCATCACATTTAGAGTATAACTGGTTCATCACTTTAGAGTATAACTGGTTCATCACTTTAGAGTATAACTGGTTCATCACGTTTAGAGTATAACTGGTTCATCACTTTATGAGTATAACTGGTTCATCACGTTTAGAGTATAACTGGTTCATCACTTTAGAGTATAACTGGTTCATCACTTTAGAGTATAACTGGTTCATCACTTTAGAGCATAACTGGTTCATCACGTTTAGAGTATAACTGGTTCATCACTTTAGATTATAACTGGTTCATGACGTTTAGAGTATAACTGGTTCATCAAGTTTAGAGTATAACTGGATCATCACGTTTAGAGTATAACTGGCTCATCACTTTAGAGTATAACTGGTTCACCACTTTAGAGTATAACTGGTTCATCATGTTTAGAGTATAACTGGTTCATCACTTTATAGTATAACTGGTTCATCAAGTTTAGAGTATAACTGGTTCATGACGTTTAGAGTATAACTGGTTCATCAAGTTTAGAGTATAACTGGTTCATCACTTTAGAGTATAACTGGTTCATCACTTTAGAGTATAACTGGTTCATCATGTTTAGAGTATAACTGGTTCATCACTTTAGAGTATAACTGGTTCATCACGTTTAGAGTATAACTGGTTCATCACTTTAGAGTATAACTGGTTCATCACGTTTAAAGTAACCTGATTCAGATATCCTTTAATAAGTAAAATATATTTATTGTCATTCATAATTTATCATATCAGTCTTTTATCATTGGTTGATGTCAATGATACAGTCATGTACTAAAATGTAAAATGCTACTGGGCTTGAGAGCTGTATAATTAGGGAATGAGCTGATGCTATTTGTTATAACTGATCATGCTTGAACAAGAAAGTTATTGTTTACCTCCATTGACAGTTTTAACAAGATTCAATCTTGAAATAATCTTGAATCTTGATGGAACATTGGTTTGTTCATTACAAAGTTTTCATTTTTGTATCAAACAGAAAAACAAGATATCTGTCAACACAGGATAAGTTTGGGAGTATATTTTAGAATTAGAATCTGAAACCACTGAACCATTTGATATGCAAACTTGGCTGGTATTTTACTTCAGTGATACTCTTCAAAATTAATGTTATTTTATGTGTGTATCAGAAATAGGAGATTCTGCTAGCACCCTTTATTATTTAACATAAAACAGTATCTTATTATCTCTATATCATTATTCCTCCATAGAAACTTCTTAGAAGTGAAATTGCATAGTTACAGAAGCAACTAAATTTTAGTAGTACTGTAGAGTGGTGTCTGAAGGGAAGCTTTACATGGATTTTTAATTGTCTTTTAAGATCATGACAGTATCTGAAATTCCAAAAGTCATTGGTGAATAGTGAATGTATTTCTTTATATATTTGTTCTGTATATTACTTACTCAGTTAGACTATATATCCACACAAGCTGCAACCATCATTATTATCTGTAATTATTGGCAACACAATTTGAGGATGAAAGAGATGATTTCCATTTTTTTATTGTGGACTTTCTATATACATGTATATGTAGCATCTTTTCAGCAGCGGAGTATATATATCTCTCATTTGATATGGAATTCCAGATCGTATGGTTCCTATAATCATGATTTCCTTGACAGAGGGTTGCTGCTGAAGCAAAGATGAAATCATACCTTAGAAGGATTTACGGTCGGTACCATGACTTGATTACCAGTTAGCGAATATATGTTTCAAAGTGACAAGGGATATGTTCCGTTTGTCGTAATCACTAAAAATTATTGATCTGATATTGTATAAATATTAATAATTAAACCTGTGGCCAATTACCGCCAAAACTTTATATATTTGTTTCTTTATACCCGTACAAGATAAAGGAAAAATAGATGATCTAAGAAATGTTACAATGTCTTAGTAATGTTATGCTATGATCAACATTTCAAAATACATGTCTAAAGTTTTTGTAAGCCTATCTATAGCTATACATTGATCAACATGGTAAAACACATGTTTATTGTTTTTGCAAGGTTGCCTATTAATCAACATTACATAGCACATGTTTAGTCTTTATAAGGTTATGCATTGATCAACACTGCTAAACACGTGCTTAATATCTTTGAAAGGCTATATATTGATATATATATATATACGTACATAAAGCATAAATAGCAATGTATTTGAATAGGGACATTTAAAGAGCAAAAACCATAATATCTACAGTACATTTCTAGCTAAGTCTGTATGCATTCATGGAGAACTAAGGAGAATTTCTCAGTGACTTGCAGCAGGTTAATGGTTTTCTCAAGGTACTCTTGTTTCCTCCACCAATAAAACTGACTGCCACTATATAGCTGAAATGTATATTGTTGAAAGTGGCGCTAAACACCTAACCCTCTATTCCTGAAACAAAATAAACACAAAGGATATGGAGAGGTGAACAAGAAAGACAATATATTGTCTTGTCTTTCTTGTTCACCTCTCCATATCCTTATCCTGAAACAAGATAAACACAAAGGATATGAAGAGTATTGTCTTTCTTGTTCACCTCTCCATATCCTTTGTGTTTGTCTTGTTTCATGATTAGAGGGTTATGGTGTTTAGTGCCACTTTCAACAATATACATTTCAGTTATATAGTGGCGATCAGTTTTATTGGTGGAGGAAACCAGAGTACCATGAGAAAACTATTGACCTGTTGGAAGTCACTGAGAAACTTTATCACATAATGTTGTATCGAGTACACCTCACTATGAGCAGGATTCTACCATACAACTTTAGTGGTGATAGGCACTGATTGCATAGGTAGTTGTAAATCCAACTACCATATGATCATGACCCCGATGGCCCCCTCCGTGTGCTTGGAAATACAATGATGATTTTCTTCATCATGAAAACAACACACATGACATTGTAATGTAATTTTATTCTAGATAATTGAGTTGATATTAATTTACACCAAGTTTTGTACAAAGGTAAAAAATAAACAAAACAAACAAGAATAATAAAAGTCTTTATAAAATATAAAACAAAACAGTTGATATATTTATACAACTTTTCCAGCTAAGCTGCCACAGCAAATTACTATTAGTACATTTAATAAACAGCAAATTACTACTAGTACATTTAATAAACAGCAAATTACTACTAGTACATTTAATAAACAGCAAATTACTACTAGTACATTTAATAAACAGCAAATTACTACTAGTACATTTAATAAACAGCAAATTACTACTAGTACATTTAATAAACAGCAAATTACTACTAGTACATTTAATAAACAGCAAATTACTACTAGTACATTTAATAAACAGCAAATTACTACTAGTACATTTAATAAACAGCAAATTACTACTAGTACATTTAATAAACAGCAAATTACTACTAGTACATTTAATAAACAGCAAATTACTACTAGTACATTTAATAAACAAAATCCTCTTATGGTGATGTATTGGCAACTTTTTATCTTCTTCGTGTCTTATGCAATTTACTGCCCCTTTCGTTCAAAAGTCATTAGCACTGAGGAGAGTGGACTCAATATAGCTGCATAATTATTATGTTTGTTTTAATGTATGATTGATTTGTATGTTCATGTTTGTATATGTATATATATCCATGTTTGTATGTTTGTTTTATGCCGTCAACCTTATAAGGGTATTAAAAAAAGAGCATTAATTAATAAAGTATTAATAATGAGCAAAACTGTAAAGTAAGAGATCAAGCATTTATGAAATACATAAATACATACGTAAAAAAAATGAAACTATATTACGATGTTTCTGCAGTTAAAAAAAAACAAAGAATATATACAGCTTGTAACATAAATACGCATTTTTCCTTTAATGTTTTTATGCAGTAATCAACTTAAAAATAGTGAACTTTTACAAACCATGGTCTTAAACATGAAGATCTTGATGTTATTCCATGATTTTGATGTTATTCTATGATTTTGAGGACCTCGACGAAAGCACCCAATATTGATTTCTTTTACAAACCATATATACCATGGATCTTACTCATGAACATATTTAAACCAACTCATCCTTCGGTTTCGTTGGTTTAAATAAGTTGTAACATAAATGCGCATTTTTCCATTGATGTTTTTATGCAGTAATCAACTTAAAAATAGTGAACTTTTAAAAACCATGGTCTAACATGAAAATCATGGAATAACATCAAGATCTTGATGTTATTCCATGATTTTGCGGACCTCGACGAAAGCACCCAATATTGATTTCTGTTACAAACCATAATATTCGTAAGATCCATGGTATACAGGGCACGAAATTAACGCTGGTCTGCTAGCCCGAGGCTAGTAAAATCAGCGTCGGGCTAGAAGAACTCTCTTAGAAGCTAGTCCGATGGGCTAGTTAAAATTTCCAATTGTCAATTATTGTTTCCACTTCATTAATTTTAATGACATAATTGAAAATCATAATTAGTCAATCATATTACTGTGTTTGTTTACGTTGTACACAATTTACCTGTGGGGAATTCCCTCGCTATCAATTTGATCCTAAAGGGTGGTATGCCGGAATTGATCAAATTACTCGATAATTCGGGTAACTCAGCGAGCGTTCTTAACAACATAATCTAAGGTTCAAGAAATGTGGCGACACATTACCGCGTAGAGCAACCAACGAAAAAAATTAAATTAGATAATAATGAAAAATTTAAGAGAAAAGGACGTATGATCAGGTCAATAGAAAAAGAAAAACAAGCTGGCAAAAAACCGCAACTGGTTAGTTCACAACAGTGAAATAGACCGAATGACATGCATGCTTCTTCTGACAGGATGATGGTGACGCTGGTGATGATGATGTTTCAAGTGATGACAATACTGATATTCTTTCTTCATTATAATTTTTTCAAATAAAATAATTATTACCGGTATATAATTTTTAGTAATTGTCCCCATGATGGTCGGGCTAGTAGAATATCTGGGGGGGGGGCTAGTTGATTTTTATATCTACTATAGTCCTGCTGGCTAGTTGCAATTTTTGTTTAAATTCTACCCCTGATGGTATATATAATACTTAATTCGTAAGATCTATGGTATATATAATACTTAATTCGTAAGATCCATGGTATATATAATATTTAATTCGTAAGATCCATGGTATATATAATATTTAATTCGTAAGATCCATGGTATATATAATACATAATCCGTGAATTAAATGTATTAGTATTAGAAAAACATCACAATAGTCTTTTTCTACTGAAACAATGATTGGTCGATGTCACAAAATAATAAACAAATGTAGATGTCGTTTTACATAAAATACCCGGTACAAGAAATTTTAGAGGTTTTAATCATGAAAGTTGATCAACTTTACAATCACTTATAACTAAACTACAGGCTCTCATGAGCTTTTATCACTCATTTGTTAAAAATAAGATTTACTGCACTTTATGAAAAGAAAGTTTAAACATTGATGGTCATCAATTTCAACAATATCAACAAAATGAACAATTACCTTTCATCTTAACTGAACTCACTGAACACAAAAAAGACCAGGACATATGATGTTGGAAATCCAGGTCATGCCTTTTGAAGCATATACTAAATTTTGACCTTCCTGGGCTTGAACCCTATAGACATTGGGTCATTAGTTTGTACAACATTGGATCTTCATATCAGAATACTGCTTCATGTCAAATACAATTATGTCTTCTATATCTGGTTCTTAAATATATCTAGTTCTTAAGAATATTTTTTAATTGGATGATTGACCTAAAAATGTTAGAAGCTTGAATATGTCCAAATTACAGAAAAACTTAGTTATAATTACATAAAACAACCTTTATGAAAAATGAAATATATAAAACAAGTCTTAATGAGCTTTCAATCCAATCCAAACATCCTGTTGATCAAATGACATGCAGGAAAAAAATTTGAAATTAAAGCCAAATTTATGAAACAAAATGTTTTAACACATACAAACTAATAAACAGTATACTTAAGCTTCACGATTATAGTTTATATTAAATTTTATACAAGACTGATCAAATCAGATGACCACGCAGGATGTGGATGCAGACTCAAGAACCACTCGCCACTCGCCACACTATGTGTTAGTGAGCATAAAATATACAAATTATAAACATAAAATGTACGTAGTACAATATATATTATTTCAAAATAGATATTATATGAAAAAACAAAAGATTCAACTCAAACTTAAAAAAAAAGATAAAATATTTTTGCTAACGAATGGAATAATCACAACACTACAAAAATAAATGTAAAAAAATAATATCATCTTTTTCTCTTGTAATCTACATCATTAGTGATATATAAAACTCTATAAATGAAAATAAGAAGCATGCAGTATATTATATAAAACAACTTTGTTTTGTTTGTCAACAATGCCCTAATTAAAAGTACATTTTGTAATGTCAAAAACAATTCAACAATTTCACCCAAAAATTTCAAATGTCCATTTAAACTGAAAATTAACACTTCTAAAAATCTGATACTAATAACTTAAAAAAATTATTTCAAATTTAATAAGATTACAAAATACTTGTCCATTTCACATTGTATCCATAACAATTATGTACAAATGTACATGTAATGTCTAAACAAATAAAATGTCTGTTGACACTTTTCTGAGTAAAAGAGGTGAAGGGACATTTCTAAAATGATGCAATCCACTTGCCTACTGCTTAACCCCAAAGAAAAATCAGTCACTGAAGCAAACTATAGGTCAACAGAGTATGTGCAATACCAATATTTCCTGACTTTACACCTACAATCACACTGTATAATAATGTAAGGTGCAGTTTTTCAGAAACAGAGGTTAATAATAAAAAAAAAAAAAAAAAAAAAAAAAACAATATAGAAAATTGCAATCACTGAAGTATAAAATTTAGGTCAAGTGAGCTGCATAGCATGATGATGCAATATATTTCCCTAACATATCAAATTTTAATATGAGTAAATAAGGCATCGTTCCTCAGAAACATAGGTTAAGAGTATCATATATGTTTTAATCACATGATTTTAATAAGATTAAATACAATGTACATATAGAATAAATAATGTGTAAAAGTCAACAATATAATTCAACATATATCTCACAGCTATTAAAAACCATATTACAATCTGTTTATCACATACATAATGTGTAAAAGTCAACAATATAATTCAACATATATCTCACAGCTATTAAAGACCATATTACAATCTGTTTATCACATATTTATTACATACATAATGTGTAAAAGTCAACAATATAATTCAACATATATATCACAGCTATAAAAGACAATAGTATAATCTGTTTATCACATATTCATCACATACATAAGGGACCGACCATTTAACTTGAAGGGGGGGGGGGGGGGGGGTATGTTTTTATTCTAAAAAAATATTCTGATTCCCAATGTTGCTGAAAAAAATATTCTGATTTTGGTGAAGGAAAAAAAATAATAATCTGATTCAGAGTTTTTGTCATATAACCTAATGTTAAATTCCGGGAAAAAAATTTGTGCTTCGCGCTAAATTTTTTAAAAATATTCTAACTCTTGTGTTGTCCGAAAAATTATTTCTGAATGAAACAAAAAACCATAACCCCCCCCCCCCCCTTCAAGTTAAATGGTCGGTCCCTAATGTGTAAAAGTCAACAATATCACTTTTCAATGTGAAATTTTTTATTTAAGCATTTGAACCCACACCATCAGTGGTGATAGGCACTGATTACATAGGTAGTTGTACATCCACCTACCATACAATCACGGCCAAGACGACCCCCAAGGAATATGACTACAACATTTATCTAAGAACAGTAATATCTTGGATTTCAAGTACTGGTGTCTTTCTGACAAATAAGGTAGAATAATGGTGTCTTTCTGACCCCTTAAAATAACAATCTTTGATCCTCTTAAAACAGGTAACAAGTAAATGATTGATAACTGTATATGAACTTGACAATTGGATTAGTTTATTGTAATGTGTAGTAGATGATGTAGTTAAACCATATGTAGATTTAATCAAATTACCATGTGTAATTGTTAGTGTGCTTGCTTTAAGTAAGGTGGGTTGTGGGTTTGAGCCCAATTCTGTTCAAAACAAAGACTATAAAATTGGTATATGTGGCTTCTCCACTAAGCATGCAGTATTGAGGAGTAAGAGTAAAGACTGGTTGGCTTGTCATCAAGTTAATGTTCCACTAAGCATGCAGTATTGAGGAGTAAGAGTAAAGACTGGTTGGCTTGTCATCAAGTTAATGTTTCACTAAACATGCAGTATTGAGGAGTAAGAGTAAAGACTGGTTGGCTTGTAATCAAGTTAATGTTTCACTAAACATGCAGTATTGAGGAGTAAGAGTAAAGACTGGTTGGCTTGTAATCAAGTTAATGTTCCACTAAGCATGCAGTATTGAGGAGTAAGAGTAAAGACTGGTTGGCTTGTAATCAAGTTAATGTTTCACTAAGCATGCTGTATTGAGGAGTAAGAGTAAAGACTGGTTGGCTTGTCATCAAGTTAATGTTTCACTAAACATGCAGTATTGAGGAGTAAGAGTAAAGACTGGATGGCTTGTAATCAAGTTAATGTTTCACTAAGCATGCAGTATTGAGGAGTAAGAGTAAAGACTGGTTGGCTTGTAATCAAGTTAATGTTTCACTAAGCATGCAGTATTGAGGAGTAAGAGTAAAGACTGGTTGGCTTGTAATCAAGTTAATGTTTCACTAAGCATGCAGTATTGAGGAGTAAGAGTAAAGACTGGTTGGCTTGTAATCAAGTTAATGTTTCACTAAGCATGCTGTATTGAGGAGTAAGAGTAAAGACTGGATGGCTTGTAATCAAGTTAATGTTTCACTAAGCATGCAGTATTGAGGAGTAAGAGTAAAGACTGGTTGGCTTGTAATCAAGTTAATGTTTCACTAAGCATGCTGTATTGAGGAGTAAGAGTAAAGACTGGTTGGCTTGTAATCAAGTTAATGTTTCACTAAGCATGCAGTATTGAGGAGTAAGAGTAAAGACTGGTTGGCTTGTAATCAAGTTAATGTTTCACTAAGCATGCTGTATTGAGGAGTAAGAGTAAAGACTGGTTGGCTTGTAATCAAGTTAATGTTTCACTAAGCATGCTGTATTGAGGAGTAAGAGTAAAGACTGGATGGCTTGTAATCAAGTTAATGTTTCGAGTCTACATATGAACCCACAGACTTGTTTCAGTGAAAAATTCTTTACAAAAGATCTGTTTTTCTCCCTCTTCTTTAAATATTTGAAACGCCTTCTTTAAGAAGTAGATCCCCATGTTCATCTTTTTATCCAGTCTCCATATTGTAGATATGCCATAATGGGATCCGGTCTTAATATTTGTTAATTGATTTAGATCTGCAATGTAACAAAACAATTGAAAATATTGAATCGCTTGCTTCATGTATATGTTTATAAAAGTTTGTAGCAATAAAAAATATCTCGAGTATTAACACAAATAGAGGTACATATATGGAAAATAAAATAACTATTAAAAATTGATACATACTTAACCAGAGGTTTTCATCAGCCACAAATTTCTCACCTGGTTAATTAATAGATTTAATTAAAGTAAAATATTTCAATGAAGATATCACATTTAACATTTTTTGCATACAATGAAATGTGTATTTGTCATAGGAACATTTCCTGATAAAAATGTAGATATTCAAGTTATTGTGCACGATATGTTTCTGGAATATCCTGCTCCAAGTCTAAAGATTGATTTCAATTAATTAAAAATTAAAAGAAGAAAGAAAGATTCTGAGAATTCCAACTACCCAAAAAGATAATGTGGTGAATTATTTCACAAAGCAGACCTTATATCTGAAAGGAATTTCTGATAATCAAAACTTACCAATAGCATCAATCATACAGGCTTCTCTTGTCAAAGCTTCTTCTGAAATTTTATTTTGGAAGCAATATAAAAGGACAACTCCTACACCTTTACTCCAGATATCTATGATGCGTTTTACTTTATTAGAAACCTACAAGTACAAATAAATAAACAAAGTTGAACAACAATCTAATTAATAATAATGGTTGAAAAATATCAGTAAACACAATAATTTACCAAACAATAAATTGTGTAAGTAAAAGGTTTCACTGGAATTGGATGAATGTTTTGAATGCCACATTGAAAAGAGTAGTTAGCGGGGTACTACTAAACTGAGAAACGAAAACGAAACGAAACGAACCGAAATGAAACGAAACGAAACGAAATACAACGAAACGAAACGAAAAATGAAGAAACGAAATGAAAAATGAAGAAACGAAACGAAACGAAACGAAACGAGATGAAGTATCACAAAACGAAACGAAATATGTCAAACAAAGCATACAAGATCCAAAAACAATCAGTGAAGGGGTAAAAATCAATGAAATATTGAGTGGTTAGTTCGGCTATTTATAGATCTACACCTGGATGCTTTACTGTTGCAAAATTCAAAAAGTCAACAAAGTCATGCATCCAATACAGTAAATATATATTAAATTCTTTAAAATGTTAGCGTTGGCGGATCCAGAGGAGGGGGGGTCTCGGGGTTGGAACCACCTTTTTTCGGAAGCTAAAACATTATGTATGTCAGTGTCGAAAATTAGACTGAAATCGGTTATTTTTTATTCTAGACCTCCTTTTTGAGTGGAACCTCCCTCCCTTTTAAAATTGTCTGGATCCGCGCTTGAGTAGATTGGTTGAAACGTATAGTCTTTTAGCAATCTATTGGACTATAAATGTCAGTCTGCTTTGCTATTGCAAAAGTAGCTTCATGATCAGTAGCTGTGAAAAAGTTAAAATGCTTTACCTAGACTTTATCAGATACATGGTTTCATATGTCTCTGACCTGATTATGGATTGACCTGAGCGTATCTTTTCTACGATATCACATCCGATTATCAATCAGGCTTCACGTGACCATCCAAAATACATTGGAACATAGGTGGCGTAACAGGAAGACCAGGACAAGAGAGGACAATAACTTTCTCCAATTCTTGAGGGGAGGCAAAAATATATGGTTTTGACCTTCCAGTAGTGAATTTTCCCTTTTTAGGTAGTAATATACCCGCGTCATCGGCGTATGGTATCTACATTCAAAGTTGATCCGCTACGCTAGAGTTTGTGTCCAATACAGTGACTTCCTAGAGAGAGGACAACTGCTGTCAGAAAAGCTACTCAGGGATGAGTCAAACCTAGGTTAGAGTCATCACTCCGTAGATCTATTATATAAATCAACTGTGCACAACTCTTTTGTCAGTTACTGTCTTTTGAACATGACTTGGAATTCTGCGTTTATAGCCCCAAATCAAAAAATATATCACAAGAAAAAACCCGGACTTGAAAACATATCTGCAGATATTTTGTGCACTGGGAAATCCTACTGAATAACTTGCATTGCCAACAGCGAAAGCAGGTTATCCCTAGCAAAATAAGCATATAATTCTTTAACACCTTAGCCGCTACTGCGTCCGTTTTCTGATGATCGACTATTCAATTTTATTTTCCTTCAATATCTACTAGAATTAGTTGACATACTGATTAGCTTAACAGAATTGAAAAAAATGTTACCTAATTGCGGATCTGTATAAACATGCATAGGTCGCAATCGTATGTTTTAATATCACTTCCGTAACTTTCAAAGCAGCGCCTGGCAGGTTTCTTTATTTCTTTTTACTTAAGAGCCACACAATTTTCATTTATATACTGCTATACTAGTTGGAATTTAAAACAAGTTATTGCCGATCACAAACCGCGATGGGAAAATAATTTACAGATAGATTCCTCTTGCAGATGATCTATTATATGTCTGCCAACTTCATTTCGTTTCGTTTCGGTTCGTTTCTTCATTTTTCGTTTCGTTTCGTTGTATTTCGTTTCGTTTCGTTTCATTTTCGTTTCTCAGTTTAGTAGTACCTAGTTAGCGGCACCAACGTCCACTCCAAACAAAATATTGCTCAGTAGGAGCTGCTGTTATTTGTCTTTTATATGCAATTATCCCGACGTTCTCCAAACAATAGATACTCATTTAATTCATTAGGTAAAATTAAAGAAAATAATTATACCTGCAGTAAAACCAAAAAATAAATCTAGCTTGAATTGTTTCCATTCTAATATAAATTGATGTTATTTTCCATAGACAAAATATTTAACCGGAAGTCACATGTTGGGGTCTCAATTGGGATTTTTTTTAATTTCAATTCTTTTTTATCAACCCAGCTGTGAGCGAAGCGAACATGGTTGATACTTGTAAACACTTTGAAATCGGAAGCGGAAGTGTGAGCCATTTGTCTGTTTTCGTAATTGAACATCTGTGTCGTGCCGAAGGCGCGACCAACACGAAACAAATAAAATAAAATAATGACCTTATAAAATTGTATTGAGAATTAAAACTTACGTTTTCATGCCTTGGGCACGACTATATCATTCAAATAGAAAACAGAGTTTTACTTTCGAATTTGAAGAAGGCAGAGTTGTCATTGAAGGTTTCGTAAATGAAATAAATAATAAACTTTGTGTCGTGCCGAAGGCACGAACACTACGAATAAAGAAATAAAATCGTCGTGCCGAAGGCACACCCGATATGAACAAAATAATAAATCAGCACGGCCACATCAAATGTTGCAAATGGGTCCCATGGCAACACCTTGACGGAAGTTGATTCGCCCTTTATTTTCATAGACAAAGAAACATTAAGTTTTCGTTCCGAAGGCATATCTTATATTGATATATTAAAATTAATTTACTAGTCGTGCCGAAGGCACCACCATTACGAACAAAATTTCAAAAGTCTTCGTGCCTAAGGCACGAAAACAGTATAGTCGGAATGGATCCCATGGCAACACATTACCGGAAGTTAATTGTAACTGAACTGGTATTTACCAAGTGAAATCCTACATGTCATATTTACAACAATACACAAAAATAATTTAAAAGCTTACCTTGAAATTTTATTTTAGTTAAATTGTATCAAACTTGAAGAGTACGCGAAGACAAATAACGTCTAATCTTTACGTTTCAAACTGGAAGTCTTCATATGACGTCAATGACGTCATGTTGGTTATGTTCCAAAGTCGTCAATAACATTTCGCGGATTTTTTTCAGTTTACTCGCAATCATATGTGTATTGTATGTCCATTGTTTGAGACTCTCCTTGGTTATTTCTTTAAATAGTATTTAGCGTCGAAAACAAACACGATGTCCCAGAATAAGAATTATAAGGATTAACACTGTGTTTTTAGGAAATTATGTTTGTGAGTGAGCTGCCGGAGTTTATACATAGATAATTTCCTAAAAAACAGTGTTTAATCCTATATAATCTTGAAATACGACGAAAAATCTTTAGTTAAATAAAATGAGATATTGGATACTTTGATTTAATTTCTGTTTTTTTTTCTTAATCGACTCCTTTCGCAGCTCTGCTGCAGTTTTCTTGTTAAGGCGGTACCATACACTACAGGGAGATAACTCTTTAAAATCAGTTGAACGCTTTGATCATATGACGTTTGTATGCAGATTTCAAGCATCTCGGTGATCAAAACCACAGAGAGAAAAGCTGCTATGTGGCTAGTGAATTTATAGTTCTAATAATAAAACCCTAAATGCTCGCTTACTCGCAAGGGTTATAACGGGATGCCATTACACGTAATGGAGCAGCGGCCTAGATTTTTGGTGCTCGCTTACAGAGTTTCTGACGCCTGCATTTATCAATAATAAGACATAACCTTTCCTTTTGTCCATTATTATAACAAGTTTTTATCACCTACCAGTATTTTAGAATATAATTCCCACATAATAAAATCCATGTCTCTGAACATTTTTGAATTTCGTCATTTCCGGCGTCACTATTTGGATGTCGATACCATATTTGGCGATTTGAGGCATGAATGTTTACATCAGCGTTTAGTAAGAAATACCATATTTAGAAAAGTTCCGCCTTCCGTAGTTTCCGGTTATGGAAAACGATCGATAAATTTGAACAAGTTTGTTGCTACCTTTGAAAAGCATATATTTCTCAGTCAAACCGATTTAACAAGGACTGGGATCATCAGTAATAGTTATTATGAAATGTTTGAAGCGTAAATAGTGAGTTTTTATGTTTCAACTGCAACTTTTTTTTTTGCTCCATTGTGACGAATGGGACCGCGTTGTAGCTCTGCCGAGACATAAGTTTGTCACAGGAGCTACAATATTGCAGCTAGTGAATTTATAGCTCTGAGTCTGTTGGTTGGAATTTGTTAAAATTTTGATATTTATTACAGTGGATATAGTCAAACACACTGCCAAAGAAAATAAGAAAATTAAACGAGCAGATCAAATTTTACCTGAAGTGTATGGTACCACCTTAAGCAATTATTATTCGACAAAATATTTTTAGGACAAGACAAAAATTAATTAGGAATTAATTTATAAGGATTGATCACAATTTTTTGTTCGGTTGATTCGAAATAAACTCAAAAATGTGGTACATACCCTTGCGTAACCCGAGTTTATTTCTTCATGAACCTAACAAAATTGAGATCAATCCTTAAAAGATAAACCCAGTTTATTTTATTATGCAAGCAAAAATGTTATAAAAAAATATCAGGTTCCCTTCAAGTTTCTGTACTGTGTGTCTTGCTTATACAGAGTGATTTATTGGAAATTTATATCAAAAATCATAATATATTTCAAAAATATTGAAAAAGTATATTGGCTTCAGAAAAAAAATACCAGTATAAAATGTTTTTGTAGGACATTTCCAAAACAAAGCAAAAAAACCCCCCAAAAAGTCAAAATTTCTAAATTTCTACATTTAAGAGGGTATTTTAAAATTGCTATGTTGCAATTAAATTTAATGTAATTAAAATATGAAATACATATTTGGTAATGTAAAGACTTTCTTCGTGTTTTTCTTAGACTCTTGCAATTTCCCAGCCAGGAAATTTTACAAGAGAAAATGAATATTATATGAAAACCTTTTTTTGTCATAACTGCAAGAAAAATCAGTATATTGAGTAAAAAAAATCAGTAATTTCTTTAAACCCTGTGTAAAAATAGAAGAACGTGTCCATAGAACTTGCTTGCCTTCGCTTCCAGTTAACGATAAATTAATTTGATGTGTTTAAGAGATTTTGATTGGATAAAAAAATTATGTTATTTTCCATAGACAAATTTTTAACCGGAAGTCACATGTTGGGGTCTCAATTGGGAAATTTTTTAATTTTAATTAAGCAATTATTATCCGACAAAATATTTTTAGGACAAGACAAAAATTAATTAGGAATTAATCTATAAGGATTGATCACAATTTTGTGTTCGGTTCATTCGAAATAAACTCAAAAATGTTTTGTGGGCTTCGCGGGTTACACAGTGTGTACCACATTTTTGAGTTTATTTCTTCATGAACCGAAAAAAATTGAGATCAATCCTTAATTAACAAGGGCACATATCCAGAACAAAAAAAATGGTAACATCTGAAATGAAACTTGGCCTTCCTTTTATGATCCTGACCTTATGTAAAAATTTCAGATGATTTGCTTAAACGGGGTCGTGGGTATAAATAGCTGTGGGCAGAACAAACATTCAGATTGTTTACTATTTTGACCACGGTTACCTTGAGGAGGAAAAATCAATGATACATAGTTTCACAGTTACTTTTGGAGCAAAATACTTGACAGGCATGGTCACTAGTGTTCCTTCCTACGAAACTTTCAGTCTTATTAAAAATAATAATCTTCATCAGTCTAAAAACTACAAAAATCACTTCGAAAATTCAAATTTCTGAGGTATGTGACCTGTAGGTCACGTTGGTCATGTGACATACAGTTTCATAAATATGTTGTTCATATCAACAGGTAATTTTTATGATAAGCTCCGCCCACAAATTTTGTAGGAAGGCGGGTGAATATTTGACTTTAAGCATATTTAGTGTCCGGAGTGCTTAGAACAAAATAACAGTTAAATTTGCAATTTCTTTTTTTTAAATGTAATTTTCTTTCATTAATTTTCATAGTATACATAATTTATTGGAAGGTTAATGTTCACAATATCATTTCCGCAACGTGTCCCAATGGTCATATCGGCTTATTTAACTGATGTTCAAATATTTTTTTATATATTAGATGGTTTACATATTGATGCCTCAATATGTGCTTATTCATGAGTGCTTTTGTTTTATAACATGTCATTATTGCCTAAAATGACGGCGCCCTTAAAAACGCAGTCATTCCCGCAACGGCATTTGTATTTTGCGCTAATGTTTGATGGGAGATAATAATAGAAAGATAGACCACGTGACAGTTTAGCAAACGCTTTTTTGATATCCATGATGGCAGATGTAACCATGATTATTTCGTGGGTTTTCTTTAATTTGATCTTTAACTCGACAATTTGTGGGCGTATGCAGTAAAACAACTTTATATTTTATCAGAATTTTTACAAAAATAACACATATGCAAAGATTTTAACCTTATGTACAACAACGACCAAAGATTGGCGCCTTTTACACTTGTGAACCCCCATTATATCATCAAAAATCAACAAAATGTCATTACCGGAACGAGTCATTACCGTATCTTTTTGTTGCGGTAATCGCATTTCTCGTTACGGTAATGACATTTGTCGTTACGGTAATGACGGCTTCATTACGAAATGCACAAATTAAGACACGTATTAATCAGTTTTGTAGTACATTAAATTGATTATGCTAGCTTTTTGCATTGACTAGCATCATTTTACTCCATTTGATTATTACCGTAACATTAATGTCATTTCCGCAACGTACTGTCCTTACCGTAATACACTATAATTGTACATTTCAACACTTATCTTGTAGTTTTATTGTACAACAAAAAATTCTATCATGTTAATTAAGTTGTTTCAAGTATTAAATGGGTATTTCAGTATAAACTATATGTGCAGTTAGATATTAATTCATAATTTAGAATTTTTTTTTGGAGAAAATTTCTGACATGTTGAAACTGATTAGAAAATATCGATGGCTTGCGACATCATTTTAAAGGTTTAAATTTACCACATTGTAAAGTGTTTCAAATCCTGTTTGTAACTGAAAATGAAAACTCTATTTTCGTTCCTGTCAAGCTTTGATCCAACATTTTGTGTATGTTGCGGTAATGACCATTTAGACTGGTATCCATGTGAAAACTAATTAAAAAATATGTTTTTCTAAGTATCAACCACTGCTGTATATATATTTAGAAAAACTAGAGGCTCAGCTCTGAGCAGCTGAGCCTGTGTCGCTCACCTTTCATTCTGCTTTGAGGAAACTTAATACAGAACCTTCCATAGGTGCTTCCCACCAAATATTGGTTCATTTTGGCAAAGCAGTGTCAGAGAAGAAGATTTTTAGAAATCGACCAATCTAAAACAAGAATTGCCTGTGGCAGCCATGTTTGTTTATGGATCAAAAGGAAATGAACAATC
This sequence comes from Bathymodiolus brooksi, assembly GCA_963680875.1. Classification (NCBI taxonomy): domain Eukaryota; kingdom Metazoa; phylum Mollusca; class Bivalvia; order Mytilida; family Modiolidae; genus Bathymodiolus; species Bathymodiolus brooksi. The sequence goes on along the minus strand of OY804582.1, from coordinate 82,410,241 downwards.
TCTATAGAGGATCTTCCATAGATGCTTCTTACCAAGTTTCATATCATTTGGCCAAGCGGTTTCAGAGGAAAAGCTGTTTTAGAAATCGAACAATAAGAAACAACGGATGAAAACGGAATGAACAATTCCCATAGAGGACCTTCCATAGAGACTTCGTACCACGTTTCGGTCCATTTGGCCAAGCTGTTTCAGAGTAGAAGATTTTTAGAAATCGACCAATCAGAAACAAGAATTGCATGTGGCAGCCATGTTTGTTAATGGGTCGGGACAAAATGAGCAATCTTTATAGAGAACCTTTCATAAATGCTTCCTACCAAGTTTCGGTTCATTTGGCAAAGCGGTTTCAGAGGACAAGATTTTTAGAAATCGACCAATTAGAAACAAGAATTGCCTGTGGCAGCCATATTTGTTAATGGATCGGGACGAAATTGGCATTCTTTATAGAGGACCTCCCATAGATGCATCCTACCAAGTTTCGGTTCATTTGGCAAAGCGGTTTCAGAGGAGAAGAATTTAAAAAAAATCAACCAACCAGAAACAAGAATTGTCTGTGGCCGTCATGTTTGTTAACGGATCGGGACGAAATGAGCAATCGAAACAGCGGACTGACCAGAGATGCTTCCTACCAAGTTTCGGTTCATTTGGCCAAACGGTTTCAGAGGAGAAGAATCTAAAAAAAATCAGCCAATCAGAAACAAGCGTCGCCTGTGGCGGCCATGTTCATTAACGGATCGGGACGAAATGAGCAATCTTTATCGAGGACCTTCCATAGATGGTTCCTACCAAGTTTCAGTTCATTTGGTTGAGGGGTTTTAGAGGCATATTTATCTGTAATTCAATTCAGAGATAACTGCATTTTGAATAGATACAAAATGTATCTATACCGGTATTTACACTAGAGTTATCTTCCTTTTAACAGTAAAACTGATTTTTTAGATATCAATCAATCAGAAACAAGAATCGCCTGTGGCGGTCATGTTTGTTAACAGATCAAGATGAAATTAAAAATCTTTATAGAGAACCTTCCATAGATGATTCCTACCAAGTTTCGGTTCATTTGGCTAAGCGGTTTCAGAGGAGAAGATTTTTAAAAATAGGCCAATTAGAAACAAGAATTGCCTGTGGCGGCCATGTTAGTTAATGGATCGGGACAAAATGAGCAATCTTTATAGAAGACCTTCCATAAATGTTTCCTACCAAGTTTCAGTTCAAATAGCTGAGGGGTTTCAGAGGAGAAGATTAAAATGTGAAAAGTTAACGGACGACAGACGACGGACGACGGACGCCAAGTGATGGCAAAAGCTCACATTGCCTTTGGCAAGGTGAGCTAATAAAGGTTAGTTCTGTTAAACAGCATTGGTCAAAATTTGATTCCACTACTTTCGAAATCTAAGATAACTGAATGCGTGTTGGTGCCCAAGTCAAAGAATGACCCAGGCACTAACGTAAATGTCCCTTTAAGGGGTTCTTCAGCTATTGAGTGGAAACCAAATGAGGGATGGACATACAGAAGTGAATGCCCCACATGCACAGTGGTGGGGGCATAAAACTATCTTAAAAACAACTTTCTGGGTTACGGCCGGTAGTTGGGATTTTTCTCTTCACTAATTCAAGATTATTACAAAGTTTTTACCCGATTCATTTTTTCTTTTGTTTTCATCTCGTCTCTAGCTTCCTGCAAGTGTGCAAAGGGCCGATTTCCTTGACCTTTTCCAACATAAAATATTGCTTCCACAAAAACTTTAAAAAACTCTTCATTTCCTGAAAGTCATAAAAATAATATAGTTATTAATAATAAAAGTTACTGTTGATATTATGCAAAAATATATCATTATGAATCATATCACTTCATATCCAATTGAGGAAACATATATGTAGTACAGGTAAATGTATTTAGTCAAGCACTAAATCATTTATGTGTAAAAAGTATCACATAAGCAATATATACAAGAATCAACCAAAACATTGATACAGTTGTTTTCCCGATAAGAGGACAAATTGATTTTTCACACATTTAAAAAATGCTAAGTTGTGAGTTCAATTCTTGTCTAGCATGGTGTACTTCAGATATAGCTTTATGTGATAAAATTTATAATAGTCTGGTGGCAGGTTAGTGGTTTTATCAGGGTACTGTGTTTTCCTCTCCCAATTAAACTGACTGCCATGATAAAACTGAAATATTGTTAAAAATGGCATTAAAGATCTAGTATAACCCATAAAATGGATGTACTAACCCCATGACTTCTTTCTGCTAGGAAGATTTGCTGTGACTCTTGGATCTAGAAATAGGTAATTAAAGAAACTCTTTGAACTCCCTTCTCCAAGGGATACAATTAATTCCTCCACCAGTTCAGCCAGTCCAGTGTCATTATACCTTGATAGGGCCTCTATAAATTCAAGTGAATGTTCTGCAATATATATACAAAACATAATGATTATCATGTAATGTGCTTCTTTGCATATTTTGTGATTTGTAGCATTCCAGCATGATCAGGAAAAACAAGGAAATTTTTTTTTTTTTAAATATCTTTTTTTTTATATTTGATGGGACAATTCCAACAGTCCAGGGATGATTCTGGTTAGAAAATGAAATAATCGGAAATCAAACAAAATAGCTGAAACCATACAGACCCTCTTCCAAAACCTCCATTTCTGACCTGTTGAGATCACGTCGTGCAACTTTCGGATTTTATTCCCAGAGGAAAATAGCTGAAACCAGTGAAATGACTGAAAAAAATCATCCCTGCCAACAAATATTTAATAGCAAGATAATTGGACCTCTACCCTTATTACGATAATAGTTTTGTACTAATAAATTTACATACACTACGACACTGATATGTTATAAGTCTCATAAGAATTAATACTGCCACAGGGGTGGATAACCAAAAACATTAAGAAAAACCTTAAGATGTGACATCAACTTCATATGACAGTCTGTGACTTTAGTACTCATTATATTGCCCCATGGCCAGTATAAATCTGATCGGCCCTGTAACCTTAATTGATTTTTCATTTAAATTGTACTTAAAATTTGCTTTTTTTTTTAAAGTTCGGAACAATAACTTCTCAAGTCTAAAATCATAAGACAGGTTCGAGACTGACATCTGGACTTGGAGGATCTGTCCCATCAAATATATTCTTGTAAGAAAATTATTGATAAGGTAGGTAGAGACGTGCAAAAATACAAAGTGAAAGCAACTATTTACATGCAAATTTATAAAGCTGCATCTGTCAACTGATGTGTGATGCAAAAAACAAAATAATATACAAATATGAGCGAGCAATCAAGAACTTAAAGCCAGGGAAATCACCAGATAGTGATGGCATATCAGCCGAGTACTACAAAAATGCAACGGATGAGTTAAAACCACTGATATTGCACAAACTAAATACAATAATAGAGGAGCTTGCTATCCCACAAATGCTAAACAGAGGTATAATGACACCAGTACTAAAGAAAAATAAAGACCGGCAAAATCCAGCAAATTATAGAGGGATCACTGTAACAAAAATCTTCACAAACATTATCCAGAGCATACTTAAATCTAGGGTAGACATCCAAATTGATCAGATACAAAACCCGCTACACAGAAGATTTACAGAAGCAATTCCTATGCTATTTGCAGCTTTCATAGCATCAGAGGTGATAATAGAATCCAGCACAAATAACGATGAATTATTACTATTAACCCTTGATGCAGAAAAAGCTTTCGATAAGCTCAATCATGAAATCCTTTTCAACAAACTATATCACAATGGTATTAAAGGCGGCATGTGGGTATTACTACGGAATATGCACAGAGAAATGACCACCCAAGTAAAATGGGACAACCATCTGTCTGAAAATATTTATGTCAACCAGGGCATACAACAAGGAGAAAAACTCTCAACATCTTTATATAAATGCTACAATTATGCAATATTGGACAGCGTAACAGAAGGTGGCCTAGGCAGTCATTTGGGAACAATAAGCGTTGCTACACCTACATGTGCAGATGACATACTCATACTCGCAAATTCTGAATGTGAACTCCAGAGTATTATGGACATTATATACCACCATACTCAGAGAGATCTTGTGAAAATCAACCCACAGAAATCAGACCTCATATGCTATAATACCAGTAGTGAAAGGAAAGTTAACATAGGTGACTGTAAGGTCAGCAGAAGTACATGTACAAAACATCTAGGCATTTCACGAAATGAGAAGAATTCGATTAATATTGACGAAAAGCTGAAAGCAGGAATCTATGGCATGCTGGGGGCAGGACTTTCCTTAAGAAAAGGTTTCTCACCTCTTATATCCCACAATCTCTGGAAAGTATATGCCGTACCTAAAATTCTGTATGGACTAGAAGTAATGCCAATCAAGAAAAAAGAATTGGAGCAGATGGAAATAATGCAAATGAAGCTACTTAGGGACCGACCATTTAACTTGAAGGGGGGGGGGGGGGGGGGGGGGCGGGGAATATGGTTTTTTGTTTCGTTCAGAATTTTTTTTTCGGACAACACAAGAGTTAGAATATTTATTTTTTTTGTCGCACAAAGCGCGAATTTATTTTCCAAAATTTAACATTAGGTTATATGTCAAAAACTCTGAATCAGATTATTTTTTTTTTCCTCCACCAAAATAAGAATATTTTTTCAGCAACATTGGGAATCAGAATATTTTTTTAGAAAAAAACCATAACCCCCCCTTCAAGTTAAATGGTTGTTTCCTTAGACAACTCCAAGGCCTATCAAACCAAGTAGCAAATACAGCATTCTATGTGCTAATTGGAGCGGTACCAATATACATGATGATTGAGCGAAATATGCTCTCGCTACTGATGAATATAATACGGGACCGACCATTTTACTTGAAGGGGGGGGGGGGGGGGGGAATATGGTTTTTTGTTTCGTTCAGAATATATTTTTTCGGACAACACAAGAGTTAGAATATTAATTTTTTTTGTCGCACAAAGCGCGAATTTATTTTCCAAAATTTAACATTAGGTTATATGTCAAAAACTCTGAATCAGATTATTTTTTTTTTCCTCCACCAAAATAAGAATATTTTTTCAGCAACATTGGGAATCAGAATATTTTTTTAGAAAAAAACCATAACCCCCCCTTCAAGTTAAATGGTTGTTTCCTTAGACAACTCCAAGGCCTATCAAACCAAGTAGCAAATACAGCATTCTATGTGCTAATTGGAGCGGTACCAATATACATGATGATTGAGCGAAATATGCTCTCGCTACTGATGAATATAATAAGGGACCGACCATTTTACTTGAAGGGGGGGGGGGGGAATATGGTTTTTTGTTTCGTTCAGAATATATTTTTTCGGACAACACAAGAGTTAGAATATTTATTTTTTTTGTCGCACAAAGCGCGAATTTATTTTCCAAAATTTAACATTAGGTTATATGTCAAAAACTCTGAATCAGATTATTTTTTTTTTCCTCCACCAAAATAAGAATATTTTTTCAGCAACATTGGGAATCAGAATATTTTTTTAGAAAAAAACCATAACCCCCCCTTCAAGTTAAATGGTTGTTTCCTTAGACAACTCCAAGGCCTATCAAACCAAGTAGCAAATACAGCATTCTATGTGCTAATTGGAGCGGTACCAATATACATGATGATTGAGCGAAATATGCTCTCGCTACTGATGAATATAATAAGGGACCGACCATTTTACTTGAAGGGGGGGGGGGGGGGGGTTATGGTTTTTTGTTTCGTTCAGAATATATTTTTCGAACAACACGAGAGTTGGAATATATATTTTTTTTGTCGCGCAAAGCGCGAACAAATTTTCCAGAATTCAACATATGACAAAAACTCTGAATCAGATTATTTTTTTTTCCTCCGCCAAAATCAGAATATTTTTTTCAGCAACATCGGGAATCAGAATATTTTTTTAGAAAAAAAACATAACCCCCCCCTTCAAGTTAAATGGTCGTTCCCTAAGAAACAACACTACAGTTAAATACCAAATCCTTATGCGCCAACTTGCAATGCGTAACGAGAAAGATCATGCATTTATAAATAGGATACAAGAAGTAATACAAAAGTACAACCTCGAACCAGTTGAAAAGCTTATGGAACACTCAAAGTCGAAAGAGCAATGGAGGCGGATAGTGAAACTACATCAGAATAATTATTGGCATGAGCGGTGTACAGCAGACCAGCTTGAGAAAAAATCAGTGCAGTATCTACAAATACAGGATAGGCCTATATCAAAGCCACATTATATATGACAGAGTACCGGAAATGACCCAATCAGTATAAAGTTTGGAGAAATAAAGAGCAAACTTGTGACGCAGTCATTTATGCTACAAAACATAAAATCAAGATACAACAAAAATATCTCCTCCATTTGTACACTCTGTGAAACAGAAGATGAGGACATATATCATTTCTTATTAGTCTGCTCTAGTCTGAAAAGTACACGGGAAAGGCACCTCCAGAAAATACAAGAATACATGGATAGCTTAAGAAATGGATTATATCAGGATACACAGGATGCAGATTTGCTGGTCCAGCTCTTGATGGATTGTACAAGTCAAAAAATAAACTATGGAATTCGTATTAAACAACCACAGTATATGGAAATGGAAAGCCTAAGTAGGATCTTCTGCTATGATATGCATGTCAGCAGACTACGGCAGATGGCGGGTAAGGAGTAGCGGGGTGACAAGTAATAGTGACGAACAGTGCTATTTTTATCATTTTAATCGAACAGCTATGATTGCACACTGCTATAGCATTCTTCTACCTTTTAAGCATATATAGATTATTTTATCCGATTAGTGCTTAAAGTGTGTGGATGTTTTACTAGCGCTTGTCTCCAAGATCCTTTTTATATCGAAATATAGTGAGCCTTATTTTATTGTGACTTTTACACATCAATGCAAAGAATATTACTCTCATCATTAGAATAATAGTGCTTTTAACCGTAATAGTCTTTTAGTGTGCCTGGATTGAATACCAATTTTAAATGAACATTTTTACAAATTTTATTAAATCTGAAGCGAACATTTTTTCACTGAAGTAAAATTGTTAAGACCTTTTAAGCTGAACTGATCATCTGTTTTCTTTTACTCACTATGTAAAAAATGTATAGAATCGAGTTCTCACAGTGTACATATAACCACATTTCTGCACGCATTGGTGGATGCACACATTTTTAAATGCAGCACAACTTTTAGTCGGTGCGGGTGTATATAATGTTTTTACCACTATCCTGCCGTAATACGTAGGAGTGTGCCGACATAAAAGAACGGCGGTCCATACCTGAAGTCTGAGTAGCCATTGTTTGTGTATTTAAAGCTGTTGCTTCACCTCTTGTTTCTGGTTCTGTCGATGTCTGGAAATAAATATATATACATGTCTAATAATTATTAATTAAGAAATAAATCATGGAAGCCAGAATGTGTTGGGAGTTTTAACATGGATTGGCGGATATTAGTATTTTATCCTGAGCCAAAATTTACTAATATCCGCCAATCCATGTTAAAACTCAAAACACATTCTGGCTTCCATGATTTATTCCGATTGTGATATGTCTAAGAGTACAAATACTGTAGTATACTTTGATTGGAAGACGGTATTTACGCTTACGGAAAATGTCGCACACAATTTATGCTGGCAATGGAAAAGTCAGTCACATTCACCGGCGAATCTGCTAATGAGATTATACCGAAAGGATAACTCGCTTGTTTGCTAACAAATCGAAAGAAGGAGGTTGTGTTAGAATTTTTCATAAGAAAGTACCCAACCTGAATAGCATATAGATATGAAATAAATTACATTTGAATACATGGACTAGCCATTTTCTAGGAGAATTCTACATGCAATTTATGATTTCTTTAGTATTAAAATGGAGCTTTTCCATGGAAGAGTGAGTGAGTGAATGATTGTTGTTTAATGCCAACTCAGCAAATTTTCAGCTATATCATGTCGAGGATAAGAGAGGCAACAAATACCAATTTATAGTTTCTATGGAGGACAGCCCACAAAAGACAAATCATGTGATACCGTCCTCTATTGGGTCGCTTGTCCGATGAAACAATGTAATTATGAATTACCTCACAGTTAAAAAAAACTACAATACGAAAAGGCATAAACTTTCCCACAATTTTTTAAAATTTCATTCCCTTTTGCAAATACAAATACAAATACGAATACATTAACATTCAACATTAACAATTGGTATAATGAATAACAGAAAGTTTTTATCTTTAGATGAATTGGAAATATTTTATTCATTTGTGAGGATTGTTGATACATTTTGTAAACCTAAATATATATTATCTTTGTCGTTACTCATAATCATGTTTGATTATATTTTAACAATCATTTAGGGTGTTGGTCCCCTTCACCGTTTGTACCTCAGAAACCATATGGGCTTGATAAAACCTGACTGAAAAACATGGCAAAGAAATTTCATATAGAATATATAGAAGAAACCCTGGGGAACTCATTTAATATCAAAATTCTAAATTTTGGGTGTTTAAGCCCCATTTTAACTCCTTCATATCTTTAAAACAGTAAGAATAATTCAAAATAAGTGGGCATATCATATAAAGGGTTAGGGTGAGGGTTATGGTGTTAAACGCCACTTTCAACACTATTTCATAACGTGGCGGTCAGTTTTATTGCTGGAGGAAACTAGGATGTACCCCAAGAAAACCACCGACCTGCCGCAAGTCACTGACAAACTATATCACATAATGTTGTATCGAGTACACCTAGCTATGAACGGGGTTCGAACTCATAACTTTTGTGGTGATAGGCACCGATTGCACAGGTAGTTGTAAATCCAACTACCATATGATCAATACGGCCCCAAAATAACAAGAGGTCCTGACTTAATCCAAAAGGACCAACACTAAGTGTTGATTCTCTTTCAATTGACAGACATATTTTAATGTTTTAGGAATGGGAGATGTGTGCTTTTCAAGTTATCCAGACAAAACTGTTGGGTAAAAAATCAATTCATATGGCAGGCATCCTGATCTTCGACCAATGGGCTAGAAATCAATATAGTCTTCTTAATACAAACTTCCAGTCAAGATTTAGAAATGGGGAACACTTGAAACCAAAGAAATCAAGATTTTCGGAATGTTACTTATGTTTATGAATATCTTGCAGAATTGTTTTTTGCAGATATACATTTTACAGTACGAGATGGCTACATAACCTACCTGTGAACTATCGGATAGCTCCAATTTATGCACAATGTCTTCCAATTTCATGTCTGGATGATGCACCTTTCCACCAACGGCATTTTGAAACGTTCGAACTACATCCGTATACTTCCTGTTGTTCTTTTGTATCTATTCATTGGATAAAAGGATGGAAAATTAGCTGAAAAGTTTTTCCCCAATTTCAATGGGCAAACCAGTAGTTGGTCGCATTAAATATATCAAACTTAAATATGTCAAACCATTTTAAGGTACAATTCCTTAATTAAAATCAGTTATACTTTCATTTATTTAATCACCCACTACAACACTGCCAATCATTTGCTTTATCCAATAAAACATCGTCTAAACAACAAGATTTGGTTTGGTCCATTTCTAGGCATTAGGGACCGACCATTCAACTTGAAGGGGGGGGGGGAGGGTTAAGTTTTTTTGTTTCGTTCAGAAATTTTTTTTTGGACAACACAAGAGTTAGAATATTTATTGTTTTGTCACGCAAAGCGCGAAATTTTTTTCCAGAATTTAACATTAGGTTATATGACAAAAACTCTGAATCAGATTTTTTTTTTCCTCCACCAAAATCAGAATATTTTTTTCAGCAACATTGGGAATCAGAATATTTTTTTAGAAAAAACCCACTGCAAAAGTAAAAATAGTAGTAGTAGCCGACGAAGGATTAGAACAAATTCTAGATTTTCCAACACGTAAAGACAATACATTGGACCTAATGCTAACATCTCATCCAGCATTTAAACTACGATGCAAACCACTGCCAGCTATAGGAAACAGCGACCACGATATCGTCCTACTAGATATGGCACGTAAACCATTAAAACCAAAGCCAGTACGAAGGAAAATATTCTTGTGGAAAAAAGCTGACATATATAAGATAAAGGAAGACTTAGCAATCTTGAACACACCACACAAAAACATAGATAGAAATGTTGAATCTATGTGACAAGCATTCAAGACAGCTATACAAAACACCATTGACAAAAGGGTACCATCCAAATTGGCACAAGGAAGACACCCATCCATGGATAAATACAACCATCAGAAGAAGAATAGGTCAGAAACAAAGAGCCCACAAAAAGGCAAAGAAGACTAAAAAGAAAAAAGACATGGACAGGTACCAGAGACTTAAACAGAAAGTACAATGGGAAATCAGACAAGCTAACAAGAAATATATGGAAGAAGTTAGCACCGATTACAAAGACAACTCGAAAACATTCTGGTCATATATCAAGAGCAAAGGCCAAGAACGGATAGGTGTAGCACCTTTGAAGAATAAAATGGGATTCCTGCAAAGTCACAACAAGAGCAAAGTTGAGATTCTGAATGAACAATTCCAGTTAGTATTCACTAAGGAAAACCTAAATAACTTTCCCAACAAAGGAAAAAGTCCATATTCCACCATGGAGGATATTAAAATTAACAGCAAAGGAGTCCATACACATTTGAAAAACCTGAAACCCCATAAAGCTATTGGTCCAGATTCAATACCATCTTTTATTTTGAAAGCAGCCGCAGATCAACTCGCCCCAATTCTTACAGAATTATACCAAACATCACTCAACACCGGAGTAGTACCACAAGATTTGTAAGATGAACATGTAGTGCCACTTTTTAAGACAAACGAAAGACACTTAGCTTTTAATTACAGACATGTGTCGCTTACATCCATAACATGCAAGGTCATGGAACATGTGGTGCATAGTAGTATAATGGGCCAGTTTGACAGAAATAAAATTCTAACTAATGCTCAACATGGATTCCGCAAAAAACGATCATGCGAATCCCAACTCATTGTAACCATCCATGATATAGCATCAAAATTGGAAAGAGACTCGCAAGTCGATATCATTCTTTTAGACTTTGCAAAGGCATTCGACAAAGTTCCACACCACCGCCTTCTACACAAGTTAGAATACTATGGCGTCAACCCCAAAACCAACAGATGGATTCGCTCGTTCTTAGAGAACAGAGAGCAGAGTGTAATACTTGAAGGGACTGTCTCCATGCAAGTTCAAGTACTCTCTGGTGTACCCCAAGATACAGTTCTTGGACCTCTACTGTTCTTGGCCTACACCAACGACATGCCAGAAACAGCAACTTCATCCGAGATCAAATTATTTGCAGATGACAGCCTTCTTTACCGTACTATTAACAACCAGACTGACAGTCACCTATTGCAGAGGGACCTTACAATTCTAGAAGACTGGAAAAACATATGGCAGATGAGTTTCAATACCAAACAATGCATTGTCATCAGAATAGCACCAAAAAACAAACAGGTGAGGCAAACAAGTTACAAATTACATGGACGTAATCTAGATAATGTGGAAGCCAGCAAATACCTAGGCGTAACCATCAACAACAACTTATCGATGGCAAAGGAAACAAGACGCTAGGATTTATCCGCCGAAACCTTAAAGACTGCACAAAACCTGTAAAGTCAGCAGCATATACAGCAATAGTAAGACCTACAGTGGAATATGCAAGCACAGTTTGGGATCCATCTAACCAAACAAGATCAAATCCATAGAACCGGCACAGAAAAGAGCAGCAAGATTTGAACACAACAACTACACAGACCGAACACCAGGCTATGTGTCACAAACATGGTAAAATCTTTAAAATGGGAAAACCTTGAAGATCGTAGAAAATCAGCATGCTATTTAAGATCCAGCATGACCTTAATATCGACATCGATAGACAGCAGTATCGGACACCAAATGACAGCCGGACCAGAGGTAAAAAAAAACGCTTCTACACAAGAAAGATCAAACACGGATACCTTAAAAGACGCAAGACAAAAGATAGTGGTCTGCTTATACCAGTCCATGACCTTGTTTGTGACCACGAATATGTTCCACTTGTCGTAAGCACTTCGTGGTTCTTTCCTCATTCACGACTTATTGCCGGGTTTGTAACTAGATTAACACGACGGGTGCCACTTGTGAAGCAGGAACGGCTTACCCTTCCGGAGCACATGAGTTCACCCCCGGTTTTTAGTGCGGTTCGTCTTACTCGATCTTTAGTTTTATATGTATGTCTTGTAGATCATTGTTTGTCCTTTTGTACTTTTTATTTTGGCCATTATGTTGTCTGTTCTTCTTCGATATACGGTTTCTGATTGCCCCTTTGGTATCTTCAAACTCTTCTTATAAATTTGAAATGATATGATTTAGGGCAAGATTTAAAAGTTGAACCAGAATTGCCAAGATATCCATTTTTTCACTCATCATGACGACATTCTGACGAGAACCTTGAACAATTTTTTTTACCAACTTTTATGTACAAACTTATGCTCAGTGATGCCAAAAAAAAACTCATTTCACCCTCTGGGTTAGTTGAGCTAAAAACAGCAAACGGTCTATTGGCCAACTTGATTCTGTTGTGTCTTTCCGATCAGGAAAAAATATTATTGAAAGTTTTTTTTGTAGACGACCATCCAATGAACATTCTCATCAAGCTTGGTTTAAATTCGCCAAGCAGTTTTGGGAAAGAAAATCAAAATGAAAAAAGCTTGCAGACGACGACGAAGAATGCAAAGTGATGAAAATACCTCATTTCCTTTGGGTCAGGTCAGCTAAAAAGCAACTTTTCAAACGATATTATGAAGATATACTATCATACCAACAAGCAATCAAAGAATAAGAAACCTATAACTTCACTGTACCATAATAAATACTGCTGATTTGTATACAAACAATAATCAACCAAACGACACATTTGATTAGTCAGCAGGTTCAACAAACATGATTTATGAAGGGCCAACCCAAGAACTAATTGGTTTCATTCCATCAAGTTTACAAATGTTAAGCCAATCAGAAGCCTTGGTGGCCATCTTGGATGTCAGGCAAGGTCAATGGAAACAATCCAGGAAGTATATTCGTACAGTTTGGGGTTCTTGAGATCAAAATATTAAAAGTTAACAAAAGACGACGCACGCCAAGTGATAGAAAAAATTCTCTCCACTTTGGTAAACTAAAAACATAGCTTGAATCTACAACAGTTTAAATTTCAGTTCATGTCCGGCTACAATGCAGACGGCTATTTGTAAAACATGTAATTTTTGTTTGTTACAGTGGCCATCTTGGACAGAGGGAAGTGCTGTGCCGTTCGATATTATTTTGTAATTTATTCCCTAACAGAGATTCATTCAGTGGCAGTTATCCCATGAAAACAGTGGGCATTATGATCATTAGATAGAATGTGACAATGGACAAAGTGATTCTACGAGTGCCCTGTTATAGATCTGTAGTAAAAGTGTCAAGATCTAGATTTGTCTGTGATAAATCATAAATCGGCCTTGTACAAATCACATGTCGCAAAAACAAGCCAAACCTATAGATTGTTTTTTGCCTAAAATAAATTTCTCCAAGACATTGCTCAACTCCCCCCCCCCCCCCCAAATGTAAACAATACACAGCTGCAACGCTACAATCCAAACTCAGCAAGTAATGACACCGGCTCGTATCATTTGATACTTGGTCTACTAATGTTTTAACGCTTGCAAGTTGTGCTTTGAAATATTTTTTTGTGTATGAAACCACATAATTGAAAAACAGGTTTGTAAAATTAATGTTTTCATCCATACAAGCTGTATTTCATTAGCTTGAAGGTCCGTTTCACTTCCTTTAATGACAGAAAACATCCCAAATTTATTTGTGCAAATATCTAAATATAATTTTACATGTAAATTAACGGTAAAATGTTCTGTAACTGTATCGATAAAAGGTGTACATGTATTTGAATATTTTTAACATTAAATATGCCATTACATTACCTGGACTTGAAATACAGCTCAGGTTAAATCTGAGATTAGCCAAAACAGAATACTGGTCAATTTGCTGTAAAATTTGCCCACATTTAAACATAAATATGATGGTAAAATAATTTAATTTGACTCTCTCAACAATATATTTGAACATTCAGAATTGTACAGTCCAAACAAAAGAATGTTTATAATTATAAGGAAGCGAAACAAGTGTTTAAAAATGTTTATTTTGAGTCGTGGTCAAAAAAGCATAGAATAACTTGGAAAATTCAACTTTTCATCATTTACTCCTACATTTTGTACATTCCTATAGGGGTTCTATCGGCTTCTGATCATGCCTGATGTTTATCAAGTTCGATATCAATCCAGTCCTTGGAATGAAATTTGAATTTACTAGTCCGAATCAAATTCTTGAATTCATTTTTATGGATTTCTAAATAAAAAGTGACAAATTTACTGGTCTGAACAAAGTAATACTGGTCTCGGTCCGTAGGACCGCTGCCCATTGCGAGGACTGTGAACAAGTGTTAAAAGGTTTCCCCCGCCTACTACCCATGCCATGGGCTTCATTGGTCAGTTCATTAGGCTTTCCTACCACATTAAGTCAGGTAGTTACGAATAAGCTGAACAATTTGTTGGACGTGACAAAAACGTCAATAACCCAAGCCCTGTTGACTATCATACACTATTCCGAAACAATTTTTTTCAAAGAAAACTTGACATGAGGATCTTAAATGCTACAGGAGATATCACATCAATACATTTACATGATTTCTTGTCATATAAATAAAATGCAGCATTATTTACAAATCTATTTGAGGTAATTAGCAGAAAGACTATTAATAATTGATTAGTTATTCATAAAAATATAACAAACATGAGTGATAACAGACTGATCAACGACAGACACCAGGCGTGCTTGAGATATTCAACGACAGACGCTAGGTGCATTTACAATTTTCTGCAGTTGAATGTTTCATTACAGATTTACGACTGGTTTGTGAACCATGAATTATTTGAAGTGTAGTTGTGTCCTTGTAAAAAAAACCGCAATACAACAAAGATAGCAAAATGTGTTGTCTTTTTTAGAAACAAGTGCATTATTTCAATTTTGACAAAGTTCTGTCTTCAAATAAACTTAAAAGCTTCAATAGGGCAACAACTTTACGGCATACTGTTTTAATTACATATGTACAATATAATCTCAGTCTTCCATACAATTGTTTAACTGTTTAATGCAACATTTTTTAGATGTTCCAAGAGAAATAAAATAAAATACATATGTTTTTATCCTTGTACAATATATTTGGTACATTTCCGAAAGCCAAATCTTCAAAAACCAGAATCCTTGCACATTTCATACCCTTTCGCGTTTTCCACCATTCAAGAACAGTGGCATGTATGGAAAGTTTTTCCCCCAACTAAATCATTTGAGATAATATGTAGTGAACCAACTGTTTCTGTTCAACAATTGTATATGTCCCAAGTGTAGTGAAATAACATACAAATGTTTTTATCATAGTACAATATATTTCCTGAATAAGACAGATCTCAAAAATCCAGAATCCTAATACACAGAAACCTACATTTCATACCCCTTTATGTTATCCATTTTCATGGATTTTCAAGTTTGTTTGATGGTGTTTTAACGCCACTTTCAACAATATTTCAGCTCTATCGGGCGGTCAGGTTTATTGGTGGAGGGAACCGGAGGAACCGAAGAAAACCACTGGCCTGTCTCACGTCACTGACAAACTTCACAACATAATATTGTACACCTCACCCTGATCGAGATTCGAACTCACAACATCAGTGGTGATAGGCACTGATAGCATATGTAATTGTAAATCCAACTACCATACGATCACAGCCCCCTGAGGAACATAAGTAATAAAATGCTATTTGTTTGTTATAATGTTGAACAGTATTATTTACCATGCGATATGACAAGTTTTGTTGTGAATTATACAATTTTCATAGTTATGTTTTTGTGACAGATATGTATAAATTGAGATCAGATATTATGTTTCACTACAAACTGTATAAGCTAATTGAGCATTACTTTTCCACTTTTTTTTCCACAGTTTAAAATCATTCTCTTCCTCTTTTCTAAGAATTCACTATCATTTCACAGGTTAACTTTTTCAACTTGTTGTTGAATTGACCATATTCCATATCTTTTCTCATTATATTAAACAAAACACTTCACAGCTACACATTCACTGATTGATTGATTGGTGCTTAACAGTATTTCAGCTATATTGTGGCATGAACACATTGTATTAACTTAAGACACTTCAACTTGCGCTTGACATGCATATGTAAATGTAGTGAAACAAAATATCAAGATGCTTCAATTTTGATGAGCTAGTCAACAGAAAAAACTAATTTGTAATGTGCTGCAATTATTTTCTATGCATGGACTCTCCCAAATATGTGCCATTGTATACTGTGTTTGGATGTGTTTGGTGTATTGGCACGTCGATCACACATTAGTTTTAAACTAGAATGGTTTCGAGATATGAAATACCTTTTTTGAATATATTGCTGACAAAAATGCACAATCTATATAACTTGAATGTTGATTTCTCAATGAAAAAATGTGAATTTAGTAAAAAAAAGAAAAATGTATTATAAAGCTGACAAATTCTTTATATAACTTAAATAATAAATCTGAATCCCACAATGAAACAAAATGTCAATAAATATTTGTTATCTCTCTGTATATTCCACATTGAAGAACGATATATACATTTCACAGCAAAGTACATGTTAAGACATCTTAATACAACATTGGATGCATCTTCCACATAAAAAAAACCTTAAAAATCAATCTGTACAATAAATAATATTTATTCACAAAAAAAATTGGTTGTAGAATGAATAATTATCATGATTATGTTTGTGATCAAAAAATAAATCTCACGAAATTCAAGAACGTGTAAATCATTTCTCAAGCCCATTCTCACATTTAAAACCAGTGCGTATGATCAAAGTGTATTTTTTGTAATGCATCAGTATACTAATCATTGACAATAATTAAACAACATATTAAGAATAAACTGGTAGAACGTGCTAAAATGGGTCACGGGTCACTGTGAGTAGCATGTGTAGTCACGTGATTTGTCTCATTGATAATCGTGCGGCTGTATCGAGAAACAGATACGGTGTTGAAAAAACTGTTGATACTCATAAAATATTGATAAATGCAATAAAATTGTATGTTTGTCTTCAAGAAATATGATAGACAAAACCATGTGTGAAGTTTTATGACGAAATATCTCCGATTTCTATGTAAATGTACGAGTTGAAGTGGGGAAACACCCACAGGTAATTTTAGCGATGTATTTTTATCTTGGACAAGAATAATGAGCATCCTGATTGGATGACCGATTTAAAACACACTGACTTCGCATGGTTTAGCAAGGTTACTCAGGTCAATAGTTTATAAATATAGAATCTTGACATCTCCAGCTTTCCAACCACGTAAGTATTTTTGCTCTACGGCGAGGAAAAGCATATTACTGAGTGAATTAAAGGTTAAAATGTTATCATTTTTTAAATATAATTATTTTTTAAAAAGAAAAACAGCTATACATGTGTTCTTTGGTTCATATAGGAAAGGAAAATACCGGACTTTTAACATTGAAACGGAACCATCTTACGCGGAAACCCACCCGAAAACCCCTACCCCCACTTGAATTTGATGAATGTTACAGCCACCATTTTCTTGATATGATAATGTAAAATAAAACAATGCATGTAAAAGAAATCTATGTTATATTTATTCATTTGTTTGATTCTGGAATATTGTTGATCATTGATTTAAACAAGAAAAAAGGGAAAAAGGGGGGGGGGATTTTATTTGTGAATTTTACAGTTAAATAAAAGTTATGTTTCGACAGTTTAAAGAGAAAAATAAAAATGTGTTGCGACTAAAGCTTAAATCAGCGTTAAAAATTTAACAAATATCAGTGGTTTTGTAAATGAGATTTATTTTAAATAGAAAATCTGAATTTATTATTTATTAATTTATTATTAATGATACAATTTTATATCCCTTGGGAGGGGGGCTATGATGAAAATTTGAGATAAAAACTAATCCTGGATTATTATTTTTGCTTAAAGTCCGGTCCTGTACCGGACTTTAAGCAAAAATAATAATCCAGGATTATTTTTTTACTAAAGAAAATTCCAGAACCCCTGTGTCCATGAATTTGTTTTTTCAAAGTTAATAATATGAAATATTGACATCCACATTTGCCTTTTGGACAGCACATTTCTGTGTCCACACTTGCCCTCAGGCAACACTTGTTAAACAACATTATTAAGAAAAAACTGCTCGAACGTGCTAAGGTGGGTCACGGATCACTGTAATCGTGCGGCTGTATCGAGAAACAGATACGGTGTTGAAACCAGAGGCTCCCAGGAGCCTGTAATCGCTCACCTGGATCAAAGCTGCTTTCAATAACAACGCAACTGCACTGTGGCGGCCATCTTGGCGGGAGAGCGCAACTGCCGGACACCGTTTTGGAAGAGGACCATCCAATAACTATTCCATCAAAGTTTGGTTTTAATTGAGCTACTGGTTCCAGACAAGATGGTTTTTATGTGAATTTTCCATAGGGTCCTATGTTAAACTAAGTACAGCTGTGCAGCAATCTTGGTCAGAGGGCGGGACCACCAGACACAAATTTGGTTCAGCGGTTTCAGAGGAGAAGATTTAAATGTGATCTTTTATCAAAATATGCCTACTTTGAATAATCGGTATAAATCGGCTGAAAGAAAAATTTCAAAAACCCCCCGAACATATGCTAAACTACTCCTTGCCATGTAGCTGCAGTTCAAATTTGAGCTCATTTTGACTTATACTAAAGTAGCAATGGACAATTGAAGAAATTTCTATTTTTAGTAACAGCAGCCATCTTGAATAAAGGGCGGGGCTGTCGGACACAATTTTGAAAGGGAACCACCCAGGGACCATCCCTGCCAGGTTTGGTTTAATTTGGTTCAGCGGTTTCAGAGGAGAAGAATTAAATGTGATCTTTAATCAAAATATGCCTAATTTGCATAATCGGTATATATCGGCTGAAAGAAACCGGGAATATATGCTAAACTACTTCTTGCCATGTAGCTGCAGTTAAAATTTGAGCTCATTTTGACTTACACTAAAGCAGCAATGGACAATTAAAATTTCATCCCCCTTTTTTCTATTTTGAGCTTGGCGGCCATCTTGGTTGGAAGTCGGGCTCACCGGACACAATTTTGGAAGGGGGCCATCCAAGAATCATTTCAGCAAAGTTTGGTTGAGATTGGCTCAGTAGTTTCAGAGGAGAAGATTTTTTTTAAATTTCATCCCCCCTTTTTTCTAATTTGCATAATCGGTCAAAATCGGCAAAAGTTCAAAGTTCATAAAAAATCCTGTAATACATGTTAACAGCTCATCATTATGCTTATACAGTTCAAATTTGGGCACATTCTGGCTTAAAATAGAGCAGTTTTGGCCATTTGAAGAAATTTCTATTTTTATTAACAGTGGCCATCTTGAATGGAGGGCGGGGCTGTTGGACACAATTTTGAAAGGGACCCACCCAGGGACCATCCCTGCCAGGTTTGGTTTAATTTGGTTCAGCAGTTTCAGAGGAGAAGATTTAAATGTGATCTTTTATCAAAATATGCCTAATTTGCATAATCGGTATATATCGGCTGAAAGAAAAATTTCACAGAAAAACCCGGAATATATGTTAAACTATTCCTTGCCATGTAGCTGCAGTTAAAATTTGAGCTCATTTTTACTTACACTAAAGCAGCAATGGACAATTAAAATTTCATCCCCCCTTTTTTCTATTTTGAGCTTGGTGGCCATCTTGGTTGGAAGTCGGGATCAACGGACACACTTTTGGAAGGGGGCCATCCAAGAATCATTTCAGCAAAGTTTGGTTGATATTGGCTCAGTAGTTTCCGAGGAGAAGATTTTTTTTAAATTTCATCCCCCCTTTTTTCTAATTTGCATAATCGGTCAAAATCGGCAAAAGTTCAAAGTTCATAAAAAATCCTGTAATATATGCTAAAAAGCTCATCATTATGCTTACACAGTTCAAATTTGGGCACATTCTGGCTTAAAATAGAGCAGTTTTGGCCATTTAAAGAAATTTCTATTTTTAATAACAGCGGCCATCTTGAATGGAGGGCGGAGCTGTCGGACACAAATTTGAAAGGGACCCACCCAGGGACCATCCCTGCCAGGTTTGGTTTAATTTGGTTCAGCGGTTTCAGAGGAGAAGATTTAAATGTGATCTTTTATCAAAATATGCCTAATTTGCATAATCGGTATATATCGGCTGAAAGAAAAATGTCACAGAAAAACACGGAATATATGTTAAACTACTCCTTGCCATGTTGCTGCAGTTAAAATTTGAGCTCATTTTGACTTACACTAAAGCTGCAATGGACAATTAAAATTTCATCCCCCCTTTTTTCTATTTTTAGCTTGGCGGCCATCTTGGTTGGAAGTCGGGATCACCGGACACAATTTTGAAAGGGGGCCATCCAAGGCCCATTCCACCAAAGTTTGGTTGCAATTGGTCCAGTGGTTTCTGAGGAGAAGATTAAAATGTGAAATGTTGACGGACGGACGACGGACGACGGACGAAAAGTGATGACAATAGCTCATATGGCCTAATGGCCAGGTGAGCTAAAAACTGTTGATACTCATAACATATTGATAAATGCAATAAAATGTTATGCTTGTCTTCAAGAAATATGATAGACAAAACCATGTGTGAAGTTTTATGACGAAATATCTCCGATTTCTATGTAAATTTACGAGTTGAAGTTGCGGCTGTATCGAGAAACAGATACGGTGTTGAAAAAACTGTTGATACTCATAAAATATTGATAAATGCAATACAATTTTATGTTTGTCTTCAAGAAATATGATAGACAAAACCATGTGTGAAGCTTTATGACGAAATATCTCCGATTTCTATGTAAATTTACAAGTTGAAGTGGGGAAACCCCCACAGGTAATTTTAGCGATGTATTTTTATCTTGGACAAGAATAATGAGCGTCCTGATTGGATGACCGATTTAAAACACACTGACTCCGCATGGTAAAAAGATGCACGTAAAAGAAATCTATGTTATATTTATTCATTTGTTTGTTTCTGGAATATTGTTGATCATTGATTTAAACAAGGAAAAAGGGAAAAAGGGGGGGGGGGGGAAAGTATTTTATTTGTGAATTTTACCGTTAAATAAATGTTATGTTTCGTCAGTTTAAAGAGAAAAATAAAAATTTGTTGCGACTAAAGCTTAAATCAGCATTAAAAATTGAACAAATATTAGTGGTTTTGTAAATGAGATTTATTTTAAATAGAAAATCTGAATTTATTATTTATTAATTTATTATTAATGATACAATTTTATATCCCTTGGGAGGGGGAGGGGGGCTATGATGAAAATTTGAAATAAAAACACAGGACTGGACTTTAAAGGCATACAGTCGCTCAGATTGATTTTTTTTTGTTTATATTAAAAGTTGCCAATATTCGATGTTTTATACCAATAAAATGTTCTGAACAAGAAGCCATGTTTAAAAAATAGGTTATAATGTCGTAATTAGTGAAAAGAATTCGAATGTTTGTTGGTCAAATCGCCATTAACACACCTAATTATAAGTCGGCTGTCTTTTCCGAAGTTTACCGGACACTGATAACTGTATACATAATCAGAAAGCATGTTGCAGGTAAATATTGGTTAAAATTAATATAATTTAAGAAAATATATCTATGAAATTGGATCCCGGGGTAATCAGTTAATATTATATAATGGTATTTAGTAAGAATGACACTTAAAATCGAAAATACGTGATGAAATCAATAAAAACAAACCCAAACTCTGCAAAGGGGCCCGATAAAGGGAAAATTGAAAACTAAAATTGTATTGCATATTATTGACAACACTTGAGTTTACTTGATTATATTTTTTTTAGAAAAAAACAGACAGGAAGTTCATTATTTTAGTCTCTAATTAAAAAGAGATATCACCTAGCGTTTTCTCCTGAAAAAAAAAGATATATAAAAAAAACTACGACGCAATTCTTTCAAAATACGATTCAGCCGAAAAAAGATATATAAATTATGCTTACGTGTTGAAAAATGGAGTAGGCCGGCTTAACTTCTTTTTTTAATTTTTACACAAATCTTGCTGAATCCTCCTGTGTCGTTTTCGCGTAGAATCCGTCAATATTTTTATTTATGACATGTGCTTTTTTCAGCAAACAATTTCGCACATGCGCAAACGCTTTACCGAATGAGGTCACTGTGTAGGTCATCAATGGTCATATGATCATATTCATGAATATATGAATATCATGCTGGTGAACATTGAATTCTTTACGGGACGTAAGAAAATCAAACAGCGACATATTTCCTTCGTTCCAGGTTAAATACGTATGATATTATGAAAACTTTCAACTGCAATTAGTGTAAAACATCGTATATTGGCAACGTTCAATATAAAAAAAATCAACCTGAGCGACTGTATGCCTTTAAGCAAAAATAATAATCCAGGATTAGTTTTTTAATAAAAAAAATCCAAAACCCCTGTGTTCATGAATTTATTTTTTTTAAAGTTAATAATATGAAATATTGACATCCACACTTGCCTTTTGGACAGCACATTTCTGTGTCCACACTTGTTATATATAAAAAAAATTAATTTGAAATATTCAATAATTTTCTTGTCAGAGCTATAAATAGAAAATAAAAGGATAAAGAGATAAATATGGTTGATTGAAACATTTAAAAGTTGAATTGTATGTCTATTGAAGTTGAAGAAAAATGATAAAAACTTATGTTATCTGATCTCAAAATTGTCCTCTGGTATGCTGGGCATAAGGAAGTCCCCCCATGATGATTCTTTGTATTTGCAAAACCAGATTTTGTTATGGAAAATTATATGCTATGTACCATATACACTGGAGACTGTTCTCTTCATAATTAATATTTTTAATTTGAAAGAAATCTGTTGCCCCCCACCAGTTGTCATTCCTGATTTATTATAGATTAAGCGAACATCATGCCAACATCATTTCATCTGTCAGAAAATAAAATAAAAAATTATGTCATTATATAGTAATTAATTGCTGTTAGATATTACTATAACGACGTTTGTAGTATTTTCATAGGCTTATTTAACTAGTTCCCTGTTTAGAGTACCAGGATAAGATATTTACTATAGTGATTTTTGTAGTAATTTTAGACTTTGTTTAATCGGTTGGTTTGGATCAGTGATGTCGACAATCGATTGAAAAGTTTCATAATCGATTGTCGTCGCTCATTTCCGGATTCATTTTCCTTTCCACTTCCTGTTCGCTACGGGTTCTAAATTTAATGTATTAATCATGGATACCACATGAAAATAACGACGAATTGTAGTGAAATGAAATGAACACTTTACTGAAAGCGCTATTTATCCATTACGTCAATGTTGTATTTATAAAGTTGGAAATCCCCTTGTAGAATCCTCGGGTTTTTACATAGAAGTGATCGATTAATTAGAGGATCCGAGTAAATTTTAGAGTATATAAGGCGGTCAAAATGCCGCGGATCGTTGCATTCGTTTTGTGTCATTTGGGAAGTGCATGTCGAAAGATAAGCAAGATTAAATAGGTATATTGAGCTGAACTGAGCTAAAACAAAACATCAGGGTTTAAAGAATAGCAGAAGTGACTGATTTAAGTCTTGCCTATTATTCTGATAAAACGTTTGATCAAAGCGAGCCAACATTCTATTTATAGTTATAGTTGTAGTTTACTGAGCCAAATTGAGATATGAAATTGACTACTATTTTAAAATAATACAATTAATTTGGATAGGTTCTTTTCATTTTACACAATAAATCTCGAACCATAAGAAGTAACTTAGGTACGAACCCTTTCTTACAGTTTATTTTCCTATTTATTTTAATTTACTTCATCATATCATTTTCAATAGATACCAGGCCCGTTACAAAATTGGTGGCAGCGTTTCGGGATTCGAGTAGTGTAAATAAATTGTTTAAATTGTAAATACGTTTCTTGTTTGATTATTTGTTGTACTTTAAACTTGCAATATGGCAGATTATGATGATGAGTTATCTGAAATAAAATCAGAGGTTGACCGTCTCACAAGACAAGTGAGCGGGTACGAACGGGTTGGTCAGTCAACACCAAAATATAGGGCGACTGGTGAGCGTCAGTCGGTAGGCTTTCCGGTCGATTCAGGTTTCGCAACCGCACGACAATCAAGGGAAAGAGCTAGTGATCAAAGAGAAACTACAGAAGTGGACAGAATAGAGGTTAAAATTGAGAAATTGAGAGAGCAATTAGGGCAAAATGAAGAGCTCAGAAGTATGCAGGAAAATGCATATAGAGAAAGAGAGGGTAGCCCAGCGGTTCGATTTAAGGAACCGTTATATGGCAATTATGTTCCTCCGGGTGTTACAGTGAAACAAAAATCAGATCAAACTAAGAAACCGGCACAACCGGCAGCTGCTTAAGGCTCAAATACTGCACGTGTAAAAACTGCAACCTATGACGGTACATCATCATGGTTAGATTATAAGTCTCACTTTGATGCTTGCTCTCGTATAAATCAATGGTCAGAAAATGAAAAGGGGTTATATCTGGCTGTGGCTTTGCGTGGACAAGCCCAGGGCATACTAGGAAATTTGCCTATTGATAAGCAACAAGACTATAAATCTCTTGTGAAAGCACTCGAAGAACGTTTTGCTCCACCTAATCAAACTGAGCTGTACAGAGTTCAGCTCACTGAGCGACGACAAAAACCAGCAGAAAGCCTACCTGAACTTGGTCAGGCAATTAGAAGATTAGTAAATCTGGCTTACCTTACAGTACCAGGGAGTGTACGTGACACGCTTGCAAAGCAGCATTTTATAGAGGCTCTAGCCGACTCAGAAATGAGGATACACATTAAGCAGTCACGTCCCCCAAATTTAAATGATGCTATTCGACTGGCTGTCGAATTGGAGACTTTTAATAGAGCTGAACGAAGGGTGACGGAAGGCCGCTCATATTTACGTACAACTGCAGCAGACAGTACTGCTGGCAAGGTATCTGATAAAACAAAAGATCAGACAGACATGATGAAATTAATGACTGATATGCAAAAAAAACTATCAGATTTACAAAGAGATGTCAACCAGCTTAAGAACGAAAAATTCAGACCACGCAAATTTGATAATACACCAAGATGTAATTATGGACGTGGTCAAGCTTACGGACAGAATTATGGTCGTGGACGTGGGTATAGACAAAACTTTGGTCGTGGTCAAGATAATAGACAAAACGGGTACAAAGTGAATCCTCCGAAGGAGAATTCACAAACTGATAAGAAAAGTGAGAATGTTGGACGTGGTCGCGGAAGAGCAAGACCACTTAGGAGCGAAGTGACAACAAATCAGAGTAGTATACAGGGTAGTATTGGAGTGTCATCTGCTGCTCAAGAGGCAGGTATGTACGTAGAGGCTGATATTCATCAAGTCAAATGCAAGTTGTTAGTAGATACAGGAGCAACTGTATCTATAGTATCAAACGATATATATCAAAAGATACCTGATGTAGCTAGGCCAACCCTGACTAGCACAAATCAAGAAGCTTTGACTGCTAGTGGCGACAAATGAAAGATTTTAGGTCGTGGTAATTTTCTGATGAGACTTGATGATACAAAAGATATGGTAGTGCAGGCATTAGTTGCACAAATCACAGTAGATGGAATAATAGGTTTGGATTGCTTGAGATCAAATGCTGGTTTAATAGATTTACAGAATAGTATGTTAGAGGTAGATGGGAGGCGAGTAAGTCTCAAGTATGCAGGAAAACTAGGTTGTTTTCGGGTTGATGCACATGACAAAGTTGTCATGCCTGCTCAGAGTGAAATGATAATAAGAGGAGCAGTAGATGATTCAGCGAATAAGCTAACATATGAAACAGATATGTTAGTAGAAGTAAACGAAACATTTTTTAAAAAGGATAAAGCGCGTGTAGGCCGTTCACTAGTTCAAGTTAGTAAGAATGTGTTTGTTAGAGTTATGAATCCGTCAGCAGACACTCAAATTTTTTATCCGGGAACTAATGTGGCACAGGTCAGTTCTCTTCAAGAGGTTGTTAATCCCAACAGTAAAATTGGTGAAGAAGGAGAATTGAGAACAGATTTAATTAATCTACTGGAACGCTCCCAAGAACATTTAACACCCAAACAAAGTTCAGAAGCTAAGCGTTTACTAAAAGAATATGAAGGGTTGTTTGCAGCTTCAGATAGCGATTATGGAAGGACAAGCGTAGTAAAGCATATAATTGCTACAGGGTCTGCACATCCAATAAAACAACCACCTCGTAGACTCCCAGATGTCTTAGCAAAGGAAGTGGACAAACAAGTAAAAGGAATGTTGAACAATGAAGTAATTACTCCATCCTCAAGCCTTTGGTCATCGCATGTCGTCTTGGTGAGAAAGAAGGATGGAACGACCCGCTTCTGTGTAGACTACAGACGTTTGAATGCGGTAACCATCAATGATGCCTACCCATTACCACGCATTGATGACTCATTTGATCATTTATCTGGTAGCTGCTGGTTTTCGACACTCGACCTATGTTCGGGGTACTGGCAAGTGGAATGTGAGGGTAGTGATAGACACAAAACCGCTTTTGCGACAAGGTCTGGACTTTATGAATTTCGGGTCATGCCATTTGAACTAAAAGAGCTCCAGCAACATTTGAGAGATTGATGGAAACAGTACTAGCAGGGTTGCAATGGGACATATGTCTGATTTATCTGGATGATGCTATTGTGTTGGGACGCTCATTTGAAGACATGGTTATAAACCTTAGAAAGGTTTACGACAGGCTGCTAGCCGCTGGACTTAAATTAAAAGCAAAGAAATGTCATCTCTTTTGTAAGAAAGTTGTTTATTTGGGACATGTAATATCGGAAGCAGGAATAGCTACCGATCCAGAAAAGACAAAAATTGTAGAATCATGGCCAGTACCAACGAATGTCAAAGAATTACGGTCATTTATGGGATTCTGTGGGTATTATAGAAAATTCATTCAAAACTTTTCAAAACTAGCGAAATGCTTGCACAAACTCACAGAGAAAGGGCGAAAATTTGAATGGACAAATGAATGTCAGTCAGCATTTGAAGAACTCAAAAATCGACTGGTATCATCGCCGATTCTGGCTCATCCAGATTTTTCGAGGAAATTTATACTTGACACAGATGCAAGTAATGAAGCCATTGGAGTTGTCCTGTCTCAGGAAATTGATGGAAAAGAGAGACCCATCGCGTTTGCTAGTCGAACTTTGACAAAACCGGAACGACGCTACTGTGTAACACGAAAGGAGTTACTATCGGTAGTTTTCTTTGTGAAACATGTTAAGCATTACTTGTATGGAAAACAATTTATCGTGCGAACAGATCATTGCTCACTCAGGTGGCTTTTAAGCTTCAAAAATCCCGAAGGACAACTGGCAAGGTGGCTTCAAGTACTCAGCTACTATGATATGACGATTGTACATCGTCCAGGTAGAGAGCATCAAAATGCCGATGCGCTCAGTCGCATCCCATGTAGACAATGTGGATTTGATCCAAATTGGTAAAACACAGAAAATCTGGCACATGTTAGAAACATACAGGAACGAGAAACACAGGAAGTAGATGAGAAGGAAGTATCTATCAGTGAGAAACCAAAAATCTGATAAAGATTTAACACTGATCAGACAATGGGTTGAGAAAGGAGAAAAACCAGAATTGAAGGAAATTACAGGAGAGTCAATAACAGTGAAGTCAATGTGGGCTCAATTTGACCAACTTACCATCATAGATGATGTACTTGTTAGGCAATTAGAAGGACTAAGCACAAAGCTACAAGTGCTTGTACCTATGACAGAAAGAAGGACTATACTGTCACACTATCATGATAATCGAACATCTGCACATCTTGGGTTGCGAAAAACTCTAGCCAAAATTAGACAGGAGTATTATTGGCCAGGTTTGCAAAAGGAGTTAAAGTTATATGTAGCAGGTTGTTCGTTCTGCTCACAAAAGAAGCCTCCAAATAAGAAGAAGAGAGCTCCTATGCAAATAGTCGAAACTGGGTTCCCAATGGAATGCATAGCTATGGACATTCTTTGTGAATTACCAGAAACAAGTGGAGGAAATAAGCATATTTTAGTAATCAGTGATTACTATACTAAATGGACAGAAAGTTTTGCAATGTCTAACATGGAGGCAAAAACAGTGGCAAAACTTTTAGTTGAAGAGGTTATAGTCAGATTTGGGACTCCATATGTGATTCATACGGATCAGGGGGTACAGTTCGAAAGCAACTTGTTTCAGGAGGTGTGTAGATTACTGCAAATACAGAAAACTCGGACTACTCCCTACCATCCTCAGTCAGATGGGATGATCGAGCGGAATAATAGAACAATACTTACGATGTTGTCCGCATTTGTCAATGAACATCAAAACGATTGGGATGAACACCTCCCTTACATTGCAATGGCTTATAGAGCCGCAGAGCATGAAACAACGGGAAACACTCCGAATTATATGATGTTGGGAAGAGAGGTTACAACCCCGCTGGATATTCAATATTGCATGCCACGTAGCATTGCACATGTCCCTCAAAATCGTTGGGCATGGATACTCAAGGACAGAATGGAAGAGACTCATAAACATGTCAGGGAAAATGTTAAAGGTGCCATGCACCGACAGAAGAAATATTATGACCAGAAACTATCCTGGAAAAGTTTTCAGCCAGGAGATCAAGTATTTGTTTTCTTTCCAAATCCTAAACCAGGGTTAACAACCAAGCTAGCATGCTTGTGGCTTGTGGAGAGGACCCTTCAAAGTGATAGCAAAAATCACAGATGTCACTTACAAAATTAACTGTGGTCGAAACGGTAAACCACAAGTAATACATGTGGATAGGATAAGAAAGAAATATCCACAAAATCTTCCAGGAGAAGAAAGTGAGTAGATTGAGTCTTACGAGGAAACAGTAGCAAAAGATGACTTACCAAATGAAAGTATGAAAACAGACAAAGCCATGGAGTTTGACTCCAACAAGGAAATCTCAGACAATGTAGGAGTAGATAGCGAAGTTCAAAAGTCAGGTAGACAAAAACGAAAACCCGCTTGGTTAGCGGATTACGAAACATATTAAACAGATCAGTTGCTATTTATTTTTTTATGTTCGTCGGATGGGGACGTTAAATCCGAGGTCCCGTGTGCAGGAACTGCCACAACCTGTGCACGTTAAAGATCCCTCCTGCAGAGTTCGCTAAGAGTAGGCTCCTTGGGGTCGCTGCAGAGGCAAAATTTGCTAGGGAACACAAAATTTATTCTTTTGGCCGTGGCACTCAAAATTGCAGACGTTAGTAGGTACATTGTTGTTTAGGTTACTTTTTGTCAACATAGGCTTAGGTGTTAGGGTCAAAGTTAATATTAGTTGGATCATTGATAAAAGTTAGGGTATAAGGATAATTTGAATTGGTTAGGAAAACAATGCTCGTGCATGAGGAAAGCGAGGACGCTTTTTCTTCGGAGGCGTGGGTAAATGTAGTGAAATGAAATGAACACTTTACTGAAAGCGCTATTTTTCCATTACGTCAATGTTGTATTAATAAAGTTGGAAATCCCCTTGTAGAATCCTCGGGTTTTTACATAGAAGTGATCGATTAATTAGAGGATCCCGAGTAAATTTTAGAGTATATAAGGCGGTCAAAATGCCGCGGATCGTTGCATTCGTTTTGTGTCATTTGGGAAGTGAATGTCGAAAGATAAGCAAGATTAAATAGGTATATTGAGCCGAACTGAGCTAAAACAAAACATCAGGGTTTAAAGAATAGCAGAAGTGACTGATTTAAGTCTTGCCTATTATTCTGATAAAACGTTTGATCAAAGCGAGCCAACATTCTATTTATAGTTATAGTTGTAGTTTTCTGAGCCAAATTGAGATATGAAATTGACTACTATTTTAAAATAATACAATTAATTTGGATAGGTTCTTTTCATTTTACACAATAAATCTCGAACCATAAGAAGCAACTTAGGTACGAACCCTTTCTTACAGTTTATTTTCCTATTTATTTTAATTTACTTTATCATATCATTTTCAATAGATACCAGGTCCGTTACAGAATCAACAGAAAATAATCTACTAGACACAATATTTAATCATCCTGGAGGGAAAGCTCGATCAGAAGTGTGGAAAGTCTTTGGATTTTACAAACTACGAGGTCGACAAGGACCGGCAATACGAGAGACGTATGTCGGCTGTGTAGAATTACTAGAAAGGAGTATCGTAATGTATAGTCGGAGATTCCTCTGCCGCCCGACGGCTTTTTTCCCCGACTTGCTGGAGCCGTGGGACGTCAGAGAGCTCTACATACGGAAAACAGCGGATTTGCCGCTGCAACTCTGCGTCGACACATTTCCACGTTTCGTTGCTATCGGATTTTATTTTCTATCCGAAAGCCTTATATAAATCGCTTCACCAATCATTTTTCCATTCATTCATAACCAGCTTACCCTCAAAAAGTGGTGTTACACTCCATTAAGCACGATTTTGCCTTAGACCATCATTTCGCCATGTTGACTTTCATTTTCGAACCTACAAACGTGATCTCGCGATACTAACTGAATGATGGGAGCTACATACTTAATGCAGCGTGCCAAATTATTTGCATACGTAAACAACAACATAGATATAAAGCGTATTCTGCAGAACAAACAGTTCCATCTACAGCTCAAATCAGAGCAGAAGGAAATAATACAAAATTTGTTGGAAAGAAAAGATTCAATGGCAGTGTTACCCACGGGCTTCGAAAAGAGCATGTGTTACGTTCCCCCTTTTTGAACAAGGTAGGATCATATATTTTTTTCTTATGGTTATCTGTAATTCACTATTGCTGTTAAAATCATTACCAATCAATGTAATCAACTGTATTAGATTTTATGTTATTAATTGTTCTGCCTTAACAGACGCCTATGATTGGCAATAACAATATTTGTTTGTTTGTTTATATGCAAATCATCTCCCATGATACATTGCGGTAATCGTAGTTTTCTCGAAGTCACGCGACAAATGTTCCAAAATGGATGTGAAATGACGAAATCATAGGGTCTAAGGGAAAATTGTGCTGTAATGGAGTGTAACACCACTTTCTGAGGGTAAGATAGTTATGAATGAATAGAAAAATGATTGGTGAAGCGATTGGTATAAGGGTTTCGGATAGAAAATAAAATCCGATAGCCACGAAACGTGGAAATGTGTCAACGCAGAGTAGCAGCGGCAAATCCGCTGTTTCCGTATATAGAGCTCTCTGACGGCTCCCAGCAAGTCGAAAAAAAGCTGTCGGACGGCAGAGGAATCTCGGACTACGTAATGTATTACCGGTGTAATCTATTTCCGGGGTATGTCGGGATTTTCTCATTTGCGAGCACGAAACGTGACGTCTTCAGTCAAAGGTCATCACGTATTGTTGACAACACAACGAGCTATCACCAACCTTAAAGATTTTTCGAAAATGCAGAGATTACTGGTATGTTTTGATTTTATTCATTATTCTTATCAAATTGGTACATATTGGAATTCCATGGCATACATCACATCATAAAATACACCCCATAACATTAAATACTAGACAGAAATCATCACCGGAGCCTTTGTTATGATCGTCTGTCAGTTGTCTTTGTAATTAGTGCATTTCTGGTTGCGCAAGTCCGTTGGATAATAGAAAAACCGCGGGAGAAAAGTATGGAAAGCATTAAGGACTATATACAGGAACCTAATGAAAACAAGTTTATATTCAGATCAAAGTCTTAGTGGATTAATTGGACATGATATAATCGAAATATGGGTTAGACTTTCCATGACAAATTATAAAAATGATGAAAGTATACTGTAGACATAAAATTTATCAACCACAGAAAAAAACAGGGGGAAAAAACGGAAAAAAAACAGAAATAAAACCCAAAAAACAGCTAAAAAATATTTAAACAAAAACAAGAAAAAAACGTTCAATATACCTTTTGTAGTTAAGGAACAATATTTTCATCAAATAATTATGAAGAATTTTATATACCTTTGTACTGAATATATAGTGGCATATTTTGTGCTCCATACTAATTCTTTGTCTGTATCCTGTCCATTCTGAATTCTCGTACTTTACCGCATATTTTAATGGAACATTACAACCCCGCGGGAACCCCGGGGTATAAAAATGGGACCGAGAGCTTCTTCGGCTTGAAGGGGCATCCGTCGGTTTTGCGGGATGTATAAATTCACAACCAACTCGTCCTTCGGATGAGACGTAAATAAAACCGAGGTCCCGTGTTGAGAGATTGCCACCCTCTTCGCACGTTAAAGAACCCAGTGTAACAGCTCATTATGAGCATGCTCATGATGAGTGGTCCATAGGAGACCTGTTGCACTGGCTAAATTCTCCGTCCCTACCCATCACCTTTCCTTGTTTCGAGTCCCGTAGCGTTTAATTTTTTTTCTCGTCCTGAATATACCTGACAAATTGCTCGCTGGACGTTAAGCATCAATCAATCAATCAATTAATTGAACATTCCGATACACCGGTAATACATTCAGTTCATCTGGCAGAGGAGTTTGCAGGATGTTTACTTAAACAAATTGGAACTTTAAACATTTAATTAATAAAAAGCCAAAGTTATGTGGTTAAAACACTTAATGACAGTGCATTCATAGGAAAAAGGGCTCAATTGAACTTGGCGACCACAATACTTTTTTAGGGGTTGTGGTTAGGGTTAGGGTTAGGTTTAGGGGTAGGTTTAGGGGTAGGTTTAGGGGTTAGGGTTAAGGTTAGGGTTAGGGTATCAGTTGACTTTTAATGGTAAGTAGCATTTCATGTTTTCCCTTTTACTACCCCGGTAAAACATTACACAATCATACCCAAACAAGGGTTTGTATTTGTGTACAATCTGTACATACTTGTATTCCTAATTTGACAGGATCCTTGTGACGATATGCTTAAAATTCCTGGATACAAATTTCCCGCATTTCGACGAGACAGAGTAGGTAAAATGGGCGGCGGAGTGGTGGTTTTTGTAAAAGACCATATCAACGGTAAGCATAGACCTGATCTACAAATAGGGAATCTTGAATGCATATGGCTTGAGATAAAAATCAAGAACAAAACATACTTATATGGAACATTTTATATTCCTCCCAATAGCAATCTGCAAACTTGGGATGAACAAGACCAATCAATTGATCTGGCATTAAACAATACCCATGACATCATCATTACTGGTGATTTTAATATAAACCAATTAAGTGACAATCATAGGAACAAAATTATTTTATTTCACAGACCCAATACAGCTTTCAACAGTTAATTACGGAACCCACTTACATGACTGAGCATAGCTTATCTTTATTAGATTTGGTTATGGTAAATAATCCCACGAGTGTTTTATATACGGAAGTCGCTCCCCCCTCCCCCCCCCCTTTTTGAACCAAGTGAGATATCATTTACCTATTACTGGTGTTCTAAATCACCCGACTATAGTCAATGCTTCATTTAAGAGGAAAATATTCCTTTACGACAAAGGGGACTATGAATCTTACAGAAATCTCCTTTCTGTTGTTGACTGGGATGGAATCTTTAGAAACGACGACATTGATATCATAACTAATACTATTACAAACACAATTTTAGATGCAGCGAATAAAGCTATTCCAAATAGATACATAACGGTAAAGAAAGATAATCCACCTTGGATCACTACAAAATTAAAAAAGTACATACGCCGTAAAAATCGAATTCACAAAAAAGCAAAGAAAACTAATACTATCGGACAATGGGGAAAATATCGGAAAATTCGTAATAAATGTAATAAACTTATATTAAATGCAAAACAATCATATTTTGATAAAATTTCTGAAAAAATAAACACGGAGACAAACGGAAGTAAAAATTGGTGAAATTTAGTCAAAGGTGTTCTTCACGGTGATTCAGGTGGTGATCGATCTATACCGCCACTTCAAGTTGAAAATGACATGATACAAGACGATAACAAAAAAACTGAGTTGTTTAATGACTATTTTTGCAAACAAGCTGACCTTAATGATTCTGAAACTTCTGTGCCTGATATTACTGATATATTGATCAATGGTCTTGAACAAATTACTATTACAGAAAACGAAGTGGAAGATATATTGAAGATACTTGATACATCTAAAGTCATTGGGCCTGACCTGTTAAACCCTAGGCTCCTTAAAGAAGCAGCATCTATGCTTAAATATCCTTTATGTAGACTGTTTAATTTATCATTAACACTTTCTACCTTTCCATCAGAATGGAAATATGCTAATGTGACCCCCGTTTTTAAAAAAAGATTGTCCCAGTAATTTGAAAAACTACAGTCCAATTTCCCTCATTAGTATACTTGCCAATGTAA
Organism: Bathymodiolus brooksi; assembly: GCA_963680875.1. Taxonomy (NCBI): domain Eukaryota; kingdom Metazoa; phylum Mollusca; class Bivalvia; order Mytilida; family Modiolidae; genus Bathymodiolus; species Bathymodiolus brooksi. The sequence goes on along the minus strand of OY804582.1, from coordinate 82,375,762 downwards.
TGGAGCGATTAATCTATAAACATATTTATAACTATTTGATTGACAATAACTTAATTACTTCCCATCAGTCTGGATTTACTCCTGGAGATTCTGCCGTTAATCAACTCTTGTACATCACAAATGATTTTGGTAGAGAAGTGAGGGTTGTCTTTTGCGATATAAGTAAAGCATTTGACCGAGTTTGGCATAAGGGATTACTTCGTAAGCTTGAATCAATAGGTATTAGAGGATCACTATTATCTTGGGTGAAAAACTACTTGTCTGAAAGAAAACAACGTGTCGTAATTAATAATTCAACTTCCAGTTGGCGTGACATAAATGCTGGTGTACCCCAGGGATCGATTTTAGGTTCTCTTTTGTTCATTGTTTTCATAAATGACATACTGACCGATATTAATTCGACTATAACATTATTTGCCGATGACACTAGTCTGTACTTAATTGTAGACGACCCACAAGAAATAACACAAACACTCAATGATGACCTAATGAAATTACATGCATGGTCTACAAAATGGCTGGTAAATTTTAATCCACAGAAAACTGAAACCATGACTATCTCTCGAAAATTAAATAAACCCCATCAACCTAACCTTATTATGAATAATACTATCATTAGTACTGTTACTGAACATAAACACCCTGGACTACAACTTTCTCACGATGGTAATTGGAATAAACTTATTGACTAAAACATGATAACTAAAAAAGCATTCTCACGTGTTAACATTTTAAGGAAATTCAAATGTATACTGGATCGGAAAACTCTAGAAACAATTTATATTACTTTTATAAGACCATTACTAGAATATGCGGATGTTGTTTGGGATACCAAGACTCAAATACTAATTAACAAACTAGAAAATGTTCAGGTTGAGGCTGTTGGAATAGTGACTGGGGGTGCCAGACTTGTATCCTTAAGTAATCTATATATTGAAACCGGGTGGGAAAAATTGAAAGATAGAAGGGAAAGGCATAGAACGATTCAATTTTATAAGATGTCAAATAATCTAACTCCTCAATATCTTAGTAACTTAATTCCGCAAAATTTCGGCATTATCCATGACCACAATACTCGTCATACCTCACGTATTCCTCCAGTACGCACTCGAACATCGCTCTACGCAAGCTATTTCATACCCTCCAGTGTACAACTATGGAACCAACAGCCAGAAAATTATGGAACGCCGTAACTGTCTTATGTTGAATGTTTGTGATATGTAAAGCCGTAACTTGTGTTGTTATGTTTTACTATTGTAATGTAAAGTCACAGGTTCATGATGTTATGTTGACTTTTCATGATGTAAAGTCGTGTCATCATGATGTTATGTTGACCTTTCATAATGTCGTGTCGCAGTACCATCATGTTATGCATATCAATCTTTGTGTCAAGTAGTGAGGTCGTAACGTTATGCTTAGTTATCATAATGTCATGTGGTGGTTTCATAATGTTATGTTGACCCATTGTGGTGTTAAGTTACTATAACACAATGATATGTTGTTCTCTCATTGTCTAAAGACACTGTCTGTAACGTTACGGTTTCTTATCACAGGTAAAGTAGTAATTCCATAGCGTTTGGATTATATAACATGATGTCATGATGTATAGTTGCTCTGTCGTAATAGCAAGTCGCTGTGTCATGATGTTATGTCGCTCGAACGTAATGGCAAGTTGCTGTGTGATGCTGTTATGTTGCTCTAACGTAATGGCAAGTCGCTGTGTCATGATGTTATGTCGCTCTAACATAATGGCAAGTCGCTGTGTCATGATGTTATGTCGCCCTAACGTAATGGCAAGTCGCTGTGTCATAATGTTATGTCGCTCTAACGTAATGGCGAGTCGCTGTGTCATGATGTTATGTCGCTCTAACGTAATGGCAAGTCGTTGTGACATGATGCTATGTCGCTCTAACGTAATGGCAAGTCGTTGTGTCATAATGTTATGTCGCTCTAACGTAATGGCAAGTCACTGTGTCATGATGTTATGTCGCTCTAACGTAATGGCAAGTCGCTGTGTCATAATGTTATGTCGCTCTAACGTAATGGCAAGTCGCTGTGTCATGATGTTATGTCACTCTAACGTAATGGCAAGTCGTTGTGTCATGATGTTATGTCAATCTATGTTAATGGCAAGTCGTTGTGGCATGATGTAACGTTTATTTATCGTAATGGCAGGTCGCCGAGTTTTGATTTTATGTCGAGTTATTATAATGGCAAGTCGCCTAGTCATGATGTAATGTCGATCTGAAATAACGTTTATTCCAAATATTATGATGTTACGCTTACCTATGGGGATGTAAGGTTATTAATTCATAGCGTCGTGTTTACTGGTCATTTCATCAAGCTGTATTTTTGTGATCTTATGATGACATAACATGGTGATTTGTTGGTACAGTATTTTATTATGCTGACCTATCATGGTCTTAAGTGCTTTTGTTGTAACGGACTGTTAAGCTGACATGATGTTTAGAACTTTTTATTTCTTGTTACCCAAAACATGAAATCATTCGGATTTCCAATTTTTCAATATTGAACGTAAATGACGAAGGTTATTCTAGAAACGTGTCTTATTTTATAAAATATATATCTACATCATTATTGATCGAGATAACGAATCACTTTACAAGCCATCAAAGCTTATTTATTCTAGGTGGAGGAGAGGAGCTATCTTCTATTGCATGTTTAATCATGCCACCTATTTTGCCTGTCCCGAAACCCGCAAGTTCAATCGTGTTCTGATTGTCTTACCATGTATAAGAAGTTTGCGGTTTAATAGAGGAATTGGTCGTTTTGTGGTGTTTAGTTTTATTTTCGAGCACTACCAACCGTCTGATGCTTAATCTACAATGTGTAATATACACAAAATGTATTTTAAAATGTCATTGTGTTTTATTCCAATAATGAAAAATAATAAGATCTTTAAAGACATTTCATCTACGAATCTTTCCCTTTGTGAGAATGTCAGGCTTCGTTCTTTCTCCCAATTGCTTTGTCTTATTGCTACTAAGCATAACTGACAATCCAAATATGTTCTTCCAGATTCCCGCCAAAATGTCCGTGATGCCATACACAGGTGGCATTCTGATGAGCCTCTCTTTCACAGACGTTATTCCAAAATGCAGTTTAATATAAATGTTAATGACATCTGACATTCTATAGTAAACTACATGTATGTCATTGATTACAATTAATTTGTTAACAAAAAAGCAAGTTGTGTATGCAGATTTTTAATTAAAAGTTGTTATTGGGAATATTCCTTTCTATCACACGCAAAACTTCTACAAATATGTCAATTCCAAAATTTGAAGAATTCCAAGAAGAGGGTATGGTTTGTCTAAGTTCTTGTTGACACCTCTCATCAATTATATTTGAAAATAGTAAATACATGATTGGTCTATCATTTTCTGAGACGTCACCAGTATCAGTATCTTCGCCAGAACCAACAACACCATATTCTTCTAAATTTGTAATTTCCATGCCAACAATACGCTCGTACTGACCAAACACCCAAAGCGCAATAGGGGACGACTTTGCCGTTCGCATTCTATGATGTGCCCATGCCTCCTTCCAAAAAGTTAGCTTTTCATTTATTTTACCTATAAATGTATAATGAAGTGCGGCGAGATGACGATCATTTAGAGGATCAAGAATGCCATTATCCTCCATTTAATAAAAGAGTTTGTAATAAAAATTCAGAACCCCTGTATATACGTCTCTCCAAAGTCTCTCAATCCTTTGATTATGAACACTCTTGCCCGCTATCATGCTACCACGACCTGCTCCTCTCTCACGTAGCATAAAATCTGCAATGGCAACGTTTTCTTTCCCTTTATCTGACCGTACTCTTATAGGAAGACCGTAGTCTTTAACACCAGTAAGGAAACACTTAAATATAGTCTGAGCTTTGTTGTTATCTGTACAATTGAGATACATTATCATGCGACTAAAGCCGTCAATGCCACCAACTATTACAAGACGCCACTGAATTAACTTGTGGTTAGTGTCGACATGCCATAAATGGTTGACACCTTGAACGTTATAAACCCGTCGCTGCAATCGTCCCTTTTTTCTTTCATTTATCCCAGACACGTCAGGACGATGCATACTCTCACGTAATCGCCATCTTTGTACCTTAATTCCAGTTTTCCTAAGCATTTGGCCTAGCATGTTCTCGCCACAAAACGGATAGTCTTTTATCAGAGGACCCACGCTGGCATCAAGCTCGTCGTCGTTGCAAGTTGAAAAGATGTTCTTGGAGATACTGTATTGTCGCATTCGACGAAATATAGTACTTTCGGAGACTGATAGTAACTTTGCGGTTTTGGAAATGGCAAAACCTTCGTCTATTAAATTTTCTAAAACATCTTTTGTGATTATAAATTTAGGAGGGCCACACTCACTTTGACTCCTTTGTGGTTTTCTTATACCATAATTTGCACATTCGCTACGTAGTTTTACCATGTCCTTTTTTGTTGAGATGCCTAACTGCTGCATTTCAATAGCAGTCAAACAGCACACTATATCTAGGGTTATTTTTTGTTCTAGAAAAACGCCATAATGTTCTCCTAAGCCAACTTCCACAAGAATATCAAACATAGTACTATGTGATGCCGCCATTTTGAAAACAAAAAAACCCAAACAATGCCAATATTGCAGCAAAAACATGACAAGATACATTTGTAGTAGGAATAATAGAATGAAACAATCCTAACGACATATCCCGAATAAACAACATAATATTGTATAAAAATGACATAGCAGTATATAAGTCAAACTATCATAATCAGTGGCGGATCCAGAGGTGGCGGATGGGACGTTCGCCCCTCCCTTGAAGAGAGAGAGAGAGAGAGAGGGGGGGGGAGAGGGTGGTCTTCCGTCCCTCTATTAAGCGTATCAGCATTCATTCATTCGCCTGTTCAATGTAATAATTATATATTTTTAACCGTTGCATTGCCCTTTTAGTTTATCTAATTACTTTTGAACTTTTGAAGCAGTCGACGATTGATCAGAAAACAAAGTGATATTATAATCCCTTAGACATTAATTTTATCAAAATCCATCCATTCTGCAAACACTTCAATACAAATTACCCCATTTTCAACAGAGAAACGTGAGAAAATTGGCTAATATAGCACGGCGGGTATTCGGAAACTCGGTGCAAGCTAGTTATTTTGAACATTTTCATTGGTCAATTTTGTATTTTTGGACACTACAGACCGCGGAGCATGCTGTTCCGTGTTCCGTTGCCGTCATACTCCACGGTCTGTAGTGTCCAAAAATTAAAAATTGGTCAATGAAAACGTTCAAAATAACTAGCTTGCACCAAGTTCAAAGTGTCGGCACCTGTTCCGAGTATACGAATACCGGGCGTGATAAGGAAATCAGGGGATTCACAGCTCCAGATAGATAATTTCAAATGACATCTCCCTTTAATTTACACTCACCGCTTAGAAACTATTCGAAACTTTTTGGAGAAGATTCATGCGTTTTAATACACTTCATCACATTCACAAAATGCTTCAAAATTGTTGACGGTAATGCTTCCTAAATACTCAAAACCCAGGAGCTTCGCCCCACATGGTCCCCTACCAGGGCTCTGCCCTGGACCCGCTAGAGACCTTAACCGGTCCCCAGACCCCTCGCCGACTTTCGTCCCCTCTAACACAAAATCCTGGATCCGCTCCTGATAATACAGAAACAAATGGACTAATAGTGGTTCTCAATAACGGCATTACTTGGCGACATGGCATTATGCTTGGACAAGATAACATCGTGAGATAACGCGGTAACATCATGTCAGCTTAACAGTCCGTTACAACAAAAGCACTTAAGACCATGATAGGTCAGCATAATAAAATACTGTACCAACATATCACCATGTTATGTCATCATAAGATTACAAAAATACAGCTTGATGAAATGACCAGTAAACACGACGCTATGAATTAATAACCTTACATCCCCATAGGTAAACGTAACATCATAATATTTGGAATAAACGTTATTTCAGATCGATATTACATCATTACTAGGCGACTTGCCATTATAATAACTCGACATAAAATCAAAACTCGGCGACCTGCCATTACGATAGATAAACGTTACATCATGGCACAACGACTTGCCATTAACATAGATTGACATAACATCATGACACAACGACTTGCCATTACGTTAGAGCGACATAACATCATGACACAGCGACTTGCCATTACGTTAGAGCGACATAACATTATGACACAGCGACTTGCCATTACGTTAGAGCGACATAACATCATGCCATAGCGACTTGCTATTACGACAGAGCAACAATACATCATGACACAGCGACTTGCCATTACGTTAGAGCGACATAACATCATGACACAGCGACTTGCCATTACGTTAGAGCGACATAACATCATGACACAGCGACTTGCCATTACGTTAGAGCGACATAACATTATGACACAGCGACTTGCCATTACGTTAGAGCGACATAACATCATGACACAGCGACTTGCCATTACGATAGAGCGACATAACATTATGACACAGCGACTTGCCATTACGTTAGAGTGACATAACATCAAGACACAGCGACTTGCCATTACGTTAGAGCGATATAACATTATGACACAGCGACTTGCCATTACGTTAGAGCGACATAACATTATGACACAGCGATTTGCCATTACGTTAGAGCGACATAACATCATGACACAGCGACTTGCTATTACGACAGAGCAACAATACATCATGACATCACCTCCTGACATCATGTTATATAATCCAAACGCTATGGAATTACTACTTTACCTGTGATAGGAAACCGTAACGTTACAGACAGTGTCTTTAGACAATGAGAGAACAACATATCATTGTGTTATAGTAACTTAACACCACAATGGGTCAACATAACATTATGAAACCACCACATGACATTATGATAACTAAGCATAACGTTACGACCTCACTACTTGACATAAAGGTTGATATGCATAACATCATGGCACTGCGACACGACATTATAAAAGGTCAACATAACATCATGATGACACGACTTTACATCGTGAAAAGTCAACATAACATCATGAACCTGTGACTTTACATTACAATAGTAAAACATAACAACACAAGTTACGGCTTTACATATCACAAACATTCAACATAAGACAGCTATGGCGTTCCATAGAAAATATTAAATCAAGCAGATCTGTTCAGATAATTAAATCAAATCTTCAACCCCAAAGCAATACTAAACCCATTTATTTTTATATTGGTACTCGATTGGGACACATTTTACACACTAGGTTGCGTATGCAATGCAGCTCTCTCAATCATCACTTATTTCGTAAATACATTGTAAATTCCCCATTCTGTCAATGTGGGGCAACAGAAACCACGGCCCATTTTCTGCTACATTGTCCCCGTCACAATGCAACAAGACTGAGATATATTCACACCATTAATTTACCAATTAACTTAAATACGGATTTATTATTGTTTGGCTCTACAGACTTAACGAATACCCTAAATACAGATATATTCTTAAACGTGCAGAAGTTCATCATAAGTAGTAAACGATTCACCTCTTAACCATATTCACACAACTTAAACTTGTTAAAAAAAGCACTTGCACCTTTGCACTTCATTTGTTTGTTTCTTTTTATTTTATTATTTTCTTACTAAAGCACACCAAATAACATTGACAACGACTGATTAACACTTGATTAATTCTCAATACACTTCTACCTTTCGATACTAATTAAACCTTAAACACCAGATAACAACAGGGATACGGATTAATATAAGTATAACTACTTGTTTCCGAATCCTATTGATTACTTTAAATGTCTATATAATTTATATGTGTATTTTCATAATGTGTAATATTGAATTAATTAATAAAATATGTTTATACTAACGAAAACTTAGTCCCAAACGACAAACGATGCATACAAACTTTTATTTTTATTTTTTACGTTCCCAACTTGTTGGAAAACGATTTTTCTGAGAGGGGGGACTAGGACACCTTACTTAATTTCGTAGCTACTGCCTAGGACAGAATATTCATTTTCAATTATTATCGGCCAGACAATTTATTTGCCTTTTTATGCCTAACTATTGCTGAGGAAACTGGTCAGGTCAAATATTTATTTCAATGTTTTGATGACCAGAATTTTTATCCTGACTCTACTGCCGACACAAATAATATTCTCTTTTCTCTGGTGTACAGATTCTCCAAATGCAGCTTTTTCTCACAAAAGGGAATTTTTATTTGAAAAAAAAAACCTGCACAGCTCCTCCCCCTTCAGAACCATATGGTTTTTCTTTTTCTCATGCATGCCCTCTGATTCATACTGTCAAAAACAATTTAAATTATTTAATTATGATACAATGTGTTTACACTATATCAATATCAGTACACTTTGTTGACTTTACAAAAGTAGAATTGTACATGTAAAAATCATTTTAATTTTATTTACAGGAAACACTACAAATTTGCAATGGCATATTGACCATGACCACAACCTAAACAATCAACCAGTGAAAGCTGGTAGACAACCCAAGTCAGATCAAAGAACAGGCCCAGTCTTTCGTTCTGGTCGTCCTTCTCACGTACAGTCCAAGATAACATCAAGCATGATACTGATAGAGAGCAGAATGTCAAGTGCTAAACAAGCTGGTATAGATGAAGCCCTGATGAAGCTATTAGTGGGAAAAGTCCTTCCTTTGAGCCTGGTGGATCATCCATTGTTTCACAGTTTCAAGAATTTATTAGATTCCAGGTACAATGAAATAAAGTTAAAAAATCATGAAATGTAAAAAAAAAATAGAGGCTCCCAGGAGCCTGTACTTGCTCACCTGGTTTTTAATTTGACATCTAAAGTTGATAGAAAATGGGGGTGTTATAGTCCATTTGAATGCTATAGATCACCTAAAAAAATAATTACAAATTAATTTTCATTTTTTCTCTTCTTTTTTCTTCAAATATATATTTCAAATGTGTCTACGAACTCTGACAGTAACTTTCAGAATTTTTCATCAATAGATAAAAAAAAGTTGCCCATTGGGTGTCTATGTTAAATATTTGCACTTATATGTGTACTTTCCAGTGGAGTAAGCATGCTTTAAAGAACAGCACTCATACTGTAAACAAAAATAAAAACATGTGCTTGACATGCAAATTTTTATATACCGGTATCATATGACTGACCATTTAAATATCAAATAGAGTTGTCCATTTAATTCAAAACACATGTATCTAGGTCATTGTCACTTGCTCTTTAATTCTCATGGACACATTCTCTAGTTTAAATATATATTGAAGAATGCATAGAGCTTGACCTGCATGTTTTTTATTCAAGCAAGAGCCACTGTTGGTATTTAAAGTTCACCTTGATTTCACAAGGCTATTTTCCATTGTTATTTCCAATCATCCTTTACATGTCATCTTCTTTGATATTTAAATGACAAGTCACATGCCAATAGTATATTTGCATGGGGAGCACATGTTCTTATTTTTGTTGACAGTTTTAGGCTGTTCTTTCACTCCCCCAGAAATTACGCATATAAAAACAAATATTTAACATAGACACCTAATGGGCAACTTTTTTTTTTCTCTATGGATGAAAAATTATAAAAGTTACTGTCAGAGTTCGTAGAAACATATAAAATATATCTGTGAAGAAAAAAGAAAAGAAAACATTAAAATGGATTTTTAATTAATTTGTTTATGTGGTCTATAGCATTCAAATGGACTATACACATAATTTTGAAAGTGGGCGACCAAAAGATCATTTCAACTCAAATTTCTTAGCAACAGATTTTGATGTGATTGTTTTTCTCATAATATTCCTAAACGGAATAAACTGCCTGAAAAAATCTCACAGAAAAACCCATAATGTAGGTTAAACTACTAATTACCATATAGCTGCAGTTAAAATTTGAGTTCATTTTGATGTGTAATAAAGCAGAAATTGATAACTAAAGAAATTTCTATTTTTAGTAACAGCAGCCATCTTGAATGGAGAGCGGAGCTGTCGGTCACAATTTTGAAATGGGACAACCCAAGGATTATCCCAGCCAAATCTGGTTTAATTTGGTTGTGATCTTTTATCAAAATATGCCTAATTTGCATAAACGGTATAAATTGACTGAAAGAAAAATGCCACAGAAGAATCCATAATATATGTTAAACTACTCCTTGCCATGTAGCTGCAGTTAAAATTTGAGCTCATTTTGACTTATACTAAAGCAGCAATGGGAAATTGAAAAAAAAATCTATTTTTAGTAACAGCAGCCATCTTTGAATGGAGAGTGGAGCTGTCGGACACAATTTTGAAATGGGAGTTATATTTAACCCAAGGACTATCCCAGTCAAATCTGATTTAATTTGGTTCACCAGTTTCAGAGAAGAAGATTTGAATGTGATCTTTTATCAAAATATGCCTAATTTGCATAATCGGTATAAATTGGCTGAAAGAAAAATTTCACAGAAAAATCCAGAATATATGTTAAACTACTCCTTACCATGTAGTGCAGTTAAATTTTGAGCTCATTTTGACTTATACTAAAGCAGCAATGGGCAATTGAAGAAATTTCTATTTTTAGTAACAGCAGCCTTCTTGAATGGAGAGCGGAACTGTCGGACACAATTTTGAAATGGGACTACCCAAGGACTATCCCAGCCAAATCTGGTTTAATTTGGTTCAGTGGTTTCAGAGAAGAAGATTTGAATGTGATCTTTTATCAAAATATTCCTAATTTGCATAATCGGTATAAATCGGCTGAAAGAAAAATTTCACAGAAAAACCCGGAGGTCAAAGGCTCATTAGAGCTTATATTTGTATGCTTGTTGTTTTTAACCATGCCGACTTTAGATAAAACTTATTTATTTATTTATTTATTTATTTATTTATTCAGCGTCTTCTTTATCAAAAATGGCGGCTGACAGCGTCCTAAGTTACAAACCTCGTTTTGCAAATTAAAGGCGGAATGATGGCTATTTTTATATTTCGTTACACATATTCTTAGCCTCGAGAATTTCCCGCCATATATTCTTAGCTACAACAACAAAAACAAATACCTCGGGAAATACCTAGTTTTATACCGATATTATGTCTAATAAACACTTTCTTGGGGTTTTTCTGCAACTTATATATTTAACCATGATAATTCACGTTTTTTGGGAATGTATTTATTTATATTTATCTCTCATATAAGGTTTATTCTGTAATCGTCACGGTAAACAAACGTCAATACCTATTACGATTATGGGCGACACCTGGTGGGTTATTATTATCTGCCCTTGCGTAAATGTTTTTAGCCTTATGGGAGGAGTTACGAATTTGACGTTGGCTTCCCGACTGAAATATAACGAAAATAATAACGTTTGTACAACGTATAACTTACGTTACATGTTATACATTTTTTTTGTAACATTTATATAACGTTTGAATAACGTATATGTTTGCGTTTACTTATAAACCTTGCAATAACGTTAAAGTATAACATTATTATAACGTTTTTTTAACGTTTAAAAGTATTTCTCACAAATTGAAAGAAAGACTAAAATAGTTTTTAGCAGTCAGCAACTCTGCATGGTCAAAGAAATAAAGAAGTTGGTGCAAAAAGAGCAAAATCCCTATTTCACTTGAAGGCCAACCCCTCCCTAATTCTATTTTCATGAACCCCCACCCCCACCCCCCACCTTTTTTTCCTCAGACATATCCCTTAATTTAAATCAGAGCCAAATATGTGTCTGTTTCAATATAATATAAGTCTCTTACTGGGACTTCCTTCCTACTAGTAACCACCATGTATGCGTTGAACTGTTAATCGAATCCGTAGGTAAAATTTCGTTTGATCATTTTTAAATTTTTGCGGGCTAGAAAAAATAAGTAACAAAATTCGTACATGCGCATTGCCGAGCGGTTCAAATATCGAGCGCGCATATCAACACAGAGACATGAAGAAGCAGAAAGTAATTGATTGTTAGTATCCTGAAGGTGTTGTTTTTGGTGAAAACTGTTTTGGAGAGGTAATTTGCATATCACAAAGCACCACCACCAAGATTTTCGTTTATTCGTTGTCGTTCATCGGTGGACACATTGGTTTGTGTGCATTTACTTATTCTAGTTGATCAATTTTGCATTATGTTTACCCTTGTCCGTCTGTCTTTCCCTCCGTCATGTTTTGGTTTCCCTTCAATAACTTGAGTTTGCCTTGGACTTGGTCAAACGTTTTGAAACTTGGTTGTGTTAAGAATCACAAAAGGCATCTGTGTCGCATGTTCACCTTTTTTTTTCATTTTATTATATTTTTTGCTGGTAAAATACAGAATTAAAATACATGTGTAAATTTGCTGACCGACTGACTCACTTCAGTATGTATGGGTCAACAACTGCCATACAAAAATTTTTTAATTAAGGTGTTGCCTGATTGTTAGAATAAGTTACAAAATGTACAACAAATACCGAAGTTGGAGAAAAAAGATGGCTTTATAAGATACAATTCCAAAAAATTGATCATAATATAGGTCATACAACAAAATTTCATATGTGAAAAGTGCAAACTGGAAATTATACAGACTTCTAAGAAATTAGCAAAATTGTTGTTGTTATTTAATGTCAAACTTCTCTGCTTCGTGACTGAATTGATCGTCAAGTGTGTAAACTAAGATTAACACCATGTAAAGGCTTGAAATCTAGTACACTCAAAGGGTTTCAAAGTTTTTTTTATAATAGGAGGTACCTAAAAAATTAGACCGTAAGGGGTCCAGGGGGCGAAAGCTCCTGAAATCTAGGATTTTGTGGACCAAAAAATGTACTCCAGAGACTGCAAAACATTATGTATTTTTGAAAGAAAAATCCCATTAACTTTAGAGTTCAGATTTCACAAAGAGTGAAGACCATGCATAATGCCTGGATTTTTTCCCCCAATTTCTTTATTGAATATTTCAGTTTACAGACTTCAACCAAGATTATTCATAGATAGTCCGCCATATCTGAAAAAACCCCGAAAGGACCATAAAGAGCTACGGTTCCGCAGCTAGATTTGACCAAGCCATTGTTATCAAAGCTTAAACTTCTCAAAATTCTTTTGTTGGCTTTGTCCTTTTCTTTTTCATAATACCTTGGCTTGTGTTTTTTTCTACTTTATTACCAGTAATTAAACTCATCAAAGACCATTGCCATTGGCACGGATCAAGACATATAAGTGTCATAATTAATGAAACATATAAATTTAATTTGCAATCATCAATCTTTAATAAAATTTATAATTTTAATAGATCAATACAAATATAATTAAACAAAAACAATATATATTGTTACTTTCACGATTTATGTGCCAAAAAAATGTTCGAACAAAAACGATTCGCGTGAAGATATTTATTAACATTTGAATCACAAAAGTTAAATTATTTTAGAAAAAAAGTGGGGCCGGCGTTTTGACATTACAATGTAATTCATATTTGAGCCATGTCCGGTCCTTTTTCAAGATTTCTAGTAATTTTCTATCCCTTATCTCCTCGTACCCCCTTTTGAAAATGTTTTTCAGCACACTTTCATTTCTGTGAACAACCGCGGTAGGGCCCCGTCAAAATATGTAAATAAATTAGCCATAGGTTTTTATTTTTTTATACCGGAAGTTAAACAATATGGACTAAGCAACAAGACAGTACGCCCCAGAATGATTCGACCCTGGGTTTTAAATAGATAAAAAGAATCGCACAAAATATTGTGTAGTCATATATTCATAATACATAATGATCATACTTATATTACTGAAGATTACACTAAATTGTGTTTGAACATAATTTGTAATCGGTCATTTTTTATTTTGAAATGATGCCAGCTTTGTTCCGGTCTGAGTTTTACACAAGGATGAAATGATATTGGGGCGAAAACATATCTATTTACCGCATGCCCAAAATGCTATTTACGATTCTAAGGTAAAGTTATTTTTAAAACAGGGAATATCCCATCAACTTGGTCGTGACGCAGTTGTTCGATTTGAATGCGAGAATTCAGCAATTGACGTGATCATTAATTTGTTATGGAAAATATTCCACAAGCCTATCGTACTTGTGGTTTTGACCACCGCTAATTTTGGAGGGTTCAGCAATTTCTGCTGGTACTATACACGATCTCAGACGGGTAAGAGTACCGGATACCTGCCCACTTTGAAACCCCTGGTACAATATTACATAACTTTGTGTGATGATTACAAAATATTTAAATTTGTTTCTTTTTCCTGTGTTTTTTTTTCTGATTTTATTGATAATCATAGATTTACTGGTCACCTCTCCCACAATGACAAAGGAATGAATTAATCCACATCAACACAGGCCGTGTTCACACTGATTATGTGAAACATGCTTTGTGCAAACAACTGAATGCGTTTGTTTATTTCTACGTGTAAATAATCAATACTTTTACCTGTAATTTGTTTTTTATTGAATACAATGTACTAAAATTAAAGAACATTCATATATTTCATTTGATTAAAGCTAGATATTAAAATTCTTAACAAGGCCATGTCACATCAGATGGCGACGGGACTAGACGGGCTTTTGTTTACTCTAACAACAACTTTAATTGTAGCTCGCATCCTTGCATTTCCAACGCAAATTGATCTCCCAGACAACGAATACATGGTAGAAGATCTCGGATTATACTCGGGAACGAAACCAAAACCATCTTGCTATGACTTTTCACTAGATTTATTATACCCGAGGATCGTCTCAGAAAAGATCCGCCATTATACAAATAGACGTTACTACAAATACTTACCAAGCCAAAATACAACAACATATACATCAATAATTAGAATTCTTTTGCTATCAGGAGACATTTCAACTAATCCTGGTCCAGTAAAATATCCTTGTGGGAAATGTTCCAAACCAGTAAAACGAAACCAACGTGGAATTTATTGTGAAGACTGTACATATTGGTATCACATTAAATGTATCGACCTACCGAAAGACGAATACCAACGTTTATCAACATCATCTGAAAGTTGGTACTGTGCAAACTGTATTTTGCCTATTTTTAGCAACTCCTTTTTTAATATTGAAGATGTAGAGGATAAATCAAACGCACCCACTGTTACTTCCGGTGTAGATATAAACAAACACACGTTTAAAGACCTTAGAGATGTCCGGAGATCTTATCCCAAAAATTTCATGGCAGCACACCTGAACATCAACAGCCTTCGATACAAATTTGACGAAATAAAAGAGGTACTAACTGACAACTTTGTAGATTTATTAATTATTTCTGAAACGAAACTTGATGAATCTTTTAATGGCAATCTGTTCAGTGTAGATGGGTACAAAGTGCAACGTAGGGACAGGAACCAGTACGGCGGGGGCCTACTTACCTTTATCAGATCTGACTTTCCATCCAGCAGAAAACAATCTTTAGAGAGTGAAAAAATTGAAACTCTGTGTCATGAAGTATATATAAGTGACAGAAAGTGGTTGATTGCTGGGGCATATAAACCCCCTTCTATGTCAAACAATGAATTTACTGAACATTTCTCCAGATTTGCTGATATATCTTTAATACATTATGAACATATGTTATTATTTGGTGACCTGAATTTTGACATGCTCAATTCAGATAAAAGTGCTACCTTGAATGATTTCTGTGATATTTTCAATCTATCACAACTTGTTAATGGTCCAACCTGTTTCAAAAAGGGCTGTATCCCATCACTAGTAGATGTAATAATGACAAACAGAAATCATTATGTTTTAAGTCACAAAATATTCCAACAGGTGTCAGTGACTGTCATAACATTATAAGTACTGTTATCAAAGGTGAAGTTCTTCACCAACCAAAAAAGCTCAGGTATTATAGAAGTTACAAGACTTTTGATATTGAAAATTTCAATGATGATATAGAACAAATTAAGATCAATCAAACATGTCATGAAGTAGATTATGTTTATAATGAATATGAAAAAGATTTTATCAATGTGTTAAACAAACATGCTCCAATTAAATCTAGATATCAAAGAAAAAAAACATTACCATGTATGAATCAGGAGCTCAGAAGAGCTGTATACAGAAAACAAATGCTATATTCTCAATTTACAAAATGTCAGAACAACAAAAATTGGGAAAAATTCAGAAAGCAAAGAAATTTTGTAACCAAATTGAAAAGAAAATCAATGAAAACATACTTTTTAGAACGTTGCTCTGGGGGAACAAAATCGGGCGACTTTTGGAAAACTATTAAGCCATTCTTTTCGAAAAAGGGGTCCAGTGGAGAACAAAAAATTGTGCTTAATGAATCTGACAAGATTGTAAATGATCAAAAAGAAGTAGCCAATCACTTTAATAATTTTTTCTCCACTGTAGCTGAGAATATAGGAAAAGATACTGTTTACGACCCTTCTGATCATCCAAGTTTAATAGAAATAAAGAAACAAAATGATTGCACAAACAAATTTGTTTTTGAAAAGGTAACAACAAATAAAGTTGAAAAGATTATAAATAATATCAACATCAAAAAAGCAACAGGTGCTGATGGTATACCTGCCAAAATAATAAAATGTAGTAAATCTATTATTGCACCTCAGATTACAAGTATTTTAAATATGTCAATAGATCAGAATGTTTTTCCGGATAAATTAAAGAAAGCACCAGTAACACCTCTATATAAAAAGAATGATCCACTTTTGAAGACTAACTACAGACCCGTAAGTGTACTATGTATTTTTTCAAAGATTTTTGAGAAAATTTTAGAACAGCAATTGTCTGATTTTTTTGAAAATATTTTTAATCCTTATTTATGTGCTTTTAGAAGAGGTCATGGATGTCAGACAACCCTGCTCAGGTTATTAGAGGACTGGCGGAATGCCCTTGAAAAAAATCAGTATGTTGCTGCAGTCCTAATGGATCTTTCCAAGGCATTTGATTGCCTACCCCATGATATTTTATTGGATAAACTTTCGGCCTATGGTATGTCCACTGATTCTGTATCCCTTCTTGAGTCCTACTTATCAAGTAGGAAACAGTAAATTAAAATTAATGGTATCCTGAGCAGTTGGTCTGACATCCAAAAAGGGGTACCCCAAGGGTCAATCTTGGGTCCTCTACTTTTTAATGTCTTTATTAATGATATTTTTTATTTTGTAAAAAAGGGTACTTTATATAATTATGCGGATGACAATACTTTGTCTTATGGTCATCCTGATTTTAATGTACTTACCTCAATTTTAGAATCAGAGTCAAATGTTCTTATTAATTGGTTTAAAGTTAACAAAATGCAGGCTAATCCAGATAAATTTCAGGTACTTGCGGTTGGGAAGAAGACTTTTGACAAAAACATGAAGATTTGTATACAGAATTCTACACTTTCATGTGAAGAGACAGTAAAACTTTTAGGAATTGAAATAGATTATCAATTAAATTTTGACATTCATATCAGTTCAATCTGTAGGAAGGCATCACAGCAACTGAATATACTTAAACGTTTGGGCCGATATTTAGACAGATTAAGCAAATTAACTATATTCCACACTTTCGTTCTCAGTAACTTTAACTTCTGCCCTTTGGCTTGGAATTTTTGTACCGATAAAAATTCAAAAAAATTAGAGAAAGTGCAGGAAAGAGCACTTCGCTTTGTATACGATGACTACACCAGTTCATATATCAACCTTCTTGAAAAAGCTCTAGTGCCCTCCTTACAGATCAGACGTATTAGGACAATGGCCTTTGAGACATATAAAATCGTTAACAAATTAGCTCCTGTATGAGTTCATGATTTGGTTAATGAGAAGAATTCTAAATATGCTTTCAGGTATTCGAACATATTAGATGTACCTCAAGTTAGAACTACAAGGTATGGCAAAAAATCATTCACGTTTGCAGCTGCAACTCTGTGGAACGACCTTCCGAACCATTTCAGAACTGAAAACAGTTTCAACCACTTTAAAAGTTTGATTCAGTCCTGGAATGGCTCAGTATGTCGTTGTTCTGCATGCAGATAACATATTCAGCTTTCTGTTTTATTTCTAGTGCTTTCTCCAAGTTTTAATGCTGCTTAGTTATTTTATGTTTGCTTGATATTGCTTCAGCATGTTTTAGAATGTCTTTTTATTTTTGTGCTTTTTATGTTGCATTTGCTAACTGTATGTGCTTTATATGTGTGTTTATGTGATTATGTTAATATGTGTATGTATCTTGTGCTACTATGTATATTCGGTAAAAAGCTCCTGAGAGCTTGTGTTTATTGTTTACAAAAACCGAATTCAAATAAAGTTTTCTTATCTTATCTTATCTTAAGGTATGTTGATTGCTTAACAAGAATTATAACTTGCTGTGTTTAACATCACTCACTTAATACATTGTACATAGAAAACTTTTAAATAGTCAAAATAAGAATTTTACTTGAGAACAGAAATTATATTAGGTCACATATCAAATTTCAGTATCTAAGACAAGAAAGTGTGACACACAGTAGTCTGCACAAAGGCAATTTTGCTTGTTTTTTTCCCTAGTCAAGTTTGCTAAAGGTGCAGAATAACACATATTTGCAATATCATTCCAAGGGAATGGGAGTTACGGTAACCATTATAGTTATTAGTTAAATCCTGTCCATTTTGTGTTTGCAGTCAGTACTATACCAATCCAATTTTAACGCAGTATAATTCCATGGAATGGTTTTGATAATACATTGTGTATTTGATTCTCTTTCTTCAGATGTATGAGTAATGGACTGATGGCGGGGATGAACAGAAGTGCAAGAAGGATAAATTCTCTTTTGCAAAATCATGCTTATTTAAACTAATCAAAGGTTAGTGATTATTATTAAGATTGTAATTTTGTTTATGATTTTCAAGAGTTTACTTAAATAGTATTTACAAAGTTTTATTCTTTTCATTTTGATTGTGATGTTCTTCAAGTAAAATCTTTAATAAGTATATTTTATAAAAAGTTAGCATTTAATTTGATAATATAATAATTGATTGTGTTATTAGACACTATGTAAATATTAAAATTATTAATACATTTTTTAGGAGGGGAGGAGGGGGTATTTGTAGTGAAATTTACATGGTGCTTTATTTTCTCCTAAAAAGTAAACTGCAAATACAAAATGTATACATGCGAAGAATTCCAAATACACAATATACAGTTTAAGGACTAAGGTAACTACAGTAGCAGCAGTCTTGTGTACCTAGTCATTTCAATTTTGTTGGCATACACATTAAAGAAATGAGAACAAGTTGGATATTATGTGAACTCGGATATAAAGACTAACATTTCAATTTGTGATTATTTGAGTGCAACAGAAACCATTCACTTAAACCAAAATCATGTGTATTAAACTTCAATAAACTCATTAACTTGTGTGTTCAGGTATATATCAGAAATAGTAATAGAAATCTTTATTTTTACTTTCAGAAGATCTTCTGACATGTCATAACACAGATGAGGCAAAAATTACCAAATGTGCTGCCAATTTCTTGAAGCTTGTGCCAGAAAGGATAGGCGGTGGTTGCAGCGGAGACAATTGACTTTTAATACGAAACAGATCTTAAAATTCTGTCAGACAACATTTATTGATTTAATCATTATGATACATTAAATAACTGAGAACATTTGATGATAAATGTATACAAATAAAGATTAATTGATTTTGATGATGCAGCAGTCTTCAAAACTTTAATGTTGAGCCAATTAATTTTGTATATATACCGTTGAACCTGGTCACTTTGTAGGAAACCTGTGTTTAAAACAGTCAACAAATATGAGTGAACTTTGTAATGTCTGAAATGTCGCAATGTAAGATGTCCATAAATGGGTTTTGATCTTTGGTGTTTTAATCCCACTTTCAGCAATATTTCAGCTATATCATGGCGACCAGTTTTAGCGGTGGAGGAAGCCTGAGAGAACCACCGACCATGGGCAAGCAACTGGTAAAATTTATCACTTGCGGCTGCGAGTCGAGTGCACCCTTTTTTATAATTTACAAAGCCGGGCGCGAACCCATGCCGTATTGGTGATAGGCTTGTATGAGTTGTTAGATCCAGTGACCTAACTCATTGAGCCACCTGGACCCCTGTGTCGATAAATGGGGGATCTGTTGGAATTTTGTGAACTGTTGCATGCATCATTTTTTTAAATATTCAAGTAACCTCTCAGACTAAGGTTAAAATAAACATCATTAAGATAATTTTTGAGTAACATTACTAGGCAACATTCAAACGTTACTCGTACGTTGTTGAGTAACATTAAATTAATAATGTTACTGCAACGTTACTGGTGTACGTTGAAAAAAGTACATCTTATGTTACTAAGTAACGTAAAATTTAAAACGTTACTGTAATGTCATAGAGTAACGTTACTGTAATGTTATAGAGTAACGTTACTGTAATGTCATAGAGTAACGTTACTGTAATGTTATAGAGTAACGTTATAACAACGTTGATTGGAGTCCACAAATGACGTCAACACAACGTTAATTTATAACGTACGGGATCGTCTCAAAATGTGACAGTTTTTTTCAAATGAAGTTAGTTTCATTTGGCTCAGACCACCCACCCACCCCCTCCAAATGAAAGTGTGAAAAACAGAATACCGATGTATTATAAACCAAACTCCACCTAACAATATAGGGCTTAGAACCATGTATTCTCCATATGCATGTCACGATAAAGGGTCTATCTATGAATCTTTATCCTTTCAAAATCAGACACTTATAAGACCAATAAAATAAAATTTATTTGAATAAATAAATATATTTTTGGAAAGCAGTATAAGTTGATTTAAAACTTGGTTAAAGAGAGATAACTCTAGCAAGCACACTATGGAGTTAGTTAGTGCAACGTATGTGTATGTGTATATCAGTTATGTGTAAATTTACTGCCAGAGGGCGCTTTTGTGTTACACAAACATTGTTGACAAATTTAGTCGGTCAGCTAAGTTTACAGGGATTTTTCAATTGTTTTTAAGTTTTACGGATTGAAGGTGGAAACAAGTTAGCAAGAAAGGTAAACATTTGATCGCTAATGATATGTATTGCAGACTCATGTTTGGGTGTAATTGACACAGTTGAATTATTAAGTGATTGCAAGGCAATTTGTCAACAAGTGCAGTGTTTTCCCGCCAAAGCGGACGCCATAGCGGAAAATAACAATTGAACGAAGAAAATTTAGTATTTCTAATTGAATTTAATTATGTCTGTTTTGATAGTGGGGAGTTCACACGTACGACGATTACATGATTATGTCGAGGCCAGACAGGCATTTAAAAACTTTGATTTACAAAATATAAATGTTGAATTTTACGGAATTGGTGGTGGACGGGTTATGAACAGTGTTCATACTTCGCAGATAAATTCTAAAATTCAGTCTTCCCAGCCAGACCATGTTGTACTACATATAGGTGGAAATGACCTAGATGTTACACAAGTTAATGAACAATACTGTGAAGAGCTGGTATTAAAATTGGTACTTTTAGCAGAAACATTTATTTCAAGACATAGATTACAATCAGTTACTATTTGTGAATTATTATCCCGACAGAAAACTCGTCATGTTACTGTTGAAAAGTACAATTATTTTAAGAGGATAGCAAATAAGTTCATGAAGAGGGAGCTGGTGTCTAAATCGAAGATTAACTTTTGGAAAATTAAAGGAGTGAAAGAAACCTTAGAGAATCTGTTCGGGGATGGTGTACACTTCAACGATGATGGAAATTTGAGATACTACAGAAGCATAAGGGGAGCATTGATTAATTTATCTAAGTAACAACTTTTTATTTTCTGTTATGGTTTTGGGCTCAGTACCGGTTATGGCATTACATACCTGTTAACCTCTGGGAACTGCTAGGGGGGAGATCTCCCCCTACCAACTCTTCTAAGGGGGAGATTTTGTGCGTCGCCTTTTTACGCACACAATTGTACCTTGTAGTTGCATACATGTGATAAGAGTTGCTATGCTACAACTCAGGGGTTTCAAAGTTTTTTTATAATAGGAGGTACTTCTTAAATTTTAGGAGGTACCTAAAAAAATAGGCTGAGGGCCGTAAGGGGTCCAGGGGGCGGAAGCTCCTGAAATCTAGCATTTTGTGGACCAAAAAATGTACTTCAGAGACTGCAAAACATTATGTGTTTATGAAAGAACAATCCCATTAACTTTATAGTTCAGATATCACCAAGAGTTAAGACCATGCATATTGCCTGGATCCCCCCCTCACAATTTCTTTATTGAATATTTCAGTTTACAGACTTCAGCCAAGATTAATCATAGATAGTCTGCCATATCTTAAAAAAAACCAAAAGGACCATAAAGAGCTACGGTTCCGCAGCTAGATTTGACCAAGCCATTGTTATCAAAGCTTAAACTCCTCAAAATTATTTTGTTGGCTTCGTCCTTTTTCTTTTTCACAATACCTTGGCTTGTGTGTTTTTTTTACTTTATTACCAGTAATTAAACTCATCAAAGACCATTGGCAGGATCAAGACATATAAGTGTCATAATTAATGAAACCAAGGACGTATATAGAATACGTCCTTGATGAAACATATAAATTTAATTTGCAATCATCAATCTTTAATAAAATTTATAATTTTTTAATAGATCAATACAAATATAATTAAACAAAAACAATATATATTGTTACTTTCACGACTTGTGTGCAAAAAAAATGTTCGAACAAAAACGATTCGCGGGAAGACATTTATTAACATTTGATTCACAAAAGTTAAATTATTTTGTAAAAAAAGGGGGTCCGGCGTTTTGACATTACAATGGGGAAGGTCTAAAACGCAGAAGTGGAAAAACCGTTTAAATATTCTTAAAGACAATTTTATACTCTATCAGATGATATAAATTTGATTTTATGGAAATATTGGTGGAAAGCCGTTGACTAACTCTGAAAAAGTAGGCTTCCGGTCAAGATTGTGCTTTCCACCAATATTGCCATAAAATCAAAATTATATCATCTGGTAGAGTATAACATTGTCTTTAAGAATATTTAAACGGTTTTTGCCCGGGTTCATTGAATTTTGAGAAATTTGAAATCAAAGTTGAAAATTAGACGACTACTAACTCTGAAAAGGTAGGCTTCCGGTCAAGATTGTGCTTTTATCTAATATTTTAGCAAACAGATTTTTATATCGTCTGATAGAGTATAAAATTGTCTTTAAGATTATCTAAACGGTTTTTGACCGGGGTCTTTTAATTTTGATACATTTGAGATCAAAGTCAAAAATTTGTCCATTGCCCGTTCTCATTTTTGACACTTCGGGTCAACTTTTAAGTACCTAAATAATAAGATATTGTATTATTTATTTCTTGAAAAGATAGATCTTAACAATAGCTTTTAGAATCCGTTTAGATTTTTATTCTAGGTTGAGTACTTTTCAAGATATGATCTTTCAAGTACCCATTTTGGGCTTACTTCCGTGTTTTCCCACGTTTTAGACCTTCCCATTACAATGCAATTCGTATTTGAGCCATGTCCGGTCCTTTTTCAAGATTTCTAGTAATTTTCTATCCCTTATCTCCTCGTACCCCCTTTTAAAAATGTTTTTCAGCACACTTTCATTTCTGTGAACAACCGCGGTAGGGCCCCGTCAAAATATGTAAATAAATTAGCCATAGGTTTTTATTTTTTTTATACCGGAAGTTAAACAATATGGACGGAGTTAAGCAATAAGAGAGTACGCCCCAGAATGATTCGACCCTGGGTTTTAAATGGATAAAAAAATTGGCACAAAATATTGTGTAGTCATATATTCATAATAATCATACTTATATTACTGGAGATTACACTAAATTGTGTTTGAACATAATTTGTAATCGGTCATTTTTTATTTTGAAATGATGTCAGCTTTGTTCCGGTCCGAGTTTTACACAAGGATGAAAAGATATTGGGGCGAAAACATATCTATTTACCGCATGCGCAAACTGCTATTTACGATTCTAAGGTAAAGTTCTTTTTAAAACAGGGAATATCCCATCAACTTGGTCGTGACGCAGTTGTTCGATTTGAATGCGAGAATTCAGCAATTGACGTGATCATTAATTTTTTATGAAAAATATTCCACAAGCCTATCGACCATCGTACCTGTGGTTTTGACCACCGCTAATTTTGGGGGGTTCAGTAATTTCTACCGGTACTATACACGATCTCAGGCGGGTAAAAGTACCGGGTACCGCCGCACTTTGAAACCCCTGTACAACTTGAGATTTGTAAATTTTTGGCTGGAGATTTGGTCTCATAACTGGAGATTTTTTATCGACGTATTTGATGTTTTCTTTTTGTTTGTTTCAGTATTGAACCAACTGCATCCCATTTCAATATATATTGTTTACATTTCTGTCTTATTAGTAGTGTTTCATATGATGAATGAAGGATAACAACTGTATTTATAATTTATTCATAATCATTCATAATCATAAGGTTATAACAAAGCAATAACAATGAAGACAGAATGCTGTGAACAATAAAGTCATAGAGCACTAAAGTTAAAAAGTCACTTTGCTGCTGGTGCGTTGGGTGATATCATACGTTTTGGCATTTTTGTGGTTTATCAATTTCATCCTGGAACTTGGTCCTTAAATAATACTTTGATCGGCTTTGGTCCCAAACAAGCCATAACAACTCAATCCGAGATGAATTCATTGCACGTTTTATCGAAATAAGAAGTTTTCCTCGGCATCAAAGGTTGTCCGACTCCTGTTTGCACAACGGTTTATAACTATTTTTAATTGCCGCTATCACACTTCTAATCATCTAAGCGTGTGCCACAAACCCACTTCCTTATCCCCAATTAACTGTCAATCAGTGGATAATTGTTGTATAATCATCAACACCTTAATTAATCTCCATGACCCAATTTACTTGTAAAGGTGTCAAACAGATCAATAACCGGATATCATTTAAACACCTTTACCATTCGTATCTCTCGGCGTTTTTCATCAGCGCGCG
The DNA here is from genome assembly GCA_963680875.1 of Bathymodiolus brooksi. NCBI lineage: Eukaryota > Metazoa > Mollusca > Bivalvia > Mytilida > Modiolidae > Bathymodiolus > Bathymodiolus brooksi. The sequence goes on along the minus strand of OY804582.1, from coordinate 82,350,825 downwards.
AGTTCCAATGGGGAATTTCCAGAAATATTGATCGCAAAATGTAGGTCAAGATTTTATTGTACTTGATTTTGTTGTTGGGGGGAGGAAAGGGTGTGTGCGGGAGATTAATGTCTCCCGCGCATGAGACCCAGTCCATGCGGGAGATAAGGCTCTTACGCGGGAGACTTCCACGAAAAGGGGGAGGGTTAACAGGTATGGCATTATATATATTATTATACCATGCATGATCTGTCAGTTATTTATTGTTTGTAAATTCAAATTGTATATGAAAATCAATGATATGCTAAAATGAAAGAAAAGGAATGCACAAATAATTGTATTTATATTACCGGAACTAATGCATGGTACAGGGTAGACACAAATATACATCGATGGTGAATTCCTTGGTCTTATAAAATGATGCAATCCAGTCTATGTACTTTTTAATGCCAAACAGTATAGTGTGATATAATATATATGTTCTGCAGTTTATGTGTACTGCGATTATTTGTGCAGTTAATTTGTACTGCGGTTAATGTTGCAGTTTATGTGTACTGCGATTATTGGTGCAGTTTATGTGTACTGCGATTAATGGTGCAGTTTATGTGTACTGTATCGAGTTGTGCAGTTTATGGGTATTGCAGACTTTATATAATTTATGGCTACTGTTCTAGGTAATGTAGTTTATGAATACTGCGGCGGGCCTATTTGATACAATTCGTGGGCAGTCATTATTTTAGGCAATTTATGACTCTGTGACTACTGGATGTTAATGCAGTTAATGTATTGGATACCATGTATGTTCTGCAGTTTATGTGCATTGCCGTTTTTGGTGCAGTCGATGTGTACTGCGATTAATGTTGCAATTTATATATGTATCAGTAATTTAATTTCTGTCATTCAAATGATAAATCTAAATAGGGCTGGATAGATTAAAAAGGCTACTCTAGGCACAAAAATTACAACAACTGTTTATTTTTCAGCTAAGCACTAGTGATGGCGAGTAACGGATGAATCTCATCCTCCACCACGCAAGTCAAGGCGACTAGCTTCTATGAGTACAACTACAAGAGAGTCAGTACAAACATATCTTGCTGGAAATGTTCCAAACTCAGTTCAATCACAGTTTAATGAGCTTTTACTAGCAGCAATCCCCACAATTACTCAATCAGTTGTTACAGCATTGCAGCAAAGTGGAATCATTTCAAATACAATTCAAACCCAGTCTGATCCGCAGTGTCGAGCTCAGAGTGGTGACACAGTGCAATCATTAACAATTTCTCAAAATGACACACAGACAGCTGCTCTGCCGCATATCTCTACAGCGAACATCAGGGATCAGACAGGAACAGCCATAACACAAGACAGCCAATCTACTGTGAATACTAGGAATGTACAGGTGATAAGCCTACCTGGATCTACAGACATTCCTAGAACAGATTTCTCACCGTCGGTCAACCAGCAACCAACATCAGTGAACCCACTCGTGCCATTACAAACAATAGGAACAACTACATATTCACCAGGGACACATGTTTTAGACAATTTAATGTCGGGGACAGGTATGAATCCTCAAAATACATGTAATTACAATGCTAATAACAGTGGCCGTCCTCTCACTCTCGATGTTGACTCTAAAACAAAGGCTCAGATATGGGCCAATGAATTTGTGAGTTTCGATCTCCTTCTTCCCAAAAAAGAACTTAAAGAAATTAAATATAAATTTCAAGACAGAGAAGGAGAGGGTGGCCCAGGTTTTGTTAAACAACAATTTATGACATCAAAAGTTGTGAATATGGCACAGTGGTTAGAAGCATTCCATATTTTTGTTGCTACATGTATCTATTGCGAAAAATTTCCAAATGAGTCCCCTAGTTTAATGAAATATGCAAGTATTACATATAATGTATGTCTAATGTAGCAAAGAAATCTACAGAAACAGCTGCTTTAATGTATGACCACGATTTTCGTAAATTGCGGGAACTTGATCCTGTAGGTATAAGATGCAGAGATGCAGCTAACCGTCGGCCCTGTCGGACCTAGGGGGCAGAATTTTAGAGGGTCCGGCAAATGACGTCTTTGTGTCAGACCTAATGACCGGCAAACATTTTTACTGCTTGGGGCTGTCAAAAATCAAATTTCTGTCGATCCTGGTTACCTCTTAGACCCCTAAGCGAAGGATCTTTGATTATCGTTAATAAAGTCAAAAGTCGTAAACAAATCGGTAAAAATTTCTGTTCCTTTCTGTTTATGCTAAATTTCGGGAACCAGTTCCCATTCCGGATTTTATTTCGTATCCTATCGGTAATCGTTGTAAATTGTAATTTGATCATTTCCGTTATGGCTGCATGGCCAATTAAGTTTACGGAGGGGTCTAAATCTGGAAAAAAGCACCCACTACCTATCGATTTATCTGGAGAATAAAAAAGCCAAAAGGTCGGCATATGAAAAGGAGTGGCGACCGGGGCGGTCCTTTAATCGAAAATGGAAGGACAAAATGAACAAACAAATGACGACTTGATATCAAAATTAAAGTTTGTTTTTGTCTGCAAAAACGTATGTCTCCCCCCGTCCCACAAACTGTAGTCATAGGTAAAAAAATCTATTTGGGTAACAAATAAAATTAATCTTCAATGAATAACAAAAAAAACCTGTTTTTAATCCATGAAACACAAAAAAAAATTGATCAAAAGTGCTAAAGCAAGGGTTACAGGTACTATTCCATATTGCCATGGCAAAGTTCCCCATTCCAGAAAATTGCTCAGCCCATGTTCCAATGATTTTAAAGGAGTTTTTTTCTTCTAAAATCAATGGATTGGTGATGAAAACTTTTTCAGGGAAATAGTGACATTATGATAGACTCTTGTACATATATATATATACAAGTTTCAGTAAGGGATATTACACTAGAGTGTTTGCAAATAGCTTCCACAAAATGTAGGGGATCAACATTTCCTGGTAATATGCACAACTACATATGGTGTCCTTACTACCTACCAAGTTTCATGAAATTCTGTTCAGTAGTTTCAGATGAGTTGTGCTGACAAGCTGCTTTAGAAATATATTTCGAGAAATTTTAAGTTCAAAGGGGCATAACTCCCACAAAATTTAGGGGATCAACAATTCCTGGTAATATGCACAACTACATATGGTGTCCTTACTACCTACCAAGTTTCATTAAATTCTGTTCAGTAGTTTCAGAGGAGTTGCGCTGACAAGCTGCTTCAGAAGTATATTTGGGAAAATTTTGAAGTTCAAAGGGGCATAACTCCCACAAAATTTAGGGGATCAACATTTCCTGGTAATATGCACAACTACATATGGTGGCCTTACTACCTACCAAGTTTCATGAAATTCTGTTCAGTAGTTTCAGAGGAGTTGCGCTGACAAACTGTGTGACGGACAGAACGAAAACAATATGTCTCCCCACAAAAGTGGGGTGAGACATAATACTCATTAGAGGAATAATAAAATCTTACTAATATGAAGTATTGATTATTCAATGTTGCAGGGCTATCTAAATTGAATGTGGTCTCAGTCACTAACCCCCCTTTTGGCAATATCCTTAATCTGATTCTGGTCGTAGTAGTCGTTAGCTGTGTCAAGGCTTTAAGATTGTCCCTTTAATCATACTGTATTGAAAGTGAAATATTAAAAAATTTCTAAAAAAAAAGCAGGTCTGGCAAAAAGTTGATAGGTCTGGCAAAACTCTCTTACTTGCAGGACCCAATGTCTGACAGGAATTTTTTTTTATCTGCAACTCTGAAGATGGGATCGTTTGTGCAATGATTTATTTAATGAAGCACTTGGTGAGGGATTAAAGAGTAAGATAAGGGAGATGGAGCAGCTTTTTCTTGGTAAAGAGAAAATGCCAAACAAAAATAACAGGAAACTCACCTGCCACAATTACAACAGCAAGGGTTATTGTACAAGATCCAATTGCAGGTTCGGACATTTTTGTCAGTTCTGTGGGGGGTCTCATCCCAGGAAATCGTGCAGAAAGTGGCTTAGCCAAAAACAAGGACATCAGAATCCCCTCAGTGCACAAGGAAGAGCTTCACAGCTTACAATTCCAAAACCAACCAATGTCAACAAATAATACAGCAATTGTCACCCCAATAAAACCTACTGAACTTAATAAAATGTTAAAAGGGTATAACAGTGAAAAGGTAAAAATTTTGGTAGATGGTTTTACTTCTGGTTTTCGTATTCCTTATAATGGTAACCTGGTGCATCCAATTTTCTTAGTAAAGCAATTATTAATTATTTTGTTTACAAGTGAAAGTACTATGAAAAACAAAGTTAATGCAATTTATTTGGTCAAAATTGGTTAAGTAGTTTCCGAGATATTGAATTTTAAGGTCCGCTATTCTTGATGATTCTGGACATATTCAATGTAATGTTTTTATATGCAAATATGGCTCCGAAAAGGTGACATAAATACAAAATATAGCAGAAAAATGACCATAACTTCAAAAATATGAAAGATAATTTCTTGAAACTTGGCATACTTGGAGGTCGTGATATCCCATTTGATACAAGCCTATTTTCATAAAAAAAAAAATTCTACTTAAGCACGTTTCTAGGAGTGTTTACCATGGCAACGGATGAAAAAAATATGAAATACTACTTCCAAACAGCTATTTTTCCATAAATGCTTATAATAGGACATGGTTCTCTTTATACAAACCCTCAACATTTGTATCCTTTAAATTTTTCAAACTTTTTTACAAATTTAACCGAGAAGCTTGGTTACCATAGCAACGAAATAGGAAAAAAATGAATATTTCCTTTCATACGGTTTTCTTTCACCAAAGAATGATATTGTATGGGAAATAATTGAATATATGATTTGTATAGTTAGTAATAATGTTAAAGTTTCTTCTATTTCTGGATAATTCTAGAAGTTTCCATGGAAACACTCAGAAAAGTGTGATTTTACCGTAATACCATAGCCCCCCCCCCCCTTTTCAAGTTAAATGGTTGGTCCCTATTTCATAGTGGGACTTTATATGCTGCATCCCTTTTCCCCAACTTCAATTCATGAATGTCATTCATAGATGCAACAATTAAAGCAGTTTATAAAGTGGCATACAAATATGCAAGAAGAATTTAAGTTGAAGAAAGACATGCAGTGTTTTGAATTTCTCGAGTAGCTCGGTCGTAGTCAAATTATGTCACAGGCATTGTGGAAATGTGACAGAATAACAAGTAATCTATCTGATTGTGCTAGCAAAATCCTGGTTCCGAATTAATATAAAATAATACCTGGATTTTTGTGCTTCAACGCGTGATCGACCGATCGAAACACGCTATTGATTTTAGTTGCTAATACAATAAGCGCCGTCATTTTTTAGAGCGTCATTTGGAGGTCGCGACCTTTATTACAAACAGGAAAAGTCGATATCGCTTTATTTTCGTATAAAATGTAAATTAGATGGTTTGACAGAAAAAGTTCTCTAGATTTTAATGATATAATTTTATTTAAAACAATTAAATCGAAAATAAGATATGAAACGCCCGCGTATATCATCAATAAAGTGGTACGAAAATAAAGCTGAGAAAACGCAGATTACTACGACACAAATTTTGTTTTTGTAATCCTCGGGGCGATAATGGCAAACATAGGCTGAAGTTTGGTACCGGAGACATATTTACGGTCAAATTATGACGCCGCGATATATATTCGTAGATAACGTCGTGCTCAAACGCTTGCATTTTCGTTTAAAATTTCACGATCGACACTAAAGTTATATCAAATTAAAGAGCAGAAAACGATCTTTCTAACGAGGTAGGTTTCGTCAGACAAACCACATGATTAAAACAAGAAAACAGGTTAAATCGGCAAAATACCGTTAGTCCACAATGACGTTGTATTAGTGATGCACCAGGTTAATAATGGTAATGACACACACCGACTGTCAACAAATTTAAGATCAGCCTCAGAAAATTTTGAAATACTTCTTCAGAAAATTCAAAAAGAAAAAAATGCAGGACGCGTAGCTGGGCCATTTAGGAAGCCACCATTTCAAAATTTTATTTGTTCCCCGTTGGGTCTTGTTCCAAAGAAAAATGAGGGGGAGATTAGAACAATACATCACCTGTCATATCCTAAGGGGTCATCTGTTAATGATGGCATCCCATCAGAACACAAAACTGTTCAATACCAGAGTATCGATGATGCCGTTAAGCATATGATAAAATACGGAAAAGGCTGTTACTTTTCAAAGACTGCCATTGAGCATGCGTATAAAATTGTTCCAGTCCATCCCTCTAGTTATCATTTACTTGGATTCTCCATCAACAGTAAATATTACTATGACAAAACTTTGCCAATGGGTCTTAGCTATTCATGTAACTTATTTGAGCAGTTTAGTACAGCTTTACATTGGATCGCATAGGGATACATGATTGTGTACATGTATTAGATGACTTTTTATTTGTGGCTCCAGCACCAATAGGTTTGTGTATGGCAGATTTGGCAAAATTTTTAGAAGTTGCAAAAACATTAGGGATCCCTATAAAGGATGAAAAAACTGTTCCTCCTACTACATGTATAATCTTTTTGGGTCTGGAGTTGGACTCCTTACAAATGGAAATTAGGCTCCCAGAGGAAAAATTAGGGATTTATTACAGGAATTTCTCTTAAAAAAGAAGGCTACTTTACTCAAGTTGCAGTCTCTCATAGGACTTTTGAATTTTGCCTGTGCAGCGGTTGTACCAGGTAGAACATTTCTTAGGAGATTGATTGATTTGACAAGAGGTTTGACTAAACCCCATTATTTTCGTATATTAACAAAAGAGGCTAAAGCGGATTTGTTGGTTTGGAAAATTTTTTGTGACAACTTTAATGGAAAATGTGTTATTTGGCCATCTTTTTGGGAATCTTCTCAATCTATAAATTTATACACAGATGCAAGTAATATTGGTTTTGGTGGGTATTTAGGGTCAAAATGGTTTGCTCAACATTGGACTGAAGATTGGCATAAGTTTCATATTACTGTAAAGGAACTTTTCCCCATTATTGTTGCTTTAGAGATTTGGGGAGATCTGTTGAGCAACAAACGTATTCGATTTCATTCTGATAATATAGCAGTGGTTTACATTATTAATAAGAAAACTTCAAAGGATCCCGTTCTAATGAAACTCTTGCGTCGTCTAGTAGTGCAAGCAATGAAATTTAATATATTGTTTGAGGCAGTTCACATACCAGGAATGCTTAATACATTAGCTGATAAACTTTCTCGGTTTCAGTTAAAAGACATCGAGAGACAAGTACCATATCTGGAGAAAAGAGCAACAGATGTGTCATACTTGATGAGCAGTCTTTAAGGAGGTCGGCAGAAAATATATTAGACAAAGCACTAATGCCTTCTTCAGTAACAATATACAAACGAGCGATTGCATATTATAAATTATTTCTTTCTATATATTTTCCGCAATCTACAGTATTACCCGCAACAGTAGAAAAGCTTTCACTTTTTGTAGCATTCTGTTATCATAATCAATTAGCCTGTTCAACAGTTAACACATACATGTCAGTAATTAGTTATTTACACAAAATTGGTGAATTTCATGATGTCACACAATCATTTGTTATTAAAAAGTCTTTACAAGGTCTAAGGAAAATTGGTGACAAGAAAGATACAAGACTTCCAATTACATATTCAATCTTACAGCAGTTGATTGCCTCATTACAACATACCTCTTCGGCATTTTTCTTAAAAATACTGTTGAAAGCCATGTATTTAATAGCATTCCATGCATTCTTAAGAGTAGGGGAGATAACCCAAACAACTTCAGGGGCTCAGAATAATTTGCAGTTTCAATCCATTGAATTTCAATTAAAATCATCACTTGATCCTGATGCAGTTGAAATACATATGAAAAATTTTAAACACAATACTGGAAAATCATGTCATATTTTGTTGATCAATAAACAAACCAATAACGAGATGTGTCCAGTAACAGCTCTATGGGAATATTGCAAACTAAGGGGTCCTGGAAAGGGGCCATTGTTTTGTTTTATGGATAAAACACCAATTTCAAGACAATTTTTCACAAATCAGTTGCAGCTGTCCCTTAAATGGTGTAATAAGGACATTAAAAATTATAAAGGTCACAGCTTTCGCATTGGGTCAGCTTCACATGCATCGTCTACAGGGGTATCAGATGAGCATATTCAACTTTGGGTAGGTGGAATTCGAATGCATTTAAGAAATACATTCGGATTGAGATGTTTAAAGTTTAAACTGTGTTATTACCACGAGGACATGGGCCTTTGGTAAGTAACATTTTTCTGATTGATAATTTTTCATGAACCAGTATGGACAGGGTAATTTTTGGGTGGTTACAGGAATTTTCAAATGTTGAATATGGTACTGTTAAATTAAACTGAAAATTGTGATAATTACCACGAGGACAGGGGCCTTTGGTAATTCCAAATAACATTTTGTTTGCAGCTGAGATGTTTAAAGTTTAAACTGTGTTATTACCACGAGGACATGGGCCTTTGGTAAGTAACATTTTTCTGATTGATAATTTTTCATGAACCAGTATGGACAGGGTAATTTTTGGGTGGTTACAGGAATTTCCAAATGTTGAATATGGTACTGTTAAATTAAACTGAAAATTGTGATAATTACCACGAGGACAGGGGCCTTTGGTAATTCCAAATAACATTTTGTTTGCAGCGTTGATTTAGCCATTTAAATTTTTGTTATTTTTATTCTGGGTCAGAGTTTAGCTAGCCACTGTGTTGTATAGTTAATAAGATTTACATATCTTTCTTAGTAGTTTTAGTTTTGATTTTTATTGGATGATGTTTTTCACAAGAACATGTTTACAATTCATTAATAATTTAGTGGTATTTCTAGCCGTTGTGTCATATAGTCTTAAGACATATACAAAAATGTAGCCGTCTTTAAACGGGGAACTCTAGTTTACGTGTTAGATATGTTCTTTTTACTCACGAGGACAGGGGCCTTTGAGCGTAAACATATTGGTTTTATATTATGTATTTTTAAACATGGAATCTAGTCGAAGATTTTAATGTCTAGTCTAGTTATGAGATTAACTTAATATAGTTATATTCTATTATTATTTATGCTGTTTTAATTTTTATTACTATTATTATATTTTTTTCCATTTGCTGGTTTGTGGGTGTGTACACAGGCTATGATGGGGGGTATTGTTCTACAATACTTTGGCGTATATATGTTTCCCCCCATCTTTGAGGGGCAATTTTTGTAATACAAAATTTGTGTATGATTTTGTGGTATTTTAATTTGAGTGTCATTTAATGTATCAATGACAATTTCTTCCAATATATGAATTTTGTGACTACGTCATTTAATGAATAAATGACAATTTTCATTCAATGTGTGTTTATTATGTTTTTGCCCTCAAACAGAGCTAGCCTGCGTAGACAAAAAATAAAATTTATTTGAATAAATAAATATATTTTTGGGAAGCAGTATAAGTTGATTTAAAACTTGGTTAAAGAGAGATAACTCTAGCAAGCACACTATGGAGTTAGTTAGTGCAACGTATGTGTATATCAGTTATGTGTAAATTTACTGCCAGAGGGCGCTTTTGTGTTACACAAACATTGTTGACAAATTTAGTCGGTCAGCTAAGTTTACAGGGATTTTTCAACCAACCCACCCTCCCTCCCTTGAAATCTTATTGTTATTATGTTACATGTACTATGTACAATATATATGTATAGTTTATTTTTGTTTAATATTGATGTTGGCGTATATATGTTTTCCCCCATCTTTGAGGGGCAATTTTTGTAATACCAAATTTGTGTATGATTTTGTGGTATTTTCTTTTGAGTGTCATTTAATGTATCAATGCCAATTTCTTCCAATATATCATATGAATTTTGTGACTATGTCATTTAATGAACAAATGACAATTTTCATTCAATGTGTGTTTATTATGTTTTTGCCCTCAAACAGAGCTAGCCTGCAGACAAAAAATTATATTTATAGATTAATATGGACATCTCTGTAATGTGCATTCTTATAATAAATGCAAAGATCTGGACCACTTATTTATTATTTGTGGAACAGTGCATGCATCTTGTATATCAAGAAATCCATTTAAAGCCCTTTCTATACATGTGAAGCATTAAACGTTCCAAGAATCGAAAACATTATTTTTTTTAATTTTCAAAAGAAGACCGTTGCTTTTCGTTGCGTATGATATTTAGTTGTACCGCAAACAGGAAACCAGAGCTGTGTACATATACACCCATTACTTATTCAGTATCCCGGGGTTCTGTGGTACCACGGTAGTTAATGTTTTACCAGAAATAAATAAAAACGGTTATATCCAATGCATTATTTTTAACCAAAGTATGCTTACGAGTCTATAATCGGCAATCACAACAGCGTCCATTTCATAGGTCAAGAAAAGGAGCAATCGTAACTACTCGGCCATTCTCGCTACCCTGCAAATAACCTTGTACGTACATAATAGAAATTCTTCTTAAATTGCTTGCCGGAAGTTAAGTTAAGCCGCACAAAAATATAGTCCACGAAAATCCAATATGAAAGCCATACTAAGTAAAATCTAATCATGCAAAACTAATTAAAACTTTAACTTTTATCCATGAAAATAATTGAAATATAGAAAATTGTTTAAAATATAACTTTATCAAACTGACACATGAAAAGTAGTGCGATTTATACGCCTAATGCATACGAGGTTATTTGCAGGGTAGCGAGAATGGCCGAGTAGTTACGATTGGAAAAGGAGATTCCTGATGGTACCGAGGCAGTTCCGAAAATCAGTCTATGGAGTGCTGTATTAAACATTAACAGCGGAAATCTGATAAATTATTGTCCAACATGATTAAACAAGAAAACGTCCTTAAAATCAGTTGTTATTGATTTGTTCCAACTGTAAAAACTCTCTACTTGTCGTCTGTTTGTATATGTTCAATACGAGACCAAATGTAATTCCATTCCATCTATAAATAGATTCCCGGCGGTAGAAAAAAAAAAATATGCAGACATCATAAGATTTTGACAGATGATTGTAAACCATTCTCTATCCAGAGTTGTCGTTCCCGCTGCGCTCCACTCTATCTCTGTCAACGCTCATCTTACAAGATGTTTGTAAAATTTAGAGAACAGTAAAAAAATGTACTTAAAATTGTTTTAATTATTGTAAATATCAATAAAGATGAAAATAAATCACTCATTTCAAATCAATTCTCTCATAGAAATGATTCCCCCCCCCCCCCCCCACCACTTCTTGAAGAACTATTTTGCGGAGGTAAAAATTAAAAACGATCACAAATCATTTTTAGAGAGAATTGAATTGAAACGAGTGATTTATTTTCATCTTTATTGATATTTACAATAATTAAAACAATTAGTACATTTTTTTACTGTTTTCTAAATTTTACAAAAATCATGTAAAATGAGCGTTGACAGAGATAGAGTGGAGCGTAGCGGGAACGGAAATTCTGGATAGAGAATGGATCGTAAACGTGTAGGTTGGGACTCCACTATACCAAAATAGATTTGCTACCAGGTGGCGCTGAAATTGCGAAATCGTGTGAAACGTAAATACCGTGGTATCATAGAACCCTCGGTACCATAGGAAGGGAGTGTACTAAAGAAACAGTACAATATACAGACTCGAAAGAAATTAAAACGATGTTCCATTCAATTTTAAGCCGTTTTTTAAGTGCATTTTTAAAGATTTATTGACAAATCTCAATGTGCGATTTTGGTTTTTTTCCAAACGTGACAGCTGAAAACCACCCACCTACCAAATGAAACTAACTTCGTTTGAAAAAAACTGTCACATTGTGCGACGATCCCTAAGTACAACATAAAGTTAACGTTATATAAACGTTACTTCAATCATGCCTACAGACGTGATCGGGACTGAATGCGTTAACAAATTAAGTTTTATTTTTATCATGTTGAAATTTTCTATGTAAAAGATATAACTGACAAAAAAGTAGCCGGTCAAAATCAAGAAGTAGGAGGCCATATATAGCCAGCAACCGGCTTCAAAGGAAATCACTGTTTATGTGAAAAATACTTTTTTCTGCTGAGACAAAATAGACAATTTTGGTGTAATGAGACAGATACATACAAAGTCCGATTATTCGAACAGTTGGTTTACCCATATCATTAATTTGCTTGAGCACTATGACCTGCCTACCATAAAAGCAGTATTACATATAGTACCGTGTAAGATAACGTGGAAAAGAGAAGTTAAGCTAGCAGTAGATAAACTCTGGAATCAGAAACTGATCTCTGACTGTTCTCAAAAATCATCTTTAGCTTTCTGTGAAACCGCAATCTTGTCCATCGGAAACGTCCATAGAATCTGGACCGCAGTTCAAAACAACATAAAAAATGTGCCCCGGGATGGAATTAAGGCTAGATTACTAACAGGTACATATATACACCAATGCAATCGTAGCAAATCTAACCAACATGAAGTAAGTGCGACTTGTCCTCTCTGTCAACTGGAAGATGAGGATACACTTCACTTTCTCATTAAATGTAATGCTCTCTATGCCTATCGCAAGGAATCCATGAAGGAACTGAAAGTTATTATTAGTGACATTGCTGAATCCGTCTGGAGAATTCTGTCAAATGACTTTAATCTACTGACTAATGTAATCTTAGAGCCGGATATACTAACTAGACGAAATCTACTAAAGTGCAATGATGAAATATTTAGTAAAATAGAGAACTGTACCAGAAGATTATGCTATGCTCTACATTGTGATAGACTCCATATAACTAACTCAGGAATGTCGAAGAACTAGTTTTCATGATTTTATTTAGTTTTTCCAGTATCTGTGACTATAACTATGTATAGGGGAACCAATCTAGTGGTGGATGATACAAACCAAAGAAGAAGAATGCCAGGTTTTTAGTTCACCTGGACCAAAGGTCCATGTGAACTATTGCCATCACTTGGCGTCCGTCGTCTGTCGTCTGTCGTCTGTAGTCTGTCGTCTGTAAACTTTTCACATTTCAAGCTTCTTCTCCGAAACCACTTGGCCGATTGGAACCGAACTTAGCAGGAATGTTCCTTGGATGGTCCTCTACAAAGTTACTGTTTTTCGTTCCAGTCGAATATTCAATATGGCTGCCAGGGCCAATAATATGCTCTGATTGGCTGAAATTTCAAAGATCTTCTTCTCTGAAACTAATGAACTGACTGAACCCAAACTGTAAAGGAATGATCATTGGAATGTCCTTTACCAAGTTACTGTTTTTTATGCCGATCGGAAATCCAAGATGGCCGCCATCGCAGGACATAGATTAACATTGGACCCTATGGGAAAATGTTCAAATGCCTTCTTCTCAGAAACTACAAATATGATTAAAGCCAAACTGTACATGAATGTTCATTGGATGGTCCTCTACAATCTTAAGGTTTTTTGTTCCGATATGAAATTCAAAATGGCGGCTACGGCAGGACTTAGTTTAACATTGGACCCTATGGGAAAAATGTTTCAAAATGCTTCTTCTCTGAAACCACTTGGACAGTTGAAACCAAACTGCCCAGGAATGATCATTGGAAGGTCCTCTACAAATTTTCTGTTTTTTATGCCGATCGGAAATCCAAGATGGCCGCCACCGCAGGACATAGATTAACATTGGACCCTATGGGAAAATATTCAAATGCCTTCTTCTCAGAAACTACAAATATGATTAAAGCCAAACTGTACATGAATGTTCATTAGATGGTCCTCTACAAACTTTACGTTTTTTGTTCCGGTATGAAATTCAAAATGGCGGCTACGGCAGGACTTAGTTTAACATTGGACCCTATGGGAAAAATGTTTCAAAACGCTTCTTCTCTGAAACCACTTGGATAATTGAAACCAAACTGCATAGGAATGATCATTGGAAGGTCCTCTACAAATTTTATGTTTTTTATGCCGATCGGAAATCCAAGATGGCCGCCACCGCAATACATAGATTAACATTGGACCCTATGGGAAAATATTCAAATGCCTTCTACTCAGAAACTACAAATATGATTAAAGCCAAACTGTACATGAATGTTCATTAGATGGTCCTCTACAAACTTTACGTTTTTTGTTCCGGTATGAAATTCAAAATGGCGGCTACGGCAGGACTTAGTTTAACATTGGACCCTATGGGAAAAATGTTTCAAAACGCTTCTTCTCTGAAACCACTTGGATAATTGAAACCAAACTGCCTAGGAATGATCATTGGAAGGTCCTCTACAAATTTTATGTTTTTTATGCCGATCGGAAATCCAAGATGGCCGCCACCGCAATACATAGATTAACATTGGACCCTATGGGAAAATGTTCAAATGCCTTCTACTCAGAAACTACAAATATGATTAAAGCCAAACTGTACATGAATGTTCATTGGATGGTCCTCTACAATCTAAAGGTTTTTTGTTCCGATATGAAATTCAAAATGGCGGCTACGGCAGGACTTAGTTTAACATTGGACCCTATGGGGAAAATGTTTCAAAATGCTTCTTCTCTGAAACCACTTGGACAGTTGAAACCAAACTGCCCAGGAATGATCATTGGAAGGTCCTCTACAAATTATCCGTTTTTTATGCCGGTCGGAAATCCAAGATGGCCGCCACCGCAGGACATAGATTAACATTGGACCCTATGGGAAAATATTCAAATGCCTTCTACTCAGAAACTACAAATATGATTAAAGCCAAACTGTACATGAATGTTCATTAGATGGTCCTCTACAAACTTTACGTTTTTTGTTCCGGTATGAAATTCAAAATGGCGGCTACGGCAGGACTTAGTTTAACATTGGACCCTATGGGAAAAATGTTTCAAAACACTTCTTCTCTGAAACCACTTGGATAATTGAAACCAAACTGCCTAGGAATGATCATTGGAAGGTCCTCTACAAATTTTATGTTTTTTATGCCGATCGGAAATCCAAGATGGCCGCCACCGCAATACATAGATTAACATTGGACCCTATGGGAAAATGTTCAAATGCCTTCTTCTCAGAAACTACAAATATGATTAAAGCCAAACTGTACATGAATGTTCATTGGATGGTCCTCTACAATCTTAAGGTTTTTTGTTCCGATATGAAATTCAAAATGGCGGCTACGGCAGGACTTAGTTTAACATTGGACCCTATGGGAAAAATGTTTCAAAATGCTTCTTCTCTGAAACCACTTGGACAGTTGAAACCAAACTGCCCAGGAATGATCATTGGAAGGTCCTCTACAAATTTTCTGTTTTTTATGCCGGTCGGAAATCCAAGATGGCCGCCACCGCAGGACATAGATTAACATTGGACCCTATGGGAAAATATTCAAATGCCTTCTTCTCAGAAACTACAAATATGATTAAAGCCAAACTGTACATGAACGTTCATTGGATGGTCCTCTACAAATTTACGTTTTTGTTCCGATATGAAATTCAAAATGGCGGCTACGGCAGGACTTAGTTTAACATTGGACCCTATGGGGGAAATGTTTCAAAACGCTTCTTCTCTGAAACCACTTGGATAATTGAAACCAAACTGCCCAGGAATGATCATTGGAAGGTCCTCTACAAGGTGTGTGTTTTTTCTGCCGATCGGAAATCCAAGATGGCCACCACCGCAGGACATAGATTAACATTGGACCCTATGGGAAAATGTTCAAATGCCTTCTTCTCAGAAACTACAAATATGATTAAAGCCAAACTGTACATGAATGTTCATTGAATGGTCCTCTACAAAATTTACGTTTTTTATTCTGATATGAAATTCAAAATGGCGGCTACGGCAGGACTTAGTTTAACATTGGACCCTATGGGAAAAATGTTTCAAAATGCTTCTTCTCTGAAACCACTTGGACAGTTGAAACCAAACTGCCCAGGAATGATCATTGGAAGGTCCTCTACAAGGTGTGTGTTTTTTATGCCGATCGGAAATCCAAGATGGCTGCCACCACAGGTCATAGTATTAACACAGAACCATATGGGGAAAATACAGAAATATATTCTTCTCTGAAGCTATTGCACTGATTGAACCTAAACTGTGCATCAATCATTGGAAGGTCCTTTACAAACTTTGTGTTTTTTATGTTGATCGTAATTCCAAGATGACTACCACTGCAGTACATAGTTTTTACATAGGACCAATTGTTTTTTTTTATTACCAGGTGAACGATACAGGCTCTTGAGAGCCTCTGGTTTATATTATGACACTGAAAAAAGATGTTTTTAGCTGTGATTGTTATTACAAATAGTTATCTTAATTATAGTTGAAAAAATTGAATTGGTATCATCTTTCATTTATTCACAACCGTATGCAAATATGGAGTCTCGACTTTACAATACACTCTACAAAACATCTCGGACTAGGTGGAAATACCCTCCAAGTTTCAGATGGATTTTTAATCACTTGCTAAGGATGCAAAAATAATGAAATCGGTACCAAAAGAAACTACAGGTATGCTATGTTTATCATACCTGTTAACCCTCCCCCTTTTCGCGGGAGTCTCCCGCGTAAGAGCCTTATCTCCCGCATGGACTGGGTCTCATGCGCGGGAGACATTAATCTCCCGCACGATCTCCCCCCAACAAAAATATCAAGTACAATAAAATCTTGACCTACATTTTGCGATCAATATTTCTGGAAATTCCCCATTTGGAACTCCCGCGCTGATGAAAAACGCCGAGAGATACGAATGGTAAAGGTGTTTAAATGATATCCGGTTATTGATCTGTTTGACACCTTTACAGGTAAATTGGGTCATGGAGATTAACTAAGGTGTTGATGATTATACAATTATCCACTGATTGACAGTTAATTTGGGATAAGGAAGTGGGTTTGTGGCACACGCTTAGATGATTAGAAGTGTGATAGCGGCAATTAAAAATAGTTATAAACCGTTGTGCAAACAGGAGTCGGACAACCTTTGATGCCGAGGAAAACTTCTTATTTCGATCAAACGTGCAATGAATTCATCTCGGATTGAGTTGCTATGGCTTGTTTGGGACCAAAGCCGATCAAAGTATTATTTAAGGACTAAGTTCCAGGATGGAATTGATAAACCACAAAAATGCCAAAACGTATGATATCACCCAACGCACCAGCAGCAAAGTGACTTTTTAATTTTAGTGCTCTATAACTTTATTGTTCAGAGCATTCTGTCTTCATTGTTATTGCTTTGTTATAACCTTATGATTATGAATAAATTATAAATACAGTTTTTATCCTTCATTCATCATATGAAACACTACTATTAAGACAGAAATGTAAACAATATACATGTATATTGAAATGGGATGCAGTTGGTTCAATACTGAAACAAACAAAAAGAAAACATCAATTAACAATAAAAACATGCATCAACTACGTCCATAAAAAATCTCCAGTTACGAGACCAAATCTCCAGCCAAAAATTTACAAATCTCCAGTTGTAAGATAGCAACTCTATCACATGTATGCAACTACAAGGTACAATTTTGTGCGTTTAAAGTCGACGCACAAAATATCCCCTTAGAAGAGTTGGTAGGGGGAGATCTCCCCCCTAGCAGTTCCCAGAGGTTAACAGATTATGTTATTTATAGAATAGTTGCAGTTATTTTAGAAATGTTTTGAGACAAAATAGTCTTAGCCCTAGAGTCTCGACTTTACAATACACGAGGATACATAAGTCATAAGCATAAAGTTTTGCATATGTTTGCTCATCCAAGACCAAGGATATTTAATTAGTGATTAGCTTCGCGAGCTTTCCAGGCAGTGCCTGTTTTATATTATATACAATTATAGTCTTTTGTTGAGGTCAATTATTACGAGTTTTTATGGATCTTAAAAACGATAAAGTAAAGGCTTCGGTGAATATTGATTTCTAAGGTCCATAGAAACTTATTGACCGATACAAAAGACTAATTGTTTTATTACATTAAAATGAAAAGTGAAAGTGAAACCAAGTCTCCGAGATTTCTGCAAATCTCCATTTGACTCCTACAAGCCCATCGCCTGCGTCGGACATGATGATTACTTGTTCATTCTAAAGTAACGCTAATACGACGATTCTGATTGGACGAAATTTCACATTACCTTTATGTCCATTGGTCGAATAGAAATAGAATTCACTTGATTCTTTTTATAGATTTCGTTAGAGAACATAAATAAATAAATAAATAAGCTTTATTTAGAGTCGGCATGGTTAAAACAACATACAACATAAGCTCTGTTGAGCTTTTAACCGACATAAAAGTGACTTTTTAATTTTAGTGCTCTATAACTTTATTGTTCAGAGCATTCTGTCTTCATTGTTATTGCTTTGTTATAACCTTATGATTATGAATAAATTATAAATACAGTTTTTATCCTTCATTCATCATATGAAACACTACTATTAAGACAGAAAGTGAAACCAAGTCAATACGAGTTTTAATTTAATCAAACAATCAAAGTTTACGGAATGTTAGGTGACAGCATGATAGCTAATACAATTGTTTAAATAAAATCATTATGTAATAATAATTATAATGTGAAAGATTTAAACCTGTTGCAGATGTGTCTCTATAACTTCAACAATCTCAGCTGCGTGTGTTTTGTTGTCCCATGCAATCTTACTTAACGTATCCATCATTCGTGTACTATCGCGCTTAAGGTCCTCTAATAATGCGGTGTTGTCTTTTAGTATGTGATCCATATTTGTGATTAAAAATGTCTGAACATTAAAGTCTGTCACAATATAAATCTATGCACATTGTATCAATTTCTGGAAATACCTTCTTTTCTGAATGTGTCTGTGCTTGTCTGTTGTTATGCAATGATCATACTTCCGGCTTCCGCCAGGGCGTCTTTCTTTTCTGAATGTGTCTGTGCTTGTCTGTTATGCAATGATCATACCCAGGTGTAGTCTGGTACTCGTGACCCCTCGGATTTTTTTGTTTGATATCGGGGTCAGGTAACGGCTGAATCCATGTTTTTAATGGCGGCCAACATATTGAAATATCCCCCAGTGTAACCAAACTGTATGACACGTCTGTTTTATCTCAATAATTACTACCTTGTCAATGTACTTAGGAAAGTACAACTTCACAACTTGTCTCCATTGTCTTAACTTGTACGTGTGCCCCACAATAATGTGTGCAATCCTTTACATCTATTATTGGTTGCAGTATGATATAAAGAAGGAAAATGTAAAAAATAAATATATTTTACAGTAAAAAAAAGTTACAAGGTACTAGGTGTCACAAATCTGTCATCTTTTTAGAATGGTGCATGACTCATTGTCCTATACAATGAGTTTGTCCAACACCCAAGCTTTTCTTGAGTGGTAGACAGGGTACACCGCTTCCATATTTAGGCCCTGTTCCTCTCTGATAGAAGTAAAAAGAGATATGGTGTAAATGTCAATGAGAAAACGACTCGTAACCATCAGAATTAATACTGCAATCAAGTACAAAAATGAGGCTAATGACAGCAGTTTTAATTGATGAACATGTTCATGAAAAGGTATTTAATAACAGAATTGATGAGCTGCTTGCCTTATTTGTGATCAAAGAAAGTGCATTATACTTTGAGGGGCTACTATTATTTTAATTTACATATTTCTTTTTTATTTTGCTTGCTTTTAATTAATTTGTTTTTGTTTTATGTTTTGCTTTGCAGTTAACACAATCCAGTTTGATGTTTGGATCTTAGATACATGCTATGACAATAGTTTCATGCTTATGATACTTGCTTCAATTTATTTGCAATTACATTTGTATGGTCCTATTGTCAATAAAAGTAATCAGGAAAAGGAAATTCTTATTCAAACCTAGTTAACACTGCCTGATGAGGATACCAGCATGAATGAACCACTCATTGAAGTTTTAAGGTGAAATTCAGCACAGGATAGAGGATGAAGAACAGACAGAAAATTTCTTCGGAATCCTAATCTCAACGAGATTAATGTGAACTGTGCCAATTACCCACTTAAGACACGCCTTCATTCAATGCTGTGCATCATTTCCTTTGCTGAGATGGGAATATCTGTAGGGGGCACATCAGTAAACCAGCCAATCCGCATTGAGACAGTCCTCGAAAATAGTACAAAATAGAACACCAGGAACTTTGAATTTTTTTTTCAGTTGTTTCTTGATTATGATATTTTTTACAGTTAATCCTATCATATTTGGTTAGGTTTTAACTGCAAAAAAACACGTCATTTGTTGAAATATAACCACATATAAAAACATGGATGTAAAATTACTACACCCTGTGTGGAAGGATTTCCTGGATACTGTAAATACTGTTGTTTTGACCGGATATTGAAAACAGCTGATTATTTTCTTATTTGACATACAATGTATGTTTCAAAGTGGATCAGAATGTGGACCTTGGACCAAAATGATAGGAAATAGTTGTCTTGTTATCCAGAAAATTCATTTGGATTTTTAATGATTTTTTTATTTACAATGTAAGTCAATGGTGGAATATATAGTGGTGTGCCCTCTTAAGGGGGTGTGTGCAAGCAAATTTCCCGGGTTTGTATCTATGGTTACTGCATCCGATGTGGATTCTTCATTGTTTTAGAATGTTGATGATCACATTTAGGGAAATTTTTCCAAAATATTTGAAAATTTGTCGTGAATATAGCTTAAATATGGCCGAGGCAGCTGATTTCAGTATGCCTGATGCTTTTGCTAAAGATTATTTAGACAGAATCATTAAGAAAACAGAAAAAAGTTTAAATAATACATGTATTTTATATACAGGAAGAAAAAAAAAATCTGGTTACACTGTTATTGATGTTCGATTGCCAGGACACTCGCGGTTTGTACCAATGAATGTACATAGACTACGATACATGATTCACACGTGTTGTATTCAACTGAATCCCAAAAATTATCATGTCTCTCATTTATGTCATACAAAATCTTGTGTTAATATTTCACATCTAAGTTTAGAACCGCCACATGTAAATAATTCCAGGCAAAATTGTTTGTCTCAGCCAAGATGTTTGAAAAATCATATGCCTTTCTCGGATTGTATTATTTAAATTATGTTTTTCTCATTGTCATTCGGAAGGATTTTGGCTTTTTCGAATATAACCTGGAGTGATCATCCTCAGAAAATTCAGGATCTAGAATGTTTTTTACGTATGTTTTATCCTTTTCCATGATAATTTCTTGATCGCTGAATCGTGCACATCGCAGAACTGCTTGTCTTTCCTTGTATTTGATCGAATTTTTTCTTGTCATATGATAATCATTTCTGTCCTGTATATTTTTCAGTTGTCTCTTCACAAGACTGCTGTGAATTTCAGCACCAACGGCTTTACATCTGGATTGTATTGATGATGAAACACCACAGTTTCGCATGTGTACACCACCGTGAATCCGGCCTGGAAGTGTTCGCCGCCAAGTTCCAAACTTTGGGTTTGTCTTAGTTAGTGTTCGATTCACACTTTCATTTTTCAGTGTGTTTGTGTTCAAGCGTGTCTTCATCAGTGCCTTGGGACCCAAACGTAGATGGATACACTCCCTTAATTTGCGTAAGTCCTCGTTATTTGGATGAAGCTTAGTTCCTGGAGGAAGGAACTTTGCCTTCCATACAGCTTTCCTTCCTCCTGAGCATACCAATGAATGTTTTTTGCACAGCTGTCCACATTGTCCGGTCACACAAGCTACTATGCTGTCAGATGTATAGCTGAGTTTTCTTATAATTTTTGTCATATGTCCTGCAAATTGTTTATGTGCTTGTTTGATCTCAGCACTGCATCGCTTCGTCACATCCATTGAAAATCTTGCCCGTACTCTGTCCTGTTCTTTCTTGTTGATTCCGGGAAACATTTGTTTGCTAAAGTCAACATTTTTTACAAGTTTGCGATGCGATTCTGACAGATGTCGGGTATCCCTTAAGTTTTCAACGTATACGGTACAGTGTGTTTGTTGACCCCTTTCAAATCCAATGCTTGCAGCGGAGTCACCATCGGAAGTGAATTGTCCAACAACAAGAGGTGTTTCATCCTGGGCAATTTTATGTGCACATGTTTCAGCTGAACGACTCTCATTTCCAATTACATCTGTACGGTCTAAGTTTGCAGTACAAATTCCTCTATGATTTGGACATTTCACATTTCTTCCCTTAGCTCACATTAACTGAGCAGTGTCACAAAGCATATTGTCAATGTTAACGCATATTATGTCCTTGTTAGGCGTTTCATTCTCAGAAATGCAATACACACTTTGAGTAGCTGGTTGGAAAGGAGTTTTTCCCACACCACTTTCCAAACGGTTGTTATATCTGGCATCTCCCGACACAGAAATAGGGTGGGATTCATCAAAGCCACATATTTTGTTTAGGTTGAGTAACTTTTGCCTTCGTTCTTGCATGTCCATTTCATTTACTTGCACAGTAGTCTTGCTAACATATATTCCAGCATTTTGCATGGCACTGCATGAAGGCACGGGTATGCCTGCTGACAAGAATAATGCACGTAGACCTTCGACTCCAAGTGGGGAACTTTGGAGACCAACATGAATTCCTAAGTTTACAGTTGAGTATTTTTGTCCCTTTTTAGTGTCCGTGTCGGATTCAGTGTACACTTTAGTTTTCTCGCCACAAAGGTTACAGTTATCACATTTTAATCCGAGACGCCATGACAATCCCCACTTTTGACAATTGTTTGTATTCCAGTTGCATGAAAGTTCACATCGGGGTTCATTTTGACCATGTTCCTTGTAAAATTTGTTGAACATGTCCATTAATTTTCCACAATGTAAGATTTTGTTCCCTACAATGTCATTCTTATTTTCTTGCAGGAGCTCCGGTTCCGTCACCTGTGGCTCTGGTATCGGACGAAAGAAACGCATATTGCCAATATTACCCTCAGAATCTGTAACCAGGTAGTAGTCATCATTAGGAGACAGGTGAACAGCATCTTTGAATGTAGATACAGGTAACCTTTTCGATGATATTGTTGACTCCAGGCACTCTGAAGTTGACTTTTTTCTGAACCTTGGATGTACCGTTTGAAAGAATCTTCTCCTTTTAGTGGGTCTGCCTCGTTTCGACATTTTTCAAACTTTGACTTGTGTATTCCCTTGTATTGATACTCACTTTGCAATGATTTTATTGTGTAATTGGCATTTAATTTCAAAGGAATTAGAAAAGTAATAAAAATTCTTATATTTATCTTAGATCTGACCATCATTTTAATATCCTTCTCATCCAAGCACCTGCCAAACTAATTAATTGAAAGTTTTATGTCATCAAAAGACCAATAAAATGTACTCTCCTAATACACATAATTGACCTCCAACTGGAACCAAATAAATAGCGATATAACCAAAAAATTGTGGAAAAATATGATTTTTTTTTACATCTTCAGTAAAAAAATTGGCAAAATTCCATATTTCCAACCCAGGCCATTTCTTATCTTCATTTGTGTTGAGTAAGCTCTTGATTAGTAGTTTAACCTGTTAATGTCTCATTTCATTTCTTTTTTTCAAAGACAAGACATTTTTTGTTTGCAGTCTTTTTCTACATTCAAATCAACCTTTTGAATTTTCTCACTGTTCGACACTTTTTGTATTTTCAAATTATCTCCCCTTTTTAGGGGCAATTGTTTTTGTGTGATGGTCATGTTTTATTTGTAAGACAACAAGGTATCAGAAAAAAGTCATGTTTTAGCAGTAAACAATATTTGTGGTTCACTTAAGGGGGCACATCAGTAAACCAGCCAATCCGCATTGAGACAGTCCTCGAAAATAGTACAAAATAGAACACCAGGAACTTTGAATTTTTTTTTCAGTTGTTTCTTGATTATGATATTTTTTACAGTTAATCCTATCATATTTGGTTAGGTTTTAACTGCAAAAAAACACGTCATTTGTTGAAATATAACCACATATAAAAACATGGATGTAAAATTACTACACCCTGTGTGGAAGGATTTCCTGGATACTGTAAATACTGTTGTTTTGACCGGATATTGAAAACAGCTGATTATTTTCTTATTTGACATACAATGTATGTTTCAAAGTGGATCAGAATGTGGACCTTGGACCAAAATGATAGGAAATAGTTGTCTTGTTATCCAGAAAATTCATTTGGATTTTTAATGATTTTTTTATTTACAATGTAAGTCAATGGTGGAATATATAGTGGTGTGCCCTCTGTACGCTATGGCGGCCGCCATTAAAAACATGGATTCAGCCGTTACCTGACCCCGATATCAAACAAAAAAATCTGAGGGGTCACGAGTACCAAACTCCGGACAGTTACCAGCTCCGGTCCGCACACTACCCCCACTAGTCACTGCCACCGGCTTTTTCCGTTTCTCCGGATCTTCATAGGGTTTGACCCCATTGACCTTTCGTTTCTAAAAAAAAATATGGAATGCAAATGGCAGTCACGGAAAAGCATTTCAAAGATAATTTCAGAGTTCGCGAAATGTGTCAGTCCTGTCAGACACGACCAGCAAAATTTGGACAGATTTTGCTAAGGACTGACACAAGATTGGTATTTTGCAATAGAAAATTAATGAGGACTGACATTTTTTTCACTAGGACCACCAAACCCATAGCATACGCAATTTCGCGAACTCTGTAATTTATGGTATTTTGATACATTTCACGATATACATATGGATAAAACAAATCTAAATCAATGAATTATATTAAGTTTTTAAATACCAAGATATATGAATGAATACCAAGAAACACGAAATGAAAAACGGAGCATTTGACTCTGAAAAGGGGGGTGGGTGTTCTTTTTTTCACTTTTTTATTATCATAATAAAAAAGTGAAAAAAGAACACCCACCCATAATTTATGACACATTAAAACATGATGAAACTGTTATCAGACCAACAATACTTTACACCTTTATTGACCTTATGTATGCCCTTTTGGCAAGTTTTACTATTCTTACACATGATCAAAGAGACGAAGAAAAAGGGAGAAGGATTTAATAAACAGGACTGATTAATCACGACAAGATTAACAACTTTTTAATGAATATTATAACCTGATGCAATCAGTGTCAATAAATACACAATTTAAAAAATTTAACCATCCCGTGGTGAAGATTAAAATACATGCACATCTGTAGTTAAAATATTAAATATAAATTGAAAATGTAGTAAACTAAAGGATTGTCCTTTGGCTTTGTACAAGAGATGCTTTTGAAGTACTTATTTGAATGTTTTATTTATCTGTATGTGTACTTTGTGTAACATTACAATCATTATTGCTTATTGCTTCTATAGTACAAGGTAGTACATTTCAATAATGTTGGAAAGATGTCAGTTCGAATCTGACTGGAAGCTAATTAATGATTTGTATAATAAGAATTTTTATTGTCCAATAGAGGGCCCCACAAGGGGCAAAGTCATTACAGTGATTCATAAACAATAACATTATATTATATTATATATTACGTTTGCAGGGTGTCGAGCCACTTTTGACCAAAATTATAGAGGAAAATAGGATTTTTTGGGATGAAAATATAGGATAAATACAGGCTAAATTTAAGGTATATTTAGCAAAAAATACATGACCACCACCTCCCCTGTAGCCATGCAGCACCTCCTTTTTACTGACATATGAAGACAAAAACATGTAGTATTATTAAACTAGTTTCCTATTGCTCTTTTTACAAAATAAATAAAAATCAGACAGTGAAAAAAAATCAACATTTGTCTTTTCAAAGGACTGAATATGACAACTCCTTTAACACTTTAAAGGACTAATTTTTATATAATGTCTTCGAAAAAATATAGATAATATTTTTTGTGCAGAAAAAGGTACCTATTCAACTATACAAAGTTTGTTGGAATAAATGCTCTGTTCATATTTTTTTCAATGACTCTTTCAAAAGATACAATGTACATGTAATAAACTGGGTTTGTCCAAAAGCCCTGAGAGTTAACTTGGCATTTTCTATTTCATAAACCATTAAACTTTGTATTCAAGATGCAATTATTCTAAACCAGGGAACTGGTACTGAATAGCAGACCACTATAAAACTGGACATGTACAATAAAATAGAAAAGTCACATGAATGTACAAGATCAACTAAAAACTAGGAAGAACTATTTTAGATACCTAAAACTTATGTCTCCCCTTAATGCGGCCATCTGTACAACAATAAGTTACACATTATGAGTTGAATGATACTATTTAAAAAACAATTATTTGACCTTGAGGTCAAAGCTCAAGGTCCCACGAAGGTCATTATGGTATGTGACACACCTCCTTATGGTCATGCACCCACATAGCAAATATAATCTGGAAAGACAAAAAAGTTATGGTCCGGACAAGCTTCGCTGAGAAGAAGCGGAAGAAAAAAACCATATTCCTTCATGCACATCTGCAGGTAATGTACTACAAATGTGTAAAGTTTCATAAAAATCCAATAAGCGGTTTAGGAGGAGTTGCGCTTACAAGGTACATGGACGGACGGACAGGGTGATTCCTATATACCCCCCCAAACTTTGTTTGCAGGGGGTATGAAAAAGAACTTTAAATTAACGTTGGACTTACTTTTGTACAAATAAATTGTATATTTTTTGACAATACATTGTACATATATAATATTTATGTAACAGAAGCTCTTCAACATATGAAACACAAGAGAAAGTATGTCAATGTTATTTAGTGTTAAGCATATGAAAGTGCACTGGCAGTCTGCAAAGCAACACTTTTTTCCTGCTTCTGGTGAGACTTGAACTAACATCTTCTAGTTTGTAACTAGATGTATTACTTTATACAACAGAAGCTCTTCAACCTATTAAACATTTTTCCTTCTTCTGGTTAGACTTGAACTAACATCTTCTAGCTTATAACTAGATGTAATACTTTATACAACAGAAGCTTTTCAAAATGTAAACACATATATACAACAGCAAGAACAAGATGAACTGTGAGCTAATGCTCACTTATGATACATGTACCCCCGCTCTTCGGCAAACAGGAAGTAGGAATCTGACGGATCATAAAACGCTTCCCACGATATGGGGTACCTATATAAAGCTTGTGACCAAATATCAGATTTCTGCCATCAATAGTTGCTGAGAAAAATGCGACTAAAAATGGGCATATACAAAATGTATGTTCAATGTGTATAAAAATCAACAAAGTCGGCAAACAGGAAGTAGGAATCTGATGGGTCCAAAAACGCTTCCCACGATATGGGGTACCTATATGAAGCTTGTGACCAAATATCAGATTTCTGCCATCAATAGTGGCTGAGAAAAATGCGACGAAAAATATCTTGGACGGACGGACGGATAGAGGTAAAACAGTATACCCCTCTCCCCCTTCGGGGAGCGGGGGTATAATTATAATGTTAGTGTTAATAAAGCATTGCACATATATATGAAAGCACACAGCACAGCAATATGTTCAGTTTGAATGCCATTGAACACACAGTTAATTGACTTCCACATTATAAGAGTATAGTTCTTGTACCAGTGGATATATAAAATTAATATCAGAATTGTCTACCAAGTGTAAAAGGCTAAATTTGAAAATTTAAATAAACAAAGATACAAGAGAGAGAGATAAACATCAAAACAAATTTGTAAATTCTGGAAAATATAAGTTAACTAAGCATTACATTCAGACTGGTACAAGATCATATGGCTGCTAAATCATTAGGTAGTCCTGCATCCAAAAATACAGCAATTGCCAATAGGGACATATAAAACAAGAGAATAGCACCTTCTCAAAATCTCTGGATTTAAAAAAATAGCTTTTACAGCAAATATCGTCATATTATATCAAAATATTTCTTTTTATCATGTCTATACTCTACTCCTTTATTATTATTCTTTCCACATATATTATTAATCTTTAGGTATCTATCTTTCAAAAGAAAAAGAAAAATGTTTAGAAAGGCATCGAGCACCTCTGTACTTACAAATTTATATGATTTTCACAAAATGCAAATGTTTACAAAAATAAACCAAATAATCTATGTTATACCCTATCCACACATGTAAAATTAATTTGAAAAAAATCAAACCTTATACAAAAAAACTGTATATAAAAAATGAGACAATTGGTAACAAAGTAATTGGAAAATGTCAATTGGTGACTGGGTGACATTTTTACATGTTAACTGGTTCACTGTCGTCAAAGAGCTCCCATCGAAAATGTTTGGTCAACATCCGGGATATTTTAAAGCGGTATTTTTAAAGCAGACACGGATAATTATCGTAAGTATTTATAAATATACTGTGTATATAATGTTTTGAATTATGATGCTTTATGATTGTTATTATTATTAATTTCATTTTTTGTCCAAATATCATTTATTTTTGCAGTGTAAAATTAGATTTTTCTATAAGTTATAAGGAATCCGGCTTCAAAATCATTACAATCAACTGAAATATCGCTATATCTTGCATTTACGAATGAATTAAATGTTGCCCAAAAAGAAAAAAATATTGATGAATGATTGATTTTACTTAAAAATACTATTTTGTTGATGAAAAGTCAATTAGTAACTAGTTATACCCTAGAACATGATGTCAACAGATGTTTTTGAAATCCGGCTTGGTCAAAATGTAAACATGTATACAAACCGGTTGGGTCATTTATAAATAACCGGGTTTGTCAGTATGTAAATACCACTGATCTTATTGTAATTGAGCATTATATTGCAATTTAACAATAGCTAAGATTAGGAAATACCTCAAAGGCGATAAATACTGATCCATAGTATGAATATTCGCCATGGCTGCTAATTTCAACTACTTTGAACAATAAAAAAATCGTTATTTCTATGTTAAATTGCTACTGTCACGAACACTTGATTTTTTTTAATGCTTTTTGTGGCACTGACATCACGATTGGTGCTCAATACGCTACACTCACTTTAAGTAGTTGTCCAGGCGCATCAATTGAGTAGTGGGAGATTCTTTTTATAATGCAATATTTTAATTTTATACTCGTTGAGAACGAAATAAGTCACTCTGTGGAAATAACTTCATGAATACGATATTTAAGTTTCTTCACAGTATACTGGTTACATTAACATTACAGATAAGCAAATTAACAAAGGCTGTAGTATTGAATTCCTTTCCGCACGGACGATTTTGGCAGTTTGTATACAAAGAAAATGTTAGGTGTACTCGATTAATGCAACATTCGTTACAAGTTGTAATACGACAAATGTTCGTGCTTTGCTCACTGAAAATAGAGGCTCAGTGGTCTGAGCCTATGTCATTCACCTTTCATTCTGCTTTGAGGAAACTTAATACAGACAGAACCTTCTATAGGTGCTTCCCACCAAAGTTCGGCTCATTTGGCTAAGCAGTTTCAGAGAAGAAGATTGTCAGAAATCGGCCAATCAGAAACAAGAATTGTTTGTGGCGACCATGTTCGTCAACGGATCGGGATGAAATGTGCAATCTTTATAGAAGACCTTCCATAGTTGCTTCCTACCAAGTTTCGGTTCATTTGGCTAAGCAGTTTGAGAAGAGAAGATTTTTATAAAATCGGCCAATTAGAAACAAAAATTATCTGTGGAGACCATGTTTGTTAACGGATCGGGATGAAATGAGCAATCTTTATAGAAGACCTTCCATAGTTGCTTCATACCAAGTTTCGGTTCATTTGGCTAAGAACTTTTAGAGGAGAAGATTTTTTTTTAGTCTGCCAATCAGAAACAAGAATAGCCAAACGTAACTATTCGGACATTCTCGCTACCCTACAAATAACCTCGTATGCATTAGGCGTATAAATCGCACTACTTTTCACATGTCAGTTACATGAAAGTTTGATATAGTTATATTTTAAGCAATTTTCTATATTTCAATTATTTTCATGGATAAAAGTTAAAGTTTTAATTAGTTTTGCATGATTAGATTTTACTTAGTATGTCTTCCATATTGGATTTCCGTGGACTATATTTTTGTGCAGCTTAACTTAACTTAACTTACGGCAAACAATTTCAGAAGAATTTCTACTATCTACATACAAGGTTATTTGTAGGGTAGCAAGAATGGCCGAGTAGTTACGATTGCAAGAATCGCTCGTGGCGACCATGTTTGTTAAGGGCAGTTTAAAAACAAATGGCTCCTACTGCTATAGCTGTCTAATTTACTCATTTTTATGATTTTATTGGATCTAAATAGTTCAAAAGATCTGTAATGATTTGATGTTTGTTACTGCAAAAAATCTTTAAGATATCTAGAATAACAAAAAAAATATGTCCAAAAAACATGTCAAAATTGTCAGGAGTGCAACCCTTTTTTGTGATACTTTAAAAAATCCTTAATTTTCAACAACCTACCACAGTGCTAAATCAAACAATATGTTATCAAAATCTATTTCATCACAAACTTTGATATGTTGACATACTTTAAGATAGCAATAGATCATGCTTTACATTTATTATTGCATAAAAATATGGCTTTGTAAAAAAGATGTACCCGGTACCTAGTCAGGAGTGCAACAAACATTTATGCAACTTTTCCTAAATTACATTGTAGAAATGTTGTCTTTTAGTTTTCAAAGATATGGGGTATAAATAAATCTTAATACATCATTGCTGCTTCAAAACCATAGTTAAAGGATACACTAAAATCAGTAGTAAGGCCAAGAATGTCACATTAAAGGCAGCACCCTCAAATGTCACGAGTGCAACATTTGATATTTTCTTAGACATATTTTCTTTTAAATGTAACTAATATCACATTTGTCTTTCTATTTCAACAGAGACTGACCAAGAGAACAGATAAAACCCATTTACCTGTTTGAGATACATAAAATATCTCTCACAGAACGTCAGAAGCATTTAATTCATGTCAAGAGTGCTACTAGTTTTAAGTGATCTTCTACACAGTCTAAATTATAGATTTTTATATGGATGATTTAAATAAAATGAGATTCTGTCAAGTTTAGAATAATGTTTGAAAAAATTAAAAGTGCCAATAACATTTTGTGTGCTTTTAATTTTATGTAATAAAGCATTTTTTTTCATTTTAAATGGTCTCATGCTTTAATATCTATTAGGTATTAATACTAGAGACATTCTCTGACAAGTGAATATGTTTTCTAGGTTCATTAGCTATTGGAGATTAATTGACTTGATAAAGTTTATGATAAATGCATTTATCTATTTTCTTATAGATAATTTATGGCTAACCATTGTAAATGTTGCACTCCTGACATCAATATTTAAAAATCGTTGAAATTTGATATAATTAATTTTCTACGTATCCAAAAAATACTTGTAATTGTACATTAAACATCTATTTTCAATATTAATTTAGATTAATACATGTTTTAAATGTTTTTGTATAGTATATTTCAAAAATAAGTTGGAATTTTCGAGAAGTATGGCTGTAAACAAGTTACAAATAACTAGAAAAATATTACTTTAAGAAACAATTATCATTAAAACTTGGTAAAACTAATGCTTGAAAGAACACCAACTGATTTTTTCCCCTGTGAATTGTTTTTAAGTTAATAACTCTTCTTTTTCTTGATGGCAATATAATGTCAGGAGTGCAACATATCCTGATAAAATAGTACCATTGATAAAATAATGATAATTTATAATAAATTGCCTTTTCTAGCCTATAAAAATATTCTAATTATTTCTTTATGATTTATCTAATATATTAGAGTGGTATAATACAAATTTTCAAATGTACATAATTAAAAATATTGCTGCTAAAACTGGGTATTAAAGAAGTGGTATGGCAAAAAAAAATTGTTACAAATTTCCAAATACTGTCATTTCTGTACAAATATTTCATTGAAAACAGGTAAAAAAAATTATTTTTTTTAAATCAAAATTTCTTATTGTCTTTCAATACATTATTTGAAAACAAAAATTAATCCAAAACAATAAGAGTTACTTGATATTTATATAAACATTGAGAGTTCCTACTTTTGTTCAAACACTCTTTGAATATTGCAATAATTCCCACTTTTATTCATTGAAGACAATTTTTTTTTCTTTCTTTTTATCAATTTGTAAGTCGAACATATCCTTGACAAGTGTTATAATGAACCTTAGATAAATTACAAAAAGGAAACATAATTGTGATATTGAGCTGTTTTCGCTATTCTTTCAATTTTTTACATAGACAAAACCGGTTCTACTGAAAAACAATTTTCGGGACCCAACCGGAAAGTAGTGGCTGACAGAGCCGGAACGAATGTACGTAAATAAGCATTGTGTTTTTTACTGTAGCAAGTCTAAAACTATTCATGGTGGCATGCCAGTGCAAACTATCATGTATATAAGCATTACAAAGGGTTTGTGTACTTTAATTACACATATAGACTACTTTTTATAGCTTTATTTGATGATTTCAATCTCATTATTAGCATTTTTCATTGTCTATGTCCATCATTTTATCTATATCTGAATAATCTATTAAGTTAACCACAGAAACATGTAGGTAAAAACAAACAAAAATAATCGACCGATAACGACATCTTCTGGATTCAAGATATAATAAAACTATATGATCATAATACTTACATTTTGTCGTCGCCTGTATGTCAAACATGCCTAATTGACTTGTACCGGAAGATGACAGAACAATTCCGACCAGAGCTCTTTGACGACAGTGTGGTTTCTTAAGAAGTTATTAGTCTCTGTTGTCAAGTAAATGTGTTCACAAAAAATAAACCCATTCCTTTTTTTACATTGGATTGGCTGCCTTCTATGAAGTTTTGTTAACGTGCATTTTATTTGATAAATTAGAGATGAAAATATCTTTCTACAGTTATAAAGGAGAGGGAGGGGTTGGTCATTTTGACAATTAATTAGGGAATCATTGCCATATTCTTCAGAACAAAATATAGATCATCTGATACATTACAAGATGTTATTCTCCACCCTTCTAAAAATCCATTATAAGTTTATTTCTTCATTACTTCAATGACTATGAATGCACAAAGCAGTCAAAACCCTTAGGCGAGTCTAATTAGCCGACAACATTGTACCATTATTATCTTTACCTATTCCACAAGGAGCCATCTCGTCGGTTTGTGTAATATTGAGAGGCGTTTAAATTACAAAGGAACAAACATTTTCCTTCAGTTCATTACCATCTCATGAATGAAGGGAAATATTTGGTATACCAGACTTTTCCCATAAGTTGGCATAACCCACTGGTAAATTTGGTATCACATTGAATTTTTCTAAACCAGTTAAATATTCTAATGCTTCGATTTAGTCTATCTTTGGTTTATGTTTGTAAACTTTGAAGCGATGATTTCTTCCACTTCCATGTTGTTTGTTTATGGTGGGAATCGGAGGACAAATCACTACTTTAAAATTAATCCCTATAAATATTGATCAGTTGTTGATCAAACCCAGGACAAAACATGGATTTTAAGCTAAATACATATTTAATAATAATTTTTCAACATCATAAGATGTAAAACATTTTCAAATACAATCTACTATTCTGGTGTATTAATCCCTACGAAATCAGGAAAATTTTGGCCAAGCCGGTGGCAGCAGGGGATGTCATAGGGGATGGAATCAGCAAATAATGATGCTAGAAAATGGCCGATTTTACCATTCGATGTATCTCGGGAATTTATAATAAGTAAGGAAATTCTCGCCTAGTTCTCGTATATCGAGAAACTTTTCATTGGATAATTTTTTGACATATTTGAAGTGTCTGTGCAAATTTAGAATCGACCGAAATAAATCGGAAAATACCGAAGTATAATTGTAATATACGGAAAATATCGAAGGAAATTCGGCAATATATTTATAATAAAGTGGGCGTTGATTATATGAATAAATCTAAAGTTCTTCAAGGTAGGTACCGGGTATATTTAATTTAAATAATTGCAACTATAATATTCATATAAATATTATCATAACATTTTTTATTGTTTAATATTGATAACAAATGCAAAAAGTTGAATTAACAATAATTATTGGGGAAAATGCTTTTCAAGGAATATAAATAAAGGGAGATAATCATAGTACAGTATTATAAAATTACTACTGAAAAACTTTTTGTAAAAAAAATTTGTACCAATAGTGATTAACACAGTTTGTCTATAAGCTTATATTTAAAAAAAATTGAAATAAATATATTTTACAATACTGTCTGTACTCCTGTAGGGGTGTGAAGCCCATCTGTTTTTAATAACAATTTATATTCATAAAATAAAATAATCAAAATGCATATGCATGCTAAATAAAATTTGGATTAAGTGTTAAGTATGTTAGATAAAATGTATCTACATACAAAATACACTTATATATGTATAATTATTGTTTGTAAACAAACATCTGCTTTGCATATCATAAATCCTCGGATTTACCATATTCTAAGAAAACACGTGTTTCTTTTAATTAATTTATTTCATAAAAATATATAACCTATATTTTCTGTTTTTATATATAATTATTAAGGTAAAAATACCTTACAAAAGAACAAAAAGCCATTCAGAAAAATTTCTCAAACTAAAAATCTTCCTGATTCTGATCCTGATCTTACCAGCAGCTCGCTGGTAACATTTGGCCCAAATTTTGATTGTATTTGACTTCACATCCAAAATTTGACATGAAGACGTATGTTGAATGTAAAATAATACAAACCTCCTTGGGAAATATATATTTCAAACAATTACATCCATATTTTGTCACAATATATCCATAAATAAGTGTCTGGCAAACTCATTTACCTAACACGATACACACATTAGCACCCCCTCCTATTTTTTTGTAATGGCTGAGTATATAGCCAAGGGAGATAATCGTTTCCGTAGCCTGGTGGCAGTTAACTCGAATAATACTGCGCCCTCTATCGACACTTTCGCTGGACAGACCAAATTAATTATACATTTTGTATATATGTCTAAAAGTTGTACACCCCCACCAAAATACAAAAATAAAATTGAAAACTAAGTTATAAATGTTATAATTGTTAAAAGAGTAAGACAGATTGGATTTGGTGAAAACACATAATACTGGCCAACACAAATATTAAACGTCGATCGTCTAAAATCTAGCCATAATAGATATATATCCAACCTTAATTTAAGGATTCTACTCGAGGTTTAAAAAACAGAAAAATGCATGATTTTGCAACAAAAATCTTTTCTATGTCAACTTTTCTCTTTTGATTTCCAATATACATTTGATCTCGGGTGACAATTTTACTGAACTTGCATCGATTACCAGTAGTAGTGTACATGTCTGCAAATACTGATACTCTCTGTAATTCATACTTTATGAATGTAGAACAGCAATCAAAGCACGGTCCCTAAATGCTTAATTAACATGTGTTATATGTGATTACCTCTCATGTGTTTTGACATTCATATCCCCTTTTTACTTAATTTATAAAATACAGTTAAATGTTTGTACATACACATGTAGGAAATGATACATGTACCTACTTGAGTATACTACATTTGTTATGTCTAACATGTTGTTTAGCAAATGCTTGTCATAGTTTTAAATTCTATTCTCATGTTTAGTGCAACAAAACTGAATACGATATAATATTACTTACAACATTTGATTTCTTTTCTGACTCCTTGGAGTAATCATGCTTTATGTGGTATTCAACAAGGTCTTTGAAGTCCTTAAGGGCTGGAATGTATTCGACTAGTGTTCTTTTGATCAATGTCTTAAAGTCTGAATATAACGATTGGTGATCACTGGCATCCGGAATGAAGGCATCATTTGGAATGGATAAAATATCAGCTTGTGGATGAATTGAGTCTAGATCATTTGTAATCCGATGCTGAACAGCAATAGAGTGAACAAGATTATGTACTTTGTTCCCGGTTTCCAAAGTCTTGTGTCTAGTCTTTTGTTGAATGTTCAAATTATCCATAATAATTTGAAATGCACCAATTTCTGAATCAGCCTCGTTCATTGTTGTTGTAAATGGTGATTCCATTGCTTTATCTGAAAAAAAAATACATGTGAATTGAATAAATTCTTTGACAAAAACATAAGATTTTTCTATACAAACTTACAAATTAAGGAACTTCGAAATTATTTAATATATTTAACCAGCACACATAATGGTAATTTAACTTGCATATGACCCATTTTCAAAATAATGTACAATAGTGCAAAAAAAAATATATGAAAAAAAACAAACCTAAAAAATCAGTCTTGAGGATGGTCACTGCCCACATTTTCTATGTACTATGTATATTTTAGAAATCCTGACTTTTTCCTAAGCAATGCAACCCCTATATTTCTTATTTTTTAAAAACATACATCTTACATATCTGACAAAATATTTTTAGATTGTTGTTATTTTGTCTACTTTATTTGTACAGTTTTACATTCATTTCACCCCATATATTTCATATGAAAAAGCTAGACATTATTTTCCCGCCAAAAATTGAAGTTTTTTAATTGTGTATTATCTAAAAAAACAAGCACAAGCACCTATCTTTATTTTTCCATAACTTTAATATGTTACACATTATCTATTGATGAAGACTTCAGTTATGAAAATGTTGTTATTTTGAATTTCAGCAGTGAACATCCTTAATAACACTTCGAAAAAAGTTTATGAAAACAATGATATCAATTATAACTAAATTATACTATACCTAAATCAGTTTCGCTTGCAATTGGTGGGGTTTGTGGTGTCTCAGACATACTTTTCTCAACATAAATCTCTGCTGTGTAGATTACTGAACTATTATCTGCTGTTCTTGAAGCCACATCTTTATTGCAAGGGGTTGAATAATAATGATCATCTGTAAACAGATTCAAATAATACTAATTTTCAAAACACTATTCCCCTTCTAGCATATTAAATAAAGAAAAAATATCACTTGGCCCAAATAATTCCAGAAACCAAGTGTACATACATGTAACAAAAGGGAATGTACAAAAAGAATCCAGAGTCATCCATCTTCTATGCAATATAAAGTATTTAATTTATAATGTTTTTGTGTGTGTGTGTTTTTTTCACGAAAAATTCAATCAATCATTCAAATTACTTGTATATTGTAATTATCAACTGATTATTCAGCTCATTTTATGGGTGTCGTGATTGACCAACCTCGACAACACACACGACTCCTGTGGTTTGGAAAACATCGAAGGTCTGTTGTCAATTTTTCATGTTGAACTTTACAAGCATCTTTCAATAAATGATAAATGATTTTTTCTAATCTGCTATATATTAATACAATGTAGTTACTACTACAAAATTGTGTTTTAATTTTGATACCACATGTTCATTTTGTCATGTCTGTATATATGTTATTGTAAACAGACCTCATGTTACACTGTATATGTGTCCGAGTGTTATCAATAAATCTTGAATCTTGAAAAGAAATAACATGCTTCTCTCAAATGACTTTACTTGCCAGTCCAAATTTATGTTTACAAGATGAAGAACAGCAAATTAAAGTGCTGTTCCTTTGCTTATTTAACTTGTGTTACATGTGATTATCTCTCATGTGTATTGACGTCCATATCCCATTTACTTAATTTACATTTAGCAAAGATGTCAGTATGACAAATAAAACATTAGATTTATATTGTAACATCACTCTTTGACACCAAATCTCAATTCTAATTGTGCAGGGACAAAACTTAATATTTTTACTGCCATTGCCAGCGGGGCTCCCAAGAAAACACCAAGTCTTTTAGTTGCACAGTCTGAAAAATTTGGAGTCGGCAGAAGCTTACTTATTACACGAAATATTCTTATTTTCACCTTGGCTACTGCTTAAAATAATTCGGGACCCAGGCCAAAATTTAGTGGCATTACACTACTGGACCCCTGTTAAGTTTTTTCCCTGTTGTGAAATAATTTCTAATATTACCTGTAGTAACATCAATATTCTGTACCTGTTTAGTTTGTGGCGTCAGTAATGTATCTGGAAAGTCATCAAGTACAATTGGTGAGCTCTGTTCCTCTGCGATATTTGTTGAATTTTGTACAATATCTGGTCCTGCATAGCAGTGATCTCCTATAAAAAGACAAGTTTATGTTTAAATATTGTATTACATGTAGTACAATACATTATCTATTTTATGTAGCTGCAAGAGTAATCTTAGGGGCCCCTAGAAGGCATTAATTTAAAGTATACTACATGGCTACTATTGTTTAATTTGAAACAAAAGCTGAACCATGATCATGATGATATTTCTTTTTTGCAGAAAAATATTATGTAGTTGCACAATATCTCCACTTATTAGTATTTTACTTTCCAGTTTTTGTGCTGTGCTGTACATTGTATATATTATATACCTGAACTGGCATGTGTTTCCATCTTCATTTCAGGTTTGTTGTTACTGGCTACTTGTTTTGCCCAATTTATTACTGGCAAATCAAAATCCTGGCAGATCTTGTCAATGGTGCTTATTGTTGATTTGTATGAGGTACAGAATCCTGCTCTGTTAAATGTGCTGTATACCTAAAATTAAAAAAATAAATAATTGAAAGTACAAAAGTTGCTCTTGTAAACAAAGTACATGTAATCAGGTTTTTTTTAATCAAATACATGTACCTGGGGTATCACATTTTTCAAGTGTATAATTTATTGTTGGTATGTTTCAAAGATAAACCAGCATATGATAAAAGGGGAATCAATTTTTTGGGAAAATCGGGTTCATAAAAATTATTCATGTTATATTGTAGTTTAAATGTACACATGCAACACTGGCCAATCTCACCACAATTACTGCCTGGGACTAATGTCCCTGGAAATGTCATACATGTACAAGTCTTGTAAAGACTAAAAGAGTGTACATACATTGTACTACCGGGTATATATAGTACATGTATGTAACATAAAAGGACTTTGTTTTGTAGAACCATTCTATAAAATATTCATAATAGTACTATATGTGTATGTACATGTACATATGTATAAACATGATAAAACAATTGAATTTAGTTACATAATATTCAAACCAAAACAAATACATGTATTCTTGTTTTCTGATCTTATGGGTCTGCCTTTGTTTTTATTGGTGTTAATTGCCTTTTCCTTTAAATCTTTTTTTTTCAAATGCAGATATAATGCCACAAAATAATTAAGGCTATAGAATAACCACGTTTGAATAAAAAATATATATACATAGTATAATAGGGAATCATGAACATGTACAGTTAAACTTTATAGATTAATACCTTTGTTCTTACATGTCCTCTGAACATCATAACACTGTTGATAGCTTGTATACTGTTCATTTGTTGATTACGGGTAAATAATAAAACTCCTAAACTGATGCAGGCCTTTTAGTTTTAGTAAGGGACGGTACCAGGTACCCACTTAAAATGGTAATTGGTACCTACCTCCTAATTTCAAAGAATGTTGTACAGCATGTTTATTTGCTCATTGTGTTTATATGACTGAGTGGTTTCTATTTGTAGATAATTTAAACAGGGTTGTTTATTTTTAGTTGAAATATATAGGAAAATCAAAGTCAATTTTTATTTGTTATATTTAAATTATGTACAAATAAAAACCACTCATATAAACATAATGAGCAAATAAACAGTCATAATATAGACAATTCTGAATGTTTTGGTGTAAAAATTTTTAAAATCTATCCAGAAATGACTTCACAATAATTGTTTGAAAAAATATGGTTTTGGTTGATTATATAGGGATTTTTTTACATGTGGCATGAAAAATGTTAAATTTTTAAGAAAAAGTACTGCCTGTAAATAGTGAAGTACTGGTATATTTGAAAATTTTTGAAAGCCCTGCGGGATGCATGAAGCCAGACCACCAAGCGGTTGCATAAACTGTAAACGAGAAGATGTGACTAAGCACTACTAGCACATCTCACAGGGGCGAAATCAACCACTGTTTTATACTTTTGTCAAAAATGCATATGCATTCAAAGATGATGACTGTATTTGTAGAATGTGTGAGGCTTGATTTAGAAAATCACTCGAAATGTCCCACGATACAGAAGCAACATCAAGCAAAAGAAAATTGAGAAAATATGAATCAGCCATAGATACAAGCTGTGCATTTGAAACAAATTATTTAAATTTAACAACAGCAAACTTTGACAGCTATGGTAATGTGTCATTTGACCCATGTGAATTTACACTCCATACTGCAGCTAATGCAGAAAATAATGACTGTAGTAAAAAACTGGTATGCTTTTTGCAACACATGAACATGTGTGAAAAAAATGGTGACCATTCGACATCAGTTAATGTTGACTTATGCCAGTCGTGCTTTCAGATTTAGCTAGATCAGAATAACAACGAAGCATGTACATCTAATCAATTTTTTCTCTGTATTGATCTCTACAAGAAATATAGAAATTTCAAACCCCAACTAGAATGTTGCTTTTGTGACAAAAGTATATGCAGTCAAAGAAAGACCATTTAATTTAAGGGAAAGGATCGATATATCTTCTAGAAAGAATAAAGTTAATTTTAAATTCTGATACATTTGTGTATGCAAATTTTCTATGGTAATGGCATCAGCATATTCAATTAGAATTTTAAATTAGAGCCCCATCCGGTTTTCTCCTATTATTCAAATGTTTTATTATTTTTAATAAAAAAATTTAGTTGAAGTTTTTGTGAATTTTATTTTGTAAAAAGTTATTAGATAATGGATCTTAGTACAGTATGATCTGCTTTTGTTTAAAAAAAAAGGTTAAAAACATTACACCCTTTGCCCCTTTTTTTAAAGAAACATCTATAAAATAGTAAATATTGGCTAACACGAGTTCTGTTCAAGAGTCATTACGAGGATGTACTATGCATGTGATAAAATTTTAGATTTTTTTCATTATCATCATTTTCTTTCATTTGTCTTTTATAAGGTCATTTACATTGAAAAAAGTATCACTTGTATCAAGTACATTGACATCAAAATGCTCGTAGTGGGTCGCTATACATGATTTGTATGGGGAATCCACCAATAAAACCGGTGGACCTGTTTGAATAGCCTTATATGTTATAGTTGAAAGTAATTTTTAATATTCCAAGATTTACCATTGCATATGAAAATATGACTGGTTTTTTTTTCTCAAGTTCATTAGATAAATTTAGTAAACCATTACAGTTGATTCTTGTTTTGTTATACCTTCATGGAACAATTTTACATGTATTTCGACCGAAAAGTCAGCTTAACAGGATTACTTTTGCAGTAATATAATTGCTCCTTACTTAATATTGATTATTGTTGTGGTTCCATAAAATCTCAAATTTGGACTCATCTGTTAAATTATATCTGATCAATTTAATAGCTGTAGATATAATAGACAATTATTCTGACTAATTTCAACATTTTTAATACAAAATAATATTTGTTTTATTGAGAAAAGATGCATTTACTTCACTCGTTCTATAAATAGAACGTTAAAAATTACGGAGTATTTAGTTTAAACATATTTTATTAATTAATTCAATATAACATTACAATATTCAGCTATATACATTACATGATAAGAAGAAATTAATAGGATTGGGAAACAAGTTACAAGAACTTATATTAATCCCTATCCGTAATTTGATGATTCTAGTTACCTCCCTTGAATCCAACCAAAATGTGACACGATCCATCTGACAGAAAAAAGTTCTATTGTATGTTTAAATACAGAAAATGTTTCTTTGAAATACTAATATGGAAATTTATGGAACTATATATATAATTTTCCATCACCTTTTCGGCAAATATTTTAATTTTTAATTTTTCGTGTTTTTTTAAACAACTTCCGCCATTTCCGTGTCGTTTTAATTTCTGCATTACTCCTTTGTTACAAGAAGTTCAAGCACCGGTCCTCAAATTTATTAGCTGCGGAACCGTAGCCCTTTATGGTCCTTTATATATATATATATATTTTTTTTTGCGGACCATAGCATAGGGCTACGGTTTTCACTCTATCAACAACTTTCGAAACTGCGCAATAAAAATCTTGCGCCGCTTTTTTGCCAATTTTTGTCATGAAATCGGGTGCGAGAACGATCAAACATATATCTTTCGTTTCGTTAGATATTTATCTACATTCTTCTATACTTACTTACCTATTAATATTCATTTCCAGTTCATTATCATAACAAATATCTCATTTGTGACAAATCCCGCCTACTTCGTCCGCCATCTTGCTTCTCCGGTAGTCTCGTTCTAATACAATCCTATTTATTTATAAACCGCAAACACGTGTTTGGTTTGTTTACGTTTTACCGAATATGTTTTCGGCGGATTTATATAAGGAGAAATGAGAGTTTGGATCTTCTTGGCATATATTTTTCAATAAATAATCTGAATAAATAAATGTTTTTTTTATATTTCTTTTTCTGAAAGTGACTTTCATTGAACATTTTTGAAAATGATTATTGACATCTTCCACCCCCCTATTTTGGGCCAAGTTAATATAGGGTTATATTTGGAAAAATCACGTGACCTCAGAACGAGACTACCGGAGAAGCAAGATGGCGGACGAAGTAGGCGGGATTTGTCACAAATGAGATATTTGTTATGATAATGACTGGAAATGAATATTAATAGGTAAGTAAGTATAGAAGAATGTAGATAAATATCTAACGAAACGAAATACCCGATATACAGTATGGTCCGCAAAAAAAAAAATATATATATATAAAGGACCATAAAGGGCTACGGTTCCGCAGCTACAAATTTATATGAAAGAAACAATTTTCTATGTTTTTCTCGCTTCTTCGGTTATATTTGACGCTCGCAACGATTAAAACGAGTGAATTTTCAACACTTGGTCGAAGTATTCTAAAACGTGTCCGATTCCGGTAAAAAATGTACGTAAAAAATTAATTGAAACGACGCCATTATCGAGTCTGCTCTCCGACTGTTTTCTCTCCGTTGTTGGGGAAAAGTTTTTCAATGATTACCTAAGGATTGACACAAAAAGGTTTCCGATTTCTGTTAAATGAAATTCGTACATGTTGTATGATGTACATTTTGCAGCAGATTGAATGAATAAATTTCCAAACCGTGGTCGTGGATACCAGATCGCAAACATTATAAGTTGACAGAATTCTCTTTATTGTTCACAACTTTCCACTTCGTCCGTGATTTTTAACTATTTTAATAATTAAATCATAAAGAAACAAAAAACACGTTTCTTTTCTAATATTTAGTGAATACTTGTGTATTACATGAAAACGTGTAGGAAACGTGTATTGATTGGCTCGATAAAAATACATAATTGGGGAGAACAGTAAATTACATTAGATGTGTATTCATTGGCTACAAAAATGTATTTGGACCAATCGCTGTGCTCGTAACAAACTGTTTTCGACTAGAACAGAAGAGTTATCTACCGTTACAGTTTATGTCGGGTTTCGGAAAAACAACAATTTTTAATGGTCTAATAGGCAATCGCCCAAATGTTTTTTGTTGGGCCAGTGACTACCTAATTTGGAGCAGCTTTCGGTCGCCCGAATAAGATATTAGTCGCATTTGGCGACTGGGCGACCGTCCATTTCAGGCACTGTTTGGGTGTTGATTTACATGGAGTTGGAGTCTGTGCAAATATCGGCCTTCTCCTGTTGACTTTCGGTGTCACAGTCTGTCTGTGAATTCTTTTTCCTTTGGGCGTGCATC
Source organism: Bathymodiolus brooksi (assembly GCA_963680875.1). Lineage (NCBI taxonomy): Eukaryota > Metazoa > Mollusca > Bivalvia > Mytilida > Modiolidae > Bathymodiolus > Bathymodiolus brooksi. Next base: position 82,307,345 of record OY804582.1, on the reverse strand, counting down.
CTGATTTTGAGGGTGTCAAATGGTGCAGTGGTCTTTTCTTGGTTGAACTCGTCTCTGCAAATGTGCACGTTTTCTCCGTTTGATACTGTAATTTTGAGGTTAAGCTGTTGAAATCTGATGATGCACTGTTTTTGAGATTGTTCAAAATTTTGTCACTTTTTGCCTGACTTACTGTTAATGATTTCAAAGAATTAAAGCACTGATCACAAACAAAAATATCATGACATTCATGTGCACTGTCGACAAATGCATGCAAGTTACTCACTGGTAAATCGTAGAATTTTGCAAGTTGATTTATGATATTTAACTCGTTATTTTGTTTTCCTATATTTCTTCTCTTTTCACCTTTTAGATTAGTAAGGTCAAACACGTGATTACAATGAAAACATTTGACACCTGATCGCTCCATTGATTATGCTTACAAACATTTCCTAAGCTCCTCCTTATTTTAGCGCCAAAAGTCCCCAGGATTTTATACCCAGAATGCATAGCTAATTTGAAACTTCCGATTGACGCGTTTTATCGAGAAAGTCGTCCAGGCGTTAATGCAGCGATTAGCGGGAGAGTAATATACAATCGTAACTACTCGGCCATTCTCGCTACCCTGCAAATAACCTCGTACGTACATAGTAGAAATTCTTCTTAAATTGTTTGCCGGAAGTTAAGTTAAGCTAAGCCGCACAAAAATATAGTCCACGAAAATCCAATATGGAAGACATACTAAGTAAAATCTAATCATGCAAAACTAATTAAAACTTTAATTGAAATATAGAAATTTTTTTAAAATATAACTTTATCAAACTTTCATGTAACTGACATGTGAAAAGTAGCGAGAATGGCCGAGTAGTTACGATTGACGATTGAGTAATATAACGACTGGATTATTCGGGTTAGGTGGCAGTGATTGTATCCAGCGGATGAACCATGTTCGGTAGCGGATACGAAAACTGTCCGGAGTTTGCACGAGTACCAGACTACGAGGAATGAATCTTACGGGAGTGTCAACAGTCATGGGCTTTGGGCATGCGCCAACACTAACAACCCTTACAAAGTCGGTGACGGGTCTATATTTATTCCGGATTTCCCCCGCTTCGTTATGAATGATGATGTGCATGTTTTAATAAAATAAAATGCAGATGCGGATCCAAAAGTTCTTAAAGGGGGGATTTCCAGAAAGTTAAATTGTTTATATTTGTAAAATTTAATTGGACAAAATTTATGATCAAACAATATTATAAATCAATCGGAGTAAACAAATGTAAACAAGACGTCATTGCATTTGTAAGCACGGTGACACAGTTTATTCATCGTGGCAGTTATGCACATATCGTCACGGTAGTAAGGAAGATTTCGTGAATTTGTTGGTTAGGAAAATAATTTATGACTGCATGTATCCCGTAGATCTTGAAAATAATGAGAGATCGTGTGAATATTCATCTATAGTAGTTCCAACTTCTTCTTCTTCCGTGTACAGAGTGTACTCATCATTGAGCGTTATACTCCAGCGTGACAGTCAAGATAAAAGCCCCGCAGGGCAATATTTACAGTTAAAAACAGGCGGGGATCTTATCTACACGGTCAGGAACTGGGCAGGTGGTAAGTTGCCCAGCGTGTCCCTGAACTTCCAAGGATATTGTGACACAACCTCGCAAATAAAATAGTACTGTTTACAAAACATCCTAGACCTGCAAGAATAAATAAAATATATCATCCTAGCGAGTACTTATCGATTAACTTGAAGAAAATTAATCTAAATCTCGTATATTTTGTTGTCTGACTATCCTATAAAAAAGGGGGGGTCCTTATAAGAAAGGAAAATCAAAATAAGTATTTTCCCCCTAAGCGACTGGCAGGTATTCGTACAAAAACCAGCTTTGTAATGTTAATGCTTTAAAGTTGGCATTATGTTAGACTTCTGTATGGTTTTATAGTTTATCATATTTATATCACATTAAACATGCAATTTGTAAATTATCATATTATGGAGCATCAAATAAAACTTTTTAAAAGGCCCAACTTAAAACTGGTATGCCCCTTTTGTTAGAGAATGTATAAAGTCTGTGTGTGTAAGACACTTTTGATGTTCTAACTTAAAAATGACTTAGTTCAACTATATATCATTTTGTGATTTTTTAGAAGTCAAAATCCTGTAGGAATGCACACCTTTAGTATTTGTACATTAAACACACTACAAAATATTACAAAAAGGGAGGGACAGACAGGGGTTAAATAGTATGCCCTGATACAGGGCTATACATTAACAGTCATGTTCCATTCTTACATGTATGTTAAGCACATTATTATGGTGTGGTTTCTGTTCATGAGGCACTCCATCCTTTCTTGTTTATGCCAATGTCAGGAGACCAATAATAACATATAAGGATTAGTATGGAAAAAGTGCTAAATTCAGGAACAAGTCAGTCTTGGTTGGGCAAGATATGTACATGCACATGTACTTTGTAAATGATTCAACTGATAACTTTTGTAAATTATAAAGCACAAAAATTAAACAAATACTCATTAACAAGAAAATATTTATTGCAAAAACAAAACATTATTAAAAGGTCAGCTACATGTATAATAACAATGTTCTAAAATAACAACACTATGAACTGGAACATTGAAGAATGGGTAATAAAACACATTCCCATCATCCTGGTGAAGTCTTAAGTTAACGATTGAATGAAAATTATATTGCTTTTAACATCAAAAAGTTAATATTGGGGGACACTATATAATTTTCTCTATCCTTTAGTTATTGAATTGAGAAGTTAAAAATCTGACACAAGTTCCACAAGCACATTTAGATACAAAAAATGAAAAGACCAACACCCTTAGTTGGATTTTTAGAGTGCTAGTTCATTGAAACAACAGTCTGTGGCTGATTCTGACACGACCATTCTTTGTTCTTACTCCTTAATGCTGCATTCTTGCCAATTTTATAATCTTTGGTTTGACTAGACAGGGGCTAGAACCCATGGATCTACCACATTCCTTTGAACCGTAATGAGAGCGGGAGGTTTGGCGCCTTAAAATCTGATTCAACCCACCATTTCTTTAGAAATGCCTGTACCAAGTCAGGGTCATTACGGTTTTCACAGTTTTCCGGTTGTTGACTGATTTTGTCTGTTTATATAATTATGAGTTTTGACTTTCCCTTTGTAAGATTGTTCGGAGTTCGGTAATTTTGTTATTACCCTTATTCAAGGTGCGCATGCTAACCATTACACAACATTTTTGTGGTTGTGTAAAAATCACACCATAGCCAGAAATCATGGGTGATTTTGCTCATGAATATTCATTAACCAAATCGCGTCATGTATGACGTCAGCAAATAAACGTTTAACCATATTTGGAAGACGTTGATGAAATATATGTAAATAAAAAATATATTGTGCATTTTTTTTCAATTTCTGCCCCACATTTATAAGTATTAGTATGTCATTGAAATCGTTTAGTATAGGATATATATTGTTAAATTTTTTGAAATTTATATATCAGCAGTATTGTAATTGTATTATAGCTACATGTACTTGTTCTGTTGTTTTGTCGAAATAAAAAAATACCCTTGTGGAGCCTTTTCTTAATTGTTTATTTACATTTACAATGGAATGCGGTGCTTACTCAAATAATGCTATGTCTAGCAGAAGTAGTTTTACGAAATAGTAGATTTTTTGCGTGAACCCCTATTGAATCTCTACTAGAAAGGTAAAACAAAACTTGTGAATCCCTCCTTTAAATCATCGTGGGAACCTTTAATTTGTCAGCAACAATTTTATCGAAGAAAGATTCCTCAACAATGTTACCGGAACCGACGGAATTTGTCCCGGCAATTAGAATGGGGATTGTAAGAAAAGTGCTTTTAGGTCTTGAAAACCGTGCAAGATGCATTTTTTCACTTCTTCTCAATGCTTTTGAATGGCGCTTACGCTTCAAATTTTAAACTGGGTGGGAACCTTGAGTTTTCATGGTACAGCTGTAATATTTTGAAATATTGTTCAAACCGGTGCATAGTTTGATTTTTTATCCCGGAAAATTGTCCGGCCCAAGCTAACAGAAAGTTTCCCGTTCAACTATATGTTAAAATCCAAATTCTCTTTGAGCCGCCATTTTGAATATGCAAATGAGCAAATCACCTATCATTTCTGGCTATGCTGAAAAAGGAGTAGTTCTTCAAAACTTTCATTAAGCTAGGGACTTGTGTCCAAGTTAGTTAATGCAGTCAACATGATCAAGCATATATTAAAATATTAAAATAAACCCATAGATTAGCTTCCAGTCAGATTTGAACCAATCTAATTAAAATTAGCTCTACGCACTTGCTCCTCCCCCCCCCCTTTTTTTTTTTGGGAGGAGCAAGTGCGTAGAGCTAATTTTAATTAGATTGGATTTGAACTGACATCTTTTTAACATTATTGAAATGTACTACCTTGTACTATAGAAGCTATATACATGTATTGTAATTGTTAGTAGTTGACAAGCCTAATATGTACTCAGATCATTAGCTTCCAGAGAGATTTGAACTGACATCTCTCAAACATTATTGAAATGTACTGATTCATTGACGCCATAGTAACTACAACATTTTGTCATGAATTTGTTAGGAACATTTCAGCCATCAATCATGTTCATTAAGCCTACCAGAATACATTTGAAGGGGGTCTGAAATTCCAGTCACTAAAAATTTTGTCGTAGCACCTCTTGTTATCTTGTAAAACATAATCTTGTGATGGCACCATTTCTTTGTTTTTAATCTTTGCTATGTTAGCACCTCTTGTTATCTTGTAAAACATAATCTTGTGATGGCACCATTTCTTTGTTTTTAATCTTTGCTATGTTTGTATTTTAATTTTGTCCTTGTTTTTAAATTGTTTTTTTTTTAAACAAACTGGAAGTTAATCGTTTGATTAAATATCAATATAGATAGCATGATTTCAATACTAATCACTTGCAATAGGGGCATAAAAATACATCTCTTTTCCTGATCACACGTTTTTCTGTAGAGTAGACCAAATGAACCCAGTGTTTGTATTGGTCACATTGTAGCCATTTCGTGAATATTAAACATGGGCTCTCTCTGATTTCTTTTGGGTGGGGTGAATAATTTGCATACACAGCACTTTTCATCATCTCTTATTCGATTTTCATCCTCAGAATCAGATTCAGAAGTGCTATTGGTATTTGTAAGTTGTTGTCTTTATGTTTCAGATATTGATTTGTATTGTTAATAACTTATTTTAACAGTCATTGAATTTATGGTGCTTTGGAGGATTTTTTTCTTGTGCTGTTCATATCGTCAGTTAATGATTTTTTCCAAATTTTGACGACATTTTCGTAAATCTGCCGTGTAAGGTATAAGGAACAAGCAATTTTTAAACACAATTTATTAATTCAATGACTTTATATGTCTCAATGTTATTCTACCCCCTTTATGAGGTTGCAAAAAGGTGTGATTGCAAGATAAAATTATTTCACGATCCAACAGTCTTTGACATCCAATACAGCCTCCTCCAAAACAACATTTTCAAGCTGGAAATAAAATTATATTTATTAAGTACTGGTACTATAGATCACGATGAGTTATTTTTCAGAAATTTACTTAGCGAGCAAGTATATGTTATTTTCCTTTTCGTTAAATTTTCAATAGTTTTACAAATCCGTATTTGTGGTCAAGCCATATAAATCTTCAATGATAAACTCACTAACAGCACCACTGAACTGCAAAATTACTTGGGCATTTCTGAACACAACAGACTGGTTGTCTTTTTAGTGTGTTATTCCCTCATTTCAAATTACAGAGTTTTCTCCTTTTTGACAAGAGTTGTCTTTCTTGTTAGGAGGTAAATATGTAAAAATGGGAGACTCCAATGAAAGATTCAAACATACAATTTTCTGCAAGAGTTACAATGTGATAGATGCATGTTATTGGTAAAAAAGTCACAATGTGCACTGCAAAGCAGCTTCCTGTTGCAACTAAAATAACCCTGTGACCTTGATATTTGATCTTAAAAATAAATGGGTTCAAAAAAAAGTGGTCGTCTCATTACTCCGACAGTCATAACTCCGACACTCATAGCTCCGACAGTCATTACTTCGACACGCATTAATACTCCGACCATGCATCCCGGACTGTATCATCATATCCTTTCTAATCGCAACTCCAAACAACTATAGGATAATTGCACGGAGTGGATATTGAAAATATGATCACGAATGCCGCAAAACGCATCAGATTAAACGAGTGTGCGGAACTTGCTACGCGCACAAGTTTAATCTGAATGCGTTTCGGCACGAGTGATCATATATTCAATATTCACGACGTGCAATTAATTATTATATTTATTTCATTGACGAAAATAAAAGATATAGTCGAAAATTTAAATGAACTATGTTTTCAGTGTTCCTGCGCGTCAATGTTTACTTAGCTTAAGACATGTGTTTTTGACCATACCATTTAACATGTTTTACTAAATTGCTCTGAAATATGGGAAATTGAAGATGAAATGCATTTTTTAATGTCTTGTTCAAAATAAGATAAAACTAGGCAAGACCTTTTTAGTATAGTTGGGATAACATGTATCAACTTCCAAAACTTAAGTATAGAAGAGATATTCTTGTGGTTAATGACATGCGAAAATGACTTAGTCTTGAAAGAGATGTGTCAATTTATCTGTAAATATTGTAGATGATTTTTTTTTCTTTCTGACATTTCTATTTCATCTTGTTCTTCTGCACTGGACACGAGGAGGAGTGTATGCTTTATTATGCTACATTTTCTTGAGTACCACCCTTGGTGTCCCTTTGCAGGATGACAACATGAAAGCTCATATTTATTTTTATCAATTCATTCAATTTTGAAACTACACGATAATAACATATAGTTCATCTGCACTGGACACGAGGAGGAGTGTAAGCACTAAATTTCCTTGAGCACCGTCCCTTGGTGTTCCTTGCAGAAAAACAACATGAACACTTTTAACTATTATATTTGGTATATACATTTCCTTTATGTATGCATATGTTATACTTGTTCTTCTGCACTGGACACGAGGAGGAATGTAGACTTTAGAAAGCTACATTTCCTTAAGCACCGTCCCTTGGTGTCCCCTGCAGAAGTACAACCTAACAGTATGTTAAACTTGACCCTCAGCTTATGGTACAAAGAGGATTGCAAAAATATAATATATCCTTTCACTCCATTCCTTGATCTAGTACTGGTATGCATGATTCTTTTACATCAGTCGGTAGACGGTTCGTAGCTAGCTGTCAGTATTAGCGAGTGTTCACCAGGAATTGCCTCTCTAGTGTTGTATTTTTGTTGTCCTTTTGTCTAGGTATTTTTCTTGCATTTTTATTGTGCGTTCTAAATATGACGGGAATCGAAGAAACAAATTAATCAGAGAAAGCATTTTTATTAGATCTACATGAAATAATATTCTCTTTTGTAAAAAAAATTGTTTGTTGGGCCGCGCTGAAAAGCTTTAAAAACAATAGCGCTGCATACGAAAAAGACTTCCGACTTCGGGATAAAAACCATGCCCCTTTCAAGTTAAATGGGCAGTCCCGTACTGCATTTGGATTGCTAAAAGCGCCAGAATTGCAAAGACTATATCGGTCACTGTCGAAGTATTAAGAGTCGGAGTAATGACTGTCGGAATAATGACATTATCCCCATATAAAGAACAATCCAAAGAAAAAATATAACTTTAATTAGACTGGTTCAATGCCCTCCCTATAAAGAATATGTAGAAAATATCTGGGTTTTTTCCACATCTAAAGTGGCTGCATGTGTATTGTGCATGCATGCACAGTGACAAAAATAAACAGTAAACCGATGGAGAGTCTTACTAAAATAACATCAGTCTATGCAGAAATCAATTGATGAAGACCGATTGTCTATGTAAAACAAGATGAACTGTGAGCTAATGCTCACTTATGCTCACTTTGCTCTTCGGCAAACAGGAAGTAGGAATCTGACGGATCCAAAAACGCTTCCCACGATATGGGGTACCTATATGAAGCTTGTGACCAAATATCAGATTTCTGCCATCAATAGTTGCTGAGAAAAATGTGACGAAAAATGTGCATATATGTTCAATGTGTATAAAAACCAACTAAGTCGGCAAACAGGAAGTAGGAATATGACGGGTCCAAAAACGCTACCCACAATATGGTATACATATATGACGCTTGTGACCAAATATCAGATTTCTGCCATCAACAGTTACTGAGAAAAATGTGACGAAAAATATCTTGGAAGGACAGACGGACCGAGGTAAAACAGAATACCCCCCTCCCCCTTCGTGGAGCGGGGGTATAATAAAGACAAAATGTGTCCATGGGACATGGATGCTCTTATCGGCAAACAGAAAGTAGATGGCTGACAGATCTTAAAAGCACTTACACGGTACAACTCATCATGCTGAAGCTCTAAACCAAATATCAAATCATTCTGCCCAGTAGAAGCTGTGAAATCTTTGACGAAATTTTTTGGACGGACAGATGTACAGACGGACATTGGTAAAACTTAATGCCCCCCGACTGCCTTTTACTTAAGTTTTCGCTCAACAAAATTTTCATAGACCCAAAGTCTTTAAATTGAGAATGGAATTTTCGGTTTTTCACACTGCATTAACAGACGATCCTTTCACATTAATATGATCCCTCTTACGTTTTTTGTATTGAGGGGATATTGTTATAAAATGTGTAAATTCAAGCTTTTTTTAACGTACCTGTACAGGTAACTGTTGTGTCTTTCATCAATTCATTGGTCATGTTGTTAGGAGTAGGTTGGGATTCATCAACCAAATGGGCTATAGGCTGGTCAATTTCCATAGGGCGTATATCCTAATAGAATACTATACTTTAGGCATGTAAATAAATGATGATCTATACTTTATCAGTGAATGCCCTTGAAATTTTAATAACCATTATTTCAGGCCAAAAATAAAATTCTTTGTTCCCCCATGTCTTAATTTTGATGTTTTGACCGCACCCTTGAATACTCAAGAAAAAATTTGTCCCAAAAGTTTTGTGCCACAAAAAATAATCCATTGCAAAGTAATCAAATTAATTATAATATTTTCATCACAACTAAGGTATTTATTTAGATCATGTCTGTACACTAAAATTTTCAAAACAAACATTAATCTTTGGTCATCCACTTTTCAGGCATTTTTTTCCAGAAGATATTTATCAATAATATTATTGTATTTGTACAATATAATGCCAAATATAACATATATTTCCTGTTCTGTTTGGTTGTTTTGTAATACTATTGCAATACACTTACTGAAAAAGAAAAATAACATGATATAATATGTTATTCATAGAGGTATTGTTTTTTCACAGAGGCAAGAGCATAGATTTTGATGGCTTATTTTAACAGTGCAGGTATATAAAACTGCATGTTGTGAGATGATCCATTTAAATAATGACATTTATCCCCACAGACTTGGAATAATTTTACACTATTCAGGGATGGAAATTCACAGAGGCCCAGTCAGTAACTCCTAAAACTTAAGCGGGGTTACTATTTGTTCAACATTCTTGCTTGATCATACATGTATAACACTGGGCCACCAACATATTAAATTTCCATCCCTGAGCAACACAAATGTGTGTATGGTATTCACAACAATCATAACCACATAGATTAGGGGTACAGGATGAAGGGAGACAGGGGGTGGGAGAATGGAGAGAGGTGGGAGAAAGGATAAAGGTGGGGGAAAATGAGGGAGACAGGAAATAAAGGAAAAAAGGGGGAGAAGGGAGAAAGAAAGGAGAAGGGGAGTGGGAGAATACTACCCCCTGTCCTCCCCCTCATAGATTCAGGGACAGTTTTTGTCTTTTTGGAATCACAAATGCACATCACACCCCTGTCATTTGAAAATTAACAAAGTACACCCCCCCCCTTTTCGATGTTGCCAATGTTAATAATAATAATAATAATTTTTATTGATCTAAAAATCCAAACAAAGGATTATCATCAATACAGAACATGACAAACACATCTAAGACAACTTTAAGTATACAATATTTGATAACATAATACACAATAGTTGATAACATAACAGCTGAGGAAAGACAGTTATCTCCCATACAATACAAATGTATAAAAATTTCAAGTTACCTCCCATTGACAATTAAAGATCAGTAAAAGTGACATAAAAAATTAATTAAAACCACTGATTAATCTTGTTTTTTAGAGTGATTTAGACTATACAACTTATTGACACCTAATATACACATTTTACATATGTCTAGATCATTACAACTAAATATAAATTTAAATTTGTCAAAGTCAGACATATTAATAAATGAAGGCACAACATCACAAATATCCTTGAAAAATTCTTCACGACAAGACTGTAATTTTGAACATATAATAGTAAAATGGAATTCGTCTTCTACTCCAGAATTACACAATTTACATATCCTGTCTTCAGCAGGAGTATTTAAATATCTGCCCTTTTCAATATTTAAATTACTATTACTTATTCTGATTTTAACAAATGTTGATATAGATTTTTTATTTACATCTGCACATACATGTAAATAGTTTTCCAAATCAAACTGTGTTTTTAGTTTTCTATATGTTCTTAATTTATTTCCTCCAGATTTATTATTATCATTAAACAATAATGTCTTCCAATGTTTAATATATCTGTTCTCTAACTGTTTTGTAACAGAAAATAAAAGTTTAGATTTTGAAAAAGTGCCTTGATTTTCCCAGATATGACTGAAACCAATTATACTAAATAACTGCTTCAATTTGTTACATAAACTTGCATTTAGTTTTAGATTTTCTCGATATGCCTGAAATATTAAACTGTTACACTTTGAGTTTAATAAATGAATCCAATAAATGACAGATGATTTAAGTGCTGCAATAGAAAGTGGATATAACCCAAATTCAGCCAATACAGCAATGTTTGTAGCTGACTTATGTACACCCAGCATATATTTAGCATATTTCATTTGTACTTTATTAGGAATAAAAGAATCATATTTCAATTCCACAGTAACATTTCCTTTTATTAAAGTAAACTGACCAAACCTCACTACAATATAAAAGGATTGGTTGCACACAGGCATTAAAAAGCTTAATATGTCCATATATGTTCATATTATCAGACAATAAAGATTTTTGTATGCAGAACATTGCTTTGCATGCCTTTTTTGATAGCAGATCGGTTGCACATAGAAAAGAACCAGATGGTTTAAATATGATACCTAAATATTTATATTCAGAGGCTTGTCCTACAGACTGTTTAGCATAGAAAAAAGAATAACCTTTTAATTTTCTACCAGATTTATTAAAAATCATTACTTTAGTTTTCTCTGTATTTACACTTAAATTCCACTTATCACAAAATAGCTTCAATTTATTTAATAAATTTTGTAAACCCTGTGCAGATTGTGATAATAACACAATATCATCTGCATACAACAAACATGATACTGATTTACCATTAAGATCGACTGGATCACATTCCACATCAAAGTAATCTACTAAGTCATTCATATATAAAGAAAACATAGAGCGGCTCAAAATACAACCTTGTTTTACTCCAATACTTGTTTGAAATGTATCGGTCAGTCCATCCTGTAATTTAACAGAGAATGAAACATTTTTATACATATTTTCCAAAATATTAAAAAAAATTACCTCTAATGTTGTATCTGAATAATTTATAAAGAAGAGCATGTCTATTAACTGTATCAAAAGCCTTCTTTAAATCCACAAAACAGACAAAAACATATTTATTTTTATGGAAATATTTATCAATGAGAGTTTTAAGACTAAAAATATGATCGCTAGTTCTTGCACCTTTTCTGAAGCCTATCTGTTCTGGGCAGATTATATCATTCTGTTCTAAATAATTCTCCAATCTATTATGAAGTATTTTTGTGAAAAATTTACTCAAACAGCTCGAAATTGCAATCCCCCTGTAACATGAGGGATCACTTACACACCCACCTTTAAATAGGGGTTTAATGAAATTTTCCCTCCAAAGTGAGGGGTAAATAACTGACCTTAATATCAAATTAAATATATCAACATACAAATTATAGTATAAAGTACAAGATACCTTTATCATCTCATTAGTAATACAATCAGAACAACAAGATTTCTTGTTTTTCAAACTTTCCACTGCTTTTAATAACTCCTCAGTTGTTATGTCAGCATTTAATATCTCATTATTACAAATTTACATTCACCATCAACAACAAAATTGTTTTTATAATTTACATTCATAAGGTTATAGAAATAGTTGTACCATTCTTGTGGAGCAATATCATTACTATAATCTTGTTTATTATTTTCTTTCAAATTATCATAAATTTTCCAAAATTCTGTTGGTTTTTTTCAGAAACTTCCAACATATTAAACAGTTTGGCTCTAAAACGTCTATATTTCTGACGAGCAGTTTATTATATTGCTTTTTCTCATATAGTACTTGAAGTCTCAAACCTTTATTCCAGGGAGACTTATTTAATAGTCGGCACAAACTATTCACATGCCTTAATTTTACTTTACACTCGTCGTCATGCCACGATTTGCTAGGTTTTTTCTTTTCTGTTTTTGCTTACCTCAATTATTTTTGGGTTTGAATTTAGTGCATAATGCAGCATTTTTCAATATTCCAGAAAAATTTTCAACAATATTGTTCAAATCTTCAGACTGGTCATCAACAGATATACTAGTATCTAAAGATTTTTGCTTGAAAGATATACTATTTTGTATAAACTGCTCAACAATTTTAGTCCACTTTAAATTAAATGGTTTTGGCCTAAGTATTTCTTGTGGTGTACTGTGATTATACTTAGAGAAAATTTTCACTGTTATATAATATTGGACAGTGATCTGAAATAAGAGGATAAACACTTCCTACTTGAAAATGTTATGAAACTGAGTTAAATCATTTTGCAAATCGCTAATTTCACATTTTATCTTTAATTCTGATGTCAGTGGTAGTTTTACCTTTTAAGTGCAGAATATGTATAAATGATTCGTACGATTAAGTACATTTTAGTTGAGTTTTCACACGAAGTTTATGTAATGTTTACATTTTCCGCCAAATGTCTTTTCTTCATTTGCGTTCGAGTTATCGTTCTTGAAATAGTAATATACAAGTTTTTACAAGGACGGTTTTAAATCCGTGTCTAATAGTTGATAAATTTGTGATATTTAATAGCATGTTTTCTTGTATTCGATATTGTCAGTATTATAATCGGATGTTCGAGATCCGCGAAAAATAGTTTTTACGGGAAATTTCATGACATTCATGACGTTTTTGTATCCAACGTAAACAAGTTGGTAAGTTAAAATTCGACTGTCCCAGAGATCGGCTGTGTTCGATCTCCTAACCTATTAATTTTCACATTTGGTATTGTGAATTCGTTTTTAAAGTTAAAGAACACTTAGTTCTATTTTTACGTTAAAGTTTATACACATCTTCAGTATATATAGTGTTTAAAGACAGTGAATGCCGTGACACTCATACTTGAACTTTGAAGGTGGCGTTTTCTGATTTTACATTTAGCCCAAACCTGGCCTAAAATTGGAATTACATATTTGATAATTATTTATTTCTAAATACTGACATTATGCAGGTTCTTTGATTTGATTGATATTATCAAGGACGTATATATAGGATCTTATTATACGTCCTTGATATTATTGTAAGATATTTTCTATTTGATTGATACTAAAATTTATCCTTCATAATAAATAATATTTTATATCGTCGTGTTACACATGCAGCTTCCACCACAGGGGCTCGCAGTTATATTTTCACATCACCAGGTATGTATTAAAAAGAAGAAGGGAGGACACTTTTTGGGGGGCCAAAAGTGAAAGTGGAGTTTCGGCACCTTTTTTCGCTTCAAAAACGGTTTAGTCTTTGTTCTTCCCATAAAATTAATGAAAATATCGATGTTTTTTGCTGATTGACTGGTTTACAGTGGAATAACACTCATTTTTAAATTCCAAGCGGTTTCGACAAATTCCGGTTAATACGGACTAAATATCGAGGTGAGTTTTCATTGGTTGAAGGATTTAAACTGGCATTTTTGCGGGAAATTATTTACTCATCTTGTCAAAAGATATTCTTAGAATGCTGTCTTCCTATATTTCCAGATTGATTGAGACAAGGAAAAAATATATTTTAATGCAAGAGATTTAAGTTTACTTTTTTCCTACTTTTTAAAATTATATTTCAATTTTTTTATTTCTATCAATATTATTAAGTCCGCATAAACCGGAAATGAGTATGATAAGAAGTTTTCCAGACCGTTTGGAATTTAAAAACGAGTGTTATCTCACTGTAAACCAGCCAATCAGCAAACAACAACGATATTTGCATTAATATTATGGTAAGAACAAAGACTAAATCGTTTTTGAAGCGAAAAAAGGTGCCGAAATTCTACTTTCACTTTGGGCAGCAAAAAAGGTGTCCTCCCTTCTCTTTTAACCGAATATACTTGGCGATGTGAAAATATAACTGCGCGCCCCTGTGGCTTCCACGCCTTATTCCTTTTTAGTTTTCGCTCGGTAGTTCTACGTTTTCATAACACCAATAAAGCAAAAGACCAAGACTCCTTTTTTGCCAAAAATTACCCATCACAAGACCTTTTTAAGAGTAAATATGTATTTGTAAAGACAAACGATTACATAATTTTTTGCGGATAAATTCCAAAACAGACAAAGTGTTGTACCCTAGGCCCCTGTAGGCTGCACCCGTTGAATGGCGTATTTTTTGTCTTTTTCAACATATTATTTCGATTTCAGTTTCGTGATTGTGAAGGAAATACATTGCAACTATATTGTGTACCAAACTCAGAGAAGTCACACTCATATATGTCTATAGTTAATAGAACGAGTCTTACGAGGATAATTTGAAGCACTGGAACATTCATTCTGGCCATTGCTGGTAGAGTGTATGAGTGACCCGACACGTCATCAAAGGTCATTTTATAGGACTTGTAAATAAATAAGACAGTAATATGATTGTTTATTTTTACTGGAATGGGCTCATTTTAAACATCAGATTTTATTTTCAGTATTTTTTTTTTTAATTCGGAAATTTATTTTTGACGCTCTTTCATACTAATCTGGTACTCATCCGAGGGGTCACGAGTACCAGAATAGCGCAATTGTATTCCGGATTTGGCCCGTGCCGGTTTTGGGTGTTAAAATGTTGGCGCATGCCCAACGCCCCTGACTGTTGACACTCCCGTAAGGTTCTTTCGGATTAATCGGCATTGAACTTCCGGTGTCAATGTACACAACAAAAACTCCAATCGATTTGTGCCGTTTTAACCCGTTCAGTGCCAGAGCGACATTTTTGTCGTTTCCCTACTAGCCAAATTACGTTGTCAAAACGTAGTGACAACGTAACTTTTTCGTTGTTACAACGTAAGCATTTTACGTTTTAACTACGCCGATTTGTAGACTCCCCTAAGCGTAACTACCACGTCGTGGTACTACGTAGTAAAAGACCTTTCTACAACCAAACGACAACCATGACCATGTAAGGACGTTTACACAACGTAACCACCAACCATCACAGGACCTTAATACGAGGTAAATACAACTAATTAAGGACGTTTACACAACGTAACTACCAACCATCACAGGACCTTTATAGGACGTAATTACAACCACCAAAGGACCTTTACATGACGTAATTACAACCACATAGGGTCCTTTAGACAACGTAACTACAACCACCTAGGGACCTTTACACAACATAACTACGACCACCTAGGGACCTTTATACAATGTAACTACGACCACCTACAGACCTTTAGACGACGCAACTACAAACATCTCTATATAGTTATACAACTACAAAAAATGTACAACCCTAAAAGGACTTGTATAGCCAAATTACGTTGTCAAAGCATTGTGACAACGTAATTTGGATAGTAGGGCAACTATAATCACATTAAGACCGTTACACCATGCAACTACCGGTACCAACTACAAAAATGTACATTATTTTTTGTGTATTTAAGGACCTTTTGTGATGTTCTTAATTTTTTTAAGTTAACTAATAAAATATAAAATTCTAAACATTTATTAATCCAAATTATTGCAAGTTTTACAGATGATGAAACACTCTTTCTACTCTCAGACTCATCCTATCATAATCTATTTTAAAGATGTCAAAATGTTTAGATGTAATTATTATACAAATATGTCAGGTACATGTAATAATAAATATATCAGATTAAAAAACATGTAAAATAAATGTACTAAAAATCTTTATCTTGTGAAAGTTGCATTTGACTAAATTAAAGATGTACAAATGTATATAGATAACATCTATAGAAGTAATGAATAGGTATACATCCAGTGGAGGACCTACATTTTAAGGTCCCTGAACTATTATGTAGGCCCTTTTGCAGCCAGCAAGAATAACCAACAAGGTCAAAAGGGCCATGAACAGGGTGTTGGGGTGGAGTCCTTGACAATGGGCCAAACATTGATCCCTTTCCCACCAGCAAAGAGGTCTGAGTAACGGATGGTATTTTCTTCAATGGTGTCGTTCCATGGGAGATTCTGATAATTGTTTGTTTTTAATTTAACCACTATATCTCAGATTTTTATTAAAATTGCTGTACTGGGTTATAAGCATTTTATGCTAGAAAACAGAAATATCTTAATAAATATGGGAACTGAAGCACTAGTTGCTGGCTAAGGAAACAGCAGAAATACATGTATACATATAAAAATATCACCCTGCTAACAATGGACCAAACTTATAAGAACAACTTGACCTATAAATCTATTCTTTAGTTTAAGATTAAACACTAACAAATATATAATCGAAAATTACCAAAAACGAAGAAAAATTTGTAGGATCATCAATGCACAAAAAAAAGATTGTTTTCATTCTTTAAATTACTAGAGAGGGATCATTAGGATAAACAAGTGATAGTCTTGATTTTTGGTGTTTGAATGCACAAGCCTGAATTAAGAATTCATATGTCTGTGTGGTTCCGACTGGTTCTAACATAAGGACTGAGCTGTCAAACTATTAAGCTGTGCACCAACAAAGGATTCGAGGATCCAACTGCCAAAATGTAGGCTATGAATAGATTCTGGCTAAGTCAAGGAGCCCATACAGCTTGGGATTCAGGTGCAAATTTGAAAATTTTACTAATTGCAGGGACATTTTGAGGCCATATGAAATTGGAATTGGAGCATATTCTAAGGTCAATATTAAGTACTTTATGCCATTGACATATGATTCTATTACTAAAATAGCCTTATTCTAATAACAAAGACAGTAAAAAAAAACTCCATTAATTTTGTTGAAAAGTTAGTTCATTAAAAAAGTTGTTTCCGGGATATATATATCTTTATTCTCATAAAGCCAATGTATAACAATGGTACAGAGATATAACAATAAAATCAAAATAACAACAACTATTTACAACATATATATAAATTAGGAGAGAGGTTACAAAGGATTAAGAGCCTGGAGGACAAACACCGGTATTGATAGCACTTATAAAATGACAGAGTTTCTTCAGTATTGGTTTTCTTTTACTTGACATAAGTTCAGGAAATTTGATAATATTATGTCTATATATGAAATAATTTAACAGTGACTGCTTACGTTTTTGGTTAAAATAAATACATTCAAAAATATAATGGTATTCATCTCCAATTTGGGATCTATTACATAATATACATTTACGATTTTCTCTTGGAATGTTCTGCCATCGCCCTGTTTCGATGGGGAGTTTATTATTTGTTGTTCTAAATCTGCAAAGCAAAATTGCATCTTTTATTTCTAAAATATTTAAATATTCTTCATATTTAAACTCTGTTTTAAATGTTTTATAATTTATGGCTTTAGGTGAATTTTGTACTAAAGAATTCCAATTTTGAAGAAACTGATTCTCTAATCGCTGTTTAATTACACATTTCAAATAATCTACATTGTCAAAAAGTTCTGTTTCCCATATATTTGGGAAGCCACACTCATTAAATATTTGTTTTACAAACAATATCCAACTAAACTGCATATTATGATTTTCATTCAATTGACGACATAGTCTATACAATATATTAGAATACTTTGTTTGTTTACCAACTATAAGTCTTGCCCAGTAACATACGGTTCTGATTTTAATATCAATATATATAGGGTATCGCCCTAGTTCACCATACACCATATAGCTAGGCGTTGATGTTTTTAAATTTAAAAGAATCTTACAAAATTTTAGATGTATTTTTTCCAGAATATCATTGTTACTAAAGCCCCACACTTCACAGCCATATAACAGGATGGGTTTAATCATTTTGTCAAATAGATCAAGTAGACATTTTATTGATAGTTTATACATTCTTCCCATTTTCAAAACTTCATACATAGCTTTTAGTGCTTTATCAGCTAGATGTTTTTTTGTTAAACTAAAATTTCCTGTTCTAGTAAAAATAATCCCAAGATAGTTGAAATTTTTAACTATCTCAAGATTTAGATTATCATAGCTGAAGCTCAAATTTTGTGGTAATCTCCCATTTCCAAACACCATTACTTTGGTTTTATCTGCATTTACTTTTAATTTCCACAAATTACAATATTCATAAAAAGCATCCAGTTGAGTTTGGAGATCATTTGCTGTCTCAGCTAACAATGCAGTGTCATCAGCATATAACAGAATAAAAAGTTTAAGGTAAATGTCTAAATTGTTTTCTATTTCATCTGAGATAGTTTGTAGTCCTGTAATATTTTTGTTTTCTAAAAAAGTGTCAACGTCATTTAAAAACACTGAAAAAAGAAAAGGGGACAGGTTTTCCCCTTGTCTGACTCCATTTGCACAATCAAAGTATTCTGATATACAATTATTATATGAGATACAAGATTTTATACTATCATACATATTAATAATAACATTATACATTTTGCCATTGATTTTATTTAACATCATTTTATAGAAAAGCCCTTCCCTCCATACCTTATCAAAGGCCTTTTCGAGATCTATAAAGGCACAAAATAATTTCCTTTTTTTAAGTTTTATTATTTGGAAAAACGAAAAGAGAGTGAAAATGTTATCTATAGTTGAATAATTTTGGCGAAATCCGAATTGGTTTTCTTTTATAAGTCTGTATTCCTCAGAAAAGTTATTGAGTCTTGTATTCAGAATTGATGTAAATAATTTTCCCAAGCAACTTACAATTGTGATAGGCCTATAGTTCTTGGGTTCATAAATATCGCCTTTATTCTTATAAATAGGCTTGATTGTACCAATCAACCAAATATGAGGAACAAAACCCTTATCAAAGATAATGTTAAATAACTTCTCATAAATATTTATAAATTGATTTGATGTCGACTTGATGTATTCGTTTATAATTTCATCCTCACCACAAGCTTTTTCATTCTTTAATTTTTGTATACATTTTAAAATTTCTTCCTTTGAGATATAGGCGTTTATGTGTTCACTGATTGGTTCATTCTGTAGAATATTAACCTCTGGTAAGCCGTTGTTACCATCACAAATGTCTCTTGTATTCAAATTTTGAAAAAAATCATAAAGTTTATCAATTTCAATATTCGGTTGCTTCTTTCTTTTACCTTTGTTCAAAAGTTTCCAAAATTCTTTAGGATTGTTTTTACTCATATTTTGTATATCTTCTGAAAATTTCTTTCGATAATTTTTATATTTTCTGTCCAATGTATGTTTGTAATGTTTTTCAGCGTCAATCATAGCTAAGCGATTTTGTGGAGAAGTTGAACGTTTAAAACGTTTCTTAAGTTTTCTGTAGTTTTGACGTGCAAATCTACAGTCTAAATCAAACCAGGGTTTATTTTCTTTTTTGAAAGTATTATTCTTGTTTTTTTCCTTAACATTATAAGTTCCAAAAGTTTTTTGGCCAGATGTGACAAATATATTACATAAATTTTCTATCAATATGTTAACAGTATCTTGAGTAATCATATCTTTTTCTGTACCACATAGAGTAAGCATATGTTCTAATTCTAACATTTTTTCAATATCAATATTGTTCTGAAAATGAATTTGTTTTTGGGGGTCCCATCTTTTAGTTTTTATTATATTTTCAACAGTATGGTTCCGAGAATCCACATATTCATCTTTGCTGCTTTGTGAAAAATTATCAGAAGAAATATAAGGGGTCCCAGGCCTGAAGCGTAAGCTTCGTTAGTTTCATAGTAAGATCTACAAATGTACCAGTGTACACATCCCAATCCTGAGAAAGTTGTAACCCCAAAATATTCTTGTTAATGTATATAAAAATATAACAAAGAACAATAATATTTTAAGCTAAGCAATTCAAAATAAAAATATCAAAACCAATATATCACATCCCCTTACAGAGAAAAAATATAACCCTAATTTGTCTTTCTTTCTTAAAGAAAAAAAATATATTATTAAATATGGGGACAGTCATGATCGTATGGTAGTTGGATTTATAACTACCTATGAAATCAGTGCACATCACCACTAATGTTGTGAGTTGCGAGGGGTAAAATTTGCACAGATAATGTTACCCATATTAAAATCTCCAACAAACTTACCCCTTCCATAAATTATTTCTATTCTAATAGGACATACATGTATACGGTAAATATTTAATCCATATTCCTTAATAGTATACCCATATTAAAATCTCCAACAAACTTGCCCCTTCCATAAATTATTTCTATGACGTGCTGTTTTGGCTTTGTAAACAAAAGGGTATAATAAAACAGCCAAATACGTCATGATCATTAGCGTGTGTAAGTCATAATAAACTGGGGATTTTTATACCCTTTTGTTTACAAGGCCAAAACAGCATGTCATATTAGAATTCAAAATACTGGCATACAAATCATGATTCTCATTCAACCGATCAACTTTCATTCAACATTATATTATATAATACTATCATGGGTACTCCGGTTTCTTCTACCTTTATAAACTGCAATATTGTTGAAAGTGGTGTTAAACACTCATAACCTTATAATTAACTCAAACCCACATTATCTCAACCATACTGATACTGATATATATAAATCACAAAACTTGCATACAAAAAAAAAACACATACAAATTCTAACATTTGGTCAGCAAAAAAATGAAAGATATAAAAAACAACAAAGTTAAATGAACAATGAAAGGTTTCCTTCAACTATAAAGTTTTTTTTCTCCATCAAGCATCTGGAAAGCTCCCTTCATTGGTGGATTGATTCTGAAAAAAATAATATGATATTAATATTTTCAGCTAAATGGAACAACTTTAGGGGTGAAAATATTTTTAGTAACTATTTTGATCATGATCAGAAGCTTGAAATTATTATAATTAGGAGATAACTGTATTGTATTTTAAGCTTTGCAGATGTAAATCGTCGGTTTTACGGTCGCAAAATGAGCTTACCTAGCGACGCATATCGCAGTTAGGTAAACAGATATTTGCGACTGTAAGTGAAGACACATTGTAAAACCTATAATTAATTGATTATAACTCGGAAATATATTGCATGGATATATATTACAGAGCTAAAGAAAGAAATCCAAAAACTGTGACCAAACATATACGTTAAATTTTATTGATAGGACAAATCTAGAAAAGATACATCTCCATTTATGTAAAAAAAAAAACCAAGAGAACAGAAGAGAATTAGAAGAGAAATAGTACAAAAAAAGTGCAGTTCAAACATTTAGATCTATTGCAAGACTACAATATTATCAAAATTAAAACTTAATTTTAGAAGAAGCATTTACAGTATGTAAAACATTAGACTCGGAGAGGAACTTACACTTAATATGCAAGAAACTTATATCTCTAGATTAAAAATTGATTTAAGACAGCACTTATCTTGCAGTTTTTGATATTTGTTGTTGATATAAACATATCCCGTAAAATGTTTTCCATGATCTCATTTCATTAATGAGAAATTACGAAAATCACAAAAGCACATATAAATAATCAGTGGGGAGGAGATAAATATCGATCAATCAGTGGTGTGACCTAATTAAATAGCATAATTACCCATGCCCAGTACTTCTCTACTGACCAATATTATCTTCATTTATTACACTTTTATTATTTCTACACTTAATATAGAAAACTTTAAAAAGAAAAGTAGAAATGAACCAAAAAATTAAGTCCATGTTACAAAGCTCTGACAAAGGATCATATTATAATTATTTACTCTTGGGAATTTTAGGCATTTTTTTCTGCAATTTTTTTTACATAACTAAATTCCTTATTAATTGATTTCTCAAAATTTCATTACAGGTACAGTTAATTTGTCTTTGGGATGGGATCTCTATCAGATAGGTTGATCTTTTCAAAATGTGTTTATTTTCATTTTATCGTCAACTGTAACTGATGATATTTAACATAAATCTCTTCTTAAGAAATGTTCTGTATTTGAAGTAGATTGCATACATGTAATTAAATGTAACAAGTTCATCTAAAGAACCCTTTGTTTCTGTGATAGCCACACACTGTAAATATGGGAGGAGCTCTATTGGTATAACTTACATGTATAAGTGTATGCATGTATCATTATACATTTATTTTGTAGGCTTTGTGCATGAAGTCTAATTTCTGGTTCATCAATAAATCATCATGGTAGCTTTCGTGATCTGAGTTTAATCCCTATAAAATTGCCTCAGGACTAGATTAGTTGATAGTAAAATGTAAAATATAATGTTGTTGACTTGTCTGGCCTATAGCTAGAAGAACATGAAATTGAATACCTCTGATTAGATGATGGTGAAATTTGCTGTTGTCTAGCTATAGCTATGTGTTGATCGGTCTGACATTAACTGCAATAATGTAGCTCCTGTGACAAACTTGTGTCTCGGCAGAGCTACAACGCGGTCCCATTCGTCACAATGGAGCAAAAAAAAAATTGCAGTTGAAAGGTAAAAACTCACTATTTACGCTTCAAACATTTCATTATAACTATTACTGATGATCCCAGTCCTTGTTAAATCGGTTTGGCTGAGAAATATATGCTTTTCAAAGGTAGCAACAACCTTGTTCAAATTTATCGATTGTTTGTCATAACCGGAAACTACGGAAGGCGGAGCTTTTCTAAATATGGTATTTTTTACTACGATGTTTACGACTGCTGATGTAAATATTCACGCCTTAATCGCCAAATCGACATCCAAATAGTGAGGCCGGAAATGACGAAATTCAAAATGTTCAGAGAGTTTAGTAAACATTGATTTTTATTTTGTGGGAATTACATTCTAAAATACTGGTAGGTGATAAAAACTTGTTATAATAATGGACAAAAGGAAAGGTTATGTCTTATTATTGATAAATGCAGGCGTCAGAAACTCTGTAAGCGAGCTCCAAAAATCTCGGCGGCTGCTCCATTACGTGTAATGGCATCCCGTTATAACCCTTGCGAGTAAGCGAGCATTTAGGGTTTTATTATTAGAACTAGTCTGACATTACAGGACATGAAGCAGGTGACATCTGTGGCTTACAATATTACATGGGGCCAGGAATTATTTCTACTGGTTTGCCATATGTTGAAAAGTCACAAGGTCAGCTATGTGCCTATAACAGCTATAACCTCAAATCCAACTGTACTTGTTTACCACTTTTACAGAAATGAACCAGCTATGAAATTATAATGAAGAAATTTAAACTATTTTATTCATAGTCTCATTTATATACACAATGTACAGGTATCATCAATGATCATACTGTCTTAACGATAAAAAAAAGAGGCTACTTCACCCTGCCTCCTAAGTATATACATGTAGCCAGAAATGAGGTACCATTTGATAATTTGCATATCTAAGATGGGGACATCATGGGGAAGTCTGCAATTTTCATATGATCTACATTAAAGATATAATTTCTAATTGCATGCATGTTATTTTCTGAACTTGAAAATTATATACCTTTGGCTAAAATCAAGCTAAATAATAAATGAAATAACAATTAAATGTTTGAGGTTCCTGGACAAAATGAAAATCGGATGCATCTAACCTTTATCTGATCTTAAGAGTCTATGTAAAAATGTCTGTAATACAGAGACGTGCAAAAAGTATTCGGTCACTGTGATGTTTTACTATATATTTCATATAAAACCACATTTTTTAAAAACATTATTCCAAAGTCGACTCTTGTTCGATTTTGATGATTTTTTTACCAACAAAAACAGAATTAAATGTAGTTTTACAAAGTGATTTTAGCATAATTTTATAATCTATAATTTTTATGAGTTCACAATTTAAACACAAAACAAAATTATTTTGAACGTCAAAAATACAATACAATGATAGTACATTTGAAGACAAATAATTTAAGTTTGCATTTAAATCATGAATATTTAAAATCTGTGCTTCCAAAAAATATTTAAAAATAATCACAGAAAATTACATAGTTCTCGCTTCTGACGTTCTGTTGGTAAAAATTTCATCAAAATCGAACAAGAATTGAGTTTGGAATGTTTTGAAAAATTGTGGTTATATACCTGTATGAAGTATAGCAAAAAAATTACAGTGACCGAATACTTGTTGCACGTCTCTGTACATGAAATTGAGACCAATGAGGGAGATAACTTATTTACATTGAGACAAGAAAAAATTAAATAAGTGTAATGGTTATTATTATTATTTTTTTATTCTCCCCCCCCCTCCCCCCCTCAATAACCATTTAAATAACATGATATATAAAAAAAAATATAAAATATTGAACTCTGGTGTAGTTCATCACAGGATTGTTGGGTGCTTTGCCTCTTGAGAATGCAATATTATACAGTATTATCTTTGGGTTGTTTAATATTACCTTTACAATGTACAGAGACGTGCCAAAAGTATCCGGTCACTGTAATTTTTTACTATATATTTCATATAAAACCACAATTTTTGAAAACAATATTCCAAAGTCAATTCTTGTTTGATTTTGATGAAATTTTTACCAACAGAACGTCAGAAGCGAGAACGTATGTAATTTTCTGTGATTATTTTTAAATAATTTTTGGGAGCACAGATTTTAAATGTTCATGATTTAAACACAAGCTTAAATTATTTGTCTTCAAATGTACTATCATTGTATTGTATTTTTGACGTTCAAAATTTAGTTTTGTGTTTAAATCGTGAACTCATAAAAATTATAGATTAATTTATGCTAAAATTACAGTGTAAAACTACATTTAATTCTGTTTTTGTTGGTAAAAAAATCATCAAAATCGAACAAGAGTCAACTTTGGAATAATGTTTTTAAAAAATGTGGTTTTACATGAAATATATAGTAAAAAATCACAGTGACCGAATACTTTTGGCACGTCTCTGTACCTCATTGCTTTGGTTACTGACATAACTACATTTTTTTTTCATGTACAAGGTATGTATCCTACCGTGACATCTGCTCGGTCATGCAATAAAGTCAATCACTTGTTTTGATTTACAATTCTCGCGCAGCACGAGACCAATGACGTCATTTTGTATATTCATAGCGTACATAAACACTGATGGAATACTTTTCAACGTCAAAATTACAAGATGAGATTAAAACAGAGAAGTTTGAATTGAATAAATTCCATGCAAGTAAAAAAGATCCTTTTTACTAATGTCTTTTTTTCCTGATCATTATGCTTGTTAAATATGTTTCAATCGATGGTATTCCCCAAGCATTTGTATTTTTCCGGTTTGTTGACATAATCGACATCACAGTTCATGACCGTTTCTGGAATGTAGGCCAAGCAAATTGTATTTTAAAATACTTTGAAAATAGGATGATTGATCATTCAGATTCCACCATTTTCTAGAAAATGGCCGATTTTACCGGGAAAATACGTGCAAGTGCTCTCCATTAGTCACAAAATGGCAGATTATTTTGCATTTCCACTGCTGCTTTAATAACAAATATACCCCTTATTTCTTGGGGTAATGAAATGAAATTCACAGAGAAGATAGAAAAAGAATTAATTTAACAGCAATAATCAAAATTTATAGCATAAATTGAACAGAGAATTAAATTAAACCAGACAGAAAAATGAGATTGTCTGGGTAAAAAAAACCCCCTGTCATTATTACAAATAGCATCAACAAAACTGTATTGTTACCACTCTGTGATAATACATGTGATTAAAATAAATTGAAATCAGTCATTAATTGTTTTACCAAAATATGTTGGTCTAATAGATTGTATTGACAAAAGCAAAAACCCCAAATTCACTGGATTAAATACTTTTCATGTGGGTAAGCA
The DNA here is from genome assembly GCA_963680875.1 of Bathymodiolus brooksi. NCBI lineage: Eukaryota > Metazoa > Mollusca > Bivalvia > Mytilida > Modiolidae > Bathymodiolus > Bathymodiolus brooksi. Next base: position 82,281,133 of record OY804582.1, on the reverse strand, counting down.
AGTTTAATATTTGCATCAAATAATTAATTTTTAATACTTCAATTTCAAACTATTTAAAAAAAACATCTTTTGAAATTTTTCAGACAAATCAATTACACTGAAAAAGCTAAAATACTGTACTTTCTTAATCTGGTTTACTTTTTAAGTTTGGTTGGCCTATGACAAAATCATGTGCTTTATTGAACTTTGATCGACTTTATGTGACGTCATACGACGCCATTTGGAAAATGGAGGGTAATCAAATATGTGTCAGTATGTAATTATTATCGATCTTTTTTCCATGGAACTTTACACATGTGAGCAAGAATAGATGAGGAACATAATTAAAAAGAAAAAAATGTTTACTTTTCAAACATGAAAAAAATAATCAAACATTATCCAATGACTGACCGACTTATTGTCAGAGGAGGATATATGATTATAAACTTTTGCTGTAAATTAGTGTAAACCTTGATTGTGTTATTTTATTTTATTTCAATGTTTGAAAATCACTTAAATCACGCTAATCATTGTAACAAATTAATGATGATTTTTCTGTTCTTCGGGGCGTCTTGATTGACAATAAAGTATTTGTTTGTTTGTTTGTTTTTGACACAAAATTTAACAATGAATGATATTTGGCGTCACACTCACAGTATTTTCTTAAATCAATTTGGATTGCTCATTCATAGATGTAATTCTATTGACTAACCTTACTGTATATTTCTACCTTCTAAACTCGAGGTTTTTGTATGTTCGGGACATCAAAGAAATTGTTAAAATTGTCACAAAACACCAAAATGATTTGAATTTTGGTAGGAATTCAAACTCCGGAAATAGCAATAACTTTTTATTATCGAATCGTTGACGGACACACTGAATTTCCGCATTGTATGCCAAGGGCGTAGCTGGAAGTAAAACTATGTGCAATCAAAGAACTTCGGCGAGGGGTCTGGGGGCCGCCTGGGACAGGGGGGCTAAGCCCCCCCCCCCCGGAAGGCCAACGTTCCTAGCAATTAGAGAGGGCAATTCCCGTTGTTAAATCGCTCCTTTTTTTACTATCACGTTTCATACAGAAAACATGCATCGGTTGACAGAACACTTCAGGAAGTTAATATATATGAACAAAGGAAATATGAGGTACAACACCTGTTAAAAAAAATGCCTTGATTCCTGAAACCTGCGACTTGCTCCTATAAATTCAGTTTTATATATATCGTTCGCCTTGGTTATTAAAATTGTATTTTTAGAAAGCTAGCGAATCATCAATGTTTGTTCTGATGGATACTAAATATTTGCTTTTTAAAAAGCTTTGGTGATTAACGAGATGTTACAAAGTACAACTGAAAAGTCATTAAATCAGTACAACAATGCACTTATTTCTTATTTTCTGTGAATCCGCTTTTAGTCGGCGTTAATTACGGACAAAGAACCATGCAAGTTTGCAGTTAATAAGCGACAAAATACAAATTATTCGTTTTTACCTGTCACTAGTAAGGTCAGTTGCATACGGAGAAAGCGATTGCTTGATTGATTGATTGATTGGTGTTTAACGTCCAGCGAGCAATTTTTCAGCTATATTCAGGACGAGAACATTTAAAAATTTAAACGCCACGGGACTCGAAACAAGGAAAGGTGATGGGTAGGGACGGATAATTTTGCCAGTGCAACAGGTTTCTTATGGACATGAGCATAATGCTCATCATGAGCTGTTACTGATCGAAGGATAGAACTTTTCGTTTGTGACGTAAGGGTGTCCTTCAGATTCGATGGTTTAGCGGTTGTCAATGTTGCCCACCTTTTGATTTTTTACTTTAAACATAACTATGTCGCAATGTAAATCGGTTTTGTATGTGTCAAATATAACGTCTACGGTGTCTGGTGTTAGTCTAGGCAAGTTCATTGGTATCAAGTATCGTGCCTGGTATCTGCCGCCATTTTCAAGTAATCTCGCGGTAAGCTCTGTTATGTAATTGTCCAGAAACGGGTAGTACATAGACCGCTGTCAAAACTGGCTAGGGTTATCAGCGGGATGACCAGCTCGGTTGATCTGTCGGCCCGTTCTCCTTGGAATAGTCGGTAGAATTTCAAACTGATCGGCAATAGAAACGGCCATATCAAATAACGATCGGGTCCCACACACTTTGGTCGTTTCGTTCTGAAGATAACTGATTAATAACAACTTCACTCTTTTTGACCGCTTCTACCAGATTGCATATAAAACACGTTATTATGATTATTAATTTTACTGAAAAAAGTGGGATTCTTCCCATGTCAGTAATAATATTTTTTAGTGCAAGCAATTGATTTTTTTTTGCCGAAATGATGTGCAAGCAATTGATTTTTTGCGTAAGGGCAGCTACGCGCCTGTATGCTATAATTTGACAAATCTAATAAACGATCCACTCAGCTTGAAACTGCAGTGATCAAAATCTAATTCAAATATGACGAATATTTATGAGGAAAAGTACTTCTAATTTTTAGATAATGGTAATTTTATTGCAAGTAATTAAATCTTAGAGATACATTTGTATATTGCCTTCTTCATCACGTTCTACTAAGTTCAGTGGAAAGAAGAACGATTAACGATCAAGAGGCCACCGATACGATCCTCGTACATGGCGTTTTTATTATGTTTTTTTTTATATTGCTATTGATATACAACTATAGCCAGTTGTATCATCTTAACGCAAAAATGTAGCTTAATAACAACACAACTTAGTCACATTTTTTACTGATGAACCTGGAAATGCAAAAAGTCCTTATCAACCATGCATTTTTAGAATCAGGAGATCAACTACTATCAAATTCAAAGTCATGTCTAGAGAATACTTTCCAATTTGAAGAATTCACTTTTTAATTAAGATCCTTTCCCTTTTCCAGGGAAATACCTTAACGATTGGTGATAAGTACGTACGGTTGTTTGACAACGACTTGCATATAGCGTATTCTGAAATACGTTACCAGGACGTAATAATTACGTTTGAGGTTTTACGTTACATCAAGACCATATCCGTACGTAACAAAAGCGTTCAAACTACAGTGTCACAACGATAGACTTGCATATAACGTATTCTGAATACGTTACCAGGACGTAATAATTACGTTTGAGTTTTTACGTTAGCATCAAGGCTATATCCGTACGTAACAAAGACGTTACGTTATCAGGACGTACACATTACGTTTGAGCTTTTATGTTAGCATCAAGACCATATCCGTACGTAACAAAAACGTTCAAACTACAGTGTCACAACGACTTGCATATAACGTATTCTGAATACGTTACCAGGACGTAATAATTACGTTTGAGTTTTTACGTTAGCATCAAGGCTATATCCGTACGTAACAAAGACGTTACGTTATCAGGACGTACACATTACGTTTGAGCTTTTATGTTAGCATCAAGACCATATCCGTACGTAACAAAAACGTTCAAACTACAGTGTCACAACGACTTGCATATAACGTATTCTGAATACGTTACCAGGACGTAATAATTACGTTTGAGTTTTTACGTTAGCATCAAGGCCATATCTGTACGTAACAAAGACGTTGGAAAGTACGTTGTCACAACGTCTTGGATATAACGTATTCTGAATACGTTACAAGGACGTACACATTACGTTTGAGCTTTTACGTTAGCATCAAGACCATATCCGTACGTAACAAAAACGTTGGAACATACGTTGTCACAACGACTTGCATATCACGTATCTAAAATACGTTGTGGCAACGTAATTTTCACGTAAGAAAGGGACCTGACCAAACAGCAACGTTGTGAATACTTAGTGTGCTAGCTGGGTTGAGGGTTGACTGCCAAAGCGACATATTTGTCGTTTGGGGGTTGACTGCCAGACGACATATTTGTCGTTTAATTGATTATTTTAGCTATTCACATTTTTCGGCACAATCAATAAAATTATACCTTTGTATACATTTTTTATAACTGTGTTGTTGTTTTTTCTATAATATATGACGTCTTACATCTTAGATATAATGACGTCACTTTAAAAAAAAGATCAAAGAAAATGAACGAAAGTTCGGGTGAAATTTCTGACGTTTCAGACCAGTTGTCGGACATTACTGAAATAATATCAGATGTCGGGACGGATGGATCTGATGTTGACACTGAAGAAGACATACAGCGTGCTCCTGGAAGGAATGTCAATCCATGGTTTTCTGTTATAGACAGAGAAACTTTCCAGTTGAACGTGGAAGGTTTCATGGCCGGAAAGCACTGGACCTACGGGATTTGAACCAAACTATACGCCCGTAGAATATTTTGAAAAATTTCTATCAACCGAAGATGAAGACATGATAGGTTGTTTGGTTGACAAAACAAACTGGTATTAGCACTATCAAATATAATATGCAAGCAAGATTATAAAAATCACTGTAAAGTCTAATGTAAACCCGAAAAATACGCCGGAAACAACGTCGACGATTTCCTTTTTCCCACGTAAATATACATGTATTAAAGCATAGTCATTGCCACTAAATTTTGTTGTTCATGTAGATGTTCTGTCTCCTGGTACTATAATGCAATTTCATCTCTTTAATATTACAAGAAAATCTTATAATTCATATAAAATATTGGTTTAGAATATAAATTATATATTTTGTATGTACATTTTTGTATTTTGAAAATTCTAGGAGGGTCCGGACCCCCCTCCCCCTTCCCTTTCCCTTACACGCCGCTGGATCCGCCCTTGCATATAATACATGTAAATAGTTCATGGTTTTAGTTATTTAACCTACGTATTTGAAATGATCAAACATTTTCAAAAAGGCGTATTGCGCGTTTGACACACTGCGGAGCCTTCGCCTTGTGCATTTATGTCACTGTTCCATTTTACAAATCAACAGGTATGCAAACCAGTGTCAGAACAGACAACACCGATCAACACATGCAAGATCGACACAGTGGAAACCCGTGAAACGTTTGAAATTAATCACGTGATCATGGGGCATTGCTTTCAGGCGGCACAAGATGGGAGAATTGATTCAGATGTTTCAGTTTGAAGCATTATATTTTTATGAGTAGCAAATGGTTTAATTGAATTAAATGATAAAGATTTGTCGAAATTATTTGTTTGCAATGCGTACAACGTGATTTAGATTATTTCTTCATGAACCGAACAACAATTGCGATCAATCCTTAAAATGATCTCATTTCGAAATCCCTGAATCCGTCCAAAGTTCATAAAAATATTAAAATTGATTTCTTTCAAAAGTTTTTGGACGAAAACATACAGACGAGGAACAAATATAAAGTTCACGACAGAGAGATTTCATCTCATCTTTTTAATATTTTAAATGTATGGTCTATACATATTTTGCATATTTGTATGCTACAACGATGTAGCTATACACATGTAGATATTATTTTCAAGGATTATTTACCGTACCGTACTGTTCGATCATTTTAACCGATGTCCTTCATTTGTACTTTTCCTAGATATAAAGCAGTTATGGATTTAGTTGCACCGCATTTTGGAAAAAATCACCATGTCACAATGGATAATTGGTTTACGTCCCCAAAGCTTTTACAAGATTTGATTGATTGATTGATTGATTAATGTTTAACGTCCAGCGAGCAATTTTTCAGCTATATTCAGGACGAGAAACAAAAATTAAACGCCACGGGACTCGAAACAAGGAAAGGTGATGGCATGGACGGATAATTTAGCCAGTGCAACAGGTCTCTTATGGACCACTCATCGTAAGCATAATGCTCATAATGAGCTGTTACATTAGGTTCTTTAACGTGCAAAGAGGGTGGCAATCTCTCAACCCGGGACCTCGGTTTTATTTACGTCTCATCCGAATGACGGGTTGGTTGTTAATTTATACATCCCGCACAACCGACGGATGCCCCTTCAAGCCGAAGAAGCTCTCGGTCCCATTTCGTTACCACAGGGTTCCCGTGGGGTTGGTCCCTTTTAGAGAACTAGTGCCTCTAGGACGGAGAAACCTGGTGCCTATTCTACCCCCGGCACACCCTCTAGATGTTACGTGCGCTATTGACTAAATAGAACATGAAATAACTATTTAAACGAATGTATATTTTTTTTAGATTGATAGATTTTGATTTCCGATACATGCTTGTATAGGGAATTATACGAATAATTGTTTTATTATATTAGATTAAGTTTAATTTTGCTTTTGAAAACGAATTTATTGGAAGAAAACGTCGTTAACGCACAATTTTCTCATGTAACGCGTTACAAAATATTCGTATGTCTTTTACATTTTTCTCAGTAAAAACCTGAAAATACGTTATTCGGACCATTTTTTTGTCAGCCCGGAAGCAGAGTCAGCGTACTCTCTGACCTCATTAACGATTTCTGATTAAAGGAATGCATGAAGGGAAAAAATCGGTGAGTTCCTGGAAAGAAAAGAATGTAACGCTGAAGGAAAAACATCTGTATGTCAAAAAAACAAGCTTTATTTCAGCTATGTTTTACAAAATTTTCACAAAAAAATATACATATCAAATGTGATTATCTTATAAAACGAAAAAATCTTTTCAAAAATGATTTTTTTAAAGAAAGTTTAAAAAATATTCCTAAAGGAGTAAGGTCAATAAAAATGTCCAGTTGCAACTTGACGTAAAAAAAAATCACGAAGTATAAAACTTTACACATTCGAATCTATATTTGTCGCACATAATTTTCGTGCTATATCCAAATAGCAAAAATATGCATTTTTAGTGGAAGAGAATGAACTTAACAAACTTGATTTCGGATAAAAAATACGATTTCTACGTAAAATTGTAGAAGTTCAACCAATTTTTCCAGTAAACGTTTTATCTTATCGACGACAAAATAACGTCGCGCTACATACAATCTTGCTATATTTTTTAAAGTTTGCTATTTCAAAAATGAAAACAAATAAACACCAACACGATATTACGATATTTTTTTAAGAATACAACGTATACAATCAATCAATAAACAAACAGAAGATGATAATCTCATTTTAGAGCAACATATACTTTCAAAGAAAAATTGATAAAGTACAGTCACATAACATAAACAATAAATAAATACAAAAAGGGAATAAAAACGAAATAAAACAACAAAACAAATAAGCAAACTAGCAAACATTGAAACAAACACCGTAAAGAAAAACACCAATTACACATATATAGACAAACACGCGAAAATAAAATAAAAATCAATAAAAACAAAAAGTGAAATTCCGAAATGAAGAACTATACATGAAAACACACCCACCCCACCTCCACCCTAACCAAATCATCCATCATCCATTTACCAGTAGCACACACCATAACCAACACCACTACATAGACATCATCCCCGAGGGGAGGAGGCGGAAATGTGCTGTGTGTGCAGACAGGAACAACACTTTTAGGAAAAGTAGAATAAGTACTTGGTGTTCTACCTGTGTCGTTGGCCTATGCGTTGGTGATTGTTTCCGCAAATTGCATGCAGGACAGAAAGAATGATCTACATTTAAAATCCACCTGTTATGTAAATCTATTGTCAAAACTCTCCATTATTTTTAAGGAATGGAGAGTTATTGTTCTCTTTGTTCTTTAGATACTATACACAGGCTTTTTTTTGTTACAAGATTAATAATTAATCAAATTAATAAGTACAATGGGTGGATTTTAAGTTGGAGAATGTCCTCGGCTCCATTATTTTTAAGGAATGGAGAGTTACTCGGACATTCTCCTATGCGTATTAACGGCAACGTTCAACTGTACCCTACGGATGTTTGTGACATTTAAATACACAATGTGCTAAAAATATGTTTTATCAATTTGAATTATGTACATGCAACTGACTCAATCATTAGCATTACGATTTTTTTTATAAAGTAATTCATTAAAATACTTTTAAAATTTCAAATGAAGTTTTCGTCAACTATAACTTTTTGCTTTAATGGATCGAGCAACCTTTTATTGCATAACTCAAACTCCATTTCATCTCAAACTAGCTGCTTATGTACATGTACAGTCCATGGACATAAGTATTCGTCACCCTCGATTTTAAGCTATATATTTCATATAAAACCACAATTTTCAAAAACATTATTGTTAAGTCATTTCTAAACGGATTTTGATTATTTTTGCACCAGAAGAAGCAGAAATATTTAAAAATTATTTGTTTATTTTAGCATGATTTTCCGTTAGATTGCCTTTATTTTCTTATGATTTAAAGACATTTTTTTTCTGACGTCAAATTTGCTATATATTTTAACAAAAATAAAATCGGAAAAATCAACATTTGTGTTTAAATCACTAGAAAACAAAAACCATGCAGACAAAAATTACTATCAGATAAACAAATAAAATTCAAAGAATTCTGCGTGTCTTGAAATAAATTTCATAAAGATCTGACCAGAGATAGCTTTAAAATATGTTTTTTTTTAAAATGTGGTTTTATATGAAATATATAGTAAAAAATCGAAGGTGACGAATACTTATGTCCATGGACTGTACTTACCCTAATACTTCCTCTACATTCTATAGTAATGGTAGATCGTTTAAGTATAACGCAAATATTATTAACCGAAAATCGAAGAGTATGAATTGTGCGACGTCAGAACGATTTAATTTATTTGGCGCCGAGACATCTTATGACGTGGTCTAATTCGGCAACGTTGCAAACGTTATAATTTTGAAACTGGCACAGAAAGAGTTAACGTTCGATCCTCAACTTTCTGTTAAAGACAGATATCAATTAAATTATTTTATTTGTTTTCTTTTTTTATTTGCTGTTATCAGCATCAAAGGAAAACGATCTGCCTTTATGTGACGTCATCACCATAAAATCCTTGATCTTTTTTGTCTTTAATTTATTTTAACTCATACAAATGAGTATTTTAAAGGTAAAGAGTTTATTTTTCTATAAAAATCATGAAATAAAATTAAAACATTTTTGCATAAATATTGAACTTCCGGTGTAAACAAACGGGAGAAATATTCAAACAGCTGAGAAGATGTTGTAAACATGAGTTCGATCAGCTTGACGCCGACCAAATCAACAAAAGTGTGCTGTGTTTGCGGCGAAAATAAAAAAAGAGGTACGCTCTATAGAGTCAGAAAAGAGAAAAGAAAGAAAATTGAGTCAATTGCTCTTAAAATATGGTGACCTTAATCTGGTACAAGGGATTTTCACTGCATACCGGAAACGACTTTTCCCAGTATTTGTAACTAAAAATAGCTCTACCAATCAAAAAAGAGCTAAGTAAGAACCAATGAACGCCAACGACAAATTAGTCTTTCTCTGTCTCTATATCGCAATAGATTGAGACAGGCAATTGTCAGTCTACAAGACGTCAAGACACGAAAAAGACGGAACGTGGTCGGAATTGACATGATTCGAAACAACCGTATTGGCTTTGATCTACCGGTTGATAATCTAAAAACAGGAAAAGTTAGAAGAAACTAGATATTTTTCAAGTCAGTCTACCACACTTCACAAGGGGGGCGTGTTGGTTGAAAAGGGGGGCCGAGTTGTCCTATTCCGGCGCTCGCAGTCCTCGCAGCCCCTTCCTATGTGCATGTCCCTCCCTTCTTCAAATTAAATGGCCGGTCCCAAAGTCTTAAAAAAAGAAATTTAACATGTAGCTTTGCAAGATGAGTGTACCGTTTTCTGCAGTATACCGTTTAAATTTTGGCAGATTGGTCACCGATTTAAAATGTCTTTTTATCTCGACAGTCTTTCTTATAATAATAGAAGCCATAATTTGTTGCATATTTGAATATGAATATATATTGTTTATCTCATCGTTAGCAAGGGGTAATTAAACTTTAGGAAAACAATGAAAAATATTCTCATGAGCAAAAACTGAAAAAAATACATAAAATAAATAATTGTATAAATAAACAACAACGGTAATGTTGCAATTATTTCGAAGCGGCACTAATAAGCATTCTCAAGTAACAGTACCCGGCCTACCTTACAAAATGGTGGGGGGTCTTCCAGGGCCGCTGGACCCCAACCCCTGTACATACGGATTCTGATGCCAATTTTAGACCCAATCTCAAGACTGTTGACTAACTAAAGCTTCTTTAAGCCCCAATTTTTGAAGAATAATCCAAGCAAAAACATATACCCCTTTTCAGCCATTTGTGACCAAAAGATTACCTCATGCCAGACATATAATCAATAATAGGATCCCGATTATCAGAACATCACCATGTATATAGGAAGTAATATCCCCCCACGTAACAGTCATTTTCATTTTGTCATTCGGCACAGTATAGCTCATCTTCGCTAGCCAAGGGTTACGATCCGCTCTACTCATCTTCACCCTTGGCATAGTTAGACGGATTTTCATAATTCCCGCGCACTGCAACCTGCTGGATTTTTACAGTTACGCCCCTTGTAATGATGTCATTTTCAGCCAATCGACGCGAGGCTTTCATTTCCTTTCGTCTGAATGCACTGAAAATTGACTCGAGATTATAATAGACAGTGTCTCCTCGTACAAACTTTTTGTACGAATAGTGTAGCGGCTAATCGCACAAACTTTTTTATACTATCAAAATCGTGCCGGACTGACGATTTTTCGCATTTTTATTTTGTTGACATTTTTCCTACAGAACATGTGCTTTTTGTAAAGCCCGTTATGATTGGCTGCAGCTACCACTAGCTGCATTACATATAAACCGTCACCGTGTGACCTCGAAAGTCCGTCTAACGATGCCAAGGGTGAAGATGAGTGAGAGCGGATCGTAACCCTTCGATAGCGAAGATGAGTATAGCTGGAATATCACTGATGTGGCGTTTAGCAGTCAACAATCGATGAATCAATCAGTTCGTCATTGCTAGATGAAGAACGATTTTTTTAAATATAACCTGGAAAACAATGAACTTTTCTACTATCCTTTTCTACGATACTTTCTCTATTTTTTTCGCTTAATTTTTGTCTTGTATTTCCCCAAGAAATTGTTTCGTTAAAATAGGTTTTATTTCATTTTGAATTATTCCGTTTCGTTTCGTTTCGGTCAATTTCGTTTCGATTTATTTCGTTTCGTTTCGGTAAATTTTGTTTCGTTTCGGTGAATTTCCTTTCGATTTATTTCGTTTCGCTTCGCATTTTACAGGTACACAATACTTCCGTTGTCCTATAATTATTAGCTATCATAATTATTAGCTACTTTTTGACGTTCGGAACGTCTGAACATTAAAGTCTGTCACAATATAAATCTATGCACATTGTATCAATTTCTAGAAATATTTCCGTCCTATTATTGCTCGACTACCGATATAAGAGTTATTCATCTTGACCCGGTACAGCTTGATATGTGACCAGCCATGAGCTTTTCTAACTCGAATAATTCAGCGACCTCTATCCGCTGTCGCTACAGTCGAGGGCTTGAACTCGCCTCGTGTTAAAAATCCTTCAAGTGGTCTCTGAATTACGTGACCAATCAGTGAGCTTATTTTTCATGAGTGTGCGCAATTGCACTTCCGTTAGAGTAATATATTGTTTACAAACATGGAAGTGGACGCCGCCTTGAGTTCTATAAGAAAACTTTATTTGAATTCGGTTTTTGTATAACAAAATATCTCTATCGAGACAAAATACTCGTTTAAATTCAAAGAATTCGGATTTTAGGTTGTTTAAGTCAAAAACATGAATACAATGTACACATGTCGTATCTAATCGTTCCATCACACATGCTTACAAACATTGAGAAGCTCCACCTCTTTTTCGCGTGTAATTCAAGTAAATAAATACCCATAATTCACTGGGCTATCAATTCTTCCGGTTGAAGGATTTTCCAGGTGAATGCATTCAGGCGTTAATGAAGCGATCGATCGTGAGTGGAATATAATGACTGGATTATTCGGGTTAGAGATTTTCAGGCTTATGGAGGTACCTGGGGAAAAATGATTTTTTTTGGCATTTTCATGGAGGTTATATTGATACAAAACACCCTGCAAAGTTATTTTACTTAATTCTGCCAAATAAGGGAATTATGGCGATTTTCGTAATTTTCGAAATTTCAAAAATTTAATTTTCTGTTATCTAAGGGACGGACCATTTAACTTCCAGGGTTATGGTTTCTTTCTAAAAAAAAATATTCTGATTCCCAATGTTGCTGAAAAAAATATTCTGATTTTGGTGGAGAAAAAAAAAATCTGATTCAGAGTTTTTGTCATCTAACCTAATGTTAAATTCTGGGGGGAAAACAAATATTCTAACTCTTGTGTTGTCGGAAAAAAAATTTCTGAACAAAACAAAATACCATACATTGCAATTAATTCAATATTTGGAGGAAGCCATAGTGCCTGGAGAAAACCACTGAAACTGTATTGTTTAATAATCTGATAATGCTAAACATTACTTTCATGGGATTTCAAATTGATATGAAAAAAATATACTTCAACAAGTTCATAGTACATGTATCAGTTTACAAATATCTGATATTCAGCATCCTTTGTCTTTGAATTATACAATAAAAGAGCCATTCTCTATCCAGAGTTGTCCTTCCCGATTAGCTCCACAACACCTCTGTCAACGCTTGAACAATAGTCCCAAAATCACATGACCATCATTAACGTTTTTCAATCACATGATCCAAACATCTTCGTACTTGTTGAAGGCATGTTTCACTCTATCCTCCATTTTGTCTATCATGTGATCGTTTTTCATCTTTACCTCCGCAAAATAGTTCTCCAAGAAGTGGAGGGGGGGGGGGGGAATCATTTTTAAGAGAGAAATGATTTGAAATGAGTGATTTATTTTCATCTTTATTGATATTTACAATAATTAAATCAATTTTAAGTACATTTTTTTACTGTTTCTAAATTTTACAAAAATCTTCTATAATGAGCGTTGACAGAGGTGTAGTGGAGCTTAGCGGGAACTACAACTCTGGATAGAGAATGTAAAAGAGCATGTACACATGTTTAATATCATGTCACTTAGGCATCATCGAACAAAGAATTTCTCCATTCCTGCTCTTTTCATGCCCCGTCTCCTTGCAATAACTACATTTCCTGGTTTTGTCTATGTGTTCAACAATAATTATTTCTGGCTTTGGTACAGTAGGCTTTGGACATGTGATATCTTTATTGTCATAACAAAGAGGTCGTATTTCTTGATACAGATACCACTGTCCCATAGCATCTAGACTTTTCCTTGGTAACTCAGATGGCATAGACGAGTCTATAACTACTGTTTCTTTAGCAACCTGAATTCCTTTTCCAAAGAGTCGCAGTACTCTTTGACAAAGACAATTCCAGGTGATTCTTTATCAGCACGAAAATGATGATATGTTGTGAGCGATGAAAATGGCTTTAAAAAACTGCTTTAGAAATGTTTTCCAGTCATAGAATTTCACAGGACATCCCTCATCTTGAACAAGTTGTGGTATATTGTGATTATTCCTTGAGGAATCAGTCACAGATTGCGCAATATCCTGCAAGGTTTCTGCTGAATAATGCCGCCACTTCACCTGAAAAAAAATAAGTAAGCTGTGATAAAGTTGGTATTAAAAAAACAAAAACACTATGTACAGGATTATTATCAGATATGAGCTGCACCCCTTTTCAATGTATAGTATACAACATTCCATCCTTCAAATGTTCTGACCATGTTACGGCATGTATTTTTGAGTTCAATATTCTAAGCTAATATTTATCATCAAAGAGGAAAGTTCAAATAGTTGTTTCATTGAACATATTTGTGTGTGTGTGTGTTGCATTGGGTGATTTTGTACTGTCTTTGTGCCATTGTCCCATATCTGTTCTTTTTCACAAATAAAGGATTGAACATTATTCCACATCCATCAGATACTTGCATGTATTAAAGTAAAAATACCGAATGATTGCAAATGTTGAATCATACAAATAGCTCTATGAATGGCACATTTAAGAAAATAGATATTCATATTATTACAAGTACCTTCCACAAACCAAAATGCCAATCTGGATGGAATTTTGTATGTCCAGCTTCCATACAGTTGAACTCAACACTATTATGCAGGCCAGTCAGTACTCTCCATATGCCATACCTGAAAGAACCATAACACTCAATAGTGATTTGTTTCATATATACCAATACTTTTCTACCAATTAAAACAAAGATACCAGGTTATTAGGTAAATCAATAATAAAATTCTCGAAATGTATTTGTTTATGTAGTGGTTTCCATATATAATCACCTTATTATCCTGCTGTGCAATAGTAAAATAACAGTAAGCAAGAACGCATCAGAGGATATCCCTCATTTTTTTTATGATATGACCGACCAAGTTTATGTGATACCGTTGGAAACCCAAAAAATCATTTAGATCAAAATAAAAAATAAGACGTGCACAACTACACCATCTACTGTAAATTCACAAATCATTGCATGCATTTATTATTGCGATTTTCAACCAAATATCCAACCAAAATGTGAGATTAATTATTGCAATTTCAGGAAAAGCTGTATACAAATATAGGTATAAGATTTCAGAATGCACATTCCTATTATTGCCATTTTTACTGCCTACGAGACAATCCTCTAAAATAATTACATGTATCTACATTACTCCTACCAAATCACAAAATTATTCTTGTTTTGACCAGTGCAATTATCCATATGTAACTTGACTGCTGTCTCTCCATATGACTTGTACTGAAAATGATGGTGAAGCATGCTTATAACACTATTAGCTCCTTTTCCTGTTTCTTCACTTTCATCCACAAGATAAAACACCTGAGTTCCTGGAAAAATGAAAATAGTAAATATGATGTTATGGAGGTATACGTACATACAACTGTAAACATATTGCAGAAGGAAAATAAAAAATTCTCAAGTTTAGGAAATAAATTGACTTATTCTTAAAATTGTTTTTTATCATAGTTAAAAAAGAATACTATTATACAGTATATTCTATGGGTTTTTGTGTGCGTTGCATCGCGTGATTTGGTGCTGTCTTCGTGCCATTGCCTCATATCTGTTCTTTTTCAATATTCTATGTCATAATCAACAATATAAACAAAAAGGTACATACATGTACCAATTTCGAAGCAACATACATTGTATGTGCAGTTTGAAAAATCTCAAAAATTATAAGTAGCACATGATGGACAATATGAACAGCTTTATACTGTATACAAATGTATGTACATACCAGAACCTTCAGCACAGACACCAAAACCCTGACACTTTCGTAGATTTTGAAGAACAAAGGGCCCACTTGCTGAGAATAATGAGGATAATGTATCTGTTGAGCATAGTCAAAGCTGTAATGCATAGTTCCATCATATGACAGTGCAGGTTGACCTGAAAATAAAGTCATAGAAATATATTTTTCAGAATTTATGAAAATGAATGAGACATTATTTATATGCATTGAATGTTACTAATCATCCTTCCAGACATGTCATCATTTTACATGCTACATGTAGTTGTCAAGTTGTTTCGATGGTTTATGTTATCCATGTTAACTGATAATTTACAGTTTCAATTAATTCGTGTTGAAATGTTTTATTATTTTGTTTATATAAATTTGTATATTGAAAGTAAAATCAAAGGTACATTTACATGTTCACCCATCTCAGGAACATTATAGTACATACATGTAATTACATCATACATGTACATTTTTACATGTTTGTACATCATGCACATTCTCTCATTAGTCATACTAATTATATATGTTTAACATATTCAAGCTAAATACTTATACATTGTGCATAATTGTAAAATTTGATTTGAATACATAAATTTCAATTGCATCATATCCTCACATACATGTACATGTTTTTGTTGTGAAATTTTCCTGTAACAAATAAATAAATTTACCTCTCATTCTTTGATTCTGTGATAAGTTTGTAAAATTTTCTTTGCTTTCTTGACACTGATCCCTGTAATAATCTCTCTGCTTCTTTGCCTTTTCAAGATGGTCCCCATATTTTTGTAACATGAGCGTCTTTTCCTCCTCTTGCAAATTTCCAGTTTTACTCAAGCTATATTGTAACAGTAAATTCTTGGCAAGTTGAACACAGATCAGTAGCAGGTTTCATGAGTATTATTTGTGGACACTGTTCTGTAACCATAGCTGTTTAAATTCTGACAAACTTAAAATTATGACCCGATAATTAAGCGATTTTGCAGTTTCCTGGTATATTTGATGAATAGCAACCTTTGTTTTATCTGAGGGAAGTAAAGTCACCTTCAAATTTCTGTGATTTGGTAATCGACCAGGTAACGGAACCCCAAATTTTCCTGCATACTCATTCAAAAATGTTTTACTCTTTGAATATCAGTCATTGACAATGCCATATTTAGGGGTTTTACCAGTGTTACCATGAGTCCTTGGTTTTAATCCCTTCCTTTCTAGTGACTTTGATATGGATTCCAGCTGGGATTTGCCAATGGCATGGGCAAATAAAAATGTTTTTCTACATACCGGTAGTTGGTGACCATTGAAAAAAGATTGTTGCATTATTCTCTCTCTTTCTTTGTCTTTGTGGGTTTCATCCACAAAGTCATTGTCCTGATCATGAATTAAATCCAAGGGAACGGTGCTTGCCGAGGACGACACACTAGCTTGACTATCCATAATTAATTTTTAGCGGACACCATTTCAACGTTATTTTAAGGCACAGGCTACGTATTCTAGGTTCTACAAGTACGACGGGCGGAAGTTGTGACTAAATGATCAACCGATTTCCGGACATGGACACCTATTTTACGGAAATTAATCATGTATTGCTAGCATCTAGAGGCTACGAATACGACGTATTTCTCGATTTTCTTAATTCTATTGTTTTTATTTCTTTAAATGACAATTTATGATTTTTTTATATAATTTTCTGTTTGTAGTTTATTTTTATTCCAATAAAATCTGATGCATTGAAAAACTAGTCTTACAATACACGATTAAGCCCATAGATTTCACTGGTATGAGTACTTCTCAGAGTACAACTCACACTTCCCAACACTAATTATTTTCAAAATGGACGACGATGGTAGTGCGCTCGTGTTGGAAAAAGATCTTCTCTGTTAAGGTGTTTTGGGCAATTTCTCAGTTATGTTATATGTTTTTATGAAAATTTATTTACTGTTATTAACTATTTTTGGCAAAATAAAGTTTTGTTAACCTATGGGCACCCCTCTTGCCTTCCCTTATTCTTACACCAGGTAAAAATGTTCTTTTCCCTCAATACATTCCAAATGAAGTGTCCTATGTCTATAAGAGTTCGTTGTAAAGATGATGAAACTCTGGAAATAACGAACATCGTATTGTATATGATAATTCTTAAATTAAAAATATCTATGTATATTCTTTTTCTTTAAGCTTTATAGTATCACAGTAATAAATGTTTAAAAACAATATATTTAAGAAAACAAAAATCCGTCGTATTCGTAGCCTCTAGATGCTAGCAATACGTGATTAATTTCCGTAAAATAGGTGTCCATGTCCGGAAACCGGTTGATCATTTAGTCACAACTTCCGCCCGTCGTACTTGTAGAACCCAGGCTACGAATACGTTTCCGTCGTATTCGTAGCCTGTGCCTTATTTTAACATTATGGTTTACATTTACATTTTCTCGGAGAAACAAATTTTTTTTAACAGAGACAGAGTATTTTCCCTTGATGAAACTAATGATGATCAGATGAAGGCAAATCCGGTAACGGAGATCGACGCATTTTCGAATAAGCACTATGGTTCAGTAAGATAAATATCACAGAATTATGCTTAATATCCTAGTGTTGCCGGTTCTCGATAGCGTAAGAAACATTTCTCCCGTGTGTCCCTTTGGATTAGAAACAATATTTTTTTACAGAATTTTTTTGTTTGTTTGTCAAAACTAGTTCTTTATTTCTACCAAACCTAAAAGTTCTACTCCTTGAAGTTACGGAGAAAACATAATTTTTGTGCATGACCTTATTTCTGACACTTTGTGTATTACGACACCAGTTCTCGAAAGTGTGTAAAATCAATTATGGAGAGCATGTTTACTAATAAAAACTATAGGTAAAAAAGAAAAAAATGTATTCAAGATATTTGCAAACACCAATATTATTGATTTCAACCATACATGTAAATATCATTATTCTTGTTGATATAAAAATATGTTCTTAATCAAAATTTATTTAAAAGTGAATAAAGTTAAAATATGATTTTTTTGGTTTTCAAACTGTCAAGTCAACAACAAATGTGCATAAAAGTTAATGAATTTTTAATTTTCAATAATTAGATTATGCTTTGGCTTTCCTGTTCATTTGCTGTCACAGTGGGGGCATCTGAATACGTATTTCGAGCGTACAACATTTACTGGTGAACAATAACGCAAGTGTGTCCAATGGTCACAATCTTCACACTGTGCCCAGTTCATAATTGTCAAAGACACTACATGTTTCAAAAGTTGGAGGATATCGTTGATTACACATGCAGAATGGAATGTTATCAGTGTCATCTTCAGAATCAGTTAGTTCAACACTGTCCTCAACAATAAGGGTAATAACAAAATTACCGAACTCCGAACAATCTTACAAAGGGAAAGTCAAAACTCATAATTATATAAACAGACAAAATCAGTCAACAACCGGAAAACTGTGAAAACCGTAATGACCCTGACTTGGTACAGGCATTTCTATAGAAATGGTGGGTTGAATCAGATTTTAAAGCGCCAAACCTCCCGCTCTCATTACGGTTCAAAGGTTCCAGCTGTCACTATAACAGTATTTAAATACAGGAACAAAATAGGTAAAATAGTTGTCAAAGCAGTACCATATTCAGTGAAGTAAATGTCAAAAACATTTTTACGTCACACATTGATAAAAAAAATATTTTTGACATTTTTCTTGACTTCTTTATCTTTATACATTTTCACTATATGAAAATGCATCGCTTATAATCGTTTCTGCAGAGACGGAATATATTTCGACAAGATCTTGGTATCGGAATATAAACTTTTTAAGAGATCGAATAAGGCGAATCTTTTTATAGCCCTGGTCCAGTAGCCTATTTCTCAGATGAAGATGACGTTTTAGGAAATCAGAATAATTGCTATTGGCCCTTGCATAGCGAATCAATTGCGAGATGTAAACACCATATGCAGGAGAAACTGGTATATTGCTGCACACGTTTGGAAAATTTATGATTTTAAAATTGATGTCGTCCCGTTTATCATAAATTTTAGTACTGAGTTGACCACTGTCGTTAAATTCGAGGTATAAGTCCAAAAATGATGCGGACGAAGCTGTATCTATGGTCTCTTTTACTTCCAGCTCTGGAGGATATATCAATGGAAGAAATTCTGCACATCAATAACTCCATAATATTTTAACATTGGGGTCAACGGGACACTGTAAATAAATCAATATTTATTTAAGAAAACAAATTATAACTATGAACTATAAAGTTAGAAAGAAATGTTCACATTTCCCGTAAATCTACAATATTTCATCTATTTAATTTATGTTCCCTCCACAGTTTGCTGCTTTCAAAAATAATAACGTCATTTTTTCTTCGATTTCATCCATTAAATTTTATTTCAAAACCGATTATTATGACGACGCCTTTTGAAAAAAAATGTTGTGCTATAAGTAAATATTCAATAGCAATACCGACAGAATATTATAGCAAGGACGTAAATATCTCATATACGTCCTTGATTATAGATACGACAGTTTTATTTTTTGTTGATATATGTTTAACTTAAAGTATATTTTATCGCTCACCTTATTAAATGACATAATAATTGTGTTTGAAGACCGGCTTTCAGAATTTTTGTAATTTTGATTCAATACTTAGTCAGTTTTCTGTAGAAAGGAGAAAAGTTAGTTTTAATGTTAAAATTTTAAAATTAAGAATTACAATTAGTTATTTTGTTTGGTTTATTTTTGTTTTTGTCTATCGTACTTTTAAAAGAAAATTGTCCATGTACCGAACATATCGCACACAGTTCTAGAGCGTTACCCACTCTATCCTTAGAGTTTAGTCCTGTATTTGGATAATCTAATTAAAATTATATCTTCGTACTTGCTCCATATGTTCTAACGGTCCACACGGCGACTACAAAACACCGATAGAAATTGGGGAGCAAGATCGAAGATCTAATTTTAATTAGATTGGTATTTGGAAGAAGAAGAAGAAGGATTGTTCTGCTTTAAAATTGTATATCATAGTGTACATTACATTAAAAAAAAACTCATGGCCTTCTGAGCACATTAAATCCCAATTATTTACAACGGTTAACCCATATTAAATTGCAAATTTATCAGAGAAAAAAGAATAGCAATAACAGAAAAAGTCAGTTGTAACACGTCCCAACCCATATTACTTGTATTAATCCCAGGATAAATCCAGTTAAGTTATATATCTTAAAAAGAGACCGTCGTGGTACATTGTTTTATTTCTTTTTGGTGTTTAGCATATCTTTAACAGCATATTAATAAAAAAAAATTACCATCCTTGTAAATAACAAAACATGACATAGAATAAGCCTGTAGCTGATCATTTCAATTAATATTAGGTGTAATACCACTTATCATGGGAAAGTTGTACGTAAACACAAAATGGATTCCAACATTGTTGGATAAAAAATAAACACTATATTAGATCCTGCAAAATACTGAATGTCAGCAGAAAACTAGCTATTTTAGGATAATTTTAAACCCATATTTGATGTCCTTTAGGTTTTAAATAAACAATTGATTGCATTGGAAAGAAACCACATGAATTTGCGTTAAATCGAAAATGAAAGTAGGATTTTTGACGTAGACATCTTCGGACTGTGTTTTTTCTAAAATACCATTAAACACTGTGTACAAACTGACCCGGCAAAAAATGTTTGGACTCGTGCATATCTAATTCCGGAACGGAACCGGACTGTAAGAAGGCAAGAAGAAGGTAAACATTCTGTTTATTTATTTGTTTTTTGCATGAACTTGGGGGAAATAAATGCTTTATTAACCATTTCCTGCTGTCAGATGAAACATTTTGGCCATGCCATCGTATATTAATTGAGAAATAAGCGATAATGTGCCGCAAAATGACGATCAGCTTGACCCCAACCCCGAATTTCGCTCAGTTTCTCTTTGAATTGCTCGCATTGAATGGAACGAAATGTATCGATGGAACTATTGATGAATAAAGATGACAAGAATCGTCACTTTGTGCTTCTAATTATTGATATAAGTAAGCACGGGGCGAAAGAAATGGATTATGTCAAAATAGAAGGACCCGGTTTCCTGAATGATGTTACAGCAGGATGACCAGGTTTTGTTCCAAAAAAAAATTACGAACAAACAGGAACCAAAGCCTTTATTTTCTCTGGAATAACATTGAAATTATTGTTTTTGTAACCATAATGTCCACTAAATGGATTCAGTTCAAGGTATTTAACTTTCAACATTAGTGAGCCGTGGTTTTCCGTCGAGTGTTTTATTGCTTCTTCAAATAGGACGAAGGTTGCCGTTTTGCAGTAATAACAATGGTACGGATGATTTTCTCTAGAATGTTTTATTAAGTCATCGAATTGTGGAAATGTTGTATCACAGTATAAACAATGGTGGCTGTGGATTTCTGTTGCTTTGGTTCCTGTTTGTTCGTAAATTTTTTTGGAACAAAACCGGGTCATCATGCTGTAACATCATTCACGAAACCGGGTCCTTCCATTCTAACATGACCCATTTCTTTCGCCCCGTGCTTACTTATATCAATAATTAAAAGCACAAAGTGACGATTCTTGTCATCTTTATTCATCAATAGTTCCTTCGATACATTTCGTTCCATTCAATGCGAGCAATTCAAAGAGAAACTGAACGAAATTCGGGGTTGGGGTCAAGCTGATCGTCATTTTGCGGCACATTATCCCTTATTTCTCAATTAATATACGATGGCATGGCCAAAATGTTTCATCTGACAGCAGGAAATGGTTAATAAAGCATTTATTTCCCCCAAGTTCATGCAAAAAACAAATAAATAAACAGAATTCTTACCTTCTTCTTGCCTTCTTACAGTCTGGTTCCGTTCCGGAATTAGATATGCACGAGTCCAAACATTTTTTGCCGGGTCAGTTTGTACACAGTGTAAATGTGTGTTGATTTTCGGAATTAAGCTTCCAATTAGGTATCCCTTCCATGAGATATGAGTGTCACTTAGGTTAAACTTAAGATGAATCCTGTATGAAAGCTCAATTTTTTTTATTTAACATAGAAAGCTATGAAGAATTATTTAGTGGTATTACACCTATAGGGGTGCGTTGACAGAGATTGGACAATCGTAACTACTCGACCATTATCGCTTGCAGGGTAGTTACGATTGAGATTGAAAATACCCATGTACAATTCTATAAGAAATCAAATTTCATTGGTTCTATGTTTTCAATTTCCTGAACTGTCAGCCAATGGAGTTCCGTTTAACAAATGTACACACACGTAACGGGCACCCGGTCTCCCTAATTACCGACAAGAAGCGTCAAGAACCGACAAGAAGTGTCAAGAAGGAAAATACACCGACAAGAAGGGGGATTTACCGACAAGAAAGAAAAATATACCAACAAGAAAGAAAAATATACCAAGAAGAAGAAAAAAATAACAATAAGAACTATAATTATCGATATTTCAATAAATAAATATATATTCATCTATTAATTTATATTTGTTTCTATTTTTTTTTCTTTTCGATTTTCACACTTGTTCAAGGAAAAAAGTAATATCTAAAATTATATTTATATTAGTATTAGTTTTATTTTTATTAGTTTACAATAGTATGGTTTCAATAATACAATGTATATACAAAATCATTATTGAAACCATAATTGATAATCAAAATGATCCAAGTTAAAATGTACTATGTGCAGAAGTAGCGAGGGTGTGGTTTATTGGTCAATATATTATTATTTATAATAGGTAACAAAACAGACAAAATAAATGACAAAGAAATACCTACCCATATTGGTCAACAATTTGCTGACAGATACGAGATGGATTTTAGAGAGACGTCAGCTAAAGAAGCTGACAATGTTGATAAACTCTTCTACACAATTGCCAACAAATTGACAAAGGAAGCCAAACAAGGAGAGCTAACTTCAGACAAAGACAATGTGACATTTAATGACAATACAACCAGTATTTCTAACTGTAGTGGCTGTTTTAAATTTTAATATATTTTTTAATTTGTGACTCAAACTTGAGATATTATGGTATGAATTGTCTAGATACATGACATTGATGATACTGACATAATTTGTAATATGTTATGCACCTGGAAAGAGGGATTGTTTTTTATGAGCATAATTTTGACATTATTTGTTCTGTAAACATTAATTGATGATAACGGAAGAGTATTGAAATTCTTGTTTATAAGTGTTGTGCTATCCACAAATCTTGCCTCAAAGAACAACTTGTGTTCTATATTACTTTATAGTGAAAATGATCACTTTGATGTGGTAATTATGTAGTACAGTACATTATCTATGATTTGTAAATGTTTCCTTTTCGGTCTTGACACACAATAATATAGGGTTATTGTATGAATATTGGTGAATAAATTAATTTTAGAGTCACATGTCATTTTATTCGTGTTTTGATTGGTTTAAAAAGTTGAGGTTATTTGTCAATGAACGGAATGTAAAAATAGACGTCGTTCTCAAGTCGTCGCGTGCCGTTGTCACCAGATGATTTTCTTAAAATGAGGCATCTTTGGGGTTATTTAAATGTATTTCCGATTATTTGCCTTATTTTGAAAAAATAAATATATTTTTCAATATCATATCAAAAAAGTTTGAATTAATTTATAAGGATTGATCGAAATTTTGAATAACTAACATATTTTACGTTGAAGTTCAAATTCCAAAGAGTCAGTGTATAGAGATAGTGTCAAATTCTAACCTGATGAAGATTTTAATTTAGAAATATGTGTAATCTAATTAAAATTTAATTGCCTCCCCTTTTCTGATATGACATACAGATCTAAAACAACCATGTAAAGAGTCACATTCAATACAAATTGCCACTTACCAGATTTAGAGAGCAGAACTAGTCTGATTTGATGACTATAATTTACAACGATCCATTTGCTGTTGTGGAACGAATGTGTAATGTCTTTAAGAAATACATTATGGGGAAATACATACCGTTATTGAACCAAATAACGGTAGCCCCTTGAAACAAGCTAACAACAATTTCGAATTGAACAATTTTATATAGATAAAATATACAACTTTAAGATGTAAATGCTTATTTAATAGAGGACCAAAATAACCAAAGACGAATCCAGTCCTTGAAATAAGACATCATCCAATTGGTCAGCTCTAACTCGATTGTAAAAGGTCACTTGAATGTGACCTCTCACAGGGTTGCATTAGATCTTATTCACGACATGCAGAACATGGGGAGCTTATAAAAATCTAATTTGAATTTAGATTGGAAATGTGTGAAAAGTAGAATATTGAAGAAAAAAAAATGAAACTAATTTATTGTTTACTATAAGAATCATATAGAATTTTCAATCATTATGAATATTAATAAAACTGTTGGTTTACTATTCCCATGGCAACACAGTATTTAGAATACTAATGTTATTTTCCTAATCAATTTGTTTATTCTCTAACGTTATTACTGTATAGTGCAATATTTCTTTGACATTTGTTGTGATGAGTGAATGACTCGCATTCAAATACAGGTAATTAGCCAGTTCAAGATTTTGTGACTTGTTTATTGTAACACTAAGATGAGTTGATACTCTAATTTTGTCTGGCTATCAATTTGATTTTTAAAACTATATATACATGTATTATAATGTTACAAAATTAAAAAAGCGTATTTTAATTAATTTTTTTTTAAATTATTTCTACGATATGTATATATAACCACAAATACACAAGAAGGCTATATAATTAGATTCAAAATATTGAACTTAAATTATTATTTTTATATACTTCAGTGAAATCTGTCTAAACCTCCCTGTAATGATCTTTTGTGTGTGGAATAGACAGGTATCTTAAATTAGCAAAGATTTTCTACATTTGGACATAACTTAATGTTCAGTTTGCACAGGATTCTGGTTTATTCAGGGTTTGGTTTAGACAGGTTTACACATGATCCTGGTTTATTCAGGGTTTGGTTTAGACAGGTTTACACAGGATTCTGGTTTATTCAGGGTTTGGTTTAAACAGGTTTACACAGAATTCTGGTTTATTCAGGGTTTGGTTTAGACAGGTTTACACAGGATTCTGGTTTATTAAGGGTTTGGTTTAGACAGGTTTACACTGGATTCTGGTTTATTGAGGGTTTGGTTTAGACAGGTTTACACAGAATTCTGGAATTAGACAGGTTTACACAGGATTCTGGTTTATTCAGGGTTTGGTTTAGACAGGTTTACACAGGATTCTGGTTTATTCAGGGTTTGGTTTAGACAGGCTTCATTGTATTAAGTCATATTCAAGTTTTGTTTCCAGTCTGGAAAATTTGTAATTTGATTGCTTTGTTTATAAAAAAAAATAAAGACACAAATAGAAAGCCTTGAATGCTAAAAAAAATACCACACTGATAAAAACATCTTTGTAATATCATGTATATAATGATCCCTGTTAGAACTTTGATGTTAATTGTGAAATATTCAAAAATTGTTATAATTATCAAAAGAAATGAATGTTTGTACAAACTAATTTAGTATTGTTTGTTATGTCAAGGCAAATTACAATGTAATTATTGTTACTGGGAACCATGAATTTGACTTTGTTTATTGAATTTTTATTTTTAAGCTTTCAAAATAACATTGATTATTATGGACAATATGTAGGAATTTGTTCAGTACCAGAAAAGTTTGAAGATATCAAGGCCTTAGGGGGTAATCAGAACACAAAAAACTAGAGATTGAGCAACACAAACCTCACAAAAAGCGTGGGTAAACTCAGATGCTTAGGAAGGGTAAGCAGTTGCTGCTCCATCAGTGGCACCCATTGTGCCTCTGTTGTTAAACATCTGGTGATCAAACAAGAAAGAGAAAGAAGTACAAGGTTGTGGCTATGTCAAATGGAACATTTCTGTGGTCATCTATGATACTTATATTCCAAAATGGTTAACCAAGTCATGATGGTGACTGTAAAACTTTTGAAGTGATGACTTCAACTAAGCCTCTAGGAACCCTTCGTTCAGTAGCTTCTTTGTTAGCCACAATCCTGATAGAAACCATAAGCTCTGAAATATTATATAAACTGAGAGATGCATACTCCTTATTCAGGTGCTGTTGGAACATTGCTACATATAAATGGAAAGTTTACAATGGGAAAGTAGAGATCATGTCTTTTGTCTTAAAGTTTCATTCTGTCTATTTCTATATATAGGTCAATGTATGAAGCAGACCTAGCTTTTTTCTCTATTCGGATAATACTGCAATTGAAATTTGAAATCTCCACAAAATAAACTGTCACAAATTTGAAAGGAAAAGGTGTCTGGTGACTTATAATTGGACATAAAACTGGATGGGAAGGGTTTTCACATTATATTTTTCTATGAGAGGAGAACTGTATAAAATTATAACATTAAACTTAAGCAAAATTATAGCTTTCTATACTACTTGAAAAATTGTGCCATGCTAACAAAGTGTATGTAAACATCAATTTATTTATAAAGTTAATTAATGAAGTACATGTATTAGAATGTGGGCATTCAGAGAATAAACCATAACGTTAGCTTGACAATTTAAAATATTTTCTTCCTGATAAATACAGACCATTTTTTTTATTGTAATGAAACCATTCTCTCCTGATAACAACAAGACCATTTCTTTTTAATAATTATAATTAAGCCATTTCTTTGCAATAATTATAATGAAACGATTTCTTTGTAATAATTAAAATGAAACCATTTTTTCCTAATAATTGTAATAAAACTGTTTCTTCCTAATAATTATAATGAAAATGTATTTCTTTCTAATAATTATGAAACCATTTCTTCCTAATAAATTATAATGAAACCATTTCTTTGTAATAATTATAATGAAACCATTTTTTAATAATAATTAATATGAAACTATTTTATCATGAATCAAATACCAGTAAATATATGTCAAATATATTGACTCCTTAGACAATGAAGTTTTTACATTATTTTACATCTATATACCCGTATATGAAATAAGTAGCCATTTAAAACAGTGTATTACTAAATACACATGGCTGCATAAACAAATATAGTTATTTTTAAGCTCGTTTTCCTTTGCTTTAGTAGGGGCCGTCATGGCCGTGATCATATGGTCGTTGGATTTACATCTACCTATGTGATCAGTGCCTATCGCCACAAAAGTTGCATGTTTGATTCCCGACCATGGGGAAGGTGTACTCAATAAGATTTTATGTGATAAAATTTGTCAGTAACATGTGGTAGGTCGTTTGTGTTCTTGAGGTATCCTGGTTTCCTGCACCAATAAAACTATCTGTAACTGTAACAATATAACTGAAATATTGTTTGAAGTGACATAAGTTTCTAATAACTTTTACTGTATTAGTGAACTATATAGAACTTTTTTCTCGTATAGGTATGAGTTTTAATCCACATCATCATTACTTATCATACAGTAATTATAAGTTTTATAATCATGTCTGTTAAGGATAGTTATACTATAGATCATTTGCATATTTCTGACTGATTTTTAAATTCTATTTTTATCAGAGTTATTTCCCTTTAAGGTGGGCAATGCCTTTCAGTTTCAGGCTAAGCTAAATGAAAATAACATATATTTCTTTCCAAAAATCTCTATAAGATTTTTATGTTATAACAACTTTAGAATTCTATTTTTATCAGAGTTATTTCCCTTTACAACTTTAGAATTCTATTTTTATCAGAGTTATTTCCCTTTACAACTTTAGAATTCTATTTTTATCAGAGTTATTTCCCTTTACAACTTTAGAATTCTATTTTTATCAGAGTTATTTCCCTTTACAACTTTAGAATTCTATTTTTATCAGAGTTATTTCCCTTTACAACTTTAGAATTCTCTATTTGCTATACAATTATCCTTTGATTTTTTACAAGATTTAAATATCTACAAATCAGGATAAAATTAAACTCAAATTCTAGGTGCTTTCCACTGCTCTTGCATGCTAGACAGGGTACAATTTGTCTGACATAAGTGAAATAACTTATAAAAAGGTATAACAATTTATAATATTGAAATCAAATCTAGAATGTGCAAAAGATTTTTTTTGTTGTTTTTGTTTTTGTTTTTTTGTTGTTTTGATTTTTATTGTTTTGTGTAATATGGGGTGTTTACATGTGTAACACATTGTATCTTAAATGTTGGCTATTAATCAAATTTTTACACTTGGAACCATTCTCACTATTACATGTAGTTTAGTCTAGTCAAAAACATCTTGTGAAAATTAATTTACATCTAATACAAAAATGTCTTATTGATAATCTGCAGTTAGACCATTTAAAATAAATCTAAAATCTAATTCTGAAAGAGGTATTCGTTGCCACGATTTCACGCATACAAACTTCAATTTTATACAACTATTAAGCTACATATGTATGGTAGTCATAGATTTTTCCAGAGCAGGTGCCCCTATATCCACCTATCTATATATTTTTTTTTCAATTTATGGAGATTTTCATGACCAATTTTGCTCTGTCTAACCCGAGCCTCCTCTTTTAGACTGTAGTAACTCCTCCTCTTTTTAGAAGGTCTTGATCTGCCTCTTGTAGATTATCATCTACCTATATTAAAGCACAGAATACTCAAAGTACATTTATTGTATTAAGAAAAACAACTGATATTATATTCTTTTACTAATGATATTAATATTTTACATTTTTATCTTTAATTTAATTCTAGATCTGCTAGTTAAATACAAATATATACATATAATACAATTTGTGCCAAAAACCACTAGGCCTATGCCCCAGTCTAGTAAAAATTGGTTGGGGCTAGTTAAAATTGCATGAAATTTACTTAATCAAATCAAATATTTATTTCTTAATTGCTGTTCCAGTTAGTTTTTGGCACAGACTGTAAGATATGATGGTTTTTATTTTGTTTTTGGCACACGACTGTAAGATATGATGGTTTTTATTTTGTTTTTGGCACACGACTGTAAGATATGATGGTTTTTATTTTGTGAGTAAATTAATTAAACATATTTATAGTCAAACCTGCCTGTGTAGTTACTTGTATTAAAAGGTCACCTTTTTCTTGTTCTTTCATAGAAAATTGCATACGAAGTGAACCTCTTTTAATAGGTCACCTGTCTTAAAAGACCACTTATCTGTGACCTCTTAATACAGGTTTGACTGTATATTAATTGGCCCTAGAATATTTGACTACAGAAATTTCACTCTTATACACACTCAGTCTTCTGTTGATAAAAGATATTGTTGCAATGTATTGATAAATTTTTATAATAAAACTTATTCTTTTGAATTTTTGTTGTTATCTGTGGTCTCGTTCAACATTGATCAGTATTTTGTGCAGTCTTAAAAATTACTGGTATCAGTTGACTCTGTCTAGCTCCTACCACAATATCTGAATTCTATTTATTTGTATCCTGTAATCTGGCTTACCATATTAATTTCCACATTTTTTTTTTAGAATTTGGCATATCAATATCAATTTAACAGGTCTCTCATGTGGTGACAGGTGTGCAGCATCTTGGGTGACAATATATGAGTAAAATACCAACCCCCGCATATAACTGGTTCATCACGTTTAGAGTATAACTGGTTCATCACGTTTAGAGTATAACTGGTTCATCACTTTAGAGTATAGCTGGTTCATTACGTTTAGAGTGTAACTGGTTCATCACTTTAGAGTATAACTGGCTCATCACGTTTAGAGTATAACTGGTTCATCACTTTAGAGTATTACTGGTTCATCACGTTTAGAGTATAACTGGTTCATCACTTTAGAGTATAGCTGGTTCATCACGTTTAGAGTGTAACTGGTTCATCACTTTAGAGTATAACTGGCTCATCACGTTTAGAGTATAACTGGTTCATCACATTTAGAGTATAACTCGTTCATCACTTTAGAGTATAACTGGTTCATCACGTTTAGAGTATAACTGGTTCATCACTTTAGAGTATAACTGGTTCATCACTTTAGAGTATAACTGGTTCATCACGTTTAGAGTATAACTGGTTCATCACTTTAGAGTATAACTGGTTCATCACGTTTAGAGTATAACTGGTTCATCACATTTAGAGTATAACTGGTTCATCACTTTAGAGTATAACTGGTTCATCACGTTTAGAGTATAACTGGTTCATCACTTTAGAGTATAACTGGTTCATCACGTTTATAGTATAACTGGTTCATCACTTTAGAGCATAACTGGTTCATCACTTTAGAGTATAACTGGTTCATCACTTTAGAGTATAACTGGTTCATCACTTTAGAGTATAACTGGTTCATCACGTTTAGAGTATAACTGGTTCATCACTTTAGATTATAACTGGTTCATCACTTTAGAGTATAACTGGTTCATCACGTTTAGAGTATAACTGGTTCATGACATTTAGAGTATAACTGGTTCATCAAGTTTAGAGTATAACTGGTTCATCACGTTTAGAGTATAACTGGTTCATCACGTTTAGAGTATAACTGGTTCATCACTTTGGAGTATAACTGGTTCATCACTTTAGAGTATAACTGGTTCATCACTTTAGAGTATAACTGGTTCATCACTTTAGAGTATAACTGGTTCATCACATTTAGAGTATAACTGGTTCATCACTTTAGAGTATAACTGGTTCATCACGTTTAGAGTATAACTGGTTCATCACGTTTAGAGTATAACTGGTTCATCACTTTAGAGTATAACTGGTTCATCACGTTTAGAGTATAACTGGTTCATCACTTTAGAGTATAACTGGTTCATCACGTTTAGAGTATAACTGGTTCATCACGTTTAGAGTATAACTGGTTCATCACGTTTAGAGTATAACTGGTTCATCACTTTAGAGTATAACTGGTTCATCACGTTTAGAGTATAACTGGTTCATCACATTTAGAGTATAACTGGTTCATCACTTTAGAGTATAACTGGTTCATCACGTTTAGAGTATAACTGGTTCATCACGTTTATAGTATAACTGGTTCATCACTTTAGATTATAACTGGTTCATCACTTTAGAGTATAACTGGTTCATCACGTTTAGAGTATAACTGGTTCATGACATTTAGAGTATAACTGGTTCATCAAGTTTAGAGTATAACTGGTTCATCATGTTTAGAGTATAACTGGTTCATCACTTTAGAGTATAACTGGTTCATCACTTTAGAGTATAACTGGTTCATCACGTTTAGAGTATAACTGGTTCATCACTTTGGAGTATAACTGGTTCATCACTTTAGAGTATAACTAGTTCATCACTTTAGAGTATAACTGGTTCATCACTTTAGAGTATAACTGGTTCATCACATTTAGAGTATAACTGGTTCATCACTTTAGAGTATAACTGGTTCATCACTTTAGAGTATAACTGGTTCATCACATTTAGAGTATAACTGGTTTATCACTTTAGAGTATAACTGGTTCATCACTTTAGAGTATACTGGTTCATCACTTTAGAGTATAACTGATTCATCACTTTAGAGTATAACTGGTTCATCACGTTTAGAGTATAACTGGTTCATCACTTTAGATTATAACTGGTTCATCACTTTAGAGTATAACTAGTTCATCACGTTTAGAGTATAACTGGCTCATGACATTTAGAGTATAACTGGTTCATCAAGTTTAGAGTATAACTGGTTCATCACGTTTAGAGTATAACTGGTTCATCACTTTAGAGTATAACTGGTTCATCACTTTAAGAGTATAACTGGTTCATCATGTTTAGAGTATAACTGGTTCATCACTTTAGAGTATAACTGGTTCATCACTTTAGAGTATAACTGGTTCATCACTTTAGAGCATAACTGATTCATCACTTTAGAGTATAACTGGTTCATCACGTTTAGAGTATAACTGGTTCATCACTTTAGATTATAACTGGTTCATCACTTTAGAGTATAACTGGTTCATCACGTTTAGAGTATAACTGGCTCATGACATTTAGAGTATAACTGGTTCATCAAGTTTAGAGTATAACTGGTTCATCACGTTTAGAGTATAACTGGTTCATCACTTTAGAGTATAACTGGTTCATCACTTTAAGAGTATAACTGGTTCATCATGTTTAGAGTATAACTGGTTCATCACTTTAGAGTATAACTAAACACCATAACCCTCTATTCCTGAAACAAAATAAACACAAAGGATATGGAGAGGTGAACAAGAAAGACAATATATTGTCTTGTCTTTCTTGTTCACCTCTCCATATCCTTATCCTGAAACAAGATAAACACAAAGGATATGAAGAGTATTGTCTTTCTTGTTCACCTCTCCATATCCTTATCCTGAAACAAGATAAGCACAAGAATATGAAGAGTATTGTCTTTCTTGTATCACCTCTCCATATCCTTTGTGTTTATCTTGTTTCAGGATTAGAGGGTTATGGTGTTTAGCGCCACTTTCAACAATATACATTTCAGTTATATAGTGGCGGTCAGTTTTATTGGTGGAGGAAACCAGAGTACCCTGAGAAAACTATTGACCTGATGGAAGTCACTGAGAAACTTTATCACATAATGTTGTATCGAGTACACCTCACTATGAGCAGGATTCTACCATACAACTTTAGTGGTGATAGGCACTGATTGCATAGGTAGTTGTAAATCCAACTACCATATGATCATGACCCCGACGGCCCCCTCCGTGTGCTTGGAAATACAATGATGATTTTCTTCATCATGAAAACAACACACATGACATTGTAATGTAATTTTATTCTACATAATTGAGTTGATATTAATTTACACCAAGTTTTGTACAAAGGTAAAAAATAAACAAAACAAACAAGAATAATACAAGTCTTTATAAAATATAAAAAAAAACAGTTGATGTATTTATACAACTTGTCCAGCTAAGCTGCCACAGCAAATTACTACTAGTACATTTAATAAACAGCAAATTACTACTAGTACATTTAATAAACAGCAAATTACTACTAGTACATTTAATAAACAGCAAATTACTACTAGTACATTTAATAAACAAAATCCTCTTATGGTGATGTATTGGGAACTTTTTATCTTCTTCGTGTCTTATGCAATTTGCTGCCCCTTTCGTTCAAAAGTCATTAGCACTGAGGAGAGTGGACTCAATATAGCTGCATAATTATTATGTTTGTTTTAATGTATGATTGATTTGTATGTTCATGTTTGTATATGTATATATATCCATGTTTGTATGTTTGTTTTATGCCGTCACCCTTATAAGGGTATTAAAGAAAGAGCATTAATTAATAAAGTATTAATAATGAGCAAAACTGTAAAGTAAGAGAACAAGCATTTATGAAATACATAAATACATACGTAAAAAAATGAAATAATATTATGATGTTTCTGCAGTTAAAAAAAACCAAAGAATATATACAGCTTGTAACATAAATACACATTTTTCCTTTGATGTTTTTTATGCAGTAATCAACTTAAAAATAGTGAACTTTTACAAACCATGGTCTTAAACATGAAGATCTTGATGTTATTCCATGATTTTGAGGACCTCGACAAAAGCACCCAATATTGATTTCTGTTACAAACCATATATACCATGGATCTTACTCATGAACTTATTTAAACCAACTCATCCTTCGGATTCGTTGGTTTAAATAAGTTGTAACATAAATACGCATTTTTCCATTGATGTTTTTATGCAGTAATCAACTTAAAAATAGTGAACTTTTAAAAACCATGGTCTAACATGAAAATCATGGAATAACATCAAGATCTTGATGTTATTCCATGATTTTGCGGACCTCGACGAAAGCACCCAATATTGATTTCTGTTACAAACCATAATATTCGTAAGATCCATGGTATACAGGGCACGAAATTAACGCTGGTCTGCTAGCCTGAGGCTAGTAAAATCAGCGTCGGGATAGAAGAACTCTCTTAGAAGCTAGTCCGATGGGCTAGTTAAAATTTCCAATTGTCAATTATTGTTTCCACTTCATTAATTTTAATGACATAATTGAAAATCATAATTAGTCAATCATATTATTGTGTTTGTTTACATTGTACACAATTTACCTGTGGGGAATTCCCTCGATAGCAATTTGATCCTAAAGGGTGGTATGCCGGAATTGATCAAATTACTCGATAATTCGGGTAACTCAGCGAGCGTTCTTAACAACATAATCTAAGGTTCAAGAAATGTGGCGACACATTACCGGCGTAGAGCAACCAACGAAAAAAATTAAATTAGATAATAATGAAAAATTGAAGAGAAAAAGGACGTATGATCATGTCAATAGAAAAAGAAAAACAAGCTGGCAGAAAAACCGCAACTGGTTAGTTCACAACAGTGAAATAGACCGAATGACATGCATGCTTCTTCTGACAGGATGATGGTGACGCTGGTGATGATGATGTTTCAAGTGATGACAATACTGACATTCTTTCTTCATTATAATTTTTTCAAATAAAATAATTATTATATAATTTTTAGTAATTGTCCCCATGTTGGTAAGGCTAGTAGAATATCTGGGGGGCTAGTTGATTTTTATATCTACTATAGTCCTGCTGGCTAATTTTTGTTTAAATTCTACCCCTGATGGTATATATAATACTTAATTCGTAAGATCCATGGTATATATAATACTTAATTCGTAAGATCCATGGTATATATAATACTTAATTCGTAAGATCCATGGTATATATAATACTTAATTCGTAAGATCCATGGTATATATAATACTTAATTCGTAAGATCCATGGTATATATAATATTTAATTCGTAAGATCCATGGTATATATAATACATAATCCGTGAATTAAATGTATTAGTATTAGAAAAACATCACAATAGTCTTTTTCTACTGAAACAATGATTGGTCGATGTCACAAATAATAAACAAATGTAGATGTCGTTTTACATAAAATACCCGGTACAAGAAATTTTAGAGGTTTTAATCATGAAAGTTGATCAACTTTACAATCACTTATAACTAAACTACAGGCTCTCGTGAGCTTTTATCACTCATTTGTTAAAAATAAGATTTACTGCACTTTATGAAAAGAAAGTTTAAACATTGATGGTCATCAATTTCAACAATATCAACAAAATGAACAATTACCTTTCATCTTAACTGAACACAAAAAAGACCAGGACATATGATGTTGGAAATCCAGGTCATGCCTTTTGAAGCATATACTAAATTTTGACCTTCCTGGGCTTGAACCCTATAGACATTGGGTCATTAGATTGTACAACATTGGATCTTCATATCAGAATACTGTTTCATGTCAAATACAATTATATTTTCTATATCTGGTTCTTAAATATATCTAGTTCTTAAGAATATTTTTTAATTGGATGATTGACCTAAAAATGTCAGAAGCTTGAATATGTCCAAATTACAGAAAAACTTAGTTATAATTACATAAAACAACCTTTATGAAAAATGAAATATATAAAACAAGTCTTAATGAGCTTTCAATCCAATCCAAACATCCTGTTGATCAAATGACATGCAGGAAAATTTTTTGAAATTAAAGCCAAATTTATGAAACAAAATGTTTTAACACATAAAAACTAATAAACAGTATACTTAAGCTTCACGATTATAGTTTATGTTAAATTTTATACAAGACTGATCAAATCAGATGACCACGCAGGATGTGGATGCAGACTCAAGAAGACAACATAACCACTCGCCACACTATGTGTTAGCAAGCATAAAATATACAAATTATAAACATAAAATGTACGTAGTACAATTTATATTATTTCAAAATAGATATTAAATGAAAAAACAAAAGATTCAACTCAAACTTAAAAAAAAAGATAAAATATTTTTGCTAACGAATGGAATAATCACAACACTACAAAAATAAATGTAAAAAAATAATATCATCTTTTTCTCTTGTAATCTACATCATTAGTGATATATAAAACTCTATAAATGAAAATAAGAAGCATGCAGTATATTATATAAAACAGCTTTGTTTTGTTTGTCAACAATGCCCTAATTAAAAGTACATTTTGTAATGTCAAAAAAAATTCAACAATTTCACCCAAAAATTTCAAATGTCCATTTAAACTGAAAATTAACACTTCTAAAAATCTGATACTGATAACTTAAAAAAATAATTTCAAATTTAATAAGATTACAAAATACTTGTCCATTTCACATTGTATCCATAACAATTATGTACATGTAATGTCTTAACAAATAAAATGTCTGTTAACACTTTTCTGAGTAAAACAGGTGAAGGGACATTTCTAAAATGAGGCAATCCACTTGCCTACTGCTTAACCCCAAAGAAAAATCAGTCACTGAAGCAAACTATAGGTCAACAGAGTAGCAAACTATAGGTCAACAGAGTAGCAAACTATAGGTCAACAGAGTAGCAAACTATAGGTCAACAGAGTAGCAAACTATAGGTCAACAGAGTAGCAAACTATAGGTCAACAGAGTAGCAAACTATAGGTCAACAGAGTAGCAAACTATAGGTCAACAGAGTAGCAAACTATAGGTCAACAGAGTAGTAAACTATAGGTCAACGGAGTAGCAAACTATAGGTCAACGGAGTAGCAAACTATAGGTCAACAGAGTAGCAAACTATAGGTCAACAGAGTAGCAAACTATAGGTCAACAGAGTAGCAAACTATAGGTCAACAGAGCAGCAAACTATAGGTCAACAGAGTAGCAAACTATAGGTCAACAGAGTAGCAAACTATAGGTCAACAGAGTAGCAAACTATAGGTCAACAGAGTAGCAAACTATAGGTCAACAGAGTAGCAAACTATAGGTCAACAGAGTAGCAAACTATAGGTCAACAGAGTAGCAAACTATAGGTCAACAGAGTATGTGCAATACCAGTATTTCCTGACTTTACACCTACAATCACACTGTATAATAATGTAAGGTGCAGTTTTTCAGAAACAGAGGTTAATAAAAAAAAAAAATATAGAAAACTGCAATCACTGAAGTATATTTAGGTTAAGTGAGCTGTGTAGCATGATGATGCAATATATTTCCCTCACATATCAAATTTTAATATGATTAAATAAGGCATCGTTCCTCAGAAACATAGGTTAAGAGTATCATATATGTTTTAAACACATGATTTTAATAAGATTAAATACAATATACATATAGAATAAATAATGTGTAAAAGTGAACAATATAATTCAACATATATCTCACAACTATTAAAAACCATATTACAATCTGTTTATCACATACATAATGTGTAAAAGTCAACAATATAATTCAACATATATCTCACAGCTATTAAAGACCATATTACAATCTGTTTATCACATATTTATCACATACATAATGTGTAAAAGTCCACAATATAATTCAACATATATATCACAGCTATTAAAGACAACAGTATAATCTGTTTATCACATATTTATCACATACATAAGGAACCGACCATTTAACTTGAAGGGGGGGGGGGGTTATGGTTTTTTTCTAAAAAAATATTCTGATACCAATTGTTGCTGAAAAAAATATTCTGATTTTGGTGGAGGAAAAAAAAATAATAATCTGATTCAGAGTTTTTGTCATAACCTAATGTTAAATTCTGGAAAAAAATTTTGTGCTTCGCGCGAAATTTTTTAAAAATATTCTAACTCTTGTGTTATCGGAAAAATTTTTTTTGAATGAAACAAAAAACCATAACCCCCCCCCCCCCCCCCCCCCCTTCAAGTTAAATGGCCGGTCCCTAATGTGTAGAAGTCAACAATATCACTTTTCAATGTGAAATTTTTTATTTAAGCATTTGAACCCACACCATCAGTGGTGATAGGCACTGATTCCATAGGTAGTTGTACATCCACCTACCATACAATCACGGCCAAGACGACCCCCAAGGAATATGACTACAACATTTATCTAAGAACAGTAATATCTTGGATTTCAAGTACTAGTGTCTTTCTGACAAATAAGGTAGAATAATGGTGTCTTTCTGACCCCTTAGAATAACAATCTTTGATCCTCTTAAAACAGGTAACAAGTAAATGTCTGATAACTGTATATGAACTTGACAATTGGATCAGTTTATTGTAATGTGGAGTAGATGATGTAGTTAAACCATATGTAAATTTGATCAGATTGCCATGTGTAATTGTTAGTGTGCTTGCTTTAAGTAAGGTGGGTTGTGGGTTTGAGCCCAATTCTGTTCAAAACAAAGACTATAAAATTGGAATATGTGGCTTCTCCACTAAGCATGTAGTATTGAGGAGTAAGAGTAAAGACTGGTTGGCTTGTAATCAAGTTAATGTTTCACTAAGCATGTAGTATTGAGGAGTAAGAGTAAAGACTGGTTGGCTTGTAATCAAGTTAATGTTTCACTAAGCATGCAGTATTGAGGAGTAAGTGTAAAGACTGGATGGCTTGTAATCAAGTTAATGTTTCACTAAACATGCAGTATTGAGGAGTAAGAGTAAAGACTGGTTGGCTTGTAATCAAGTTAATGTTTCACTAAGCATGCAGTATTGAGGAGTAAGAGTAAAGACTGGCTGGCTTGTAATCAAGTTAATGTTTCACTAAACATGCAGTATTGAGGAGTAAGAGTAAAGACTGGTTGGCTTGTAATCAAGTTAATGTTTCACTAAGCATGCAGTATTGAGGAGTAAGAGTAAAGACTGGTTGGCTTGTAATCAAGTTAATGTTTCACTAAGCATGCAGTATTGAGGAGTAAGAGTAAAGACTGGTTGGCTTGTAATCAAGTTAATGTTTCACTAAGCATGCAGTATTGAGGAGTAAGAGTAAAGACTGGTTGGCTTGTAATCAAGTTAATGTTTCACTAAGCATGCAGTATTGAGGAGTAAGAGTAAAGACTGGTTGGCTTGTAATCAAGTTAATGTTTCACTAAGCATGCAGTATTGAGGAGTAAGAGTAAAGACTGGATGGCTTGTAATCAAGTTAATGTTTCACTAAACATGCAGTATTGAGGAGTAAGAGTAAAGACTGGTTGGCTTGTAATCAAGTTAATGTTTCACTAAACATGCAGTATTGAGGAGTAAGAACAAAGACTGGTTGGCTTGTAATCAAGTTAATGTTTCACTAAGCATGCAGTATTGAGGAGTAAGAGTAAAGACTGGTTGGCTTGTAATCAAGTTAATGTTGCACTAAGCATGCAGTATTGAGGAGTAAGAGTAAAGACTGGATAGCTTGTAATCAAGTTAATGTTTCACTAAGCATGTAGTATTGAGGAGTAAGAGTAAAGACTGGTTGGCTTGTAATCAAGTTAATGTTTCACTAAGCATGCTGTATTGAGGAGTAAGAGTAAAGACTGGTTGGCTTTGTAATCAAGTTAATGTTTCACTAAGCATGCAGTATTGAGGAATAAGAGTAAAGACTGGATGGCTTGTAATCAAGTTAATGTTTCACTAAACATGCAGTATTGAGGATTAAGAACAAAGACTGGTTGGCTTGTAATCAAGTTAATGTTTCACTAAGCATGCAGTATTGAGGAGTAAGAGTAAAGACTGGTTGGCTTGTAATCAAGTTAATGTTTCACTAAGCATGCAGTATTGAGGAGTAAGAGTAAAGACTGGTTGGCTTGTAATCAAGTTAATGTTTCACTAAACATACAGTATTGAGGAGTAAGAGCAAAGACTGGTTGGCTTGTAATCAAGTTAATGTTTCACTAAGCATGTTGTATTGAGGAGTAAGAGTAA
Organism: Bathymodiolus brooksi; assembly: GCA_963680875.1. Taxonomy (NCBI): domain Eukaryota; kingdom Metazoa; phylum Mollusca; class Bivalvia; order Mytilida; family Modiolidae; genus Bathymodiolus; species Bathymodiolus brooksi. The sequence continues at coordinate 82,241,470 of OY804582.1, read as the reverse complement.
AGACTGGTTGGCTTGTAATCAAGTTAATGTTTCACAAAGCATGCAGTATTGAGGAGTAAGAGTAAAGACTGGTTGGCTTGTAATCAAGTTAATGTTTCACTAAGCATGCAGTATTGAGGAGTAAGAGTAAAGACTGGTTGGCTTGTAATCAAGTTAATGTTTCACTAAGCATGCAGTATTGAGGAGTAAGAGTAAAGACTGGTTGGCTTGTAATCAAGTTAATGTTTCACTAAGTATGCTGTATTGAGGAGTAAGAGTAAAGACTGGTTGGCTTGTAATCAAGTTAATGTTTCAATAAACATGCAGTATTGAGGAGTAAGAGTAAAGACTGGATGGCTTGTAATCAAGTTAATGTTCCACTAAACATGTTGTATTGAGGAGTAAGAGTAAAGACTGGATGGCTTGTAATCAAGTTAATGTTTCACTAGGCATGCAGTATTGAGGAGTAAGAGTAAAGACTGGATGGCTTGTAATCAAGTTAATGTTTCACTAAGCATGCAGTATTGAGGAGTAAGAGTAAAGACTGGTTGGCTTGTAATCAAGTTAATGTTTCACTAAGCATGCAGTATTGAGGAGTAAGAGTAAAGACTGGTTGGCTTGTAATCAAGTTAATGTTCCACTAAACATGCTGTATTGAGGAGTAAGAGTAAAGACTGGATGGCTTGTAATCAAGTTAATGTTTCACTAAGCATGCAGTATTGAGGAGTAAGAGTAAAGACTGGATGGCTTGTAATCAAGTTAATGTTTCACTAAGCATGCAGTATTGAGGAGTAAGAGTAAAGACTGGATGGCTTGTAATCAAGTTAATGTTTCACTAAACATGCAGTATTGAGGAGTAAGAGTAAAGACTGGTTGGCTTGTAATCAAGTTAATGTTTCGAGTTAAGCTACATGTGTACCCACAGACTGTTGATTCAGTAAACTAGCACTATAAAAAATCTTTAACAGATAATAAAATATGATTTGATATGAGATAATTTCACTGGTTCAATTCACTGTCTAACTTTTATGTCATCAGGAAGGATCGGTTTTTCTCCCTCTGCTTGAAATATTTGAAAAGTCTTCTTTAGGAGGTGAATCCCCATATTCCTCCTTTGTGTCTCGCTCCATGTTTCTGATATGCCGTAATAAGATCCTCTATTCTCATTTCTTAATCGATTTAGACCTGCAATGTAACAAAACAATTGAAAATATTGAATCGCTTGCTTCATGTATATGTTTATAAAAGTTTGTAGCAATAAAAAATATCTCGAGTATTAACACAAATAGAGGTACATATATGGAAAATAAAATAACTATTAAAAATTGATACATACTTAACCAGAGGTTTTCATAAGCCTCAAATTTCTCACCTGGTTAACTAATAGATTTAAATATTTCAATGAAGATATCACATTTAACATTTTTTGCATACAATGAAATGTGTATTTGTCATAGGAACATTTCCTGATAAAAATGTAGATATTCAAGATATTGTGCACGATATGTTTCTGGAATATCCTGCTCCAAGTCTAAAGATTGATTTCAATTAATTAAAAATTAAAAGAAGAAAGAAAGATTCTGAGAATTTCAACTACCCAAAAAGATAATGTGGTGAATTATTTCACAAAGCAGACCTTATATCTGAAAGGAATTTCTGATAATCAAAACTTACCAATAGCATCAATCATACAGGCTTTTCTTGTTAAAGCTTCTTCTGAAAGAACATTTTGGAAGCAATGTAAAAGGACAACTCCTACATTTTCACTCCAGATATCACGGATGCGTCTTTCTTTATTAGAAACCTACAAGTACAAATAAATAAACAAAGTTGAACAACAATCATAATTAATAATAATGGTTGACAATATAAGTAAACACAATAATTTACCAAACAATAAATTGTGTAAGTAAAAGGTTTCACTGGAATTGGATGAATGTTTTGAATGCCACATTGAAGAGAGTAGTTAGCGGCACCAACGTCCACTCCAAACAAAATATTGCTCAGTAGGAGCTACTGTTATTTGTCTTTTATATGCAATTATCCCGACGTTCTCCAAACAATAGATACTCATCTAATTCATTAAGTAAAATTAATGAAAATAATTATACCTGCAGTAAAACCAAAAAAATAAATCTAGTATGAATTGTTTCCATTCTAATATAAATTAATTTGATGTGTTTAAGAGATTTTGTTTGGATAACAAATTGATGTTATTTTCTATAGACAAAATTTTTCATTTTCACCGGAAGTCACATGTTGGGAAATTTTTTCATTTTAATTCTTTTTAAGGTGGTACCATACACTACAGGAAGATAACTCTTTAAAATCAGTTGAACGTTTTGATCATATGACGTTTGTATGCAGATTTCAAGCATCTCGGTTATCAAAACCACATAGAGAAAAGCTGCTATGTGGCTATTGAATTTATAGCTCGGAGTCTGTTGGTTGGAATTTGTTAAAATTTTGATATTTATTACAGTGGATATAGTCAAACACACTGCCAAAGAAAATAAGAAAATTAAACGAGCAGATCAAATTTTACCTGAAGTGTATCATTATGGTACCACTTTAAGCAATTATTATCTGACAAAATATTTTTAGGACAAGACAAAAATTAATTAGGAATTAATTTGTATGGATTGATCACAATTTGTTCGAAATAAACTCAAAAATGTGGTGCACACCCTTGCGTAACCCGCGGGTTACACAGTGTGTACCACATTTTTGAGTTCATTTCTTCATGAACCAAAAAAAAATTGAGATCAATCCTTAAATGATAAACCCAGTTTATTTTTATTATGCAAGCAAAAATGTTATAAAAAAATATCAGGTTCCCTTCAAGTTTCTGTACTGTGTGTCTTACTTATACAGTGATTTATTGGAAATTTATATAAAAAATCATAATATATTTCAAAAATATTGAAAAGTATATTGGCTTTTCAGAAAAAAATACCAGTATAAAATGTTTTTGTAGGACATTTCCAAAACAAAGCAAAAAAAACCCCCCAAAAAGTCCAAATTTCTAAATTTCTACATTTAAGAGTGTATTTCATTTTAAAATTGCTGTGTTGCAATTAAATTTAATATAATTAAAATATGAAATACATATTTGGTAATGTAAAGACTTTCTTCGTGTTTTTCTTAGACTCTTGCAATTTCCCAGCCAGGAAATTTTACAAGGGAAAATGGATATTATATGAAAACCTTTTTTTATCATTTCTGCAAGAAAAATCAGTATATTGAGTAAAAAAAAATCAGTAATTTCTTTAAACCTTGTGTAAAAATAGAAGAACATGTCCATAGAACTTGCATGCCTTCGCTTCCATTTAACAATAAATTAATTTGATGTGTTTAAGAGATTTTGATTGGATAAAAAATTTATGTTATTTTCCATAGACAAAATTTTTAACCGGAAGTCACATGTTGGGGTCTCAATTGGTTAATATTTTAATTTTAATTAAGCAATTATTATCCGACAAAATATGTTTAGGACAAGACAAAAATTAATTAGGAATTAATTTATAAGGATTGATCACAATTTATTGTTCGGTTCATTCGAAATAAACTCAAAAATGTATGTGGGCTTCCCCATCACTGATCTACAAAACACTACACAGAAAACTATCATTTCCCACACAGCGATATATTTTTTCACAGGAAACAAAAATCAGATTTTTATTTTTTGGACATAAAAAAAAATCAGTAATTTCCCTTCAAATTTTTATCATAAATTTCTCGTTGAGAACTGTAGGGCCGGATTAATGATATTTTTGCATCTTTCGTGTTAATTTGTTTTGTTTCTTTAAAATTTCACCACATAATTAATGTATTTTTTTCAGAAAAAAACATCCTAAGAGTTAAATGTGTGTCTCGGCCGCGTCCATGCATCTTCGTATAATACGAACCGCATCGGTGGCATAATGGTTAGAGTGCTCGCCTCGAGTGCGGTAGATCGTGGGTTCGAGCCCCGGTCGGGTCATACCAAAGACTATACAAATTGATATTTTTGCTTCTCTGGTTAGCACGCAGCATTAAGGAAAAAGAGCAAAGACTGGTCGGCTCGAAATCAGGATAATGTGTCCAAGTGGGGCGACATGTCTATCCGGACTGTTGTTTTAGTGAGCTAGCACTATAAAAATCCAACTCAGTGTGTTGGTCTAGTACAAAGCGGACCTCATCATCATCTCATTGAAAATTAACTTGTTCTCGCCATGATATAGCTGAAAAATTGCTGAATTGACGTTAAACAACAACAATCACTCGTATAATACGTGTCCGGATTTCAAGAACCTTATGCAAGAAAGTTCAACTGTTTAATTATTGCTTCCGATTCGCGGATTTGTCCCGATAAGATTGATTCCTTAAAAAGTAAACCTTCAAAGAGATAAGTTGCATTTTAATGCTTGGTGCTTTAACCATTCATATGCTTTTCTTCTATCATCATATGTAGCACTATCATGTAATTTAATCAACACCGCCCAAATATATTTTGTATTTAGTGTAGAGTAGAGGTTGTTAAATAGCTTGTATTACCGTCGAAATGAAACAGTACACTTCTTGTTTCGTGACGGCCAGTTTTATTCGGCCCGTTTTATTGGTGGAGGAAACCGGAATTCCCTGAAAAAACCACCGACCTTCCGCAAGTCACTGACAAACTTTATCATATAGAAATCACATTAGTATTATTACCAATCAATAATAGTCAAGCGACTGTTGATGAAAAATAAAATCCACACATGACTCTTGATGAAAAAAATCAACATTATCTATAATACGACCCAGGTATTCACGTTTGAATTTTATTTATCAAAATCTTCAGAATGTTTGATGCCTTTATTTGAATGACTTAAGATAAAGCTGAAATCGTAATTTTTTTAATTTTGCTTTTTTCAATTTTCGCAAAATTAGAGCCCACGCGAACAGTTTGACTAAAAAACGCAAAATTAACACCCCTTCGAAAATAACCACTTAAATAGTAGATTAATAAATGTAGATATTTATGTTTGAGACAGAATATGTTTTTAACATCATGTTGGGGATCAGTGAGTAATTGTTGTTTACGGCAATTTTTCAGCTATATCCCGACGAGAACAAGTTAATTTTCAATGAGATGAAGATGAGGTCCCAACACGCTTAGTTGTTGGTTGTTTTTTATAATATATATATATCTTAAAAATGATATAGGGGTGCATATTTCTTATTAATAAAGTTATATGTCTTAAAGACAAGCCACTGTGGTTGGAATCCGGAACAGAACAGTACATAAAATTCGCCAAGAATAATTAATGTACGAAGAAATTGATCGAAATTATTTGATTCTAACCATTAATAAACGATTATTTACCATGAAAGTAGAAAATCACGATACAACAAAACTAGGAAACCAACACGAAAATCTTTTAAAAAGGGAAATACAAAGAATGTGAACAAATATCAAACTTTGTTTAACAACGTACGTACACGTGTACCATAGTTTCCTCATTCAACAGTTATTGTACGTATGCTATGCGTATTTATTAATTACAAAATTATTGAAAATATTGATTTTTGCTCATGGAGAACATAAGAAAAAATTAATAAGAATGTATTCAATTTTATTTTATATTCGCATTCACAGTTAGTAACAGGTGCCCGTGACGCAGATATGATTGCAACGTTGTCCTTGTCTTATTTCAACATAATGACGTGATCACTTTAGTAATTTAGTAATATGTCAGAAGATGGTTACAACTTATGATGCAATTGTTGTTAACTTGAGGAATATTGTTATACAAATAAAAAATAATTATTGTTGATAATTAGATAGAAATTGTGTTTGAAATAATAGTTTACATAGGTTACAAACGTGTAAGCGATAATAAAACGCTCCGCTAACCACCGTTGGTACTCGAGCGACACCTGTTGAGTAAATTTGGGTGAAAGGTCTCCATTGAGATCAATCCTTAATTAACAAGGGCATAAATCCAGAACAGAAAAAATGGTAACGTCTGAAATCAAACTTGGCCTTCCTTTTATGATCCTGACCTGATGTATAAATTTCAGATGATTTGCTTAAACCGGGACCGTGGGTATAAATAGCTGTGGGCAGAAAAAACATTCAGATTGTTTATTATTTTGACCACGGCTACCTTGAGGAGGAAAAATCAATGATACATAGTTTCACAGTTACTTTTGGAGCAAAATACTTGACAGGCATGGTCACTAGTGTTCCTCCCTACGAAACTTTCAGTCTTATTAAAAATAATATTCTTCATCAGTCTAAAAACTACAAAAATCACTTCGAAAATTCAAATTTCTGAGGTATGTGACCTTTAGGTCACGTTGGTCATGTGACATACAGTTTCATAAATATATCAATAAATATATCAATATTCATAAATATATCAATGTGTGACGTAAAAATATTTTTGACATTTACGTCACCGAATATGGTACTGCTTTGACAACTATTTCACCTATTTTGTTCCTGTATTTAAATACTGTTATAGTGACAGCCGGAACCTTTGAACCGTAATGAGAGCGGGAGGTTTGGCGCTTTAAAATCTGATTCAACCCACCATTTCTTTAGAAATGCCTGTACCAAGTCAGGGTCATTGCGGTGTTCACAGTTTTCCGGTTGTTGACTGATTTTGTCTGTTTATATAATTATGAGTTTTGACTTTCCCTTTGTAAGATTGTTCGGAGTTCGGTAATTTTGTTATTACCCTTATTTGTTCATATCAACAAGAAATTTTTATGATAAGCTCCGCCCACAAATTTTGTCGGAAGGCGGGTGAATATTTGACTTTAAGGATATTTAGTGTCCGGGGTGCTTAGAACAAAATAACAGATAAATTTTTTTAAATGTAATTTTTTTTCATTAATTTTCATAGTATACAGAATTTATTCGAAGGTTAATGTTCAAAATATCATTTCCGCAACGTGTCCCAATGGTCATATCGGCTTATTTAACTGATGTTCAAATATGTTTTTTATATATTAGATGGTTTACATATTGATGCTTCAATATGTGCTTATTCATGAATGCTTTTGCTTTATAACATGTCATTATTGCCTAAAATGACGGCGTCCTTAAAAACGCAGTCATTCCCGCAACGGCATTTGTATTTTGCGCTAATGTTTGATGGGAGATAATAACAGAAAGATAGACCACGTGACAGTTTAGCAGACGCTTTTTTGATATCCATGATGGCAGATGTAACCATGAATATTTCGTGGGTTTTCTTTAATTTGATCTTTAACTCGACAGTTTGTGGGCGTATGTTAATTGCAAGTCATTACCGTATGCAGTAAAACAACTTTATATTTTATCAGAATTTTTACAAAAATAACACATATGCAAGGATTTTAACCTTATGTACACCAACGACCAAAGATTTTTGGCGCTTTTTACACTTGTGAACCCCCATTATATCATCAAAAATAAACAAAATGTCATTACCGGAACGAGTCATTACCGTATCTTTTTGTTGCGGTAATCGCATTTCTCGTTACGGTAATGACATTTGTCGTTACGGTAATGACGGCTTCATTACGAAATGCAAAAATTAAGACACGTATTAATCAGTTTTGTAGTACATTAAATTGATTATGCTAGCTTTTTGCATTGACTAGCATCCTTTTACTCCATTTTGTCATTACCGTAACATTAATGTCATTTCCGCAACGTACTGTCCTTACCGTAACACACTATAATTGTACATTTCAACACTTATCTTGTAGTTTTATTGTACAATAAAAAATTCCATCATGTTGTTTCAAGTATTAAATGGGTATTTCAGTATAAACAATATGTGCAGTTAGATATTAATTCATAATTTAGAATTTCTTTTTGGAAAACTGATTAGAAAATATCGCTGGTTTGCGACATTATTCTAAAGGTTTAAATTTACCATATTGTAAAGTGTTTCAAATCCTGTTTGTAGCTGAAAATGAAAACTCAATTTTCGTTCCTGTCAAGCTTTGATCCAACATTTTGTGTATGTTGCGGTAATGACCATTTAGACTGGTATCCATGTGAAAACTAATTAAAAAATATGTTTTTCTAAGTATCAACTACTGCTGTATATATATTTAGAAAAACTAGAGGCTCAGCCCTGAGCTGATCCTGTGTCGCTCACCTTTCGTTCTGCTTTGAGGAAACTTAATACAGAACCTTCCATAGGTGCTTCCCACCAAATATTAGTTCATTTTGGCAAAGCAGTTTCAGAGAAGAAGATTTCTAGAAATCGACCAACCTAAAACAAGAATTGCCTGTGGCAGCCATGTTTGTTAATGGATCAAAACGAAATGAGCAATGTCTATAGAGGATCTTCCATAGATGCTTCTTACCAAGTTTCATATCATTTGGCCAAGCGGTTTCAGAGGAAAAGCTGTTTTAGAAATCGAACAATAAGAAACAACAGATGAAAACGGAATGAGCAATTCCCATAGAGGACCTTCCATAGATGCTTCCTACCACGTTTCGGTCCATTTGGCCAAACTGTTTCAGAGTAGAAGATTTTTAGAAATCGACCAATCAGAAACAACAATAGCCTGTGGCAGCCATGCTTGTTAATGGATCGGGACAAAATGAGCAATCTTTATAGAGAACCTTCCATAGATGCTTCCTACCAAGTTTCGGTTCATTTGGCAAAGCGGTTTCAGAGGACAAGATTTTTAGAAATAGACCAATTAGAAACAAGAATTGCCTGTGGCAGCCATATTTGTTAATGGATCGGGACGAAATGAGTAATATTTATAGAGGACCTCCCATAGATGCATCATACCAATTTCGGGTCATTTGGCAAAGCGGTTTCAGAGGAGAAGAATTAAAAAAAATCAACCAAGCAGAATTGTCTGTGGCCGCCATGTTTGTTAACGGATTGGGACGAAATGAGCAATCGTAACAAAGGACTTTCCATTGATGCTTTCTACCAAGTTTCGGTTCATTTGGCCAAACGGTTTCAGAGGAGAAGAATCTAAAATAAAACAGCCAATCAGAAACAAGCGTCGCATGTGGCGGCCATGTTCGTTAACGGATCGGGACGAAATGAGCAATCTTTATGGAGGACCTTCCATAGATGGTTCCTACCAAGTTTCAGTTCATTTGGTTGAGGGGTTTTAGAGGCATATTTATCTGTAATTCAATTCAGAGATAACTGCATTTTGAATAGATACAAAATGTATCTATATTTAAACTAGAGTTATCTCCCTTTTAACAGTAAAACTGATTTTTTAGATATCAATCAATCAGAAACAAGAATCGCCTGTGGTGGCCATGTTTGTTAACAGATCAAGATGAAATTGGCATTCTTTATAGAGGACCTTACATAGATGCTTCCTACCAAGTTTCGGTTCATTTGGCTAAGCGGTTTCAGAGGAGAAGATTAAAAAAAATAGGCCAATCAGAAACAAGAATTGCCTGTGGCGGCCACGTTTGTTAATGAGCAATCTGTATAGAGGACCTTCCATAAATGTTTCCTACCAAGTTTCAGTTCATATAGCTGAGGGGTTTCAGAGGAGAGGATTAAAATATAAAAAGTTAGCGGACGACAGACGACGGACGACGGACGCCAAGTGATGGCAAAAGCTCACATTGCCTTTGGCAAGGTGGGCTAATAAAGGTTAGTTCTGTTAAACAGCCTTGGTCAAAATGTGATTCCACTACTTTCGAAATCTAAGATAACAGAATGCGTTTTGGTGCCCAAGTCAAAGAATGACACAGGCACTACCGTAAATGCCCCTTTAAGGGGTTCTTCAGCTATTGAGTGGAAACCATATGAGGGATGGACATACAGAAGTGAATGCCCCACATGCACAGTGGTGGGGGCATAAAACTATCTTAAAAACAACTTTCTGGGTTACGGCCTGTAGTTGGGATTTTTCTCTTCACCAATTCATGATTATTACAAAGTTTTTACCGGTGGCGTTTGTGTTTTCATATGTTTGATGGCTTCATGAAAGTGTGTATAGGGCCGATATCTTTGACCTTTTCCAACATAAAATATTGCTGCCACAAACACTTTAAAAGACTCTTCATCTCCTGAAAGCCATAAAAATAATATAGTTATTAAAAATAAAAGTTACCGTTGATATGAAAAAATATATCATTATGAATCATATCACTTCATATCCAATTGAGGAAACATATATGTAGTACAGGTAAATGTATTTAGTCAAGCACTAAATCAGTTATGTGTAAAAAGTATCATATAAGCAATATATACAAGAATCAACCAAAACATTGATACAGTTGTTTTCCCGATAAGAGGACAAATTGATTTTTCACACATTTAAAAAATGCTAAGTTGTGAGTTCAATTCTTGTCTGGCAAGGTGTACTTCAGATATAGCTTTATGTGATAAAATCTATAATAGTCTGGTGGCAGGTGAGTGGTGTTATCAGGGTACTGTGTTTTCCTCTCCCAATTAAACTGACTGCCATGATAAAACTGAAATATTGTTAAAAATGGCATTAAAGATCTAGTATAACCCATAAAATGGATGTACTAACCCAATGAATTCATTCTGCTAGGAAGATTTTTTGTGACCCTTGGATCTAGAAGCAGGTAATTACAGGAATACTTTGAATTCCCTCCTCTCCCACTGTAACTATTGGCAAGGGATGAACTTAATTTCTCCTCCAGGTCAGCCAGTCCAGTGTCATCATACCTTGATAGGGCCTCTGTAGGTTCAGGTGAATATACTGCAATATATATACAAAACATAATGATTATCATGTAATGTGCTTCTTTGCATATTTTGTGATTTGTAGCATTCCATAAATATCAATGTATGAGTGATTTCACTGTATATGGTAGGAAATATTCCATATTCTGATGCCATCAACATTTTTATCAGCAAGATCAGGAACAACAAGGAAAAACTTTTATTTTTAAATATCTTTTTTATATTTGATGGGACAGTCCAGGGATGATTCTGGTTAGAAAATGAAATAATCGAAAATCAAACAAAATAGCTGAAACCATCTAGACCCTCTTTTAAAACTTCCATTTCTGACCTGTTGAGATCACGTCCTGCAACTTTCGGATTTTTTTTCCAGAGGAAAATAGCTGAAACCAGTTAACACGCCGGGTATTCGGATACTTGGAACCGGGTCGAACACTAAGAACCGGGTCAGACAAGTGACAACAACGTTTTCGGGTGAGTATGCTATTTTTATCCTCAGCGACCGTCAGCGGTATTAACAACAGAAATAAATTGACACATCGCCTTTGCTATTAACGTACTAGGTTTATACCAAGTTTTGAGTATTATAAGTGGATAATAAATCGACGAGAACGTTTTGATATCGGAAGTTTCAGAAAAAAATATGTGAATCTTTAACTGTAGTCGCTTATATCTACTCACGGAGAGCGAGTTCCATGATTGTTTTGGTCGATATACCCCCCATAATCTATACTAGACTATTCATTAAAAAATAGGCTTTTGACTAGTGGTTTCTAGCGCAACATCTATCTTTTTATAACAACGGGTGCATGAAATCGGACACAAAGGACCGCGGGTTATGATACAATGGAACGCGGGATCTTGTGTGTCCGTGGATACTAAGAACGCGGATTACATTCACAAATTATAAAGGACGAAGTCCTTCTAACGGTAAGCTGTCCGATTTTTCCTTCTATATTGATAGCCAAAAATCTGCTCACCGGAAGTTTAAAAAATAGATCAATTGATAATTTAGAAACGCAAAAGTAATCTATTTCAATGAAAAATTCCCAATTCTTTGATTATTTACTCTATGCAAAATCGAAATAAACTTTTAATAAAATTCTAATAAACAAATCTCTTTCTGCGAAACTCCCGATGGAAGAGCGGCGTAGGTAAAATGACCGCCATAACAAATCGGCTACAGAATTCATTCAAAATAAAAGATAATAGCCTCACTGGACGCAATTACGAACGAAATAAAAAGTATGTCCCTAATTGTTCCTTCAAAACATGAATTAAAAAAATGCTTTTATAAATAGATACAACGCTAAATTACTCGTGTTTTGGGAGAAAATTATTCATGCGCAGTTGTTGAATGTTGCAGACGACGGGTTTTCATATTTGTAAACAGAAAACGATCTACAATTGCACTTGGAATCTATCGCTAAAATTCATCGAGGTACGCATATTTTGTTATCTTATGCCTGTAATTGGAAAGAATATGATCTCCTGGTTCTATGCATATGTAGAACACGTTGAAATTAAAACAAAAACAGTCAATATAATACATTTTCCTTACCTTGATCTATCCCAAAATGTCAAAATCCGTGATGTACCTTATTCATTGAAGAGTCCAAGGAATTCCGAATGCAAACTGGCACACATTTATGGTATGAATAAAGGAAAGGTTTTTATGTGTGTGACATGTGTATTATATACAAATAGATATGTGAACGTAAATGAATGAATGCTCTTTCAATTTTAACAGTTGTTATTAAACAATTTACACTAGAAAGGTTATTATGATGTCGTTCGAAATTGTGTCCGGATCTAGGTCACAGAGTGACTAGAACGGGGTCATGAAAATCTGTTCTAAGTTAAAACCCGTAACAATGCATTGAATAATATATGGGCTATGATTCAAAAGGAATATTGGTGTTTAATCTGAAATATGAACATGCAATCAGCTTCATCAATTTGGTCAAATTTATTATCAAATGCCACGGTCAATATCATCGATATTGTTCGTAATTGCGTCCGCGGCGGTGAGGCTAACGTGTACGGATCATCGTATTATTGAAATTTGAGGACTTCGTCCTTCAAACAGGTTGCCTGTCTCATATTAACATTGAAATTGTAGTTTTGTTTCAAAAGAGCAACGTAGCAGGCTGAATAGACTAACAACGTAATAAATCTTACAGAAAATAAACTCATATATATATGCATGTATATAAAAATGATACAACTCATAAAACAAAGTTGGACTAGCTATCCAAATATATTTTTTTCAGGCATGCCGCTTGTCACCTATCAACAAGTTGAAGTACGAAGAAAACATGTACAAGTGTTATTATTGTGGAATAAAAGAAAGTTCCTTGCAGAGTATTATTGAACATTGTAAACTGTCACACGGAGAAGAAACATTAAAATTTCGGCAACTGGTATTAGACGAAAACACAGGAATACAAAGATATCAAATAAAAAATACACGAAGGAGTAGTACCATCTATTTTAACCAAATATGGCAAAAGCATTACCGTTAATGATGGCTTAACTTACATACTTGATAAGGAATCCAAAAGAAAGAAGCTGAATACTCCAGTAAAGGAGAACTTCTGTAAGAATCTTTTTCAAACTCCGAAAAGTAACCAAAATGAAGGAAATGACTTTGAGAACGATGAAATTCAAATGGAAGTATGTTGTCCTTCGGGGAAAGAAATACCCCAATGCGATTCAGAATCTATTGAGATCAATGACATGATTGATTTGTTGCCTAAGGTACTGAAATCTCTTGAAGATGTTGAACAAAAAGAATCATTCTTAAAATTTATGGGATTACATGTATTAGCATCCGGAACATTTCCGTCACATAACATATGCTACCTTCTATTCTTAGATATTGTTGAATGGTTTTCGTGCGATTCAACCACACATATGAGATATAAACACGAAACCGTTAAGTTTTGGCAAATTGGATATCGGTTATTTCATGGAAAATTCCTCCGCTTTATGTCCGGGATCCGCAACTTTGGGCAGGTTTTGGATGGAACATCGGAGAGAGGTTTTTTTGATCCGTTGAAATCTAAGGTGAACTGTGCCGTACCAAATGGGCTTTACGTCTGAAAACCTTATTACAAACACCGCAGCAGTAGTTCTCTTGTGAATTTGAGTTCACCTCTTCTACAAGAGATACGTCCAAAAAGGACCCGTCAACTGGCTCCGCCTCCTCCAGTTCAATATCATCGATGGGTTCCTCTGACATTTCTGTTTGAAAAAGGGAAAAGATGGGTTATAATATTGCACTATCACAAGCGGAGGTGTGGAGTAAATAGTGTACAACAAAATTTACTTTGACTTTTTTAATGATAGTACTGCTTTGTTATTTTTTTAAGTCTTACATTTGTAGGTTTTGAGCATAAACGAATATACAATAAAAAACTGCTTTGAGTGTAGAGTAATTCCCTAGGAACGAGCGTATTGTACAGAAGATGGGGGATTAAACCCCACATGTTTAACAGCTAATTATTCATGATTCTCATGTCCATTTGAATTTTGTTTCATATATCATACATGTATAACCCATTCTAATACGACGTTTTATAGGCTTTGAGAGAACACCCGTTTTACCACGGTTAGTCACTTTATGCCTATATTTTAAAATATTTGAAATAAGGTGACTGGCCCGTGGTAAAACGGCAATAAATTCAAGCCATCTTAAATAAATTAGGACATTTTTCCATATCCAAACATCCTTAAACAGGCATCTTATTAAATAAATTGCACAAAGGAACGACTTAAATTTACCAGTCTCGCCTGACAACCGCCGGATTATAATCCTATGTTGGCCATCCACGGCTTAAATCCCCGACCTGCCCTTGCATACGATTTGTTCTTAGGGTCTGACACCCGCGTTCTTAGTATCTTTCACTTAAGGTTACCCGCAGTCCTTTGTGTCCGATTTCATGCACTCGTTGTTATAAAAAGATAGATGTTGCGCTAGAAACCGCTAGTCAAAAGCCTATTTTTTAATGAATAGTCTAGTATAGATTATGGGAGGTATATCGACCAAAACAATTATGGAACTCGCTCTCCGTGAGTAGATATAAGCGACTAAAGTTACAGATTCACTTATTTTTTCTGAAACTTCCGATATTAAAACGTTCTTGTCGATTTATTATCCACTTATAATACTCAAAACTTGGTATAAACCTAGTACGTTAATAGCAAAGATGATGTGTCAATTTATTTCTGTTGTTAATATCGCTGACAGTCGCTGAGGATAAAAATAGCATACTCACCCGAAAACGTTGTTGTTACTTGTCTGACCCGGTTCTTAGTGTCCGACACCAGCGTTCTTAGTGTCTTTCACTTAAGGTTACCCGCGGTCCTTTGTGTTCGATTTCATGCACCCGTTGTTATTAAAAGATAGATGTTGCGCTAGAAACCGCAAGTCAAAAGCCTATTTTTTAATGAATAGTCTAGTATAGATTATGGGGGGTATATCGACCAAAACAATCATGGAACTCGCTCTCCGTGAGTAGATATAAGCGACTAAAGTTAAAGATTCACATATTTTTTCTGAAACTTGCGATATTAAAACGTTCTTATCGATTTATTATCCACTTATAATACTCAAAATTTGGCATAAACCTAGTACGTTAATAGCAAAGACGATGTGTCAATTTATTTCTGTTGTTAATATCGCTGACAGTCGCTGAGGATAAAAATAGCATACTCACCCGAAAACGTTGTTGTCACTTGTCTGACCCGGTTCTCAGTGTTCGACCCGGTTCCAAGTATCCGAATACCCGGCGTGGTTAAATGACTGAATAAAATCATCCCTGCCAACAAATATTTAATAGCAAGATATCTGGACCTCTACCCTTATTACGATAATAGTTTTGTACTAATAAATTTACTTACACTAAGACTGATATTTTTTAAGTCTCATAAGAATTAATACTGCCACAGGGGTGGATAACCAAAAATAAAAAAAAAATACTTAAGATGTGACATCAACTTCATATGACAGTTTGTGACTTTAGTACTCATTCTATTGCCCCATGGCCAGTATAAATCTGATCGGCCCCATAAGCTTAATTGATTTTTCATTTAAATTATACTTAAAATTTGCTTTTTTTTTTAAAAAGTTCGGACCAGTAACTTCTCAAGTCTAAAATCATAAGACAGGTTCGAGACTGACATCTGGACTTGGAGGATCTGTCCCATCAAATATATTCTTGTAAGAAAATTATTGATAAGATAGGTAGAGACATGCAAAAAAAAACAAAGTGAAAGCAACTATTTACATGCAAATTTATAAAGCTGCATCTGTCAACTGATATGTGATACAAAAAAAAAAAAAATAATGTACAAATATTGCCACGAATTTAAATAACAATGATCAATCAAATCTTTACGAAACAATGCAATATACCTTGTGGAAAATGTTGGTTGGGTCCTAGTGGAAACTGTTGGTTAGGTCCATTGTTCATATCTTTCTTTAAACCAGGGAGCTTTGGAAGTCTATCATCTTTGGGTCTATCTGTTCCTCTATGTGAAGTTCTATCTGATTCTATATATGTATGCACAGCCTCTTGGGGTCTTTCTGCAGCCCTTGTACGATCTTCTCTGCGTAAATCATCAAAAACAGGAGGACGATCGTCCCTTCTCATGTCAGCATCATGATGAAGATTTCTATGTTCTTTAATAGGAGACTGAAATTCCATTGGGGGTTCACTAGGGTCGTTTCTTTGAGAATGGTAGTCCATTATAGGTTCATTTGGAGGCCTATTTATATGATATCTGTCGTCCCTCTGTGAACTAATTTCTGGCTCGAGATGAGGGGGGTCTTGACGTAGTGGTTTATGTCTTTTTTGCTCCTGAAATGAGTCGTATTCTGACAAACTACGTAAAACTGTTTGCACGTCATCGTGACTGATTTCTCCCGATTTCCTCCTCATTTCCATCGTTCTCAATATGTTTTCCCTATTTTCTAAACGTAATTCTGATGGAACATCTGGATCAGAAGGTTGGGGACCACCCCTTCCACCTTCATTATACCCTGGACTTTTCACTGGAGGCCTGTAATATGGAGCTGGTCTATAATCAGTATCTCTGGGTTGTCTTTCTATGCGATGATCTATATCCTCTAGACTACTCCTACGATTGTCAAAGTCCTTAGGGTGATCTGCTTTGTATCTTGCCCATCCACTACCTCTAGGTGAAACTGTGTCTGAATGTCTGTAATCTTGGTTTTCATTGCCGAATAGATTACTGCCAAAAAAAAAAGAGGCCAAAATGTCTAATGAAAATGGTTCAGCAACTAAAAAGAGTGAGTGAGTGAGTTGTTTAACACCAAATGAGCAATTTTGAACATATATCGTGGCGGGAACAAGCTACATTCAGTGAAATGATGATGATGTCTGCTTGTACTAAACCAACACACTTAGTTGGATTTTTATAGTGCTACCTCCTTGAGACAACAGTCCCTGGGTAACTTTCGCTGCACTCTGACACATTAATCTTACTCCGAGTCAACCAGTGTTTGCTCTTACTACTTAAAGCTGTGTGCTTAGTGGAGAAGTAATAAATACCAATTTTATAGTCTTTTTAGGTTTAGGTTTGCTTATTACTTCTTGTAAATTTTGTCAGTTTATGTTTTCTACTTTATGTGTAGCATCCACAATTATTTTTATTTCTGTAATGTTATTTTCAGTTTTATCAGCCCCGACACTTTAAATGTTTTACATTTTTTTCTTGGTGTTTAACGCCACTTTCCACAATATTTCAGTTATATCGTGGCAGTCAGTTTTATTGGTGGAGGAAACGGGGGACCCGTGGAAAACCACCGATCTGTCGGAAGTCACGGATAAACTTTATCACATAATGTTGCCCCAAAATTTCTTACAGATTATAATCAAATTACCTGATGTCTTCATTCATTTTGGTATGTACAGTCACTGGTTCCATGGTTGGCACGTCTCTTTCTTGGCTGATTCTTGGTTTTTTACTACTCCTTACTGGCTCATGTTCTCTATAATCATGTCTTTCGTCCAGATCTCTCTTGTTTGAGGAGGACAGTCTACGTTCATCGTGATCTTTTTCCATTACCCTCTCATCAACATTTGTACCAGTCCGTTTTGGTGTTCTAGACATACTTGATATCGGTTTTCTATGTTCTAATTTTGGTTGTTCTTCCATTTGTTTTTTATTATTATTTCTTAATTCATTTTTAGTTATATTTTTCCGTGCTGGATTTTTAGATCCTCTTCCAGAATCTTTCACTGGCGACCTTGACCTTTCATGACTTAGGCTTGGTGATTTACGTCTCCTATTTCTCGAGTCACTCCAATATTTACCTTTTTTTCTATCATCTCCTGCACCATTTCTCTTCCTACTGTCATGATCTGAGTCTACGGGAGTTCTTTTTCTTTTACATCTCTGATTATCTACATTTTGAGATTTACCACGATCTTTTTCTTCTTCCATTTGAGATTTTCCGTTATCATGATCCTCTTTATTTTTAGATTTCGTCCCTTCTTTACTTTCACTTCCAGATTTACTGTCACTATTTGAACTACGAGTTCTAGTACGACTATTTCGACTAGATGATGCTTTTGATTCACTGATTTCGCGTTCATTCGATTTTTTACTCATAAAATTACTGGCAGACTTTCTAGGATCTGAATGTAACATTGTTGGCATTATCTGTGGAGGTTCCAAATGTTCATGTAATGCTGGTTCAGATGGTTGTTGGCCAAACTGATTCAATGGCTGGTTTGTAACTGGTCCAAAGAAAGTTAATCCTGGCTGTACCTCGTTACTGTTAGGAAGAAGTTCTGCTGTTACAGGTTTGTTTCTCATTCTTGGATCTCTACAAACTCGAGGGTCTCTAGAAGCCATTCGTGGATCTCTGTTATCTCTCAACCTTGGGTCCCTTGGTACAGTCTGAGAAGCTGCTAATTGTGTATTTAAAGTTGTTGCTTCACCTTCTGGTTGAGATGCTGTTTCTGGTTCTACACCAACAAATAAATCTGCTGATGTCTGGAAATAAATATATATACATGTATAGTAATTAATAAATTTTCATAAAAAAATACCCAACCTGAATAGCATATAGATATGAAATAAATTACATTTGAATACATGGACTAGTCATTTTCTAGGAGAATTCTACATGCAATTTATGATTTCTTTAGTATTAAAATGGAGCTTTTCCATGGAAGAGTGAGTGAGTGAGTGATTGTTGTTTAATGCCAACTCAGCAAATTTTCAGCTATATCATGTCGAGAATAAGAGAAGCAACAAATACCAATTGATAGTTTCAATGGAAGACAGCCCACAGAAGACAAATCATGTGATACCGTCCTCTATTGGGTCGTTTGTCCGATGAAACAATGTAATTATGAATTACCTCACAGTTAAATAAAAAACTACAATGCGAAAAGGCATAAACTTTCCCACAATGTTCTTAAATTTCATTCCCTTTTCCATTATTTACAGAAGAAATAAGTTTTTCCAGTCAGAAAATAGTAGATCTGCATATCTTTCACTCGTATGTGCATTTTTCGTGTGTGCATTTTAACAACTTTTACCTTCATTGATTTCCCACACTTGTGAAAGATATCTGATAATGCCTCATGGTAAAGCCTTTTACTATTAGTCTTTGTGAAAGCATTAAGTCCTATTTTAAATGGATAACTAGTACTTCGCTAACTTGATGAAAAATGGTTTAAACTATCGACATCATAACAACAAGGTTAAACGGTATAGACAATATCAATAGTTTACTGAAAATATAGGGTTAGGGTTTCTTGGTAGAGGAAACTGGAGTACCAGAACTCACAACTTTAGTGGTGATAGAGCAGGCTCTGATTGCTCAGGTAGTTGTAAATTCAACTATCATATGATTACAACCACGATGGCCCCTTGAACATGTATAAATATCAGCATTTGCATATACAAATACATTTTTGTACTTTAACTTTGCAAGTTATCGCTGAAATTAAAAGATCTACATTTTTCACAGAGGGAAAAATATTCCTTTTTTTTTTATTAAATTCACAAGTTTTGAAAATAAAATTAATTTAGGAAATCCACTGATTTCTTCATCTTCTGTTTCATATGCATGTAAATAATAATATATAAGTGTTATGCTTCTTTTCCTGTAGTGCTAGTCGTGT
Source organism: Bathymodiolus brooksi (assembly GCA_963680875.1). NCBI lineage: Eukaryota > Metazoa > Mollusca > Bivalvia > Mytilida > Modiolidae > Bathymodiolus > Bathymodiolus brooksi. The sequence continues at coordinate 82,221,651 of OY804582.1, read as the reverse complement.
TTCAGATTTTATTTTATTTGATTTTGATTTTTGATGTTTAACGTCAGTTTAAACAATATTTCAGCTATACAGCTACATGTTTAGCAGGAATGAGGTTGAGACCAGAAAGGAACAGGTAAATGTGTTCACATATGTTGTTATTGCAGACAGGACAGATGTGAGAGACAACTTAAGAATATTTTTGACTTTTGATTTAAAGTTGCATAGTTTACAAGATTATGAAATATGAAAAAATAATATCTCACAGATTGTCTCTTACAACTGTCAAGGTCTAAATTCTGTTGAAAAACGAAGAAATGTATTCGACTACCTGATATTCAAAAACTGCAATATATATTGCTTGCAAGATATCCATTTTACTAAAAATGATGAAACTGCTATAAGATATCAATGGGGAGGAGAATGCACATTTAATACATTTGCATCAAATAAAAGAGGTGTTGCAATATTATTAAGTAATAATTATAAATATAAAATATTAAATACAAAAAAGGATGATTGTGGAAATCTATTGGGAGTTGATATAGAGATTAAAGTTAAAAATAAATAACCCTAATTAATATGTATGGCCCAAATAATGATACTCCTTTATTTTACATTAAAGTTAGTGAAACTATTGAATATTCATACTGACAGGAAATTATAATTTAGTTCAAAATCAAAGGTTAGATACATATAATTTTGTTGGTATTAATAACCCAAAAGCATAAGATAAAGCTTTGAATATGATTGAAACAGATATGTTAACAGATCCGTTTAGAGAACTTTATTCTGATCTTAAAAGATATACATGGAGAAAACGCACTCCTTTAAAACAGGCAAAACTAGATTTTTTTCTGATATCGCAAAGTTTTAATCACTAAGTTCATGATGTTAAAATAAATAAATAGCTATAGGTCTGACCACTGCCCAATAATTTTACAATTGAAACTAAATGATTTTATACTTGGTGGGGGATTATGGAAATTTAATAATTCACTTTTATATGAGATGGATTATGTTGAAACTGTTAAAGAAACTATTAAAAAATCTAAAGAATAGTAAGCTGCATTAGTTTATGACAGAAACACTCTCAGTGAGATAGGTGATCTAGTGATTCATTTTATAATAAACGATCAATTATTTCTGGAAACATTATTGACCGAAATAAGAGGTAAAACTATTTCATACGCATCATATCGGAAAAAAAAAAAAAAAAAATTAGAAATTTGTTTTGTAGAAGATATAGTGAAATTAGAAAATGAATTACATACAACAGAAAATTTTGATTTGATTGGAAAAAAGAAATCTGATCTAAAAGTTTTGAGACAGGAAAAATTGCAGGGTTGTTATATCAGATCAAAAATGCAGTGGGCTGAAGAGGGAGAAATTTTTTTAATAAATCTAGAAACAAAAATATTTACAAATAAAACTATTCCTAAATTTGTTAATGAATCTGGAAATGTAATAACTGATCAGAATCAAGTTTTATAAGAAGCAAAGATTTATTATGAAAACCTTTATTCAAAAAAAGATACTGTAAGTAATATAAATCTGAAAAATGAAAGTCCATATACTGGCATTCCAACATTATCTGATGAAATTAAAGACAATTTAGAAGGTGAAATAACTTATGCAGAATTAATAGCTAGTATAAAGAGAATGAAAAATGAAAAAAGTCCTGGATCAGATAGTTTTACTAGTGAATTCTTTAAATTCTTCTGGAATAATTTGGGGAAATTTGTTTTTCGGTCTATAAATTATGGATATAAAACTGGTCAATTATCAATTAGACAAAAGCAAGGCATTATAACTTGTATTCCGAATAGGGACAAATCAAGACAATTTATGAAAAACTGGAGACCAATCAGTCTTCTAAATACTGTATATAAACTTGCTTCTAGCTGTATTGCAGAACGGATTAATTCAGTTCTACAAATTCTTATAAGCAATGACCAAACGGGTTTCATTCCAGGGAGATATATTGGCAAAAATACTCGTCTTATATATGACAATCTGCATTTTACGAAGAGCAGGACATACCAGGAATTCTCCTCCTCATAAATTTTGAGAAAGCTTTTGACTCTATTTCATGGATGTTAATTGAAAGTGTTTTAGATTTCTTTAACTTCGGTTTCTCCATTAAACAATGGGCTAAAACTGTTAATACCAATATTACGTCCGCAGTTATTCAAAACTGTTGTCTCTCAGACTTCCTCACTATTCAAAGAGGCTGTAGACAGGGGGATCCCTTATCACCTTATATATTTCTTCTCTGTGCTGAAATACTAGGAATTTTAGTTCGACATGATAAAGATATTAGAGGGTATTACAATAGATGCTACTGAATATGTAATATCCCAATATACAGATGACACATCATTAATACTTGATGGATCCTCAAAGTCTTTGGATGCATCTCTTCGAACATTACAGAAATATGCTGAACTTGTTGGTTTCAAAATTAATATAGACAAAACAAAGGTGGTATGGATAGGGAAGAAAAGATATAGTTCAGATACCATGTGTGTCAAGTGGGGATTGGAATGGGGCTACCCCAGGTTTACATTATTGGGTTTACATTTTTCTGTCAATATTGATGAAATTGAAAAACTTAATTATACCCCTAAGCTGAAAGAAATTGGAAATACTTTGCAGATATGGTTCAAGCAAATCTTAACACCAATTGGTAAAATAACAATAATTAAATCCCTGATAATCTCAAAACTGAATCCATTTATTTCTTACTATACCTAGTCCAAAAGAAAAAAAAATATAATTAATCAATTAGTTTCTAAGATATACTCCTTTATTTAGGATAATAAACCAGACAAAAAAAAAAGAGAGGTTTTATCTCAAAACTGTGATATGAGTGGTTTAAAAATGTTAAATATCAAAATCTATATAAAAGGCTTAAAATTAAGCTGGATTAGAAGAATCATAAAAAAAAGATCTTAAAATAAAAAAAATATTGTTATCTTTTGAAAAAATAGATAATACACAGCTATTAAATTACAAATAAACCAATTACATAAAAATACTTGTAATATTTGGAATAATGAAAACATTAAGGTGAAAACATAATGAAAACATATCAAGCAGTTTTATATAAGGATTGGGCAAAAAGGGGTATTTACATGATAAATGATGTGTTGGATGAAACTGGAAAAATAATGCCATTTCAAAAGTTTAAGGACACTTATAATATACAAACAAACTTTCTTACTTATCATGGTGTTATTACAGCATAAGTTTTTACATTAAAAAATCAAATATACCTATTAATGACTTAGAAAAACTAAATGGACCACTAATTCCAAACATCATTAAAAAAATTATGAAATCTCAAAAGGATCAAAAGACATGTACCATATTTTAAATTCAATAACATTAAAATGTGAAGAAAAATAGACGGAAGCTCTAAATGTAATTTTAAATTGGAAAGAAATTTATCGTTTGCCTTTCATTACAACAAAAAGTTCAAAACTACAGTGGTTTCAAAATAGAATTATTCACAGAATTCACACAAATAGTTTATTGTATAAAATAAATCAAAAACCAAATGATAAATGTAGTTTCTGTTTAAAAGAAGTAGAAACAATTGAACATATATTTTGGTCGTGTAATCAAATATATAAACTTTGGGAAGACTTAAATAACTGGATTTTGAAAAAAACTGAAATAGAACTGCCATTAAATTTGACTATAATTTTATTTGGAATAACAGACAAATTAAAAAAAAACTATGTGAGAAATTTAATAATTCTGCTTACTAAGTTTTATATATATATAACAAAATTAAATACTGAGCAGGTTCATTTAAAAGCATTACAAAACTATTTAAAAGAAAACCTTGTTATTGAAAAAAAACATATATTATAAAAATAAATCATATGAAAAGGCAAACACCTGTTGGAGTCCCTGGGCACCAATTTTATAACAACATTATATATTTGTTCAACTACTTCAATTTTTCCCTCTCCATGCTACCATGGCTATAATTAATGATACTTATTTTGTTTTTTCGTGTTTGTTTTCTTGTCACTCCATAAGCATAAAAATGAAGGTTTAGAGTAAACTATTAGTACAACAATCTATCCTCTTTCTATATAGTTACATAATTTGATGTAGACATAAGATGGCTATTTAATTGTAAAATGTGCTGTTTTTGCCAATAAAAAAAATCATTACAAAAAATAAATTCAGCTATATCATGGCGACCAGTTTTAGTGGTGGAGGAAGCAGGAGTACTCGAGAGAAGAACCGATCATGGGCAAGCAACTGGTAAACTTTATCATTTGTGGCTGCGAGTCGAGTGCACCCTTTTTGTAATTTACAAAGCCGGGCGCGAACCCACGCCGTATTGGTGATAGGCTTGTATGAGTTGTTAGATCCAACGACTTAACTCATTGAGCCACCCGGGCCCATCGTGTTTCAGTCTCTTTCAACTTTTTATAAGTTTTATGTACCTTTTTCTGTTGTGCTAGTCGTGTTTCAGTTTCTTTCAAATTTTTATTAGTTTTATGTACCTTTTTCTGTTGTCCTAGTCATGTTTCAGTCTCTTTCAACTTTATATAAGTTGTATGTACTTTTTTCTGCTCTGGTAGTCGTGTTTCAGTTTCTTTCAACTTTCTATAAGTTTTATGTACCTTTTTCTGTTGTGCTAGTCGTGTTTCAGTCTCTTTCAACTATTTATAAGCTTTATGTACCTTTTTCTGTTGTGCTAGTCGTGTTTCAGTCTCTTTCAACTATTTATAAGTTGTATGTACTTTTTTCTGCTCTGGTAGTCGTGTTTCAGTTTCTTTCAACTTTACATAAGTTTTATGTACTTTTTTCTGTTCTGCTAGTCGTGTTTCAGTCTCTTTCAACTATTTATAAGCTTTATGTACCTTTTTCTGTTGTCCTAGTCATGTTTCAGTCTCTTTCAACTTTTTATAAGTTGTATGTACTTTTTTCTGCTCTGGTAGTCGTGTTTCAGTTTCTTTCAACTTTACATAAGTTTTATGTACTTTTTTCTGTTCTGCTAGTCGTGTTTCAGTCTCTTTCAACTATTTATAAGCTTTATGTACCTTTTTCTGTTGTGCTAGTCGTGTTTCAGTCTCTTTCAACTATTTATAAGTTTTATGTACCTTTTTCTGTTGTGCTAGTCGTGTTTCAGTCTCTTTCAACTATTTATAAGCTTTATGTACCTTTTTCTGTTGTGCTAGTCGTGTTTCAGTCTCTTTCAACTATTTATAAGCTTTATGTACCTTTTTCTGTTGTGCTAGTCGTGTTTCAGTCTCTTTCAACTCTAATTCTAATCTTTTCTGTTGAAGCTTTAGAAGTTCTGCTTGTTTTGCTATCAGCTGTCGTCTCATTTCAGCTTCGTCATCCTCTATTGGTGGTAAATCTGGAAGTGGGAGTGACTCGTCTCTCTGCTATTAACAATAAATATATAAGCTTCAGTCACTACACTATAATAAAGTCTCCATATATTCCAAAAAGAAACCAGACAGTGGCTCTATAGAGCCTGATTTATATAGGCAATGAACAAAACAAGGGTTTCCTCATGCTCCAGTCTTACTGAAAATTATTATTTATAGCATAATTACTCTTACATTCCAAATATCGAAAATGAATCACGAGTAACCAAACAACACAGCAATTCACATATGTGTTAACGCATGAGTGAATTACTGTTGTTTGGATATGAATGAATTATTTTTGATATTTGGAATGTAAGAGTAGTTAATACTATTTATTATATAAATTTTACACTTTTGTTTACTACAAAAAGAGAAGGGGTCGTCGTGATCATATAATAGTTGGATTTACAACTACCTGTGCAATCAGTGCTTTTACCACTAATGATGTGAGTTCGAACCCCATTCATGACGAGGTGTACTCGATACAACATCATGTGATAAAGTTTGTAAGTGGCATCCGTCAGATCGGTGGTTTACTCCGGGTATTCCAGTTCTTCCACAAATAAAACTGACCCCCACGATATACGTGAAAGATTGTTGAAAGTGGTGTTAAACAGCATAAACCCGAAACCTGCGACAACAAGACATTTACAAGGGAGCTTGGTTTTCATTGTCAGAAGCTCAATATTTTCGATTGTGATGACATTGGTAATGTGACGTTACAGTGAAATAAACCTTTTTATTTCACTGAGTGAAATACTGGATTTTAATTCACTTGTAAATCTCAGTATTTTATGGGCATCTATGTAATATTATCCAGGAAAAGTCTTCATTATGTAGAATCTGTTTGGATAGTGCAGGATAGAATTTCATAATCATTATGGAGGGAAAACAATCTTAAATTTGACTTGAAATAAAACCCATCCATACACTTGTAAAGGACCTCTTTATAAATAAGTTGAAAGGCTTCCATGTGTTATCCTTGGTTGGCAATTGATCAATATTAACAAGTGGTATAACAAATAACAGAAAGGTTTATTTTTTAGATGAATTGAAAATATTTTATTCATTTGTGAGGATTGTTGATACATTTTGTAAACCTAGATATATATTATCTTCGTTGTTACTCATAATCATGTTTGTTTATATTTTAACAATCATTTAGGGTGTTGGCCCCCTTCACCGTTTGTACCTCAGAAACCATATGGGCTTGACAAAACCTGACTGAAAAACATGGCAAAGAAATTTCATATAGAATATATAGAAGAAACCCTGGGGAACTCATTTAATATCAAAATTCTAAATTTTGGGTCTTTTAAGTCCCATTTTAACTCCTTCATATCTTTAAAACAGCAAGAATAATACAAAATCAGTGGGCATATCATATAAAGGGTTAGAGTGAGGATTATGGTGTTAAACGCCACTTTCAACACTATTTCAGTTATAACGTGGCGGTCAGTTTTATTGCTGGAGGAAACCAGGATGTACCTCAAGAAAAGCACCGACCTGCCGTAAGTCACTGACAAACTGTATCACATAATGTTGTATTGAATACATCTAGCCATGAACGGGATTCGAACTCACAACTTTTGTGGTGATAGGCACCGATTGCACAGGTAGTTGTATATCCAACTACCATGTGATCAATACGGCCCCAATATAACAAGAGGTCCTGACTTAATCCAAAAGGACCAAAACTAAATATTGATTCTCTTTCAATTGACAGACATATTTTAATGTTTTAGGAATGGGAGATGTGTGCTTTTCACGTTATCCAGACAAAACTGCTGGGTAAAAAATCAATTCATATGGCAGGCATCCTGATCTTCGACCAATGGGCTACAAATCAATATAGTCTTCTTAATACAAACTTCCAGTCAAGATTTAGAAATGGGGAACAATTGAAACCAAAGAAATCAAGATTTTCGGAATGTTACTTATGTTTATGAATATCTTGCAGAATTGTTTTTTTGCAGATATACATTTTACAGGACGAGATGGCTACATAATCTACCTGTGGAAACAATTTAGGGTTGACATGTGCTCTAGGTGAAATATTGGATGTTGGTGTCGACAGCGGCCATTCTTGATCAATGTTTTTCACTTTCACGTCTAAATTATACATCTTTCTACCAGTGAAATGTTGATTCCACGTCTGTCGAACTTCATACATATACTTCCTGGTCATCTCGTCTACCTATTCATTGGATAAAAGGATGGAAAATTAGATGAAAGGTTTTTCCCCAATTTCAATGGGCAAACAAATAGTTGGTCGCATTAAATATCTCAAACTTAAATCTGTCAAACCATCTTAAGGTACAATTCCTTAATTAAAATCAGTTAGGGACCGACCATTTAACTTGAAGGGGGGGGGGGGGGGGGTTATGGTTTTTTATTTCGTTCAGAATTTTTTTTTCAAGAATTTAACATTAGGTTATATGATAAAAACTCTGAATCAGATTATTTTTTTTTTCCTCCACCAAAATGAGAATATTTTTTTAAGCAACATTGGGAATCAGAATATTTTTTAGAAAAAAAACATAACCCCCCCCCCCCCCCCCCTTTCAAGTTAAATGGTCGTTCCCTTATACTCTCATTTATTTAATCATCCACCACAACACTGCCAATTGCTTGCTTTATCCAATAAAACATCGTCTAAGCAACAAGATTTGGCTTGGTCCATTTTTAGGCATTAAATGCCGAGTTAAGAAATGTTGAGAAAATAAATTAACAAGATAAATGCTGCTCGAGTAGGTTTGGTTTACAGTGTTAATGCCACTTTCAACAATATTTCAGTTATATTGTTCACTCGAGTAAACCAGTGAACAACTCTTGGAATATGCAAAAGTAAAAATAGTAGTAGTAGCCGACGAAGGATTAGAACACATTGTAGATTTTCCAACACGTAAAGACAATACATTGGACCTAATGCTAACCTCTCATCCAGCATTTAAGCTACAATGCAAACCACTGCCAGCTATAGGAAACAGCGACCACGATATCGTCCTACTAGATATGGCATGCAAACTATTTAAACCAAAACCAATACGAAGGAAAATATTCTTGTGGAAAAAAGCTGACATATATAAGATAAAGGAAGACTTAGCAATCTTGAACACAACACACAAAAACATAGATAGAAATGTTGAATCTATGTGACAAACATTCAAGACAGCTATACAAAACACCATAGACAAAAGGGTACCATCCAAATTAACACAAGGAAGACATACCCATCCATGGATAAATACAACCACCAGAAGAAGAATAGGTCAGAAACAAAGAGCCCACAAAAAGGCAAGAAAGACTAAAATGAAACCAGAGGCTCTCAAGAGCCTGTTTCGTTCACCTGGTAATAAAAAAAAACAATTGGTCCTATGTAAAAACTATGTCCTGCAATGGTAGTCATCTTGGAATTACGATCAACATAAAAAACACAAAGTTTGTAAAGGACCTTCCAATGATTGATGCACAGTTTAGGTTCAATCAGTGCAATAGCTTCAGAGAAGAATATATTTCTGTATTTTCCCCATATGGTTCTGTGTTAATACTATGACCTGTGGTGGCAGCCATCTTGGATTTCTGATCGGCATAAAAAACAGAGGACCTTCCAATGATCATTCCTGGGCAGTTTGGTTTCAACTGTCCAAGTGGTTTCAGAGAAGAAGCATTTTGAAACATTTTTCCCATAGGGTCCAATGTTAAACTAAGTCCTGCCGTAGCCGCCATTTTGAATTTCATATCAGAATAAAAAACGTAAAGTTTGTAGAGGACCATTCAATGAACATTCATGTACAGTTTGGCTTTAATCATATTTGTAGTTTCTGAGAAGAAGGCATTTGAACATTTTCCCATAGGGTCCAATGTTAATCTATGTCCTGCGGTGGCGGCCATCTTGAATTTTCGATCGGCATAAAAAACAGACACATTGTAGAGGACCTTCCAATGATCATTCCTGGGCAGTTTGGTTTCAATTATCCAAGTGGTTTCAGAGAAGAAGCGTTTTGAAACATTTTCCCCATAGGGTCCAATGTTAAACTAAGTCCTGCCGTAGCCGCCATTTTGAATTTCTTATCGGAACAAAAAACGTACAGTTTGTAGAGGACCATCCAATGAACATTCATGTACAGTTTGGCTTTAATAATATTTGTAGTTTCTGAGAAGAAGGCATTTGAACATTTTCCCATAGGGTCCAATGTTAATCTATGTCCTGCGGTGGCGGCCATCTTGGATTTCCGATCGGCATAAAAAACATACATTTGTAGAGGACCTTCCAATGATCATTCCTGGGCAGTTTGGTTTCAACTGTCCAAGTGGTTTCAGAGAAGACGCGTTTTGAAACATTTTTCCCATAGGGTCCAATGTTAAACTAAGTCCTGCCGTAGCCGCCATTTTGAATTTCATATCGGAACAAAAAACGTACAGTTTGTAGAGGACCATCCAATGAACATTCATGTACAGTTTGGCTTTAATCATATTTGTAGTTTCTGAGAAGAAGGCATTTGAACATTTTCCCATAGGGTCCAATGTTAATCTATGTCCTGCGGTGGCGGCCATCCTGAATTTTCGATCGGCATTGAAAAAACAGAAACTTTGTAGAGGACCTTCCAATGATCATTCCTGGGCAGTTTGGTTTCAATTATCCAAGTGGTTTCAGAGAAGAAGCGTTTTGTAACATTTTCCCCATAGGGTCCAATGTTAAACTAAGTCCTGCCGTAGCCGCCATTTTGAATTTCATATCGGAACAAAAAACGTACAGTTTGTAGAGGACCATCCAATGAACATTCATGTACAGTTTGGCTTTAATCATATTTGTAGTTTCTGAGAAGAAGGCATTTGAACATTTTCCCATAGGGTCCAATGTTAATCTATGTCCTGCGGTGGCGACCATCTTGAATTTTCGATCAGCATAAAAAAACAGAAGCTTTGTAGAGGACCTTCCAATGATCATTCCTGGGCAGTTTGGTTTCAATTATCCAAGTGGTTTCAGAGAAGAAGCATTTTGAAACATTTTTCCCATAGGGTCCAATGTTAAACTAAGTCCTGCCGTAGCCGCCATTTTGAATTTCATATCGGAACAAAAAACGTAAAGTTTGTAGAGGTCCATCCAATGAACATTCATGTACAGTTTGGCTTTAATAATATTTGTAGTTTCTGAGAAGAAGGCATTTGAACATTTTCCCATAGGGTCCAATGTTAATTTATGTATTGCGGTGGCGACCATCTTGAATTTTCGATCGGCATAAAAAAAGAGAAACTTTGTAGAGGACCTTCCAATGATCATTCCTGGGTAGTTTGGTTTCAATTATCCAAGTGGTTTCAGAGAAGAAGCGTTTTGAAACATTTTTCCCATAGGGTCCAATGTTAAACTAAGTCCTGCCGTAGCCGCCATTTTGAATTTCATACCGGAACAAAAAACGTAAAGTTTGTAGAGGACCATCCAATGAACATTCCTGTACAGTTTGGCTTTAATAATATTTGTAGTTTCTGAGAAGAAGGCATTTGAATATTTTCCCATAGGGTCCAATGTTAATCTATGTCCTGCGGTGGCGGCCATCTTGGATTTCCGATCGGCATAAAAAACATAAAATTTGTAGAGGACCTTCCAATGATCATTCCTGGGCAGTTTGGTTTCAATTGTCCAAGTGGTTTCAGAGAAGAAGCATTTTGAAACATTTTTCCCATAGGGTCCAATGTTAAACTAAGTCCTGCCGTAGCCGCCATTTTGAATTTCATATCGGAACAAAAAACCTTAAGATTGTAGAGGACCATCCAATGAACATTCATGTACAGTTTGGCTTTAATCATATTTGTAGTTTCTGAGAAGAAGGCATTTGAACATTTTCCCATAGGGTCCAATGTTAATCTATGTCCTGCGATGGCGGCCATCTTGGATTTCCGATCGGCATAAAAAACAGTAACTTGGTAAAGGACATTCCAATGATCCTTCCTTTACAGTTTGGGTTCAGTCAGTTCATTAGTTTCAGAGAAGAAGATCTTTGAAATTTCAGCCAATCAGAGCATATTATTGGCCCTGGCAGCCATATTGAATATCCGACTGGAACGAAAAACAGTAACTTTGTAGAGGACCATCCAAGGAACATTCCTGCTAAGTTCGGTTCCAATCGGCCAAGTGGTTTCGGAGAAGAAGCTTGAAATGTGAAAAGTTTACAGACGACAGACGACAGACGACAGACTACAGACGACAGACGACGGACGCCAAGTGATGGCAATAGTTCACATGGACCTTTGGTCCAGGTGAACTAAAAAGACATGGACAGGTACCAGAGACTTAAACAGAAAGTACAATGGGAAATCAGACAAGCTAACAAGAAATATATGGAAGAAGTTAGCACTGATTACAAAGACAACTCGAAAAAATTCTGGTCATATATCAAGAGCAAAGGCCAAGAATGGATAGGTGTAGCACCTTTGAAGAATAAAATGGGATTCCTGCAAAGTGACAACAAGAGCAAAGTTGCGATTCTGACTGAACAATTCCAGTCAGTATTCACTAAGGAAAACCTAAATAATTTTCCCAACAAAGGAAAAAGTCCATATTCCACCAAAATTAACAGCAAAGGAGTCCATAAACTTTTGAAAAACATGAAACCCCATAAAGCTACTGTTCCAGATTCAATACCATCTTTTATTTTGAAAGCAGCCGCAGATCAACTCGCCCCAATTCTTACAGAATTATACCAAATATCACTCAACACCGAAGTAGTACCACAAGATTTGAAAGATGCACATGTAGTACCACTTTTTAAGACAGACGAAAGACACTTAGCTTCTAATTACAGACCCGTGTCGCTTACATCCATAACATGCAAGGTCATGGAACATATAGTGCATAGTAGTGTAATGTGCCACTTTGAGAGAAATAAAATTCTAACTAATGCTCAACATGGATTCCGCAAAAAACGATCATGCGAATCCCAACTCATTGTAACCATCCATGATATAGCATCAAAACTGGAAAGAGATTTGCAAGTCGATATCATCCTTCTAGACTTTGCAAAGGCATTCGACAAAGTTCCACACCACTGCCTTCTACACAAGTTAGAATACTATGGCGTCAACCCCAAAACCAACAGATGGATTCGCTCGTTCTTAGAGAACAGAAAGCAGATTGTAATACTTGAAGGGACTGTCTCCAAGCAAGTTCCAGTACTCTCTGGTGGACCACAAGGTACAGTTCTTGGCCCTCTACTGTTCCTGGCCTACATCAACGACATGCCAGAAACAGCAACTTCATCCGAGATCAAATTATTTGCAGATGGCAGCCTTCTTTACTGTACTATTGATAACCAAACTGACAGTCACCTATTGCAGAGCGGCCTTGCGATTCTAGAAGACTGGAAAAACAAATGGCCGATGAGTTTCAATGCCAAAAAAATGCATTGTCATCAGAATAGCACCAAAAAACAAACAGGTGAGGCAAACATGTTACAAATTACATGGACATACTCTGGATAATGTGGAAGCCAGCAAATACTTAGGCGTAACCATCAACAACAACTTATCGTTGGCAAAGGAAACAAGACGCTAGGATTTATCGGCCGAAACCTTAAAGACTGTACAAAACCTGTAAATTCAGCAGCATATACAGCAATAGTAAGACATTCATCTAACCAAAAAAGATCAAATACATAGAACCGGCACAGAAAAGAGCAGCAAGATTTGTGCACAACAACTACACAGACCGAACACCAGGCTGTGTCACAAATATGGTAAAATCTTTAAAATGGGAAAACCTTGAAAATCGTAGAAAATCAGCAAGACTAAGCATGCTATTTAAGATCCAGCATGACCTTATCGACATCGATAGACAGCAATATCTGACACCAAATGACAGCCGGACCAGAGGTAAAAAACGCTTCTACACAAGAAAGATCAAACACGGATACCTTAAAAGACGCAAGACAAAAGATAGTGATGGGTATATGGGGCTCTCGAAGGAATATTAAATTCGAATGTGGTCTGCCTTTACCAGTCCATGACCTTGTTTGTGACCACGGATATCTTCCACTTGTCGTAAGCACTTCATGGTCCTTTCCTCATTCACGACTTATTACCGGGTTTATAACTAGATTAACACGACGGGTGCCACTAGTGGAGCAGGCACTGCTTAACCTTCCGGAGCACCTGAGTTCACCCACGGTTTTTAGTGGGGTTCGTGTTACTCGATCTTTAGTTTTATATGTATGTTTTGTAGATTGTTGTTTGTCCTTTTGTACTTTTTCTTTTGGCCATTGTGTTGTCTGTTCTTCTTCGATATACGGTTTCTGATTACCCCTTTGGTATCTTCAAACTCTTCTTATAAAATTTGAAATGATTTGATTTAGGACAAGATTTAAAAGTTGAACCAGAATTGCCCAGATATCCATTTGTTTAACTCATCATGCCGAAATTCTGACGAGAACCTTGAACAATTTTGTTTTTACCAACTTTTATGTACAAACGTATGCTCAGTGATGCCAAAAAACTCATTTGACCCTTTGGGTTAGTTGAGCTAAAAACAGCAAACGGTCTATTGGCCAACTTGATTCTGTTGTATCTTTCCGATCAGGAAAAAATATTATTGAAAGGTTATTTTGTAGACGACCATCCAATAAACATTCTCATCAAGCTTGGTTTAAATTCGCCAAGTAGTTTTGGGAAAGAAAATCAAAATGAAAAAAGCTGGAAGACGACGACGAAGAATGCAAAGTGATGAAAATAACTCATTTCCTTTGGGTCAGGTCAGCTAAAAAGCAACTTTTCAAATGATATTATGAAGATATACGATCATACCGACAAGCAATCAAAGAATAAGAAACCTATAACTTCACTGTACCATAATAAATACTGCTGATTTGTATACAAACAATAATCAACAAACCATCACATTTGGTTAGTCAACAGGTTCAACAAACATGATTTATAAAGGGCCAACCCAAGGACTATATGGTTTCATTCCATCAAGTTTACAAATGTTAAACCAATCAGAACCCTTGATGGCCATCTTGGATGTCAGGCAAGGTCAATGGAAACAATCCAGGCTCGTATCATTTGATACTTGGTCTACTAATGTTTTAATGCTTGCAAGTTGTGCTTTGAAATATTTTTTGTGTATGAAACCACATAATTGAAAAACAGGTTTGTAAAATTAATGTTTTCATCCATACAAGCTGTATTTCATTAGCTTGAAGGTCCGTTTCACTTCCTTTAATGACAGAAAACATCCAAAATTGATTTGTGCAAATATCTAAATATAATTTTACATGTAAATTAACGGTAAAATGCTTTGTAACTGTATCGATAAAAGGTGTACATGTATTTGAATAATTTTAACATTAAATATGCCATTACATTACCTGGACTTGAAATACAGCTCAGGTTAAATCTGAGATTAGCCAAAACAGAATACTGGTCAATTTGCTGTAAAATTTGCCCACATTTAAACATAAATATGATGATAAAATAATTTAATTTGACTCTCTCAACAATATATTTGAACATTCAGAATTGTACAGTCCAAACAAAAGAATGTTTATAATTATAAGGAAGTGAAACAAGTGTTTTAAAAATGTTTATTTTGAGTCGTGGTCTAAAAAGCAAAAATAATTTGGAAAATTCAACTTTTCATCATTTACTCCTACATTTTGTACATTCCTACATGTCATACCCCTTTATGTTATCCATTTTCATGGATGATAAGTTTGTTTGTCTCACGTCACTGACAAACTTCATAACATAATATTGTACACCTCACCCTGATCGAGATTCGAACTCACAACATCAGTGGTGATAGGCACTGATAGCATATGCAATTGTAAATCCAACTACCATACGATCACAGCCCCCTGAGGAACATAAGTAATAAAATGCTATTTGTTTGTTATAATGTTGAACAGTAGTATTTCCCATGTGATATGACAAGTTTTGTTGTGAATTTTAATCAAAGGATCATAAGGAAATATACAATTTTCATAGTTTTGTTTTTGTGACAGATCAAATTGAGATCAGATATTATGTTTCACTACAAACTGTATAAGCTAATTGAGCATTACTTTTCCACTTTTTTTTTCCACAATATAAAATCATTCTCTTCCTCTTTTCTAAGAATTCACTATCATTTCACAGGTTAACTTTTTCAACTTGTTGTTGAATTGACCATATTCCATATCTTTTCTCATTATATTAAACAAAACACTTCACAGCTACACATTCACTGATTGATTGATTGGTGCTTAACAGTATTTCAGCTATATTGTGGTATGAACAAATTGTATTAACTTAAGACACTTCAACTTGCTCTTGACATGCATATGTAAATGTAGTGAAACAAAATATCAAGATGCTTCAATTTTGATGAGCTAGTCGACAGAAAAAAACTAATTTGTAATGTGCTGCAATTATTTTCTATGTATGGACTCCTCCAAATATGTGCCATTGTATACTGTGTTTGGTGTATTGGCATGTCGATCACACATAAGTTTTAAACAAGAATGGTTTTGAGATATGAAATACCTTTATTGCTGACAAAAATTCACAATCTATATAACTTGAATGTTGATTTCTTAATGAAAAAAATGTGAATTTAGTAAAAAAAAAAAAAAAAAAGAAAAAAAAAAATTTAATACAAAGCTGACAAATTCTTTATATAGCTTTAATAAATAATAAATCTGAATCCCACAATGAAACAAAATGTCAATATAGATTTTTTTAGCTTTCTGTATATTCCATATCGCAGAACGATATATACATTTCACAGCAAAGTACATGTCAAGACATCTTAATACAACATGGGATGCATCTTCCACATAAAAAAACCTTAAAAATCAATCTGTACAATAAATAATATTTATTCACAAAAAATTTGGTTGTAGAATGAATAATTATCATGATTATGTTTGTGATCAAAAAATAAATCTCACGAAATTCAAGAACGTGTAAATCATTTCTCAAACCCATTCTCACATTTAAAACCAGTGCTTATGATCAAAGTGTATTTTTTGTGGGACAACTATTGGTCAACAATCCTTAGTTCATAGAAATGTGAACAAAAAATCCTGCTTGAAACTTTATATGTATCAAACAAGGATTTTTGTAATATACCTCTCACCAACAAATCTAGTATAAACCTGATGCTAACCTGTTCAAACATATTACAAAATATGCGGACTATATTGTGCGAAAACAATCCCGGATAAGTGGATTTTGGGTGGTTCTTCATAATGCAATCGATCAAGTATAACGTCGGCAACTTCTTTGTTGATTCAACCTGTAACGAGAAAATGAGACATGATTCTCTGTTACTGTCATACTTGTCCCTATGATCTGAAAATAGAAAGAAGGCTGTTCCTAGAAAAAATGTTGTTTTTTTTCTTTTTACAAATTTACGTCACTTCTCCAAATAACAAAACATGTTTACTGGAACAGCCTATTTTGAGTATCATATTGCAAAAAATTCAACATTCATATAAAGTTTTACATACATCTATTACATAGTGATGTTCTGATTATCGGTTTAAGTCGGAAATCCGTTTATTAATCCCTATGTTTAAAATCTTTGTACATTTAATTGCCTAATCTAGATATCTGACTGTTTTGAACAAAAATTAGTCTCAAGGGTGTTCAGTTTAAACAAATTACTTTATTTCTGCTTTTTTTCTCCATTTCCACACTCATCTACAACATGCTATTTACATTGTGGCATAGTCCGGTACATGTCATTCCCATAATTGATTAAATTATGATTGATCGATGGATTTTTTGGTGTTTTAACGCCACTTTCAACAATATTTCAGCTACATTTGTATATCATGGCGACCAGCTTTAGTGGTGGAGGAAGCCGGAGTACCCGGAGAGAACCACCGACCATGGGCAAGCAACTGGTAAACTTTATCACATGCGGCTGCGAGTCGAGTGCACCCTTTTTGTAACTTACAAGGCCGGGTGTGAACCCACGCCGTATCGGTGATAGGCTTGTATGAGTTATTAGATCCAACGACCTAACTCATTGAGCCACCCGGGCCCCGATTAAATTATGAAAAGAAAGTTTAAACAGTGATGGTCATCAATTCCACCAATATCAACAAAATGAACAGACTAGCTGATTTTCTGTCTTGGTTAGATTTCTATTAATAAATCAGACAAATAAAATCTCCAGGCATCTATATAGTTTTCTCTCTTATTTTTAGGGTGTCTAACCATTTGGTTAAGTTTTCGTAATATTTTTAGTCACCTTTTTGGTTAAATTTCTGCATGAGCATTCCCTCCAATTTCCTTTCGACGGAAATTAAGAAAAATAACAACTTAAATATATTTTTAACATTTTGGTCTTAAAAACAGATTCCCCTTCTCAATTCTTCACTCTCCATAGTTGAATTTTCAAATTTTACTATCTTGAGTTAAGAAATATTGTAATCCACTGGTAGCAGAATGAGAATCTGTAATGCATCAGTTTACTAATCATTGACAATGATTATATATAAAAAAAAGTTAATTTGAAATAGTCAATAATTTTCTTGTCAGAGCTATAAATAGAAAATAAAAGGATAAAGAGATAAATATGGTTGATTGAAATATTTAAAAGTTGAATTGTATGTCTATTGAAGTTGAAGAAAAATGATGAAAACTTATGTTATCTGATCTCAAAATTGTTCTCTGGTATGCTGGGCATCATTATGCTGCCGTAATGACTATAAATCATTATTGCCCCCGTTTTGGACACACTATATGACAACAGTGACCACTGTGTAGTGCTGCATGTAAGGCGTAATCGTACAGAAAACACCGGTGAATTCAGATTTTGAGGACCGTTCCCACATTGTGTTTGAGTGTTTGACTATTTCCAGGACAACTTGTGCATGCAAAATAGGTTCAATATCTTCGCGGATGATCACAGTGTTCCGCTGGATATATTTTTACACTTACCTAATTACAAAACTCAAGAAATTTGCAAAATTATACCAACTAACCTCGTTCTCGCCGCTTCGGATCTCTGTCCACGGACTCTGTTCATCTCCGTCCCCGAATGTGACATTGGACATGGTGAACATGTTTTGTAGTTGAATGAAACATTGTTTGAAATAATCGTAGACTTTATCTTAACTCTTAAGTTTTTCTTGAAATAATTATGCATGTCTATTGCTAGTCTAGGATAATTTGTTTTGTTTTTTTCCACTGATGATGATCCTTTGTATTTGCAAAACCAGATTTTGTTATGGAAAATTATATGCTATGTACCGTATACACTGGAGACTGTTCTCTTCATAATCAATATTTTTTTTAATTTGAAAGAAATATGTTGCCCCTCACCAGATGTCATTCCTGATTTATTATAGATTAAGCATACATCATGCCAACATTAGTATATAGTAATTGATTACTGTTAGATATTTACTATACCGATTTTTGTAGTATTTTCATAGGCTTATTTAGCTAGTTCCCTGTTTAGAGTACCAGGATAAGATATTTACTATAGTGATTTTTGTAGTAATTTTAGACTTTTTTTAATCGGTTGGTTTGGATCAGCGATGTCGACAATCGATTGAAAAGTTTCATAATCGATTGTCGTCGTTCATTTCCGGATTCTTTTCCTTTCCACTTCCGGTTCGCTACGGGTTCTAAATTTAATGTATTAATCATGGATTCAAACAACTACATGATTGTGATACCACATGAACATGACGACGAATCAACAGAAAATAATCTACTAGACACAATATGTAATCATCCTGGAGGGAAAGCTCGATCAGAAGTGTGGAAAGTCTTTGGATTTTACAAACTACGAGGTCGACAAGGACCGGCAATACGAGAGACGTATGTCGGCTGTGTAGAATTACTAGAAAGGAGTATCGTAATGTATAGTCCGAGATTCCTCTGCCGTCCAACGACATTTTTTTCGACTTGCTAAAGCCGTGGGACGTCAGAGAGTTCTACATACGGAAAACAGCGGATTTGCCGCTGGAACTCTGCGTCGACACATTTCCACGTTTCGTGGCTATTGGATTTTATTTTCTATCCGAAACCCTTATATAAATCGCTTCACCAATCATTTTTCTATTCATTCATAACCATCTTACCCTCAGAAAGTGGTGTTACACTCCATTACAGCACGATTTTGCCTTGTACCATCATTTCGCCATGTTGACTTTCAATTTGGAACCTACAAACGTGATCTCGCGATACTAACTGAATGATGGGAGCTACTTAATGCAGCGTGCCAAATTATTTGCATACGTAAACAACAACGTAGATATAAAGCGTATTCTGCAGAACAAACAGTTCCATCTACAGCTCAAATCAGAGCAGAAGGAAACAATACAAAATGTGTTGGAAAGAAAAGATTCAATGGCAGTGTTACCCACGGGCTTCGGAAAGAGCATGTGTTACGTCCCCCCTTTTTGGACAAGGTAAGATAAAAAAAATTCTTATGGTTATCTGTAATTCACTATTGCTGTTAAAATCATTACCAATCAATGTAATCAACTGTATTAAATTTTATGTTATTAATTGTTCTCTCTTAACAAGCGCCTATGATTGGCAATACAAATATTTGTTTGTTTGTGTATATGCAAATCATCTCCCATGATACATTGCGGTAATCGCAGTTTTCTCGAAGTCACGTGACAAATGTTCCAACATGGATGTGAAATGACAAAATCATAGGGTCTAAGGGAAAATTGTGCTGTAATGGAGTGTAAACACCACTTTCTGAGGGTAAGATGGTTATGAATGAATAAAAAATTATTGGTGAAGCGATTTATATAAGGGTTTCGGATAGAAAATACAATCCAATAGCCACGAAACGTGGAAATGTGTCGACGCAGAGTTGGAGCGGCAAATCCGCTGTTTTCCGTATGTAGAGCTGTCTGACGTCCCACGGCTCCAGCAAGTCGAAAAAAAAGCCGTCGGAAGGCAGAGGAATCCCGGACTACGTAATGTATTACCGGTGTAATCTATTTCCGGGGTATATCGGGATTTTCTCATTCTCAACGGCAAAAAAAAAAACAAAAACAAAAACAAAAAACAAAATACAGCAAAAAAATATTTAAGAAAACAAGGAAAAAACGTTCAATATTTTCATCAAATAATTATGAAGAATTTTATATACCTTTGTACTGAATATATAGTGGCATATTTTGTGCTCAATGCTAACTCTTTGTCTGTATCCTGTCCATTCTGAATTCTCGTACTTTAGCGCATTTTTTAATGGAACATTCCAACCCCACGGGAACCCCGGGGTATAGAAATGGGACCGAGAGCTTCATCGGCTTGAATGTGCATCCGTCGGTTGTGCGGGATATATAAATTCACAACCAAACCGTCCTTCAGATGAGACGTAAATAAAACCGAGGTCCCGTGTTGAGAGATTGCTACCCTCTTCGCATGTTAAAGAACCCAGTGTAACAGCTCATTATGAGCATTATGCTCATGAGGAAAGGTTCATAGGAGACCTGTTGCACTGGCTAAATTCTACGTTCCTACCCATCACCTTTCCCTGTTTCGAGTTCCGTGGCGTTTAATTTTTTTTTCTCGTCCTGAATATATCTGAATAATTGCTCGCTAGACGTTAAACATCAATCAATCAATTAATGGAATAGTTCTATACACCGGTAATACATTCAGTTCATCTGGCAGAGGAGTTTGCAAGGTGTTTAAGCCCGGTATACACGATACCAGTTTTGCATCCAAGTCTCCATTCAAGAAAACTTGGATCAAGAAAACTTGAATTCAAGTTTGTGTATACACGATGCAAGAAATTTTGATGAATACACACAAGTTTTGGTGGGAGATACAACAAACAAAATGTCATTTTTGGGAGGAGAGGAGGGTGCTGCCCTTTGTATTGCATTATTATGTACAATTGTACTGCGAAGGAAATTAAACTCCAAAAAGAGGTCAACATGGGCTCGTAAATGGCTTCGAAGGCAACGATGGGGTGTATTTCTATGAAGTCTATTAGATCTTCAATCATTTCATTAGTCCTTGTAACTGTCTTTTTCCTGCATTTTGGAGTTTCCTCTTTTCCTGCCATCTTTGCACAACACATGTAGTTGTTATTATTTACATTCACAAATTGATGTTGATAAGGATTCTGTCTTCTGATTGGTCAATCTCCATCCAAGTTCCATCCAAGTTGAAAAAAAATAGGATGCATTTCTATTCCATCCAAGTCCGTTCAAGTTTTTTGATTCAAGTTTCTTGTATGGTATACACGATCAAAAAACTTGAATTCAAGAAACTTGAATGGAGACTTGGATGCAAAACTTGCATCGTGTATACCGGGCTTTACTTAAACAAATTGTAACTTTAAACATTTAATTAATAAAAAGCAAAAGTTATGTGGTTAAAATACTTAATGACAGTGCATTCATAGGAAAAAGGGATCAATTGAACTTGGCGACCACAATACTTTCTTAGGGGTTGGGGTTATGGTTAAGGTTAGGGTTAAGGTATCAATTGACTTGTAATGGTAAGTAGCATTTCATGTTTTTCCTTTTACTACCCGGTATTTGTGTATCTTGACTTCCGGTTATGGCTGCGCCCATGCCTTACAATTTGGTCCGAGAGATATTCTGAAACCCACGGTTTTAGATGTATGGAAATATATGTTACTAACTAAATCATTGATATAATTAACCATCCTACATATTTAACTAAACCACAGGGGCTTGTTACGATTCCCCCCCCCCCCCCCCCCTAGTACTCTAAAAACCACAAGGGAGGAATCTAAAATGTAAATTTTCATACAACACTTTTTCAAAATAGTTTTGTATTGGTGTCTTGACCTCATTCGCCATAATATTGGTACCCAATTGAAGCTTAATAAATATATTTTTGATATTTCGATTCCTTTTTGTCATCATCTTTACCTATCTGCAACTTTAAAGCAATGCTTCACAGAATTTGCAATATCCTAAGCCATTCTCCATCATGTTTACATGTCAGTACGAGGTCGATTACCTACGTGCGATTTTATTGGTCGTTTATTTTTAGGGTCAGGATTGCAAAGAATGTTGATTTGCAAGTAGTTTTGTAGTAAATGAATGAAAAAGGAGAAATAACTCTTTTGACTTCTGAAAATATTACACCATATTTTATGTTTATTATTTGTAGGGTCAGGTTTGCAAATCAACACATTCTTTGCAATCCTGACCCTAAAAATAAAGGCACTGGCTACGATTAGTTCTAATAATAAAACCCTAAATGCTCGCTTACTCGCAAGGGTTATAACGGGATCCCATTACACGTAATGGAGCAGCCGCCGAGATTTTTTGCGCTCGCTTATAGAGCTTCTGACGCCTGCATTTATCAATAATAAGACATAACCTTTCCTTTTGTCCATTATTATAACAAGTTTGTATCACCTACCAGTATTTTAGAATGTAATTCCCACAAAATAAAAATCTCCTCTTTGAAAATTTTGAATTTCGTCATTTCCGGCCTCACTATTTAGATGTCGATACCATATTTGGCGATTTAGGCGTGAATGGTTACCAATCGTAACTACTCGGCCATTCTCGCTACCCTGCAAATAACAGGGTAGTGAGAATGGCCGAGTAGTTACGATTGGAATGTTTACCATATTTAGAAAAGCTCCGCCTTCCGTAGTTTCCGGTTATGGAAAACGATCGATAAATTTGAACAGGTTGTTGCTAACTTTGAAAAGCATATATTTCTCAGCCAAACCGATTTAACAAGGACTGGGATCATCAGTAATTGTAAGAATGAAATGTTTGAAGCGTAAATAGTGAGTTTTTATGTTTCAACTGCAACTTTTTTTTTGCTCCATTGTGACGAATGGGACCGCGTTGTAGCTCTGCCGAGACACAAGTTTGTCACAGGAGCTACATTATTGCAGCTAGGCTACGATTACCCGGATTTACTTGGATTGGGTAATAATAACGAAAAAATAGGATGACCTGAAAGACTAAGTACCAGAATACATTTCCGTTTCAGGAACCTATTTCACGGAATAAAATAGGGTAATCGTAATTTTATTTGTTAGAATTGCCTGGTCTTATTATTACCCGGAATAGTTGTATGTAAATAAAATATTAAATCTTATTTATTGTTGTTGTTGATTTATTTTTATAGGTACCAATTTTATTATAAACTTTCATTCTGAATTTAATTTGTCTATATTTGTTTGTGTAAAAATATGGCCAAAGGCGCTGAAAAGAGCTCACCGTGTATGTAATCAAGACATGTAGTTCATTTGGAAATCTTAAAATGGGCGCGAAGGAGGGAGTCCAGTCCTTCAATTTTGAAGTTGGACAAAAGTTTAAGTCATTTAAGGAATTTGAGAGCCAACTTAAACATTACCAAGATGCAAAATGTATACAAATGTACCGGAGTAGTTGCAAAATTGAGTCAACGAAGACAAAGCAAGCAATTACAAACAATGATCTGGTTGTAGACTTGCCAACAAAGATTTTAGATGAAAACATTAATATAAACAGAATTAAAAAAAAATTCACGATTGATGAATGGAAATGTCTAAAATACAAAATTAGTAAAACAAAAGAAACAGCCGAATGGAACTGTTTAATCTGTAAAATTGATGTTCATCTTTATGCATCCATAGTTTGCGATGGATGTTTAGAGTGGAACCATCTTAACTGTGTTGGCCTCAAAGCGCCACCAAAATCCACGTACTGGCTATGCAGACAGTGCTATAACAAAGGAAAGTAACTTGATAATTTCTTATGTAATTCCATCTTTGTAAATATATTTACGAAGTATATTTCATATCTTTTTGATGTATTGATTTAAAATGTATTATCAATTACAAATTGATATATAATAATAATAATTCTTTCAATTCTTTATGTTCAATAATGAAATCCCTAGAACTTCCGGGTAATACTCTAACAAATAAAATTACGATTACCCGATATTTTCCCTTGAAATAGGTTCCTGAACCGGAATTGTATTCCGGCACTTAGTCTCTCAGGTAATCCTAATTTTTCGTTATTATTACCTAATCCAGGTAATCGTAGCCAGTGCCAAAAATAAACGACCAATCAAATCACACGTAGGAAATCGACCTCGTACTGACATGTAAACATGATGGAGAATGGCTTAGGATATTGCAAATTCTGTGAAGCATTGCTTTAAAGTTGCAGATAGGTAAAGATGTTGACAAAAAGGAATCGAAATATCAAAAATATATTTATTAAGCTTCAATTGGGTACCAATATTATGGCGAATGAGGTCAAGACACCAATACAAAACTATTTTGAAAAAGTGTTGTATGAAAATTTGACATTTTAGATTCCGAAAAATCGTAACAAGCCCCTGTGACTAAACCGCCAGAGTATAATCATTGACAATACTTTGTTATTCATTCACGCAAATCAATGATAAAAATGGCGGTGTCGAAGGAAACTAAAACCCCATTAAAGTTCCATGACTGTTTCACGGGAGATGAAATTGACGATATTTGTAAAGATTCCAACAATAACAATCATGGAAATGATCAGTTAGAAACACTAATGCCTCGCCATCAGATCAATGGTAAAACAAACAATGTAACTTTCATAACATTGCCAGACAGAATCGAATTATGGAAAAATGCAGTTCTACATTACTTTGGTGTAAAAAAAACTACTCTTTTAAAAGATGGTACTGTGGTTAAAATAATTTGTGACTGTGGAAATGATAAGAATTGTTCAATCAAAATAAACTTCTACAAAACTGGTTCAGTAGTTATTCAGGGTGCCAAATGTGTACAGTTATGTGATCTTTACTTCCTACCACTAAAAGACAAAGTACATGAAACTGCAGTGAAATCTGACTTAAATATCAGTGTACAAGGTGACACAAATGACTCTGATTTAAACTTAGACAGAACGAAAGTACAAGGTGACACAAATCACTCTGATTTAAATTTAGATAACACCAAAGTTGAGTTAAAACTGGAAGAAAACAATCTTCTTGATAATTCAGTTACATTTGCCAAAACTCTCATTCATGATAACAATACGTCAACTCCAATTAGGAATAATACAACCGAACAAGCTAATGAACATGTTGAATCACCGAAAGAAAGGATTACAAAGCACAGTCAAACTCTAAGCACTAAACTTGAAATGTTACTCTGTCTACAATGGATAATTCTTTCAAGCAATTCATTAATAAACTAACTGATTTGAAAAATGTTACAAATAATTTAATACCGAATATCAAAAATGCAGTTCCAGAAATCATTGCATCAAATCAAAAGTTCAAGCATGCTACACAACTGCTAGACAATATTGATGGTAAAATCAGACATTGCAATCAAACACTTGATTCGTTACATTCCAAACTGAATTCACTTGACTCACAACTTAAAGAATCCTCGGTGAACAAAACCAGTATTATAGAGAAACTTGAAGATAGCATAAAGGCTATTGAAGATTTTCGCGGGGAAAACAAAGATTCAATGGAACAAATTTCATCAAAAATCAAGGATCTCGAAGACCGGATATCCCAGTTAGAAGATACCAAAATACTTAAACATGCAAACGAAAAGCCTTAACATCCTACTGTTAACACACAAGAAAAAGTTGTGAAAGATAATGGCAAACCGGATCAACAGGACGAGGATGTTACATTCTCAAATCATGCACAGAAAATATCTGAATGCGACTATCTTATTCCCAGTGACTCGATCCTGAGAAAAATCATCCCTAAAAAGTTCTCACCCAATGGAAAAACCATCAAACGGTTCATCCGTGGTGGAGCTAACACTTGTTCAAATGTCATCAAATTTGCTAAAATCTGCTGTTTGGAATATCGAGGGTCTTTCATTAGATAAAATAAAAGACCCCCATTTTATCAATATCATTTCAAAATTTCATTTGATCAGTTTTGTTGAAACTTGGACAAATGATAATGATAATGAAATCAAAATCCCAGGATTTCACTTTGTAAATGGTAATAATAGAAAAAAAACATAAAAAGGTCAGACGCAATTATGGTGGTAAAATATTTTTGTTCAAAACTATCTCAGAAGGAATTCAAAATCACATTCCGACATTCTTTGGATCAAAATGGATCGTACATATTTCAAATTAAATAAGGATATATATATATATGTAGCTACAATATACAATTCCCCAGAGCATTCTAGTTCTAATGTCGATGGAATAGAACCAATTTATGAACAGCTAATAGCTGATGTTGTTAAATTTAGTAGCTTAGGTCACGTCATAGTTCAAGGAGACTTCAATGCTTATGCAAACACTAAGCAAGATTTTGTTTCTTATGATGATTCTGGTAGATCAAATCCAAAAGATGACCATTATATTTCTGATCAAAACTTGCCAAGGAATAACTTGGACGGTCCGACCCCAAGCTCATCAATAATAGTGGAAAACATTTACTAAACTTGTGTAAAGAGTCAGGCCTCAGAATCCTGAATGGCAGAACTATTGGAGATTTACAAGGCAAACATACCTGCATCACTTAAAATGGATGCAGTGTTGTCGATTATATGCTTGCATCTATAGAGTTATTAGATCTTGTTGGTTATTTTGAGGTAAATGAATTTACTTCTTTATCAAACCATTGTGCAATAAGTTGTTCTTTATTAATGGGTTTTACATCCCAAAATGTTACTCAGTGTCAATTGGACCTCCCTCCTAATAAATTTATATGGAATCAAGAGGCGATCAACCTCTATATACAAAATAGTAACAGTATTGAAAGTAAAAATAAGTTTGATGTGTTTTTACAATCTAA
This sequence comes from Bathymodiolus brooksi, assembly GCA_963680875.1. Taxonomy (NCBI): domain Eukaryota; kingdom Metazoa; phylum Mollusca; class Bivalvia; order Mytilida; family Modiolidae; genus Bathymodiolus; species Bathymodiolus brooksi. The sequence continues at coordinate 82,194,541 of OY804582.1, read as the reverse complement.
TTTCACAGACTCGGACAAAGCAGTAGTCATTTAATTCAATTTTGTATGAAAATGCCATACAATCTGCAAAATTAGTAAAAAAAAAGTTCCGATGTTAAGAACTAAAAACCAGAGGCTCTCAAGAGCTTGTATCGTTCACCTGGTCATAAAAAGAACCAATTGGCCCTATGTTAAAACTATGTCCTGCAGTGGTAGTCATCTTGGAATTCCGATCAACATATATAAACCACACAAAGTTTGTAAAGGTCCTTCCAATGATTGATGCACAGTTTAGGTTCAATAAGTGCAATAGCTTCAGAGAAGAACATATTTCTGTATTTTCCCCATATGGTCCTGTGTTAATACTATGACCTGTGGTGGCAGCCATCTTGAATTTCGGATCGGTATAAAAAAGGCAACTTTTTAGAGGACCATCAAAAAGGCAAGGGCCAGTAGCAATTATTCTGATTTCCTTAAACGTCATCTTCATCTGAGAAACAGGCTACTGGACCAGGGCTATTAAACGATTACCCTTATTCGATCTCTTAAAAAGTTTATATTCCGATACCAAGATCTTGTCGAAATATATTCTGTCTCTGCAGAGACGATAATAAACGATGCATTTTTATATAGTGAAAATGTGTAAAGATAAGGAAGTCAACAAAAATGTCAAAAATATTTGTTTATCAATGTGTGACGTAAAATAATTTTTGACATTTACTTCACTGACTTTGGTACTGCTTTGACAACTAGTTTACCTATTTTGTTCCTGTATTTAAATACTGTTATAGTGACAGCCGGAACCTTTGAACCGTAATGAGATCGGGAGGTTTAGCACCTTAAAATCTGATTCAACCCACCATTTCTTTAGAAATGCCTGTACCAAGTCAGGGTCATTACGGTTTTCACAGTTTTCCGATTGTTGACTGATTTTGTCTGTTTATATAATTATGAGTTTTGACTTTCCCTTTGTAAGATTGTTCGGAGTTCGGTAATTTTGTTATTACCCTTATTTGAAGTTTCTGAGAAGATTTTGAACATTTTCCTATAGGGTCCAATGTTAATCTATGTCATGCAGTGGCGGCCATCTTGGATTTCCGATCGGCATAAAAAAAACTTACATTCTAAAGAGGACATTCCAATCATCATTTTTGGGCAGTTTGGTTTCATTTGTCCAAGTGGTTTCAGAGAGGAAGCGTTTTGAGACACTTTTCCCATAGGGTCCAATGTTAAACTAAGTCCTGCTGTAGCCGCCATCTTCCATTTTATATTGGAACAAAAAAACTAAAGTTTGTAGAGGACCATCCAATGAACATTCATGTACAGTTTAGCTTTGATAAAATTTGTAGTTTCTGAGAAGAAGGCATTTGAACATTTTCCCATAGGGTCCATTGTTAATCTATGTCATGTGCTGGCGGCCATCTTGGATTTCCGATCGGCATAAAAAAACAGAAACTGTGTAGAGGACCTTCCAATGATCATTCCTGGGCAGTTTGGTTTCAATTGTCCAAGTGGATTCAGAGAGGAAGCGTTTTGAGACACTTTTCCCATAGGGTCCAATGTTAAACTAAGTCCTGCTGTAGCCGCCATCTTCCATTTTATATTGGAACAAAAAAACTAAACTTTGTACATGACCTTCCAATGATCATTCATGGGCAGTTTTGTTTCAATTGTCCAAGTGATTTCAGAGAAGAAGCGTTTTGAAACATTTTTCCCATAGTGTCCAATGTTAAATTAAGTACTGCCGTAGCCGCCATTTTGAATTTCATATCGGAACTAAAAACCTACAGTTTGTAGAGGACCATCCAATGAACATTCATGTACAGTTTGGCTTTAATCATATTTGTAGTTTCTGAGAAAAAGGCATTTGAACATTTTACCATAGGGTCCAATGTTAATCTTTGTTCTGCAGTGGTGGCCATCTTGGATTTCCGATCGGCATAAAAAAACTTACATTCTAAAGAGGACATTCCAATGATCATTTTTGGGCAGTTTGGTTTCATTTGTCCAAGTGGTTTCAGAGAGGAAGCGTTTTGAGACACTTTTCCCATAGGGTCCAATGTTAAACTAAGTCCTGCTGTAGCCGCCATCTTCCATTTTATATTGGAACAAAAAAAACTAAAGTTTGTAGAGGACCATCCAATGAACATTCATGTACAGTTTAGCTTTGATCATATTTGTAGTTTCTGAGAAGAAGGCATTTGAACATTTTCCCATAGGGTCCATTGTTAATCTATGTCATGTGCTGGCGGCCATCTTGGATTTCCGATCGGCATAAAAAAACAGAAACTTTGTAGAGGACCTTCCAATGATCATTCCTGGGCAGTTTGGTTTCAATTGTCCAAGTGGTTTCAGAGAAGAAGCGTTTTGAAACATTTTCCCCATAGGGTTCAATGTTAAACTAAGTCCTGCCGTAACCGCCATTTTGAATTTCATATCGGAACAAAAAGCCTAAAGTTTGTAGAGGACCATTCAATGAACATTCATGTACAGTTTGGCTTTAATCATATTTGTAGTTTCTGAGAAGAAGGCATTTCAACATTTTACCATAGGGTCCAATGTTAATCTATGTCCTGCGGTTCCGGCCATCCTGGATTTCCGATCGGCATAAACAAACAGATACTTTGTACAGGACCTTCCAATGATCATTCATGGGCAGTTTTGTTTCAATTGTCCAAATGGTTTCAGAGAAGAAGCGTTTTGAAACATTTTTCCCATTGTCCAATGTTAAACTAAGTACTGCCGTAGCCGCCATTTTGAATTTCATATCGGAACAAAAACCTAAACTTTGTAGAGGACCATCCAATGAACATTCATGTACAGTTTGGCTTTAATCATATTTGTAGTTTCTGAGAAGAAGGCATTTCAACATTTTACCATAGGGTCCAATGTTAATCTATGTCCTGCGGTGCCAGCCATCTTGGATTTCCGATCGGCATAAAAAAACAGATACTTTGTACAGGACCTTCCAATGATCATTCCTGGGCAGTTTGGTTTCAATTATCCAAGTGGTTTCAGAGTAGAAGCGTTTTGAAACATTTTTCACATAGGGTCCAATGTTAAAATATGTACTGCCGTAGCTGCCATTTTAAATTTCATATCGGAACAAAAAACCTACAGTTTGTAGAGGACCATCCAATGAACATTCATGTACAGTTTGGCTTTAATCATATTTGTAGTTTCTGAGAAGAAGGCATTTGAACATTTTCCCAAAGGGTCCAATGTTAATCTATGTCTTGTGGTGGCGATCATCTTGGATTTCCGATCGGCATAAAAAACAGAAACATTGTAGAGGACCTTCCAATGATCATTCCTGGGCAGTTTGGTTTCAATTGTCCAAGTGGTTTCAGAGAAGAAGCGTTTTGAAACATTTTTCCCATAGAGCCCAAGTACTGCCGTAGCCGCCATTTTGAATTTCATATCGGAACAAAAAAGCTAAAGATGGTAGAGAACCATCCAATGAACATTCTTGTACAATTTGGCTTTAATCATATTTGTAGTTTCTGAGAAGAAGGCATTTGAACATTTTACCATAGAATGTAAAACTAAGTCCTGCCGTAGCCGCCATTTTGAATTTCATATCGGCATAAAAAACAGACACTTTGTAGAGCACCTTCCAATGATCATTCATGGGCAGTTTGGTTTCAATTGTCCAAGTGGTTTCAGAGAAGAAGTGCTTTGAAACATTTTTCCCATAGGGTCCAATGTTAAACTAAGTCCTGCCGTAGCCGCCATTTTGAATTTCATATCGGAACAAAAAACCTAAAGTTTTTAGAAGACCATCCAATGAACATTCATGTACAGTTTGGCTTTAATTATATTTGTAGTTTCTGAGAAGAAGGCATTTCAACATTTTACCATAGGGTCCAATGTTAATCTATGTCCTGCAGTGGTGGCCATCTTGGATTTCCGATCTGCATAAAAAACAGAAACTTCGTAGAGGACCTTCCAATGATCATTCCTGGGCAGTTTGGTTTCAATTGTCCAAATGATTTCAGAGAAGAAGCGTTTTGAAACATTTTTCCCATAGGGTCCAATGTTAAACTAAGTCCTGCCGTAGCCACCATTTTGAATTTCATATCGGAACAAAAAACCTAAAGTTTGTAGAGGACCATCTAATGAATATTCATGTATAGTATAGCTTTGATCATATTTGTAGTTCCTGAGAAGAAGGCATTTGAACATTTTCCCATAGGGTCCAATGTTAATCTATGTCCTGCAGTGGTGGCCATCTTGGATTTCCGATCGGCATAAAATACAGAAACTTCTTGGTAAAAGACATTCCAATGATCATTCACTTATAGTTTGGGTTCAGTCAGTTCATTAGTTTTTGAGAAGATCTTTGAAATTTCAGCCAATCAGAGCATATTATTGGCCCTGGCAGCCATGTTGAATATTCGACTGGAACGAAAAACATAAATTTTGTAGAGGACCATCCAATGAACATTCCTGTTAAGTTTGGTTCCAATTGGCCCAGTGGTTTCGGAGAAGAAGCTTGAAATGTGAAAAGTTTACAGACGACGGACGCCAATAGTTCACCTGGTCCTTTGGTCCAGGTGAACTAAAAAGGGATCGAATCGTAACCCCTGGTTCACAGAGTCATGTCGAGATCTACGCAATACAGTGAAAAATTATGAAAAATTGGTTAATAAATATCCCCAAAATACTGAATATAGACATAAATTTTATTCTTTTAGATCTAAATTTAGACGTCTGTGTAAATTTGAAGAAAAAAAATACAAAGAAAAAATATGTTCTGAGCTAAGCAATATAAGTAATAAAAATCCAAAAGCTTTTTGGGACATTTTGAACAACCATAACAGACTAGAAGGTGAAAACAGTAAAACGGGGGAAATTTTGCCACAAGAGGATTTCATCAAATTTTATAAAAGTCTAAACAGTCGTGACAAGGTTCACAACAGTGTACAAAAACAAATTATTGAAGAATTTGTATCTCTGAAAAATAATTTCAACATGTCAGAAGTTATTGGTGATCTGAATAATGAGATAACCACTGATGAGATAATAGAAGCCATTAGATCAATTCGTAATGGTAAAATGCATCTGCAGATTTGATTTCAAATGAAATGTTAAAAAATGCAGTCCCAATTTTAATAAAACCACTTCAAAAACTCTTCAATCTTATATTCAAAAATGGGACTTTCCCAAAGATCTTTGTTATATTACATAACTAGAGGCTCAGGTGAACCTGTATCGCTCACCTGACATAAATAAGCCCTCTTAAGAATGTCTGCATGCCAAATACATCTAAGTTTTACTATTCAAATCCCATAGGGTTCTACAATGTATGTTAAAACTATGTCTGCTCATGGCAGCTATCTTGGATGGAGGTCGTGGTCACCGGACACAAATTTGAAAGTATACTACCCAAGGACCATCCATGCCATGTTTGCTTTAAATTGGCTGACTGTTTTCAGAGGAGAAGACTTTTAAACAATTTTCCCATAGGTCCTATGTTAAAACTATGTTCGCTGACGGCTGCCATTTTGGACTGAGATCGGGGTCACTGAACACATTTTTGGCAGTTGACCACCTAAAACATTTTTTCTTCCCCATAAGGTCCTATTTAAAAACTATGTCTGCTGAAGGCGGCCATCTTGAATGGAGGTCAGGGTCACCAGTCACAATTTTGAAAATTGACCACTTAAGGACCATCCATGCCATATTTGCTTTAAATTGGCTTACTGGTTTCAGAGGAGAAGATTTTTAAACATATTTCCCATAGGGTCCTATGTTAAAACTATGTCGGCTGATGCCAGATGGCGGCCATCTTGGATGGAGGTCTGGGTCACTGGATATACTTTTGAAAGTTGACCATTTAAGGACCATTCATGCCATGTTTGCTTTAAATTGGCTTACTGGTTTCAGAGGGAAAAAAAATTAAACATTTTTCCCATAGGGTCCTATGTTAAAACTATGTCCGCTGATGGTGGCCATCTTGGATGGAGGTTGGGGTCACAGGACATAATTTTGAAAGTTGACCACCTAAGGACCGTTCATGCCATGTTTGCTTTAAATTGACTTACTGATTTCAGATGAGAAGACTTTTACACATTTTTTCCATAGGGTCCTATGTTAAAACTAAGTCGAGTCATGGTGGCCATTTTGAATTTCCAATCGACAAACGATTCACAGGTTTAGTACAGGACCACCCAATGATCATTCCTGCAAAGTCACAATTCAATTGGCTTGGTGGTTTCTGAAAAGAAGATTCTTAAAATTTCAGCCAATCAGAACACGTTATTGGCCCTGGCAGCCATGTTAAATTTCCTATCTACACCAAAAAACACAAATCTGGTAGAGGACCATCCAATGAACATGTATGGCAAGTTTGTTTGAAATCGGTTAAGCGGTTTCAGAGAAGAAGATTTAAATGTGAAAAGCTAACGGACGGACGGACGCTTACCCATGACAAAAGCTCAAATGGCCTATGGCCAGGTGAGCTAAAAAGGGAGACAAATTTGACTCAGGGAACAATAGAGGTATTTCTATTCGTTCCAATCTTGGAAAACTTTTTAATAGAGTTATCTATAAACGTCTGTTAACCTTTATGAATAACAAAAACTTGATAAGTAAAAATCAAATTGGTTTCAAGGAGAAGAGCCCCACTACTGATCACATATTTACACTAAAAACTATTATAGATCAATATAAGCAGAAAAGCAAGAAAGTTTTTACTGCTTTCATAGACTTAAAAAAGGCATTTGATACCATTTGGAGACTTGCATTATTTTATAAACTATTAAAACACAATATCCCTCACAGGATTTTTAATATTATTCATTCAATGTACTGTATACAGACACCATATGCAGAATAAAATTGTCTAATGGGCTTAGTGCCCCTTTTTCATCTGAACGAGGAGTAAAACAGGGGGATGTTCTAAGCCTTTACTATTCAATTATTTTATAAATAACTTGGTAGATGATCTAAATAAAGATAATACAGACCCAGTTGTCATTGGGGACACATCAGTGAATATACTTCTATATGCTGATGATATTGTTTTATTGTCTCAAAGTAAAGAGGGACTTCAAAATTCCCTAAATATATTGCATGATTTTTGCTATACTTGGAAATTAAAAGTTAATACTGATAAATCAAAAATAATGGTATTTAACTCAAATGGTAAAACATATTTAAACCAATTTACTTATAATAATGTTGATCTTGAAACAGTAGCAAACTACTGTTATTTAGGAATGGTGCTGAAATTTAACGGTAATTTCAATTTGGCTATAAATACCCTAATGGAAAAAGTCAGAAAAGTTTATTTTAAAATTAAGAAAACCATTGGTCTCAACAACCCATGTAGATTTCTGGAAAAATTGTTTGATTCCTTAGTCACTCCTATTCTTGCATATGGTAGTGAAGTTTGGGGTGTCGATTCTACATTTAAAGATTCAGATCCATTTGAAAAACTACATATTAAATTTATCAAAGAGATACTAGGAATTCATTGTAAAGCATCTAATGATGGATGTCGAGCTGAACTTAACAGAACCCCTTTGAAGAGTAAAATATTATTTTCAATATTTAACTTTATGAATCATATAATTTCTTCAAAAAACACTTTAGTATATGATATATATATCAAGTCTAGAGAAACAAATCCTTGGGTAAAAACGGTAAAAAACTTACTAAATGGCCTTGGCCATTCTTACATCATACATAATATTAATTCTATTAAACTTAATTTAAATACAATGAAACAAAGAATACACGATCAATGTTTGCAAACTCAAAATGCAAACATATGTGATTCTCAAAAACTCAACTTTTTCCAGAGTGTCTACAATATGGGTCAAAGACCGCCTTATGTGGATGTTTTAAACAATAGATGTGATAGAGCAGCAATTTGTAAAATCCGTATAAGTGCTCATCCATTAATGATTGAACGAGAAAGACATTTAAACATACCCAGAACCTTGTTTATTATGTAAATCAAATCAAATTGAAGATGAAAAACATTTTCTCCTACATTGTAAAAAATTCAATACTCAAAGAAACATATTTAATGAAAAAATATCAAATATACTTGAAAATGCAAGTTATAAAAATGCTAACAACAAAATAAGCTTTTTGTTTAATAATAAGTCATACTCAATTCTTAGATTGACTTCCTCTTTCATATCAAACTGTTTGAATATAAGAAAAGATTTGCTATAATTATTATAGCGTTTTATACTATAACTATTATGATGTGTTCCACTACATGCATATTATGTTATTGTGTATTATCATATCATATATTCTGAGCCTTAACCATTTATTGTTGATGAGTTTGTGCTAATAAAGTATTTGTATTTGTACAATCTGTACATACTTGTATTCCTAATTTGACAGGATCCTTGTGAACGAAAACTTAGTCCCAAACGACAAACGATGCCTAAAACCTTTAATTTTAATTTTTTACGTTCCCAACTTGTTGGAAAACGATTTTTCTGAGAGGGGGGACTAGGGCACCTTACTTAATTGTGTAGCTACTGCCTAGGACAGAATATTCATTTTCAATTATTATCGGCCAGAAAATTTATTTGCCTTTTTATGCCCAACTATTACTGGGGAAACTGGTCAGGTCAAATATTTATTTCAATGTTTTGATGACCCGAATTTTTATCCTGACCCTACTGCCGACACAAATAATATTCTCTTTTCTCTGGTGTACAGTTTCTCCAAATGCAGCTTTTTCTCACAAAAGGGAATTTTTATTTGAAAAACAAACTGCACAGCTCCTCCCCCCTTCAGAACCATATGGTTTTTCTTTTTCTCATGCATGCCCTCTGATTCATACTGTCAAAAACAATTTAAATTATTTAATTATGATACAATGTGTTTACACTATATCAATATCAGTACACTTTGTTGACTTTACAAAAGTAGTAATACTGTATTGTACATGTAAAAATCATTTTAATTTTATTTACAGGAAACACTACAAATTTGCAATGGCATATTGACCATGACCACAACCTAAACAATCAACCAGAGAAAGCTGGTAGACAACCCAAGTCAGATCAAAGAACAGGCCCAGTCTTTTGTTCTGGTCGTCCTTCTCATGTACAGTCCAAGATAACATCAAGCAAGATACTGATAGAGAGCAGAATATCAAGTGCTAGACAAGCTTGTATAGATGAAGCCCTGATGAAGCTATTAGTGGGAAAAGTCCTTCCTTTAAGCCTGGTGGATCATCCATTGTTTCACAGTTTTAAGAATTTATTAGATTCCAGGTACATTCAAATAAAGTTAAAAAATCATGAAATTTAAAAAAAAAATAGAGGCTCCCAGGAGCCTGTAATCGCTCACCTGGTTTTAATTTGACATCTAAAGTTGATAGAAAATGGGGGTGTTACACATAATTTTGAAAGTGGGCCACCAAAAGATCATTTCAACTCAAATTTCTGAGCAACAGATTTTGATGTGATTTTTTTTCTCATACTCCTAAACGGAATAAACTGGCTGAAAAAAATCTCACAGAAAAACCCATAATGTATGTTAAACTACTAATTGCCATGTAGCTGCAGTTAAAATTTGAGTTCATTTTGATGTGTAATAAAGCAGAAATTGATAACTAAAGAAATTTCTATTTTTAGTAACAGCAGCCATTTTGAATGGAGGGCGGGGCTGTCGGACACAATATAGAAAGGGAACCACCCAAAGACCATCCCAGCCAAAATTACTTTAATTTAGCTTAGCAGTTTCAGAGGAGAAGATTTAAATGTGATCTTTTATCAAAATATGTCTAATTTGTATAATCGGTATAAATCGGTTGAAAGAAAAATTTCACAGAAAAACCCAGAATATTTGTTAATCTACTCATTGTCATGTAGCTGCAGTTAAAATTTGAGCTCATTTTCATTTATAATAAAGCAGCAATGGACAATTGAAGAAATTTCTATTTTTAGTAACAGCAGCCATCTTGAATGGAGAGCGGAGCTGTCGGACACAATTTTGAAATGGGACTACCCAAGGACTATGCCAGCCAAATTTGGTTTAATTTGGTTCAGCGGTTTCAGAGGAGAAGATTTAAATGTGATCTTTTATCAAAATATGCCTAATTTGCATAATCGGTAAAAATCGGCTGAAAGAAAAATTTCAAAGAAAAACCCCTAATATATGTTAAACTACTCCTTGCTATGTAGCTGCAGTAAAAATGTGTGCTCATTTTGACTTGAACTAAAGCAGCAATGGACAATTGCAGAAATTTCTATTTTTAGTAACAGCAGCCATCTTGAATGGAGGGAGGAGCTGTCGGACACAATTTTGAAATGGGACTATCCAAGGACTATCCCAGCCAAATTTGGTTTAATTTGGTTCAGCGGTTTCAGAGGAGAAGATTTAAATGTGATCTTTTATCAAAATATGCCTAATTTGCATAATCGGAAAAAATCGGCTGAAAGAAAAATTTCAAAGAAAAACCCGGAATATATGTTAAACTACTCCTTGCTATGTAGCTGCAGTAAAAAATTGAGCTCATTTTGACTTACTAAAGCAGCAATGGACAATTGAAGAAATTTCTATTTTTAGTAACAGCAGCCATCTTGAATGGAGGGCGGAGCTATAGGACAGAATTTTGAAAGGGACCCACCCAGGTTAGGTTTAACTTGGTTCAGCGGTTTCAGAGGAGAAGATTTAAATGTGAAAGTTTACGACGAACGCCAAGTGATGAGCTAAAAATTACTTCACATCAAAGAAGTAGGACTGGGAGTCTGTCTGTCTGTCCCTCTGTCAGCAATGTTTTGTGAACAAAATCTCAGAACCTACAAGTCATATTTCAATGAATTTTTGCCTGTACCATGACATAAAAAATATCGGCAACAGAACACCGAAGGAACAAGGTAAAGGGATTATTAAAAAAACGACAGAATCTAAAGACAAGGCAAAATCGAGATAACACACACTAAAACGACAAAAAGGAGAGGTACACAAAAACAACAGAGCATAGAAGGAAAAAAATGCACATGAATGAGACGATACAAAAACTGAAGCACTCACAGTATGAACCTCCACAAAAAAACGGTGATTACATCCCGATCTACAGTTACAAGAGCCTTGGACAAGAAAAACAAAGAAATTGAGGAAAACTTGAAATCAGATCTCAAATCCTGTAAAGATGTATGCATAACTGTTACTCATGATGGATGGACCAGCTGCAATACTGAGAGTTACAGCTGTGTTACTGCCCACTTCATTACAGTAAACTGGCAACTTGTCAGTGCAGATTTGCAAACAAAAAAAGTACATGGAAGCCATACTGTGGAAAATATAGCTGATGCCCTAAAAGAGGTAAAGGAGCAGTGGTCACTTCCAGAAATCATTGCCGTAACAGATAATGCCGCCAACGAGAAAAAAGCATTTGGAATATTGCAGTGGATAAGATTTGGTTGCTATGGTCACAGAATTAACCTTGTTGTAAAAAATGCTTTAAATGCACCCAAAGAAATTGTGAATGTCATTGCAAAAGTCCAAGGTAGAAAACTTGTAACTTTCTTCCATCAGTCCTCCTCAGCCAATGATATGTTGAAAGTTAAGCAGAAATAACTTCTAAAAGAAGAACATGTTGGACACAAATTAATAATGGATGTACCTACCAGATGGAACAGTACTGTTGGAGTGTTACGACGATTGTTGGAACCGACACCTGCAATCTTAGCACTTGCCTCCGATTCTGGCGAAACATTAAGTAAAACTGCTCAGACAACAATCAAAAGCTATGTGTTCTCCTTTGAGGAACAGAGTTTGGTGGAGAGATTAGTTGATGTACTGACACCATTTGAAAGAGCAACTGCTATAGTATGTGCTGACCAAAGTCCAACCATGAAATTTTTTTTACCAGTTCTTATTAAAATTGGAAAACGCATATCTGCATCAGATGATGATCCTGCATGTATCAAGAAAATGAAATCCAAGATGTCAGAAGAGATGACAACTAGAGGCTCCCAGGAGCCTGTAATCGCTCACCTGGTTTTCAATTTGACATCTAAAGTTGATAGAAAATGGGGGTGTTACACATAATTTTGAAAGTGGGCCACCCAAAGATCATTTCAACTCAAATTTCTGAGCAAAAGATTTTGATGTGATTTTTATCTCATAATATTCCTAAACGGAATAAACTGGCTGAAAAAATCTCACAGAAAAACCCAGAATATATGTTAAACTACTCATTGCCATATAGCTGCAGTTAAAATTTGAGTTCATTTTGATTTGTAATAAAGCGGAAATTGACAACTAAAGAAATTTCTATTTTTAGTAACAGCAGCCATTTTGAATGGAGGGTGGGGCTGTCGGACACAATATTGAAAGGGGACCACCCAAGGACCATCCCAGCCAAATTTGCTTTAATTTGGTTCAGCGGTTTCATCAGAGAAGATTTAAATGTGATCTTTTATCAAAATATGTCTAATTTGTATAATCAGTATAAATCGGTTGAAAGAAAAAATTCACAGAAAAACCCAGAATAAATGTTAATCTACTCATTGTTATGTAGCTGCAGTTAAAATTTGAGCTCATTTTGATTTATAATAAAGCAGCAATGGACAATTGAAGAAATTTCTATTTTTAGTAACAGCAGCCATCTTGAATGGAGGGCGGGGCTGTCGGACACAATTTTGAAAGGGACCCACCCAGGGACCATCCCTGCCAGGTTTGGTTTAATTTGGTTCCGCGGTTTCAGAGGAGAAGATTTAAATGTGATCTTTTATCAAAATATGCCTAATTTGCATAATCGGTATATATCGGCTGAAAGAAAAATTTCACAGAAAATCTCGGAATATATGTTAAACTACTCCTTGCCATGTAGCTGCAGTTAAAATTTGAGCTCATTTTGACTTGTACTAAAGCAGCAATGCACAATTGAAGAAATTTCTATTTTTAGTAACAGCAGCCATCTTGAATGGAGGGCGGGGCTGTCGGACACAATTTTGAAAGGGACCCACCCAAGGACCATCCCTGCCAGGTTTGGTTTAATTTGGTTCCGCGGTTTCAGAGGAGAAGATTTAAATATGATCTTTTATCAAAATATGCCTAATTTGCATAATCGGTATATATCGGCTGAAAGAAAAATTTCACAGAAAAACCGGAATATATGTTAAACTACTTCTTGCCATGTAGCAGCAGTTAAAATTTGAGCTCATTTTGACTTACAATAAAGCAGCAATGGACAATTAAAATTTCATCCCCCCTTTTTTCTATTTTGAGCTTGGCGGCCATCTTGGTTGGAAGTCGGGATCACAGGACACAATTTTGGAAGGGGGCCATCCAAGAATCATTTCAGCAAAGTTTGGTTGAGATTGGCTCAGTAGTTTCAGAGGAGAAGATTTTTTAAATTTCCTCCTCCCTTTTTTCTATTTTGAGCTTGGCGGCCATCTTGGTTGGAAGTCGGGATTACCGGACACAATTTTGGAAGGGGGCCATCCAAGAATCATTTCAGCAAAGTTTGGTTGAGATTGGCTCAGTAGTTTCAGAGGAGAAGAATTTTTTTTAATTTCATCCCCCCTTTTTTCTAATTTGCATAATCGGTCAAAATCGGCAAAAGTTCAAAGTTCATAAAAAATCCTGTAATACATGTTAAAAAGCTCATCATTATGCTTATACAGTTCAAATTTGGGCACATTCTGGCTTAAAATAGAGCAGTTTTGGCCATTTGAAGAAATTTCTATTTTTAGTAACAGCAGCCATCTTGAATGGAGGGCGGGGCTGTCGGACACAATTTTGAAAGAGACCCACCCAGGGACCATCCCTGCCAGGTTTGGTTTAATTTGGTTCAGCGGTTTCAGAGGAGAAGATTTAAATGTGATCTTTTATCAAAATATGCCTAATTTGCATAATCGGTATAAATCGGCTGAAAACAAAATTTCACAGAAAAACCCGGAATATATGTTAAACTATTCCTTGCCATGTAGCTGCAGTTAAAATTTGAGCTCATTTTGACTTACACTAAAGCAGCAATGGACAATTAAAATTTCATCCCCCCTTTTTTCTATTTTTAGCTTGGCGGCCATGTTGGTTGGAAGTCGGGATCACCGGACACAATTTTGGAAGGGGGCCATCCAAGGACCATTCCACCAAAGTTTGGTTCAAATTGCCCCAGTGGCTTCAGAGGAGTTGATTAAAATGTGAAAAGTTAACGGACGGACGACGAACGACAGACGACGGACGCGCAGTGGTAGGGTCAGGTGAGCTAAAAAGGTGTGTAGGTGTAGACTATGGTGAAGAGATTGCTTTGATGGCATGTATTTTGAATCCTTTTTAATAGCTAGAAATTTTGAGACTTTGCACTAAGGCTGTTAACAGAAAAGGCTTTGGGTGTAGCTCACATTCAGGTCAAAATCAAAACAGAAAAAAGTGACACTGATACTCCAACACTTCCAGCATTGTCTTCCATAACTGATTTAGAAACACAATCAAGTGAAGCATCCACCCCTGAGGTTGAAATTCAACCTGTTGCAGCATCACAACAGGCTCATAGTGACCCTGAGACGGAGAGCCCTCCACTGGCTCCAGATAAAAAACCGAGGCTTATTGGTAATGCTGATATTGATGACTGATTGAGTGATGTTGCTTACATTGGAGGCAGCACAAAGTCCCCAACAGAGATGATTCATGACGAAATTGGAAGATACATAGGCTGCGAGATTTCAGATGAAGAAAAAGCACTTACTATTTTAGACTTGTGGGGGGAAATCAGTACCTATATCATAGACTATCTCTATTGGCAAAGAAATATCTGAGTATCCCTGCATCATCTGTGCCAAGCGAAAGAGTTTTTAGCATAGCAGGACAAGTCGTCAGTAAGAAACGATCAAGAATGCACCCCTCAAATGTGGACATGTTTATTTTTCTGAACAAAAAACATGGACAGATATTGGAAGTAGATTCCAAATTCCAAATGAACATTGAACAAATCTGTTAATTGTTAAATTGCTTGTTTCTTTTTTTTATGCTCCCGCCGATAGGAGTCGGCGGCAGACAGTTTTACCCCTGTACGTCCGTCAGTCTTTACGTCTGTCCATCCGTACATCCCAAAAATAGTTTCTGAAAATAGTTGCCAGAAAATGGTTTCTGATCATTAACGTTTGATAGCCTCAACACAATGATTTGAAAACTGGATATGTTGTTTAGGACTACTAGATACAGACAGAGTCTGATTTGGGCTTGTTTCGAATATGTTGATTAAGAGTTAGGTTCCTCAAAATTGCTAACTAGAGGCTCAGTGTACTGAGCCTGTGTTGCTTACCTTTCATTGTGCTTTGAGGAAACTTAATACAGAACCTTCCATAGGGGCTTCTCACCAAATTTTGGTTCATTTGTCTAAGCAGTTACAGAGAAGAAGATTTTTAGGAATCGACCAACCAGAAACAAGAATTGCCTATGGCAGCCATGTTTTTTAACGGATCGGGACAAAATTAGCAATCTTTATAGAGCACCTTCCATATATGTTTCCTACCAAGTTTCGGTTCATTTGGCTAAGCAGTTTCAGAGAAGAAGATTTTTAGAAATCGACCATTTAGAAACAAGTGTCACCGAAGTCCAGTGCACATTGCAAAGAGGGGAACTAGCTGTGTGCACAAAGAACGGGACAAGGGGTCAGTCTATCGCTAGACTTAAATTACCATAGTAGACATAGCTAAAACGCAAGCAAGTTTTAACAATTTATTTTACATAACAAATATATTCAAATTATAATAACAATTTCAAAACAAGTTCCAAATAAAAATAATAAAGTTTACAAAGTTCCAATACTAAAAGTAAAGTTAATTCCCAATTTTAAATGTAACTAAAAATTAAATAAAGATTCCAAATAAATTAAAATGCCAAATATAAATAAAATAACCCAAATTTTGCATCAGTGACAGTGTTTCCATCCATAATAATGGCTGAATGATCGACAGTCCTTGTAGGCCAACTACTTCTACAGGGTAAGCGTGATCAAAAATGCTTCCCAAACACTGACCCCTAACCTAAAATTTCTACTCTATTTATACCAAAATTATAAAAATACTCAGATTAACATGTCATACAAGAATTACTCTAATTAACACAATAAAATATAATTAACGTATTAACATCTGTCAGATCTAAATAATTTCAATGCAAAAAGCTTAATTAAGACAACTTTGAATAAAAGTAAGTAATGATCAAAAAGTTAATTTGATTAGCAAATGACAATATGACATGTGCTCCTAATTGAGTCCAAAACTTTAACAAATTAATGCAAATTAATAAATGTCTTTCTTTTAAACAAATTATGTTTTTAAATATTTCTCTTAATAATATAATTTTTTTTTAATAAAATACAAAAAATACAATCTCAAAAATGTATACATACATGTGTATATACCACTGTGACACAAGCGTTGCCTATGGTGGCCATGTTTGTCTACGGATCAAAATGAAATGAGCAATCCCTATAGAGACCCTTCCATAGATGCTTCCTATCAAGTTTCGGTTCATTTGGCAAAGCGATTTCAGAGAAGATTTTTAGAAATCAACCAATCAGAAACAAGAATTGCCTGTGGTGGCCATGTTTGTTAATGGAACGGGACGAAATGAGCAGTTTTCATAGAGGACCTTCCATAGATGCTTCCTGCTTCTACCATGTTTCGGTTCATTTGGCAAAATAGTTTCAGAGGAGAAGAATTTTAAATATCAGCCAATCAGAAACAAGAATCACCTGTGTTGGCCATATTTGTTAATAGATCAGGACGAAATGAGACAACTTTATAGAGGACCTTCCATAGATGCTTCCTACCAAGTTTCGGTTCATTTGGCAAAGTGGTTTCAGAGGAGAAGATTTTTAGAAATTGACCAATCAGAAACAAGAATTGCCTGTGGCAGCCATGTTTGTTAATGGATCAGGAGGAAATGAGCAATCTTTATAGAGGACCGCCCATAGATGATACCTACCAAGTTTCAGTTCATCTGGCAAAACGGTTTCAGAGGAGAAGAAGTTTTAAAATCAGTCAATCAGAAACAAGAATTGCCTGTGGCAGCCATGTTTGTTAATAGATCGGGAGGAAATTAGTAATCTTTATAGAGGATCGCCCACAGATTATACCTACCAAGTTTCAGTTCATTTGGCTCAGCGGTTTCAGAGAAGATTTTTTAGAAATCAATCAATCAGAAACAAGAATTGTCTGTGGCGGCCATGTTTGTTAACGGATCGGGACGAAATGAGCAATCTTTACAGAGGACCTTCTAAAGATGCTTCCTACCAAGTTTCGGTTCATTTGGCAAAACGATTTCAGTGGAGAAGAATTTTAAAAATCAGCCAATCAGAAACGAGAGTCGCCTGTGGCGGCCATGTTTGTTAACAGACGACCTTCCATAGATGCTTCCTATCAAGTTTCTGTTCATTTGGCCAAGCAGTTTCTGAGAAGATTTTTTTAAATCGGCCAATCAGAAACAAGAATTTCCTGTGGCAGCCATGTTTGTTAATGGATCGGGAGGAAATGAGCAAACTTTATAGAGAACCTTCCATAGATGCTTCCTACCAAGTTTCAGTTCATTTGGATAAGGGGGTTTCAGAGGAAAAGATTAAAATGTGAAAAGTTAACGGACGACGGACGCCAAGTGATGGCAAAAGCTCACTTTGCCTTTGGCAAGGTGAGCTAAAAATTTCCAAATATCCGGGCAGGGGCCTCTGTGTCCCATGGACACATTCTTCTTTTATTTTGTTTTATTTTCAGCTTTCTGAAACTGAAAGTCAGTGCCAAAGAAAGACTTTTTTGTTAATTTATATAAGTTGTTATTAAAGTTCCTCAATCATTAAAATTGTTTTTAATTATGAATATTAATGAGTAATATCCTCTAAGACATATTCAATAATTACCAGTTGTGTAATACAATATAATATAGATAGATATTATAAAAAAAAATTCTAATTTGGATAAAGCAGCTATAAATTTTCTTTTTTTTTCAGAATAAAACAGTTCTTGACAAAGATAATAGATTCAAATTATAGATTTTTTTTTTTAATTTATGAAATTATTGGATATGTTTCGTCCTTGTGTTTAATGACCCATACAGTGTATTCAGGACTCATCAGTTAGAAATACACCATAAACTTGAGTTAACAAACAAACATGAAAAACACAGTAAAGCAACAAAAGCAACAGAACAAAACTTAAAACAACCAAGATTCCACATATACACAATGTACATATCCATGCATATTCACATATGAATTCAGTTTTTAACTTTTTATCACTACATCTTGAGATTTTAATTCATTTGATTTTATCAGAAATTTAAAACAAACTAGAGGCTCAGCACTGAGCTGAGCCTGTGTCGCTCATCTTTCATTCTGCTTTGAGGAAACTTAATACAGAACCTTCCATAGGTGCTTCCCACCAAATTTCGGCTCATTTTGGCAAAGCAGTTTCAGAGAAGAAGACTTTTAGAAATCGACCAATCTAAAACAAGAATTGCCTGTGGCAGCCATGTTTGTTAATGGATCTAAACGAAATGAGCAAATTCTATAGAGGACCTTCCATAGATGCTTATTATCAAGTTTCATATCATTTGGTCAAGCGGTTTCAGAGGAAAAGCTGTTTTAGAAATTGACCAATAAGAAACAAGAATTGCCTATGAAGACCATGTTTGTTAACGGATCAAAACGGAATGAGCAATTCCCATAGAGGACCTTCCATAGATGCTTCCTACCAAGTTTCGGTCCATTTAGCCAAGCTGTTTCAGAGTAGAAGATTTTTAGAAATCGACCAATCAGAAACAAGAATTGCCTGTGGTGGCCATGTTTCTTAATGGATTGGGACAAAATGTGCAATCTTTATATTAGAGAACCTTCCATAGATGCCTCCTACCAAGTTTCGGTTCATTTGGCCAAGCGGTTTCAGAGGAGAAGATTTTTTAGAAATCAACCTGTCAGAAACAAGAATTGTCTGTGGCGGCCATGTTTGTAAATGGATCGGGACGAAATGAGCAGTCTTTATAGAGGACCGCCCATAGATGTTTCCTACCAAGTTTCTGTTCATTTGGCCAAGCGGTTTCAGAGGAGAAGAATTTTAAAAATGAGCCAATCAGAAACAAGAGTCGCCTGTGGTGGCCATGTTTGTTAACTGATCGGGACGAAATGAGCAATCTTTACAAAGGACCTTCCATAGATGCTTCCTACTATGTTTCGGTTCATTTAGCCAAGCGGTTTCAGAGGAGAAGATTTTTTTAAATCTGTATAGAGATAACTGCATTTTGAATACAGATATCTATATTTAAACAAGAGTTATCTTTCTTTTAACAGAGAAGATATTTTAGAAATCAACCAATCAGAAACAAGAATTGCCTGTGGCGGCCATGTTTGTTAACCAATCGGGACAAAATGAGCAATGTTTATAGAGGATCTTCCATAGATGCTTCCTACCAAGTTTCGGTTCATTTGGACAAGCGGTTTCAGAGGAGAAGTTTTAAAAATCGGCCTATCAGAAACAAGAATTGCTGTGGCAGCCATGTTTGTTAAGGGATCAGGACGAAATGAGCACTTTATAGAGGACCTTCCATAGATGCGTCCTACCAAGTTGCAGTTCATTTGGCCGAGCAGTTTCAGAGGAGAAGATTTTTAAAAATCTGTATAGAGATAACTGTATTTTGAGGGGTTTCAGAGGAGAAGATTAAAATGTGAAAAGTTAACGGACGACGGATGCCAAGTGATGGCAAGGTGAGCTAAAAAGGCAGTATGTGTGGATATAAAACAAACAAACAAAGCTTTCAGATGATGGCACATGCAGCTGCAATGTCTTAATGAATGTTATACACAAAAACAAAGTCATAGTATTCAATTAAAGCTGAATATGTATATGAAGTAGCAGCAAGTCAATAAGACAGTGAAATGAGGCGATTATAACTGATAGTCAATTGGTTGAGGCTAACCGATAGTGCATGTAATAGATAACTGATTAAACAACACTACTATTACTAGCTGCGGAACCGTAGCCCTTCATGGTCCTTTTATTTTTTGGCGAACCATAGGGCTACGGATTTCACCCTATCAAAAATTTGTGGAACTGCGACAAAGAATTCTTCGCACCTTCCAACAGTAATTTTCACAACAAAACGCTTTGTGAGAGCGGAGTCATGTGGATAACCCGTTTCGTTACATATTTATCTATCGCTTTTCATATTTACTTACTTATTATTATTCATTTCTAGCTCATTATAATAAAAAATGTTTCAATATTAACTGATTTCACCTACTTAGTCCCACCATCTTGTCTTTGTGGTATTCTCGCTTTGAGGTCACATGACTTTTGAGAGATGACTCTAACAGTTTTCTGAAACTGAAAGTCAGTGCCAAAGAAAGACTTTTTGGTTAATTAGTTAATAAAGTTCCTCAATCATTAAAATTGTTTTTAATTATGAATATTAATGAGTAATATCCTCTAAGACATATCCAATAATTACCAGGTGTGTAATACAATATAATATAGATAGAAACTATAGTTTTTCTAATTTGGATAAAGCAGCTATGAATCTTCTTTTTTTTTCAGAATAAAACAGTTCTTGACAATGATGAATATATTCAAATTATAGAATTTTTTTTTTAATTTATGAAATTATTGGATATGTTTCATCCTTGTGCGTGTTTAATAACCCATACAGTGTATTCAGGACTCGATCAGTTAGAAATTTTAAATACACCATAAACTTGAGTCAACAAACAAACATGAAAAACACAGTAAAGCAACAAAAGCAAAAGAACAAAGCTTAAAAACAACCAAAATTCCACATATACACAATGTACATATCCATGCATATTCCATACCTGTTAACCTCTTGGAACCACTTAGTGGGAGATCTCCCCCATGCCATCTCAAGTTAGGGGGAGATTTTGCGAGACGTTATTTTTGACCTTATATTTTGGCAAAATACCATAACATTTTCCCATGGAATCCCTCTTGAGCTGAAAGTATTAATGAGATTATATATTGTATGAAATATACATATTAACATAACAACACAATTGGAAAATTGACAATGAGTATAATTGTGAACTAATATCTTAAATATATTCAATTACCTTAAACATTTGTCAAGTGCAGCATATAATTTTGCACCTGTTCCAACATTTACAACTGGCATATCAAGAAACCTAGTTTTGACAGACCTCAACTCCTCCTCAACTACTCGGACAAGAATAGCAAATAATTTGTCATAACCCCTATCATTGCTCTCGTCACATAATATGGTGAATGGTTGTGTTTTGCACCTATCCACGAGGGTTTTCTCTAGATTTGGCGGCGATATCCATTCAGTTTTGTAAATAATAAACTGTTTCAATTAAAACTGGAGAAAATTCGAGAGAGATTCGAACATCAACTGTTTCAAGCACTTCGTTAACCAAGCGTTCATTTGACCAATGCCGATGTAATCAAAAATGGCATCTTCCATTTGGAAAAATAAAAAAACAATTGTTAGAGGGAGATTGTGCGGGAGGAAAGCACGTTAGTGGGAGATTCTTATCTCACGTGCGGGAGACGTAACGTTAGCAGGAGAATGGTCGAGTTAGTGGGAATCTCACGCACAAATCTTGAGGGTTAACACCTATGGCATATTCACATATGAATTCAGATTTTAACTTTTTATCACTACATTTTGAATTTTGATTCTTGAGATTTCAATTCATTTGATTATGTGTGGATTCTTGGCGATATAAAACAAACAAACAAAGCTTTCAGATGATGACACATGCAGCTGCAATGTCTTAATGAATGTTATACACAAAAACAAAGCCATAGTATTAATCAATTAAAGCTGAATATGTATACTATATGAAGTAGCAGCAAGTCAATAAGACGGTGAAATGAAGCGATTATAACTGATAGTCGGTTGGTTGAGGCTAACCGATATTAATAGATAATCGGTTTGTATTCTTAACCGATTGAACAACACTACTATTACATGTCCATCACAATATTAGTCAATTGTTTTCTTTTCAATTCAAAAATGCAAATCAATTTGAAGTTGAATTTTGATTAATTACATAGTTTTTGAATTTGTTAACGAACAAGGACAAGCAGCTTGGCAAATACTGTGACTACAACATGGCATCACAATAATCCATGTCTAATAATTAAATTTTGTCAATGCAGTTAGTATGGACTGGAAAAATGCCAATTTTATAATATCGATAGCCATGATGCATTGTCAATTTGCTTTCAGCAATAGCGAAAAATATGCAGAAATCAAACATGTTCTAAAACTGGCCTTCAACCTGTCAGTATTTTCAAATCTGATCAGCAAGAACCAAGTGAACGATATCATGTTTTTAGTTCAAGGTCATTTTGAAAAATAACGGCATAAGCTATAATACACACAACAAAGAGAGTTCATTTGTCTTATATTTTATGAACAAAGGAGCAAAGACATTATAAAATTATCACCCTTGTTGGAGTGTGACCTGACGGTTTGTCTCCCAGAGAAAAGTAAGGTCACCTGAGGGTGACCTAACTTTTCAAGGGGGGACAAACTGTCGGGTCACACTCCAACTAGAGGCTCTAGAGAGCCTGTAATCACTCACCTGGTAAAACTTGGCAGGGTAAACCTTTAAAAATGCTAAGTCTAACAAAGATTCATATTTTCTTGTGACGTTAGACACAATTTGCTTACTACTGAATGTGTGCTCCATAAATTCTGAAAACCTAAAGTTTTTGCTTTGCAAGTAAAAATTAAAATCTACCCTGGTAAGTATATTAGACTGCTTAAGTTTTAATTCTGGAAGAAGGTTATCAACAAGCATATTTTTCAAGTCTTTCTGTTTGCAGTTAGGAGCAGCATGGAACAAATCAAGTCAACTGGCTTGGTACTTTCTGAGAAGAACAACATCAGGGACAGAAATTAATAGGGGCCCAGTTGCCCATGGCCCCTAGATTTTGGTCTGGGCTACCTAACTTTTACCTATAATTTAGTTAAACATATAGACCAGCTTGAACTTCCCAATTTCTATCCCTGAACTTAGTACAAATTCCCATAGGCTTCTATTTTCAATGAAATTCCCATAGGGTCCAATGGTAAAAATAAATCGCCTGGTGACGGCCATTTTGGATTTCTGATCCACACAAAAAAAAAAAGGTTGGTAGAGGACCACCCAGTCATCATCTCTATAATGTTACAATTCCATCGGCCGAGTAGTTTCTGACAAGAAGATCTTCAAAGTTTCAACCAATCAGAAAACATTATTTTATTGGCCCTAGCGATTCCCGATCTGCTCCAAAATAATAAATTAGGTATAGGACCATCCAAGGAACATTCAAATAATGCAAAATATTCAATTTGTCGAGTAGTTTCTCACAAAAAGGTTTTTCAATGAAATTCCCATAGGGTCCAATGTTAAACTAAATCGCCCTGTGGCTGCCATCTTGGATTTCCGATCAGTACAAAAATAACAAACTTGGTAGAGGACCACCCAGTCATCATTTCTATTATGTTACAATTCCATTGGCTAAGTAGTTTCTGACAAGAAGATCTTCAAAGTTTCAACCAATCAGAACACATTATTGGCCCTGGCAGCCATGTTGGATTTCCGATCTGCATCAAAATAATAGATCAGGTGTAAAACCATCCAAGGAACATTCATATAATGCAAAATATTAAATTTGTTGAGTAGTTTCTCACAAAAAGGTTTTTCAATGAAATTCCCATAGGGTCCAATGGTAAGCTAAGTTGCCCTGTGGCGGCCATCTTGGATATGCGATCGGCAAAAAAATAACAAACTTGGCAGAGGACAACCCAGTCATCATTTCTATTATGTTACAATTCCATGGGCTGAGTAGTTTCTGACAAGAAGATCTTCAAAGTTTCAACCAATTAAAACACATTATTGGCCCTGGCAGCCATGTTGGATTTCCAATCTGCACCAAAATAATAGATCAGGTGTAGAACCATCCAAGGAACATTCACATAATGCAAAAAATTAAATTTGTCAAGTAGTTTCTCAAAAAAAGGTCTTTGAATGAAATTCACATTATAGGGTCCTATGGTAAACTATTGTTGCCCTGTGGTGGCCATCCTGGATATGCGATCGGCACAAAAATAACAAACTTGGTAGAAGACCACCCAGTCCTCATTTCTATAATGTTACAATTCCATCGGTTGAGTAGTTTCTGACAAGAAGATTTTCAAAGTTTCAACCAATCAGAACACATTATTGGCCCTGGCAGTCATGCAGGGGTTTCAAAGTTTTTTATAATAGGAGGTACTTCTTAAATTTTAGGAGGTACCTAAAAAAATAGGCTAAGGGCCGTAAGGGGTCCAGGGGGCGGAAGCTCCTGAAATCTAGCATTTTGTGGACCAAAAAATGTACTTCAGAGACTGCAAAACATTAAGTGTTTTTGAAAGAAAAATCCCATTAACTTTAGAGTTCAGATTTCACCAAGAGTGAAGACCATGCATAATGCCTGGATTTTTCCCCCCAATTTCTTTATTGAATATTTCAGTTTACAGACTTCAGCCAAGATTATTCATAGATAGTCTGCCATATCTTAAAAAAACCAAAAGGACCATAAAGAGCTACGGTTCCGCAGCTAGGCTTGACCAAGCCATTGTTATCAAAGCTTAAACTTCTCAAAATTCTTTTGTTGGCTTTGTCCTTTTCTTTTTCACAATACCTTGGCTTGTGTGTTTTTTTTACTTTATTACCAGTAATTAAACTCATCAAAGACCATTGGCAGGATCAAGACATATAAGTGTCATAATTAATGAAACCAAGGACGTATATAGAATACGTCCTTGATGAAACATATAAATTTAATTTGCAATCATCAATCCTTAATAAAATTTATAATTTTTTATTTAGATCAATACAAATATAATTAAACAAAAACAATATATATTGTTACTTTCACGATTTATGTGCAAAAAAAATGTTCGAACAAAAACGATTCGCGGGAAGACATTTATTAACATTTCAATCACAAAAGTTAAATTATTTTGGAAAAAAAGGGGAGCCGGCGTTTTGACATTACAATGTAATTCGTATTTGAGCCATGTCCGGTCCTTTTTCAAGATTTCTAGTAATTTTCTATCCCTTATCTCCTCGTACCCCCTTTTAAAAATGTTTTTCAGCACACTTTCATTTCTGTGAAGAACCGCGGTAGGGCCCCGTCAAAATATGTAAATAAATTAGCCATAGGTTTTTATTTTTTTATACCGGAAGTTAAACAATATGGACGGAGTTAAGCAACAAGACAGTACGCCCCAGAATGATTCGACCCTGGGTTTTAAATGGATAAAAAAATCGCACAAAATATTGTGTAGTCATATGTTCATAATACATAATGATCATACTTATATTACTGCAGATTACACTAAATTGTGTTTGAACATAATTTGTAATCGGTCTTTTTTTTTATTTTGAAATGATGTCAGCTTTGTTCCGGTCCGAGTTTTACACAAGGATGAAAAGATATTGGGGCGAAAACATATCTATTTACCGCATGCGCAAACTGCTATTTACGATTCTAAGGTAAAGTTATTTTTAAAACAGGGAATGTCCCATCGACTTGGTCGTGACGCAATTGTTCGATTTGAATGCGAGAATTCAGCAATTGACGTGATCATTAATTTTTTATGAAAAATATTCCACAAGCCTATCGACCATCGTACTTGTGGTTTTGACCCCCGCTAATTTTGGGGGTTCAGTAATTTCTGCCGGTACTATACACGATCTCAGGCGGGTAAAAGTACCGGCCCACTTTGAAACCCCTGAGTCATGTTGGATTTCCGATCTGCACCAAAATAACAAATCCGGTAGAGGACCTCCTAATGAACATTTCTGCCAAGTTTGGTCCAAATCTGTTCAGTGGTTTCAGAGAAGAAGATGAAAATATGAAAAGTTTACAGATGCGGACGACGACGGATGTAAAGTGATGACAAAAGCTCACATGACCCTTTGGGCCAGGTGAGCTAACAAGGATGATAATTGGTATATTTATTACATGTGTATATCAAATATTTTTGCATCAGACATCAAGTAATAGAATACCTGCGGCTTTGCAACAGACGCCAAGTGATTGAATACATGCAGTTTTGTGACAGATACCAAGTGACCAATTACACGTAGCTTTGTGACAGACACCAAGTGATTAATACATGTATGTAGTATTTTGATCGGACACCAAGTGTTGGAATATATTTTTACTTCGCCTACAGCGACGAACCTGTCACTGGACGCCATGTTTGTTGTCTGTTGAATCAAGGGAAGTAACTATAATTGGAAACACTAGAGGCTCACATGGGAATTTCCTCGCGAGCGGTGGACCTAAAGATTAGCGTTTGACCCAACGAATGGATAAATATCACGTGACAGCGTTTTATCAAATCAGATTCAAGATATTTATATGAGTACCGTATTTCTTCTATTTAACGCCCCCCCCCCCCTCCCTTATTCTGGCCTATAGAAAATTTTGACTTCTAATTAACGCCCCCATTGTAATGTATATTGACATAGCACGTGTATATTTCTAGTCTGTTTCATCAAATTGACCTCATCTAACGGCTATAAAAGTCGGAATTTCGTTTCTCTAATTGACGCCTCCTATTTTAAAAATACATTCGCCCCCGGGGCGTCTATTAGAAGAAATACGGTATATAATAAGCTCGAAAAGCGAGCTATTTATGACTGAAACATGGTTAAATTCAATCAATAAATGAATAATGACGAATACCATTTACTTTGACTTGAAACCATCACCCCAATCCATACACAGTGACTGTATTTTTTCATCAACACATCCGGGTCAGCACTTTTTGAGACCCCTTGAGAACTTATAAAAGATACGGTGTACTAAAGGTATCGAAGAGTGAAATACCGGTCTCGCTAGTATTTCGCTGTTGCCTATATTGTTTGCTTCTGAAATAAATATTAAATTTAATTCAACGTTCTTCTTCTTTGACGAAAACATACAAATTATTTGCTTGAAATGAATATGTAAAGAATTTTGTCTGATAATTATTGAATCCTACACGGAAAGTAACGAGTCGCTAAAAATAACACAATTGCACAACCCGATCGTCTGCTCTAGATTATTCCTAAAGCAAACTCAAGCTTATATTTATATTCACTTAATCGCATCACAATTGCCCAAAATGTCTCAAAGAAAAACACTTTCAAAAGTTCCGTTGACCCCCCAATTTACAACAAATGGTCTTTCCTATGCGGATGTGGATAAATTTAATAAGTCTAACCATGTCCATGTATGGGATCAGTCCTATTCTACAAGTATACTACTGTATGTCTATGGTCACTAGTAAACCAAATTTCTATTTTCAGGCAAAGTTGGTAAATAATTATATGTATCATCGTGTATTGTAAAGTCGAGGGTCGGCCATTTTGCATATTCATTAGATGACGTCGTAGGGAGCATGTGACCTGTGACTGACAACCAATAATAGTGATGACCTAGTTGGAAATTACCAAGTATCTTAACAAAAATGAGATTCAAACAGGTAAAATAACATAAGAAACCCTCAAGATGCCAATTTCCGCCATTTTTGCTAATGCCCATTTTTAAAAAAACATTTCTGTGCCATTTTTAGAGCCTTGGGTCACCAGGGTCACAGAAGATACGGTCGGCTGCTTTGCTTACAAACTTGGGTTAAAGGTTATATGAATGAATTTGGACTCGTGGGATTAATCAATTGAGAAAAATGTCTCACAAAACATGTGATTTCTTATTTATCTAACCTGTAAAATGTAAAAAGTCTGACAATGAGTGAAACAAAATAACAACTTGTAGCCTTTCAAAACACTTGGTCATGTGACTTTACCATATGGATAAAAGAAAAAATGTATATTGTGTTTAATATAGTTATACTGTATTGACCCACATTGTTGTTATTTGCTGTTTGAAATAGTGAATTAAAATGAACAGCTGAAAAAACTTTATGCAGGGTTGTCCATAAATTTGAAAGTATCAGGTAAGACAGGTTAAAACAAAAAAGTAGAAGGCCGGGGGTCTGGGGGCCACACAGGTCCACAGCAGGGTACAGGGACAGAGCCCCTGTAGGGGGACCAGGGGGGGCTTCCGAAATTGAATTTTAAGCATTTAGAAGGTGATTTAACCACCTCACCTGACACCAATTTTAGATATTTTTTGTTCAAAAATAGTAAAAATTGACTTTGAATTGAAGTAATTAAAAAAATATATAATATTCAAAATGTCCAATGATAGTGTTACGAGAGGATGGCTGAACTAGCTTCTGAATCTTGCAAAAAACGTACTTGTTTGCTTCGCCCACATTCTCACTATATCAGTGCCTGAAATGGACGGTCGCCCAGTCGCCAAATGCGACTAATATCTTATTCAGGCGACCAAAAGCTGCTCCAAATTAGGTAGTCACTGGCCCAACAAAAAACGTCTGGGCGATTGCCTAAAAGACCGTTAAAAATTGTTGTTTTACCGAAACCGGACATAAACTGTAACTTCAACGGTAAATAACTCTTCTGTTCTAGTCGAAAACGGTTTGGTACGAGCACAGCGATTGGTCCAAATACATTTTTGTAGCCAATGAATACACAGCTAATGTAATATACTGTTCTCCCCAATTATTTATTTTTATCGAGCCAATCAATACACGTTTCCTACACGTTTTCATGTAATACACAAGTATTCACTAAATATTAGAAAAGAAACCTATTTTTTTTGTTTCTTTATGATTTAATTATTAAAATTGTTAACTTTCATGGACAAAGTAGAAAGTTGTGAATAATAAAGAGAATTCTGTCAACTTATAATGTTTGCGATCTGGTATCTTCCACAGTACCGAAATTTATTCATTCAATCTGCTGCAAAATGTACATGTACGAATTTCATTTTATAGAAATCGGAAACCTTTTTGTGTCAATCCTTAGGTAATCATTGAAAAACTTTTCCCCAACAACGGAGAGAAAATCGTTGACAGTAATGTCAAACTACGGAAACGATCTGGCCTGTCACTTCTTTTAAACTTTTCATAGTTCATCTCTATATGTACACGGCTACATTTTAATGACAATTGGGAGTGTTTTCTTTTTTGGAACCAGAACTTTTGCTTACAAATTAAAAAATAACAGGAAAAGTTAACAGTTGTTTATATAACAGAAAATGACAGCATCGTTTGTTATTTCAACAAAGTGAGATACTTGTTTGGAATGAATAACCAACTGACATTACCCCGAACTGAGAGGTTATTTTACTTTAAAATCACTTCTTCATAGTGGATTGAAACAAGTGATGTCACTCTTCACTTTGGGGAGTGCAATGTGAATGTATATTTCTTCCGCATAATATTTATTCTTACCAGAAAGAATATTATAATAATAAACATTCCACAGTCAAAATATTATGTAATTATTCTTCCTTATCCATAATATTTTTTCCTTATTAGCAGAAGAAATTTTATGGAACATTCAACACATTCAAACATGGCCTGGATGAAATATTATGAGTAGTCGTATAATATATTTTCCGGTACTCATTCTCATACATACATTACACATACATATGCTATCCTTTTAAAAAATTTCCATATTAGTTTATTGAAGGACGTATATGAATTTCGTTTTAATATATATTTGAATTCTACAAATGTCATGTAGGAATTTTACATATATGAAGATTTTAACATGCATCTTTATAAATTTCTTCATTTCAATATATAAATGATTAATTAAACAAATGCATGCAAGTTAAAATGTAGCAAATGTACATCTAATTCAGTTATATTGGCAAATAATAATTTGCATCAGTAATTATGTTATATGCACAAGTTATAATATTATATCCACAATTTATAATATTATTTCCACAAAGTAATTATATCATTTTCGTCTGTTATAATATTATTTCCACATGCTATAATAATATTTCCAATGGTAATATAGTTTTGGTCTAGAATATTTTTGTCATTAATGAAATATTTCTTCCGCTATAATATTTATTCCAAGGAAATTTTATTATGTATTAATTTTTCTGTATGGAATCTATTTTATGGAATATTTTTTCAGTTGTAATGGTAATTTTATTATACACATGGAAAAAATATTACATGAAATTGATTCCATATGGAAAAATTATTACATAATAAAAAAATTTTGGAATAAATATTATGCCGGAACAAATATTTCTCCACAGTAAGAGCAGTCCTTGTAGTGGCATTAGTCTACTCTTTTCCGGATGTCTTTAATGTGATCATGGCATTGATCTCCCCTTACACAAACCAGCATTTTATTGTCCCCATCCGACGGACTAGCATCGTTTCTTGAGACCACCCTAGCCAATGGCGTCAAGGTTGTCGAAAACGTTATAACAAGAAAATTCATGTTTCATTTGATAGCAATATATGCATTCTTATTCTTATACATTGGGGCGTTTTCACAATTTCAGCTGCACACCTGTACCAAAATTAACTTGAAGAGCCCCCCAACCCCAGTGAGACTAGTGAAAGAAAGAATTTTAATGTTATTGATAAAAAAAACAATTAACCTGAAAACTGTTTATATATTGATATCTGATGTCTTTTTTTCATAAAAAAATGTCACAAAATTTCTGGGCCACCATTATGCCGTTTGGGCCAGTGACTTAATTTTTTACTGGCCTAAAGATAAAATTTCGGGCCAAAGGCTTTGGCTGACCCTCATTTCAGGCACTGCTATATAGATAAGATACTGTCCTTAGATCTCCTTTAATATTGATTTTCAAACAGCAAGTCATTGAATTTCATTAAAATTCATACATGTAGAGAAGCTTATACTTTGTTATGGCAAATACAATCTACATGTACATGTATTACTTCTTTGTCAATTTGAAAAGATGTCTGTATACCTGATGTACATATTATGTACTAACTTAAGTAATATTAATTAATTTGTGAGTGTGATTAAAAGCATTTTGATTTATTGTGTTTCGTTTTTAATAATTTCAAGGTTTTCTTTCAATGGTATAAAGAAAAGCATATAAATTTCATTTCAATAATTGACTGATGGAACAGTTATCTTTGTACCAGTACATGTCTTGGGCAGGGGGTTGTAGAACACCCATGACAATTTGAATACCAATAAGAGCCTTGATTTCCTCTGGATTGATTGGGTACCAATTTTTGTTTGGTGTTGCCTCAATGTGCTTCTGTACGTACTCGTTTGTTTGAGTAGCAATTTCAATTGACAATGCTTCCGGGAACAAAGATTAAAAAAATATATTTCTCACTTGTTATTCTCCATAACAGTCGTTGGTCCCGTAAATTCAGCAATTTAAATGGGTCTAAGAGGGTCACTCCATTTAGCAATGTCAGCGAGAACAGTATCAACATCGCTGTCAATTTCCTCTTTGACTTTGTCCGACAATCCCATCTCGGAAAATTCGATGTTGGAGTCAAAATCATTCAGCACATCTAATTGCCGAATATATCTTTCCTCTGCTTCCTCAATATTGTTGAGATTGAAGCCTAGAAACTCTTCATTTTCACGATCATCATCACGCTAATTTCTGCCACTGTTTACAATTTTTTATGAATGAAACATGTGTAGCAAAATCGATGTAATTAAATAACCTTTAGACTTCTGAATACTAAAGGAAAAAAGGAAATGTAAACTATTTTTCTATTGGCCAATATTGAAAGAATCATGGAATCCCCCTTTATTTGACCAATCGGAGAAGGCTATACAACGTACTTTCGTCACGACTACAGGCATGATCGGCCATTGAATGAAGTAAGCAAACCACGATTGGCCATTCGCTGTAGATATTCAATCATGCCTACAAGCGTGATCGGGACTGAATGTGTTAACAAATTAAGTTTTATTTTTATCATGTTGAAATTTTCTATGTAAAAGATATAACTGACAAAAAAGTAGCCGTCAAAATCAAGAAGTAGAAGTCCATATAGCTGGTCAAAATCAAGAAGTAGAAGGTCATATAGCTGGTCAAAATCAAGAAGTAGAAGGTCATATAGCTGGTCAAAATCAAGAAGTAGAAGGTCATATAGCTGGTCAAAATCAAGAAGTAGAAGGTCATATAGCTGGTCAAAATCAAGAAGTAGAAGGTCATATAGCTGGTCAAAATCAAGAAGTAGAAGGTCATATAGCTGACTGCCAGCTTCAAAGGAAACCACTGTTTATGTGAAAAATATTGTTTTCTGCTGAGACAAAATAGGCAATTTTGGTGTAATGCCAGGTTTTTTATATTATGACACTGAAAAAAGATGTTTTTAGCTGTGATTGTTATTACAAATAGTTATCTTAATTATAGTTGAAAAAATTGAATCGATTGGTATCATATTTCATTTATTCACAACTGTATGCAAATATGGAGTCTCGACTTTACAATACACTCTACAAAACATGGTGGAAATCAGGGGCGGATCCAGGAAATCAAGTTAGGGGGCGCACTTAAAAAAATTGCCCGAACGGAGGGAGGAGCGAAAATTTTTGGGATATTTCATGTGAAAAATCACGATTTTATGCCAAAAAATAATATTTTTTCCAATTGCGGAGGGAGACGTGAAAATTTTTGGGGTATTTTGTGTGAAAAATCATGATTTTACGCCAAAAAATCATATTTTTTCCAATTGCGGAGGGAGGCGCCAACATTTTTAGGGTATTTCGTGTGAAAAATCACGATTTTACACCAAAAATCATATTTTTTCCAATTTTAGGCCCCCCTGTATCCGCCCCTGGAAATACCCTCCAAGTTTCAGATGGATATTTAATCACTTTCTAAAGATGCAAAAATAATGTAATCGGTACCAAAAGAGACTACAGGTAGCCCGGGGTTCTATGGTACCGCGGTACTTAATGTTTAACGTCTGTGTAACGTAACTAGTTTTCGGAATTAATCCAAAAATGTTATATTTTATTCCCCGGTGTAGAAACCAATTTTCCCCCACAATTCATTTTATTCTTTGAATTTGTTTAAAAATACGTCGCCACTTTCTTTTCCCTATGACAACGCCGATGTACCTCACAGAAATCGTTTCCTATGATATCGCGGTAATTGCAAAATTAATGTTATGGGACACAATGTTTGACAAATCAAGACATCGTTTATAAATACTACAGTAAATCAAGGCAAACTTATACCATAAAGAAAATCTTGATAATTTATCACATTTAATAAAGTAAAGTTTCTTTGAAATAACAAATGTAACGAAGTTGAGTCAATTTGATCACAGGCACTCGACGTTCAATGAATAAAATGTAGGGTCAATGTGGAAAAAAAATAGTGTCACTGTTTACTTTTTTTCCACATTGACCCTACATTTTATTCATTGAACGTCGAGTGCCTGTGATTTGATGTAACGTTATGTTGGTTAATATGTTTTCATAGTTTAATTTTTTCATTAACTTTGTCGGTCTAGAAAGTAACTAAAAATAGCACCAAAAATCGGGTTGAAACGTAAAGAAACGGACGACATTTCTAAAAAAAATAGCAGACGAATTATGACAACTATGGTTTAATTATTGGACATTTTACAAAGCATGGTATCAGGGTAAAATAAAAATGTCGGCTATTTCTAAGGAAAAGATAAAAATACGTGTACTTACAAAAATTCAAGACATTTGGACAGAATGACCAGACGGTCCGATAAATGTGACTGTTGTGTTTATGAATATATAAATAGAAAAACCGGCAGGTGGCGCTGCAGTGCATAGGAACAAACAAAATAAATACCGCGGTATCATAGAACCCGCGGTACCATAGGAAGGGAGTATATGCTATGTTTATTCTTGATTATGTTATTTATAGAATAGTTGCAGTTATTTTAGAACTGTTTTGAGACAAAATAGTCTTAGGGTCTCGACTTTACAATACACGAGGATACTTATAAGTCATAACTTAAGCATAAAGTTTTGCATATGTTTGCTCATCCAAGACCAAGGTCAAGGATATTTAATTAGTGATTAGCTTCGCGAGCTTTCCAGGCAGTGCCTGTTTCATATTATAATTATAATGTGAAAGATTTAAACCTGTTGCAAATGTGTCTCTATAACATCAACAATCTTAGCTGCGTGTGTTTCGTTGTCCCATGCAAGCATGGTTAACATAGTTATCAACTGTTTACTATTGCGCGTAAGGTCCGCTAATGATGTTCTGTAGTCTTCTGTTATGTCATCCATATCTGTGATTAAAAATGTCTGAACATTAAAGTCTGTCACAATATAAATCTATGCACATTGTATCAATTTCTGGCAATACTTCCGTTGTCCTATAATTATTAGCTACTTTTTGACGTTCGGAACGTCTGAACATTAAAGTCTGTCACAATATAAATCTATGCACATTGTATCAATTTCTGGAAATACTTCCGTTCTATTGCTTGACTACCGATATAAGAGTTATTCATCTTGACCCGGTAGGCGTCGCACGAGTAGAATTTGCTTAAGGTAGTTCCGAATCGGCAAACCTCGGGTGAGTCCGCTTTGCTTACGGAATCAGCCGAAGTTGCAGTCATGAGATTTTCAGGCTTATGGAGGTACCTGGGGCGAAATGAGTTTTTTTTTTGCATTTTCATGGAGGTTATATTGATACAAAACACCCTGCAAAGTTATTTTGCTTAATTCTGCCAAATAAGGGAATTCTGGCGATTTTTGTAATTTTCGAAATTTCAAAAATTTAATTTTCTGTTATCTAAATTGATCAAATATTCTTTGATTCACTGATTACGTAATATAACCATTTTACATAAGTCTCTTAATTTTAAGCATTTTAACTGTAACCTTCAGTCTAAAAAAAAATATGTTCTTTCCAGAGGACAAGTTAATTACACTGGTGTATAATTTCCAGAGGAATTATTGCACTAGGTTATTTTTTCCATGCTTAGTGTAAATTATCCTTTGTTTAATTTTGCATCCAAAACACTCTTTAAAGGGATTTTTTTAGGGAGACTGTCGGGCATGCCTTTAATAAAATAAAAATGTGTTGTTTTCAATTCAAATCACAATGAAGTTTTTGTCACTCGTCTCCTTTCACTATAAATAAGTACTAAAAAGCTATTTTAAGAACGGTAATACACATCCTGGACGGATCGCTATTCCTCATGAATATTAATACTTTCAGAATCACCTATGCACTTCCCACATACCTATGTAAAGTCAAGCGTCGGAATAACATTGATCAATCGTATGTTTATGTTGACAACTTATGAGAAAAATGCTGTTGCTTAATTTTAATCTTAGTCAAAAAAGCTTTGGTTTAAGGAACTTGATGATCCCCAGGCAGCTGCCGGCCCTTCACAGGCCTTTGCTGACACCCCAATAGGCCAGTCATTATCGAAATTAGATGAAAGTCAGAGAAAACGTCTTAAAAGTTTGTTTAATACTGCCTATGGTGTTGTCAAAGCTGGAAAACTATTTTCAGATTATGAATTGATATGTGAAATACAAGTTAAAAATGGACTTGACTTGGGTGAAAACTATAGAAATATTAATGGTTGTAAAACTTTTGCTGCATCAATTGCACAAACTTTAGTTGCCAAGCAAGTAAAATTTCAAATTTTATCCTACAAATTGGGACTTGGCAAATCACTGACCGGACTTGGGTTAAAAAAGTTTAAGAAGCCCTGGGCTTGGGCATGCCCAAAAATGTTTTCAACCCCTGAATTTATAACGATATTTTACCAATTTTTACATATTAGAATCGAAATAATTTATGGAAGCCATATGTATATATTTTTTTTACCACGGGTAAGCCTTTATGTCAGCTTTTTACCACTCGCTAACGCTCGGGGTAAAACTTCGTGACATAAAGGCCTACCCGTGGTAAAAACAATATATACATATGGCTTCCAGGAATTATTTCTTAAGTGTAATTTATCCTGGAAAAAATTACCTAGTGCAGTTATTCTTCAAGGAAATACTACACTACCTTAAGTGTCGTCCTTTTTCTAATAGATGTGATAATAAATTGTATATCAATTTATGCAATATTTCCAGAGGAATTAATGCACTATGTTATTTTTTCCATACTTAGTGTAAATTATCCTTTGTTTAATTGTGTATCCAAAACACTCTTAAAAGGGATTTTTTTTAGGGGGACTATAAAAAAAATGGGGCATAGGCTTTTTGGGGGGTTAAAAAATATTGAAGTGTTATTTCAAAATGAATTGTTATGTGGAAATAATACACTAGTATAATTTATCCTGCGGAAAAAATTACCTAGTGCAGTTATTCTTCAAGGAAATAATACACTACCTTAAGTGTCATCCTTTTTCTAATAGATGTGATAATAAATTGTATATCAATTTATGTTGGTAAACTGACACTCTCTGCAAACGTCTTTAAACATCCCTTTCCAGTAGTATTTATTTCTAATCTTTTCAAAAGTTTTGTCTCCACCTCCTGACTGTATGTCACATATAGACATAGCATTCTTCTTTTTCTCCTCATTTACTACAGCTTTTGCATCTTTTGTATACAAATATTGCAAACCGTCTATTTCTTTGATCATGAACTTTTTACTCCTAGCTCGAATCCTCCTTTTTTCATTTTCAGAAACATTTTGATTGTAAGATTTGTTGTTCATGTAATTCAATATTGCTTGATATTTCTCCTGCTCCATATTTTAATATTTAATCTTTGTCATTATAATATTAAAACAAATTGATTAGATGCTATTAAATAAAACGCACGGGTGACAACAATAGGAAAACCGGTTCTGAGTGATTAGCACGTTTATAAACATGTGAACATAAGAAACAAAACTTACCTGTGTTTTTTAAAGTTCGCACTATTTATGGATAGACAACACTAGTGTACATTTTCTCATCGGAAATTCTACACAAAGGAATAAAAGTACGCTTACACATTTCCCCATACATAGAAAAAAATATATTTTGGTTGCCATGGTAACCTACAGTAAATAAAAGCAAAACATAAAACTCAAATATTTTCAACATTCCGGACTGAAAGTTCTATGATGAATTATCACAATTAAAATTGTTTGTTTATTGCCCAATATTGGGGTTTAAAATCATTTTAACACCTTACTAATCATACTTTGCAATTAATTTAATATTTGGAGGAAGCCATAGTGCCTGGAGAAAACCACTGAAACTGTATTGTTTAATAATCTGATAATGCTAAACATTACTTTCATGGGATTTCAAAGTGATATGGAAAAAATATACTTCAACAAGTTCATAGTATCAGTTTACAAATATCTGATATTCAGCATCCTTTGTCTTTGAATTAGACATACATGTAGTATATACAATAAAAGAGCCATTCTCTATCCAGAGTTGTCGTTCCCGCTAAGGTCCACTACACCTCTGTCAACGCTTGAAAAATAGTCCCAAAATCACATGACCATCATTAACGTTTTTCAATCACATGATCAAAACATCGTCGTACTTGTTGAAGGCATGTTTCACTCTATCCTCCATTTTGTCTATCATGTGATCGTTTTTAATTTTTACCTCCGCAAAATAGTTCTCCAAGAAGTAGGGGGGGGGAATCATTATTAAGAGAGAATTGATTTGAAATGAGTGATTTATTTTCATCTTTATTGATATTTACAATAATTAAAACTATTTTAAGTACATTTTTTTACTGTTTCTAAATTTTACAAAAATCTTGTAAAATGAGCATTGACAGAGGTGTAGTGGAGCTTAGTGGGAACAACAACTCTGGATAGAGAATGTAAAAGAGCAAGTACAAATGTTTAATATCATGTCACTTAGGCATCATCGGACAAAGAATTTCTCCATTCCTGCTCTTTTCATGCCCCGTCTCCTTGCAATAACTGCATTTCCTGGTTTTTTCTACGTGTTCAACAATAGTTATTTCTGGCTTTGGTACAGTAGGCTTTGGACATGTGATATCTTTATTGTCATAACAAAGTGGTCGTATTTCTTGATACAGATACCACTGTCTCATAGCATCTAGACCTTTCCTTGGTAACTCAGATGGCATAGACAAGTCTATAACTACTCGTTTCTTTAGCAACCTGAATTCCTTTTCCAAAGAGTCGCAGTACTTTTTGACAAAGACAATTCCAGGTGATTCTTTATCAGCACGAAAATGATGATATGTTGTGAGCGATGAAAGTGGCTTAAAAAACTGCTTTAGAAATGTTTTCCAGTCATAAAATTTCACAGGACATCCCTCATCTTGAACAAGTTGTGGTATATTGTGATTATTCCTTGAGGAATCAGTCACAGATTGCACAATATCCTGCAAGGTTTCTGCTGAATAATCCCACCACTTCACCTGAAAAAAAATAAGTAAGCTGTGATAAAGTTGGTATTATAATAAAAAACAAAAACACTATGTACAGGATTATTATCAGATATGAGCTGCACCCCTTTTGAATGCATAGTATACTGTGAATTCATTTTTATTCATGGTATACCAATTTTCGTGGTTTTCGTGGGTGCCAGCAAACCACGAATTTAAATGTTCGACGAAAAATGACCATTTGATTTCCGTTTGGCGGTGAGCAAGGTTTTGACAACACAAGCGTTTATAGCCATGTAGGTAATTCAACATTGTTCCATGATGTAATTGTAATGCATGTCTTGTGAATCTAAAATAGATCTACCTGTGTGTCATTTTGTGATTGATCAACATGTAAACTCTTGGAATAAATTGTTTATTGTTGTGACATTTATGAAAACATTTTGCAGTAATAACTTCCGGTATTTTGGTATTGTTTAATGAAGTGTTGATTCAATGCATCAAAGCCAACCTAATACGAGGTATGTTCTATTATACTAGTAGACAAAACTCACTATTATATATTTTATTATTTCACATCAATAATATTCAACAGTACTTTAAGACATAAATAAAAACAATATTAACATACACATACTAACATTATTGTCACCTTTTATAATTGCTGTGTACACATTTTGATTGACAATAATCTGATTAACGGTCAGTATACTGGTATCATATATGCCCGGAGGTCAGGATTTTAATTTGTTGACACGTGATATTTAACTGTTGTGACATAAATTTCATACCTTTTTTCTTTACCGTTTAATGCAACTTTTTTATATGTATCATTTTTGGCATGTCATGTTCCCATAGATAACAAATAATTATAATTTAAGTTTTGACTCCTAGTGTGAAGTTTAGCAAAAAACATACCTTTTTTGTGAAATATTAAGAAACAAATGTAAATGGTACTGTCAAAAATATTTTCTCTGTATTCATGACAAGTTGCTCAATGAGTAGATTCACGGCCTTGGGATGCAAACATTGTATGCCCGCTTCTTATCTTTTGATCATCTTTCGATGATTACAAATTATTTCTGATTGAATGTTACTGATTTAATTTGTGGGCTTCTTCAAAGAAGTATTAATTATGCATTCAAATAATTATCAAAATTGTAACAAGCTGATAATGTACCACAATGATCCATATTTGTTTGGCGTACTTGTAAATTTACTTAAATTGAACACTTTACCGTAGAATCGCGACACACAAAATCTACGAATTTGAAGTGAAAATCCACGAATTTAAGTATTTCAAAATCTTTTTTTTATTTTTTGTAATCGGCAATCCACGAATTTAACTATCCCACTAAATGTCTTTTTTTCCCAATCCACGAAAATTGGTACCAACGAAATTAAATGAATTCACAGTACAACATTCCATCCTTCAAATTTTCTGACCATGTTATTTTTGGGTTCAAAATTCTAAGCTAATTTTTATCATCAAAGAGGAAAGTTCAAATAGTTGTTTCATTGAACATATTTTTGTGTGTGTGTGTTGCATTGGGTGATTTTGTACTGTCTTTGTGCCATTGTCCCATATCTGTTCTTTTTCACAAATAAAGGATTGAAAATTATTCCACATCCATCAGATACTTGCATGTATTAAAGTCAAAATACTGAATGATTGCAAATGTTGAATCATACAAATAGCTCTATGAATTGCACATTTAAGAAAATAGATATTCATATTATTACAAGTACCTTCCACAAACCAAAATGCCAGTCTGAATGGAATTTTGTACATTTTGTATGTCCAGCTTCCATACATTTGAACTCAACACTATTATGCAGGCCAGTCAGTACTCTCCATATGCCATACCTGAAAGAACCATAACACTCAATAGTGATTTTTTTCCATATATACCAATACTTTTCTACCAATTAAAACAAAGATACCAGGTTATTAGGTAAATCAATAATAAAGTTCTCGAAATGTATTTGTTTATGTAGTGGTTTCCATATATAATCGCCTTATTATCCTGCTGTGCAAAACTAAAATAACAGTAAGCAAGAATGCATAAGAGGATACCCCCCCTTTTTTATGATATGACCAACCAAGTTTATGTAATACCGTTGGAAACCTCAAAAATCATTTAGATCAAAATAAAAAATAAGACGTGCACAACTACACCATCTACTGTAAATTCACAAATCATTGCATGCATTTATTATTGCGATTTTCAACCAAATATCCAACCAAAATGTGAGATTAATTATTGTAATTTCAGGAAAAGCTGTATACAAATATAGGTATCAGATTTCAGAATGCACATTCCTATTATTGCCATTTTTACTACCTACGAGACATCCTCTAAAATAATTACATGTATCTACATTACTCCTACCAAATCACAAAATTATTCTTGTTTTGACCAGTGCAATTATCCATATGTAACTTGACTGCTGTCCATATGACTTGTACTGAAAATGATGGTGAAGCATGCTTATAACACTATTAGCTCCTTTTCCTGTTTCTTCACTTTCATCCACAAGATAAAACACCTGAGTTCCTGGAAAAATGAAAATAGTAAATATGATGTTATGGAGGTATACGTACATACAACTGTAAACATATTGCAGAAGGAAAATAAAAAATTCTCAAGATTAGGAAATAAATTGACTTATTCTTAAAATTGGTTTTTATCATAGTTAAAAAAGAATACTATTATACAGTATATTCTATGGTTTTTTTTTTGTGCGTTGCATCGGGTGATTTGGTGCTGTCTTCGTGCCATTGCCTCATATCTGTTCTTTTTCAATATTCTATGTTATAATCAACAATATAAACAAAAAGGTACATACATGTACCAATTTCGAATCAACATACATTGTATGTGCAGTTTGAAAAATCTCAAAAATTATAAGTAGCACATGATGGACAATATGAAAAGCTTTATACTGTATACAAATGTATGTACATACCAGAACCTTCAGCACAGACACCAAAACACTGACACTTTCGTAGAGTTTTGAAGAACAAAGGGCCCACTTGCTGAGAATAATGAGGATAATGTATCTGTTGAGCATAGTCAAAGCTGTAATGCATAGTTCCATCATATGACAGTGCAGGTTGACCTGAAAATAAAGTCATAGAAATATATTTTTCAGAATCTATGAAAATGAATGAGACTTTATTTATATGCATTGAATGTTACTAATCATCCTTCCAGACATGGGTAACACAGCCATGTCATCATTTTACATGCTACATGTAGTTGTCAAGTTGTTTCGATGGTCTATGTTATCCATGTTAACTGATAATTTACAGTTTCAATTAATTCGTGTTGAAATGTTTTATTATTTTGTTTATATAAATTTGTATATTGAAAGTAAAATCAAAAGTACCTTTACATGTTCACCCATCTCAGGAACATTATATTACATACATGTAATTACATCATACATGTACATTTTTACATGTTTGTACACCATGTACATTCTCTCATTAGTCATACTAATCCTATACATGTATGTTTAACATATTCAAGCTAAATACTTATACATTGTGTATAATTGTAAAATTTGATTTGAATACATAAATTTCAATTGCATCATATCCTCACATACATGTACATGATTTTGTTGTGAAATTTTCCTGTAACAAATAAATAAATTTACCTCTCATTCTTTGATTCTGTGATAAGTTTGTAAAATTTTCTTTGCTTTCTTGACACTGATCCCTGTAATAATCTCTCTGCTTCTTTGCTTTTTCAAGATGGTCCCCATATTTTTGTAACATGAGCGCCTTTTCCTCCTCTTGCAAATTTCCAGTTTTACTCAAGCTACATTGTAACAGTAAATCCTTGGCAAGTTGAACACAGATCAGTAGCAGGTTTCATGAGTATTATTTGTGGACACTGTCCTGTAACCATAGCTGTTTAAATTCTGACAAACTTAAAATTATGACCCGATAATTAAGCGATTTTGCAGCTTCCTGGTATATTTGATGAATATCAGCCTTTGTTTTATCTGAGGGAAGTAAAGTCACCTTCAAATTTCTGTGATTTGGTAATCAACCAGGTAACAGAACCCCAAATTTTACTACATACTCATTCAAAAAATGTTTTACTCTTTGAATATATCAGTCATTAGGGGTTTTACCAGTGTTACCATGCATGCATCCTTGGCTTTAATCCCTCCCTTTCTAGTGACTTTGATATGGATTCCAGCTGGGATTTGCCAACATGGCATGGGCAAATAAAAATGTTTTTCTACATATCGATATCTGGTGACCATTGAAGAAAGATTGATTGCATTATTCTCTCTCTTTCTTTGTCTTTGTGTTTTTTTGCATCAACACCTGTGCATTGTTTCTGTGAGCAAATAATTGAACTTTGAATATCAAATCAAGTTCCCTTTTGTCCATTTCCAGACAAACTCAACCTATAATCTATGAGTACTTCATTATCTACTATTTTACTGCATGTAACTTTGTTATACAATCTTTCACAGTTGCAAGTTTGATTCAAAAAATGTGTTTGTTTCTCAGATTCACACAGATCTAATTCACTACATTCCACACCAATGTTGGATGTACTACTGTCAACATTTTCCTTATCAGATTCACAGTCTTCATCGTCCTCGTCATTTAAATCTGAATAACTAATGTCATCTCTCAAATTGATTTCAATGTTCCCAAAATAAATTCGGTCAACTTCGTCGATTTCATCCACAAAGTCATTGTCCTGATCATGAATTAAATCCAAGGGAACGGTGCTTGCCGAGGACGACACACTAGCTTGACTATCCATAATTAAGTCTTAGCGTACACCATTTCAACGTTATTTTAACAATATGGTTTACATGTACATTTTCTCGGAGAAACAATTTTTTCTTAGCAGAGTATTTTCCCTTGATGAAACTAATGATGATCAGATGAAGGCAAATCAGGTAACGGAGATCGACGCATTTTCGAATAAGCACTTTAAATCTATGCCTGGTTCAGTACGATAAATATCACAGAATTATACTTAATATCCACAGGCACTTGTTTCTGGTAAAAAATACCCCAAAAATATACCTAGATACTATATATACCACAAGGTACGTAACCGTTCATTTGTAAAAAATCTAGGTCATCGCGATTTTTGCATTTTTTCAACTCGACGGACGCCAGCATGGAGGAATGGCCTACATCATCTGAAATTACGATAATTTATCTACAAAATGATGTATAAAACACCTACCTTTGCTGAACCTCAACAATACAACAGACCTTTTTCCACGGGTCAGTTATCAGCTTTCATCATCCAGTTGGTCATCTGGCATGTTCTACCCCACAGTGAAAGAAAAAATAAGATAAGTTGTTGTAAAAATGCTATCAAAAATACTGAGATGTTAGAAAATTATATAATTTATATTGCATGCCAATAAAAAAAATTAATAAAAGTGTTTTAATTTCTTAGAATAAAAGTGTAGTTTGAATGCAAATCTGTGGCTATTTTTGTAATGAGAAACTTCGATCAATCAGATACTTTACCTGAGTTCGACCTTGAACTTTTCATTCTCTGCGGGTTAGAACATGCCAGATGACCAACTGGATGATAAAAGCTGATATCTGACCCGTGGAAAAAGGTCTGTTGTATTGTTGAGGTTCAGCAAAGGTAGGTGTTTTATACATCATTTTGTAGATAAATTATCGTAGTTTCAGATGATGTAGGCCATTCCTCCATGCTGGCGTCCGTCGAGTTGAAAAAACGCGAAAATCGCGAAGACCTAGATTTTTTACAAATGAACGGTTACGTACCTTGTGGTATATATAGTATCTAGGTATGTTTTTTTTACCAGAAACAAGTGCCTGTGTTAATATCCTATTCCTAATCCTAGTGTTGCCGGTTCTCGATAGCGTAAGAAACATTTCTCCCGTGTGTCCCTTTGGCTTAGAAACAATAATTTTTTGCAAAATTGTTTTTGTTTGTTTGTCAAAACTAGTTCTTTATTTCTACCAAACCTAAAAGTTCTACTCCTTGAAGTTACGGAGAAAACCATTTTTGTGTATGACCTTATTTCTGACACTTTGTGTATTACGACACCAGTTCTCGAAAGTGTGTAAAATCAATTATGGAGAGCATGTTTACTAATAAAAACTATAGGTAAAAAAGAAAAAAATGTATTCAAGATATTTGCAAACACCAATATTATTGATTTCAACCATACATGTAAATATCATTATTCTTGTTGATATAAAAATATGTTCTTAATCAAAATTTATTTAAAAGTGAAT
Organism: Bathymodiolus brooksi; assembly: GCA_963680875.1. NCBI lineage: Eukaryota > Metazoa > Mollusca > Bivalvia > Mytilida > Modiolidae > Bathymodiolus > Bathymodiolus brooksi. The sequence continues at coordinate 82,150,115 of OY804582.1, read as the reverse complement.
AAAGTTTATATATGATTTTTTTGGTTTTCAAACTGTCAAGTCAACAACAAATGTGCATATAAGTTAATGAATTTTTAATTTTCAATAATTAGATTATGCTTTGGCTTTCCTGTTCATTTGCTGTCACAGTGGGGGCATCTGAATACGTATTTCGAGCGTACAACATTTACTGGTGAACAATAACGCAAGTGTGTCCAATGGTCACAATCTTCACACTGTGCCCAGTTCATAATTGTCAAAGACACTACATGTTTCAAAGTTGGAGGATATCGTTGATTACACATGCAGCATGGAATGTTATCAGTGTCATCTTCAGAATCAGTTAGTTCAACACTGTCCTCAACAATAAGGGTAATAACAAAATTACCGAACTCCGAACAATCTTACAAAGGGAAAGTCAAAACTCATAATTATATAAACAGACAAAATCAGTCAACAACCGGAAAACTATGAAAACCGTAATGACCCTGACTTGGTACATGCATTTCTAAAGAAATGGTGGGTTGAATCAGATTTTAAAGCGCCAAACCTCCCGCTCTCATTACGGTTCAAAGGTTCCGGTTGTCACTTTAACAGTATTTAAATACAGGAACAAAATAGGTAAAATAGTTGTCAAAGCAGTATCATATTCAGTGAAGTAAATGTCAAAAACATTTTTACGTCACACATTGATAAAAAAATATTTTTGACATTTTTCTTGACTTCTTTTTCTTTATACATTTTCACTATATGAAAATGCATCGCTTATAATCGTTTCTGCAGAGACGGAATATATTTCGACAAGATCTTGGTATCGGAATATAAACTTTTTAAGAGATCGAATAAGCCGAATCTTTTCATAGCCCTGGTCCAATAGCCTATTTCTCAGATGAAGATGACGTTTCAGGAAATCAGAATAATTGCTATTGGCCCTTGCATAGCGAATCAATTGCGAGATGTAAACACCATATGCAGGAGAAGCTGGTATATTGCTGCACATGTTTGGAAAATTTATGATTTTAAAATTGAAGTCGTCCCGTTTATCATAAATTTTAGTACTGAGTTGACCACTGTCGTCAAATTCGAGGTATAAGTCCAAAAATGATGCGGACGAAGCTGTATCTGTGGTCTCTTTAACTTCCAGCTCTGGAGGATATATCAATGGAAGAAATTCTGCACATCAATAACTCCATAATATTTTAACATTGGGGTCAACGGGACATTGTAAATAAATCAATATTTATTTAAAAAAAAACAATTATAACTATCAACTATAAAGTTAGAAAGAAATGTTCATATTTCCCGTAAATCTACAATATTTCATCTATTTAATTTATGTTCCCTCAACAGTTTGCTGCTTTCAAAAGTAATAACGTCATTTTTTCTTCGATTTCATCCATTAAATTTTATTTCAAAACCGATTATTATGACGACGCCTTGTTGAAATTATCAGTACTTACAGCTTTATTTTGCATTTTGAAAAAACTGTTGTGCTATAAATAAATATTCAATAGCAATACTGACAGAATATTATAGCAAGGACGTAAATATCTCATATACGTCCTAGATTATAGATACGATAGTTTTATTTTTTGAAAATTGATACGAAATTTTTTTTTCAACGAGACCAACAATCCGGACGTATTTATAGCAATAATGACATTTGGTTTTCTGAAATTGTTTTTTAGGTAATTAACCAATATATTGCATCTTTGATATTACTGACAATTTATCAGAATTTAATTAAGTGGTATGGAAATTTCAATATAGACCAACATTATAGAAAAGTTTGTTTTGGATGAATTAGAAATTTTTAATCACGTGTTGATATATTTTTAACTTAAAGTATATTTTATCGCTCACCTTATTAAATGACATAATAATTGTGTTTGAAGACCGGCTTTCAGAATTTTGGTAATTTTGATTCAATACATAGTCAGTTTTCTGTAGAAAGGAGAAAAGTTAGTTTTAATGTTAAAATTTTAAAATTAAGAATTACAATTAGTTATTTTTGTTTGGTTTATTTTTGTTTTCGTCTATCGTACTTTTAAAAGAAAATTGTCCATGTACATATCGCACACAATTCTAGAACGTTACCCACTCTATCCTTAGAGTTTAGTCCTGTATTTGGATAATCTAATTAAAATTAGATCTTCGCACTTGCTCCATATGTTCTAACGGTCCACGCGGCGACTACAAAACACCGATAGAAATTGGGGAGCAAGATCGAAGATCTAATTTTAATTAGATTGGTATTTGGAAGAAGAAGAAGAAGAAGAAGAAGAAGAAGGATTGTTCTGCTTTAAAATTGTATATCATAGTGTACATTACATTAAAAAAAACTCATGGCCTTCTGAGCACATTAAATCCCAATTATTTACAACGGTTAACCCATATCAAATTGCAAATTTATCAGAGAAAAAAGAATAGCAATAACAGAAGAAGTCAGTTGTAACACGTCCCGACCCATATTACTTGTATTAATCCCAGGATAAATCCAGTTAAGTTATATATCTTAAAAAGAGACCGTCGTGGTACATTGTTTTATTTCTTTTTGGTGTTTAGCATTTCTTTAACAGCATATTAATAAAAAAAAATTACCATCCTTGTAAATAACAAAGCATGACATAGAATAAGCCTGTAGCTGATCATTTCAATAAATATTAGGTGTAATACCACTAATCATGGGAAAGTTGTACGTAAACACAAAATGGATTCCAACATTGTTGGATAAAAAATAAACACTATATTAGATCCTGCAAAATACTGAATGTCAGCAGAAAACTAGCTATTTTAGGATAATTTTAAACCCATATTTGATGTCCTTTAGGTTTTAAATAAACAATTGATTGCATTGGAAAGAAACCACATGAATTTGCGTTAAATCGAAAATGAAAGTAGGATTTTTGACGTAGACATATTCGGACTGTTTTTTCTAAAATGCCATTAAACACTGTGTACAAACTGACCCGGCAAAAAATGTTTGGACTCGTGCATATCTAATTCCGGAACGGAACCGGACTGTAAGAAGGCAAGAAGAAGGTAAACATTCTGTTTATTTATTTGTTTTTTGCATGAACTTTGGGGAAATAAATGCTTTATTAACCATTTCCTGCTGTCAGATGAAACATTTTGGCCATGCCATCGTATATTAATTGAGAAATAAGCGATAATGTGCCGCAAAATGACGATCAGCTTGACCCCAACCCCGAATTTCGCTCAGTTTCTCTTTGAATTGCTCGCATTGAATGGAACGAAATGTATCGAAGGAACTATTGATGAATAAAGATGACAAGAATCGTCACTTTGTGCTTTTAATTATTGATATAAGTAAGCACGGGGCGAAAGAAATGGATTATGTCAAAATGGAAGGACCCGGTTTCCTGAATGATGTTACAGCAGGATGACCAGGTTTTGTTCCAAACAAAAATTACGAACAAACAGGAACCAAAGCCTTTATTTTCTCTGGATTAAAATTGAAATTATGGTTTTTGTAACTATAATGTCCACTAAATGGATTCAGTTCAAGGTATTTAACTTTCAACATTAGTGAGCCGTGGTTTTCCGTCGAGTGTTTTATTGCTTCTTCAAATAGGACGAAGGTTGCCGTTTTGCAGTAATAACAATGGTACAGATGATTTTCTCTAGAATGTTTTATTAAGTCATCGAATTGTGGAAATGTTGTATCACAGTATAAACAATGGTGGCTGTGGATTTCTGTTGCTTTGGTTCCTGTTTGTTCGTAAATTTTTTTGGAACAAAACCGGGTCATCATGCTGTAACATCATTCACGAAACCGGGTCCTTCCATTCTAACATGACCCATTTCTTTCGCCCCGTGCTTACTTATATCAATAATTAAAAGCACAAAGTGACGATTCTTGTCATCTTTATTCATCAATAGTTCCTTCGATACATTTCGTTCCATTCAATGCGAGCAATTCAAAGAGAAACTGAACGAAATTCGGGGTTGGGGTCAAGCTGATCGTCATTTTGCGGCACATTATCCCTTATTTCTCAATTAATATACGATGGCATGGCCAAAATGTTTCATCTGACAGCAGGAAATGGTTAATAAAGCATTTATTTCCCCCAAGTTCATGCAAAAAACAAATAAATAAACAGAATTCTTACCTTCTTCTTGCCTTCTTACAGTCTGGTTCCGTTCCGGAATTAGATATGCACGAGTCCAAACATTTTTTGCCGGGTCAGTTTGTACACAGTGTAAATGTGTGTTGATTTTCGGAATTAAGCTTCCAATTAGGTATCCCTTCCATGAGATATGAGTGTCACTTAGGTTAAACTTAAGATGAATCCTGTATGAAAGCTCAATTTTTTTTTATTTAACATAGAAAGCTATGGAGAATTATTTAGTGGTATTACACCTATAGGGGTGCGTTGACAGAGATTGGACAATCGTAACTACTCGACCATTATCGCTTGCAGGGTAGTTACGATTGAGATTGAAAATACCCATGTACAATTCTATAAGAAATCAAATTTCATTGGTTCTATGTTTTCAATTTCCTGAACTGTCAGCCAATGGAGTCCCGTTTAACAAATGTACACACACGTAACGGGCACCCGGTCTCCCTAATTACCGACAAGAAGCGTCAAGAACCGACAAGAAGTGTCAAGAAGGAAAATACACCGACAAGAAGGGGAATATACCGACAAGAAAGAAAAATATACCAACAAGAAAGAAAAATATACCAAGAAGAAGAAAAAATAACAATAAGAACTATAATTATCGATATTTCAATAAATAAATATATATTCATCTATTAATTTATATTTGTTTCTATTTTTTTTTCTTTTCGATTTTCACACTTGTTCAAGGAAAAAAGTAATATCTAAAATTATATTTATATTAGTATTAGTTTTATTTTTATTAGATTACAATAGTATGGTTTCAATAATACAATGTATATACAAAATCATTATTGAAACCATAATTGATAATCAAAATGATCCAAGTTAAAATGTACTATGTGCAGAAGTAGCGAGGGTGTGGTTTATTGGTCAATATATTATTATTTATAATAGGTAACAAAACAGACAAAATAAATGACAAAGAAATACCTACCCATATTGGTCAACAATTTGCTGACAGATACGAGATGGATTTTAGAGAGACGTCAGCTAAAGAAGCTGACAATGTTGATAAACTCTTCTACACAATTGCCAACAAATTGACAAAGGAAGCCAAACAAGGAGAGCTAACTTCAGACAAAGACAATGTGACATTTAATGACAATACAACCAGTATTTCTAACTGTAGTGGCTGTTTTAAATTTTAATATATTTTTTAATTTGTGACTCAAACTTGAGATATTATGGTATGAATTGTCTAGATACATGACATTGATGATACTGACATAATTTGTGATATGTTATGCACCTGGAAAGAGGGATTGTTTTTTATGAGCATAATTTTGACATTATTTGTTCTGTAAACATTAATTGATGATAACGGAAGAGTATTGTGAATAAACTTATTGATTAATTGATGATAGCGAAAGAGTACTGTGATTGAAATTCTTGTTTATAAGTGTTGTGCTATCCACAAATCTTGCCTCAAAGAACAACTTGTGTTCTATATTACTTTATAGTGAAAATGATCACTTTGATGTGGTAATTATGTAGTACAGTACATTATCTATGATTTGTAAATGTTTCCTTTTCGGTCTTGACACACAATAATATAGGGTTATTGTATGAATATTGGTGAATAAATTAATTTTAGAGTCACATGTCATTTTATTCGTGTTTTGATTGGTTTAAAAAGTTGAGGTTATTTGTCAATGAACGGAATGTAAAAATAGACGTCGTTCTCAAGTCGTCGCGTGCCGTTGTCACCAGATGATTTTCTTAAAATGAGTCATCTTTGGGGTTATTTAAATGTATTTCCGATTATTTGCCTTATTTTGAAAAAATAAATATATTTTTCAATATCATATCAAAAAAGTTTGAATTAATTTATAAGGATTGATCGAAATTTTGAATAACTAACATATTTTACGTTGAAGTTCAAATTCCAAAGAGTCAGTGTAAAATTCTAACCTGATGAAGATTTTAATTTAGAAATATGTGTAATCTAATTAAAATTTAATTGCCTCCCCTTTTCTGATATGACATACAGATCTAAAACAACCATGTAAAGAGTCACATTCAATTGATCTCCACTCGTCAATACAAATTGCCACTTACCAGATTTAGAGAGCAGAACTAGTCTGATTTGATGACTATAATTTACAACGATCCATTTGCTGTTGTGGAACGAATGTGTAATGTCTTTAAGAAATACATTATGGGGAAATACATACCGTTATTGAACCAAATAACGGTAGCCCCTTGAAACAAGCTAACAACAATTTCGAATTGAACAATTTTATATATGACAGATGGCACACACAGGAATGATTAATAGATAAAATATACAACTATAAGATGTAAATGCTTATTTAATAGAGGACCAAAATAACCAAAGACGAATCCAGTCCTTGAAATAAGACATCATCCAATTGGTCAGCTCTAACTCGATTGTAAAAGGTCACTTGAATGTGACCTCTCAAAGGGTTGCATTAGATCTTATGCACGACATGCAGAAAATGGGGAGCTTATAAAGATCTAATTTTAATTTAGATTGGAAATGTGTGAAAAGTAGAATATTGAAAAAAAAATTGAAACTAATTCATTGTTTACTATAAGAAACATATAGAATTTTCAATCATTATGAATATTAATAAAACTGTTGGTTTGCTATTCCCATAGCAACACAGTATTTAGAATACTAATGTTATCTTCCTAATCAATTTGTTTATTCTCTAACATTATTACTGTATAGTACAATATTTCTTTGACATTTGTTGTGATGAGTGAATGACTCACATTCAAATACCGGTAATTAGCCAGTTCAAGATTTTGTGACTTGTTTATTGTAACACTAAGATGAGTTGATACTCTAATTTTGTCTGGCTATCAATTTGATTTTTAAAACTATATATACATGTATTATAATGTTACAAAATTAAAAAAGCGTATTTTAAATTAAAAAAAATAAATTATTTTTATGTTATGTATACTTAACCACAAATACACAAAGAAGGCCATATAATGATATACTGTATTCAAAATATTGAGCTTAAATTATTATTTTTATATACTTCAGTGAAATCTGTCTAAACCTCCCTGTAATCATCTTTTGTGTGTGGAATAGACAGGTATCTTAAATTAGCAAATATTTTCTACATTTGGACATAATTTAATGTTCAGTTTACACAGGATTCTGGTTTAGACAGGTTTACACAGTATTCTGGTTTATTCAGGGTTTGGTTTAGACCGGTTTACACAGGATTCTGGTTTATTCAGGGTTTGGTTTAGACAGGTTTACACAGGATTCTGGTTTATTCAGGGTTTGGTTTAGACAGGTTTACACAGGATTCTGATTTATTCAGGGTTTGGTTTAGACCGGTTTACACAGGATTCTGGTTTATTCAGGGTTTGGTTTAGACAGGTTTACACATGATTCTGGTTTATTCAGGGTTTGGTTTAGACAGGTTTACACATGATTCTGGTTTATTCAGGGTGTGGTTTAGACAGGTTTACACAGGATTCTGGTTTATTCAGGTTTTGGTTTAGACAGGTTTACACAGGATTCTGGTTTATTCAGGGTTTGGTTTAGACAGGTTTACAAAGGATTCTGGTTTATTCAGGGTTTGGTTTAGACAGGTTTACACAGAATTCTGGTTTATTCAGGGTTTGGTTTAGACAGGTTTACACAGGATTCTGGTTTATTCAGGGTTTGATTTAGACAGGTTTACACAGGATTCTGGTTTAAACAGGTTTACACAGGATTCTTGTTTATTCAGGGTTTGGTTTAGACAGGTTTACACAGGATTCTGGTTTATTCAGGGTTTGGTTTAGATAGGTTTACACAGGATTCTGGTTTATTCAGGGTTTGATTTAGACAGGTTTACACAGGATTCTGCTTTAAACAGGTTTACACAGGATTCTGTTTTATTCAGGGTTTGGTTTAGATAGGTTTACACAGGATTATGGTTTATTCAGGGTTTGGTTTAGACAGGTTTACACAGGATTCTGGTTTATTCAGGGTTTGGTTTAGACAGGCTTCATTGTATTAAGTCATATTCAAGTTTTGTTTCCAGTCTGGAAAATTTGTAATTTGATTGCTTTGTTTATAAAAAAAAAATAAAGACACAAGAAGAAAGCCTTGAATGCTAAAAAAATGCCACACTGATAAAAACATCTTTGTAATATCATGTATATAATGATCCCTGTTAGAACTTTGATGTTAATTGTGAAATATTCCAAAAAAATTATAGTTATCAAAAGAAATGAATGTTTGTACAAACTAATTTAGTATTGTTTGTTATGTCAAGGCAAATTACAATGTAATTATTGTTACTGGGAACCATGAATTTGACTTTGTTTATTGAATTTTTATTTTTAACTTTCAAAATAACATTGTTTATTATGGACAATATGTAGGAATTTGTTCATTACCAAACAAGTTTGAAGATATCAAGGCTTTAGGGGGTAATCGGAACACAAAAAACTAGAGATTGAGCAACACAAACCTCACAAAAAAGCGTGGGTAAACTCAGATGCTTAGGAAGGGTAAGCAGTTGCTGCTCCATCAGTGGCACCCATTGTGCCTCTGTTGTTAAACATCTGGTGATCAAACAAGAAAGAGAAAGAAGTACAAGGTTGTGGCTATGTCAAATGGAACATTTCTGTGGTCATCTATGATACTGATATTCCAAAATGGTTAACCAAGTCATGATGGTGACCGTAAAACTTTTGAAGTGATGACTTCAACTAAGCCTCTAGGAACCCTTCGTTCAGTAGCTTCTTTGTTAGCAACAATCCTGAAAGAAACCATAAGCTCTGAAATATTATATAAACTGAGAGATGCATACTCCTTATTCAGGTGCTGTTGGAACGTTGCTACATATAAATGGAAAGTTTACAATGGGAAAGTAGAGATCATGTCTTTTGTCTTAAAGTTTCATTCTGTCTATTTCTATGTATAGGTCAATGTATGAAGCAGACCTAGCTTTTTTCTCTATTTGGATAATACTGCAATTGAAATTTGAAATCTCCACAAAATAAACTGTCACAAATTTGAAAGGAAAAGGTTTCTGGTGACTTGTAATTGGGCATAAAACTGGATAGGAAGGGCTTTCACATTATATTTTTCTATGAGAGGAGAACTGTATAAAATTATAACATTAAACTTAAACAAAATTATAGCTTTCTATACTACTTGAAAAATTGTGCCATGCTAACAAAGTGTATGTAAACATCAATTTATTTATAAAGTTAATTAATGAAGTATTAGAATGTGGGCATTCAGAGAATAAACCATAACGTTAGCTTGACAATTTAAAATATTTTCTTCCTGATAAATACAAGACCATTTTTTTTATTGTAATGAAACCATTCTCTCCTGATAACAACAAGACCATTTCTTTTTAATAATTATAATTAAGCCATTTCTTTGTAATAATTATAATGAAACCATTTCTTTGTAATAATTAAAATGAAACCATTTTTTCCTAATAATTGTAATAAAACTGTTTCTTCCTAATAATTATAATGAAAATGTATTTCTTTCTAATAATTATGAAACCATTTCTTCCTAATAAATTATAATGAAACTATTTCTTTGTAATAATTATAATGAAACAATTTTTTTATAATAATTAATATGAAACTATTTTATCATGAATCAAATACCAGTAAATATATGCCAAATATATTGACTCCTTACACAATGAAGTTTTTACTTTATTCTATATCTATATACATGTACCAGTATATGAAATAAGTAGCCATTTAAAACTGTATTACTAAATACACATGGCTGCATGAACAAGTTTAGTTATATTTAAGCTCGTTTTCCTTTACTTTAGAAGGGGCCGTCATGGCCGTGATCATATGGTTGTTGGATCTACATCTACCTATGTGATCAGTGCCTATCGCCACAAAAGTTGCATGTTTGATTCCCGACCATGCGGAAGGTGTACTCAATAAGATTTTATGTGATAAAATTTGTCAGTGACATGTGGTAGGTCGTTTGTGTTCTTGAGGTACCCTGGTTTCCTGCACCAATAAAACTATCTGTAACTGTAACAATATAACTGAAATATTGTTTAAAGCGACATAAGTTTCCAATAACTTTTACTGTATTAGTGAACTATATAGAACTTTTTTCTCGTATAGGTATGAGTTTTAATCCACATCATCATTACTTATCATACAGTAATTATAAGTTTTATAATCATGTCTGTTAAGGATAGTTATACTATAGATCATTTGCATATTTCTGACTGATTTTTAAATTCTATTTTTATCAGAGTTATTTCCCTTTACAACTTTAGAATTTTCTATTTTTATCAGAGTTATTTCCCTTTACAACTTTAGAATTCTATTTTTATCAGAGTTATTTCCCTTTACAACTTTAGAATTTTCTATTTTTATCAGAGTTATTTCCCTTTACAACTTTAGAATTCTATTTTTATCAGAGTTATTTCCCTTTACAACTTTAGAATTCTATTTTTATCAGAGTTATTTCCCTTTACAACATTAGAATTTTCTATTTGCTATAAAATTATCCTTTGATTTTTTTACAAGATTTAAATATCTACAAATCAGGATAAAATTAAACTCAAATTCTAGGTGCTTTCCACTGCTCTTGCATGCTAGACAGGGTACAATTTTGTCTGACATAAGTGAAATAACTTATCAAAAGGTATAACAATTTATAATTTTGAAATCAAATCTAGAATGTGCAAAAGATTTTTTTGTTGTTTGTTTTTTTTTTGTTTTTTCTTGTTTTGATTTTTCTTGTTTTGTGTAATATGGGGTGTTTACATGTGTAACACATTGTATCTTAAATGTTGGCTATTAATCAAATTTTTCCACTTGGAACCATTCACACTATTACATGTAGTTTAGTCTAGTCAAAAACATCTTGTGAAAATTAATTTACATCTAATACAAAAATGTCTTATTGATAATCTGCAGTTAGACCATTTAAAATAAATCTAAAATCTAAATCTGAAAGAGGCATTCGTTGCCATGATTGCACTCATACAAACTTCAGTTGTATGCAACTATTAAGCTACCTATGTATGGTAGTCATAGATTTTTCCAGAGCAGGTGCCCCTATATCCACCTATCTATATTTATTTTTTTTTAATTTATGGAGATTTTCATAACCAATTTTGCTCTGTCTAACCCGAACCTCCTCTTTTAGACTGTAGTAACTCCTCCTCTTTTTAGAATGTCTTGATCTGCCTCTTGTAGATTATCATCTACCTATATTAAAGCACAGAATACTCAAAGTACATTTATTGTATTAAGAAAAACAACTGATATTATATTCTTTTACTAATGATATTAATATTTTACATTTTTATCTTTAATTTAATTCTAGATCTGCTAGTTAAATACAAATATATACATATAATACAATTTGTGCCAAAAACCACTCGTCCTATGCCCCAGTCTAGTAAAAATTGCATGAAATTTACTTAATCAAATAGAATATTTATTTCTTAATTGCTGTTCCAGTTAGTTTTTGGCACAGACTGTAAGATATGATGGTTTTTATTTTGTTTTTGGCACACGACTCTAAGATATTAGGGTTTTTATTTTGTTTTCTGGCACACAACTGTAAGTTATGATGGTTTTTATTTTGTGAGTAAATTAATAAAACATATTTATAGTCAAACCTGCCTGTGCAGTTACTTGTATTAAAAGGTCACCTTTTTCTTGTTCTCTCATAAAAAATTTCATACGAAGTGAACCTCTTTTAATAGGTCACCTGTCTTAAAAGACCACTTTTCTGTGACCTCTTAATACAGGTTTGACTGTATATTAATTGGCCGTGGTGTATTTGACTACAGAAATTCCACTCTTATACAAACTCAGTCTTCTGTTGATAAAAGATATTGTTGCAATGTATTGATAAATTTTTATAATAAAACTTATTCTTTTGAATTTTTGTTGTTATCTGTGGTCTCGTTCAACATTGATTAGTATTTTGTGCAGTCTTAAAAATTACTGGTATCAGTTGACTCTGTCTAGCTCCTACCACAATATCTGAATTATATTTATTTGTATCCTGTAATCTGGCTTACCATATTAATTTCCACATTTTTTTTTTAGAATTTGGCATATCAATATCAATTTAACAGGTCTCTCATGTGGTGACAGGTGTGCAGCATCTTGGGTGACAATATATGAGTAAAATACCAACCCCGCATATAACTGGTTCATCACGTTTAGAGTATAACTGGTTCATCACGTTTAGAGTATAACTGGTTCACCACTTTAGAGTATAACTGGTTCATCACGTTTAGAGTATAACTGGTTCATCACGTTTAGAGTATAACTGGTTCATCACTTTAGAGTATAACTGGTTCATCACGTTTAGAGTAAAACTGCTTCATCACGTTTAGAGTATAATTGGTTCATCACGTTTAGAGTATAACTGGTTCATCACTTTAGAGTATAACTGGTTCATCACGTTTAGAGTATAACTGGTTCATCACGTTTAGAGTATAACTGGTTCATCACTTTAGAGTATAACTGGTTCATCACGTTTAGAGTAAAACTGCTTCATCACGTTTAGAGTATAATTGGTTCATCACGTTTAGAGTATAACTGGTTCATCACTTTAGAGTATAACTGGTTCATCACGTTTAGAGTAAAACTGCTTCATCACGTTTAGAGTATAATTGGTTCATCACGTTTAGAGTATAACTGGTTCATCACTTTAGAGTATAACTGGTTCATCACTTTAGAGTATAACTGGTTCATCACTTTAGAGTATAACTGGTTCATCACGTTTAAAGTATAACTGGTTCATCACTTTAGAGCATAACTGGTTCATCACGTTTAGAGTATAACTGGTTCATCACGTTTAGAGTATAACTGGTTCATCACTTTAGAGTATAACTGGTTCATCACGTTTAGAGTAAAACTGCTTCATCACGTTTAGAGTATAATTGGTTCATCACGTTTAGAGTATAACTGGTTCATCACTTTAGAGTATAACTGGTTCATCACATGTAAAGTATAACTGGTTCATCACTTTAGAGTATAACTGGTTCATCTCGTTTAGAGTATAACTGGTTCATCACGTTTAGAGTATAACTGGTTCATCACGTTTAGAGTATAACTGGTTCATCACTTTAGAGTATAACTGGTTCATCACGTTTAGAGTATAACTGGTTCATCACGTTTAGAGTATAACTGGTTCATCACTTTAGAGTATAACTGGTTCATCACGTTTAGAGTAAAACTGCTTCATCACGTTTAGAGTATAATTGGTTCATTACGTTTAGAGTATAACTGGTTCATCACTTTAGAGTATAACTGGTTTATCACATGTAGAGTATAACTGGTTCATCACTTTAGAGTATAACTGGTTCATCACGTTTAGAGTATAACTGGTTCATCAGTTTAGAGTATAACTGGTTCATCACGTTTAGAGTATAACTGGTTCATCACTTTAGAGTATAACTGGTTCATCACGTTTAGAGTATAACTGGTTCATCACGTTTAGAGTATAACTGGTTCATCACTTTAGAGTATAACTGGTTCATCACGTTTAGAGTAAAACTGCTTCATCACGTTTAGAGTATAACTGGTTCATCACTTTAGAGTATAACTGGTTCATCACATGTAGAGTATAACTGGTTCATCACTTTAGAGTATAACTGGTTCATCACGTTTAGAGTATAACTGGTTCATCACTTTAGAGTATAACTGGTTCATCACGTTTAAAGTATAACTGGTTTATCACGTTTAGAGTATAACTGGTTCATCACGTTTAGAGTATAACTGGTTCATCACTTTAGAGTATAACTGGTTCATAACGTTTAGAGTATAACTGGTTCATCACATTTAGAGTATAACTGGTTCATCACTTTAGAGTATAACTGGTTCATCACTTTAGAGTATAACTGGTTCATCACGTTTAGAGTATAACTGGTTCATCACATTTAGAGTATAACTGGTTCATCACTTTAGAGTATAACTGGTTCATCACGTTTAGAGTATAACTGGTTCATCACGTTTAGAGTATAACTGGTTCATCACTTTAGAGTATAACTGGTTCATCACGTTTAGAGTATAACTGGTTCATCACTTTAGAGTATAACTGGTTCATCACGTTTAGAGTATAACTGGTTCATCACGTTTAGAGTATAACTGGTTCATCACGTTTAGAGTAAAACTGCTTCATCACATTTAGAGTATAATTGGTTCATCACGTTTAGAGTATAACTGGTTCATCACTTTAGAGTATAACTGGTTCATCACATATAGAGTATAACTGGTTCATCACTTTAGAGTATAACTGGTTCATCACGTTTAGAGTATAACTGGTTCATCACTTTAGAGTATAACTGGTTCATCACGCTTAAAGTATAACTGGTTCATCACGTTTAGAGTATAACTGGTTCATCACGTTTAGAGTATAACTGGTTCATCACTTTAGAGTATAACTGGTTCATAACGTTTAGAGTATAACTTGTTCATCACATTTAGAGTATAACTGGTTCATCACGTTTAGAGTATAACTGGTTCATCACGTTTAGAGTATAACTGGTTCATCACTTTAGAGCATAACTGGTTCATCACTTTAGAGTATAACTGGTTCATCACATTTAGAGTATAACTGGTTCATCACTTTAGAATATAACTGGTTCATCACTTTAGAGTATAACTGGTTGATCACGTTTAGAGTATAACTGGTTCATCACTTTAGAGTATAACTGGTTCATCACGTTTAGAGTATAACTGGTTCATCACGTTTAGAGTATAACTGGTTCATCACTTTAGAGTATAACTGGTTCATCACATATAGAGTATAACTGGTTCATCACTTTAGAGTATAACTGGTTCATCACGTTTAGAGTATAACTGGTTCATCACTTTAGAGTATAACTGGTTCATCACGCTTAAAGTATAACTGGTTCATCACGTTTAGAGTATAACTGGTTCATCACGTTTAGAGTATAACTGGTTCATCACTTTAGAGTATAACTGGTTCATAACGTTTAGAGTATAACTTGTTCATCACATTTAGAGTATAACTGGTTCATCACTTTAGAGTATAACTGGTTCATCACGTTTAGAGTATAACTGGTTCATCACTTTAGAGCATAACTGGTTCATCACTTTAGAGTATAACTGGTTCATCACATTTAGAGTATAACTGGTTCATCACTTTAGAATATAACTGGTTCATCACTTTAGAGTATAACTGGTTGATCACGTTTAGAGTATAACTGGTTCATCACTTTAGAGTATAACTGGTTCATCACGTTTAGAGTATAACTGGTTCATCACGTTTAGAGTATAACTGGTTCACCACTTTAGAGTATAACTGGTTCATCACTTTAGAGTATAACTGGTTCATCACTTTAGAGTATAACTGGTTCATTACGTTTAGAGTATAACTGGTTCATCACGTTTAGAGTATAATTGGTTCATCACTTTAGAGTATGACTGGTTCATCACTTTAGAGTATAACTGGTTCATCACTTTAGAGTATAACTGGTTCATCACTTTAGAGTATAACTGGTTCATTACGTTTAGAGTATAACTGGTTCATCACTTTAGATTATAACTGGTTCATCACTTTAGAGTATAACTGGTTCATCACGTTTAGAGTATAACTGGTTCATGACGTTTAGAGTATAACTGGTTCATCAAGTTTAGAGTATAACTGGTTCATCATGTTTAGAGTATAACTGGTTCATCACGTTTAGAGTATAACTGGTTCATCACGTTTAGAGTATAACTGGTTCATCACTTTAGAGTATAACTGGTTCATCACGTTTAGAGTATAACTGGTTCATCACGTTTAGAGTATAACTGGTTCATCACTTTAGAGTATAACTGGTTCATCACGTTTAGAGTAAAACTGCTTCATCACGTTTAGAGTATAATTGGTTCATTACGTTTAGAGTATAACTGGTTCATCACTTTAGAGTATAACTGGTTCATCACTTTAGAATATAACTGGTTCATCACGTTTAGAGTATAACTGGTTCATCACATTTAGAGTATAACTGGTTCATCACTTTAGAGTATAACTGGTTCATCACGTTTAGAGTATAACTGGTTCATCACTTTAGAGTATAACTGGTTCATCACGTTGAGAGTATAACTGGTTCATCACGTTTAGAGTATAACTGGTTCATCACGTTTAGAGTAAAACTGCTTCATCATATTTAGAGTATAATTGGTTCATCACGTTTAGAGTATAACTGGTTCATCACTTTAGAGTATAACTGGTTCATCACATATAGAGTATAACTGGTTCATCACTTTAGAGTATAACTGGTTCATCACGTTTAGAGTATAACTGGTTCATCACTTTAGAGTATAACTGGTTCATCACGCTTAAAGTATAACTGGTTCATCACGTTTAGAGTATAACTGGTTCATCACGTTTAGAGTATAACTGGTTCATCACTTTAGAGTATAACTGGTTCATAACGTTTAGAGTATAACTGGTTCATCACATTTAGAGTATAACTGGTTCATCACTTTAGAGTATAACTGGTTCATCACGTTTAGAGTATAACTGGTTCATCACTTTAGAGTATAACTGGTTCAGCACGTTTAGAGTATAACTGGTTCATCACATTTAGAGTATAACTGGTTCATCACTTTAGAGTATAACTGGTTCATCACTTTAGAGTATAACTGGTTCATCACGTTTAGAGTATAACTGGTTCATCACTTTAGAGTATAACTGGTTCATCACGTTTAGAGTATAACTGGTTCATCACGTTTAGAGTATAACTGGTTCACCACTTTAGAGTATAACTGGTTCATCACTTTAGAGTATAACTGGTTCATCACTTTAGAGTATAACTGGTTCATTACGTTTAGAGTATAACTGGTTCATCACGTTTAGAGTATAATTGGTTCATCACTTTAGAGTATGACTGGTTCATCACTTTAGAGTATAACTGGTTCATCACTTTAGAGTATAACTGGTTCATCACTTTAGAGTATAACTGGTTCATTACGTTTAGAATATAACTGGTTCATCACTTTAGATTATAACTGGTTCATCACTTTAGAGTATGACTGGTTCATCACGTTTAGAGTATAACGGGTTCATGACGTTTAGAGTATAACTGGTTCATCAAGTTTAGAGTATAACTGGTTCATCATGTTTAGAGTATAACTGGTTCATCACTTTAGGGTATAACTGGTTCATCACGTTTAAAGTAACCTGATTCAGATATCCTTTAATAAGTAAAATATATTTATTGTCATTCATAATTTATCAAAGTCTTTTATCATTGGTTGATGTCAATGATACAGTCATGTACTAAAATGTAAAATGCTACTGGGCTTGAGAGCTGTATAATTAGGGAATGAGCTGATGCTATTTGTTATAACTAATCATGCCTGAACAAGAAAGTTATTGTTTACCTCCATTGACAGTTTTAACAAGATTCAATCTTGAAATAATCTCGAATCTTGATGGAACATTGTGTTGTTCATTACAAAGTTTTCATTTTTGTGTCAAACAGAAAAACAAGATATCTGTCAACACAGGATAAGTTTAACATAGGACCTTTTGGGAATATATTTTAGAATTAGAATCTGAAACCACTGAACCATTTGAAATGCAAACTTGGCTGGTATTTTACTTCAGTGATACTCTACAAAATTAATGTCTTTTTATGTGTGTATCAGAAATAGGAGATTCTGCTAGCACCCTTTATTATTTAACATTAAACAGTATCTTATTATCTCTATATCATTATTCCTCCATAGAAACTTCTTAGAAGTGAAATTTCATAGTTACAGAAGCAACTAAATTTTAGTAGTACTATAGAGTGGTGTCTGAAGGGAAGCTTTACATGGATTTTTAATTGTCTTTTAAGATCATGACAGTATCTGAAATTTCAAAAGTCATTGATGAATAATGAATGTATTTCTTTATATATTTGTTCTGTATATTACTTACTCAGTTAGAGTATATATCCACACAAGCTGCAACCATAATTATTATCTGTAATTATTGACAACACAATTTGAGGATGAAAGATATGATTTCCATTTTTTTATTGTGAACTTTCTATATATATGTATATGTAGCATCTTTTCAGCAGCGGGGTATATATATCTCTCATTTGATATGGAATTCCAGATCGTATGGTTCCTATAATCATGATTTCCTTGACAAAGGGTTGCTGCTGAAGCAAAGATGAAATCATACCTTAGAAGGATTTACGGTCGGTACCATGACTTGATTACCAGTTAGTGAATATATGTTTCAAAGTGACAAGGGATATGTTCCGTTTGTCGTAATCACTAAAAATTATTGATCTGATATTGTATAAATATTAATAATTAAACCTGTGGCCAATTACCGCCAAAGCTTTATATATTTGTTTCTTTATACCTGTACGAGATAAAGGAAAGATAGATGATCTAAGAAATGTTATAATGTCTTAGTAATGTTATGCTATGATCAACATTTCAAAATACATGTCTAAAGTTTTTGTAAGCCTATAGCTATACATTGATCAACATGGTAAAACACATGTTTATTGTTTTTGCAAGGTTGCCTATTAATCAACATTTCATAGCACATGTTTAGTCTTTATAAGGTTATGATGCATTGATCAACACTGCTAAACACGTGTTTAATATCTTTGAAAGGCTATATATTGATATATATATATACGTACATAAAGCATAAATAGCAATGTATTTGAATAGGGACATTTAAAGAGCAAAAACCTTAATATCTACAGTACATTTCTAGCTAAGTCTGTATGCATTCATGGAGAACTAAGGGGAATTTCTCAATGACTTCCAACAGGTTAATGGTTTTCTCAGGGTACTTTGGTTTTCTCCACCAATAAAACTGATCGCCACTATATAGCTGAAATGTATATTGTTGAAAGTGGCACTAAACACCATAATCCTCTATTCCTGAAACAAAATAAACACAAAGGATATGGAGAGGTGAACAAGAAAGACAATATATTGTCTTGTCTTTCTTGTTCACCTCTCCATATCCTTATCCTGAAACAAGATAAACACAAAGGATATGAAGAGTATTGTCTTTCTTGTTCACCTCTCCATATCCTTATCCTGAAACAAGATAAACACAAAGGATATGAAGAGTATTGTCTTTCTTGTTCACCTCTCCATATCCTTATCCTGAAACAAGATAAACACAAAGGATATGAAGAGTATTGTCTTTCTTGTTCACCTCTCCATATCCTTTGTGTTTGTCTTGTTTCAGGATTAGAGGGTTATGGTGTTTAGCGCCACTTTCAACAATATACATTTCAGTTATATAGTGGCGATCAGTTTTATTGGTGGAGGAAACCAGAGTATCCTGAGAAAACTATTGACCTGTTGGAAGTCACTGAGAAACGTTATCACATAATGTTGTATCGAGTACACCTCACTATGAGCAGGATTCTACCATACAACTTTAGTGGTGATAGGCACTGACTGCATAGGTAGTTGTAAATCCAACTACCATATGATCATGACCACGACAGCCCCGTCCGTGTGCTTGGAAATACAATGATGATTTTCTTCATCATGAAAACAACACACATGACATTGTAATGTAATTTTATTCTACATAATTGAGTTGATATTAATTTACACCAAGTTTTGTACAAAGGTAAAAAATAAACAAAGCAAACAAGAATAATAAAAGTCTTTATAAAATATAGTCCAGCTAAGCTGCCACAGCAAATTACTACTAGTACATTTAATAAACAGCAAATTACTACTAGTACATTTAATAAACAGCAAATTACTACTACTACATTTAATAAACAGCAAATTACTACTACTACATTTAATAAACAGCAAATTACTACTACTACATTTAATAAACAGCAAATTACTACTACTACATTTAATAAACAGCAAATTACTACTAGTACATTTAATAAACAGCAAATGACTACTAGTACATTTAATAAACATCAAATTACTACTAGTACATTTAATAAACAGCAAATTACTACTACTACATTTAATAAACAGCAAATTACTACTACTACATTTAATAAACAGCAAATTACTACTACTACATTTAATAAACAGCAAATTACTACTAGTACATTTAATAAACAGCAAATTACTACTAGTACATTTAATAAACAGCAAATTACTACTACTACATTTAATAAACAGCAAATTACTACTACTACATTTAATAAACAGCAAATTACTACTAGTACATTTAATAAACATCAAATTACTACTAGTACATTTAATAAACAGCAAATTACTACTACTACATTTAATAAATAGCAAATTACTACTAGTACATTTAATAAACAGCAAATTACTACTACTACATTTAATAAACAGCAAATTACTACTAGTACATTTAATAAACAGCAAATTACTACTACTACATTTAATAAACAGCAAAAAACTACTAGTACATTTAATAAACAGCAAATTACTACTAATACATTTAATAAACAGCAAATTACTACTACTACATTTAATAAACAGCAACTTACTACTAGTACATTTAATAAACAGCAAATTACTACTAGTACATTTAATAAACAGCAAATTACTACTAGTACATTTAATAAACAGCAAATTACTACTACTACACTTAATAAACAGCAAATTGCTACTAGTACATTTAATAAACAGCAAATTACTACTAGTACATTTAATAAACAGCAAATTACTACTAGTACATTTAATAAATAGCAAATTACTACTAGTACATTTAGTAAACAGCAAATTACTACTAGTACATTTAATAAACAGCAAATTACTACTAGTACATTTAATAAACAGCAAATTGCTACTAGTACATTTAATAAACAGCAAATTACTACTAGTACATTTAATAAACAGCAAATTACTACTACTACATTTAATAAACAGCAAATTACTACTAGTACATTTAATAAACAGCAAATTACTACTACTACATTTAATAAACAGCAAAAAACTACTAGTACATTTAATAAACAGCAAATTACTACTAGTACATTTAATAAAGAGCAAATTACTACTACTACATTTAATAAACAGCAAATTACTACTAGTACATTTAATAAACAGCAAATTACTACTAGTACATTTAATAAACAGCAAATTACTACTAGTACATTTAATAAACAGCAAATTATTACTAGTACATTTAATAAACAGCAAATTACTACTACTACATTTAATAAACAGCAAATTACTACTAGTACATTTAATAAACAGCAAATTACTACTAGTACATTTAATAAACAGCAAATTACTACTAGTACATTTAATAAACAAAATCCTCTTATGGCGATGTATTGGCAACTTTTTATCTTCTTCGTGTCTTATGCAATTTGCTGCCCCTTTGGTTCAAAAGTCATTAGCCCTGAGGAGAGTGGACTCAATATAGCTGCATAAATATTATGTTTGTTTTAGTGTATGATTGATTTGTATGTTCATGTTTGTATATGTATATATATCCATGTTTGTATGTTTGTTTTATGCCGTCAACCTTATAAGGGTATTAAAAAAAAAATCATTAATTAATAAAGTATTAATAATGAGCAAAACTGTAAAATAAGAGATCAAGCATTTATGAAATACATAAATACATACGTAAAAAAAATGAAACAATATTACGATGTTTCTGCAGTTAAAAAAACCCAAAGAATATATACAGCTTGTAACATAAATACGCATTTTTCCTTTGATGTTTTTATGCAGTAATCAACTTAAAAATAGTGAACTTTTACAAACCATGGTCTAACATGAAGATCTTGATGTTATTCCATGATTTTGATGTTATTCCATGATTTTGAGGACCTCGACGAAAGCACCCAATATTGATTTCTGTTACAAACCATATATACCATGGATCTTACTCATGAACTTATTTAAACCAACTCATCCTTCGGATTCGTTGGTTTAAATAAGTTGTAACATAAATACACATTTTTCCATTGATGTTTTTATGCAGTAATCAACTTAAAAATAGTGAACTTTTAAAAACCATGGTCTAACATGAAAATCATGGAATAACATCAAAATCTTGATGTTATTCCATGATTTTGCGGACCTCGACGAAAGCACCTAATATTGATTTCTGTTACAAACCATAATATTCGTAAGATCCATGGTATACAGGGCATGAAATTAATGCTGGTCTGCTAGCCCGAGGCTAGTAAAATCAGCGTCGGGCTAGAAGAACTCTCTTAGAAGCTAGTCCGATGGGCTAGTTAAAATTTCCAATTGTCAATTATTGTTTCCACTTCATTAATTCTAATGACATAATTGAAAATCATAATTAGTCAATCATATTACTGTGTTTGTTTACGTTGTACACAATTTACTTGTGGGGAATTCCCTCGATAGCAATTTGATCCTAAAGGGTTGTATGCCGGAATTGATCAAATTACTCGATAATTCGGGTAACTCAGCGAGTGTTCTTAACAACATAATCTAAGGTTCAAGAAATGTGGCGACACATTACCGGCGTAGAGCAACCAACGAAAAAAATTAAATTAGATAATAATGAAAAATTGAAGAGAAAAAGGACGTATGATCAGGTCAAAAGAAAAAGAAAAACAAGCTGGCAGAAAAACCGCAACTGGTTAGTTCACAACAGTGAAATAGACCGAATGACATGCATGCTTCTTCTGACAGGATGATGGTGACGCTGGTGATGATGATGTTTCAAGTGATGACAATACTGACATTCTTTCTTCAATATAATTTTTTCAAATAAAATAATTATTATATAATTTTTAGTAATTGTCCCCATGATGGTCGGGCTAGTAGAATCACAAAATAATAAACAAATGTAGATGTCGTTTTACATAAAATACCCGGTACAAGAAATTTTAGAGGTTTTAATCATGAAAGTTGATCAACTTTACAATCACTTATAACTAAAGTAGAGGTTCTCAGGAGCTTTTATCACTCATTTGTTAAAAATAGGATTTACTGCACTTTATGAAAAGAAAGTTTAAACATTGATGGTCATCAATTTCAACAATATCAACAAAATGAACAATCACCTCTCATCTTAACTGAACTCACTGAACACAAACAAGACCAGACATATGATGTTGGAAATACAGGTCATGCCTTTTGAAGCATATACTAAATTTTGACCTTCCTGGGTTTGAACCCTATAGACATTGGGTCATTAGTTTGTACAACATTGGATCTTCATATCAGAATACTGCTTGTGTCAAATACAATTATATTTTCTATATCTGGTTCTTAAATATATCTAGTTCTTAAGAATATTTTTTAATTGGATGATTGACCTAAAAATGTCAGAAGCTTGAATATGTCCAAATTACAGAAAAACTTAGTTATAAT
Organism: Bathymodiolus brooksi; assembly: GCA_963680875.1. Lineage (NCBI taxonomy): Eukaryota > Metazoa > Mollusca > Bivalvia > Mytilida > Modiolidae > Bathymodiolus > Bathymodiolus brooksi. The sequence goes on along the minus strand of OY804582.1, from coordinate 82,126,737 downwards.
TACAATAAAACAACCTTTATGAAAAATGAAATATATAAAACAAGTCTTAATGAGCTTTCAATCCAATCCAAACATCCTGTTGATCAAATGACATGCAGGAACAATTTTTTGAAATTAAAGTCAAATTTATGAAACAAAATGTTTTTACACATAAAAACTAATAAACAGTATACTTAAGCTTCACGATTATAGTTTATATTAAATTTTATACAAGACTGATCAAATCAGATGACCACGCAGGATGTGGATGCAGACTCAAGAAGACAACATAACCACTCGCCACACTATGTGTTAGCGAGCATAAAATATACAAATCATAAACATAAAATGTACGTAGTACAATATATATTATTTCAAAATAGATATTATATGAAAAAACAAAAGATTCAACTCAAACTTAAAAAAAAAGATAAAATATTTTTGCTAACAAATGGAATAATCACAACACTACAAAAATAAATGTAAAAAAATAATATTATCTTTTTCTCTTGTAATCTACATCATTAGTGATAAATAAAACTCTATAAATGAAAATAAGAAGCATGCAGTATATTATATAAAACAACTTTGTTTTGTTTGTCAACAATGCCCTAATTAAAAGTACATTTTGTAATGTCAAAAAAAATTCAACAATTTCACCCAAAAATTTCAAATGTCCATTTAAACTGAAAATTAACACTTCTAAAAATCTGATACTGATAACTTAAAAAGATAACTTCAAATTTAATAAGATTACAAAATACTTGTCCATTTCACATTGTATCCATAACAATTATGTACATGTAATGTCTTAACAAATAAAATGTCTGTTGACACTTTTCTGAGTAAAACAGGTGAAGGGACATTTCTAAAATGATGCAATCCACTTGCCTACTCCCCAAAGAAAAAATATTCACTGAAGCAAACTATAGGTGCAATACCAGTATTTCCTGACTTTACACCTACAATCACACTGTATGATAATGTAAGGTGCAGTTTTTCAGAAACAGAGGTTACAGTAAAACCCGTGTAAACCGGCCACCATTGGGACCACGTTTCACGGCCGGTATTGATAGTGGGCCGGTTTATTCAGTGTCTACTCTCTGACTACCGTATAAGTGGTTTTTTCACGGGAGCCAAATTTCACGATTTTCTTCCAAATTAGTGGATTTTTTTTAGCGGTACTTAATTTTTGCGATCTTGAGTTTTTACCAAAATCAAATTTTAGCGGATAGACCATTATATTAGAATTACATTCAGATTGTCTGAATTGCTTAACTAACAATTCAAAATAGGAATTGTTTTGAAATAATTGAGTATCGTAATTTCTTTTGCATAATGCACGGGTTTTTGTCCAGATTCTTTATTTTGCAGGAGGGTGCACATTTACTACTGTCTAATATTTTCGTATTTCTTTACTTGTTTGGACACTATTCCACAAAATCATCAAATGCGTATAATACTTTTTAATTATTCAGAGAATTACATTTATTGTAATACTCTCTAGCGGAGTTGCGTTTTGAACCAGTAAACGTTAATACGAAAATAAACTAAAAAAAAGTGTGACTATATCTAACCGTGCATAAAATAATCTAATGCTGTCGATAAGAATGTGTGTATGTATGAAGGTGTCCTAATTACTTAGTGTATAATTAGACTGCCAGACTGTGTTTACTCAAGCTTTTAATGATTGAAATAAAAAGAAAATAGGAATCAAATGTATTTGTCATTTTTTATGTCAAGTCTGGAAGTTTGATTACTCCCAGCTGTGAAGACTATAAAGTATAATCCGATTAACAATAAATTATCTCAAGTTATGATTGTATGGCTTGGATGCTAGTTCATCACTTAAATAATAAGGCATTGTTTGTTGTTCATTTATGATCATTGTCAACATATGCATTGTTTTCGGGAAGGATTCCCCCATGGCCATGTTGGATATTTTAAAAGCGTCCCGGCGAAAAAAAACCACTTATAAGTTATACGGGGTATTTCATCTTGATTAAGCTTTCGCTTTTTAGATGTTGATTCCATGTTTGTTTAACATTTAATGAACATTTAAACATGAGTTACCAGTGATCACTAATTACAGGTGTGCTAATATACACACTTCGATAAACACTTTCAATACGTTTCCCCTTACTACCGATCGATATTCACATATATGTAAACACACGCTTGATTGATCTGATCATGACCGGTTTACGGAGATAAATTATAACAGTAATTAGTGTATTGGGACCGCAAGTCAAGGCCGGAATTCGGAATGTGCAGTGTCCGGTTTATTCAATGATTTTTAACAAAGATTATTAAGGAAAAAACTGGGGGCTTGAAATTTAGATCGGAATGGACAGTATTCCGGTTTACTCAGGGTCCGGTTTCATCAGGTTTCACTGTAAAAAAAAAAAAACCACAAAAAAACAATATAGAAAATTGCAATCACTGAAGTATAAAATTTAGGTCAAGTGAGCTGTGTAGCATGATGATGCAATATATTTCCCTAACATATCAAATTTTAATATGATTAAATAAGGCATCGTTCCTCAGAAACATAGGTTAAGAGTATAATATATGTTTTAAACACATGATTTTAAAAAGATTAAATACAATATACATATAGAATAAATAATGTGTAAAAGTCAACAATATAATTCAACATATATCTCACAGCTATTAAAAACAATAGTATAATCGGTTTATCACATACATAATGTGTAAAAATCAACAATATAATTAAACATATATATCACAGCTATTAAAGACAATAGTATAATCGGTTTATCACATACATAATGTGTAAAAATCAACAATATAATTAAACATATATATCACAGCTATTAAAGACAATAGTATAATCGGTTTATCACATACATAATGTGTAAAAATCAACAATATAATTAAACATATATCTCACAGCTATTAAAGACAATAGTATAATCTGTTTATCACATATATAATGTGTAAAAATCAACAATATAATTAAACATATATCTCACAGCTATTAAAGACAATAGTATAATCTGTTTATCACATATATAATGTGTAAAAATCAACAATATAATTAAACATATATCTCACGGCTATTAAAGACAATAGTATAATCTGTTTATCACATACATAATGTGTAAAAATCAACAATATAATTAAACATATATATCACAGCTATTAAAGACAATAGTATAATCTGTTTATCACATACATAATGTGTAAAAATCAACAATATAATTAAACATATATCTCACGGCTATTAAAGACAATAGTATAATCTGTTTATCACATACATAATGTGTAAAAATCAACAATATAATTAAACATATATCTCACAGCTATTAAAGACAATAGTATAATCTGTTTATCACATATATAATGTGTAAAAATCAACAATATAATTAAACATATATCTCACGGCTATTAAAGACAATAGTATAATCTGTTTATCACATACATAATGTGTAAAAATCAACAATATAATTAAACATATATATCACAGCTATTAAAGACAATAGTATAATCTGTTTATCACATACATAATGTGTAAAAATCAACAATATAATTAAACATATATCTCACAGCTATTAAAGACAATAGTATAATCGGTTTATCACATATATAATGTGTAAAAATCAACAATATAATTAAACATATATATCACAGCTATTAAAGACAATAGTATAATCGGTTTATCACATATATAATGTGTAAAAATCAACAATATAATTAAACATATATCTCACGGCTATTAAAGACAATAGTATAATCTGTTTATCACATACATAATGTGTAAAAATCAACAATATAATTAAACATATATCTCACAGCTATTAAAGACAATAGTATAATCGGTTTATCACATACATAATGTGTAAAAATCAACAATATAATTAAACATATATCTCACGGCTATTAAAGACAATAGTATAATCTGTTTATCACATACATAATGTGTAAAAATCAACAATATAATTAAACATATATCTCACAGCTATTAAAGACAATAGTATAATCTGTTTATCACATATATAATGTGTAAAAATCAACAATATAATTAAACATATATCTCACGGCTATTAAAGACAATAGTATAATCTGTTTATCACATACATAATGTGTAAAAATCAACAATATAATTAAACATATATATCACAGCTATTAAAGACAATAGTATAATCGGTTTATCACATATATAATGTGTAAAAATCAACAATATAATTAAACATATATATCACAGCTATTAAAGACAATAGTATAATCGGTTTATCACATACATAATGTGTAAAAATCAACAATATAATTAAACATATATCTCACAGCTATTAAAGACAATAGTATAATCTGTTTATCACATATATAATGTGTAAAAATCAACAATATAATTAAACATATATCTCACAGCTATTAAAGACAACAGCTATTAAAGACAATAGTATAATCTGTTTATCACATACATAATGTGTAAAAATCAACAATATAATTAAACATATATATCACAGCTATTAAAGACAATAGTATAATCGGTTTATCACATATATAATGTGTAAAAATCAACAATATAATTAAACATATATATCACAGCTATTAAAGACAATAGTATAATCGGTTTATCACATACATAATGTGTAAAAATCAACAATATAATTAAACATATATATCACAGCTATTAAAGACAATAGTATAATCGGTTTATCACATACATAATGTGTAAAAAATCAACAATATAATTAAACATATATCTCACGACTATTAAAGACAATAGTATAATCGGTTTATCACATACATAATGTGTAAAAATCAACAATATAATTAAACATATATCTCACAGCTATTAAAGACAATAGTATAATCGGTTTATCACATACATAATGTGTAAAAATCAACAATATAATTAAACATATATCTCACAGCTATTAAAGACAACAGCTATTAAAGACAATAGTATAATCTGTTTATCACATATATAATGTGTAAAAATCAACAATATAATTAAACATATATCTCACGGCTATTAAAGACAATAGTATAATCTGTTTATCACATACATAATGTGTAAAAATCAACAATATAATTAAACATATATATCACAGCTATTAAAGACAATAGTATAATCGGTTTATCACATATATAATGTGTAAAAATCAACAATATAATTAAACATATATATCACAGCTATTAAAGACAATAGTATAATCTGTTTATCACATATATAATGTGTAAAAATCAACAATATAATTAAACATATATCTCACAGCTATTAAAGACAACAGCTATTAAAGACAATAGTATAATCTGTTTATCACATATATAATGTGTAAAAATCAACAATATAATTAAACATATATCTCACAGCTATTAAAGACAATAGTATAATCTGTTTATCACATATATAATGTGTAAAAATCAACAATATAATTAAACATATATCTCACAGCTATTAAAGACAATAGTATAATCTGTTTATCACATACATAATGTGTAAAAATAAATAATATAATTAAACATATATCTCACAGCTATTAAAGACAATAGTATAATCTGTTTATCACATACATAATGTGTAAAAGTCAACAATATCACTTTTCAATATGAAATTTTTTTATTTAAGCATTTGAACCCACACCATCAGTGGTGATAGGCACTGATTCCATAGGTAGTTGTACATTCAACTACCATACAATCACGGCCAAGACGACCCCCAAGGAATATGACTACAAAATTTATCTAAGAACAGTAATATCTTGGATTTCAGGTACTAGTGTCTTTCTGACAAATAAGGTAGAATAATGGTGTCTTTCTGACCCCTTAAAATAACAATCTTTGATCCTCTTAAAACAGGTAACAAGTAAATGATTGATAACTGTATATGAACTTGACAATTGGATCAGTTTATTGTAATGTGTAGTAGATGATGTAGTTAAACCATATGCAAATTTGATCAGATTACCATGTGTAATTGTTAGTGTGCTTGCTTTAAGTAAGGTGGGTTGTGGGTTTGAGCCCAATTCTGTTCAAAACAAAGACTATAAAATTGGTATATGTGGCTTCTCCACTAAGCATGCAGTATTGAGGAGTAAGAGTAAAGACTGGTTGGCTTGTAATCAAGTTAATGTTTCACTAAGCATGCAGTATTGAGGAGCAAGAGTAAAGACTGGTTGGCTTGTAATCAAGTTAATGTTTCACTAAGCATGCTGTATTGAGGAGTAAGAGTAAAGACTGGTTGGCTTGTAATCAAGTTAATGTTTCACTAAACATGCTGTATTGAGGAGTAAGAGTAAAGACTGGTTGGCTTGTAATCAAGTTAATGTTTCACTAAACATGCTGTATTGAGGAGTAAGAGTAAAGACTGGTTGGCTTGTAATCAAGTTAATGTTTCACTAAGCATGCTGTATTGAGGAGTAAGAGTAAAGACTGGTTGGCTTGTAATCAAGTTAATGTTTCACTAAGCATGCAGTATTGAGGAGTAAGAGTAAAGACTGGTTGGCTTGTAATCAAGTTAATGTTTCACTAAACATGCTGTATTGAGGAGTAAGAGTAAAGACTGGTTGGCTTGTAATCAAGTTAATGTTTCACTAAGCATGCAGTATTGAGGAGTAAGAGTAAAGACTGGTTGGCTTGTAATCAAGTTAATGTTTCACTAAGCATGCAGTATTGAGGAGTAAGAGTAAAGACTGGTTGGCTTGTAATCAAGTTAATGTTTCACTAAGCATGCAGTATTGAGGAGTAAGAGTAAAGACTGGTTGGCTTGTAATCAAGTTAATGTTTCACTAAGCATGCAGTATTGAGGAATAAGAGTAAAGACTGGTTGGCTTGGAATCAAGTTAATGTTTCACTAAGCATGCTGTATTGAGGAGTAAAATTTAAGACTGGTTGGCTTGTAATCAAGTTAATGTTTCGAGTCTACATATGAACCCATAGACTTGTTTCAGTGAACTAGCACTATAACAATTCTTTAATAGATAATAAAATATGATTTGATATGAGATAATTTCACTGGTTCATTTCACTATCCAAAGTCATCACGAAAGATCTGTTTTTCTCCCTCTCCTTTAAATATTTGAAGCGCTTTCTTTAAGAAGTAGAACCCCATGTTCCTTTTTTCATATATGCTCCATTCTTTAGATTTTCCATAATAAGATCCTTTATTCTTATTTGTTAATTGTTTTAGACCTGCAATGTAACAAAACAATTGAAAATATTGCATCGCTTGCTTCATGTATATGTTTATAAAAGTTTGTAGCAATAAAAAATATCTCGAGTATTAACAAAAATAGAGGTACATATATGGAAAATAAAATAACTATTAAAAATTGATACATACTTAACCAGAGGTTTTCATAAGCCTCAAATTTCTCACCTGGTAAACCAATAGATTTAAATATTGCAATGAAGATATCACACTTAGCATTTTTTGCATACAATGAAATGTGTATTTGTCATAGGAACATTTCCTAATAAAAATGTAGATATCCAAGTTAGTGTGCACGATATGTTTCTGGAATATCCTGCAGGTATGCTCCCAAGTCTAAAGATTGCTTTCAATTAATTAAAAATTAAAAGAAGAAAGAAAGATTCTGAGAATTTCAACTACCCAAAAAGATAATGTGGTGAATTATTTCACAAAGCAGACCTTATATCTGAAAGGAATTTCTGATGATCAAAACTTACCAATAGCATCAATCATACAGGCTTCTCTTGTCAAAGCGTCGTCTGAAATAGCATTCTGGAAGCAATGTAAAGAGACAACTCCTGCATTGTCACTCCAGATATCTAGGATGCATTTTACTTTATCAGAATCCTACAAGTACAAATAAATAAACAATGTTGAACAACAGTCATAATTAATAATAATGGTTGACAATATAAGTAAACACAATAATTTACCAAACAATAAATTGTGTAAGTAAAAGGTTTCACTGGAATTGGATGAATGTTTTGAATGCCACATTGAAAAGAGTAGTTAGCGGCACCAACGTCCACTCCAAACAAAATATTGCTCAGTAGGAGCTGCTGTTAGTGGTCTTTTATATGCAATTATCCCGACGTTCTCCAAACAATAGATATTCATCTAATTCATTAGGTAAAATTAATGAAAATAATTATACCTGCAGTAAAACCAAAAAATAAATCTAGCATGAATTGTTTCCATTCTAATATAAATTAATTTGATGTGTTTAAGAGATGTTGATTGGATAAAAATTTGATGTTATTTTCCATAGACAAAATTTTTAACCGAAAGTCACATGTTGGGGTCTCAATTGGGAATTTTTTTAATTTTAATTCTTTTTAAGGTGGTACCATGCACTACAGGGAGATAACTCTTTAAAATCAGTTGAACGTTTTGATCATATGACGTTTGTATGCAGATTTCAAGCATCTCGGTTATCAAAACCACAGAGAGAAAAGCTGCTATGTGGCTAGTGAATTTATAGCTCGGAGTCTGTTGGTTGGAATTTGTTAAAATTTTGATATTTATTACAGTCAAACACACTGCCAAAGAAAATAAGAAAATTAAACGAGCAGATCAAATTTTACCTGAAGTGTATGGTACCACCTTAAGCAATTATTATCCGACAAAATATTTTTAGGACAAGACAAAAATTAATTAGGAATTAATTTATAAGGATTGATCACAATTTTTTGTTCGGTCGATTCGAAATAAACTCAAAAATGTGGTACACACCCTTGCGTAACCCACGGGTTACACAGTGTGTACCACATTTTTGAGTTTATTTCTTCATGAACCGAACAAAAATTGAGATCAGTCCTTAAATGATAAACCCAGTTTATTTTATTATGCAAGCAAAAATGTTATAAAAAAAATATCAGGTTTCCTTCACTAGTTTCTGTACTGTGTGTCTTACTTATACAGTGATTTATTGGAAATTTATATCAAAAATCATAATATTTTTCAAAAATATTGAAAAAGTATATTGGCTTTTCAGAAAAATTACCAGTATAAAATGTTTTTGTAGGACATTTCCAAACAAAGCAACCCCCCCCCCCCCCAAAAAAAGTCCAAATCTCAAAATTTCTACATTTAAGGGTGTATTTCATTTTAAAATTGCTATGTTGCAATTAAATTTCATGTAATCAAAATATGAAATACATATTTGGTAATGTAAAGACGTTCTTCGTGTTTTTCTTAGACTCTTGCAATTTCCACTGTCTTGATTCCACTCCGACTCCGAATGTTTGGAATCTACTTCCGCGAAAACATGAAGCATTTTTGTTATTGAGGTAAGACAGATTGTTTTCATATTTTTACAATGTACATGCATTATATAATGTAATTTCATATTCAATGCAACCTGAATATCATATTCTTTACATGGATAGCTTTTAACAGTCTCAGAAACATGCAATAATTTGATAAATCGATTGTTTTACTGACAAATGATAGTATGTCGTGGTTCAAAATGCATTTCAGAGCCGAAATCGTCCCAAATCCGTACAATGTTGAATGAGGCAAAGTATTTATTAAAAATGTATTACTTTCCTATGTCTTTCATGAAAACAATAACGTAACATACGTTTAAAATAGTCGTCCAGGCTTCGGTAAGCATGTCAGGGTGTGGAACATTGTGTGCGGTATGGATTTGATAATGTGTACGGTTGGGAAATAATTTCATTTGATTTAGTGTACGGTTTTCAAATACTTTAAACCATCTTATGTAGTCCAAAAGGGAGATTGGGCCCTTTCACTCGATCTGAAAGACGCATATTTTCATGTTCCAATTCACAAAACTCACAACAAGTTCTTAAGGTTTTGTGTCAACAACAAATGTTACCAATTTCGAGTTCTTTGTTTCGGGCCAACGGCAGCTCCCCGAATTTTCACAAAAGTGTGCTCAGTGATAGCTGCACACGTGAGAGCTCCAAACATCCGTCTAGCTGCTTACCTAGACGATTGGTTTGTAATAAATCAAAACAAACAAATGTTGATGGAAGATCATGTTGATGGAAGATCGAGAGAAGACGCTCAATCTTCTAATAAATCTAGGTTTCATAGTAAATTTGGAAAAGTCAAATTTAATCCCAACACAGACAATAACTTACATAGGAGCAATGTTCTGTTTAAAAGAGGGAATAGTTCGTCCTACTTCAGAACGAATAACCAAACTTCTGTTAGGAATAGAAAATATCTTAAAAATGGAAAGTCAAGCTACAGCAAGAGATTTTCTTCATCTATTAGTTATTATGGCTTCTTGTATAGAACTAATACCGAATGCAAGGTTGTTCATGCGACCAATTCAGTTACACCTTTTTTTTCATTGGAAACCATCAAGTCAAATTCTGGAAGCAAAGGTTCCTTTTCCGAAACTTTTAAAAAGTCATCTAAAATGGTGGTTAAAACAGGAAAATCTAAACAAGGGCAGGTCCATAACTCCATGAAACACATCGATAACTCTGACAACAGACGCTTCCAAAAGCGGGTACGGGGGTCACCTAAGCAAAAAAGAGACTTTTCAAGGTATCTGGTCCAAAAAAGAGAGTCTACTTCACATAAATGTATTAGAAATGGAAGCAGTAATGTTATCAATACATGTACAACATTTCCTTCCAAAATTAGTAGGCAAAAATGTTCTGATACGCTTGGACAATTCAACTGTAGTAAGATACATAAACAAACAAGGGGGCACACACTCTCCTCAGTTGTGCATGAGAACTTGGAAACTATGGCAATTGGCATTAGACAATCAGATGTTGCTGAAAGCAGCACACATGGAAGGGAAAAGAACATTTTAGCAGACCGTCTAAGCAGGTTCAAGGTTCAACCAACAGAGTGGACGTTGAACAAAAAGATAGTCCTAAAGCTGTTCACAATTTGGGAAGTTCCTCACATAGATCTGTTTGCGTCTCATCAAACACAGATTTATTATACCCCCACTCATAGAGAGGGGGCTATATTGCAATCACCTTGTCTCTCTGTCCGTCCGTTTGTCCGTCCGTTCACACTTTCGTAACAGATATATCAGCTTCTACTGGAAGAAATGATTTTATATTTGATATATGGATTTGGCATGGTGACTTGTACCGTGTCTCCCCTTTCCAGGCTTACGCACATCTACTTCCTATTTACCGCGCGACTTAGAATTTTTCCTGTTTGCCGTAATGAAAACTTTCGTAACAGATATCTCAGCTTCTACTGGAAGAAATGATTTTATATTTGATATGTGGCTTTGGCATGGTGACTTGTACCGTGTCTCCCCTTTTCAGGGTTACTGCACATCTACTTCCTGTTTACCGTGTGACTTAAGAATTTTTCATGTTTTAACGGCATTTTCTGGTATTGCGTGTTGAGATATATACAAATTTTACATAAATGAACGAGTGGGGATATTCTTAGCACGACGTAGCGTGCAACATCTTGTTGCTCATGGAATCCAGACCATCTAGATTATGCAATTGATGCACTAACAATTCCATGGAACAACATGTTTGCTTATGCAGATCCTCCAATATGTCTCATTCCCAAGATTCTGCAACACATAACACAATACAATTGTCAACTGATTCTTATTGCCCCACATTGACCCAGGAGACGTTGGTTTCTCAATCTCCTAAAATTAATAACAGACTTTCAGAGAAAGCTTTCAGTCAGAGATCTTCTACATCAGCCAAAATCAAACATTCTTCATCCAAATCCAGCAGTATTCAATCTAACTGCATGGCTCTTATCGACAAACATTTTTAAGAGAAAGGTTTTTCTAAACAAACTAGAAAACTACCCCAAGCCTCTTGGAGAAAAGGTACGCAGAAAGATTACTCTTGCAAATTTCGAAAATTCAATAGCTGGTGTAGTAGAAGGAAAGTTGATCCCTATAATGCGTCTTTGACTGATGCAGCAGAATTTCTGACAGAACTTTTTTCGGAAGGCCTTCAGAATAGAACTATAGCTGGTTATAGATCAATGCTATCTTCAGTTATGTCACCCAGAGAACAATTTCTTGTGGGACATCCTTATATCACTCGCCTAATTAAAGGCGTTTTCAATTCAAGACCACCTAAAGTAGTCTTATTACCAGAATGGGATCTACCTTTAGATTAAAAAAATTGAAATTAGCTCCTTTTGAACCTATGAAACATGCTCATTTAAAATACGTCACTTGGAAAACTGCATTTCTAATTGCCATCACTTCTTTCAGAAAATGCAATGACCTCCAGGCTTTATGTATTGGTGAGGAGTCAGTAGTTGTACAGAAAAAGGATGTGGCTTTTATACGTCATGCCGGACTTGCAAAGCAAGATCGACCAAAACATTTTTGTTCTAAGATTTTTATTCCGTCATATTCTGAGGACAAACTTCTAGATCCAAAAAGAGCTATTTATTACTATCTGAAAAAGGCTGAGACCGTAAGGAATTCAGATGACAATGTTGAAAATAGTATCTTTTTAGCAGCTAACGAACCACATAGACCAGTTAGAACACAGACAATCTCGTCTTGGATTGTAAACACAATTAAGTGTGCCTACAATGAAAAAGACAAATTTCGTGTTCATTCTACAAGAGCCTTGGGCCCATCGTGGGCACTTTTTAATGGTACTTCAGTGAAGTCTATCATGGACACAGCTGATTGGTCTAAGGAATCAACCTTTATCCGATTTTATCTTTGTCATGTTGATGTGGAAATTGTAAAGTCAGTGTAAATAGGAATTTTTTAACATTCCAAAAAATAAAAAATAAAAAATTGACAGCTGTTTTAAATGTACAGTGTTGTGTAATTTTTTTTAACTGTACAGTGTTGGGTAATTAATATATATGAACTGATATAAAGAATATACAGATTACAGCACTGAAGGCCACCGCTCTACCAACTGAGTTAAAGGAGATCTCTGCTATATCAACTAGCAGAGGGGGCATTTAAATCTATTATTATGACACCTGGATGGACAGGTAATTAACTCTATTCCGTTACATTAACTCTTCCAAAAAGGAATAAATTACGGAAGAATCCCGGGACACGAAAAGAGGGAATAGAGGTCCATTTGTATTTACAAATATAATTTCATAAACGGTAATTTTTTAAGAGAGACATATTGAGTATTATTAATTACTGTATTAGTCAATAGTGTATAGATTCAACTAAAACAATAAAACACGAAAAGAAAACCGTACACTTAAAAATGTCCAAACCGTACATCAAACAAAATTTGACAAGTTCCAAACCCGTACCCTATCAACAGACAACGTGTCAGAAATTATGAAAATGTTTCTTTAATAGCAAAAATTAAGAAAATTAGTAAATGTTATTAAGTGTAGTGGGTGTTTATTTCAATAAAGATACTATGATTCGTTTAAATTACTTCAGGTCTGCAGCAAAACATGCCATGAAATGATGACAAAACAAAGAAATCGCAATGTTCACTGAACTTCAAACGCATGTTTTGTAATTATTTTTTCAGTTTATGACTGAATCGAGTTAGTTTGAATAAAGTACATTAGTAACAGATTCTATTGACACAGAACTGTTTTCTTTACATGGTTATAAGTCAATATTATCATCAATTTAATAAAAGTGTCCTACGTTTGACGTTACAATCCAGACGATTTTTCCAACCGGAAGTAGATTCCAAACATTCGAGTCGGAGTGGAATCAAGACAGTGATTTCCCAGCCAGTAAATTTTATAAGGGAAAATGGATATTATATGAAAATCTTTTTTTGTCATTTCTGCAAGAAACATCAGTATATTGAGTTAAAAAAAAATCAGTAATTTCTTTAAACCTTGTGTAAAAATAGAAGAACGTGTCCATAGAACTTGCATGCCTTCGCTTCCATTTAACGATAAATTAATTTGATGCGTTTAAGAGATTTTGATTGGATAAACAAAATTTTGTATGTTATTTTCCAGACAAATTTTTAACCGGAAGTCACATGTTGGGGTCTCAATTGGGAACATTTTTAATTTTAATTAAGCAATTATTATCCGACAAAATATTTTTAGGACAAGACAACAATTAATTAGGAATTAATCTATAAGGATTGATCACAATTTTTTGTTCGGTTTATTCAAAATAAACTCAAAAATGTTTTGTGGGCTTCGCGGGTTACACAGTGTGTACCACATTTTTGAGTTTATTTCTTCATGAACCGAAAAAATTTGAGATCAATCCTTAATTAACAAGGGCATAAATCCAGAACAGAAAAAATGGTAACGTCTGAAATCAAACTTGGCCTTCCTTTTATGATCCTGACCTGATGTATAAATTTCATATGATTTGCTTAAACCGGGACCGTGGGTATAAATAGCTGTAGGCAGAACAAACATTCAGATTGCTTATTATTTTGACCACGGTTACCTTGAGGAGGAAAAATCAATGATACATAGTTTCACAGTTACTTTTGGAGCAAAATATTTGACAGACATGGTCACTAGTGTTCCTCCCTACCAAAATTTTAGTCTTATTAAAAATAATATTCTTCATCAGTCTAAAAACTATAAAAATCACTTCGAAAATTCAAATTTCTGAGGTATGTGACCTTTAGGTCATGTTGGTCATGTGACATACAGTTCCATAAATATGTTGTTCATATCAACAGGGAATTTTTATGATAAGCTTCGCCCACAAATTTTGTCGGTAGGCGGGTGAATATTTGACTTTAAGCATATTTAGTGTACGGGGTGCTTAGAACAAAATAACAGATGAATTTGCAATTTCTTTTTTTTAAATGTAATTTTTTTTCATTAATTTTCATAGTATACATAATTTATTCGAAGGTTAATATTCAAAATATCATTTCCGCAACGTGTCCCAATGGTCATATCGGCTTATTTAACTGATGTTCAAATAAATTAGATGGTATTGAACAACCTTATTTTTTTTATATATTAGATGGTTTACATATTGATGCTTCAATATGTGCTTATTCATGAGTGCTTTTGTTTTATAACATGTCATTATTGCCTAAAATGACGGCGTCCTTAAAAACGCAGTCATTCCCGCAACAGCATTTGTATTTTGCGCTACTGTTTGATGGGAGATAATAATAGAAAGATAGACCACGTGACAGTTTAGCAGACGCTTTATTGATATCCATGATGGCAGATGTAACCATGAATATTTCGTGGGTTTTCTTTAATTTGATATTTAACTCGACAATTTGTGAGCGTATGTTAATTGCAAGTCATTACCGTATGCAGTAAAACAACTTGTAATTTTATCCGATTTTTTACAAAAATAACACATATGCAAGGAATTTAACCTTATGTACATCAACGACCAAAGATTGGCGTCTTTTACACTTGTGAACCCCCATTATATCATCAAAAATCAACAAAATGTCATTACCGGAGCGGGTCATTACCGGAACGAGTCATTACCGTATCTTTTTGTTGCGGTAATCGCATTTCTCGTTACGGTAATGACATTTGTCGTTACGGTAATGACGGCTTCATTACGAAATGCACGAATTAAGACACGTATTAATCAGTTTTATAGTACATTAAATTGATTATGCTAGCTTTTTGCATTGACTAGCATAATTTTACTCCATTTGATTATTACCGTAACATTAATGTCATTTCCGCAACGTACTGTCCTTTACGTAACACACTATAATTGTACATTTCAACACTTATCTTGTAGTTTTATTGTACAATAAAAAATTCAATCATGTTAATTAAGTTGTTTCAAGTATTAAATGGGTATTTCAGTATAAACTATATGTGCAGTTAGATATTAATTCATAATTTAGAATTTCTTTTTGGAGAAAATTTCTGACATGTTCAAACTGATTAGAAAATATCGATGGCTTGCGACATTATCTTAAAGGTTTAAATTTACCATATTGTAAAGTGTTTCAAATCCTGTTTGTAACTGAACATGAAAACTCTATTTTCGTTCCTGTCAAGCTTTGATCCAACATTTTGTGTATGTTGCGGTAATGACCATTCAGACTGGTATCCATGTGAAAACTATTTAAAGAATATGTTTTTCTAAGTATCAACTACTGCTGTATATATATTTAGAAAAACTAGAGGCTCAGCTCTGAGCTGAGCCTGTGTCGCTCACCTTTCATTCTGCTTTGAGGAAACTTAATACAGAACCTTCCATAGGTGCTTCCCACCAAATATTGGTTCATTTTGGCTAAGCAGTTTCAGAGAAGAAGATTTTTAGAAATCGACCAATCTAAAACAAGAATTGCCTGTGGCAGCCATGTTTGTTAATGGATCAAAAGGAAATGGCCAATCTCTATAGAGGATCTTCCATAGATGCTTCTTACCAAGTTTCATATCATTTGGCCAAGCGGTTTCAGAGGAAAAGCTGTTTTAGAAATCGAACAATAAGAAACAACGGATGAAAGCGGAATGAGCAATTCCCATAGAGGACCTTCCATAGATGCTTCGTACCACGTTTCGGTCCATTTGGCCAAGCTGTTTCAGAGTAGAAGATTTTTAGAAATCGACCAATCAGAAACAAGAATTGCCTGTGGCAGCCATGTTTGTTAATGGATCGGGACACAATGAGCAATCTTTATAGAGAACCTTCCATAGATGCTTCCTACCAAGTTTCGGTTCATTTGGCAATGAGGTTTCAGAGGACAAGATTTTTAGAAATCGACCAATTAGAAACAAGAATTGCCTGTGGCAGCCATATTTGTTAATGGATCGGGACGATATGAGCAATCTTTATAGAGGACCTCCCATAGATGCATCCTACCAAGTTTCGGTTCATTTGGCAAAGCGGTTTCAGAGGAGAAGAATTTAAAAAAAATCAACCAATCAGAAAAAAGAATTGTCTGTGGCCGTCCTGTTTGTTAACGGATCGGGACGAAATGAGCAATCGTAACAGAGGACTTTCCATAGATGTTTCCCACCAAGTTTCGGTTCATTTGGCCAAACGGTTTCAGAGGAGAAGAATCTAAAACAAAATCAGCCAATCAGAAACAAGCGTCGCCTATGGCGGCCATGTTCATTAACGGATCGGGACGATTGATTGATTGATTGATTGATTGATTGTTGTTTAATGTCCAGCGAGCAATTTTTCAGCTATATTCAGGACGAGAACATTTAAAAATGTAAACGCCACGGGACTCGAAACAAGGAAAGATGATGGGTAGGGACGGATAATTTTGCCAGTGCAACAGGTCTCTTATGGACCACTCATCATGAGCATATTGCTCATAATGAGCTGTTACACTGGGTTCTTTAACGTGCGGAGAGGGTGGCAATCTCTCAACACGGGACCTCGGTTTTATTTACGTCTCATCCGCAGGACGGGTTGGTTGTGAATGTTTACATCCCGCACAACCGACGGACGCCCCTTCAAGTCGAAGAAGCTCTCGGTCCCATTTCTATACCCCGGAGTTCCCGCGGGGTTCGGATCGGGACGAAATGAGCAATCTTTATGGAGGACCTTCCATAGATGGTTCCTACCAAGTTTCAGTTCATTTTGTTGAGGGGTTTTAGAGGCATATTTATCTGTAATTCAATTCAGAGAGAACTGCATTTTGAATAGATACAAAATGTATCTATACCGGTATTTAAACTAGAGTTATCTCCCTTTTAACAGTAAAACTGATTTTTTAGATATCAATCAATCAGAAACAAGAATCGCCTGTGGCGGTCATGTTTGTTAACAGATCAAGATGAAATTAGCAATCTTTATAGTAGGGATGTCAAATCGATTAAAACCTTATAACCGGTTACTCGGTCAGGTTTCCGATCGAGTACCCGATTACTCGGAAGAAAATTTATTTTGTTCGGTTTAAAAAAGGTACAGCTGGGTTCAATGACACTTCAGTTTTCTTCCTTTCTTTTCATTATTTCAAAGTTTTAATTTCAACTATGATTGTAAAGATTCAGTTGAATGATAACAAATTAAAAAATATAAATTTATTATTTACAACACAGTACAAATTATTTACATACCAGGTTATGTCATGTCACATTCATGATTGTTATTCGGTCATTGTGGTACAGAGTTTTTGCTAAGGAAAATAATTTGGTCGATGCAAGACGATGACAGTCTGTTGGGAAGCTTCGTAACAATTAAGCCTGCTGCCAAGAAGATTCTTTCCGACGGGACAGATGTTGACGGAACAGCTAAATACCGGCGCGGAAGAACCGAGAGTCTTGAATATTTATCGGAATTATCTTTTCACCACGCAAGAGAATCAGTTACTGGCATTTGACAGTATTCGAGTCATTACATCGTTTGAAAAACTTCCAAACTTTAGATGTAGGAGGTGGCATTTTCACAGCCCTATCTCGAAATTCAATTCAAACACACTTTTAATAGTTCAATACTTTAAATTCGAATTGTGTTCATACCAGTTTAATAACTTTGTTTGGTTAACATGGTTAAACCTACAAGCTAGTGGTTTGCCGGGGGAATAAACAGATCAGAGATCAATTACCATTTAATTTACCAATAATTGTTATGTAAACATATGCCAAGCGCTGGTTTATGTGTACGATTTCTATTATATCTAACATTAATTATTTATTGTCCGGAAAATTTTATCATTATTTTCATAAAAAACGGTTTTCCGAGTAACCGAATACCGATTTTGGTATTCGATAATCGGATGTGAGCGAGTACCCGGTTAACCGGGTACTCGTTGCCATCCCTACTTTATAGACAACCTTCCATAGATGATTCCTACCAAGTTTCGGTTCATTCGGCTAAGCGGTTTCAGAGGAGAAGATTTTTAAAAATAGGCCAATCAGAAACAAGAATTGCCTGTGGCGGTCATGTTAGTTAATGGATCGGGACAAAATGAGCAATCTTTATAGAGGACCTTCCATAAATGTTTCCTACCAAGTTTCAGTTCATATAGCTGAGGGGTTTCAGAGGATAAGATTAAAATGTGAAAAGTTAACGGACGACAGACGACGGACGCCAAGTGATGGCACAAGCTCACATTGCCTTTGGCAAGGTCAGCTGATAAAGGTTAGTTCTGCTAAACAGCCTTGGTCAAAATCTGATTCCACTACTTTCGAAATCTAAGATAACAGAATGCGTTTTGGTGCCCAAGTCAAAGAATGACCCAGGCACTACCGTAAATGTCCCCTTAAGGGGTTATTCAGCTATTGAGTGGAAATCATATGAGGGATGGACATACAGAAGTGAATACCCCACATGCACAGTGGTGGGGGCATAAAACTATCTTAAAAACAACTTTCTGGGTTATGGCCGGTAGTTGGGATTTTTCTCTTCACCAATTCAAGATTATTACAAAGTTTTTACCGGAGGCGTTTTTTTTCTCCACTGTTCGAGAGCTTCATGCAAGTGTCTATAGGGCCGAGTTCCTTGACCTTTTCCAACATAAAATATTGCTTCCACAAAAACTTTAAAAGACTCTTCATCTCCTGAAAGTCATAAAAATAATATAGTTATTAATAATAAAAGTTACTGTTGATATTATACAAAAATATATCATTATGAATCATATCACTTCATATCCAATTGAGGAAACATATATGTAGTACAGGTAAATGTATTTAGTCAAGCACTAAATCAGTTATGTGTAAAAAGTATCACATAAGCAATATATACAAGAATCGACCAAAACATTGATACAGTTGTTTTCCCGATAAGAAGACAAATTGATTTTTCATACATTTAAAAAATGCTAAGTTGTGAGTTCAATTCTTGTCTAGCAAGGTGTACTTCAGATATAGCTTTATGTGATAAAATCTATAATAGTCTGGTGGCAGGTTAGTGGTTTTATATCAGGGTACTGTGTTTTCCTCTCCCAATTAAACTGACTGCCATGATAAAACTGAAATATTGTTAAAAATGGCATTAAAGATCTAGTATAACCCATAAAATGGATGTACTAACCCAATGAATTCATTCTGTTAGGAAGATTGTGTGTGATCCTTGGATCTAGAAGTAGGTAATTAAAGGAATATTTTAACTTTAACTTCCCTCCTCTCCGTCTGTTAATTTTGGCGAAGGATGAAATTAATTGCTCCTCCAGGTCAGCCAGTCCAGTTTCATCATACCTTGATAGGGCCTCTGTAAGTTCAGGTGAATATACTGTAATATATATACAAAACATAATGATTATCTTGTAATGTGCTTCTTTGCGTATTTTGTGATTTGTAGCATTCCATAAATATTAATGTATGAGTGATTTCATTGTACATGGTAGGAACTATTCCATATTCTGATGCCATCAATATTTTTATCCGCATGATCAGGAACAACAAGTAAGGAAAACCGTTTATTTCTAAATATCTTTTTTTTTTATTTGATGGGACAATTCCAACAGTCCAGGGATGATTCTGGTTAGAAAATGAAATAATCGAAATTCAAACAAAATAGCTGAAACCATATAGACCCTCTGTCAAAACTTCCATTTCTGACCTGTTGAGATCACGTCCTGCAACTTTCGGATTTTCTTCCAGAGGAAAATAGCTGAAACCAGTTAAATGACTGAAAAAAATCATCTCTGCCAACAAATATTTAAAAGCTAGATAACTGGAGCTCTACCCTTATTACGATAATAGTTTTGTACTAATAAATTTACATACACTACGACACTGATATTTTATAAATCTCATAAGAATTAATACTGCCACAGGGGTGGATAACCCCAAAAAAATACTTAAGATGTGACATCAACTTCATATGACAGTTTGTGACTTAAGTACTCATTCTATTGCCCCATGGCCAGTATAAATCTGATCGGCCCCATAAGCTTAATTGATTTTTCATTTAAATTATACTTAAAATTTGCTTTTTTTTTAAAGTTCGGACCAGTAACTTCTCAAGTCTAAAATCATAAGACAGGTTCGATACTGACATCTGGACTTGGAGGATCTGTCCCATCAAATATATTCTTGTAAGAAAATTATTGATAAGATAGGTAGAGACGTGCAAAAAAACAAAGTGAAAGCAACTATTTACATGCAAATTTATAAAGCTGCATCTGTCAACTGATATGTGATACAAAAAAAATAAATAATGTACAAATATTGTCACGAATTTAAATAACAATGATCAATCAAATTTTTACGAAACAATGCAATATACCTTGTGGAAAATGTTGGTTGGGTCCTAGTGGAAACTGTTGGTTAGGTCCATTGTTCATATCTTTCTTTAAACCAGGGGGCTTTGGAAGTCTATCATCTTTGGGTCTATCTCTTCCTCTATGTGAAGTTCTATCTGATTCTCTATATGTATGCACAGCCTCTTGGGGTCTTTCTGTAGCCCTTGTACGATCTTCTCTGCGCAAATCATCAAAAACAGGAGAATGATCGTCCCTTCTCATGTCAGCATCATGATGAAGATTTCTATGTTCTTTAATAGGAGACTGAAATTCCATTGGGGATTCACTAGGGTCATTTCTTCGAGAATGGTAGTCCATTATAGGTTCATTTGTAATCCTATTTATACGATATCTGTCGTCCCTCTGTGAACTAATTTCTGGCTCGAGATGAGGGGGGTCTTGACGTAATGGTTGACGCCTTCTTTGCTCCTGAATGTAGTCGTATTCTGACAAACTACGTAAAACTATTTGCATGTCATCGTGACTGATTTCTCCCGATTTCCTTTTCATTTCCATCGTTCTCAATAATTTTTCCCTATTTTCTAAACGTAATTCTGATGGAACATCTGGATCGGACGGTTGAGGACCATCCCTTCCACCTTCATTATACTCTGGACATTTCACTGCAGGCCTGTAATATGGAGCTGGTCTATAATCAGTATCTCTGGGTTGTCTTTCTATGCGATGATCTCTATCCTCTAGACTACTCCTACGATTGTCAAAGTCCTTAGGGTGATCTGCTTCGTATCTTGCCCATCCACCACCTCTAGGTGAAACTGTGTCTGAATGCCTGTAATCTTGGTCTTCATTGCCGAATAGATTACTGCAAAAAAAAGGCCAAAATGTCTAATGAAAATGGTTCAGCAACTAAAAAGAGTGAGTGAGTGAGTTGTTTAACACCAAATGAGCAATTTTGAAGATATATTATGGCGGGAACAAGCTACATTCAGTGAAATGATGATGATGTCTGCTTGTACTAAACCAACACGCTTAGTTGGATTTTTATAGTGCTACCTCCTTGAGACAACAGTCCCTGGGTAACTTTCGCTGCACTCTGACACATTATTCTTACTCTGAGTCAACCAGTGTTTGCTCTTACTACTTAAAGCTGTGTGCTTAGTGGAGAAGTAATAAATACCAATTTTATAGTCTTTTTAGGTTTAGGTTTGCTTATTACTTCTTGTAAATTTTGTCAATTTGTGTTTTCTACTTTATGTGTAGCATCCACAATTATTTTTATTTCTGTAATGTTATTTTCAGTTTTATCAGCCCCGACACTTTAAATGTTTTACATTTTTTTCTTGGTGTTTAACGCCACTTTCCACAATATTTCAGTTATATCGTGGCAGTCAGTTTTATTGGTGGAGGAAACGGGGGACCCGTGGAAAACCACCGATCTGTCGGAAGTCACGGATAAACTTTATCACATAATGTTGCCCCAAAATTTCTTACAGATTATAATCAAATTACCTGATGTCTTCATTCATTTTGGTATGTACAGTCACTGGTTCCATGGTTGGCACGTCTCTTTCTTGGCTGATTCTTGGTTTTTTACTACTCCTTACTGGCTCATGTTCTCTATAATCATGTCTTTCGTCCAGATCTCTCTTGTTTGAGGAGGACAGTCTACGTTCATCGTGATCTTTTTCCATTACCCTCTCATCAACATTTGTACCAGTCCGTTTTGGTATTCTAGACATACTTGATATCGGTTTTCTATGTTCTAATTTTGGTTGTTCTTCCATTTGTTTTTTATTATTATTTCTTAATTCATTTTTAGTTATATTTTTCCGTGCTGGATTTTTAGATCCTCTTCCAGAATCTTTCACTGGCGACCTTGACCTTTCATGACTTAGGCTTGGTGATTTACGTCTCCTATTTCTCGAGTCACTCCAATATTTACCTTTTTTTCTATCATCTCCTGCACCATTTCTCTTCCTACTGTCATGATCTGAGTCTACGGGAGTTCTTTTTCTTTTACATCTCTGATTATCTACATTTTGAGATTTACCACGATCTTTTTCTTCTTCCATTTGAGATTTTCCGTTATCATGATCCTCTTTATTTTTAGATTTCGTCCCTTCTTTACTTTCACTTCCAGATTTACTGTCACTATTTGAACTACGAGTTCTAGTACGACTATTTCGACTAGATGATGCTTTTGATTCACTGATTTCGCGTTCATTCGATTTTTTACTCATAAAATTACTGGCAGACTTTCTAGGATCTGAATGTAACATTGTTGGCATTATCTGTGGAGGTTCCAAATGTTCATGTAATGCTGGTTCAGATGGTTGTTGGCCAAACTGATTCAATGGCTGGTTTGTAACTGATTCAAATAAAGTTAATCCTGACTGTACCTTGTTATTGTTAGGAAAAAGCTCTGCCGCTGCATGGTTGTTTCTCATTCTTGAATCTCTATAAACTCGTGGATCTCTGTTATCTCTCAACCTTGGGTCCCTTGGTACAGTGTGAGAAGCCGCTAATTGTGTATTTAAAACTGTTGCTTCACCTCCTATTTGAGATGCTGTTTCTGGTTCTACACCAACAAATAAATCTGCCGATGTCTGGAAATAAATATATATACATGTCTAATAATTATTAATTAAGAAATAAATCATGGAAGCCAGAATGTGTTGGGAGTTTTAACATGGATTGGCGGATATTAGTATTTTATCCCGAGCCAAATACGGTAGTATGCTTTAATTGAAAGACGGTAAATAAGGGTAATGACAAAATTACCGAACTCCGAACAATCTTACAAAGGGAAAGTCAAAACTCATAAGTATATAAACAGACAAAATCAGTCAACAACCGGAAAACTGTGAAAACCGTAATGACCCTGACTTGGTACAGGCATTTCTAAAGAAATGGTGGGTTGAATCAGATTTTAAAGCGCCAAACCCCCCGCTTTCATTACGGCTCAAAGTTTTCGGCTGTCACTATAACAGTATTTAAACTTACGTTTGCGGAAAATGTCGCACACAATTTATGCTGACAATGGAAAAGTCAGTCACATTCACCAGTGCATGTGCAAATAAAATTATACCGAAAGGTTAACTCGCTCGTTTGTTAACAAAGCGAAAGAAGGAGGTCGTGTTAGAATTTTTCATAAGAAAATACTCAACCTGAATAGCATATAGATATGAAATAAATTACATTTGAATACATGGACTAGTCATTTTCTAGGAGAATTCTACATGCAATTTATGATTTCTTTAGTATTAAAATGGAGCTTTTCCATGGAAGAGTGAGTGAGTGAGTGATTGTTGTTTAATGCCAACTCAGCAAATTTTCAGCTATATCATGTCGAGAATAAGAGAAGCAACAAATACCAATTGATAGTTTCAATGGAAGACAGCCCACAGAAGACAAATCATGTGATACCGTCCTCTATTGGGTCGTTTGTCCGATGAAACAATGTAATTATGAATTACCTCACAGTTAAATAAAAAACTACAATGCGAAAAGGCATAAACTTTCCCACAATGTTCTTAAATTTCATTCCCTTTTCCATTATTTACAGAAGAAATAAGTTTTTCCAGTCAGAAAATAGTAGATCTGCATATCTTTCACTCGTATGTGCATTTTTCGTGTGTGCATTTTAACAACTTTTACCTTCATTGATTTCCCACACTTGTGAAAGATATCTGATAATGCCTCATGGTAAAGCCTTTTACTATTAGTCTTTGTGAAAGCATTAAGTCCTATTTTAAATGGATAACTAGTACTTCGCTAACTTGATGAAAAATGGTTTAAACTATCGACATCATAACAACAAGGTTAAACGGTATAGACAATATCAATAGTTTACTGAAAATATAGGGTTAGGGTTTCTTGGTAGAGGAAACTGGAGTACCAGAACTCACAACTTTAGTGGTGATAGAGCAGGCTCTGATTGCTCAGGTAGTTGTAAATTCAACTATCATATGATTACAACCACGATGGCCCCTTGAACATGTATAAATATCAGCATTTGCATATACAAATACATTTTTGTACTTTAACTTTGCAAGTTATCGCTGAAATTAAAAGATCTACATTTTTCACAGAGGGAAAAATATTCCTTTTTTTTTTATTAAATTCACAAGTTTTGAAAATAAAATTAATTTAGGAAATCCACTGATTTCTTCATCTTCTGTTTCATATGCATGTAAATAATAATATATAAGTGTTATGTTTCTTTTCCTGTAGTGCTAGTCGTGTTTCAGATTTTATTTTATTTGATTTTGATTTTTGATGTTTAACGTCAGTTTAAACAATATTTCAGCTATACAGCTACATGTTTAGCAGGAATGAGGTTGAGACCAGAAAGGAACAGGTAAATGTGTTCACATATGTTGTTATTGCAGACAGGACAGATGTGAGAGACAACTTAAGAATATTTTTGACTTTTGATTTAAAGTTGCATAGTTTACAAGATTATGAAATATGAAAAAATAATATCTTACAGATTGTCTCTTACAACTGTCAAGGTCTAAATTCTGTTGAAAAACGAAGAGATGTATTCGACTACCTGAAATTCAAAAACTGCAATATACATTGCTTGCAAGATATCCATTTACTAAAAATTATGAAACTGCTATAAGACATCAATGGGGAGGAGAATGCATATTTAATTCATTTGCATCAAATCAAAGAGGTGCTGCAATATTATTAAGTAATAATTATGAATATAAAATATTAAATACAAAAAAGGATGATTGTGGAAATCTATTGGGAGTTGATATAGAGATTAAAGGTAAAAATAAATAACCCTAATTAATATGTATGGCCCAAATAATGATACTCCTTTATTTTACATTAAAGTTAGTGAAACTATTGAATATTCATACTGACAAAATTATAATTTAGTTCAAAATCAAAGGTTAGATACATATAATTTTGTTGGTATTAATAACCCAAAAGCATAAGATAAAGCTTTGAATATGATTGAAACAGATATGTTAACAGATCCGTTTAGAGAACTTTATTCTGATCTTAAAAGATATACATGGAGAAAACGCACTCCTTTAAAACAGGCAAAACTAGATTTTTTTCTGATATCGCAAAGTTTTAATCACTAAGTTCATGATGTTAAAATAAATAAATAGCTATAGGTCTGACCACTGCCCAATAATTTTACAATTGAAACTAAATGATTTTATACTTGGTGGGGGATTATGGAAATTTAATAATTCACTTTTATATGAGATGGATTATGTTGAAACTGTTAAAGAAACTATTAAAAAATCTAAAGAATAGTAAGCTGCATTAGTTTATGACAGAAACACTCTCAGTGAGATAGGTGATCTAGTGATTCATTTTATAATAAACGATCAATTATTTCTGGAAACATTATTGACCGAAATAAGAGGTAAAACTATTTCATACGCATCATATCGGAAAAAAAAAAAAAAAAAATTAGAAATTTGTTTTGTAGAAGATATAGTGAAATTAGAAAATGAATTACATACAACAGAAAATTTTGATTTGATTGGAAAAAAGAAATCTGATCTAAAAGTTTTGAGACAGGAAAAATTGCAGGGTTGTTATATCAGATCAAAAATGCAGTGGGCTGAAGAGGGAGAAATTTTTTTAATAAATCTAGAAACAAAAATATTTACAAATAAAACTATTCCTAAATTTGTTAATGAATCTGGAAATGTAATAACTGATCAGAATCAAGTTTTATAAGAAGCAAAGATTTATTATGAAAACCTTTATTCAAAAAAAGATACTGTAAGTAATATAAATCTGAAAAATGAAAGTCCATATACTGGCATTCCAACATTATCTGATGAAATTAAAGACAATTTAGAAGGTGAAATAACTTATGCAGAATTAATAGCTAGTATAAAGAGAATGAAAAATGAAAAAAGTCCTGGATCAGATAGTTTTACTAGTGAATTCTTTAAATTCTTCTGGAATAATTTGGGGAAATTTGTTTTTCGGTCTATAAATTATGGATATAAAACTGGTCAATTATCAATTAGACAAAAGCAAGGCATTATAACTTGTATTCCGAATAGGGACAAATCAAGACAATTTATGAAAAACTGGAGACCAATCAGTCTTCTAAATACTGTATATAAACTTGCTTCTAGCTGTATTGCAGAACGGATTAATTCAGTTCTACAAATTCTTATAAGCAATGACCAAACGGGTTTCATTCCAGGGAGATATATTGGCAAAAATACTCGTCTTATATATGACAATCTGCATTTTACGAAGAGCAGGACATACCAGGAATTCTCCTCCTCATAAATTTTGAGAAAGCTTTTGACTCTATTTCATGGATGTTAATTGAAAGTGTTTTAGATTTCTTTAACTTCGGTTTCTCCATTAAACAATGGGCTAAAACTGTTAATACCAATATTACGTCCGCAGTTATTCAAAACTGTTGTCTCTCAGACTTCCTCACTATTCAAAGAGGCTGTAGACAGGGGGATCCCTTATCACCTTATATATTTCTTCTCTGTGCTGAAATACTAGGAATTTTAGTTCGACATGATAAAGATATTAGAGGGTATTACAATAGATGCTACTGAATATGTAATATCCCAATATACAGATGACACATCATTAATACTTGATGGATCCTCAAAGTCTTTGGATGCATCTCTTCGAACATTACAGAAATATGCTGAACTTGTTGGTTTCAAAATTAATATAGACAAAACAAAGGTGGTATGGATAGGGAAGAAAAGATATAGTTCAGATACCATGTGTGTCAAGTGGGGATTGGAATGGGGCTACCCCAGGTTTACATTATTGGGTTTACATTTTTCTGTCAATATTGATGAAATTGAAAAACTTAATTATACCCCTAAGCTGAAAGAAATTGGAAATACTTTGCAGATATGGTTCAAGCAAATCTTAACACCAATTGGTAAAATAACAATAATTAAATCCCTGATAATCTCAAAACTGAATCCATTTATTTCTTACTATACCTAGTCCAAAAGAAAAAAAAATATAATTAATCAATTAGTTTCTAAGATATACTCCTTTATTTAGGATAATAAACCAGACAAAAAAAAGAGAGGTTTTATCTCAAAACTGTGATATGAGTGGTTTAAAAATGTTAAATATCAAAATCTATATAAAAGGCTTAAAATTAAGCTGGATTAGAAGAATCATAAAAAAAGATCTTAAAATAAAAAAAATATTGTTATCTTTTGAAAAAATAGATAATACACAGCTATTAAATTACAAATAAACCAATTACATAAAAATACTTGTAATATTTGGAATAATGAAAACATTAAGGTGAAAACATAATGAAAACATATCAAGCAGTTTTATATAAGGATTGGGCAAAAAGGGGTATTTACATGATAAATGATGTGTTGGATGAAACTGGAAAAATAATGCCATTTCAAAAGTTTAAGGACACTTATAATATACAAACAAACTTTCTTACTTATCATGGTGTTATTACAGCATAAGTTTTTACATTAAAAAATCAAATATACCTATTAATGACTTAGAAAAACTAAATGGACCACTAATTCCAAACATCATTAAAAAAATTATGAAATCTCAAAAAGGATCAAAAGACATGTACCATATTTTAAATTCAATAACATTAAAATGTGAAGAAAAATAGACGGAAGCTCTAAATGTAATTTTAAATTGGAAAGAAATTTATCGTTTGCCTTTCATTACAACAAAAAGTTCAAAACTACAGTGGTTTCAAAATAGAATTATTCACAGAATTCACACAAATAGTTTATTGTATAAAATAAATCAAAAACCAAATGATAAATGTAGTTTCTGTTTAAAAGAAGTAGAAACAATTGAACATATATTTTGGTCGTGTAATAAAATATATAAACTTTGGGAAGACTTAAATAACTGGATTTTGAAAAAAACTGAAATAGAACTGCCATTAAATTTGACTATAATTTTATTTGGAATAACAGACAAATTAAAAAAAAAACTATGTGAGAAATTTAATAATTCTGCTTACTAAGTTTTATATATATAGAACAAAATTAAATACTGAGCAGGTTCATTTAAAAGCATTACAAAACTATTTAAAAGAAAACCTTGTTATTGAAAAAAAACATATATTATAAAAATAAATCATATGAAAAGGCAAACACCTGTTGGAGTCCCTGGGCACCAATTTTATAACAACATTATATATTTGTTCAACTACTTCAATTTTTCCCTCTCCATGCTACCATGGCTATAATTAATGATACTTATTTTGTTTTTTCGTGTTTGTTTTCTTGTCACTCCATAAGCATAAAAATGAAGGTTTAGAGTAAACTATTAGTACAACAATCTATCCTCTTTCTATATAGTTACATAATTTGATGTAGACATAAGATGGCTATTTAATTGTAAAATGTGCTGTTTTTGCCAATAAAAAAAATCATTACAAAAAATAAATTCAGCTATATCATGGCGACCAGTTTTAGTGGTGGAGGAAGCAGGAGTACTCGGAGAGAAGAACCGATCATGGGCAAGCAACTGGTAAACTTTATCATTTGTGGCTGCGAGTCGAGTGCACCCTTTTTGTAATTTACAAAGCCGGGCGCGAACCCACGCCGTATTGGTGATAGGCTTGTATGAGTTGTTAGATCCAACGACTTAACTCATTGAGCCACCCGGGCCCATCGTGTTTCAGTCTCTTTCAACTTTTTATCTGTTTTATGTACCTTTTTCTGTTGTGCTAGTCGTGTTTCAGTTTCTTTCAAATTTTTATTAGTTTTATGTACCTTTTTCTGTTGTCCTAGTCATGTTTCAGTCTCTTTCAACTTTATATAAGTTGTATGTACTTTTTTCTGCTCTGGTAGTCGTGTTTCAGTTTCTTTCAACTTTACATAAGTTTTATGTACTTTTTTCTGTTCTGCTAGTCGTGTTTCAGTCTCTTTCAACTATTTATAAGCTTTATGTACCTTTTTCTGTTGTGCTAGTCGTGTTTCAGTTTCTTTCAACTTTTTATTAGTTTTATGTACCTTTTTCTGTTGTCCTAGTCATGTTTCAGTCTCTTTCAACTTTATATAAGTTGTATGTACTTTTTTCTGCTCTGGTAGTCGTGTTTCAGTTTCTTTCAACTTTCTATAAGTTTTATGTACCTTTTTCTGTTGTGCTAGTCGTGTTTCAGTCTCTTTCAACTATTTATAAGCTTTATGTACCTTTTTCTGTTGTGCTAGTCGTGTTTCAGTCTCTTTCAACTATTTATAAGCTTTATGTACCTTTTTCTGTTGTGCTAGTCGTGTTTCAGTCTCTTTCAACTCTAATTCTAATCTTTTCTGTTGAAGCTTTAGAAGTTCTGCTTGTTTTGCTATCAGCTGTCGTCTCATTTCAGCTTCGTCATCCTCTATTGGTGGTAAATCTGGAAGTGGGAGTGACTCGTCTCTCTGCTATTAACAATAAATATATAAGCTTCAGTCACTACACTATAATAAAGTCTCCATATATTCCAAAAAGAAACCAGACAGTGGCTCTATAGAGCCTGATTTATATAGGCAATGAACAAAACAAGGGTTTCCTCATGCTCCAGTCTTACTGAAAATTATTATTTATAGCATAATTACTCTTACATTCCAAATATCGAAAATGAATCACGAGTAACCAAACAACACAGCAATTCACATATGTGTTAACGCATGAGTGAATTGCTGTTGTTTGGATATGAATGAATTATTTTTGATATTTGGAATGTAAGAGTAGTTAATACTATTTATTATATAAATTTTACACTTTTGTTTACTACAAAAAGAGAAGGGGTCGTCGTGATCATATAATAGTTGGATTTACAACTACCTGTGCAATCAGTGCTTTTACCACTAATGATGTGAGTTCGAACCCCATTCATGACGAGGTGTACTCGATACAACATCATGTGATAAAGTTTGTAAGTGGCATCCGTCAGATCGGTGGTTTACTCCGGGTATTCCAGTTCTTCCACAAATAAAACTGACCCCCACGATATACGTGAAAGATTGTTGAAAGTGGTGTTAAACAGCATAAACCCGAAACCT
The DNA here is from genome assembly GCA_963680875.1 of Bathymodiolus brooksi. Lineage (NCBI taxonomy): Eukaryota > Metazoa > Mollusca > Bivalvia > Mytilida > Modiolidae > Bathymodiolus > Bathymodiolus brooksi. The sequence continues at coordinate 82,095,781 of OY804582.1, read as the reverse complement.
GCGACAACAAGACATTTACAAGGGAGCTTGGTTTTCATTGTCAGAAGCTCAATATTTTCGATTGTGATGACATTGGTAATGTGACGTTACAGTGAAATAAACCTTTTTATTTCACTGAGTGAAATACTGGATTTTAATTCACTTGTAAATCTCAGTATTTTATGGGCATCTATGTAATATTATCCAGGAAAAGTCTTCATTATGTAGAATCTGTTTGGATAGTGCAGGATAGAATTTCATAATCATTATGGAGGGAAAACAATCTTAAATTTGACTTGAAATAAAACCCATCCATACACTTGTAAAGGACCTCTTTATAAATAAGTTGAAAGGCTTCCATGTGTTATCCTTGGTTGGCAATTGATCAATATTAACAAGTGGTATAACAAATAACAGAAAGGTTTATTTTTTAGATGAATTGAAAATATTTTATTCATTTGTGAGGATTGTTGATACATTTTGTAAACCTAGATATATATTATCTTCGTTGTTACTCATAATCATGTTTGTTTATATTTTAACAATCATTTAGGGTGTTGGCCCCCTTCACCGTTTGTACCTCAGAAACCATATGGGCTTGACAAAACCTGACTGAAAAACATGGCAAAGAAATTTCATATAGAATATATAGAAGAAACCCTGGGGAACTCATTTAATATCAAAATTCTAAATTTTGGGTCTTTTAAGTCCCATTTTAACTCCTTCATATCTTTAAAACAGCAAGAATAATACAAAATCAGTGGGCATATCATATAAAGGTTAGAGTGAGGATTATGGTGTTAAACGCCACTTTCAACACTATTTCAGTTATAACGTGGCGGTCAGTTTTATTGCTGGAGGAAACCAGGATGTACCTCAAGAAAAGCACCGACCTGCCGTAAGTCACTGACAAACTGTATCACATAATGTTGTATTGAATACATCTAGCCATGAACGGGATTCGAACTCACAACTTTTGTGGTGATAGGCACCGATTGCACAGGTAGTTGTATATCCAACTACCATGTGATCAATACGGCCCCAATATAACAAGAGGTCCTGACTTAATCCAAAAGGACCAAAACTAAATATTGATTCTCTTTCAATTGACAGACATATTTTAATGTTTTAGGAATGGGAGATGTGTGCTTTTCACGTTATCCAGACAAAACTGCTGGGTAAAAAATCAATTCATATGGCAGGCATCCTGATCTTCGACCAATGGGCTACAAATCAATATAGTCTTCTTAATACAAACTTCCAGTCAAGATTTAGAAATGGGGAACAATTGAAACCAAAGAAATCAAGATTTTCGGAATGTTACTTATGTTTATGAATATCTTGCAGAATTGTTTTTTTGCAGATATACATTTTACAGGACGAGATGGCTACATAATCTACCTGTGGAAACAATTTAGGGTTGACATGTGCTCTAGGTGAAATATTGGATGTTGGTGTCGACAGCGGCCATTCTTGATCAATGTTTTTCACTTTCACGTCTAAATTATACATCTTTCTACCAGTGAAATGTTGATTCCACGTCTGTCGAACTTCATACATATACTTCCTGGTCATCTCGTCTACCTATTCATTGGATAAAAGGATGGAAAATTAGATGAAAGGTTTTTCCCCAATTTCAATGGGCAAACAAATAGTTGGTCGCATTAAATATCTCAAACTTAAATCTGTCAAACCATCTTAAGGTACAATTCCTTAATTAAAATCAGTTAGGGACCGACCATTTAACTTGAAGGGGGGGGGGGGGGGTTATGGTTTTTTATTTCGTTCAGAATTTTTTTTTCAAGAATTTAACATTAGGTTATATGACAAAAACTCTGAATCAGATTATTTTTTTTTTCCTCCACCAAAATGAGAATATTTTTTTAAGCAACATTGGGAATCAGAATATTTTTTAGAAAAAAAACATAACCCCCCCCCCCCCCCCCTTTCAAGTTAAATGGTCGTTCCCTTATACTCTCATTTATTTAATCATCCACCACAACACTGCCAATTGCTTGCTTTATCCAATAAAACATCGTCTAAGCAACAAGATTTGGCTTGGTCCATTTTTAGGCATTAAATGCCGAGTTAAGAAATGTTGAGAAAATAAATTAACAAGATAAATGCTGCTCGAGTAGGTTTGGTTTACAGTGTTAATGCCACTTTCAACAATATTTCAGTTATATTGTTCACTCGAGTAAACCAGTGAACAACTCTTGGAATATGCAAAAGTAAAAATAGTAGTAGTAGCCGACGAAGGATTAGAACACATTGTAGATTTTCCAACACGTAAAGACAATACATTGGACCTAATGCTAACCTCTCATCCAGCATTTAAGCTACAATGCAAACCACTGCCAGCTATAGGAAACAGCGACCACGATATCGTCCTACTAGATATGGCATGCAAACTATTTAAACCAAAACCAATACGAAGGAAAATATTCTTGTGGAAAAAAGCTGACATATATAAGATAAAGGAAGACTTAGCAATCTTGAACACAACACACAAAAACATAGATAGAAATGTTGAATCTATGTGACAAACATTCAAGACAGCTATACAAAACACCATAGACAAAAGGGTACCATCCAAATTAACACAAGGAAGACATACCCATCCATGGATAAATACAACCACCAGAAGAAGAATAGGTCAGAAACAAAGAGCCCACAAAAAGGCAAGAAAGACTAAAATGAAACCAGAGGCTCTCAAGAGCCTGTTTCGTTCACCTGGTAATAAAAAAAAACAATTGGTCCTATGTAAAAACTATGTCCTGCAATGGTAGTCATCTTGGAATTACGATCAACATAAAAAACACAAAGTTTGTAAAGGACCTTCCAATGATTGATGCACAGTTTAGGTTCAATCAGTGCAATAGCTTCAGAGAAGAATATATTTCTGTATTTTCCCCATATGGTTCTGTGTTAATACTATGACCTGTGGTGGCAGCCATCTTGGATTTCTGATCGGCATAAAAAACAGAGGACCTTCCAATGATCATTCCTGGGCAGTTTGGTTTCAACTGTCCAAGTGGTTTCAGAGAAGAAGCATTTTGAAACATTTTTCCCATAGGGTCCAATGTTAAACTAAGTCCTGCCGTAGCCGCCATTTTGAATTTCATATCAGAATAAAAAACGTAAAGTTTGTAGAGGACCATTCAATGAACATTCATGTACAGTTTGGCTTTAATCATATTTGTAGTTTCTGAGAAGAAGGCATTTGAACATTTTCCCATAGGGTCCAATGTTAATCTATGTCCTGCGGTGGCGGCCATCTTGAATTTTCGATCGGCATAAAAAAAAGAAACTTTGTAGAGGACCTTCCAATGATCATTCCTGGGCAGTTTGGTTTCAATTATCCAAGTGGTTTCAGAGAAGAAGCGTTTTGAAACATTTTCCCCATAGGGTCCAATGTTAAACTAAGTCCTGCCGTAGCCGCCATTTTGAATTTCTTATCGGAACAAAAAACGTACAGTTTGTAGAGGACCATCCAATGAACATTCATGTACAGTTTGGCTTTAATAATATTTGTAGTTTCTGAGAAGAAGGCATTTGAACATTTTCCCATAGGGTCCAATGTTAATCTATGTCCTGCGGTGGCAGCCATCTTGGATTTCCGATCGGCATAAAAAACATACATTTGTAGAGGACCTTCCAATGATCATTCCTGGGCAGTTTGGTTTCAACTGTCCAAGTGGTTTCAGAGAAGACGCGTTTTGAAACATTTTTCCCATATGGTCCAATGTTAAACTAAGTCCTGCCGTAGCCGCCATTTTGAATTTCATATCGGAACAAAAAACGTACAGTTTGTAGAGGACCATCCAATGAACATTCATGTACAGTTTGGCTTTAATCATATTTGTAGTTTCTGAGAAGAAGGCATTTGAACATTTTCCCATAGGGTCCAATGTTAATCTATGTCCTGCGGTGGCGGCCATCCTGAATTTTCGATCGGCATTGAAAAAACAGAAACTTTGTAGAGGACCTTCCAATGATCATTCCTGGGCAGTTTGGTTTCAATTATCCAAGTGGTTTCAGAGAAGAAGCGTTTTGTAACATTTTCCCCATAGGGTCCAATGTTAAACTAAGTCCTGCCGTAGCCGCCATTTTGAATTTCATATCGGAACAAAAAACGTACAGTTTGTAGAGGACCATCCAATGAACATTCATGTACAGTTTGGCTTTAATCATATTTGTAGTTTCTGAGAAGAAGGCATTTGAACATTTTCCCATAGGGTCCAATGTTAATCTATGTCCTGCGGTGGCGACCATCTTGAATTTTCGATCAGCATAAAAAAACAGAAGCTTTGTAGAGGACCTTCCAATGATCATTCCTGGGCAGTTTGGTTTCAATTATCCAAGTGGTTTCAGAGAAGAAGCATTTTGAAACATTTTTCCCATAGGGTCCAATGTTAAACTAAGTCCTGCCGTAGCCGCCATTTTGAATTTCATATCGGAACAAAAAACGTCAAGTTTGTAGAGGACCATCCAATGAACATTCATGTACAGTTTGGCTTTAATAATATTTGTAGTTTCTGAGAAGAAGGCATTTGAACATTTTCCCATAGGGTCCAATGTTAATTTATGTATTGCGTGGCGACCATCTTGAATTTTCGATCGGCATAAAAAAAGAGAAACTTTGTAGAGGACCTTCCAATGATCATTCCTGGGTAGTTTGGTTTCAATTATCCAAGTGGTTTCAGAGAAGAAGCGTTTTGAAACATTTTTCCCATAGGGTCCAATGTTAAACTAAGTCCTGCCGTAGCCGCCATTTTGAATTTCATACCGGAACAAAAAACGTAAAGTTTGTAGAGGACCATCCAATGAACATTCCTGTACAGTTTGGCTTTAATAATATTTGTAGTTTCTGAGAAGAAGGCATTTGAATATTTTCCCATAGGGTCCAATGTTAATCTATGTCCTGCGGTGGCGGCCATCTTGGATTTCCGATCGGCATAAAAAACATAAAATTTGTAGAGGACCTTCCAATGATCATTCCTGGGCAGTTTGGTTTCAATTGTCCAAGTGGTTTCAGAGAAGAAGCATTTTGAAACATTTTTCCCATAGGGTCCAATGTTAAACTAAGTCCTGCCGTAGCCGCCATTTTGAATTTCATATCGGAACAAAAAACCTTAAGATTGTAGAGGACCATCCAATGAACATTCATGTACAGTTTGGCTTTAATCATATTTGTAGTTTCTGAGAAGAAGGCATTTGAACATTTTCCCATATGGTCCAATGTTAATCTATGTCCTGCGATGGCGGCCATCTTGGATTTCCGATCGGCATAAAAAACAGTAACTTGGTAAAGGACATTCCAATGATCCTTCCTTTACAGTTTGGGTTCAGTCAGTTCATTAGTTTCAGAGAAGAAGATCTTTGAAATTTCAGCCAATCAGAGCATATTATTGGCCCTGGCAGCCATATTGAATATCCGACTGGAACGAAAAACAGTAACTTTGTAGAGGACCATCCAAGGAACATTCCTGCTAAGTTCGGTTCCAATCGGCCAAGTGGTTTCGGAGAAGAAGCTTGAAATGTGAAAAGTTTACAGACGACAGACGACAGACGACAGACTACAGACGACAGACGACGGACGCCAAGTGATGGCAATAGTTCACATGGACCTTTGGTCCAGGTGAACTAAAAAGACATGGACAGGTACCAGAGACTTAAACAGAAAGTACAATGGGAAATCAGACAAGCTAACAAGAAATATATGGAAGAAGTTAGCACTGATTACAAAGACAACTCGAAAAAATTCTGGTCATATATCAAGAGCAAAGGCCAAGAATGGATAGGTGTAGCACCTTTGAAGAATAAAATGGGATTCCTGCAAAGTGACAACAAGAGCAAAGTTGCGATTCTGACTGAACAATTCCAGTCAGTATTCACTAAGGAAAACCTAAATAATTTTCCCAACAAAGGAAAAAGTCCATATTCCACCAAAATTAACAGCAAAGGAGTCCATAAACTTTTGAAAAACATGAAACCCCATAAAGCTACTGTTCCAGATTCAATACCATCTTTTATTTTGAAAGCAGCCGCAGATCAACTCGCCCCAATTCTTACAGAATTATACCAAATATCACTCAACACCGAAGTAGTACCACAAGATTTGAAAGATGCACATGTAGTACCACTTTTTAAGACAGACGAAAGACACTTAGCTTCTAATTACAGACCCGTGTCGCTTACATCCATAACATGCAAGGTCATGGAACATATAGTGCATAGTAGTGTAATGTGCCACTTTGAGAGAAATAAAATTCTAACTAATGCTCAACATGGATTCCGCAAAAAACGATCATGCGAATCCCAACTCATTGTAACCATCCATGATATAGCATCAAAACTGGAAAGAGATTTGCAAGTCGATATCATCCTTCTAGACTTTGCAAAGGCATTCGACAAAGTTCCACACCACCGCCTTCTACACAAGTTAGAATACTATGGCGTCAACCCCAAAACCAACAGATGGATTCGCTCGTTCTTAGAGAACAGAAAGCAGATTGTAATACTTGAAGGGACTGTCTCCAAGCAAGTTCCAGTACTCTCTGGTGGACCACAAGGTACAGTTCTTGGCCCTCTACTGTTCCTGGCCTACATCAACGACATGCCAGAAACAGCAACTTCATCCGAGATCAAATTATTTGCAGATGGCAGCCTTCTTTACTGTACTATTGATAACCAAACTGACAGTCACCTATTGCAGAGCGGCCTTACGATTCTAGAAGACTGGAAAAACAAATGGCCGATGAGTTTCAATGCCAAAAAAATGCATTGTCATCAGAATAGCACCAAAAAACAAACAGGTGAGGCAAACATGTTACAAATTACATGGACATACTCTGGATAATGTGGAAGCCAGCAAATACTTAGGCGTAACCATCAACAACAACTTATCGTTGGCAAAGGAAACAAGACGCTAGGATTTATCGGCCGAAACCTTAAAGACTGTACAAAACCTGTAAATTCAGCAGCATATACAGCAATAGTAAGACATTCATCTAACCAAAAAAGATCAAATACATAGAACCGGCACAGAAAAGAGCAGCAAGATTTGTGCACAACAACTACACAGACCGAACACCAGGCTGTGTCACAAATATGGTAAAATCTTTAAAATGGGAAAACCTTGAAAATCGTAGAAAATCAGCAAGACTAAGCATGCTATTTAAGATCCAGCATGACCTTATCGACATCGATAGACAGCAATATCTGACACCAAATGACAGCCGGACCAGAGGTAAAAAACGCTTCTACACAAGAAAGATCAAACACGGATACCTTAAAAGACGCAAGACAAAAGATAGTGATGGGTATATGGGGCTCTCGAAGGAATATTAAATTCGAATGTGGTCTGCCTTTACCAGTCCATGACCTTGTTTGTGACCACGGATATCTTCCACTTGTCGTAAGCACTTCATGGTCCTTTCCTCATTCACGACTTATTACCGGGTTTATAACTAGATTAACACGACGGGTGCCACTAGTGGAGCAGGCACTGCTTAACCTTCCGGAGCACCTGAGTTCACCCACGGTTTTTAGTGGGGTTCGTGTTACTCGATCTTTAGTTTTATATGTATGTTTTGTAGATTGTTGTTTGTCCTTTTGTACTTTTTCTTTTGGCCATTGTGTTGTCTGTTCTTCTTCGATATACGGTTTCTGATTACCCCTTTGGTATCTTCAAACTCTTCTTATAAAATTTGAAATGATTTGATTTAGGACAAGATTTAAAAGTTGAACCAGAATTGCCCAGATATCCATTTGTTTAACTCATCATGCCGAAATTCTGACGAGAACCTTGAACAATTTTGTTTTTACCAACTTTTATGTACAAACGTATGCTCAGTGATGCCAAAAAACTCATTTGACCCTTTGGGTTAGTTGAGCTAAAAACAGCAAACGGTCTATTGGCCAACTTGATTCTGTTGTATCTTTCCGATCAGGAAAAAATATTATTGAAAGGTTATTTTGTAGACGACCATCCAATAAACATTCTCATCAAGCTTGGTTTAAATTCGCCAAGTAGTTTTGGGAAAGAAAATCAAAATGAAAAAAGCTGGAAGACGACGACGAAGAATGCAAAGTGATGAAAATAACTCATTTCCTTTGGGTCAGGTCAGCTAAAAAGCAACTTTTCAAATGATATTATGAAGATATACGATCATACCGACAAGCAATCAAAGAATAAGAAACCTATAACTTCACTGTACCATAATAAATACTGCTGATTTGTATACAAACAATAATCAACAAACCATCACATTTGGTTAGTCAACAGGTACAACAAACATGATTTATAAAGGGCCAACCCAAGGACTATTTGGTTTCATTCCATCAAGTTTACAAATGTTAAACCAATCAGAAACCTTGATGGCCATCTTGGATGTCAGGCAATGTCAATGGAAACAATCCAGGCTCGTATCATTTGATATTTGGTCTACTAATGTTTTAACGCTTGCAAGTTGTGCTTTGAAATATTTTTTTGTGTATGAAACCACATAATTGAAAAACAGGTTTGTAAAATTAATGTTTTCATCCATACAAGCTGTATGTCATTAGCTTGAAGGTCCGTTTCACTTCCTTTAATGACAGAAAACATCCAAAATTTATTTGTGCAAATATCTAAATATAATTTTACATGTAAATTAACGGTAAAATGCTCTGTAACTGTATCGATAAAAGGTGTACATGTATTTGAATAATTTTAACATTAAATATGCCATTACATTACCTGGACTTGTAATACAGCTCAGGTTAAATCTGAGATTAGCCAAAACAGAATACTGGTCAATTTGCTGTAAAATTTGCCCACATTTAAACATAAATATGATGGTAAAATAATTTAATTTGACTTTCTCAACAATATCTTTGAACATTCAGAATTGTACAGTCCAAACAAAAGAATGTTTATAATTATAAGGAAGCGAAACAAGTATTTTAAACATGTCTATTTTGAGTCGTGGTCAAAAAAGCATAAAATAACTTGGAAAATTCAACTTTTCATCATTTACTCCTACATTTTGTACATTCCTATAGGAGTTCTATCGGCTTCTGATCATGCCTGATGTTTATCAAGTTCGATATCAATCCAGTCCTTGAAATGAAAATTTGAATTTACTAGTCCGAATCAAATTCTTGAATTCATTTTTATGGATTTCTAAATAAAAAGTGACAAATTTACTGGTCTGAACAAAGTAATACTGGTTTTGGTCCGTAGGACCGCTGCCCATTGCGAGGACTGTGAACAAGTGTTAAAAGGTTTCCCCTGCCTACTACCCATGACATGAGCTTCATTGGTCAGTTCATTAGGCTTTCCTATCACATTAAGTCAGGTAGTTACGTATAAGCTGAACAATTTGTTGGACGTGACAAAAACGTCAATAACCCAAGCCCTGTTGACTATCATACACTATTCCGAAACAATTGTTTTCAAAGAAAACTTGAGATGAAGATATTAAATGTTACAGGAGATATCACATCAATACATTTACATGATTTCTTGTCATATAAAATGCAGCATTATTTACAAATCTATTTGAGGTAATTAGCAAAAGGACTATTAATAATTGATTAGTTATTCATAAAAATATAACAAACATGAGTGATAACAGACTGATCAACGACAGACACCAGGCGTGCTTGAGATATTCAACGACAGATACCAGGCGTGTTTGAGATATTCAACAACAGACGCTTGGTGCATTCACAATTTTCTGCAGTTGAAAGTTTCATTACAGGTTTACGACTGGTTTGTGAACCATGAATGTGTAGTTGTGTCCTTGTAGAAAAAAACGCAATACAACATAGATAGCAAAATGTGTTGTCTTTTTTAGAAACAAGTGCATTATTTCAATTTTGACAAAGTTCTGTCTTCAAATAAACTTAAAAGCTTCAATAGGGCAACAACTTTAGGGCGTACTGTTTTCATTACATATGTACAATATAATCTCAGTCTTCCATACAATTGTTTAACTGTTTAATGCAACAATTTTTAGATGTTCCAAGAGAAATAAAATAAAATACAAATGTTTTTATCCTTGTACAATATATTTGGTACATTTTCGAAAGCCAAATCTTCAAAAAACAGAATCCTTGCACATTTCATGCCCCTTCGCGTTTTTCCGACCATTCAAGAACAGTGGCATGTATGGAAAGTTTTTCCCCCAACTAAATCATTTGAGATAATATGTAGTGAACCAGCTGTTTCTGTTCAACAATTGTATATGTCCCAAGTATAGTGAAATAAAATACAAATGTTTTTATCATAGTACAATATATTTCCCGAATAAGACAAATCTCAAAAATCCAGAATCCTAATACACAGAAATCTACATTTCATACCCCTTTATGTTATCCATTTTCATGGATCATAAGTTTGTTTGATGGTGTTTTAACGCCACTTTCAACAATATTTCAGCTATATCGTGGCGGTCAGTTTTATTGGTGGAGGAAACAGGAGGAACCGAAGAAAACCACCGGACTCTCTCACGTCACTGACAAACTTCATAACATAATGTTGTACACCTCACCATGATTGAGATTCGAACTCACAACATCAGTGGTAATATATATAGGCACTGATAGCATATGCAATTGGAAATCCGACTACCATACGATCACAGCCCCCTGAGGATCATAAGTAATGAAATGCTATTTGTTTGTTATAATGTTGAACAGTAGTATTTACCATGTGATATGACAAGTTTTGTTGTGAATTTTAATTAAAGAATCATATGACATAAGGAAATATACAATTTTCATAGTTTTGTTTTTGTGATAGATATGTATAAATTGAGATCAGATATTATGTTTCACTACAAACTGTATAAGCTAATTGAGCATTACTTTTCCACAGTATAAAATCATTCTCTTCCTCTTTTCTAAGAATTCACTATCATTTCACAGGTTAACTTTTTCAACTTGTTGTTGAATTAACCATATTCCATATCTTTTCTCATTATATTAAACACTTCACAGCTACACATTTACTGATTGATTGGTGCTTAACAGTATTTCAGCTATATTGTGGCATGAACAAATTGTATTAACTTAAGACACTTCAACTTGCGCTTGACATGCATATGTAAATGTAGTGAAACAAAATATCAAGATGCTTCAATTCTGATGAGCTAATCGACGGAAAAAAACTAATTTGTAATGTGCTGCAATTATTTTCTGTATGGACTCCTCCAAATATGTGCCATTGTATACTGTGTTTGGATGTGTTTGGTGTATTGGCACGTCGATCACACATTAGTTTTAAACTAGAATGGTTTTGAGATATGAAATACCTTTTTTGAATATATTGCTGACAAAAATGCACAATCTACATAACATGAATGTTGATTTCTCAATGAAAAAATGTGAATTTAGTAAAAAAAATGTATTATAAAGCTGACAAATTCTTTATGTAACTTAAATAATAAATCTGAATCCCACAATGAAACAAAATGTCAATAAATATTTTTTATCTCTCTGTATATTCCATATTGAAGAACGATATATACATTTCACAGCAAAGTACATGTTAAGACATCTTAATACAACATAAAAAAAACTTAAAAATCAATCTGTACAATAAATAATATTTATTCACAAAAAAATTGGTTGTAGAATGAATAATTATCATGATTATGTTTGTGATCAAAAAATAAATCTCACGAAATTCAAGCACGTGTAAATCATTTCTCAAGCCCATTCTCACATTTAAAACCAGTGCTTATGATCAAAGTGTATTTTTTGTGGGACAACTATTGGTCAACAATCCTTAGTTCATAGAAATGTGAACAAGAAATCCTGCTTGAAACTGTATTTGTATCAAACAAGGATTTTTGTAATATACCAACAAATCTAGTATAAACCTGATGCTAACCTGTTCAAACATATTACAAAATATGCTGACTATATTGTGCGAAAACAATCCCGGATAAGTGGATTTTGGGAGGTTCTTCATAATGGAATCGATCAAGTATAACGTTGGCAACTTCTTTGTCGATTCAACCTGTAGCGAGAAAATGAGACATGATTCTCTGTTACTGTCAAACTTGTCCCTATGATCTGAAAATAGAAAGAAGACAGGCAGGCTGTTCCAAGCAAAAATGTTTTTTTTTTTATTAGTCCTTGTGTTTAAAATCTTTGTACACTTAATTGCCTAATCTAGATATCTGACTGTTTTGAACAAAAATTAGTCTCAAGGGTGTTCAGTTTAAACAAATTACTTTATTTCTGCTTTTTTTCTCCATTTCCACACTCATCTACAACATGATATTTACATTGTGGCATAGTCCGGTACATGTCATTCCCATAATTGATTAAATTATGATTGATTGATTGATTTTTTGTGTTTTAACGCCACTTTCAACAATATTTCAGCTATATCATGGCGAACAGTTTTAGTGGTGGAGGAAGCCACCCGGAGAGAACCACCGACCACGGGCAAGCAACTGGTAAGCTTTATCACATGCGGATGCGAGTTGAGTGCACCCTTTTTTATAATTTGCAAGGCCGGGCGCGAACCCACGCCGTATTGGTGACAGCTAGACTTGTATGAGTTATTAGATCCAACGACCTAACTCATTGAGCCACCCGGGCCCCGATTAAATTATGAAAAGAAAGTTTAAGCAGTGATGGTCATCAATTCCACCAATATCAACAAAATGAACAGTCTAGCTGATTTTCTGTTTTGGTTAGATTTCTATTAATAAATCAGACAAAAAAAATCTCCAGGCATCTATATAGTTTTCTCTCCAACCATTTGGTTAAGTTTTCTTAATATTTTAGTCACCTTTTTGGTTAAATTTCTGCATGAGCATTCCCTCCAATTTCCTTTCGACGACAATTAACAAAAATAACAACTTGAATATATTTTTAACATTTTGGTCTTAGAAACAGATTCTCCTTCTCAATTCTTCACTCTCCATAGTTGAATTTTCAAATTTTACTATCTTGAGTTAAGAAATATTGTGATCCACTGGTAGCAGAATGAGAATCTGTAATGCGTCAGTTTACTAATCATTGACAATGATTAAACAACATATAAAGAATAAACTTGTAGAACGTGCTAAAATGGGTCACGGGTCACTGTGAGTAGCATGCGTAGTCACGTGACTTGTCTCATTGATAATCGGGCGGCTGTATCGAGAAACAGATACGATGTTGAAAAAACTGTTGATACTCATAGAATATTGATAAATGCAATAAAATGTTATGTTTGTCTTCAAGAAATATGATAGACAAAACCATGTGTGAAGTTTTATGACGAAATATCTCCGATTTCTATGTAAATGTACGAGTTGAAGTGGGGAAACACCCACAGGTAATTTTAGCGATGTATTTTTATCTTGGACAAGAATAATGAGCATCCTGATTGGATGACCGATTTAAAACAGGTTTAGCAAGGTTACTCAGGGCAATAGTTTATAAATATAGAATCTTGACATCTCCAACTTTCCAACCATGTAAGTATTTTTGCTCTGCGGAAAGGAAAAGCATATTACTGAGTGAATTAAAGGTTAAAATGTTATTATTTTTTAAATATAATTATTTTTTAAAAAGAAAAACAGCTATAAATGTGTTCTTTGGTTCATATAGGAAAGGAAAATACCAGACTTTTAACATTGAAACGGAACCGTCTTACGCGGAAACCCACCCGAAAACCTCTACCCCCACTTGAATTTGATGAATGTTACAGCCACCATTTTCTTGATAGGATAATGTAAATTAAAACAATGCATGTAAAAGAAATCTATGTTATATTTATTCATTTGTTTGATTCTGGAATATTGTTGATCATTGATTTAAACAAGAAAAAAGGGGAAAAAAGGGGGGGGATTTTATTTGTGAATCTTACAGTTAGATAAATGTTATGTTTCGACAGTTTAAAGAGAAAAATAGAAATTTGTTGCGACTAAAGCTTAAATCAGCGTTAAAAATTGAACAAATATCACTGAGTGGTTTTGTAAATGAGATTTATTTTAAATAGAAAATCTGAATTTATTATTTATTAATTTATTATTAATGATACAATTTTATATCCCTTGGGAGGGGGAGGGGGGCTATGATGAAAATTTGAGATAAAAACACAGGACCGGACTTTAAGCAAAAATAATAATCCAGGATTAGTTTTTTATTAAAAAAAATCCAGGACCCCTGTGTCCATGAATTTGGTTTTTTTTTAAGTTAATTATATGAAATATTGACATCCACAAAGTTTGCCTTTTGGACAGCACATTTCTGTGTCCACACTTGCCCTCAGGCAACACTTGTTATATATAACAAAAAAATTGAAATATTCAATAATTTTCTTGTCAGAGCTATAAATAGAAAATAAAAGGATAAAGAGATAAATATGGTTGATTGAAATATTTAAAAGTTGAATTGTATGTCTATTGAAGTTGAAGAAAAATGATGAAAACTTATGTTATCTGTTCTCAAAATTGTCCTCTGGTATGCTGGGCATAAGGAAGTGTCCTCCCAATTTACTTTTGTAAGATATCTGTTTGATCAAACATGCTTTGTAGTTGTATTTCTCCAAAAATGAAATATTGCTTGAAATAATCTTAGACTTTATCTTAACTCTTAAGTTTTTGTGAAATAATTATGCATGTCTATAGCTAGTCAAGGATAATTTGTTGTTTTTTTCCACTGATGATGATCCTTTGTATTTGCAAAACCAGATTTTGTTATGGAAAATTATATGCTATGCACCGTATACACTGGAGACTGTTCTCTTCATAATCAATATTTTTTTAATTTGAAATAAATCTGTTGCCCCCCACCAGTTGTCATTCCTAATTTATTATAGATTAAGCATACATCATGCCAACATTATTTCATCTGTCAGAAAATAAAATAAAAAATTATGTCATTATATAGTAATTAATTGCTGTTAGATATTACTATAACGATTTTTGTAGTATTTTCATAGGCTTATTTAACTAGTTCCCTGTTTAGAGTACCAGGATAAGATATTTACTAGTGATTTTTGTAGTAATTTTAGACTTTTTTTTAATCGGTTGGTTTGGATCAGTCATGTCGACAATCGATTGAAAAATTTAATAATCGATTATCGTCGCTCATTTCCGGATTCAGTTTCCTCTCCACTTCCGGTTCTCTACGGGTTCTAAATTTAATGTATTAATCATGGATACCACATGAAAATGACGACGAATCAACAGAAAATAATCTACTAGACACAATATTTAATCATCCTGGAGGGAAAGCCCGATCAGAAGTGTGGAAAGTCTTTGGATTTTACAAACTACGAGGTCGACAAGGACCGGCAATACGAGAGACGTATGTCGGCTGTGTAGAATTACTAGAAAGGAGTATCGTAATGTATAGTCGGAGATTCCTCTGCTGTCCGACGGCTTTTTTCCGACTTGCTGGAGCCGTGGGACGTCAGAGAGCTCTACATACGGAAAACAGCGGATTTGTCGCTGTAACTCTGCGTCGACACATTTCCACGTTTCGTGGCTATCGGATTTTATTTTCTATCCGAAAGCCTTATATAAATCGCTTCACCAATCATTTTCTATTCATTCATAACCATCTTACCCTCAGAAAGTGGTGTTACACTCCATTAAGCCAAGGGCGTAGCTTACGTTGAGGCAACCGAGGCAGCTGCCTCGGTAAAAAATATATGCCAAAAAAAATATAGAGACAATTAAATTGTATTTCCATGTTCTCAATGAAGGGACAATAAATAAGTTAACAGACTAAGACTCAGTTACTGACGGAAATGGCACCTAGTTGAAGGGTTTAGGCCTCATTGCAACTTCAAGATGAAGAACAGCAATAATACGGTGTTGTTCCTGTATAACAATCACGAACATAGTATGTTCAAGTTTATATGTGTGATTTTGTCTAATGCAATCCATAATGTTTGAATCGGCAATTAACAAAGTTTCTTGGACTAAGTTGTACATGTTAGATGACCATTATGAATGTACAATTGTGTATAGCTGTGACATATTTTTATGACTATTTTGAAGCAAAACTCTAAATTGCTTAAACTCGCTTATGGGGGAGGGCTTTACCCCCCAAACACCCAACGGGGCTTTGCCCCTGTACCCCACTGGGGGCTTCAGGCAGCCCCCAGACCCCCTGCCTCGGTAGAATAACATAGTAAGCTACGCCCCTGTTAAGCACGATTTTGCCTTGGACCATCATTTCGCCATGTTGACTTTCATTTTCCAAACTACAAACGTGATCTCGCGATACTAACTGAATGATGGGAGCTACATACTTAATGCAGCGTGCCAAATTATTTGCATACGTCAAAAACAACATAGATATAAAGCGTATTCTGCAGAACAAACAGTTCCATCTACAGCTCAAATCAGAGCAGAAGGAAATAATACAAAATGTGTTGGAAAGAAAAGATTCAATGGCAGTGTTACCCACGGGCTTCGGAAAGACAAGGTAAGATCATATTTTTTTCTTATGGTTATCTGTAATTCACTATTGCTGTTAAAATCATTACCAATCAATGTAATCAACTGTATTAAATTTTATGTTATTAAGTCCAAGTCCATGAGAAAACCATGCAAACCACCCAAAAACTTATACAATGAGTATAACAGTTGTTTGACTTTTTATGTATTTTCTGTAAGAGACCATGTTAGACGATTCATCTGTAAAGTTATTTGGAAAATGGTCAAGTCTTAGATTAGATACGATGACGTAACCCTCATTCCGCTTGTGCTCCAGTTAAGGTTACGAATCGGTCCCATTCAACGTATGGGAGCAAATTAAAATTTTCGTTACGTGAATATTTCAACTTTCTTTTTGCATATCTGGTCATAACTTATTATTCCCTACAATTTTAAAGTAATGGCGATACGAAATAAGTGTTACAATACCTGTTTCGATCTTCACGATCGATTTAGTATTCGAAAATTGTTTCTTGTCCGCCATGGCACCTTACGTATACTCTCGTGATGGGCGGAGCCTGACCATATATGGATCTGAATGCCAAATATAAAAACTTACTACGATGTTAAATACTACGATTGATCCAAATAAGGATATCTCCAAAACGAGGCAAGTGCACGTGAAATAGCAACTTGTAAACAAAATGTCGGTCAGAAAGAAGATTTCATTCATTCAAATTTTCAGATGGGTATAAGTCTACCATGGATTGATGCAGAGTTTACTTAACACCTCAAGCTTTACCTAAATATATTTATCTTTCACCCCCGTTAATTTTTCCAACCACTTATGTACAACGGAATTAGGACAAAAAACCGCCCGGTGTGAATCACTCCGGGCGCTGCTCCCATACGTTGAATGGGACCGATTCGTAACCCTCGCTGAAGCAAAAGCGGACTGAGGGTTACGTTATCGTATCTAGTTTTAGATAAGATATAAAGTGAAATAGAAAATCGCATTTTCAAATTGAAAATTTGACCAAAAACCTTGCAATAAAACACCCGCTCCTCAGAAAAATCTGTGAAATATTTTGATACATCTACTACTTTTTTCTGTACTATGGATATATCCAATTTCCAGAAAGATGCTACTATTTCGATAAGTATTGCTTAAAACTATTTGAATTTGATCGTAGAATATGACTTGCTACAAGGCATGAAAACCAATTTTCACGCTAAAAACTGATAAAACGCTTAAATTTTTTTTTCATCCTAGCCTATATTATGCGAGCGTCAGCGAGGTCTTTATGGTGTAAAATGTGTACTTAGGATTTTTTGACAAACATGGCTGTACATATTGACGAATAAAAAAAAATTCGACGCTTTGTAAACACCGGTTCCGTGTAACACACTCAACTAATGAAGATCTTCTTAACATAAAGCGCAAAGGTGATCCTGAAGTCTCGTAACCTCATTCGTACGTCCGATACTACTGAAACCCGGAACCCGTGTGTAATAAAAGTCATTTTGTTAGCTTGTTTTACTTATATTGATATTTTTAAATTCATTAAATCTCTTCTGACATACTGACAAGAATTTTTGTTTCTACGCGGAAGTTAACTTTTGAGATTTCGTAAGGAACGGTAACTCGAATAAAGGAACGACAGCTCGATTGAATCAATCGTAACTACTCGGCCATTCTCGCTACCCTGCAAATAACCTCGTACGTACATAGGAGAAATTCTTCTTAAATTGTTTGCCGGAAGTTAAGTTAAGTTAAGCCACACAAAAATATAGTCCACGAAAATCCAATATGGAAGACATACTAAGTAAAATCTAATCATGCAAAACTAATTAAAACTTTAATTGAAATATAGAAAATTACTTAAAATATAACTTTATCAAACTTTCATGTAACTGACATGTGAAAAGCAGTGCGATTTATACACCTAATGCATACGAGGTTATTTGCAGGGTAGCGAGAATGGCCGAGTAGTTACGATTGCGATTGAATGAGACTAGATTCGGCCCTAAAAAAAAGTCGTCCCCAATATATCTCGGCCCAAAAAATCTCGACACTTTTTGATGCACTGGATGAGCGTAAAATTGCCAAATAATTTTCAGATGCGCGAGCATTCATGGCCGTGCCGGTTTCATATTATTTATCAATATGAATCGGACACTAAAGGATTTTTTTTATGGATTTTAAGTATTAAGGATTTGTTTGTATGTAGTTAAAACTTTGCATTACAACACTTTGAAAATACCTCGAAATTACCTCCCCTTTTAGAACTCTTCAATAATGAGGCAGTAAACCATTCACTAGAAAAATGGAGGGAAATGAAAAAAAATGTGATTTTGGCCAGAATTGCAAGAACAAGGCTTTGAACACGCTGACAAACTGTTATAAACTAACAATTAATCATCAGAGGTATCTAAATTCAAATTCAAAAGAACTAGAAATCCCTGAAAATTATGTAATCTTAAATAGAGCTGGGATACAACTTGATGTTGTTGACTCTAGTAAGTACCTGGGCGTTACCATCAACAAGAATTTAAGATGGGATGACCATATCAACAACATCACAGCGAGAGCAAATAGGACACTAGGCTTCCTCAAGCGAAATCTTAGAGGGTGCAAAACATCAGCACGAGCCAGAGCCTATGAAGCTATAGTTCGCCCAACCTTGGAATATGCTGTATCTATATGGGACCCATATAACACCGGGCAAATTAACCAACTAGAAAAGGTACAGAGACGAGCGGCACGATTTACCACCAAGAATTACACAGACAGACAGCCAGGAAGTGTCACTCAGATGGTAACCCAACGTGGATGGGAACCACTCCAGGTTAGGAGAGTTAAGATCCGCCTCCTTTTGCTATTTAAGACCCAGCATAACCTAGTGGCTATTCCGGCAGAAGCATATCTTCTTCCATCAGACTCCAGGACTAGAGGTCAGAATACCTTTCGGATTCCATCAACCAGGAAGGATGTCTACCGAAACTCCTTTTTCCCAAGATCCATCCGGGATTGGAACAACCTTCCATCGGCAGCAACAACAGCCAGTTCCGCGGAGGAGTTCAGGGACACGCTGGGCAACTTACCACCTGCCCAGTTCCTGACCGTGTAGATAAGATTCCCGCCTGTTTTTAACTGTAAATATTGCCCTGCGGGGCTTTTATCTTGACTGTCATGCTGGAGTATAGGGCTCAATGATGAGTACACTCTGTACACGGAAGAAGAAGAAGAAGAAGAAGAAGAAGAAGAAGAAGAAGAAGAAGAAGAAGAAGAAGAAGAAGAAGAAGAAGAAGATAAATGTCATATCATCTGAACATCTGAATCGTCATATTTGCGAACAACATCGTGATGAGCTCGGTATCTATTGGACCAGAAAAAAACGGACTTGTGTTCATCCTCTCCATGGAGACTCCAAGGCAAAACCAGACGGTGGCATTAATGCAGTGATGAGCCGTGAAATATGGTTGAGGTTACAGCTTGTTGACGTTGTAGCCATTGCCATTGGTGAAGGTAATTTGCGGAATCACACAAGTTACATTTGTATAAGAACCCCAGACATTTATACCACAATATTTATCTTTACGAGATGAACATTTATTTTGGAGTAGGGGAGTAATCAAGCATGCTTAGGGAATGAACATATATTTCTGGGGGGGGGGGGGGGGCTGGGGGCTGGGTAATCTCGTTCAGATTAGGATTCCGAAGAAATGTTCTATCTGTTCTTCTTCCTGATCTCGTTTCAAGCCCTATTAAGGGTATTCTGGAAATTTTAAATTTGACACCCCGGTGCATTCCGATGGATATTTTGGCATGGACGGTTTGTGTCAGATCAAGTGCAGGTATGATTTCATAAATAGACATATTTTCTAGTTCAAATCTGCAAAAATATTGATATTTCCTTACCCTTTACAGCGTATATCCGACAAAATAATCCAAAATCTACTTTAAGCCGTCCGCCTTTTTACTGAAATCTAGAACTACACCACGTGATCAAAAATCGTGACGTATTTTGGTATAGTCTGTTTCCTAGTTCGAGATGTCGATGTCAAATTCTCTTTTCCGGGGTGACGTCACTTCCTCTAACAACAACGAGTCGGCCATCTTTAGGCGGTGAAAATCAAATTTAAAATGGCGAATGTTTCACCGTCTCACTAACAAGGGAGATAATTCGTTGACCGAAATACCCGGATGCCCGGAAAAGAGAATATTATATTATAATTTAAAAATCTCATTTACACGGCTTGAAATTTTTTAATTTTGTAATAAATATTTTATTAAAACCAATCAACAGCCCATAAAGGATATGCTTGCATATACACAATACATAATTGACATCGACCTTTCATTTAGAAACATGCTGTAGCAAAATTCGTGACGATTTTGATCACGTGGTGTAGTTCATGAGTTCAGTAAAATGGCGGTCAGCTTAAAGTAGATTTTGGATTATTTTGTCGGATATACGCTGTCACGGCTGGTAATCGGCACAAGCAGAACAGTTGGTTCTGCAAAGAAATTCGTGAGGATAACTTCCGGTTTTGGTGGAGGAGAGTTCACGAAGACGCTTCGCAAGATATGTACATGTCAAAAATTGATTTTTTTTTTTTAATGCTCGAATATTGCAAAATCAGAGAATGCTATGCTGTGGCGAATGCTTTCACGATTAGAAACATGTATAGTTTATTCTTGTATATGAAGTGTAACTCTCGCAAAATCAATCGTCCCACGAAAAACATGACGAAAATTGTGACACTCTTACATTTCTAAGTTGTTCTTGACCAAGATGCAAGTTAAATTTTCAATTTTTTTCATCATGGGAGTCTAAATGTAATCGGGGATAAATTCCGATTAGTCAGAAGTAAATTGAAGTCTAGATAAATCTACAAACTGTCAATTTTCTCGTTTTCCTGCTTGAGGAGAACGGTTCTGATAGACCACATTGCGAATGCATGAGGAGATTTGCTAGTTTTGGTAATTGTTTTCTGTAAAATTGATAAATTGACACTTTTAAGCACAAAACTGATAAATACTCTAATCAAAATAAACTATTCTCTGTCCACTTTCAGGAGATGCCAGGATTCAAGGGAAAGAGGAAAAGGGGACTAACACTGACTCTTTACAAAAAACCATTTCGATATAGATTGCCTGTATCACCGCCAAGGAAACGAACAAAAACAAGTAGCTATATATAGCAATACACCAAATTTAAAATCCCCATCAATCAGGACACCAAGTTTATTAAAAAAAATCTCTTTCAATTTCAAAATATTTATATCCTTTCAAACGAGTTTCCACATCTATTCGGCGCAACCTTTTTACTAAAGATAACGGAAACTTCACCGCAGATCTACACAAGTTATAATATTACATGATTTCAGCACATACATAGGTCTAACGTAAATACACATTCACGTAGTGATAGCTAGTCATGAATAAATTAAACACAAGATGTCAATTAAACTGTGGACATATCCTTAAAATCGGTAAAGCGCTTTACATCTTGTAACCACTACTAACAGAGATCTTTTTTATTTACAAGTGTGTACACATAACACACTACATAATGGAAAAACAAACCACAAATTAATATTATTCTCAACTGTATGATATTTAATTTAGAGAGTATCATTTGTATTAGAAATTATAAAGATATGATTCTTGATTATAAAATTATCTTACAATGCATTTTCAATTTTTTCAAATGTAAGGGAAGTTAATCTTGTGTATCCAATACACAATGGAAGTTGTCACAAACAACAAATGATCAATAATGACAAGTTAAATCATGGGAAACCGCAGTTACAATTATGAATTGATTCCTTAAATGAAATGTTTCTTTCTAGGTGGACAGCCCATGAACAATGAAATATTATTTTTATACCTTTAAAAACCAGACGGGAAGAAGGGCATCAGTTCGTGAATTTATTACCAGACATACATGCAAAATATGTAATTATACAGTGAATTACATGTGTCGTACCAAAACTAGCAAATCTCCTCGTGCATTCGCAATGTGCTCTATCAGAACCGATCTCCTCAAGCAGGAAAACGAGAAAATTGACAGTTTGTAGATTTATCTAGACTTCAATTTACTTCTGACTAATCGGAATTTATCCCCGATTACATTTAGACTCCCATGATGAAAAAATATTGAAAATTTAACTTGCATCTTTGTCAAGAACAACTTAGAAATGCACGAGTGTCACAATTTTCGTCATGTTTTTCGTGGGACGATTGATTTTGCGAGAGTTACACTTCATATACAAGAATAAACTATACATGTTTCTAATCGTGAAAGCATTCGCCACAGCATAACATTCTCTGATTTTGCAATATTCGAGCAGTAAAAAAGAAAATTTCAATTTTTGACATGTACATACCTTGCGAAGCGTCTTCGTGAACTCTCCTCCACCAAAACCGGAAGTTATCCTCACGAATTTCTTTGCAGAACCAACTGTTCTGCTTGTGCCGATTACCAGCAGTGGCTGTAAAGGGTAAGGAAATATCAATATTTTTGCAGATTTGAACTAGAAAATATGTCTATTTATGAAATCTTACCTGCACTTGATCTGACACAATTCGTCCATGCCAAAATATCCATCGGAATGGACCGGGGGGTCAAATTTAAAATTTCCAGAATACCCTTGATAGGGCTTGAAATGAGATTAGGATGAAGAACAGACAGAAAATTTCTTCGGAATTCTAATCTCAACGAGATTAGGTGCTGGGCTGGGCTGGGCTGGCAGTTTTTTTTTGCAAATAATTATCTGGACCTGGATAAAGTTGTAAATAAATATCCTGGCCTACATCTAATAAATATATAAATATGCTGGCCTCCAGATTCTAAAGAAGAGTAAAAAGAAAAAAAAAGTAATTAGATAACCTTCAAGCCCGGTAAACCCATACAATGTGACAAATAGTTTTGTTGTAGAATTTTGTTCCACTTACAAAATATAGCTGCACGTCTTTCTCTCAAGAGTGTGCTTTAATGCAAGGGAAAATAACTCATTTTCTACAGATGAAAACTTGTAAATAAACCCTATAATATATAATATGTGACAGGAAAAGGCTTTCAAAGGGGTCTGAAAACTCTGAAACCCATTTTCAGCAAGGGGGCTTTGCCACCCCCCTCGCCCCCTACAGGGGCATTGCCCCTTGACCCCAGTAGGGGTCTTAGCGACCCCCAGCCAGAATTAATGAAACTCAAATCCGAACTTGCACGTGCCTCCATGACGACGTCAGATGTAAACAATCAATGGCGTAGTAATTTCCAACAGCAAATAATCTAACACAAATAAAATTCACAACGAAAAATTCAACTATATTAAATTTTGGCGTTTCATTGAAAATGTATTTCGGTCAACGCTTTCATACCCCAATGAAACTTCAAAAGAATGCATTCAATTCTTAAGTAATTTTGGTTGCTTTACCAGACTTCCCGAAAACCGTCGGTTCGTCGGTCCTGACCGACAGAAATGCAGTAGTACCGACGATTTCAAAATATATATCGGACCGAATGTCCGGTAAGACATAGATATTTGAAAGGACCGGCGATTGAAATTTATTCCCTCCCAGTTTCCACTGCCAATGGCATTAATTCCGTTTTCAGTTTTATTAAAATGTCAGACAGAGACTTGAAATTTGTTTATTTATTCTGTCAGACCGACACGTTCCTCTTTGTAATCGAAACTCGTAAATGTAAACATCCTTTTAGTAGGAACCAGCACCTGCAAAACGTGGAACTTAAAACTTAAATATATTACTGAGCACAGAAATAAGTTGACTTCCACACTCCCCAAGTATCAAAGATTGTTTGTGTTTAATTAAATATGTTTTGAGATGCTTATATATTGAAGATGACAACAGATTCATATTCTCAACTAAAATTAAAAATGTAGGTAAACCGGAAACTGACATTGATGTATAATATTCGGAACGTGATCGGACCATTAGATACGGATTGTTGGCTATATCTGCCTTATCTTTTTGGATAAAAATATGTATACAGAAAAACATTTAATTGAGTTGTTTAATGATCATGACTAGGTAATCTTGCATTCAGTTCTGTATAAAAAATAATTGACATTTTCATTGTTTTCACCCCTTTTATACATTTCCGGTTTCAACCAAACCCATTTGTGAAGACGATCACAACACGATTGGTTATTTGTATATACAGTAGCCAATGGCACGACGTCTTTCATACAACCATTGACCTATAGTACAAGGTCATCAAAACAACAAAAAGACATTAACATATACAATTTTGAACAACACTGAAAACTAAAAATTGAATTACTTTAACCTCTATATAAACCAGAGGTGAAATCAGGTGCCCAATTGCTAATACTAGGGTAAAACACTCTAAAAAGGCCAAACTAAACATCATGCACATGACAGTGAATTTTTTAGGGCTTTTTTTCGGACCGGCAAAATATTTTTCGGTCTGACAAGATCTTCATGTCTGTCAGTCCGAATGACTGACAACTTCTCAGCAAGTTTCGGGAAGTCTGCTTTACATGTATGATATCAACTTCCTGTTTAGCATTTCCGTTTTATTCATTTTAGATGTACATTGTATTTGGGTGATTTTCAAAAAAATGAAGATTTTTCATTTTCAGAGAATAATTTGAATATTAAATGATATGAAAGAAAGGTAAATATCTTAAAACAAGCACAATAGTAACAATTATCTTCATGCAAAGTGTCATGGAGATTGCTCTTCCGGTTAAAAAGTTATCCTCTAAAAACTGGTCAAATTTGTCAGGAGTGTGACGTTTTAGCGTGACAAACTTTAAATTGCCTTAACTTACCTTGATGATAAAAAATATGTCACACTCCTGACATAAAAACATTAAATGTCGATTGCAATTGCAGCCAAGAGAAAATTGTAAATGTATATTATGTAATAGATCCCAAATTGGAGATGAATACCATTATATTTTTGAATGTATTTATTTTAACCAAAAACGTAAGCAGTCACTGTTAAATTATTTCATATATAGACATAATATTATCAAATTTTCTGACCTGATGTCAAGTAAAAGAAAACCAATACTGAAGAAAATCTGTCATTTTATAAGTGCTATCAATACCGGTGTTTGTCCTCCAGGCTCTTAATCCTTTGTAACCTCTCTCCGAATTTATATATATGTTGTAAATAGTTGTTGTTATTTTGATTTTATTGTTATATCTCTGTACCATTGTTATACATTGGCTTTATGAGAATAAAGATATAAAGTAGGAAGTTTTTTTGCAGAGTAAATTATTGAGAAACATGGGGAAACTAATTTGAAAACCACTAAAAAGTAATTTTATACTAAGAAAAGATGATCTATTGCTAGTTTTAATAAATTTCAAATCCATTTTAACCATTTTTGATGAGATAAATTCCTAAAGGGCAAATATTTAGCACACTAATCATTAGAAAAAACAAAAACATAATTTTGAATCTTCTTTTAATATTTACTGTTATCTGTAAGAAATATAAGCTTTTGAAGAAATATAACTTTTTATTTGGAAAGAATAAGTTGTATTATTTTCATCTCGACAGGTTTATTTTCGAGAGGGAGTCAGGAGTGTGACAATTTTATGTAAGAAATAGATTGTTTTGTAAGCATATAGCCTCCATAAAACTGCTTGTAATTGTCTCTGGGAATTATTTAATTCTCAATAAGCACCATACTCTTGAAAAGATGTATAAATGGTTGAAAATTGAATTGTCATTTTTTCATAATTATGATAGTATTACTTAGAATATGATAAAATATGATTGAAATAACATCATAGCAATGCAAAAATGAAATATATTCAAGGGAAACCTTTTTTCAGTCAAAATAGATTATGTACTACTACTTAAAAAAGTTATTGTGACCAACAGTGATTACATTTAGCTTGATATTTGGTGTATTTATCATTTAGAAAAATGTGTCAGGAGTGTGACAAAACATAAAAAAATGGACTGTATTTTCATTTGGTTACCTCTAGTTTTTTCCACCAATGATCAACTTAACTTAACTTTTGTTTTATTTATTAGGCATATATAAATAATTGATTTACAACTATTAAGCCTCATTAGATCATATTTTTTATGCTTGTATGAAAACTTTAATTACCAGATTTTTTAAAATATACAGTAAAAATAGTGTTTCTTTGATATACTGAAACTGTTTTCTCATGATATATACAAAGTTTGGTACCAAAATGTGCCTATTTCATATCATTATTAAATGGAAATACATTTAGGTCTTTTACCATACTCAAAGGAAAATGATACCTCTGAGGAAGTAAGTCTGTATTTGTTATCATTTTAACACTTTGTTGCTAATAAAAGTTGAAAAAAAATATTTTGTCTTCATATATTGCACTGAGCAACTGAATCTGAAAAATATATCATATTGACATTATTTTACGACCAAAATTATGTCAATTTGTCCAATTTGAAATTTCACCCTCTATGTCACACAAAGTCTTCATTTTTTTGAAAATCACCCATTTACATTTTACAGGTCTTAGAACCGTCCAGAGCCTGGCACCAAAAAGTCATCCTTTCGAACTCAAAAGCAACAAACCTTGTACTGTTTAGAACCAGATTGTATGAAACAGTTCACTAAGGAAAGTCAATTACTTCGACATCTAGCAATTGGTCAACATTTATATGACAAGGAAGAAGATGATACAACTGTTGACAAAACAAAACGAATGTGGGTTGAAAGATGTTCATCATTACGCCATAATCAACCAAATCTGACCGCTGACACTGTGAATATTGATGATGATTAATTTGTAGAAAATGTTGGGTATGTTCTCAAGAAGCAAAGAAAGAACTAGATTTCCTGTTAAAGTGAAAGAATATCTAAATAAATTGTTTGAAATAGGTGAAATATCTGGAAAAAAGGCCAGTCCATATACTGTGGCCAAGCAAATGTGATACGAAAGGGATGAAGCTGGCAAAAGATGTTTTGCTCCTTCAGAATGGCTCACACATCAACAAATTCGTGGATATTTTGCCGGTTTGTCTGAAGAAACAAAAAGAAAGATATACAATGAAGCCCTCAGGGAAACGGCTCAAACTTGATGTGGCTGTAGATGACGAAGATCTGCAAAGTGCAATCAGTGCCATTGTTGCATTAGAACATTCAGAAGCTGTATCAACTGTTACAACTGAAGTACAAGAATCAGACGATTAATTATACTTTACTTTTGAAAAATGGTTAGGGTATAATGATGTCATTGCTGAAGTCTGTGAGACACATTTTTGGCCGAATTGTACGAAGTGCAAATCAGGTTATACTATGTTGAATGTCGGGCGGGTGGGCTGGCAGGCATTGAAATAAGGGTACCTATTTTGTGTAATCAACTCCTACAGTTTTTAATCCAGGGCTTTCAAACTTTGTAGAAAGTTTCTATATACATGTACATTTATATATTGAACATGTGCACCTAGGCTGCTATTATGGTAGCGTTTGGATATTTTATGGATAGTGGAACTTAGTCATTTTTTAGAGAATGTAATTCGGCCCTTTCTGTCTTTGACCCATTTTTATGACCGTAGAATAGAGAATGGAATGTGTCAAAGAGACAACAAACCGACCGAATAGTAGAAAACAGCCCAAGGTCCTTACAAACAATCCACCTTTGGTAGATTAGAGAAGGATATTTTCAGAATCAATAACATCCCAATAGATAGAACCAGAGTTTACAAATATTTAGGGATATTGTTTAGTATAAATGTTAATTTTACTGATGCCAGAATAGATTTACATACATGTAATAGAGGTTTAAAGGCTTCTTTCAAACTTAAGAGTTTTAGTGAATTTTAAAAAACCTAATGTTAAAACACTTTTACATATTTTTGATCACACAGTAAAGCCAATTGTATTGTATGGGAGTGAAGTTTGGGGAGCTACTCTAGCAAGAAAATTAAACAAAGAAAAAGAAGTATTGTATTACAAAGAATGTAAAAACATAAAGCAAGAAAACCTACATATAAATTTGGTAAATTTGCATTGAAGTGTGGTAAAAGATCTACTAATGTTGCTGTTCTAGGTGAGTTGGGTAGATATCCTTTATTAATAGAGGTGTTTTTTATTGTTATAAAATATCTAAACCGTATAATAAAAACAGAGGACACATTGTTGTTAGAGGCTTTTAGTGTATCAAAATCACTGCATCGTCAAAATAAATATAGCTGGTACTCAAATGTAAATAATCTGTTGCAGTTTCTTGATATAGACATTAAGATGCTAGAAAAAAAGACATATTTATAGAAAATAAAAATAAAAATATGATAACTTGTAGAGATTAGAAATAAATGATACTAGAGAGAATAAAAAATTTGGAAACAAATTGAGAACATACTGTAGTTTTAAAAATAATATAATACTTGAAAAATATTTATTGATATTAAATGATGAACAAAGAGTTCTGTATACTAAATTCAGAATAAGTGCACATAAATTAGAAATAGAAAAAGGAAGATATATTGTTTAAAAGTTGAAGACAGAAATTGTCAATTATGCAAAGATGATATCGAGGATGAAGTGCATTTTTTACTCCAGTGTCTATCCCTACAAAAAGAAAAATGGGAAATTATAAATAACATGAATGAAATAAACAAAAATTTTAAAAGTCTAGATAATAGATCCAAACTAGTCTGGTTAATGTCCAAAGAAGATTCTACAATTATCAAGAAAACAGGTCGTTTATTGTTAGATCTACATTGTACATACGAAAAGAAATTTATTGTTAATTCTAAATAGAAATAAAACAGAGGGCATATGGATCGGTAAGCTAAAAAATTGCAAAGACAAAATTAGAGGTATTAAATGGACACAGAATCCTGTTAAAGCATTAGGTATATTCTTTGGACATAACAAGGAAGAATGTCAAAAACTTAACTGGGAAAAGAAAATTGAAGAAATGAACTAGAGGCTCAGGTGAGCCTGTATCGCTCACCTGACATAAATAAGTCCTCTTAAGAATGTCTGCATGCCGAACACATCTAAGTTACTATTCAAATCCCATACCGCCATAGGGTTCTATGTTAAAACTATGTCTGCTCATGGCAGCCATCTTGGATGGAGGTCGTGGTCACCAGACACAATTTTGAAAGTATACTACCCAAGGACCATCCATGCCATGCTTGCTTTAAATTGGCTGACTGGTTTCAGAAGAGAAGACTTTTAAACAATTTTCCCATAGGGTCCTATGATAAAACTATGTCTGCTGACGGCGGCCATTTTGAACCGAGATCGGGATCACTGAACACAATTTTGGAAGTTGACCACCTAAGGACCATCG
Organism: Bathymodiolus brooksi; assembly: GCA_963680875.1. Lineage (NCBI taxonomy): Eukaryota > Metazoa > Mollusca > Bivalvia > Mytilida > Modiolidae > Bathymodiolus > Bathymodiolus brooksi. The sequence continues at coordinate 82,066,099 of OY804582.1, read as the reverse complement.
ATGACATGTTTGCTATATTGGCTTACTGGTTTCAGAGGAGAAGATTTTAAAATATTTTTTCCCATAATCCTATGTTAAAACTACAGTATGTCCGCTGAAGGCAGCCATCTTGGATGGAGGTCAGGGTAACTGGACACAATTTTGAAAATTGACCACTTAAGGACCATCCATGCCATGTTTGCTTTAAATTGGCTTACTGGTTTCAGAGAAGAAGATTTTTAAACATATTTCCCATAGGGTCCTATGTTAAAACTATGTCCACTGATGGTGGCCATCTTGGATGGAGTTTTGGGTCACTGGATATAATTTTGAAAGTTGACCATTTAAGGACCATTCATGCCATGTTTGCTTTAAATTGGCTTACTGATTTCAGAGGAAATTTTTTTTAAACATGTTTCCCATAGGGTCCTATGTTAAAAATATGTTTGCTGATGGTGGCCATCTTGGATGGAGGTCGGGGTCACAGGACATAATTTTGAAAGTTGACCACCTAAGGACCATTCATGCCATGTTTGCTTTAAACTGACTTACTGGTTTCAGAGGAAAAGACTTTTAAACATTTTTTCCATAGGGTCCTATGTTAAAATTAAGTCGAGTCATGGTGGCCATCTTGAATTTCCGATCAGCAAACGATTCACTTATTTAGTACAGGATCACCCAATGATCATTCCTGCAAAGCCACAATTCAATTGGCTTAGTGGTTTCTAACAAGAAGATTTTTAAAATTTCGACCAATCAGAACACATTATGGGCCCTGGCAGCCATGTTGGATTTCCGATCAGCACCAAAAACACAAATCTTGTATATGACCATCCAATGAATATTTCTGCCAAGTTTGGTTCAAATCTTTTTGTGGTTTCAGAAAAAAAGATGAAAATGTGAAATTCCCATAGGGTCCAATGTTAAACTACGTCGAGTCATGGCGGCCATCTTGAATTTCCGATCGGCAAACGATTCACAAGTTTAGTACAGGATCACCAATGATCATTCCTGCAAAGTCACAATTCAATTGGCTTAGTGGTTTCTAACAAGAAGATTTTTAAAATTTCGACCAATCAGAACACATTATGGGCCCTGGCAGCCATGTTGGATTTCCGATCAGCGCCAAAAACAAATATCTTGTATATGACCATCCAATGAACATTTCTGCCAAGTTTGATTCAAATCTGTTTTGTGGTTTCAGAAAAAAAGATGAAAATGTGAAATTCCCATAGGGTCCAATGTTAAACTAAGTCGAGTCATGGCGGCCATCTTGAATTTCCGATCGGCAAACGATTCACAAATTTAGTACAGGACCACCCAATGATCATTCCTGCAAAGTCACAATTCAATTGACTTAGTGGTTTCTGACGAGAAGATTTTTAAAATTTCAGCCAATGAGAACACATTATGGACCCTGGCAGCCATGTTGGATTTCAAATCAGCACCAAAAACACAAATCTGGTAGAGGACCATCCAGTGAACATTTCTGGCAAGTTTGGTTGAAATCTGTTCAGCGGTTTCAGAGAAGAAGATTTAAATGTGAAAAGCTAACGGACAGACGGACGGACGCTTACCCATGACAAAAGCTCACATGGCCTATGGCCAGGTGAGCTAAAAATCAATTTACAGCATGGGGAAAAAGAAATCATAACTATTATGGGGAAAATTCTTATTATAAAAACACTCATCCTGCCGAAATTTACCTTCTTAGCCAGTTCATGTGTAGTACCAAAGATGTATATAAAAGAAATTGAATCTTTTTGTTTTTACAGATTTATCTGGAATGGGAAACCGGATAAAATCAAAAGATTAACTTTAATAGGGGATTATAAAAAGGGGGGGTTGAATATGGTTGATATAAACAGTTATTTTAAATCGCTCAAAGTGTCATGGGTCAAAAGACTGCTTAGTTCAAAAACATCAAATTGGAAAGTTATACCAAGAAAATATTTAGATAAATTTGGAAAAAACTGGCTAATTTTTAAAATGAATATGGACAATGGTAAATCAATAGAAAATTTTAATGATATCCCAGAGTTCTATAAAGAAATAATAAACTGTTGGGTAGAATTTGGAGGTGGACAAACAAAAACACCAACTAATTTTAGAGAGATAAGAAACCAAAATATTTGGGGAAATAAATATATAAAATTTAATAATAAAAGTTTAATTTATAAAAACTGGATTGATAGCAACCTGTTGTATGTGAACGACATAACTGACGAAAATGGAAGGGTATCACAAGACTATTTGATAGAGAAATTAAAAAATAAAATTAATTTTTTTAGTGAATTTAGTCGACTAAAAAAGGCAATTCCTAAAGAGTGGTATGTGCAATTATCAGAAGAAAAATCTGTGAAAACTACTATTAATATAAAAAAAGAAAATATTATTTCTGCTGGTAGGGTGATTAATATGGATAAATTAGTTAACAAAGATTTTTACAATATTATCAAAAACAAAGTTTTTATCAAACCTATAGGTATACATTTTTGGACAACTTACTTGGATATCCAAGATTTTCAAAATATAACAGACTTGTATGAATTTATTTTTAAAATTTTGTTCGAAAACAAATTGAAAATATTTAGATGGAAACTATTGCAATTTATTATTCCAACCAAATCACATCTGTTCAAATGGAAAATATCAACTGACAGTTTATGTAATGTTTGTAAAGTAGAAGAAGATTATGATCACTTTTTTATGTCGTGTAAATATTTAGACATATTTTGGAATAAAATAAATGAAATGTTAAAAAAGGTCCAATTTGAAAACAATATCAGACTTCAACATTTAGTATTTGGGTACAAAATTTTCGACAAAGAATATTTTCACCTAAATTATTTTTTAACTATATTGGCATTTACAATTTACAAATCCTATTATGTATCCGAACAAAAGACAAAGACAATTGATGTTTATCTGTTATTTAAAAATGAATTTCAAAGAAAAGTGAAGGAAAATAAATTACTAGGAATGAATTCACTGTTCAATCATATATTAAATAAACTGTGATCATAACTTATGCAATAGAATATATTAGAATAAAATAGTTTTATATGTAATTATAGTTTTGAGTATTTCCCTGGATACTCAAAACAGAATTTCACAGGGATACTTCAGAGGAACTTGGACTCTGAAGTAAAAATGTAACAAGATATTTACTAAATAAAATCTGTGATATTGAAAAAAAGAAATTTATTGTTGAAAAAAACAAAGTGATAAGAAAATTATAAGGTCAAATTAATGTGATCACTGGTGGTTTAACCTTGTGTATTAATTGTTTTTTAATGGTATATTATAAATCTTCTGCATACATTTGTAACTACAACATATAATATGCTGGTTATTGGTCACTTTGTGCTATATAGGTATACATATATGGATTATTATAATTGATCATTATTGATTATATTGTGGCTAACATACTATTGTTATTTTTTAAAGGGGGATTGCTATATATTCTGGTCATTACATGTTAATTTTTATTTTTTTATGTACCGTATATATTTTTCATATGATTGTACTGCTCAATAATGGGCGTCTTAATTGACAATAAAAGAATTTAATTGAATTGGTTCCAGTTGGACAATAAACATGGCCGCCAGCAGAGGTGAAAGTTTACATAGAAACCCTATTCTAAATTACAATTTCTTATTATTTCAAGTATAAATGAATTGATATGGAAACAAACCATGCAAATATGTTCTTAACTGATTTTTAAACTTCTAGAAAAAAAAAGTTCAATAAGGGCTCCAGAGGCCAGATATCTAGACAATTGCAGTGGCTCAGGTTATCCAGTTGAGAATGTTTGTAAATTGTATGGAGTTCTGAGATCAGTTATATTAACACCATTTTTCAGATTTTTAGCTCACCTGACCCAAAGGGTCATGTGAGGTATTGCCATCACTTGGCGTCCGTCCGTCGTCCGTCTGTTAACTTTTCATATTTTAATCTACTCTGAAACAACTGGACCAAATGGAACCAAACTTGGCAGAAAGCATCTATATAAGGTCCTCTATAAACTTTCTTCATTTCGTCCCATTCTGCCAACAAATATGGCCACCAAGGGCAATTCTTGTTTCTGATTGGCTAATGTTAAAAAAATCTTCTCCTCTGAAACTGCTTGGCCAAATGGAGCCAAACTTGGCAGGAAGCATCTATGTAAGATCCTCTATAAAACTTCTTCATTTAATTCCATTAGGCCAACAAACATGGCCGCTGTTACTAAAAATAGAACATAGGGTAAAATTGCACGTTTTTGGTAACAACTCAAAAACGTTAATAATATCAGAAATCTGACATGGGTAAAAATGATCAGCACAGGAAGATCTAACTACCCTGAAATTTTGAAGAAAATCTGATTACCCGTCTAGGAGCTATTGCCATTTTTTATTTTTTTAATTTAAATATTTTTGTCTGATATTTCAAAGACTATTAGAGATAAAGGTTAAGTTTAAATTGCAAACATGTGCAGCATATTAAGATCTACCTACCCTGTAATTTTGAAGTTAATTTGAGGACCCAATTTGGAGTTATTGCCCTTTTTTTTTCGTCAAATTTTCAAAATGTTAATACCTTTTATCCTTTATTTCAAAAACTATAAGAGATAGATGTTAACAGCAAACATGTTCAGCATGTCAAGATCAACCTAGCCTACAATGTTAAAGTAAATCTGATTACCCATCTTGAAGTTATTGCCCTTTTTTCATCAAATTTTAAAAATGTTAATACTTTTCATCCTTTATTTCAAGTGTAAACTTAAAACATGTTCAGCTTGTCAAGATCTACATGCCCCGCAATTTTGAAGTAAATCTGATTACCCGTCTAGGAGTTATTGCCCTTTTTTCATCATTTTTTAGCTCACCTGACCCAAAGGGCCATGTGAGGTATTGCCATCACTTGGCGTCCGTCATCCGTTCGTTAACTTTTTCATATTTTAATCTTCTCCTCTGAAACAACTTGGCCAAATGGAACCAAACTTGGCAGTAAGCATCTATATAAGGTCCTCTAAATTTTCTCCATTTCGTTCCATTTGGCCTATAAACATGGCCGCCAAGAATAATTCTTTTTTCTGATTGGCTAATGTTAAAAAAATCTTCTCCTCTGAAACAGCTTGGCCAAATGGAGCCAAACTTGGCATAGATGGTCCCTGGGTGTGTCCCTTTCAAAATTGTGTCCGACAGCCCCACCCTCCATTCAAGATGGCTGCTGTTTTTTAAGGTAATGATTATCTCCCTTTGAAATTTGCTTCAGTATCATTCTATTGTCAGGTGAGCGATACAGGCTCAGTGCGCTGAGCCTCTAGTTAAAAAAAGGCGATATAATTATGACCCTGGGGAATGATAATGCTGGTAATTTGAGTAAATGTGTGATGCTGTGTTCCGTAAACATGATATGTATATATAAATTTCATTTTTTGTTGTGTGTATCAATTCATTTATGCAAATGTTTCACAATAATTGCAGTATTACTTTGTACATTACAGTCAATAAGAAAACGGTTATTTTCAGGTCGAAATCCGTGTACACTGGTCCCTTACCACAATTATATGGGTCCTTTTTGTACATTTTCCAATTGAGATCTTTTCAAATTATTATTCTGCAAACATTTCTTATAGCAATAATTATTAATAACAATATAGGAAAATATTTGCTTACCACCCAAAAAAAGAAAGAAATTGTGAATTTTTGGTCAAGGGGCACTACTTCAAAATTGGTCTTATTCCAAAAGCGATCAGTATCCATAAAATTCCATTTGGTCATATGAAGTTTATTGATAAAAGTATCTTATGCCAAACTTTCATTAATTTTGAGGCGTCTTATCAGTTTCTGGGAATTTTTAAAAATAATTGATTTTTTAACCTTTTTCATAATTTTTATCAGGTAAATTTAGAGTTATCTCCCCTTTCGCTATTGATATAATGTTCTGAAAATACTGTTATAAATTTTCAGTTTAAAGTTAGTTTATATGCGGAAAAAGAATATTGAATATAAATTGTCAATTATTAATAATAAAATATATATTTTTTCAGTAATGTGTGATTTTCTTTGAGATTTTTCATAAATTGGCACACTGCCAATAGGTGGCGCTCTATCACGTGACATGCCACGCAAAATCATTTTAATTCTGTGATTTCCTATTATGGTGGTCACTATCTACCTCTGACCCAAATACGAATAAAATTTGCCAACATTGCATGGTTTTCTCATGGACTTGCACTTAATTGTTTTGCCTTAACAGACACCTATGATTGGCAATAAAAATATTTGTTTGTTTGTTTATATGCAAATCATCTCCCATGGTACATTGCGGTAATCGTAGTTTTCTCGAAGTCAGGTGACAAATGTTCCAAAATGGATGTGAAATGACGAAATCATAGGGTCAAAGGGAAAATTGTGCTGTAATGGAGTGTAACACCACCTTCTGAGGGTAAGATGGTTATGAATGAATAGAAAAATGATTGGTGAAGCGATTTATATAAGGGTTTCGGATAAAAAATAAAATCTGATAGCCACGAAACGTTGAAATGTGTCGACGCAGAGTTGCAGCGGCAAATCTGCTGTTTTCCATATGTAGAGCACTCTGACGGCTCCCAGCAAGTCGAAAAAAAAGCTGTCGGACGTCAGAGGAATCTAGGACTACGTAATTGTATTACCGGGGTATATCGGGATTTTCTCATTTGCGAGCACGAAACGTGACGTCATCAGTCAAAGGTCATCACGTTTTGTTGACAACACAACGAGCTATCACCAATCTTAAAGATTTTTCGAAAATGCAGAGATTACTGGTATGTTTTGATTTTATTCATTATTCTTATCACATTGGTACATATTGGAATTCCATGGCATACATCACATCATAAAATACACCCCATAATATTAAATACTAGACAGAAATCATCACCGGAGCCTTTGTTATGATCGTCTGTGAGTTGTCTTTGTAATTAGTGCATTTCTGGTTGCGCAAGTCCGTTGGATAATAGAAAAACCGCGGGAGAAAAGTATGGAAAGCATTAAGGGCAATATACAGGAACCTAATGAAAACAAGTTTATATTAAGATCAAAGTCTTAGTGGATTAATTGGACATGATATAATCGAAATATGGGTTAGACTTTCCATGACAAATTAACAAAATGATGAAAGTATACTGTAGACATAAAATTTATCAACCACAGAAAAAAAACAGGGGAAAAAAACGGAAAAAATACACAAAAAAACACAAAAAAAACCCAGCAAAAAAATATTGTAAAAACAGCAAAAAAACGTTCAATATAGTTGAGGAACAAAATTTTCATCAAATAATTATGAAGAATTTTATATACCTTTGTACTGAATATATAGTGGCATATTTTGTGCTCCATACTAACTCTTTGTCTGTATCCTGTCCATTCTGAATTCTCGTACTTTACCGCATTTTAATGGAACATTCCAACCCCGCGGGAACCTCGGGATATAGAAATGGGACCGAGAGCTTCTTCGGCTTGAAGGGGCATCCGTCGGTCCCGTGTTGAGAGATTGCCACCCTCTTCGCACGTTAAAGAACCCAGTGTAACAGCTCATTATGAGCATTATGCTCATGATGAGTGGTCCATAGGAGACCTGTTGCACTGGCTAAATTCTCCGTCGCTACCCATCACCTTTCCTTGTTTCGAGTCCTGTGGCGTTTAATTTTTTTCTCTCGTCCTGAATATACCTGAAAAATTGCTCACTGGACATTAAGCATCAATCAATCAATCAATCAATCAATTAATGGAGCATTCCGATACACCGGTAATGCATTCAGTTCATCTGGCAGAGGAGTTTGCAGGATGTTTACTTAAACAAATTGGAACTTTAAACATTTAATTAATAAAAAGCAAAAGTTATGTTGTTAAAACACTTAATGACAGTGCATTCATAGGAAAAAGAGCTCAATTGAACTTGGCGACCACAATTCTTTTTTAGGGGTTGTGGTTAGGGTTAGGGTTAAGGTTAGGGTTAGGGTATCAGTTGACTTGTAATGGTAAGTAGCATTTCATGTTTTCCCTTTTACCACCCCGGTAAAACATTACACAATCATACCCAAGCAATGGTTTGTATTTGTGTACAATCTGTACATACTTGTATTCCTAATTTGACAGGATCCTTGTGACGATATGCTTAAAATTCCTGGATACAAATTTCCCGCATTTCGACGAGACAGAGTAGGTAAAATGGGCGGCGGAGTGGTGGTTTTTGTAAAAGACCATATCAACTGTAAGCATAGACCTGATCTACAAATAGGGAATCTTGAATGCATATAGCTTGAGATAAAAATCAAGAACAAAAAATACTTATATGGAACATTTTATATTCCTCCCAATAGCAATCTGCAAACTTGGGATGAACTAGACCAATCAATTGATCTGGCATTAAACAATACCCATGACATCATCATTACTGGTGATTTTAATATAAACCAATTAAGTGACAATCATAGGAACAAAATTAGTTCATTACTGACCCAATACAGCTTTTAACAGTTAATTACGGAACCCACTTACATGACTGAGCATAGCTAACCTTTATTAGATTTGATTATGGTAAATAATCCCACGAGTGTTTTATATACGGAAGTCCCCCCCCCCCCTTGTTGAACCAAGTAAGATATCATTTACCTATTACTGGTGTTCTAAATCACCCGACTATAGTCAATGCTTCATTTAAGAGGAAAACATTCCTTTACGACAAAGGAGAATATGAATCTTACAGAAATCTCCTTTCTGATGTTGACTGGGATGGAATCTTTAGAAACGACGACATTGATATCATAACTAATACTATTACAAACACAATTTTAGATGCAACGAATAAAACTATTCCAAATAGATACATAACGGTAAAGAAAGATAATCCACCTTGGATCACTACAAAATTAAAAAAGTACATACGCCGTAAAAATCGAATTCACAAAAAAGCAAAGAAAACTAATACTATCGGACAATGGGGAAAATTTCGGAAAATTCGTAATAAATGTAATAAACTTATATTAAATGCAAAACAATCATATTTTGATAAAATTTCTTAAAAAATTAACACGGAGACAAACGGAAGAAAAAATTGGTGGAATTTAGTCAAAAGTCTTCTTCACGGTGATTCAGGTGGTGATCGATCTATACCGCCACTTCAAGTTGAAAATGACATGATACAAGACGATAACAAAAAAGCTGAGTTGTTTAATGACTATTTTTGCAAACAAGCTGACCTTAATGATTCTGTGCCTGATATTACTGATATATTGATCAATGGTCTTGAACAAATTACTATTACAGAAAACGAAGTGGAAGATACCGGTATATTGAAGATACTTGATACATCTAAATCTATTGGGCCTGACCTGTTAAACCCTAGGTTCCTTAAAGAAGCAGCATCTATGCTTAAATATCCTTTATGTAGACTGTTTAATTTATCATTAACACTTTCTACCTTTCCATCAGAATGGAAATATGCTAATGTGATCCCCGTTTTTAAAAAAAGATTGTCCCAGTAATTTGAAAAATTGACAATAACTTAATTACTTCCCATCAATCTGGTTTTACTCCTGGAGATTCTGCCGTTAATCAACTCCTGTACATTACAAATGAATTTGGTAGAACGTTGGATGAAGGTAAGGAAGTGAGAGTTGTCTTTTGCGATATAAGTAAAGCATTTGACCGAGTTTGGCATAAGGGATTACTTCGTAAGCTTGAATCAATAGGGATTAGAGGATCACTACTTGTCTGAAAGAAAACAACGTGTCGTAATTAATAATTCAACTTCTAGTTGGCATGACATAAATGCTGGTGTACCCCAGGGATCGATTTTAGCGCCTCTTTTGTTCATTGTATTCATAAATGACATACTGACCGATATTAATTCGACTATAACATTATTTGCCGATGACACTAGTTTGTACTTAATTGTAGACGACCCACAAGAAACAGCACAAACACTCAATGATGACCTAGTGAAATTACATGCATGGTCTACAAAATGGCTGGTAAATTTTAATCCACAGAAAACTGAAACCATGACTGTCTCTCGAAAATTAAATAAACCCCATCAATCTAACCTTATTATGAATAATACTATCATTAGTACTGTTACTGAACATAAACACATTGGACTACAACATTCTGACGATGGTAATTGGAATAAACATATTGACATGATAACTAAAAAAGCATTCTTACGTGTTAACATTTTAAGGAAATTCAAATTTATACTGGATTGGAAAACTCTAGAAACAATTTATATTACTTTTATAAGACCATTACTAGAATATGCTGATGTTGTTTGGGATACCAAGACTCAAATACTAATTAACAAACTAGAAAATGTTCAGGTTGAGGCTGCTAGAATAGTGACTGGGGGTACCAGACTTGTATCCTTAAGTAATCTATAAATTGAAACCGGGTGGGAAAAATTGAAAGATAGAAGGGGAAGGCATAGAACGATTCAATTTTATAAGATGTCAAATAATCTAACTCCTCAATATAATAGTAACTTAATTCCGCAAAATTTTGGCATGATCCATGACCACAATACTTGTCATACCTCATGTATTCCTCCAGTACGCACTCGAACATCGCTCTACGCAAGCTATTTCATACCCTCCAGTGCACAACTATGGAACCAACAGCCAGAAAATATTAGATCAAGCAGATCTGTTCAGATAATTAAATCAAATCTTCAACCCCAAAACAATACTAACCCCATTTATTATTATATTGGTACTCGATTGGGAAAAATTTTACACGCTAGGTTGCGTATGCAATGCAGCTCTCTCAATCATCACTTATTTCGTAAAACCATTGTAAATTCCCCATTCTGTCAATGTGGGGCAACAGAAACCACGGCCCATTTTCTGCTACATTGTCCCCGTCACAATGCAACAAGACTGAGATATATTCACACCATTAATTTACCAATTAAGTTAAATACGGATTTATTATTGTTTGGCTCTACAGACTTAACGAATACCCTAAATACAGATATATTCTTAAACGTGCAGAAGTTCATCATCAGTAGTAAACGATTCACCTCTTAACCATATTCACACAACTTAAACTTGTTAAACAAAAAAGCACTTGCACCTTTGCACTTCATTTGTTTGTTTCTTTTTATTTTATTTTTTTCTTACTAAAGCACACCAAATAACATTGACAACGACTGATTAACACTTGATTAATTCTCAATACACTTCTACCTTTCGATACTAATTAAACCTTGAACACCAGATAACAACAGGGATACGGATTAATATAAGTATAACCACTTGTTTCCGAATCCTATTGATTAATTTAAATGTCTATATAATTTATATGTGTATTATCATAATGTGTAATATTGAATTAATTAATAAAATATGTTTATACTAACGAAAACTTAGTCCCAAACGACAAACGATGCCTAAAAACTTTTATTTTTATTTCTTACGTTCCCAACTTGTTGGAAAACGATTTTTCTGAGAGGGGGGACTAGGGCACCTTACTTAATTGTGTAGCTACTGCCTAGGACAGAATATTTATTTTCAATTATTATCGGCCAGACAATTTATTTGCCTTTTTATGCCTAACTATTACTGGGGAAACTGGTCAGGTCAAATATTTATTTCAATGTTTTGATGACCAGAATTTTTATCCTGACCCTACTGCCGACACAAATAATATTCTCTTTTCTTTGGTGTACACATTCTCCAAATGCAGCTTTTTCTCACAAAAGGGAATTTTTATTTGAAAAAAAAAACAACCTGCACAGCTCCTCCCCCCTTCAGAACCGTATGGTGTTTCTTTTTCTCATGATTCATACTGTCAAAAACAATTTAAATTATTTAATTATGATACAATTTGTTTACACTATATCAATATTAGTACACTTTGTTGACTTTACAAAAGTAGTAATACTGTATTGTACATGTAAAAATCATTTTAATTTTATTTACAGGAAACACTACAAATTTGCAATGGCATATTGACCATGACCACAACCATCTTCGCTAGCCAAGGGTTACGATTCGGGTCCCCCTTCTCTCCACCCTTGGCGGATCTAGAATACATTTTGAAATTCACGCGCAATGCTACCTGGTGGTTTATCGAAGTTGCGCCCCTTAGATAGTCGTCATCGCCAGCCAATCAGAATCGTTTTGTTATACGTATGTTGGAGAGTTGAAAATGGCAGCGCCCAGTGAATAAAAACTTATTTGTGATAAATTTAATTTGGAAGCACTTACTGTCAACCAAGTGAAAGTTTCAAAGCTTTGGCAGACGGGAAAGATGTTTTCATTGGAACCAAAACGGGAAGTGGCAAATCGTTGTCATATGAGAGCATTCCGGTGCCATTTTTGTTTACATTTCGTGGATAACATGTGCTCCGTGTAAAACGTCTTCTGATTGGATACGTGTACTGGTAGCCGTAACCAATGAAATATTAAAGCGTGAATCCTCAAAATGTATTCTAGATCTGCCAAGGGTGGAGAGAAGACGGACCCGAATCGTAACCCTTGGCTAGCGAAGATGGACCACAACCTAAACAATCAACCAGAGAAAGCTGGTAGACAACCCAAGTCAGATCAAAGAACAGGCACAGTCTTTCGTTCTGGTCGTCCTTCTCACGTACAGTCCAACATAACATCAAGCATGATACTGATAGAGAGCAGAATATCAAGTGCTAGACAAGCTGGTATAGATGAAGTCCTGATGAAGCTATTAGTGGAAAAGTCCTTCCTTTGAGCCTAGTGGATCATCCATTGTTTCAGTTTTAAGAATTTATTAGATTCCAGGTACAATGAAATAAAGTTAAAAAATCATGAAATGTAGAAAAAAATAGAGGCTCCCAGGAGCCTGTAATCGCTCACCTGGTTTTTAATTTGAAATCTAGAGTTGATAGAAAATGAGGGTGTTATAGTCCATTTGAATGCTATAGACCACCTAAAAAAATAATTACAAATTCATTTTAATTTTTTCTCTTCTTTTTTTCTTCAAATATATATTTCAAATGTGTCTACGAACTCTGACAGTAACTTTCAGAATTCTTCATCAATAGATAAAAAAAAGTTGCCCATTGGGTGTCTATGTTAAATATTTGCACTTATATGTGTACTTTCCAGTGGAGTAAGCATGCTTTAAAGAAGAGCACTCATACTGTAAACAAAAATAAAAACATGTGCTTGACATGCAAATTTCTATAGATCATATGACTGACCAATTAAATATCAAATGGGCTTGCATGCATAGAGTTGTCCATTTAATTCAAAACACATGTATCTAGGTCATTGTCACTTGATCTTTAATTCTCATGGACACATTCTCTAGTTTAAATATATATTGAAGAATGCATAGAGCTTGACTTGCATGCTTTTTATTCAAGCAAGAGGCACTGTTGGTATTTAAAGTTCACCTTGATTTCACAAGGCTATTTTCCATTGTTATTTCTAATCATCCTTTACATGTCATCTTCTTTGATATTTAAATGACAAGTCACATGTCAATAGTATATTTGCATGGGGAGCACATGTTCTTATTTTTGTTGACAGTTTTAGGCTCTTCTTTCACTCCCCCAGAAATTACACATATAAAAACAAATATTTAACATAGACACCTAATGGGCAACTTTTTTTTTTATCTATGGTTGAAAAATTCTAAAAGTTACTGTCAGAGTTCGTAGAAACATATAAACTATATCTGTGAAGAAAAAGGAAAAGAAAACATTAAAATGGATTTTTAATAAAAAAATTTAGGTGGTCTATAGTATTCAAATGGACTATACACATAATTTTGAAAGTGGGCCACCAAAAGATCATCTCAACTCAAATTTCTGAGCAACAGATTTTGATGTGATTTTTTTTCTCATAGGCATTTAAATGTGATCTTTTATCAAAATATGTCTAATTTGTATAATCGGTATAAATCGGTTGAAAGAAAAATTTCACAGTAAAAACCCAGAATATTTGTTAATCTACTCATTGTCATGTAGCTGCAGTTAAAATTTGAGCTCATTTTAATTTATAATAAAGCACCAATGGACAATTGAAGAAATTTCTACTTTTAGTAACAGCAGCCATCTTGAATGGAGAGCGGAGCTGTCGGACACAATTTTGAAATGGGACTACCCAAGGATTATCCCAGCCAAATCTGGTTTAATTTGGTTCAGCGGTTTCAGAGAAGAAGATTTGAATGTGATCTTTTATCAAAATATGCCTAATTTGCATAATCGGTATAAATTGACTGAAAGAAAAAATTCACAGAAAAATCCAGAATATATGTTAAACTACTCCTTGCCATGTAGCTGCAGTTAAAATTTGAGCTCATTTTGACTTATACTAAAGCAGCAATGGGAAATTGAAGAAATTTCTATTTTTAGTAACAGCAGCCATCTTGAATGGAAAGCGGAGCTGTCAGACACAATTTTGAAATGGTAGTAATATTTAACCCAAGGACTATCCCAGCCAAATATGATTTAATTTGATTCACCGGTTTCAGAGAAGAAGATTTGAATGTGATTTTTTTATCAAAATATGCCTAATTTGCATAATCGGTATAAATCGGCTGAAAGAAAAATTTCACAGAAAAATCCAGAATATATGTTAAACTACTCCTTGCCATGTAGCTGCAGTTAAAATTTGAGGTCATTTTGACAGACACCAAGTGATTAATACATATAGTTTTTTGATAGGACACCAAGTGTTGGAATATATTTCTACTTCGCCTACAGCGACGAACCTGTCGCTGGACGCCATGTTTGTTGTCTGTTGAATCAAGGGAAGTAACTATAATTGGAAACACGTGAGGCTCACGTGGGAATTTCCTCGCGAGCGGTGGACCTTACGATTAGCGGTTGACCCAACGAATGGATAAATATCACGTGACAGCGTTTTATCAAATCAGATTGAAGATATTTATATGAGTATATAATAAGCTCGCAAAGCGAGCTATTTATGACTGAAACATGGGTAAATTCAATTAATAAATGAATAATGATGAATACCATTTACTTTGACTTGAAACCATCCCCCCAATCCATACACGGTGGTGACTGTATTTTTTCATCAACACATCCGGGTCACCGCTTTTCGAGACCCCTCGAGAACTTATGAAAGATACGGTGTACTAAAGGTATCGAAGAGTGAAATACCGGTCTCGCTAGTATTTCGCTGTTGCCTATATTGTTTGCTTGTGAAATAAACATTAAATTTAATTCAACGTTCTTCTTCTTTGACGAAAACATACAAATTATTTGTTTGAAATGAATATTTAAAGAATTTGGTCCGATAATTATTGAATCCCACACGGAGAGTAACGAGTCGCTAAAAATAACACGATTGCGCAACCCGATCGTCTGCTCTGGATTATTCCTAAAGCAAACTCAAGCTTATATATATATTCACTTAATCGCATCAGGTATTGATAAAATACACAATTGCCCAAAATGTCTCAAAGAAAAACACTTTCAAAAGTTCCTTTAGTTCGAGATTCCTCTGCCGTCCGACGGCTTTTATGGACTTGCTGTGCTGTTCGAGATTCCTCTGCCGTCCGACGGCTTTTATGGACTTGCTGTGCTGTGCTACAGCAAGTCCATAAAAGCCGTCGGACGGACAGCAGAGGAATCTCGGACTAGGTGGACATACCCTCCAAGTTTCAGATGGATTTTTAATCACTTGCTAAGGATGCAAAAATAATGAAATCGGTACCAAAAGAAACTACAGGTATGCTATGTTTATTCTTGATTATGTTATTTATAGAATCGTTGCAGTTATTTTAGAAATGTTTTGAGACAAAATAGTCTTAGCCCTAGGGTTTCGACTTTACAATACACGAGGATACACAAGTCATAAGCATAAAGTTTTGCATATGTTTGCTCATCCAAGACCAAGGATATTTAATTAGTGATTAGCTTCGCGAGCTTTCCAGGCAGTGCCTGTTTCATATTATATACAATTATAGTCTTTTGTTGAGGTCAATACGAGTTTTTATGGACCTTATAAACGATATTCACCAAAGCCTTTAGAATGAGGTGAATATTGATTTCTAAGGTCCATAGAAACTCGTATTGACCGATACAAAAGACTGTAATTGTTTTATTACATTAAAATGAAAAGTGAAAGTGAAACCAAGTGTCCGAGATTTCTGCAAATCTCCCTTTGACTTCTGCATTTTTGACATGATGATTACCAATCTCCCATACAGAGTTGTCGGTCCTTGCAGGCTCTCTATCTCTGTAAACGTCTCAAAAGTAGTCCCAAAACACGTGATCATGTAACGAACGATCATGTGACAATTTTTGGTGTAGATATTCAAAAGCTTGCCTTTGACAGTCCCTCAACACGATGTTCTTGTCATAATCTTTAACAATTGTATTTCTAATGTTGACATTTTATCGGATGAATAAGTAAACCAAATTACTCAGAATAGGAAAACGTTTCACAAAAATATAGTCCCTATAAATATAGCTTTTTTAAAATGGTATTTCGCCTCAAATAAAATCATATTTCACGTCAAAACTAAAGATATATGCAAAAAGACGAATAGAGTCTTAGAAGCAAAATCTAGAGTATATTAATATTTTACAAGAATCTTGTAAATAAGGGTAATAACAAAATTACCGAACTCCGAACAATCTTACAAAGGGAAAGTCAAAACCCATAAGTATATAAACAGATAAAATCAGTCAACAAATGGAAAACTGTGAAAACCGTAATGACCCTGACTTGGTACAGGCATTTCTAAAGAAATGGTGGGTTGAATCAGATTTTAAAGCGCCCAACCAGACGTTTACAGAGATAGAGAGCCTGCAAGGCCCGACAACTCAGTATGGGAGATTGAATGATTACTTGTTCATTCTAAAGTAACGCTAATACGACGATTCTGATTGGACGAAATTTCACATTACCTTTATGTCCATTGGTCGAATAGAAATAGAATTCATGTGATTCTTTTTATAGATTTCGTTAGAAAACGAAAGTGAAACCAAGTCAATACGAGTTTTAATCAAACAATATCAAATTTTACGGAATGTCAGGTGACAGCATGATAGCTAATAAAATTGTTTAAATAAAATCATTATGTAATAATAATTATAATGTGAAAGATTTTACCTGTTGAAGGGTGTTTAGTCACGTGACGTTACAGTTGGGAAAACCCCGGCAATTTCTTTATCGAGTGCATGATTATCTCTGATTTCACGTTTGTTAATAAATGTTTATATATGTATTATATATCAATAAATTTGTCTTTAAATAAGCTTTTAAATGATATATAAATCGTTTCTGTCGGCCAAGTAGTTTTGGAGAATTTCAATCGAAAATTCAGGTCGGTGTTTGCATTGCACTGCGTGATCGATTGCAGTTGATTGGCACGTATTTTTATAGTATTTGGCGCGTCATAGCCTATTTTCAAAGGGAAATTCGCTGGATGCTATCTCTCATTGGTTAATTGAAAATAGATATTTTAAAAGTTAAAAATAGAAATCTCAAGTTACAAACCAGTGAAACCCCGAAATGTCTATGTTGCCGTTTACTGGATCTACGAAGGTAATGTTTGCAAAAAAGAACTTTTTTATTATAAAATATTTACCGTAGACGCTTTGGGGACTTATTTTAATGAAGATCAATGTTTCAAGCAACCATTTCATAATGTGTTTCATACAGTTTAATTGAAGGGAGCAGCGGAATTTACATTTTCGGCATGCCATGTGGTGTCAGTGACATTTCGGTGCGTAATAGTAATGGCGACCGTTAACTCGGCACATTGCTCAAATGTAATGATGATTATATGTGATAAAAACACATGAAAACAAGAAACAAGAGAAAATCAAAATATTTTTTTTTGTTAATAGAAGATATAGTATATTTAATATGTTCACTGAAAGTAATTATTTCGTGAATTTTTGTCTAAATGTGCCCCCTCCCCCTTCCACTGTTTCTATATTTTGTGAATGCGCGGAACATAAAAATTCAGAGTTTTATTCTTTTTACATTAATGTACAATGATGATGAGTATCAAAGTGAAATATTATGCATTGTACCCTTCTGTTAAGTGAACACTTTTGCCCTCCCCCCCCCCTCCCCACCCACCTCTTAGATTAATAAACAGCTGGTTTTAAATTTTTGTTTTCACCCATGGCCATGCTATGGTACACCTGTATCAATTACCTATATATTATTACTAAATTGGTCAGTGGTTAGCTTATGAATCTTATAATTTGATGTGATTTCTTGAACTAAATAAACATTTATGCTCATTTGCCACATCTTGCTTGTCTAATTAGCCTATTTATTTCACCTTAATTAACATTTTGTAATTAGGAGAATTGAATTTATATACAAGTAATCTACATTTTCAATTCCTAGGAGTATGTCTCTCCCGGAGAGACCAGCGAGACCCCCACACCTGATCTGCAATTGCTCATATATTTTAAGCCAGATATTTTTTACTATGTTGCAATCACAGAAGAGGTGCAGAATGGTCTCCCTAGTCTCTCCACAAAAAGCACACAATTCAGTTTCAACTAGCTTACATTTATGCAAAAATGTATTTGTAGGGATGGTTCTGTGGAGAAGTTTGTACTGAAACATTTTCAATATATTATCAAGAGTACAGTCATTTGACAAAGGGTAAACAAATTCCCAATCAACAGCTTTTCCCATTTATTTTGAGAATTTATCAGTCTTTCAGTATATTTTTTCAAGAATATGTTATAAAAAGTTTTACATGGCTTAATACAATTTCTAATTTTATCAAATTGTTCCATGTTGGACCCGGTCACAGACAAAAGCCTTGCACTATTTTGAACGAGGTGCTTCCAAAATCTCGGGAGACAACTTAATAAACTATTGTAGAACATACATGCATTCGTAATTTGATATTTCAAACCAAGCTCCTCCACAGACATTAGTCCATTACCATTTGTTTTCATAATATCATTTATGAAAAAAATTCCCTTTTCTTGCCATTTTTCATTTAGCACAACTTTTCCATTAATTTTTATGCTTGGGTTTAACCAAATGGGTTAGCATTTGACATGTGTGGCATCGTTTACCTCCTCACCTTCTAATATTGTTGACCAATTTAGGAAAATATCCCTCCAAAATGGGTTAAACTTAGTAGAGATTTTTTGAATTCCAACTTTTTTGAGTAACCACACTTTGTCACCCCCAATTTTTTCAATTTTATCTAAAAGGAGTAGTTTCCATTGAGAATGGTTCATTGGGTTTAATAGTTTTTGAATCCAAGACATTTTCAGTGCATACCAATAACTTTCAATATGTGGTAATTTCAGTCCCCCTTCTTCATAATTATTCATGATAACCTTTCGTTTCATTTTGTCTCTTTTATTATTCCAGAGGAATCGAAAGAAAATATTTTGAATGTCTATTAATGTTTCTTTGGGGGGATTTGGTAAAACAGAGAGAACTTGTGTGAGGATTGGGAGTGCCAAAGTTTTAAACAATTCTCTATGGATCCATGAATTCAATACGGATTTAACTTTTTTTAATTTTGTATGGAAATTGTTAATAACCTTATTTGGGCAACCGAGGTCGAATTCAATACCCAAGACTTTAAATTTTCCGGAGTGATTCCAAAGTAAGTTACGATGAGGTAAGTATTCGATGCCACAACCATGCCCAGAACCAAACCAAACAGCCTGTGTTTTGTCTAAGTTGGCTCTCAAACCAGCACAGTCACCAAATTTATCAAATATTTGTAAACATCTTTCCAAAGACACTGGATCATCTTCTAAAGTAAGCGAGGTGTCATCGGCATATTGACTTGCTAAATATTCAGAGTCGTTAAATTTGATCCCTGAAATTATTGGATCATTTTTAAGAGTCGCACTTAAAATTTCCATAACTAAAATAAAAAGATAAGGAGAAAGAGGATCTCCTTGGCGCACTCCTCTAGTGATGTCAAAAAAATCTGAACAGTGACCATTATTTAGAATACAACTTGTCTGATCAGTGTAAAAGGTTTTTACCCAGTTACACAAATCTTTACCAAAACCAAAAAAATCAAGATTTTTTAAGAGAAAAGACCATTCCACAGTGTCAAACGCCTTCTCAAAAAAAAGAAGCAACAGAATTCCAGGGATATTCTCTTCCTCTGCCCTCTCTATTAGGTCAAAAATAAGTCTAGCGCATTCTCCAATGTAGCGTCCCTTCAAAAAAAAACTTTTGAGATGAACTTATTAATTTGTCTAAGAAATGTTTTATACGGTTTGCAATTACAGATGAACCTATTTTTTTTTATCTACATTCAACAAACTAATAGGTCTCCAATTTTTCAAGTAAGATTTGGATCTATCTTCCTTGGGGATACATGTTATTACACCCTGCCTTTGCGATATGGATAAATGGCCAACTTCACCAGCGGTATTTAATGAGCGAACAAGATAAATGTATACATCATTCCAAAATATTTTATAAAATTCCGAGGTGAAACCGTCCAACCCTGGGGTTTTATTGTTCTTCATATTTTTTAGAGCTTTGAGGCACTCTTCTTTAGAGAAAGCACCTTCACATTTTTGTTTATCATCTTCTGTCAAGAAGTTAAAAAAAGGGTTTGTTTTATCAAAGAACATTTCATGTCTATGGGAAGTATTTTTATTAGTTGAATATAAACTTTTATAGAAGTTGGCTTGTTCTTTAATAATCTGTGATAAATCTGTTATCTCATTATTTTCTACTATCAATTTGGGTAGTTTTTCAGTAAAATGTCGCTTTTCAAGGTTACAAAAATAATTTGTACTCTTTTCTCCCTCTACCTGCCACTTAGCCTTAGCACGAATGATTAAACCCTTAATTTTTTCCTCCCTTAAATTTTTTAATTCTGTTTCATTTACATCAATATTTTGCCTAATTATCTCAGTTGGATTTTCATTAAAAGTTACATACATATTTTCAAGATTTTTTTCTAATTCCTTTTCCCTTTTTTCTGTTTCCCTTTTTTTATGGCTTGCAAATGCAATAGTTTTCCCTCTAATAGTCATTTTTATTATTTCCCATAGTAGTTGATCATTAATACTAAATGCAAGATCTTCATCTAGGGTTGGGACACTATACTGGAGAATGACTTCATGTATACAATTTTTCACTAGTGTAACATAATCCGGGTCATAAAGGAGACTGTTATTAAACTTCCAAGTTCCACGACCTCTTTCTTGATTATGAAATTGGAATGAGACAGACACTGGGGAATGGTCTGATCTATAACTCAGTCAAATTTCACTGCGTTTAATAAAACCTTCAAGATCACTAGAGATAAGAAAATAGTCTAATCGACTCTGTTTTCTGTTTGGACCATGCCAAGTAAAGCGTCTCTCCTCTGTGTTCATTTTTCGCCATACATCAATTAGATCTAGATAGCTACTTATTTCAAGAACTTTGTCATGAGATTTTAAGTTATTTTTATGTAAATAATTATCAGTATCAAAATTGAAGTCCTGGACCACATTCCAATCTCCCCCAATTATTATAGAAGTGTTGCTTAGTGACACCAGTTTACTTTTTAAATTTTCAAAAAAATCAGGTGAGTCCTCATTTGGTCCGTAGAGTGCCACTAAGGAGAGACGCTGTTCCTGTGTAGAGACATCTAGTATAATAAAATTTCCTTTCGGATCTCTGGTGTCACTGTGTAAAGTATATTGAAAACTATTTTTAAACATTATAGACACCCCACGACTTGTGCTGTTTAGAGAGGCAAAGAAGGCACTGTACCCCCATTCGGTTTTCCATTGCTTTTCTTTTTCTTTTGAACAATGTGTATCAATTAGAAAGGTAATGTCATACAGTTGTTTACATTTATGAAAAATATCCCTTCGTTTAATTTCATCAGATGCTAATCCCCTGCAATTGACAGAGCCAACTGTTAGATTAGCCATTGACATAGCAAAAAACATACATTTAACAGATATGAGGACAATGATACTAATTATGAAGAAAATCAGAATTAAAGTATACAAATAATGAAGTACAATTATAGCAGATAATGCAAACCAAACTAAGCAACATGGATATGAAAAATATAAACCCTACCCTCCCTGAAAAACTCTCCATCCTGTTTGGAAATATGTAACAATTGGAAGTCAACAAAGAAAAAAGAAACTGAGCGTGGTTCAAAGGCAAGGTGACCCCTCAATTTAGAATATTTTCATTTACCAAAATTTGGTGTTCACATAGAATCATTATATATTTGTTGGTAGTTATACTTCTATTAAACTGAGAGGATTAGCACTTACACGAAAAGGTGGCCGTCCCCAATGTTCTAAAAGTCTGTGTTTACATTTTGTTAATACTGTCATTATAAAAAGAATAGAAAAGTTTCGAAATAAAAAAACACGAAGTTAACAAGTTCCGAACGGAAAAAAAATCCAATACACTAGCCGCGAAGCGTTGATTTGAAAGAGGCCCCATAAAGGTATAAGTATCTCTAGACATTTAAATTCAATTTACCAAAAAAGGACAATACAGATGAGGTAAAACAAAAAATAATGTAACATATTATACAAAAGCAATTTAAAAATGGAAATTAATTAGGAAATAAACAATGTTACTTGCTCTTTTACAATGTTTTTTTATTTCTTGGTGATCAACCTCAAAAAAGGTGGTCAAATAAGATAAACAAGGTGGGTTTTCTTCTTCTCTGCTACAGACATCTCTTAACGACGACGAAGCAGTTCTCCTCTTAGTTTTGAAAGCGAATGAGGTAAATCAGGAACTACGCTGAAACCCGACCCCGGCACAAGCTTCTTAGCGGCCTTCAAAATTTCATCCCGGTCGATTAGGCTGACCATTCTTACGATAATGTCCTCACCGCGTTCACTCCCGAATTTTAGTCTGTGGACCACTGCAAACTGGATGTTATCAATCTCTTCCTGCTTGTACCCCAGCGTTTCTATCAGAAAAGCTTGCACCAAATGGAGGGTCCCTCTAGAGGATTCAAACCTTTCATCTTTTACAGAACTTTTAACACCTCGAATAATTAAATTCCATTTTCTTCCCCAAAGTTCCAAGGCTAACCGCTGATTTGTTTCATCCATTAGTTTGTCCTCAAACGCCGGGACTGTTTCATTGTGAAGTGTTTGAAATTCACTTTCGGCGTACTCGACATGGCCTTCAATTGCCGTTATCTTTTCCTTTACCCCTTTCAATTCGCTTCGCAGAGAATTAATTTCACTCCTAAAATTGGAGCTTTAATTGTTCAAAACATCTTCCAATGTCTTCAAAATCTTTACACTTGAAGTTGAACATGGTTGATAGCAGCAAAAAAAAAATCAATAGATGCGTGGTATGCAAGAGAAGGAAAACTCACTTATGTAAAATGTCCGCTTAAATTTATGTTTTTTCCGACACTAGTAATAAGCAATATAAGATATGTTACATCTGTTGTCTTTTTGGATTAGTTGAACATCAATAAATACAATAGATAATAAATTTTGAGGAGCGTCACCTAAACCTCAACCATTCATTGTTGTGTCCAAACCGGAAGTCTTACCAGGGCATAATTTTCCTATTAATATGTTTGCAGTTAGTAGTACTAATATGTGGAAAGTGGTAATACACAGATATTCATGTTTACTGAAAGAAAAACACAGTATCTATATCAAATTTACATCATTTAAACTATGATTTTTACCTGTTTTCACACCTGGTTTTAACAGACAGGTAACTTTTTTTACCTTGCGTACAATCATACATTAATAAAATATACAGATAAAACTTGCATATGCAAAAAAAAATCAAGAAAATTGGAGTTACACTCTCAAAATAATGGAAGTTTGAAAATGACATTTTTTCTATATAAATTTAATGGTGCCATTTTTATTTTCATCATTAACTAATCATACCAATTAATGTAAATATTGTGATTTTCATGTAATTATACTGCCTATCATGGGCGTCTTTAATTGACAAATAAACATATTCTATTCTATAGAGTAATATATATATAACAGTATTATAGGATCTAAGGCAAAATCGTGCTGTAATGGAGTGTAACACCACTTTCTGAGGGTAAGATGGTTATGAATGAATAGAAAAATGATTGGTGAAGCGATTTATATAAGGGTTTCTGATAGAAAATAAAATCCGATAGCCACGAAACGTGGAAATGTGCCGACCAAGAGTCAGAGAGGCAAATCCGCTGTTTTCCGTATGCATAGCTCTCTGACGTCCCACGGCTCTAGCAAAAATATATAATGCCGTCGGACGACAGAGGAATCTCGGACTAACTTTTAAGTACCTAAATAATAAATTTTATTATTTATTTCTTTAAAAGATAGATCTTAACACTAGCTTTTAGAATCCATTTAGATTTTTATCCTAGATTGAGTACTTTTCAAGATATGACCTTTCAAGTACCCATTTTGGGCTTACTTCCGTGTTTTCCCACTTCCGCGTTTTAGACCTTTTTCCTTCAATTTGCCATATCTCTGCAGCCGAATGTCATAGAATAACAAACTATGGCTCAAAATTCTCAGAAGAGAGAGTACTAACTGAATACAGTAAAATCCAATGGGTTTTATCTATGTATAAAAAGTCATTGAACACCCTACCCGTTCCAAATGTGTCTCTATAACTTTAACAATCTTAGCTGCGTGTATTTCGTTGCCCTCTGCAAACTTGGTTAACCTATTTATCCTTGATTTACTGTACGTAAGGTCCGCTAATAATACTCTGTACTCTTCTGTTATGTGATCCATATTTGTGATTAAAAATGTCTGAACATTAAAGTCTGTCACAATATAAATCTATGCACATTGCATCAATTTCTGGAAATACTTCCGGGGTACCTGTAAAATGCGAAACGAAATTCATCGTAACGAAACGAAATTTACAGTTTCGATTTCGTTTCGATTTATTTCGTTTCGTTTCGATTTCGATTTCGAAGCCTGGCGGAAGAAAAAAGTAATTAATCAAAAGTAATCATTTTTTTAGTTATTTGGCTGGGTATATGTTAGAAACAAATATAACATTTCACGCTTGTTAAGTTTTCAGGTCATATAGACGTAAAAATTCCCAAGTGTAACGTGTAAACCCTAAGCGGTCAATGGATTCGTACCGACTTAATCGGGATTCCAAATGCTAAAATACACTAATAATTCAAATGTCACATTAACACAATGCAATGTGCACAAGCATAATGATACCACGAAAATGGCACATATATAATAGATTCGAATTGATAACTTTTATAACGTATATACACAGTATAGGATTCAGTCTTCTGAACACAATCAAATTGCACACTCAATTTGCTATTAGCAATATGACACTTCCTACACCGTCAGGAATCTGCAATTGTATATCAGAATATCACTAATCTAAACGCACACGGCAATCCAATGGAATCAATTACACAAGAAACACAAGATATACTACAATTGCTAAGTACACAGTTCCAACAAATATATCCGTCACTATAGTTCCATTTGAACACATGCAAATCGCACAAATAACCATAAACACTTTCCTTATATACCTTGATATATTTGAATTCCGGAATTACGGAATATAAAAGAATATTCACTATCACATGGAATCACTATTTAATCCAAGGAATAATATATAACACTTACCAAACTCTCTTAGTTAAGATGCACGATGTTGCTAGTTCAACACACTGACCAACACACCCTCGCTGATAGCTGGATTCGGTCTCCTTATATACTCTGGGCGACGTGGACTAGTCTATTACTTATCTATGTAGGGGTGGCACACGACGATACCACAAAGTACTAAATAAAGGTAATAACAAAATTACCGAACTCCGAACAATCTTACAAAGGGAAAGTCAAAACTCATAATTATATAAACAGACAAAATCAGTCAACAACCGGAAAACTGTGAAAACCGTAATGACCCTGACTTGGTACAGGCATTTCTAAAGAAATGGTGGGTTGAATCAGATTTTAAGGCGCCAAACCTCCCGCTCTCATTACGGTTCAAAGGTTCCGGCTGTCACTGTAACAGTATTTAAATACAGGAACAAAATAGGTATAATAGTTGTCAAAGCAGTACCATATTCGGTGACGTAAATGTCAAAAATATTTTTACGTCACACATTGACAAAAAAATTCTTGACATTTGTGACTTCTTTATCTTTATACATTTTCACTATATGAAAATGCATCGCTTATAATTTTTTCTGCAGAGACGGAATATATTTCGACAAGATATTGGTATCGGAATATAAACTTTTTAAGAGATCGAATAAGGCGAATCTTTTTATAGCCCTGGTCCAGTAGCCTGTTTCTCAGATGAAGATGACGTTTCAGGAAATCAGAATAATTGCTACTGGCCCTTGCATAGCGAATCAATTGCGAGATGTAAACACCATATGCAGGAGAAGCTGGTATATTGCTGCACATGTTTGGAAAATTTATGATTTTAAAATTGAAGTCGTCCCGCTTATCATTTAGTACTGAGTTGACCACTGTGGTCAAATTCGAGGTATAAGTCCAAAAATGATGCGGACGAAGCTGTATCGGTGGTCTCTTTAACTTCCAGCTCTGGAGGATATATCAATGGAAGAAATTCTGCAAATCTAGAATTATTGATAGATAAAACGTCATCAATATACCTGTATGTGAAATTAAAGGCTCTAGCCTCATGAATCTTCTTATCTTTTACAAGCTTTTGAAGAAACTCCGACTCATATGAGTATAAAAATAAATAAGCATTACTGTTCAAGGGATAACAGGTTATTTTCCGGTTCTCCAAAGAAGGATGAACATACTGTTTAGGAAACAATATCTTTCCGTATATACAAATAAAAGCTTCTATCCCCACAACATAAATACCCCTGAACGGTAAAGTGGACTGCCTTTTAGTAAAGTAATCTTTTGCGTGAACAAAACATGATGAAGGTAGGAATCAATCAAAACAGAACATTTTATAATCTTTCTCGTATGAATACAAGTATCCATAGGCATTTTCGTCACACAAGTATTGTGTCTGAACTTGATTCTTTTTTACTTCTTGCCAAAATTAAGAGAGAGGTGGCGCTCGGAATCCAAGTCAACTCGCCCCCCAAGTAAAAAAATTATTTCCAACTCGCCCCCCTTGTGAAGTGTGGTAGACTGACTTGGAAACTATCAAGTTCCGTATACTAGGATGTCGGAAGGGTGTCGATGGGAATATAATAGAGACTCCTTTCTGTATTTTTGCAGCATAACAGGCGCTGATTACTCCAAATTGGCTTGTCTGTCTATGTATGAATAATAAACACTTTATTTAAATTCTTTTAAAAAACTTTTTGTTTTTTTAATAAAAATAATAAGATTATACATAATTCGTATTTTGTTTAAAGACGATAATTCACAATTAGACCACAAATAAACACAATAAACATTCATACAATATGATTGAAAAGTTGAATCTTAACGTCCAATGAAGACTAGTTTCCTCTGTCGTCCGACGGCATTATATATTTTGCTAAAGCCGTGGGACGTCAGAGAGCTATACATACGGAAAACAGCGGATTTGCTTCTCCAACTCTGGGTCAGCACATTTCCACGTTTCGTGGCTATCGGATTTTATTTTCTATCAGAAACCCTTATATAAATCGCTTCACCAATCATTTTTCTATTCATTCATAACCATCTTACCCTCAGAAAGTGGTGTTGCACTCCATTACAGCACGATTTTGCCTTAGATCCTATTATTCAGCCATTTGACTTCCATTTTTCAAACATTTGTCACGTGACTACGAGAAAACTACGATTACCGCAATGTATCATAGGAGATGATTTGCATATAAACAAACAAACTAATATGTTTATTGCCAATCATAGGCGCCTGTTAAGGCAGAACAATTAACATAACATTTAATACAGTTGATTATATTGATTGGTAATGATTTTAACAGCAAATTTAGTGAATTACAGATAACCATAAGAAAAAAAATGTTGTAGTACTTTGTCCAAAAAGGGGGAACGTAACACATGCTCTTTCCGAAGCCCGTTGGTAGCACTCTGCCATTGAATCTTTTCTTTCCAACACATTCTGTATTATTTCCTTCTGCTCTGGTTTGATCTGTAGATGGACTGTTTGTCCTGCAGAATACGCTTAAATGTATCGTCTTCCATGTGATTTGAATGTTGTTTACGTATGCTAATAATGCTCCACATAATTTGGCACGCTGCATTAATTAGCTCCCATCATGCAATGCGTTGCTGTCATCATTCAGTTAGTATCGCGAGATCACGTGTGTAGATTCGAAAATGGAAGTCAAATGGCGGAATAATAGGATCTAAGACAAAATCGTGCTGTAATGGAGTGTAACACCACTTTCTGAGGGTAAGATGGTTATGAATGAATAGAAAAATGATTGGTGAAGCGATTTATATAAGGGTTTCTGATAGAAAATAAAATCCGATAGCCACGAAACGTGGAAATGTGCCGACTAAGAGTCGGAGAGGCAAATCAGCTGTTTTCGTATGCATAGCTCTCTGACGTCCCACGGCTCTAGCAAAATATATAATGCCGTCGGACGATAGAGGAATCTCGGACTAAATGAAGACTTGTGTGAAATTTTCGTTTAAGCATATTAACCTTTCTACAAATACCTCTTTCCTGTCTCTTTTTATGTCCAAGATCATACATACAGATTTCTCCGTATTTAACAGTATATAATGTTCACTTTATCACATATTCAGCTTTATATAAATTAGGGTGATAAAATATCTCATGTCTGACACCATTTCGTACATTAAAATCACTAGAAGTAAAATAAATTCACCCAATCGGATAAAACATATTTGTAAATTGAACTTTTTATATATTAAAACTGTAAGACTTTGTCTATTTTAACTATTGAATCAACATGGTATCGTCGAATAAAAAGAATGATTTAAAAAAGTTTATAACTAAAGATATAAATCTTTGACTTACCAGAATTGCAGGTACGATGCTGCCATCTGTCACAGGAATCACACTGGAGAACCTCCTGCCTAGCATGAACAGGAGACTCACACACGACACAACGATACACAGACGACATTCTGAATACATAACAACTGCGAATTTTCTATTTATTATTTTCATACGAAGCCATACAAATTTCTTAATTTCGTTGTTTTGAAATTAAAAAAACCCATACCAATCTCTCTTTTTCTTGAACAAACATTACCTCTTGTTGTTTGCAATACCAGCTTGGATATATATTGTTAAAATTATAAAAACACAATGTTTGATGATACTTTTTCAGTGATAATTAATAGTCCATGAAAGACTAATTAAAATAAATGGGAAAACAATAGACAAATTTTGTAGTTCACATGCAGCAACAATCTTAATTGTGATAATTACATTGTATTAAGGACCGACCATTTAACTTGAAGGGGGGGGGGGGGGGTGGAGATTATGGTTTTTTGTTTCGTTCAGACATTTTTATTCGGACAACACAAGAGTTAGAATATTTATTTATTTTTGTCGCGCCAAGCGAGAATTTTTTTTCCAGAATTTAACATTAGGTTATATGACAAAAACTCTGAATCACATTATTTTTTTTTTCCTTCACCAAAATCAGAATATTTTTTTCAGCAACATTGGGAATCAGAATATTTTTTTAGAAAAAAATCATGAGGCACTCCATCATTTCTTGTGTATGCCAATGTCAGGAGACCAATAATAACATATAAGGATTAGTATGGAAAAAGTGCTAAATTCAGGAACAAGTCAGTCTTGGATGGGCAAAATATGTACATGCACATGTACTTTGTAAATGATTCAACTCCATAACTTTTGTAAATTATAAAGCACAAAAATTAAACAAATATTCATTAACAAGAAAATATTTATTGCAAAAACAAAACATTATTAAAAGGTCAGCTACATGTATAATAACAATATTGTAAAATAACAACACTATGAACTGGAAAATTGAAGAATGGGTAATAAAGCACATTCCCATCATCCTGGTGAAGTCTTAAGTTAATGATTGAATGAAAATGATATTGCTTTTAACATCAAAAAGTTAATATTGAGTAACACTATACAATTGTCTCAATCCTTTAGTAAATGAATTTAGAAGTTACAAATCTGGCACAAGTTCCACCCCCCCCCCCCCCCAAAAAAAAACCCATACTACATGTAATAAGGTTCAAAACTCCTTTAATTTCAAAATATTTGTCTAAGACTTTTCAGGTAAATGAACAAAGCCCAAAATATTCAATAATTTTACATGAAAAGCAACACTCATATGGGGGATAAAAACATTCTATTCATAGAATTTTTAAACAATGAACAACAAGAAATATAAACTATAACATGTGATGTGTAAACTATTTAAGCATGAGCAACAGGAAACACATTTAGATACAAAAAATTAAAAGACCAACACCCTTAGTTGGATTTTTAGAGTGCTAGTTCATTGAAACAACAGTGTGTGGGTAGATATGTCGTTCCACTCTGAAACATTATTCTGATTCTGACCCGACCATTCTTTGTTCTTACTCCTTAATGCTGCATTCTTACCAATAATTTTATAATCTTTGGTTTGACTAGACAGGGGCTAGAACCCATGGATCTACCACATTCAAGGTGAGCATGCTTACCATTACACAACATTTTTGCAGTTGTGTAAAAATCGCACTGAAAAAGGAGTAGTTCTTCAAAACTTTCATTAAGCTAGGGACTTGTGTCCAAGTTAGTTAATGCAGTCAACATGATCAAGCATATATTAAAATAAACCCATAGATTAGCTTCCAGTCAGATATGAACTGACATCTTTTCAACATTATTGAAATGTACTACCTTGTACTATAGAAGCTATATACATGTATTGTAATTGTTAGTAGTTGACAAACCTAATATGTACTCAGATCATTAGCTTCCAGAGAGATTTGAACTGACATCTCTCAAACATTATTGAAATGTACTGATTCATTGATGCCATAGTAACTACAACATTTTGTCATGAATTTGTTAGGAACATTTCAGCCATCAATCATGTTCATCAAGCCTACCAGAATACATTTGAAGGGTGTCTGAAATTCCAGTCACTCAAAATTTTGTCGTAGCACCTCTTGTTATCTTGTAAAACATAATCTTGTGTTTTTAAATTGTTTTTTTTTAAACAAACTGGAAGTTAATCATTTTATTAAATATTAATATAGATAGCATGATTTCAATACTAATGACTCTTGCAATAAGGGGCATAAAAATACATCTCTTTTCCTGATCACACGTTTTTCAGTAGAGTAGACCAAATGAACCCAGTGTTTGTATTGGTCACATTGTAGCCATTTCGTGAATATTAAACATGGGCTCTCTCTGATTTCTTTTGGGGTGAATAATTTGCATACACAGCACTTTTCATCATCTCTTATTCGATTTTCATCCTCAGAATCAGATTCAGAAGTGCTATTGGTATATGTAGGTTGTTGTCTTTATGTTTCAGATATTGATTTTTAATGTTAATAACTGTTATTTTAACAGTCATTGAATTTATGGTACTTTAGAGGATTTGTTTCTTGTGCTGTTCATATCGTCAGTTAATGATTTTTTCCCGATTTTGACGACATTTTCGTAAATCTGCCGTGTAAGGTATAAGGAACAAGCAATTTTTAAACACAATTTATTAATTCAATGACTTTATATGTCTCAATGTTATTCTACCCCCTTTATGAGGTTGCAAGATAAAATTATTTCACGATCCAACAGTCTTTGACATCCAATACAGCCTCCTCCAAAACAACATTTTCAAGCTGGAAATAAAATTATATTTATTAAGTACTGGTACTATAGATCATGATGAGTTATTTTTCAGAAATTTACTTAGCGAACAAGTGTATGTTTTTTTTCCTTTTCGTTAAATGTTCAATAGTTTTACAAATTTTTTACTGCTTGAAGTCCTGACTCGGCTTCCTTTAGTTCCCGTTTCATGTCCAATACGTTTCTTTCTGCCTTAAGTGCAGCTTCTCTCTGAATTAATTCAGCTTCCTGTTTGGCGTATTTAAGTCTCGCCTTTGCAGTTTCCAGTTTAACGGTTTGTTGAACTAACTCGTCTCTGGACTTAGCAGATATCGCAGAGGTATTTGCACTTATTACGCTTCTACTTCTAATTGATGGTTGAGGATTCTGTTGAGTTTTTTCCGATGGTAATAATGCTGACAAGTGCTGAATAGCAGCAGATGCTTTAGCAAGCATGGCAGTTGTAGTTACTCTAAAAGATGCCTTCTCTAGACTGCTTCTTTCCGTCCTGTATGCTTCTAAAATTCTGTCGTAGTCGTCGGCTAGTTTTTCGTACTTTTCGATTAGCCTCAACAGATCCCTTCTAAATGTTGAAGCTACCAACAAGTCTAATACTGGGTTGTCCTCTATCTCCATGATAATTGAATCAATGTCCCTTTTAACGTTTATGAGTTTATATTGATGTCTTTCATTCTGCTCTTCAAATTGTTGTTCCCCGCTGTGAGTTAGGGTTCTGGAACTCCTCAACTCTCTGTCAGAAAGAGACTGGCTGTCAGACATGTCGATATCCTAGTTCTTTCCTTTGCCAGATTTTTCACTGTACAGAAAAGACATTGAACTGATTCAAGCTTTATTGTATACAGACCCCCGGAGAGGGTGAAAAACTGAAAAATACAAAATTAACACTCATAAGAATACAGCAAACAATAGCAAATACAACATGTTCAATCATACTCAAAGTCTACAATAAACAACTTTATGTTCTCTCATGAACGTACTCAAATTCATATAATAAACCTTAAACACATTGCAAATAGTTTGAAAATGCAACCAAAAATGTACAAAATGTAAAGTTGTGACTGCACTGTACTGTAGTTTTTATATGGACGGCGAGTATATAATGCAAGAGAAATCCGCGGAGGCTGTACTGTAATTTTTGGAAATAAATGAACATGACCTGTGTGCATGTCTAAGGTAACAAAATAAGAGCTCATGTACGTCTCTTGGGGAAGAGTATGGGATTTAGAATAATATAAACGGGCAAATAACAGGAGTAAATACATACATTCGCCGGGTGCCGCACGAACTAAAATTTGTCAACAATTTTTTTTTTCTGAAATACTTGTTTAAAGGCATCATTTTCATCAACTTTTGGCTGGAAACATTTGATAACTAGCTATTGTCAACACTACAACACAAAAGTGTTAAATAGTTTTCAAAATAAGGGTTTTGAACAGTTAATACTCCCTACAAATACCACTTCCGGTATAAACAAAACACATGGTTTTCAGACATCGATTACTACAAGGTGAAATTATTTAATACTAATATTACTTATTTACTTTTCTATTCATATATTAATTTCCTCATTTGTCTTGTCAATCATTTACCTCGTGGGAAGCACACGAGTCCAGTCATAACCTGCATATTGTGTCTAACATTTGTGTACTTGTCAATGTGTTGTCTTACCATTTCATTACTAACAAACCAATAAATATTTATCATTTTGAAAACCATGAACATATTAGTCATAGTATTCATCATATTAGCTGTGTGTAAGAACTTAACACAGATTGAAAATGTATCACAAAATATTGTACATGCAGAGATAAAATGCCCACATGACCATTTAGCTTATTTGTTTTCTTACCAATCATATCAGTATACTAACCATAATGTTTGTTTATACTATTGGTTATATCATTCTTCCAAAGTAAGATACCTAAGCAAAACTTTTAGACCCACAATGAAGAACCATCATCTTCTAATCAAACTATTATTAAGTGGGCAAGTAGAACTCAACCCAGGACCGAGGTCACCCAGGTGGCCTTGTGGTTCCTGTGGTAAAAATGTCAATTGGAGCAGTAAAGCCATTGAATGTGATACATGTAAAACCTGGTATCATACTGACTGCAAAGGTGGTATGGACACCACAATGTACAATCTAATGGATATCAGTAATTTATCATGGAACTGTATAAAGTGTGGACTGCCAAATTTTGGTAGCTCATTCTTTTACCAAACAGAGT
Organism: Bathymodiolus brooksi; assembly: GCA_963680875.1. Classification (NCBI taxonomy): domain Eukaryota; kingdom Metazoa; phylum Mollusca; class Bivalvia; order Mytilida; family Modiolidae; genus Bathymodiolus; species Bathymodiolus brooksi. Next base: position 82,032,178 of record OY804582.1, on the reverse strand, counting down.
TGTCTTTTTTTTCAACAAACAACACATACCATGCTCTGAGTGAAATTGATAGTCCAGGAAAGCCACATGCTTGTTCCTCACCAATTAAACACCAGGCAAAGAAAGGTAGTTCAGGAATCAAAGTAAAAAATAGAATACAGAGACCATTAAAAATTGTAAATATAAATTTTCAATCTATAAAAAACAAAAACCAGAACTAGACATATTATTAGACACAACAAAACCTGATGTTATAATTGGTACAGAAACCTGGTTAGATCCAACAATATCCTCATATGAATACTTCCCACAAGATCAGTATACTGTTTACAGGACCGATAGACCACCAAACAAACAAAGTCTGAGTCATGGTGGTGTACTTATAGCTGTGACAAATGAATTCCTTTCAAATGAAGCCAAGGAACTGAAAACAAACTGTGAAATGGTCTGGGCTGAACTGACAATATCAAATGCAAGAAAATGTCAAATATGTGCGTATTATAGACCACATCCAGATGATGATATTTCTCTTGAACCTTTGAGTCAGTCACTCAGTAGAATCAACCCTAGCTCAAAATCAGTCATCATTGTTAGAGGAGATTTTAACCTTGGTCATATGGATTGGGAAACCTTAAGTGTATTCCCAGGAAAACCAAATCAAAAACAACATCAACAGTTTTTAGATATAATAAATGACAATTCGCTTACTCAAGTAGTTAATAAAACAACACGCAAAGATAAAACATTAGATCTTATTTTAACAAATTACCCAGCAACAGTAAATAAAGTAGAAACATTGCCTCCCATTGCTGACCATGACATTGTTTATATAGAATGTATAACTTCTTTAAGAAGATGCCAACCAAAACCAAGAAAAATATTTAAATACTCCAAAGCAAATTGGGAAAATATAAACAAAGACTTGGGTAAATTAGAGAAAGAAATAAAAGATAAATACTCAGACTCTGATGTCAACACAATCTGGAACTTACTAAAAAATGAAATACACCGATCAGTGACAGAAAACATCCCTCAGAAAATGCTTAAACATCGAAAGAACCTTCCATGGATAACTAATGAAATAAAAACAAAAATGTCAAAATACAAAAGGAAATATAAAAAATACAAACTTAGTGGCAAGTGTAAAGATTCTAATCTTAAACAAATGAAAGCAAACATACAAAAAGAACAGAGTACAGCATATTGGCAGTACATAGAAAAAATTATATGTAATATACCAGTTGACGATGACAAAACACCAACATCCTCAAAGTTTCCAAAAAATCTATTTTCTTACATAAAGAGTCAAAAATCTGAAAGTTCAAACATAGCAACATTACGACAAAATGGTCAATTACATTCTGACACTAAAACTAAAGCAAACATTCTTAATGAACAATTTCAAAAGGCATTTACACCAGCAACTGATGACCCAATACCAAACAAAGGGCAAAGTCAATATCCACAAATGCCTAATATTATCATCACTGAAAATGGAATTAATAAGTTGTTACAAAATATAAATATCCACAAAGCATCTGGACCAGATAATATACATGGCAGAATACTTAAAGAGTGCACTACACAAATAGCACCTATCTTAACTACATTATTTAGTTTGTCACTCAAAACCGGTAAGATTCCAGATGATTGGAGATATGCTAGTGTCTGTCCTGCATTTAAAAAAGGTGATAAAAACAACCCTATAAATTATAGACGATCTCACTTACATGTATCATCTGCAAACTTTTAGAACATGTTGTAACAAGCAGTATCATGAAACATCTAGAATACAATAATATATTATACGATCTTCAGCACGGGTTCAGATCATCCCGTTCTGGTGAAACACAACTAGTATCATTCATTCAAGACCTGACCAAATCATCAGATAAAAACATCCAAACTGACCTCATGATAATGGACTTCGCTAAGGCTTTCGACAAAGTGTCACATAAACATCTCATGTACAAAATCAGCTACTATGGTATAAACTGCAACGCTTTTCACTGGATAAAAGACTTTCTTACAGACAGAACACAAACGGTTATCCTTGAGGGAGAAACATCTAACAAAATACCTGTAACATCTGGTGTCCCTCAAGGAACAGTACTTGGACCTATATTATTTCTCATATTCATAAACGATCTAGCAGAATATATCCAACACAGCACTCTCCGTTTATTTGCAGACGACAGCATCATATACAAACAAATAAAAAACAAAGAAGATACAATAAAACTCCAACAAGACCTCGATGCTGCAGGTAAATGGGAACAAGACTGGCTCATGCACTTCCACCCAGACAAATGCACAGTAGTAAGTGTAACACAAAAGCGGAAAACAATATCGCATACATATCAATTGCATTGGCACACACTAGAGAAAGCTGACTCTGCAAAATATTTAGGCATTACCATTCAGAATAACTTAAAGTGGGACAAACATATCAACACCATAAGAGCTAAAGCTAATCAGTCACTAGGATTCATTAAAAGAAATTTAAAAGTACATTCACCAGCCATTAAAGAACATGCATTCAAAGCTTTAGTCGACCGAAATTGGAATATTGTAACACCATTTGGGACCCACACACACAACAGCAAAAACTTCAAATTGAAAAAATTCAACGGAGAGCAGCCCGCTATGTCAGTAACAGGTACCACAATACAAGCTCTGTAACAGATATGATGTCTGACTAAAATTGGGCCCCACTTGAGGTGCGCCGCATAAGGTACAGACTCATATTCTTTTACAAAGTCATACACCACTTAGTTGCCATACCATATTCAAACCTATTAATTCCAGTTGACACCAGAACCAGACACACAAATCCAAATTCATTCAGGCACATACAGACATCAAAAGACTGCTACAAATACTCGTACTTCCCCAGGTCTATCACACTTTGGAATCAACTGCCTACAACATTTACCACTGCAGACACAGTTGACGGTTTCAAGAGCATGATCCCAGTATCTGCCTTGATTCCAATTTTCACACCATAATCACTCATATTCATAGTAGTTATCAAATGTATATAGTTTTAACCTTTGATTCATTGTTTATTGTACATATGTTAACTTATGTATAACTAAATTTAATACGGCGCTCGGCCAATAATCTTCAGTAGTGAAGGACGGCCAGAAATGTGAAGAAGAGTGAAGAAGAAGAACTGTTTACACATTCCGGTACACCTTCATGTTTGGTAAGTATAATGTGCTGTTAAACGGTTATCCCATGGTCTAAAGATGAAGACCTGATAAAAACACATAATAAGGTAAGGATGCATAAGTAATAAAGAGGTTAACTTACTCTTGTGGTGGATTAAACTCGAAGAAATAAAACATGGATGCTGCGTGTACAAATCATTGGGGGAAGTAACAAGAGGGGAAAGAAACGAACAGTTAAAGTGTGTGCAAGGGACAGTACAACTGGTATACTAGTATTGTGCACAAAATTGTTCCAGTTTGTGATTTTTTTTCAATTTCTTTTACAATACTGGTATACCTGAAATGTCTTAAACTACAAATGTAGGTTTTGTTCTGCTATGTGCTCCAGAATGTTGCTGAAAGCTTGTTTACCACAGTTGCCCCAACGATCACGCCACATTCTTTCGTCTAGGTAGCTGGGTAGTTGGTGTGATGATACACCTTTCATTTCTTTAAATCGGTATTTTGCTTTTACTACATCTTGGCTGCCTAGGTGTATGGGTGTGTTGAGTAACTTAGTGGTGCAGACATCACGGAGGTACTGGTACATCTGGATCACCGTCTTCTCTCCAATCTCTACCTGCTTTACAGTTGTACTGACTTTGGTTTAGTGACTCCATAAGTAGATGATATACATTTGTACAACCATTTCCCTAGTGCTTTCATTGAAATAGTGCTCGATTTTCACATGTTATAACTGTACAAAATAAATATATCATACAACACTTTATGCAGTCTTTCATGTCAAAGTCAACATACAATGTAGCTACCCTACACACATAAAAATCCTTGTAGAATCGGGTATTGACAATACTAGTAGTAACATTTCCACAATACCTATTGCAATGCTTACTACAATACTATACACAAGTAAAATATATATTTTTTTAAATCACAATACTGGTATACAATACTGGAACAAATTTGTATACCAGCATTGTGCACAATACTAGTATACCAGTATTGCGATCGCCAAGTACAGGAGATCCGACATCAGAATTAAAGATAAAATGTGAAATTAGCGATTTGCAAAATGATTTAACTCAGTTTCATAACATTTTCAAGTAGGAAGTGTTTATCCTCTTATTTCAGATCACTGTCCAATAACAATGAAAATGTTCTCTAAGTACAATCACGGTACACCACAAGAAATACTTAGGCCAAAACCATTTAATTTAAAGTGGACTAAAATTGTTGAGGAGCAGTTTATTTCTAATTTAAATAATATTGATTTAAATTCTATTTCTAACAAAATAGTATATCTTTCAAGCAAAAATCTTTAGATACTAGTATATCTGTTGATGACCAGTCTGAAGATTTGAACAATATTGTTGAAAACTTTTCTGGAATATTGAAAAATGCTGCATTATGCACTAAATTCAAACCCAAAAATAATTGAGGTAAGCAAAAAAAGAAAAGAAAACCTAACAAATCGTGGCATGACGACGAGTGTAAAGTAAAATTAAGGCATGTGAATAGTTTGTGCCGACTATTAAATAAGTCTCCCTGGAATAAAGGTTTGAGACTTCAAGTACTATATGAGAAAAAGCAATATAATAAACTGCTCCGTCAGAAATATAGACGTTTTAGAGCCAAACTGCTTAATAATATGTTGGAAGTTTCTGAAAAAAAAACCAACAGAATTTTGGAAAATTTATGATAATTTGTAAGAAAATAATAAACAACATTATAGTAATGATATTGCTCCATAAGAATGGTACAACTATTTCTATAACCTTATGAATGTAAATTATAAGAACAATTTTGTTGTTGATGGTGAATGTAAATTTGTACATTGTAATAACGAGATATTAAATGCTGACATAACAGCTGAGGTATTATTAAAAGCAGTGAAAAGTTTGAAAAACAAGAAATCTTGTTGTTCTGATTATATTACTAATGAGATGATAAAGGTATTGTGACGAAAATGCCTATGGATACTTGTATTCATAGGAGAAAGATTATAAAATGTTCTGTTTTGATTGATTCCTACCTTCATCATGTTTATTTTCACGCAAGAGATTACTTTACTAAAAGGCAGTCCACTTTACCGTTCAGGGGTATTTATGTTATGGGGATGGAAGCTTTTATTTGTAAATACGGAAAGTTATTGTTTCTTAAACAGTATGTTCATCCTTTCTTTGGAGAACCGGAAAATAACCTGTTTTCCCTTGAACAGTAATGCTTAGTACTTTGTGGTTTCGTCGTGTGCCACCCCTACATAGATAAGTAATAGACTAGTCCACGTCGCCCAGAGTATATAAGGAAACCGAATCCAGATATCAGCTTCAGTGTGTTGATCATTGTTGGACTAGCAACATCTTTTATATTAACAAAGAGAGTTTGGTAAGTGTTATATATTATTCCTTGGATTAAATAGTGATTCCATGTGATAGTGAATATTCTTTAATATTCTGTAATTCCGGAATTCAAATATATCAAGGTATAAGGAAAGTGTTTATGGTTATTTGTGCGGTTTGCATGTGTGCAAATGGAACTATAGTGACGGATATATTTGTTGGAAGTGTGTACTTAGCAATTGTAGTATATCTTGTGTTTCTTGTGTAATTGATTCCATTGGATTGCCGTGTGCGTTTAGATTAGTGATATTCTGATATACAATTGCAGATTCCTGACGGTGTAGGAAGTATCATATTGCTAATAGCAAATTGAGTGTGCAATTTGATAGTGTTCAGAAGACTGAATCCTATACTGTGTATATACGTTATAAAAGTTATCAATTCGAATCTATTATATATGTGCCATTTTCGTGGTATCATTTTGCTTGTGCACATTGCATTGTGTTAATGTGACATTTGAATTATTAGTGTATTTTAGCATTTGGAATCCCGATTTAAGTCGGTACGAATCCATTGACCGCTTAGGGTTTACACGTTACAAATTTGGTGGCAGCGGTGGGATTCCATTGTTGAAAATATTCTGTAAATTATTGAGATATGATTGGCTACTTGTGATTGTTATTTAGCATTGTGTAAGCTATTTGTTTTTATTGTGTTAAAGTGTTAAAAGATTTGAGAAGAGAAATTTATCATTATAGCTGGTAAGTAGATTAATAGTAGGAAATGTCTGATATAAATAGTGAAATAAGCAATTTGACATCGGCAATAGAACATCTAGAAAATAGTTTGAGACAGAGTTTTGTACATTCGATCCCCAAGCCAGATACGCAGGATAGTGCAATATATATGGAAAATATTTCAAGGAAAAGTGAAGACAGGGAGCAATTCAATTCTTTTCAAGAGAACTGATGAAGTAGTTCAAATGGAAAGTGAAAATCAGGAATTAGTTGTAGAAAGCTTCCCATTCAAACAGGCAGATCTGAGAAACGATAACTCAAACGAAGAGCGAAGAACACGACGCCCACCCGTTTGGATGAAGGATTATTGTTCATAGCCATTTGTGTAGATACTTGTAAATACCTGTGTAAATATTTGGTTTTGTACATAATTTAGCTATGTGTCAAGTTTACTTAGTTGAGAAGAAAGTGCCCGCATGAAGGAACATTTGGAACCCTTTAGTAAAGGAATAATGGGACAAGATTTTATTTATTCTAATAAATTAACAGGAAGTTAATTGGATATTTTGTGTTTTTCTTTTTGAGTCTTTCGGACGAGACTATAAACCGAGGTCCCGTGTTCAGGAAATGTCACAGCCTGAGTATGTTAAAGATCCTTCTGTAGAGTTCGTTAAGAGTAGGCTCCTTGGGGCCGCTGCAGAGGCAAAATTTGCTAGGGACCCCAAAATTTATTCTTTGGCAGTGACACTCAAATTTGCAGACGTTAGTAGGAAAGAAGTTAAAAGTTAGAAATAGGGATATTTGTAATAAGTGAATTAGTGAAGTAGGACATATAGGAATTCAAAAGAAGTTTCATTGTGTTTTGTTCGGACAATAGGAGGAATCCCATGAATAGTGTTTGTGCATAAGAAGAATATTCTAAATGTGTGATATGGAAGATGAGAATTTGGACATATAGGTAGACTGTGTGTTTACGGGTAGTGTCTTGTGATGTCATCAGATTAGACTTGATGGACATTCAAAGTGTTGCCTGACTTTATTGTCAGATGTCGTGTTGCCTGGCTTTATTACCAGATGCAGTGATGCCTGACTTAGTGGTCAGAAGAAGTATAGCTGTAGATCTATATGGTCAGAAGCTAACTTATACCAAAGTTGATTTGGTATTGTGTAGTAGCAAGGCGGGATAAGGCTTTGTATTGTTGTAATTTATGTCCAACTGAACGGTGTATGCACTGTGATAGAGTTGCGGTATGAAAGAGGACCATTTTGATAGATGATTTCTCAGATGTATTCAATGAGTCATGCGAGGACGCATGAAATTTGAGGCGTGGGTAATGTGACGAAAATGCCTATGGATACTTGTATTCATAGGAGAAAGATTATAAAATGTTCTGTTTTGATTGATTCCTACCTTCATCATGTTTATTTTCACGCAAGAGATTACTTTACTAAAAGGCAGTCCACTTTACCGTTCAGGGGTATTTATGTTATGGGGATGGAAGCTTTTATTTGTAAATACGGAAAGTTATTGTTTCTTAAACAGTATGTTCATCCTTTCTTTGGAGAACCGGAAAATAACCTGTTTTCCCTTGAACAGTAATGCTTAGTACTTTGTGGTATCGTCGTGTGCCACCCCTACATAGATAAGTAATAGACTAGTCCACGTCGCCCAGAGTATATAAGGAAACCGAATCCAGATATCAGCTTCAGTGTGTTGATCATTGTTGGACTAGCAACATCTTTTATATTAACAAAGAGAGTTTGGTAAGTGTTATATATTATTCCTTGGATTAAATAGTGATTCCATGTGATAGTGAATATTCTTTAATATTCTGTAATTCCGGAATTCAAATATATCAAGGTATAAGGAAAGTGTTTATGGTTATTTGTGCGGTTTGCATGTGTGCAAATGGAACTATAGTGACGGATATATTTGTTGGAAGTGTGTACTTAGCAATTGTAGTATATCTTGTGTTTCTTGTGTAATTGATTCCATTGGATTGCCGTGTGCGTTTAGATTAGTGATATTCTGATATACAATTGCAGATTCCTGACGGTGTAGGAAGTATCATATTGCTAATAGCAAATTGAGTGTGCAATTTGATAGTGTTCAGAAGACTGAATCCTATACTGTGTATATACGTTATAAAAGTTATCAATTCGAATCTATTATATATGTGCCATTTTCGTGGTATCATTTTGCTTGTGCACATTGCATTGTGTTAATGTGACATTTGAATTATTAGTGTATTTTAGCATTTGGAATCCCGATTAAGTCGGTACGAATCCATTGACCGCTTAGGGTTTACACGTTACAAATTTGGTGGCAGCGGTGGGATTCCATTGTTGAAAATATTCTGTAAATTATTGAGATACGATTGGCTACTTGTGATTGTTATTTAGCATTGTGTAAGCTATTTGTTTTTATTGTGTTAAAGTGTTAAAAGATTTGAGAAGAGAAATTTATCATTATAGCTGGTAAGTAGATTAATAGTAGGAAATGTCTGATATAAATAGTGAAATAAGCAATTTGACATCGGCAATAGAACATCTAGAAAATAGTTTGAGACAGAGTTTTGTACATTCGACCCCCAAGCCAGATACGCAGGATAGTGCAATATATATGGAAAATATTTCAAGGAAAAGTGAAGACAGGGAGCAATTCAATTCTTTTCAAGAGAACTGATGAAGTAGTTCAAATGGAAAGTGAAAATCAGGAATTAGTTGTAGAAAGCTTCCCATTCAAACAGGCAGATCTGAGAAACGATAACTCAAACGAAGAGCGAAGAACACGACGCCCACCCGTTTGGATGAAGGATTATTGTTCATAGCCATTTGTGTAGATACTTGTAAATACCTGTGTAAATATTTGGTTTTGTACATAATTTAGCTATGTGTCAAGTTTACTTAGTTGAGAAGAAAGTGCCCGCATGAAGGAACATTTGGAACCCTTTAGTAAAGGAATAATGGGACAAGATTTTATTTATTCTAATAAATTAACAGGAAGTTAATTGGATATTTTGTGTTTTTCTTTTTGAGTCTTTCGGACGAGACTATAAACCGAGGTCCCGTGTTCAGGAAATGTCACAGCCTGAGTATGTTAAAGATCCTTCTGTAGAGTTCGTTAAGAGTAGGCTCCTTGGGGCCGCTGCAGAGGCAAAATTTGCTAGGGACCCCAAAATTTATTCTTTGGCAGTGACACTCAAATTTGCAGACGTTAGTAGGAAAGAAGTTAAAAGTTAGAAATAGGGATATTTGTAATAAGTGAATTAGTGAAGTAGGACATATAGGAATTCAAAAGAAGTTTCATTGTGTTTTGTTCGGACAATAGGAGGAATCCCATGAATAGTGTTTGTGCATAAGAAGAATATTCTAAATGTGTGATATGGAAGATGAGAATTTGGACATATAGGTAGACTGTGTGTCTACGGGTAGTGTCTTGTGATGTCATCAGATTAGACTTGATGGACATTCAAAGTGTTGCCTGACTTTATTGTCAGATGTCGTGTTGCCTGGCTTTATTACCAGATGCAGTGATGCCTGACTTAGTGGTCAGAAGAAGTATAGCTGTAGATCTATATGGTCAGAAGCTAACTTATACCAAAGTTGATTTGGTATTGTGTAGTAGCAAGGCGGGATAAGGCTTTGTATTGTTGTAATGTATGTCCAACTGAACGGTGTATGCACTGTGATAGAGTTGGGGTATGAAAGAGGACCATTTTGATAGATGATTTCTCAGATGTATTCAATGAGTCATGCGAGGACGCATGCAATTTGAGGCGTGGGTAATGTGACGAAAATGCCTATGGATACTTGTATTCATAGGAGAAAGATTATAAAATGTTCTGTTTTGATTGATTCCTACCTTCATCATGTTTATTTTCACGCAAGAGATTACTTTACTAAAAGGCAGTCCACTTTACCGTTCAGGGGTATTTATGTTATGGGGATGGAAGCTTTTATTTGTAAATACGGAAAGTTATTGTTTCTTAAACAGTATGTTCATCCTTTCTTTGGAGAACCGGAAAATAACCTGTTTTCCATTGAACAGTAATGCTTAGTACTTTGTGGTATCGTCGTGTGCCACCCCTACATAGATAAGTAATAGACTAGTCCACGTCGCCCAGAGTATATAAGGAAACCGAATCCAGATATCAGCGTCAGTGTGTTGATCATTGTTGGACTAGCAACATCTTTTATATTAACTAAGAGAGTTTGGTAAGTGTTATATATTATTCCTTGGAATAAATAGTGATTCCATGTGATAGTGAATATTCTTTAATATTCTGTAATTCCGGAATTCAAATATATCAAGGTATAAGGAAAGTGTTTATGGTTATTTGTGCGATTTGCATGTGTGCAAATGGAACTATAGTGACGGATATATTTGTTGGAAGTGTGTACTTAGCAATTGTAGTATATCTTGTGTTTCTTGTGTAATTGATTCCATTGGATTGCCGTGTGCGTTTAGATTAGTGATATTCTGATATACAATTGCAGATTCCTGACGGTGTAGGAAGTATCATATTGCTAATAGCAAATTGAGTGTGCAATTTGATAGTGTTCAGAAGACTGAATCCTATACTGTGTATATACGTTATAAAAGTTATCAATTCGAATCTATTATATATGTGCCATTTTCGTGGTATCATTTTGCTTGTGCACATTGCATTGTGTTAATGTGACATTTGAATTATTAGTGTATTTTAGCATTTGGAATCCCGATTAAGTCGGTACGAATCCATTGACCGCTTAGGGTTTACACGTTACAGTATCGTGTACTTTACACTATAATTTGTATGTTGATATATTTAATTTGATATTAAGGTCAGGTATTTACCCCTCACTTTGGAAGGCAAATTTCATTAAACCCCTATTTAAAGGTGGGTGTGTAAGTGATCCCTCATGTTACAGGGGGATTTGCAATTTCGAGCTGTTTGAGTAAATTTTTTACAAAAATACTTCATAATAGATTGGAGAATTATTTAGAACAGAATGATATAATCTGCCCAGAACAGATAGGCTTCAGAAAAGGTGCAAGAACTAGCGATCATATTTTTAGTCTTAAAACTCTTATTGATAAATATTTCCGTAAAAATAAATATGTTTTTGTCTGTTTTGTGGATTTAAAAAAGGCTTTTGATACAGTTAATAGACATGCTCTTCTTTATAACTTATTCCTATACAACATTAGAGGTAATTTCTTTTAATATTTTGGAAAATATGTATAAAAATGTTTCATTCTCTGTTAAATTACAGGATGGACTGACTGATACACTTCAAACAAGTATTGGAGTAAAACAAGGTTGTATTTTGATTCCCTCTATGTTTTCTTTATATATGAATGACTTAGTAGATTACTTTGATGTGGAATGTGATCCAGTCGATCTTAATGGTAAATCAGTATCATGTTTGTTGTATGCGGATGATATTGTGTTATTATCACAATCTGCAGAGGGTTTACAAAATTTATTGAATACATTGAAGCTATTTTGTGATAAGTGGAATTTAAGTGTAAATACAGAGAAAACTAAAGTAATGATTTTTATTAAATCTGGTAGAAAATTAAAAGGTTATTCTTTTTTCTATGCTCAACAGTCTGTAGGACAAACCTCTGAATATAAATATTTAGGTATCATATTTAAACCATCTGGTTCTTGTCTATGTGCAGCCGATCTGCTATCAAAAAAGGCATGCAAAGCAATGTTCTGCATACACAAATCTTTATTGTCTGATAATATGAACATATATGGACATATTAAGCTTTTTAATGCCTGTGTGCAACCAATCCTTTTATATTGTAGTGAGGTTTGGTCACTGTTTACTTTAATAAAAGGAAATGTTACTGTGGAATTGAAATATGATTCTTTTATTCCTAATAAAGTACAAATGAAATATGCTAAATATATGCTGGGTGTACATAAGTCAGCTACAAACATTGCTGTATTGGCTGAACTTGGGTTATATCCACTTTCAATTGCAGCACTTAGATCATCTGTCATTTATTGGATTCATTTATTAAACTCAAAGTGTAACAGTTTAATATTTCAGGCATATCGAGAAAATCTAAAACTAAATGCAAGTTTATGTAACAAATTGAAGCAGTTATTTAGTATAATTGGTTTCAATCATATCTGGGAAAATCAAGGCACTTTTTCAAAATCTAAACTTTTATTTTCTGTTACAAACAGTTAGAGAACAGATATATTAAACATTGGAAGACATTATTGTTTAATGATAATAATAAATCTGGAGGAAATAAATTAAGAACATATAGAAAACTAAAAACACAGTTTGATTTGGAAAACTATTTACATGTATGTGCAGATGTAAATAAAAAATCTATATCAACATTTGTTAAAATCAGAATAAGTAATAGTAATTTAAATATTGAAAAGGGCAGATATTTAAATACTCCTGCTGAAGACAGGATATGTAAATTGTGTAATTCTGGAGTAGAAGACGAATTCCATTTTACTATTATATGTTCAAAATTACAGTCTTGTCGTGAAGAATTTTTCAAGGATATTTGTGATGTTGTGCCTTCATTTAATAATATGTCTGACTTTGATCAATTTAAATTTATATTTAGTTGTAATGATCTAGACATATGTAAAATGTGTATATTAGGTGTCAATAAGTTGTATAGTCTAAATCAGTCTAAAAAAACATGATTAATCAGTGGTTTTAATTAATTTTTTATGTCACTTTTACTGATCTTTAATTGTCAATGGGAGGTATCTTGAAATTTTATACATTTGTATTGTATGGGAGATAACTCTGTCTTTCCTCAGCTGTTATGTTATCAACTATTGTGTATTATGTTATCAAATATTGTGTACTTAAAGTTGTCTTAGATGTGTTTGTCATGTTCTGTATTGATGATAATCCTTTGTTTGGATTTTTAGATCAATAACAATTATTATTATTATTATTAACATTGGCAACATCGAAAAGGGGGGTGTACTTTGTTAATTTTCAAATGACAGGGGTGTGATGTGCATTTGTGATTCCAAAAAGACAAAAACTGTCCCTGAATCTATGAGGGGGAGGACAGGGGGTAGTATTCTCCCACTCCTCTTCTCCTTTCTTTCTCCCTTCTCCCCTTACTGTCTCCCTCATTTTCCCTCTCCTTTCTCCTTTCTCCCACCTCTCTCCATTCTTCCACCCCTCTCTCCTTTCTCCCACCCCCTGTCTCCCTTCACCCTGTACCCCTAATCTATGTGGTTATGATTGTTGTGAATACCATACACACATTTGTGTTGCTCAGGGATGGAAATTTAATATGTTGGTGGCCCAGTGTTATACATGTATGATCAAGCAAGAATGTTGACCAAATAGTAACCCCGCTTAAGTTTTAGGGGTTACTGACTGGGCCCCTGTGAATTTCCATCCCTGAATAGTGTAAAATTATTCCAAGTCTGTGGGGATAAATGTCATTATTTAAATGGATCATCTCACAACATGCAGTTTTATATACCTGCACTGTTAAAATAAGCCATCAAAAACAATACCTCTGAATAACATATTATATCATGTTAAAGGTAAAGGGGTATATTTTTTCACAAAGACAAGTGCCTGTGGCTCAAACTACTGAGAAATGAACCCATAAAGTCAAATCTTTATTAATTAAACCTATAATCATAAGGGCCGAAAGAGGGTATATAAATCATGGTACATTATATTATACAAATCTCACATACACACACACACATATATACATACATACATACATACTGATACATCTTTTACATTGATTATTTTGATTGGATACAGCACAATGAAAACATATAATTGTAACATGATACTTCTAATGTATCAGTGGAGAGTCAGATGACACTGTCTAAGGAGAGATAACTCTAATACATCCTAGCTTTGACAAATATGAAAAAGTAAATATCAACCTATGGCAGTTTTTCTTAATAAAAATAATGAGTCCAGGTGCTCACATATATTAATAATAAATTGGACATCTTCATTTCACATAAGAACAATTATTATAGAAAATGTTTTTCATCTTCAACCAAGCCTGATGTCAGAACATAGAAACACACAACCTTGGACATGCTGTATACCATTAAATAGGAACCTGGGCTATTGTTTTATTGAATTTATGTGAACTAAAATGCATGAATTGATTGAACAACTTATATAATTAGTTGCAAAATATTGTTTGTTTATACATGTACAGTGTATATATATATTTTCTTTATTTTTAGGTCTACTCATTGAACCTGTTCTTAACAGGCTCTTGTATGTATTCAAGGATAGATGATCACAGTTATTTTTCTTTTTCAGTAAGTGTATTGCAATAGTATTACAAAACAACCAAACAGAACAGGAAATATATGTTATATTTGGCATTATATTTTACAAATACAATAATAGTATTGATAAATATCTTCTGGGAAAAAATGCCTGAAAAGTGGATGACCAAAGATTAATGTTTGTTTTGAAAATTTGAGTGTACAGACATGATCTAAATAAATACCTTAGTTGTGATGAAAATATTATAATTAATTTGATTACTTTGCAATGGATTATTTTTTCTGGCACAAAACTTTTGGGACAAATTTTTTCTTGAGTATTCAAGGGTGCGGTCAAAACATCAAAACATCAAAATTAAGACATGGGGGAACAAGAATTTTATTTTTGGCCTGAAATAATGGTTATTAAAATTTCAAGGGCATTCACTGATAAAGTATAGATCATCATTTATTTACATGCCTAAAGTATAGTATTCTATTAGGATATACGCCCTATGGAAATTGACCAGCATATAGCCCATTTGGTTGATGAATCCCATCCTACTCCTAACAACATGACCAATGAATTGATGAAAGACACACAACAGTTACATGTACAGGTACGTTAAAAAAAGTTTGAACAAATTTACACATTTTATAACAATATCCCATCAATACAAAAAACGTAAGAGGAATCATATTAATGTGAAAAGATCGTCTGTTAATGCAGTGTGAAAAACCGAAAATTCCATTCTCAATTTAAAGACTTTGGGTCTATGAAAATTTTGTTGAGCGAAACTTAAGTAAAAGGCAGTCGGGGGGGCATTAAGTTTTACTGTACATCCGTCCGTCCAAAAACTTTTCGTCAAAGATTTCACAGCTTCTACTGGGCAGAATGATTTGATATTTGGTATAGAGCTTCAGCATGACGAGTTGTACCGTGTAAGTGCTTTTCAGATCTGTCAGCCATCTACTTCCTGTTTGCCGATAAGTGAGAGTGGGGGCATCCATGCCCCATGGACACATTTTGTCTTTATTATACCCCCGCTCCCCGAAGGGGGAGGGGGTATTCTGTTTTACCTCTGTCCGTCTGTCCTTCCGTCCGTCCAAGATATTTTTCGTCGCATTTTTCTCAGTTACTGTTGATAGCAGAAATCTGATATTTGGTCACAAGCGTCATATAGGTATATCATATTGTGGGTAGCGTTTTTGGACCCGTCAGATTCCTACTTCCTGTTTGCCGACTTATTTGATTTTTATACACATTGAACATATATGCACATTTTTTGTCACATTTTTCTCAGCAACTATTGATGGCAGAAATCTGATATTTGGTCACAAGCTTCATATAGGTACCCCATATCGTGGGAAGCGTTTTTGGACCCATCAGATTCCTACTTCCTGTTTGCCGACTGTTGATTTTAATACACATTGAACATACATTTTGTATATGCCCATTTTTGTTGCATTTTTCTCAGCAACTATTGATGGCAGAAATCTGATATTTGTTCACAAGCTTCATATAGGTACCCCATATCGTGGGAAGCGTTTTAATTTTGATCTCGATCTAACAGAAAGTTATGAACCACCTCGTACCGCGTTTCCAAAGGTTCAAGCTGATGACAAAGTTTCTAAATCCACTCCTTATGAAATACATATGTCTAACATTTCTCTAGAACGTACTGCTGAATTCATTCAGGATCAACGCTCAAAGAACGCACATCATTTGTTTAATGAGAAAGACTGTCCTTCGCAGGACTCAAGCTTCAGACAGCACATGCAAGTTTGAATCCTACCCTGGCACCATTCGTGCCAAGTCAGAGAAATGAAACTCAAGATTTTGTCAAGTTTTTAGTCAAGAAAGACCTTATCCATTCTAGACTCAGTTCATTCGACGATCAACCAACACACTATTACTCTTGGAAACTCAGTTTCAAGCACATTCTCACGGAATTAGATGCAACTTCTATGGAACAATTGGACCTATTGATTAAGTACTTAGGACCGAGTTCCAAGAAACACGCACAAAACATTAGGTCTGCAAATGCCAATTGCCCAGCAACTGCAGTTAGACTTATATGGGAGCGTCTGGATTCCAGGTTTGGCAGTCCTGAAATGATAGAATCTTCGCTCCACTCTCGCATAGTTAATTTTCCAAAACTCACGAACAATCAACGTAAAGAACTATATGAACTAGCAGACCTTGCTGCTGAGATCGAATCAATTCGTAAGGATGAAAGATTCTATACTACTTTCGCATACTTCGATTCTTCCCTTGGAGTCAATCGTCTGGTATCAAAACTACCCTACAGTATCCAAGAGAAATGGACAACTGCTGCGAACAATTATAAGTCTACACACCGAGTGATGTATCCACCTTTCTCATTCTTTGCATCATTTCTTCAAAAAATAGCTACCGTTCGAAACGACCCAGGATTTTTATACGAGCTGCAGGAATCTAAGCCTACTTTTTACAAGCAAACTAAAGAACCCTTTCGTACAAGGAACTCGTCCCATGTGTCAAGTACCAAAACAGACGTGGCACATAATTCTACTAAACTTAGTTCAACACCTAACTCAGATACATGTCCGCTTCATGGTACAAACCACAAACTTAACAATTGTCGTGCTTTCCGTCAGAAACCAATCTCTGAGAGACTAGACTTCATAAAAAAGAATGGCTTATGTTTCAAATGCTGTGGACCTACAAAACATATGCGCGG
This sequence comes from Bathymodiolus brooksi, assembly GCA_963680875.1. Taxonomy (NCBI): domain Eukaryota; kingdom Metazoa; phylum Mollusca; class Bivalvia; order Mytilida; family Modiolidae; genus Bathymodiolus; species Bathymodiolus brooksi. Next base: position 82,014,981 of record OY804582.1, on the reverse strand, counting down.
TCAGTGTAAAGAAAACATTAAGTGTTCAATTTGCGCTTCATATGATCACCCAGCAGCCTTACACGTAGAGCTTGAAGTTAAACCCTCTAAGAAGTACGAGGGGGAGAATATCAACACTGCATGCACTAAGATATGCAACACAGCAACAAACACTAGTAAATCTTGTGCACAGATAGTCCTTGCGAAAGTGTATCACTCCAACCAACCTGAATACTCCAAGACCATTTACTGTATTATTGACGATCAGAGTAATAGAACACTGGGAAAATCAAATCTCTTTAATTTCTTTGGAGAAAACAAGTCAGAAGCCGAATATGTGCTCTCATCCTGTGCAGGAAGGTTCGTAACTAGTGGACGGAGGGCTTCCGGGTACATAGTGGAATCTTTGGATGGATCTGCACAACTGGAAATACCAGAAATTATCGAATGTAACGATATACCGAACAATCGAGAGGAGATTCCCTCGAGGGCTGTTGCATCTAATTACCCTCACATGAAAGACATAGCGTCTCATATTCCTGACATTGACAATCAAGCTCAGATAGACTTACTGATCGGAAGGGATTTAATCACAGCTCATCATGTTTTAGAGCACCGTATTGGTCCGAACGAAGTCCCATATGCACAGCGTTTACCTTTATGATGGGTCATCATAGGCAACGTATGCCTTGGCAGATTTCATGGATCTCAAGTTGTACACGTCAACAAGACTGTTATCTTAGGCAACGGACGTCCAACCATTTTTTCTCCATGTGAAGGACCAAACATTCTTGAGTATAGTGTCATCAGGCTTCCAGAAACAAGATGATGGACACTGGAAGGCGCCTCTGCCTTTTAAACCGAATCGACCGATCTTGACAAACAACCGAGAAACTGTAGAACGAAGAGCGAAATCGTTCGACATGAACTTACGTAATAATCCTGTGAAACAAGAACACGTGTTAGAATTTATGAAAAAGTTGTTCAATCGCCAACATGCAGAAATAGCTCCTAAACTGTCACCCGATACTGAATGTTGGTATTTACCAATGTTTGCTGTCTATCACCCCAAAAAGCCGGAAAGCGTTAGAGTTATGTTTGATTCGTCGGCCAAACATAATGGATTATCTTTAAACAACGTGTTATTGAAAGGGTCAGATATTGAAAACAGCCTACTTGGTATCCTTCTCCGCTTCCGTAAAGAAGCATTTGCCATAACTGTCGACATCGAGCAAATGTTTCATAACTTCAGAGTTACAGAAGATCATAGACGATTCTTGCGCTTCTTGTGGCATGAACATAACGACATACAGAAACCATTGATTGACTATCAAATGGCTGTTCATGTTTTTGGCAATACACCTTCACCGGCAGTTTCAACCTATGGCCTTCGTAAGACAGTCGAACATAGTGATGCCGACGTAAAAGATTTTGTTGACAATAACTTTTATAACGATGATGGCTTGGTATATTGTACCTCTGCCGAGACAGCAATTGATCTCGTTCAAAGGACTAAACAAATCCTTCATGACAATAGTAGACTTAGACTTCACAAAGTCGCCTCTAATAGTAGACTTGTGCTCGAAGCCTTTGACAAAGATGACCTCGCCAAAAATCTCAAAGATCTCGATTTCGAGTCATCAGACCTACCAATGCAGAGAAGCTTAGGGCTTTTATGGGACTCAGAACTCGACGAATTCACCTTTAGTGTCTCAACAGATGTTAAACCATACACTCGACGTGGCGTCCTGTCCACTATCAATAGTCTGTATGATCCTTTTGGGTTTGCGTCACCAGCGCTCATCGGAGGCAAGTTGCTCTTGCGCCAAAGGCTTTCGTCTACATCCACTATTGACTGGGATGATCCACTCCCAAGACGCACTCAAACAGAAATGGGAATATTGGCTTCTTTCGTTGAAAGAACTTGAATATTTCCGTCTTGCCAGACAGTACACAGGACCTTCATTTGTAGGAAGCACCAGACATGCGGTGCACATTTTCTCTGATGCCTCGAAAGAGGCAATTGCAGCGTAGCCTACTTGAAACTTTATCATGGTGATAGCGTTAACATAAGTTTCCTATTCGGAAAGGCCAAAGTTGCGCCAGCACACGGGCACACGATTCCCCGACTCGAGTTGTGCGCTGCCGCCTTAGCCGCCGAAATATCAGATACTATCAGAGATCAACTAGAGATTGACCCAGATAATTTCTTTTATTACACAGACAGTCGTGTAATACTTGGATATCTAACTAACGAAACTAGACGTTTCAAAATCTACGTTGGAAATAGAGTAAGCCGTATTCGTTCATCTTGTTCACCTACTCAGTGGCACCACGTATCGACAAATGATAATCCTGCTGATTTGGCTACCAGGCCTATCACTTGTCCGACCTCTCAACGAGCCTTTGGATTAAAGGCCCCGACTTTATGTACTCAGACTCTGCTCTGGCACAACACGATCATATGCTCATAGATCCCAATAATGAAAATGAATTGAGACCCATCCTTCAGTGCATTAAAACCGAATGCGAGAACAAGCGACCGAAAATCCTGTTAGAAACTCAGCGATTCGAAGGTTTCTCGGAATGGACACGTCTAGTGAGATGCATTGCTTTTATCAAATCTCGAATTAGACTTAGAACTAAAACAAGTCAGGACGATAACAATCCAGTAAACGTGATCAAAGACGCCGAAGTTGTGATTCTTCGAGCCGTTCAAGAAGAGATGTACTCAGACGAAATTCAGTCACTAAGTGAAGGTAGGAGCATATCGACAAGGAACTCATTGGCATCACTTTCGCCAATTCTAGGATCAGACGGACTTCTACGCATTGGAGGTAGACTGAAGAACGTCAGAGGTAGTGAGCACAACGACTTGTCACATCATCCTGTGATTCTTCCGAAAAACCATCATGTCTAGCTTCTTATTGTACGTCACTTCCATGAAACCGTTCATCATCAGGGACGTCACTTAACCGAAGGAGCTATACGCTCTGGAGGATTTTGGATAGTAGGTTCCAAACGCTTAGTGGCATCAGTCATTTACAAGTGCATCACATGTAGAAAGCTTAGAGGTAAACTCGAGTGGCAAAAGATGGCAGATCTTCCAAAGAACAGACTTGATCCTAGTCCACCGTTTTCTTATGTTGGCGTCGACACTTTCGGACCCTGGTCTGTAGTGTTCCGGCGAACCAGAGGTGGCGTTGCAAATCAAAAACGTTGGGCAATACTCTTTACTTGCCTTACCACAAGAGCTGTTCACATAGAAGTAATAGAGGAACTTTCTACATCTTCCTTCATCAACGCGTTACGACGTTTTATTGCAATAAGGGGTCCTGTCGTTCAATTTCGTTCAGACAGGGGAACTAATTTTGTGAATGCCACTTCCGAACTTTCAATCGACCCTGTGTTCATCGAAAAGAATCCTGTGAAAGGATTTCTATCCAACAATAAAACTTCCTGGCTATTTAACCCACCTTATGCTCACTATATGGGCGGAGCTTGGGAGCGTCTTATTGGTGTGTCTCGACGTATTCTGGATGGACTAACAGAGAATAAGGGCAGAAATCTCACTCACGAGGTCCTTGTTACATTCATGGCAGAAGTGACAGCCATTATTAACAATACACCTTTGTTACCTGTTTCTACGGACCCTGAGTGTCCCATCATTCTCAGTCCTTCTGCACCTCTCACGATGAAGACATCACCAGATGTTAGGCCTTTTCCTACATTTTGCTCTAAGGAAATGTTGAAAGCACATTGGAAACATGTGCAAGGACTTTCAGAGGAATTCTGGCGAAGATGGAGAAACGAATATTTACACGAACTCCAGACTCGACGCAAATGGCACTCCGATCGTAGAAATCTTACCGTTGGAGATGTAGTACTTCTGAAGGATCAGGACAGCCCGAGAAACTTGTGGCCTATAGGACTTGTAGAAAGAACATTTCTGAGCTCAGATGGAAAAGTTAGGAAAGTCGAAGTAGCTGTTATGAGGGACGGGAAACGTACCACTTACGTTCGACCTCTCAGTGAATTAGTGACATTGTTGGAAGTTGACTGACAATTTTGTGCATTAACGATACTTTGATCAGCAAAGATTGCTTCATGTTTATGATTATCATTTGTATCATATAGTTAATTGTTTGAAAGTTAAGTGATTTCTTGAGAAATCAGAGGGGGAGTGTACTGTCCCTTGCACACACTTTAATTGTTCGTTTCTTTCCCCTCTTGTTACTTCCCCCAATGATTTGTACACGCAGCATCCATGTTTTATTTCTTCGAGTTTAATCCACCACAAGAGTAAGTTAACCTCTTTATTACTTATGCATCCTTACCTTATTATGTGTTTTTATCAGGTCTTCATCTTTAGACCATGGGATAAACGTTTAACAGCACATTATACTTACCAAACATGAAGGTGTACCGGAATGTGTAAACAGTTCTTTGATATGTATTTACTCCTGTTATTTGCCCGTTTATATTATTCTAAATCCCATACCCTTCCCCAAGAGACGTACATGAGCTCTTATTTTGTTACCTTAAACATGCACACAGGTCATGTTCATTTATTTCCAATTACAGTACAGCCTCCGCGGATTTCACTTGCATTATATACTCGCCGTCCACATAAAAACTACAGAATTTGAGTACGTTCATGAGAGAACATAAAGTTGTTTATTGTAGACTTTGAGTATGATTGAACATGTTGTATTTGCTATTGTTTGCTGTATTCTTATGAGTGTTAATTTTGTATTTTTCAGTTTTTCACCCTCTCCGGGGGTCTGGATACAATAAAGCTTGAATCAGTTCAACGTCTTTTCTGTACACCAGTATTGCGATCGCCAAGTACAGGAGATCCCTGATGTCAATGGTAGTTTTACCGTTTAAGTGCAGAATATGTATAAATGATTCGTACGATTAAGTACATTTTAGTTGAGTTTTCACACGAAGTTTATGTAATGTTTACATTTTCCGCCAAATGTCTTTTCTTCATTTGCGTTCGAGTTATCGTTCTTGAAATAGTAATATACAAGTTTTTACAAGGACGGTTTTAAATCCGTGTCTAATAGTTGATAAATTTGTGATATTTAATAGCATGAATTTATATATATGTTTTCTTGTATTCGATATTGTCAGTATTATAATCGGATGTTCGAGATCCGCGAAAAATAGTTTTTACGGGAAATTTCATGACATTCATGACGTTTTTATATCCAACGTAAACAAGTTGGTAAGTTACAATTCGACGGTCCCAGAGATCGGCTGTGTTCGATCTCCTAACCTATTAATTTTCACATTTGGTATTGTGAATTCGTTTTCAAAGTTAAAGAACACTTAGTTCTATTTTTACGTTAAAGTTTATACACATCTTCAGTATATATAGTGTTTAAAGACGGTGAATGCCGTGACACTCATACTTGAACTTTGAAGGTGGCGTTTTCTGATTTTACATTTTAGCCCAAACCTGGCCTAAAATTGGAATTACATATTTGATAATTATTTATTTCTAAATACTGACATTATGCAGGTTCTTTGATTTGATTGATATTATTGTAAGATATTTTCTATTTGATTGATACTAAAATTTATCCTTCATAATAAATAATATTTTATATCGTCGTGTTACACATGCAGCATCCACCACAGGGGCTCGCAGTTATATTTTCACATCACCAGGTATGTATTAAAAAGAAGAAGGGAGGACACTTTTTGGGGGACCAAAAGTGAAAGTAGAGTTTCGGCACCTTTTTTCGCTTCAAAAACGGTTTAGTCTTTGTTCTTCCCATAAAATTAATGAAAATATCGATGTTTTTTGCTGATTGACTGATTTACAGTGGAATAACACTCATTTTTAAATTCCAAGCGGTTTGGACAACTTCTTATCATACTCAATTCCGGTTTATACGGACTAAATATCAAGGTGAGTTTTCATTGGTTGAAGGATTTAAACTGGCATTTTTGCGGGAAATTATTTACTCATCTTGTCAAAAGATATTCTTAGAATGCTGTCTTCCTATATTTCTAGATTGATTGAGACAAGGAAAAAATATATTTTAATGCAAGAGATTTAAGTTTTCTTTTTTCCTACTTTTTAAAATTATATTTCGATTTTTTTATTTCTATCAATATTATTAAGTCCGTATAAACTGGAAATGAGTATGATAAGAAATTGTCCAGACCGCTTGGAATTTAAAAACAAGTGTTATCTCACTGTAGACCAGTCAATCAGCAAACAACAACGATATTTGCATTAATATTATGGTAAGAACAAAGACTAAACCGTTTTTGAAGCGAAAAAAGGTGCCGAAATTCTACTTTCACTTTGGGCAGCAAAAAAGGTGTCCTCCCTTCTCTTTTAACCTAATATACCTGACGATGTGAAAATATAACTGCGAGCCTCTGTGGCTTCCACGCCTTATTCCTTTTTCGCTCGGTAGTTCTAAGTTTTCATAACACCAATACAGCAAAAGACCAAGACTCCTTTTGCAAAAAATTACCCACCACAAGACCATTTTAAGAGTAAATATGTATTTGTAAAGACAAACGATTACATGATTTTTTGCGAATAAATTCCAAAACAGACAAAGTGTTGTACCCTAGGCCCCTGTAGGCTGTACCTGTTGAATGGCGTAATTTTTGTCTTTTTCAACATATTATTTCGATTTCAGTTTCGTGATTGTGAAGGAAATACATTGCAACTATATTGTGTACCAAACTCAGAGAAGTCACACTCATATATGTCTATAGTTAATAGAACGAGTCTTACGAGGATAATTTGAAGCACTGGAACATTCATTCTGGCCATTGCTGGTAGAGTGTATGAGTGACCCGACACGTCATCAAAGGTCATTTTATAGGACTTGTAAATAAATAAGACAGTAATATGATTGTTTTTTTTTACTGGAATGGGCTCATTTTAAACATCAGATTTTATTTTCAGTATTTTTTTTTAATTCGGAAATTTATTTATGGCGCTCTTTCATACTAATCTGGTACTCATCCGAGGGGTCACGAGTACCAGAATAGCGCAATTGTATTCCGGTTTTGGGTGTTAAAATGTTGGCGCATGCCCAACGCCCCTGACTGTTGACACTCCCGTAAGATTCATTCGGACTAATCGGCATTGACCTTCCGGTGTCAATGTACACAACAAAAACTCCAATCGATTTGTGCCGTTTTAACCCGTTCAGTGCCAGAGCGACATTTTTGTCGTTTGAGGGTTGACTGCCAAAGCGACATATCTGTCGTTTGGGGGTTGACTGCCAGACGACATATTTGTCGTTTAATTGATTATTTTAGCTATTCACGTTTTTCGGCACAATCAATAAAATTATACCTTTGTATACATTTTTTATAACTGTGTTGTTGTTTTTTCTATAATATATGACGTCTTATATCTTAGATATAATGACGTCACTTTAAAAAAAATCATGAAAATGAACGAAAGTTCGGGTGAACTTTCTGACGTTTCAGACCAGTTGTCGGACATTACTGAAATAATATCAGATGTCGGGACGGACGGATCTGATGTTGACACTGAAGAAGACATACAGCCTGCTCCTGGAAGGAATGCCAATCCATGGTTTTCTGTTATAGACAGAGAAACTTTCCAGTTGAACGTGGAAGGTTTCATGGCCGGGAAGCACTGGACCTACGGGATTTGAACCAAACTATACGCCCGTAGAATATTTTGAAAAATTGCTATCAACCGAAGATGAAGACATGATAGGTCGTTTGGTTGACAAAACAAACTGGTATTAGCACTATCAAATATAATATGCAAGCAAGATTATAAAAATCACTGTAAAGTCTAATGTAAACCCGAAAAATACGCCGAAAACAACGTCGATGATTTCCTTTTTCCCACGTAAATATACATGTATTAAAGCATAGTCATTGCCACTAAATTGTGTTGTTCATGTAGATGTTCTGTCTCCTGGTACTATAATGCAATTTCATCTCTTTAGTATTACAAGAAAATCTTATAATCCATATAAAATATTGGTTTAGAATATACATTATATATTTTGTATGTACATTTTTGTATTTTGAAAATTCTAGGAGGGTCCGGACCCTCCTCCCCCTTCCCTTTCCCTTACACGCCGCTGGCACGGGTACTTGTGGACAGGACACAGCATCCCTCCTTTTTACACCCTACCCCCCTTTTTTTTCTTCTTTTTTCTTTCATTTCCATGGCTTAGAAATATGTAAAACAGCAATAATATGCCGTTTTCTGATTGCATAAGTCGACTGATATGTATATAGAGATGCCGTTTTCTGAATGCATCATTCGACTGATATGTATATATAGAGAAGGTATCTCACTTCCAAATAATTTTCACGAAAACTATGCTACCCGCTCGGGGAATCCCATGTCTAAATCAATAAAAATGCATCTACCTTTGAGTTGGTGAGCACGCTTCGTCTCCGCTAATATTCCTTTTTTTAAACGGTCGTCATTTTTCACGAAAATTTTCTTCTGAAACAAGAAATCCGACGAACTTTACATCGTATCTACAATTTTGGATTTCTAATCAACGGAAGTCTACTATGGACAATAACTCTAATATGGCGCCAAATCCGGTTCCCTGAAACAAAAGTTCCGAATGTTACTGCAGTCCCGATAAGGTAAGAGAATTTCATTTAACAGTCGAATAAAGTTCGGGGAAAACATCAAAAAGTAAACATGCTTGATGAAGATCAGCAAACTGCGTTCGATTTGGCCAAGGATGGCCACAATTTAGTTGTTGTTGTACAGGGCGGTTGTGGGAAAACATTTCTTATCAAACAAATCGTGAATTACTTACGTTCAAAGGGAAAAACTGTTACTATAGCGTGTTCAACTGGCATAGCTTCCACACATTACGGCAAGTTAGGGGGTACCACGTTACATAAGTGGTCCGGAATTGGCGATGACCGATAGAATGAAGAGATAGTTCATTTAATAAAAACCGATGAAAGGTTATTAATGATGTAAAGGACAATGTGCAGTCCACTAATACTTTGATCATAGACGAGATATCAATGATAAGTTCAAAAGTTGTAGGACAAGTGCAATTTATTTGTCAGAAAGTCAGGAGTTCGTCAGTTTTATTTGGAAATTTGCAAGTAATTTTAGCCGGTGATTTTTTACAGCTGCCTCCAGTGGCAAATGAGCTTGTGGGTGATCGTGGTTTACATTGCTTTAATGTACCATGGTTTAACAGATGTTTCCCCCACAAAATTAAATTAAATTTTATACACAGGCAAAGTGACACTACTTTAATTAAATGTATAAATGCTTTGGAAAAAGGAAATGTGTCAGATGAAGATGTGGCATTTATCAATTCCTTGTCAAGGTCTCTTGAAAATGAGAAAAATTGTGTTCATCTTTTTTTCCAGAAATATTGACGTGGATATACATAATTACACAAAAATACAAACTGTTGCAGGTGAATTAAAAATATACAAGTCTGTGGATGAAGGTTCAAATTATTATTTAGACAAATTTTTGGCACCGATAAATTTAGGTTTGAAAGTGGGTTGCTTTACTGAACATATTTATTTCAATCATAGCCCTGTTACCATTTACAAGATAACCGGTGAAATATCCCACAATAATATTGTTTGAGGTATTTGAAATAACAAAAAAATCAGGTGGTGAAAATGAGGCCAGATTGTTAAAATTAATAATTGCATTGTCACAGGATTCTTTGCACCAAGAAAGACCATAATATCTCTGTGTATATTTAGCCCAGTTATCCTTGCAACGACCAGGTTTTATTTTCACACCATGGAATAATTTTGTAATTAAATTTCCAATTGTTCTAGAACTTGGAACTTCAACCAAGACATCAGACTGAAATTTGTTCTTAATTTCTGTCAAATCTATATAAAATTTGTTTCACTCGACTTTTCCACAGATTGTATTAACCATGATGTCAGTGGGAATTGGTCACTTCGACTTGAAGCCATTTCCAATATTTGCTAGCCCGTTTACACTTTCGGTGATTTTTTTTCAGTTTGTATAAAACCGCGCTAACTTTATTCGACTGTTAAATGAAATTCTCTTACCTTATCGTGACTGCAGTAACATTCGGAACTTTTGTTTCAGGGAACCGGATTTGGCGCCATATTAGAGTTATTGTCCATAGTAGACTTCCGTTGATTAGAAATCCAAAATTGTAGATACGATGTAAAGTTCGTAGGATTTCATGTTTCAGAAGAAAATTTTCGTGAAAAATGCCGACCGTTTAAAAAAAGGAATATTAGCGGTGACGAAGCGTGCTCACCAACTCAAAGGTAGATGCATTTTTATTGATTTAGACATGGGATTCCCCGAGCGGGTAGCATAGTTTTCGTGAAAATTATGTGGAAGTGAGATACCTTCTCTATATATACATATCAGTCGAATGATGCATTCAGAAAACGGCATCTCTATATACATATCAGTCGACTTATGCAATCAGAAAACGGCATATTATTGCTGTTTTACATATGGAAATGAAAAAAAAAAAAGAAAAAAAAGGAAAAAGGGGGGTAGGGTGTAAAAAGGAGGGATGTTGTGTCCTGTCCACAAGTACCTGTGGCCGCTGGATCCGCCCTTCCATATAATACATGTAAATAGTTCATGGTTTTAGTTATTTAACCTACGTATTTGAAATGATCAAACATTTTCATAAAGGCGTATTGCGCGTTTGACACACTGCGGAGCCTTCGCCTTGTGCATTTATGTCACTGTTCCATTTTACAAATCAACAGGTATGCAAACCAGTGTCAGAACAGACAGCACCGATCAACACATGCAAGATCGACACAGTGGAAACCCGTGAAACGTTTGAAATTAATCACGTGATCATAAACACCAACACGATATTACGATATTTTTTTTAAGAATACAACGTATACAATCAATCAATAAACAAACAGAATATGATAATCTCGTTTTAGAGCAACATATACTTTCAAAGAAAAATTGATAAAGTACAGTCACATAACATAAACAATAAATAAATACAAAAAGGGAATAAAAACGAAATAAAACAACAAAACAAATAAGCAAACTAGCAAACTAGCAAACATTGAAACAAACACCGTAAAGAAAAACACCAATTACACATATATAGACAAGCACGCGAAAATAAAATAAAAATCAATAAAAACAAAAAGTGAAATTCCGAAATGAAGAACTATACATGAAAACACACCCACCCCACCTCCACCCTAACCAAATCATCCATCATCCATTTACCAGTAGCACACATCATAACCAACACCACTACATAGACATCATCCCCGAGGGAAGGAGGCGGAAATGTGCTGTGTGTGCAGACAGGAACAACACTTTTAGGAAAAGTAGAATAAGTACTTGGTGTTCTACCTCTGTCGTTGGCCTATGCGTTGGTGATTGTTTCCGCAAATTGCATGCAGGACAGGAAGAATGAGCTACATTTAACATCCACCTGCTATGTAAATCTATTGTCAAAACTCTCCATTATGTTTAAGGAATGGAGAGTTATTGTTCCCTTTGTTCTTTAGATACTATACACAGGCTTTTTTGTTACAAGATTAATAATTAATCAAATTAATAAGTACAATGGGTGGATTTTAAGTTGGAGAATGTCCTCGGCTCCATTATTTTTAAGGAATGGAGAGTTACTCGGACATTCTCCTATACGTATTAACGGCAACGTTCAACTGTACCCTACGGATGTTTGTGACATTTAAATACACAATGTGCTAAAAATATGTTTTATCAATTTAAATTATGTACATGCAACTGACTCAATCATTAGCATTACGATTTTTTTTATAAAGTAATTCATTAAAATACTTTTAAAATTTCAAATGAAGTTTTCGTCAACTATAGCTTTGTGCTTTAATGGATCGAGCAACCTTTTATTGCATAACTCAAACTCCATTTCATCTCAAACTAGCTGCTTATGTACATGTACAGTCCATGGACATAAGTATTCGTCACCCTCGATTTTAAGCTATATATTTCATATAAAACCACTTTTTTCAAAAAAATTATTGTGAAGTCATTTCTAAACGGATTTTGATTATTTTTGCCCCAGAAGAAGCAGAAATATTTAAAGATTATTTTAGCATGATTTTCCGTTAGATTGCCTTTATTTTCTTATGATTTAAAGACATTTTTTTTCTGACGTCAAATTTGCTATATATTTTAACAAAAATAAAATCGGAAAAATCAACATTTGTGTTTGAATCACTAGAAAACAAAAACCATGCAGACAAAAATTACTATCAGATAAACAAATAAAATTCAAAGAATTCTGCGTGTCTTGAAATAAATGTCATAAAGATTTGCCCAGAGATAGCTTTAAAATATGTTTTTTGAAAAAAATGTGGTTTTATATGAAATATATAGTAAAAAATCGAGGGTGACGAATACTTATGTCCATGGACTGTACTTACCCTAATACTTCCTCTACATTCTATAGTAATCGTAGATCGTTTAAGTATAACGCAAATATTATTCAGGTGAATACATGCACTTGATGAAAACCGAAAATCGAAGAGTATGAATTGCGCGACGTCAGAACGATTTAATTTATTTGGCGCCGAGACATCTTATGACGTGGTCTAATTCGGCAACGTTGCAAACGTTATAATTTTGAATCTGGCACTGAAAGGGTTAACGTTCGATCCTCAAATTAAACAAAATCTTAACACTTTCTGTTAAAGACAGATATCAATTAAATTATTTTATTTGTATCAAAGACTTCAATGCAGAGACAATTACTTCTATCAAATTAAATTTGTTTTCTTTCTTTATTTGCTGTTATCAGCATCAAAGGAAAACGACCTGCCTTTATGTACTTACTCAGCCGTTTCTTTGACGTCTCCATATTACAATTACTTATAATCTACCGCATCTACGACTATATTATGCTGAAGTTGTCACAGTAATAGCGTAAACACCGGAAAGCGTCAAGACGTCAAGACACGAAAAAGACGGAACGTGGTCGGAATTGACATGATTCGAAACAACCGTATTTGCTTTGATCTACCGGTTGATAATCTAAAAACAGGAAAAGTTAGAAAAGTTAGAAATACCTTTCCGACAACCTATGGGAAACTAGATATTTTTCAAGTCAGTCTACCACACTTCACAAGGGGGGCGAGTTGTCTCGAAAAGGGGGGCGAGTTGTCCTGATTCCGGCGCTCGCAGCCCCTTCCTATGTGCATGTCGCTCCCTTCTTCAAATTAAATGGCCGGTCCCCAAGTCTTAAAAAAGAAATTTAACAGTTTTGCAAGATGAGTGTACCTTTTTCTGCAGTATACCGTTTAAATTTTGCCAGATTGGTCACCGATTTAAAATGTCTTTTTATCTCGACAGTCTTTCTTATAATAATAGAAGCCATAATTTGTTGCATATTTGAATATGAATATATGTTGTTTATCTCATCGTTAGCAAGGGGTAATTAAACTTTAGGAAAACAATGAAAAATATTCTCACGAGCAAAAACTGAAAAAAAATACATAAAATAAATAATTGAATAAATAAACAACAACGATAATGTTGCAATTATTTCGAAGCGGCACTAATAAGCATTCTCAAGTAACAGTACCCGGCCTACCTTACAAAATGGTGGGGGGGGGGGGTCTCCCAGGGCCGCTGGACCCCGACCCCTGTACATACGGATTCTGATGCCAATTGTAGACCCAATCTCAAGACTGTTGTCTAACTAAAGCTTCTTTAAGCCCCAATTTTTGAAGAATAATCCAAGCAAAAACACATACACCTTTTCAGTCATTTGTGACAAAAAAATTACCCCATGCCAGACATATAATCAATAATAGGATCCCGATTATCAGAACATCACCATGTATATAGGAAGTAATATCCCCCCACGTAACAGTCATTTTCATTTTGTCATTCGGCACAGTATAGCTCATCTTCGCTAGCCAAGGGTTAGCATCCGCTCTACTCATCTTCACCCTTGGCATCGCTAGACGGATTTTCGTAATTCCCGCGCACTGCCACCTGCTGGATTTTGACAGTTACGCCCCTTGTAATGATGTCATTTTCAGCCAATCGACGCGAGGCTTTCATTTCCTTTCGTTTGAATGCCCTGAAAATTGACTCGAGATTATAATAGGCAGTGTCTCCTCGTACAAACTTTGTGTACGAATAGTGTAGCGGCTAATCGTACAAACTTTTTTATACTATCAAAATCGTGCCGGACTGACGATTTTTCGCATTTTAATTTTGTTGACATTTTTCCTACAGAACATGGGCTTTTTGTAAAGCCCGTTCTGATTGGTTGCAGCTACCACTAGCTGCATTACATATAAACCGTCACCGTGTGACCTCGAAAATCCGTCTATCGATGCCAAGGGTGAAGATGAGTGAGAGCGGATCGTAACCCTTGGATAGCGAAGATGAGCATAGCTGGAATATCACTGATGTGGCGTTTAGCAGTCAACAATCGATGAATCAACCAGTTCGTCATTGCTAGATGAAGAACGATATTTTTAAATATAACCTGGAAAACAATGAACTTTTCTACTATCCTTTTCTACGATACTTTCTCTATTTTTTTCGTTTAATTTTTGTCTTGTATTTCCCCAAGAAATTGCTTCGTTAAAATAGGTTTTATTTCATTTTGAATTATTCGTTTCGTTTCGTTTTGGTCAATTTCGTTTCGATTTATTTCGTTTCGTTTCGGTAAATTTTGTTTCGTTTCGGTGAATTTCGTTTCGATTTATTTCGTTTCGTTTCGTTTTGATTTCGTTTGGCATTTTACAGGTACACAATACTTCCGTTGTCCTATAATTATTAGCTATCATAATTATTAGCTACTTTTTGACGTTCGGAACGTCTGAACATTAAAGTCTGTCACAATATAAATCTATGCACATTGTATCAATTTCTGGAAATATTTCCGTCCTATTATTGCTTGACTACCGATATAAGAGTTATGCATCTTGACCCGGTAGACGTCGCACGAGTAGAATTTGCTCAAGGTAGTTCCGGTTACAGCTTGATATGTGACCAGCCATGAAATTTCCTAACTCGAATAATTCAGCGCCCTCTATCCGCTGTCGCTACAGTCGAGGGCTTGAACTCGCCTCGTGTTAAAAATCCTTCAAGTGCTCTCTGAATTACGTGACCAATCAGCGAGCTTCTTTTTCTTGAGTGTGCGCAATTGCACTTCCGTTAGAGTAATATATTGTTTACAAACATGGAAGTGGACGCCGCCTTGAGTTCTATCGAGACAAAATACTCGTTTAAATTCAAAGAATTCGGATATTAGGTTGTTTAAGTCAAAAACATGAATACAATGTACACATGTCGTATCTAATCGTTCCATCGCACATGTCTACAAACATTGAGAAGCTCCACCTCTTTTTTCGCACGTAATTCAAGTAAATAAATACCCATAATTCACTGGGCTATCAATTCTTCCGGTTGAAGGATTTCCCAGGTGAATGCATTCAGGCGTTAATGAAGCGATCGATAGTGAGTGGAATATAATGACTGGATTATTCGTGTTAGAGATTTTCAGGCTTATGGAGGTACCTGGGGCAAAATGAGTTTTTTGCATTTTCATGGAGGTTGTATTGATACAAAACTCCCTGCAAAGTTATTTTGCTTAATTCTGCCCAATAAGGGAATTATTGCGATTTTTGTAACTTTCGAAATTTCAAAAATTTAATTTTCTGTTATCTAAGGGGCGGACCATTTAACTTTCAGGGGAGGGGGGGTTATAGTTTTTTTCGAAAAAAATATTCTGATACCCAATGTTGCTGAAAAAAATATTCTGAGTTTTTGTCATATAACCTAATGTTAAATTCTGGAAACAAAATTCGCGCTTGGCGCGACAAAAAAAATATATATTCGAACTCTTGTGTAGTCATAAAAAAAATTTCTAAACGAAACAAATAACCATAACCCCCCCCCCCCTTGCAAGCTAAATGGTAGGTCCTTAAATTGATCAAATATACTTTGAGTACGTAATATAACCATTTTACATAAGTCTCTTAATTTTAAGCATTTTATCTGTAACCTTCAGTCTAAAACAAATATATACATTCCCCCTGCATAGAAAAAAATATATTTTGGTTGCCATGGTAACCTACAGTAAATAAAAGCAAAACATAAAACTCAACTATTTTCAACATTCCGAACTCAAAGTGCTATGATGAATTATCACAATTAATATTGTTTGTTTATTGGGGTTTAAAATCATTTTAACTCCTTACTAATCATACATTGCAATTAATTTAATATTTGGAGGAAGCCATAGTGCCTGGAGAAAACCACTGAAACTGTATTGTTTAATAATCTGATAATGCTAAACATTACTTTCACGGGATTTCAAAGTAATATGAAAAAAATATACTTCAACAAGTTCATAGTACATGTATCAGTTTACAAATATTTGATATTCAGCATCCTTTGTCTTTGAATTATACAATAAAAGAGCCATTCTCTATCCAGAGTAGTCGTTCCCGATAAGCTCCACAACACCTTTGTCAATGCTTGAACAATAGTCCCAAAATCACATGACCATCATTAACGTTTTTCAATCACATGATCAAAACATCCTCGTACTTGTTGAAGGCATGTTTCACTCTATCCTCCATTTTGTCTATCATGTGATCGTTTTGAATTTTTACCTCCGCAAAATAGTTCTCCAAGAAGTGGGGGGAAATCATTTTTAAGAGACAATTGATTTGAAATGAGTGATTTATGTTCATCTTTATTGATAGTTACAATAATTAAAACAATTTTAAGTACATTTTTTTTACTGTTTCTAAATTTTACAAAAATCTTGTAAAATGAGCGTTGACAGAGGTGTAGTGGAGCTTAGCGGGAACGACAACTCTGGATAGAGAATGTAAAAGAGCATGTACAAATGTTTAATATCATGTCACTTAGGCATCATCGGACAAAGAATTTCTCCATTCCTGCTCTTTTCATGCCCCGTCTCCTTGCAATAATTACATTTCCTGGTTGTGTCTACGTGTTCAACAATAGTTATTTCTGGCTTTGGTACAGTAGGCTTTGGACATGTGATATCTTTATTGTCATAACAAAGAGGTCGTATTTCTTGATACAGATACCACTGTCTCATAGCATCTAGACCTTTCCTTGGTAACTCAGATGGCATAGACGAGTCTATAACTACTCATTTCTTTAGCAACCTGAATTCCTTTTCCAAAGAGTCGCAGTGCTCTTTGACAAAGACAATTCCAGGCGATTCTTTATCAGCACGAAAATGATGATATGTTGTGAATGATGAAAGTGGCTTAAAAAACTGCTTTAGAAATGTTTTCCAGTCATAGAATTTCACAGGACATCCCTCATCTTGAATAAGTTGTGGTATATTGTGATTATTCCTTGAGGAATCAGTCACAGATTGCGCAATATCCTGCAAGGTTCCTGCTGAATAATGCTGCCACTTCACCTGAAAAAAAATAAGTAAGCTGTGATAAAGTTGGTATTATAATAAAAAAACAAAAACACTATGTACAGGATTATTATCAGATATGAGCTGCACCCCTTTTGAATGTATAGTATACAACATTCCATCCTTCAAATTTTCTAACCATGTTACGGCATGTATTTTTGGGTTCAAAATTCTAAGCTAATTTTTATCATTAAAGAGGAAAGTTCAAATAGTTGTTTCATTGAACATATTTGTGTGTGTGTTGCATTGGGTGATTTTGTACTGTCTTTGTGCCATTGTCCCATATCTGTTCTTTATCACAAATAAAGGATTGAACATTATTCCACATCCATCAGATACTTGCATGTATTAAAGTCAAAATACCGAATGATTGCAAATGTTGAATCATACAAATAGCTCTATGAATTGCACATTTAAGAAAATAGATATTCATATTATTACAAGTACCTTCCACAAACAAAAATGCCAGTCTGGATGGAATTGTGTATGTCCAGCTTCCATACAGTTGAACTCAACACTATTATGCAGGCCAGTCAGTACTCTCCATATGCCATACCTGAAAGAACCATAACACTCAATAGTGATTTGTTTCATATATACCAATACTTTTCTACCAATTAAAACAAGGATACCAGGTTATTAGGTAAATCAATAATAAAGTTCTCGAAATGTATTTGTTTATGTAGTGGTTTCCATATATAATCACCTTATTATCCTGCTGTGCAAAAGTAATATAACAGTAACAAGAACGCATCAGAGGATATCCCTCCTTTTTTTTATGATATGACCGACCAAGTTTATGTGATACCGTTGGAAACCCAAAAAATCATTTAGATCAAAATAAAAAATAAGACGTGCACAACTACACCATCTACTGTAAATTCACAAATCATTGCATGCATTTATTATTGCGATTTTCAACCAAATATCCAACCAAAATGTGAGATTAATTATTGCAATTTCAGGAAAAGCTGTATACAAATATAGGTATAAGATTTCAGAATGCACATTCATATTATTGCCATTTTTACTGCCTACGAGACAATCCTCTAAAATAATTACATGTATCTACATTACTCCTACCAAATCACAAAATTATTCTTGTTTTGACCAGTGCAATTATCCATATGTAACTTGACTGCTGTCTCTCCTTATGACTTGTACTGAAAATGATGGTGAAGCATGCTTATAAGACTATTAGCTCCTTTTCCTGTTTCTTCACTTTCATCCACAAGATAAAACACCTGAGTTCCTGGAAAAATGCAAATAGTAAATATGATGTTATGGAGGTATACGTGCATACAACTGTAAACATATTGCAGAAGGAAAATAAAAAATTCTCAAGTTTAGGAAATAAATTGACTTATTCTTAAAATTGGTTTTTATCATAGTTAAAAAAGAATACTATTATACAGTATATTCTATGGGTTTTTTTGTGCGTTGCATCGCGTGATTTTGTGCTGTCTTCGTGCCATTGCCTCATATCTGTTCTTTTTCAATATTCTATGTTATAATCAACAATATATACAAAAAGGTACATACATGTACCAATTTCGAAGCAACATACATTGTATGTGCAGTTTGAAAAATCTCAAAAATTATAAGTAGCACATGATGGACAATATGAACAGCTTTATACTGTATACAAATGTATGTACATACCAGAACCTTCAGCACAGACACCAAAACACTGACACTTTCGTAGATTTTGAAGAACAAAGGGCCCACTTGCTGAGAATAATGAGGATAATGTATATCTTGAGCATAGTCAAAGCTGTAATGCATAGTTCCATCATATGACAGTGCAGGCTGACCTGAAAATAAAGTCATAGAAATATATTTTTCAGAATCTATGAAAATGAATGAGACATTATTTATATGCATTGAATGTTACTAATCATCCTTCCAGACATGGGTAGCACAGCCATGTCATCATTGTACACGCTACATGTAGTTGTCAAGTTGTTTCGATGGTTTATGTTATCCATGTTAACTGATAATTTACAGTTTCAATTAATTCGTGTTGAAATGTTTTATTATTTTGTATATTGAAAGTAAAATCAAAAGTACATTTACATGTTCACCAATCTCAGGAACATTATATCACATACATGTAATTACATCATACATGTACATTTTTACATGTTTGTACATCATGTACATTCTCTCATTAGTCATACTAATCCTATACATGTATGTTTAACATATTCAAGCTAAATTGATAAGTTTGTAAAATTTTCTTTGCTTTCTTGACACTGATCCCTGTAATAATCTCTCTGCTTCTTTGCCTTTTCAAGATGGTCCCCATATTTTTGTAACATGAGCGCCTTTTCCTCCTCTTGCAAATTTCCAGTTTTACTCAAGCTTCATTGTAACAGTAAATCCTTGGCAAGTTGAACACAAATCAGTAGCAGGTTTCATGAGTATTATTTGTGGACACTGTTCTGTAACCATAGCTGTTTAAATTCGGACAAACTTAAAATTATGACCCGATAATTAAGCGATTTTGCAGCTTCCTGGTATATTTGATGAATATCAGCCTTTGTTTTATCTGAGGGAAGTAAAGTCACCTTCAAATTTCTGTGATTTGGTAATCAACCAGGTAACGGAATCCCAAATTTACTACATACTCATTCAAAAAATGTTTTACTCTTTGAATATATCAGTCATTGACAATGCCATGTTTAGGTGTTTTACCAGTGTTACCATGCGTCCTTGGCTTTAATCCCTCCCTTTCTAGTGACTTTGATATGGATTCCAGCTGGGATTTGCCAATATGGCATGGGGAAATAAAAATGTTTTTCTACATACCGGTATCTGGTGACCATTGAAAAAAGATTGATTGCATTATTCTCTCTCTTTCTTTGTCTTTGTGTATTTTTGCATCAACACCTGTGCAATTGTTTCTGTGAGCAAATAATTGAACTTTGAATATCAAATCAAGTTCACTTTTGTCCATTTCCAGACAACTCAACCTATAATCTATGAGTACTTCATTATCTACTATTTTACTGCATGGAACTTTGTTATTCAATCTTTCACAGTTGCAAGTTTGATTCAAAAAATGTGCTTTCACACAGATCTAATTCACTGCATTCCACACCAATGTTGGATGTATTACTGTCAATATTTTCCTTATCAGATTCACAGTCTTCATCGTCCTCGTCATTTAAATCTGAATAACTAATGTCATCTCTCAAATTGATTTCAATGTTCCCAAAATAAATTCGGTCAACTTCGTCGATTTCATCCACAAAGTCATTGTCCTGATCATGAATTAAATCCAAGGGAACGGTGCTTGCCGAGGACGACACACTAGCTTGACTATCCATAATTAAGTCTTAGCGACATCATTTCAACGTTATTTTAACATTATGGTTTACATGTACATTTTCTCGGAGAAACAATTTTTTCTTAGCAGAGTATTTTCCCTTGATGAAACTAATGATCATCAGATGAAGGCAAATCCGGTAACGGAGATCGACGCATTTTCGAATAAGCACTTTAAATCTATGCCTGGTTCAGTAAGATAAATATCACAGAATTATACTTAATATCCACAGGCACTTGTTTCTGGTAAAAAATACTAAAAAAATATACCTAGATACTATATATACCACAAGGTACGTAACCGTTCATTTGTAAAAAATCTAGATCATCGCGATTTTCGCGTTTTTTCAACTCGACGGACGCCAGCATGGAGGAATGGCCTACATCATCTGAAATTACGATAATTTATCTACAAAATGATGTATAAACACCTACCTTTGCTGAACCTCAACAATACAACAGACCTTTTTCCACGGGTCAGTTATCAGCTTTCATCATCCAGGGGGCACATCAGTAAACCAGCCAATCCGCATTGAGACAGTCCTCGAAAATAGTACAAAATAGAACACCAGGAACTTTGAAATTTTTTTTCAGTTGTTTCTTGATTATGATATTTTTTACAGTTAATCCTATCATATTTGGTTAGGTTTTAACTTCAAAAAAACACGTCATTTGTTGAAATATAACCACATATAAAAACATGGATGTCAAATTACTACACCCTGTGTGGAAGGATTTCCTGGATACTGTAAATACTGTTGTTTTGACCGGATATTGAAAACAGCTGATTATTTTCTTATTTGACATACAATGTATGTTTCAAAGTGGATCAGAATGTGGACCTTGGACCAAAATAATAGGAAATAGTTGTCTTGTTATCCAGAAAATTCATTTGGATTTTTAATGATTTTTTTATTTACAATGTAAGTCAATGGTGGAATATATAGTGGTGTGCCCTCTTAAGGGGGGGGGTGTGCAAGCAAATTTCCCGGGTTTGTATCTATGGTTACTGCATCCGATGTGGATTCTTCATTGTTGTAGAATGTTGATGATCACATTTAGGGAAATTTTTCCAAAATATTTTGAAATTTGTCGTGAATATAGCTTAAATATGGCCGAGGCAGCTGATTTCAGTATGCCTGATGCTTTTGCTAAAGATTATTTAGACAGAATCATTAAGAAAACAGAAAAAAGTTTAAATAATACATGTATTTTATATACAGGAAGAAAAACAAAATCTGGTTACACTGTTATTGATGTTCGATTGCCAGGACACTCGCGGTTTGTACCAATGAATGTACATAGACTACGATACATGATTCACACATGTTGTATTCAACTGAATCCCAAAAATTATCATGTCTCTCATTTATGTCATACAACATCTTGTGTTAATATTTCACATCTAAGTTTAGAACCGCCACATGTAAATAATTCCAGGCAAAATTGTTTGTCTCAGCAAAGATATTTGAAAAATCATATGCCTTTCCCGGATTGTATTATTTAAATTATGTTTTTCTCATTGTCATTCGGAAGGATTTTGGCTTTTTCGAATATAACCTGGAGTGATCATCCTCAGAAAATTCAGGATCCAGAATGTTTTTTACGTATGCTTTATCCTTTTCCATGATAATTTCTTGATCGCTGAATCGTGCACATCGCAGAACTGCTTGTCTTTCCTTGTATTTGATCGAATTTTTTCTTGTCATATGATAATCATTTCTGTCCTGTATATTTTTCAGTTGTCTCTTCACAAGACTGCTGTGAATTTCAGCACCAACGGCTTTACATCTGGATTGTATTGATGATGAAACACCACAGTTTCGCATGTGTACACCACCGTGAATCCGGCCTGGAAGTGTTCGCCGCCAAGTTCCAAACTTTGGGTTTGTCTTAGTTAGTGTTCGATTCACACTTTCATTTTTCTGTGTGTTTGTGTTCAAGCGTGTCTTCATCAGTGCCTTGGGACCCAAACGTAGATGGATACACTCCCTTAATTTGCGTAAGTCCTCGTTATTTGGATGAAGCTTAGTTCCTGGAGGAAGGAACTTTGCCTTCCATACAGCTTTCCTTCCTCCTGAGCATACCAATGAATGTTTTTTGCACAGCTGTCCACATTGTCCAGTCACACAAGCTACTATGCTGTCAGATGTATAGCTGAGTTTTCTTATAATTTTTGTCATATGTCCTGCAAATTGTTTATGTGCTTGTTTGATCTCAGCACTGCATCGCTTCGTCACATCCATTGAAAATCTTGCCCGTACTCTGTGCTGTTCTTTCTTGTTGATTCCGGGAAACATTTGTTTGCTAAAGTCAACATTTTTTACAAGTTTGCGATGCGATTCTGACAGATGTCGGGTATCCCTTAAGTTTTCAACGTATACGGTACAGTGTGTTTGTTGACCTCTTTCAAATCCAATGCTTGCAGCGGAGTCACCATCGGAAGTGAATTGTCCAACAACAAGAGGTGTTTCATCCTGGGCAATTTTATGTGCACATCTTTCAGCTGAACGACTCTCATTTCCAATTACATCTGTACGGTCTAAGTTTGCAGTACAAATTCCTCTATGATTTGGACATTTCACATTTCTTCCCTTAGCTCGCATTAACTGAGCAGTGTCACAAAGCATATTGTCAATGTTAACGCATATTATGTCCTTGTTAGGCGTTTCATTCTCAGAAATGCAATACACACTTTGAGTAGCTGGTTGGAAAGGAGTTTTTCCCACACCACTTTCCAAACGGTTGTTATATCTGGCTTCTCCCGACACAGAAATAGGGTGGGATTCATCAAAGCCACGTATTTTGTTTAGGTTGAGTAACTTTTGCCTTCGTTCTTGCATGTCCATTTCATTTACTTGCACGGTAGTCTTGCTAACATATATTCCAGCATTTTGCATGGCACTGCATGAAGGCACGGGTATGCCTGCTGACAAGAATAATGCACGTAGACCTTCGACTCCAAGTGGGGAACTTTGGAGACCAACATGAATTCCTAAATTTACAGTTGAGTATTTTTGTCCCTTTTTAGTGTCCGTGTCGGATTCAGTGTACACTTTAGTTTTCTCGCCACAAAAGTTACAGTTATCACATTTTAATCCGAGACGCCATGACAATCCCCACTTTTGACAATTGTTTGTATTCCAGTTGCATGAAAGTTCACATCGGGGTTCATTTTGACCATGTTCCTTGTAAAATTTGTTGAACATGTCCATTAATTTTCCACAATGTAAGATTTTGTTCCCTACAATGTCATTCTTATTTTCTTGCAGGAGCTTCTGTTCCGTCACCTGTGGCTCTGGTATCGGACGAAAGAAACGCATATTGCCAATATTACCCTCAGAATCTGTAACCAGGTAGTAGTCATCATTAGGAGACAGGTGAACAGCATCTTTGAATGTAGATACAGGTAACCTTTTTGATGATATTGTTGACTCCAGGCACTCTGAAGTTGACTTTTTTCTGAACCTTGGATGTACCGTTTGAAAGAATCTTCTCCTTTTAGTGGGTCTGCCTCGTTTCGACATTTTTCAAACTTTGACTTGTGTATTCCCTTGTATTGATACTCACTTTGCAATGATTTTATTGTGTAATTGGCGTTTAATTTCAAAGGAATTAGAAAAGTAATAAAAATTCTTATATTTATCTTAGATCTGACCATCATTTTAATATCCTTCTCATCCAAGCACCTGCCAAACTAATTAATTGAAAATTTTATGTCATCAAAAGACCAATAAAATGTACTCTCCTAATACACATAATTGACCTCCAACTGGAACCAAATAAATAGCGATATAACCAAAAAATTGTGGAAAAATATGATTTTTTTTTACATCTTCAGTAAAAAAATTGGCAAAATTCCATATTTCCAACCCAGGCCATTTCTTATCTTCATTTGTGTTGAGTAAGCTCTTGATTAGTTGTTTAACCTATTAATGTCTCATTTCATTTCTTTTTTTCAAAGACAAGACATTTTTTGTTTGCAGTCTTTTTCTACATTCAAATCAACCTTTTGAATTTTCTCACTGTTTGACACTTTTTGTATTTTCAAATTATCTCCCCTTTTTAGGGGCAATTGTTTTTGTGTGATGGTCATGTTTTATTTGTAAGACAACAAGGTATCAGAAAAAAATCATGTTTTAGCAGTAAACAATATTTGTGGTTCACTTAAGGGGGCACATCAGTAAACCAGCCAATCCGCATTGAGACAGTCCTCGAAAATAGTACAAAATAGAACACCAGGAACTTTGAAATTTTTTTTCAGTTGTTTCTTGATTATGATATTTTTTACAGTTAATCCTATCATATTTGGTTAGGTTTTAACTTCAAAAAAACACGTCATTTGTTGAAATATAACCACATATAAAAACATGGATGTCAAATTACTACACCCTGTGTGGAAGGATTTCCTGGATACTGTAAATACTGTTGTTTTGACCGGATATTGAAAACAGCTGATTATTTTCTTATTTGACATACAATGTATGTTTCAAAGTGGATCAGAATGTGGACCTTGGACCAAAATAATAGGAAATAGTTGTCTTGTTATCCAGAAAATTCATTTGGATTTTTAATGATTTTTTTATTTACAATGTAAGTCAATGGTGGAATATATAGTGGTGTGCCCTCTTAAGGGGGGGTGTGCAAGCAAATTTCCCGGGTTTGTATCTATGGTTACTGCATCCGATGTGGATTCTTCATTGTTTTAGAATGTTGATGATCACATTTAGGGAAATTTTTCCAAAATATTTGAAAATTTGTCGTGAATATAGCTTAAATATGGCCGAGGCAGCTGATTTCAGTATGCCTGATGCTTTTGCTAAAGATTATTTAGACAGAATCATTAAGAAAACAGAAAAAAGTTTAAATAATACATGTATTTTATATACAGGAAGAAAAACAAAATCTGGTTACACTGTTATTGATGTTCGATTGCCAGGACACTCGCGGTTTGTACCAATGAATGTACATAGACTATGATACATGATTCACACGTGTTGTATTCAACTGAATCCCAAAAATTATCATGTCTCTCATTTATGTCATACAAAATCTTGTGTTAATATTTCACATCTAAGTTTAGAACCGCCACATGTAAATAATTCCAGGCAAAATTGTTTGTTTCAGCAAAGATATTTGAAAAATCATATGCCTTTCCCGGATTGTATTATTTAAATTATGTTTTTCTCATTGTCATTCGGAAGGATTTTGGCTTTTTCGAATATAACCTGGAGTGATCATCCTCAGAAAATTCAGGATCCAGAATGTTTTTTACGTATGTTTTATCCTTTTCCATGATAATTTCTTGATCGCTGAATCGTGCACATCGCAGAACTGCTTGTCTTTCCTTGTATTTGATCGAATTTTTTCTTGTCATATGATAATCATTTCTGTCCTGTATATTTTTCAGTTGTCTCTTCACAAGACTGCTGTGAATTTCAGCACCAACGGCTTTACATCTGGATTGTATTGATGATGAAACACCACAGTTTCGCATGTGTACACCACCGTGAATCCGGCCTGGAAGTGTTCGCCGCCAAGTTCCAAACTTTGGGTTTGTCTTAGTTAGTGTTCGATTCACACTTTCATTTTTCTGTGTGTTTGTGTTCAAGCGTGTCTTCATCAGTGCCTTGGGACCCAAACGTAGATGGATACACTCCCTTAATTTGCGTAAGTCCTCGTTATTTGGATGAAGCTTAGTTCCTGGAGGAAGGAACTTTGCCTTCCATACAGCTTTCCTTCCTCCTGAGCATACCAATGAATGTTTTTTGCACAGCTGTCCACATTGTCCAGTCACACAAGCTACTATGCTGTCAGATGTATAGCTGAGTTTTCTTATAATTTTTGTCATATGTCCTGCAAATTGTTTATGTGCTTGTTTGATCTCAGCACTACATCGCTTCGTCACATCCATTGAAAATCTTGCCCGTACTCTGTCCTGTTCTTTCTTGTTGATTCCGGGAAACATTTGTTTGCTAAAGTCAACATTTTTTACAAGTTTGCGATGCGATTCTGACAGATGTCGGGTATCCCTTAAGTTTTCAACGTATACGGTACAGTGTGTTTGTTGACCTCTTTCAAATCCAATGCTTGCAGCGGAGTCACCATCGGAAGTGAATTGTCCAACAACAAGAGGTGTTTCATCCTGGGCAATTTTATGTGCACATCTTTCAGCTGAACGACTCTCATTTCCAATTACATCTGTACGGTCTAAGTTTGCAGTACAAATTCCTCTATGATTTGGACATTTCACATTTCTTCCCTTAGCTCGCATTAACTGAGCAGTGTCACAAAGCATATTGTCAATGTTAACGCATATTATGTCCTTGTTAGGCGTTTCATTCTCAGAAATGCAATACACACTTTGAGTAGCTGGTTGGAAAGGAGTTTTTCCCACACCACTTTCCAAACGGTTGTTATATCTGGCATCTCCCGACACAGAAATAGGGTGGGATTCATCAAAGCCACGTATTTTGTTTAGGTTGAGTAACTTTTGCCTTCGTTCTTGCATGTCCATTTCATTTACTTGCACGGTAGTCTTGCTAACATATATTCCAGCATTTTGCATGGCACTGCATGAAGGCACGGGTATGCCTGCTGACAAGAATAATGCACGTAGACCTTCGACTCCAAGTGGGGAACTTTGAAGACCAACATGAATTCCTAAATTTACAGTTGAGTATTTTTGTCCCTTTTTAGTGTCCGTGTCGGATTCAGTGTACACTTTAGTTTTCTCGCCACAAAAGTTACAGTTATCACATTTTAATCCGAGACGCCATGACAATCCCCACTTTTGACAATTGTTTGTATTCCAGTTGCATGAAAGTTCACATCGGGGTTCATTTTGACCATGTTCCTTGTAAAATTTGTTGAACATGTCCATTAATTTTCCACAATGTAAGATTTTGTTCCCTACAATGTCATTCTTATTTTCTTGCAGGAGCTCCGGTTCCGTCACCTGTGGCTCTGGTATCGGACGAAAGAAACGCATATTGCCAATATTACCCTCAGAATCTGTAACCAGGTAGTAGTCATCATTAGGAGACAGGTGAACAGCATCTTTGAATGTAGATACAGGTAACCTTTTTGATGATATTGTTGACTCCAGGCACTCTGAAGTTGACTTTTTTCTGAACCTTGGATGTACCGTTTGAAAGAATCTTCTCCTTTTAGTGGGTCTGCCTCGTTTCGACATTTTTCAAACTTTGACTTGTGTATTCCCTTGTATTGATACTCACTTTGCAATGATTTTATTGTGTAATTGGCGTTTAATTTCAAAGGAATTAGAAAAGTAATAAAAATTCTTATATTTATCTTAGATCTGACCATCATTTTAATATCCTTCTCATCCATGCACCTGCCAAACTAATTAATTGAAAATTTTATGTCATCAAAAGACCAATAAAATGTACTCTCCTAATACACATAATTGACCTCCAACTGGAACCAAATAAATAGCGATATAACCAAAAAATTGTGGGAAAATATGATTTTTTTTTACATCTTCAGTAAAAAAAATTGGCAAAATTCCATATTTCCAACCCAGGCCATTTCTTATCTTCATTTGTGTTGAGTAAGCTCTTGATTAGTTGTTTAACCTGTTAATGTCTCATTTCATTTCTTTTTTTCAAAGACAAGACATTTTTTGTTTGCAGTCTTTTTCTACATTCAAATCAACCTTTTGAATTTTCTCACTGTTTGACACTTTTTGTATTTTCAAATTATCTCCCCTTTTTAGGGGCAATTGTTTTTGTGTGATGGTCATGTTTTATTTGTAAGACAACAAGGTATCAGAAAAAAATCATGTTTTAGCAGTAAACAATATTTGTGGTTCACTTAAGGGGGCACATCAGTAAACCAGCCAATCCGCATTGAGACAGTCCTCGAAAATAGTACAAAATAGAACACCAGGAACTTTGAAATTTTTTTTCAGTTGTTTCTTGATTATGATATTTTTTACAGTTAATCCTATCATATTTGGTTAGGTTTTAACTTCAAAAAAACACGTCATTTGTTGAAATATAACCACATATAAAAACATGGATGTCAAATTACTACACCCTGTGTGGAAGGATTTCCTGGATACTGTAAATACTGTTGTTTTGACCGGATATTGAAAACAGCTGATTATTTTCTTATTTGACATACAATGTATGTTTCAAAGTGGATCAGAATGTGGACCTTGGACCAAAATAATAGGAAATAGTTGTCTTGTTATCCAGAAAATTCATTTGGATTTTTAATGATTTTTTTATTTACAATGTAAGTCAATGGTGGAATATATAGTGGTGTGCCCTCTTAAGGGGGGGGTGTGCAAGCAAATTTCCCGGGTTTGTATCTATGGTTACTGCATCCGATGTGGATTCTTCATTGTTGTAGAATGTTGATGATCACATTTAGGGAAATTTTTCCAAAATATTTTGAAATTTGTCGTGAATATAGCTTAAATATGGCCGAGGCAGCTGATTTCAGTATGCCTGATGCTTTTGCTAAAGATTATTTAGACAGAATCATTAAGAAAACAGAAAAAAGTTTAAATAATACATGTATTTTATATACAGGAAGAAAAACAAAATCTGGTTACACTGTTATTGATGTTCGATTGCCAGGACACTCGCGGTTTGTACCAATGAATGTACATAGACTACGATACATGATTCACACATGTTGTATTCAACTGAATCCCAAAAATTATCATGTCTCTCATTTATGTCATACAACATCTTGTGTTAATATTTCACATCTAAGTTTAGAACCGCCACATGTAAATAATTCCAGGCAAAATTGTTTGTCTCAGCAAAGATATTTGAAAAATCATATGCCTTTCCCGGATTGTATTATTTAAATTATGTTTTTCTCATTGTCATTCGGAAGGATTTTGGCTTTTTCGAATATAACCTGGAGTGATCATCCTCAGAAAATTCAGGATCCAGAATGTTTTTTACGTATGCTTTATCCTTTTCCATGATAATTTCTTGATCGCTGAATCGTGCACATCGCAGAACTGCTTGTCTTTCCTTGTATTTGATCGAATTTTTTCTTGTCATATGATAATCATTTCTGTCCTGTATATTTTTCAGTTGTCTCTTCACAAGACTGCTGTGAATTTCAGCACCAACGGCTTTACATCTGGATTGTATTGATGATGAAACACCACAGTTTCGCATGTGTACACCACCGTGAATCCGGCCTGGAAGTGTTCGCCGCCAAGTTCCAAACTTTGGGTTTGTCTTAGTTAGTGTTCGATTCACACTTTCATTTTTCTGTGTGTTTGTGTTCAAGCGTGTCTTCATCAGTGCCTTGGGACCCAAACGTAGATGGATACACTCCCTTAATTTGCGTAAGTCCTCGTTATTTGGATGAAGCTTAGTTCCTGGAGGAAGGAACTTTGCCTTCCATACAGCTTTCCTTCCTCCTGAGCATACCAATGAATGTTTTTTGCACAGCTGTCCACATTGTCCAGTCACACAAGCTACTATGCTGTCAGATGTATAGCTGAGTTTTCTTATAATTTTTGTCATATGTCCTGCAAATTGTTTATGTGCTTGTTTGATCTCAGCACTGCATCGCTTCGTCACATCCATTGAAAATCTTGCCCGTACTCTGTCCTGTTCTTTATTGTTGATTCCGGGAAACATTTGTTTGCTAAAGTCAACATTTTTTACAAGTTTGCGATGCGATTCTGACAGATGTCGGGTATCCCTTAAGTTTTCAACGTATACGGTACAGTGTGTTTGTTGACAACTTTCAAATCCAATGCTTGCAGCGGAGTCATCATCGGAAGTGAATTGTCCAACAACAAGAGGTGTTTCATCCTGGGCAATTTTATGTGCACATCTTTCAGCTGAACGACTCTCATTTCCAATTACATCTGTACGGTCTAAGTTTGCAGTACAAATTCCTCTATGATTTGGACATTTCACATTTCTTCCCTTAGCTCGCATTAACTGAGCAGTGTCACAAAGCATATTGTCAATGTTAACGCATATTATGTCCTTGTTAGGCGTTTCATTCTCAGAAATGCAATACACACTTTGAGTAGCTGGTTGGAAAGGAGTTTTTCCCACACCACTTTCCAAACGGTTGTTATATCTGGCATCTCCCGACACAGAAATAGGGTGGGATTCATCAAAGCCACGTATTTTGTTTAGGTTGAGTAACTTTTGCCTTCGTTCTTGCATGTCCATTTCATTTACTTGCACGGTAGTCTTGCTAACATATATTCCAGCATTTTGCATGGCACTGCATGAAGGCACGGGTATGCCTGCTGACAAGAATAATGCACGTAGACCTTCGACTCCAAGTGGGGAACTTTGGAGACCAACATGAATTCCTAAATTTACAGTTGAGTATTTTTGTCCCTTTTTAGTGTCCGTGTCGGATTCAGTGTACACTTTAGTTTTCTCGCCACAAAAGTTACAGTTATCACATTTTAATCCGAGACGCCATGACAATCCCCACTTTTGACAATTGTTTGTATTCCAGTTGCATGAAAGTTCACATCGGGGTTCATTTTGACCATGTTCCTTGTAAAATTTGTTGAACATGTCCATTAATTTTCCACAATGTAAGATTTTGTTCCCTACAATGTCATTCTTATTTTCTTGCAGGAGCTCCGGTTCCGTCACCTGTGGCTCTGGTATCGGACGAAAGAAACGCATATTGCCAATATTACCCTCAGAATCTGTAACCAGGTAGTAGTCATCATTAGGAGACAGGTGAACAGCATCTTTGAATGTAGATACAGGTAACCTTTTTGATGATATTGTTGACTCCAGGCACTCTGAAGTTGACTTTTTTCTGAACCTTGGATGTACCGTTTGAAAGAATCTTCTCCTTTTAGTGGGTCTGCCTCGTTTCGACATTTTTCAAACTTTGACTTGTGTATTCCCTTGTATTGATACTCACTTTGCAATGATTTTATTGTGTAATTGGCGTTTAATTTCAAAGGAATTAGAAAAGTAATAAAAATTCTTATATTTATCTTAGATCTGACCATCATTTTAATATCCTTCTCATCCAAGCACCTGCCAAACTAATTAATTGAAAATTTTATGTCATCAAAAGACCAATAAAATGTACTCTCCTAATACACATAATTGACCTCCAACTGGAACCAAATAAATAGCGATATAACCAAAAAATTGTGGAAAAATATGATTTTTTTTTACATCTTCAGTAAAAAAATTGGCAAAATTCCATATTTCCAACCCAGGCCATTTCTTATCTTCATTTGTGTTGAGTAAGCTCTTGATTAGTTGTTTAACCTGTTAATGTCTCATTTCATTTCTTTTTTTCAAAGACAAGACATTTTTTGTTTGCAGTCTTTTTCTACATTCAAATCAACCTTTTGAATTTTCTCACTGTTTGACACTTTTTGTATTTTCAAATTATCTCCCCTTTTTAGGGGCAATTGTTTTTGTGTGATGGTCATGTTTTATTTGTAAGACAACAAGGTATCAGAAAAAAATCATGTTTTAGCAGTAAACAATATTTGTGGTTCACTTAAGGGGGCACATCAGTAAACCAGCCAATCCGCATTGAGACAGTCCTCGAAAATAGTACAAAATAGAACACCAGGAACTTTGAAATTTTTTTTCAGTTGTTTCTTGATTATGATATTTTTTACAGTTAATCCTATCATATTTGGTTAGGTTTTAACTTCAAAAAAACACGTCATTTGTTGAAATATAACCACATATAAAAACATGGATGTCAAATTACTACACCCTGTGTGGAAGGATTTCCTGGATACTGTAAATACTGTTGTTTTGACCGGATATTGAAAACAGCTGATTATTTTCTTATTTGACATACAATGTATGTTTCAAAGTGGATCAGAATGTGGACCTTGGACCAAAATAATAGGAAATAGTTGTCTTGTTATCCAGAAAATTCATTTGGATTTTTAATGATTTTTTTATTTACAATGTAAGTCAATGGTGGAATATATAGTGGTGTGCCCTCTTAAGGGGGGGTGTGCAAGCAAATTTCCCGGGTTTGTATCTATGGTTACTGCATCCGATGTGGATTCTTCATTGTTTTAGAATGTTGATGATCACATTTAGGGAAATTTTTCCAAAATATTTGAAAATTTGTCGTGAATATAGCTTAAATATGGCCGAGGCAGCTGATTTCAGTATGCCTGATGCTTTTGCTAAAGATTATTTAGACAGAATCATTAAGAAAACAGAAAAAAGTTTAAATAATACATGTATTTTATATACAGGAAGAAAAACAAAATCTGGTTACACTGTTATTGATGTTCGATTGCCAGGACACTCGCGGTTTGTACCAATGAATGTACATAGACTATGATACATGATTCACACGTGTTGTATTCAACTGAATCCCAAAAATTATCATGTCTCTCATTTATGTCATACAAAATCTTGTGTTAATATTTCACATCTAAGTTTAGAACCGCCACATGTAAATAATTCCAGGCAAAATTGTTTGTTTCAGCAAAGATATTTGAAAAATCATATGCCTTTCCCGGATTGTATTATTTAAATTATGTTTTTCTCATTGTCATTCGGAAGGATTTTGGCTTTTTCGAATATAACCTGGAGTGATCATCCTCAGAAAATTCAGGATCCAGAATGTTTTTTACGTATGTTTTATCCTTTTCCATGATAATTTCTTGATCGCTGAATCGTGCACATCGCAGAACTGCTTGTCTTTCCTTGTATTTGATCGAATTTTTTCTTGTCATATGATAATCATTTCTGTCCTGTATATTTTTCAGTTGTCTCTTCACAAGACTGCTGTGAATTTCAGCACCAACGGCTTTACATCTGGATTGTATTGATGATGAAACACCACAGTTTCGCATGTGTACACCACCGTGAATCCGGCCTGGAAGTGTTCGCCGCCAAGTTCCAAACTTTGGGTTTGTCTTAGTTAGTGTTCGATTCACACTTTCATTTTTCTGTGTGTTTGTGTTCAAGCGTGTCTTCATCAGTGCCTTGGGACCCAAACGTAGATGGATACACTCCCTTAATTTGCGTAAGTCCTCGTTATTTGGATGAAGCTTAGTTCCTGGAGGAAGGAACTTTGCCTTCCATACAGCTTTCCTTCCTCCTGAGCATACCAATGAATGTTTTTTGCACAGCTGTCCACATTGTCCAGTCACACAAGCTACTATGCTGTCAGATGTATAGCTGAGTTTTCTTATAATTTTTGTCATATGTCCTGCAAATTGTTTATGTGCTTGTTTGATCTCAGCACTACATCGCTTCGTCACATCCATTGAAAATCTTGCCCGTACTCTGTCCTGTTCTTTCTTGTTGATTCCGGGAAACATTTGTTTGCTAAAGTCAACATTTTTTACAAGTTTGCGATGCGATTCTGACAGATGTCGGGTATCCCTTAAGTTTTCAACGTATACGGTACAGTGTGTTTGTTGACCTCTTTCAAATCCAATGCTTGCAGCGGAGTCACCATCGGAAGTGAATTGTCCAACAACAAGAGGTGTTTCATCCTGGGCAATTTTATGTGCACATCTTTCAGCTGAACGACTCTCATTTCCAATTACATCTGTACGGTCTAAGTTTGCAGTACAAATTCCTCTATGATTTGGACATTTCACATTTCTTCCCTTAGCTCGCATTAACTGAGCAGTGTCACAAAGCATATTGTCAATGTTAACGCATATTATGTCCTTGTTAGGCGTTTCATTCTCAGAAATGCAATACACACTTTGAGTAGCTGGTTGGAAAGGAGTTTTTCCCACACCACTTTCCAAACGGTTGTTATATCTGGCATCTCCCGACACAGAAATAGGGTGGGATTCATCAAAGCCACGTATTTTGTTTAGGTTGAGTAACTTTTGCCTTCGTTCTTGCATGTCCATTTCATTTACTTGCACGGTAGTCTTGCTAACATATATTCCAGCATTTTGCATGGCACTGCATGAAGGCACGGGTATGCCTGCTGACAAGAATAATGCACGTAGACCTTCGACTCCAAGTGGGGAACTTTGAAGACCAACATGAATTCCTAAATTTACAGTTGAGTATTTTTGTCCCTTTTTAGTGTCCGTGTCGGATTCAGTGTACACTTTAGTTTTCTCGCCACAAAAGTTACAGTTATCACATTTTAATCCGAGACGCCATGACAATCCCCACTTTTGACAATTGTTTGTATTCCAGTTGCATGAAAGTTCACATCGGGGTTCATTTTGACCATGTTCCTTGTAAAATTTGTTGAACATGTCCATTAATTTTCCACAATGTAAGATTTTGTTCCCTACAATGTCATTCTTATTTTCTTGCAGGAGCTCCGGTTCCGTCACCTGTGGCTCTGGTATCGGACGAAAGAAACGCATATTGCCAATATTACCCTCAGAATCTGTAACCAGGTAGTAGTCATCATTAGGAGACAGGTGAACAGCATCTTTGAATGTAGATACAGGTAACCTTTTTGATGATATTGTTGACTCCAGGCACTCTGAAGTTGACTTTTTTCTGAACCTTGGATGTACCGTTTGAAAGAATCTTCTCCTTTTAGTGGGTCTGCCTCGTTTCGACATTTTTCAAACTTTGACTTGTGTATTCCCTTGTATTGATACTCACTTTGCAATGATTTTATTGTGTAATTGGCGTTTAATTTCAAAGGAATTAGAAAAGTAATAAAAATTCTTATATTTATCTTAGATCTGACCATCATTTTAATATCCTTCTCATCCATGCACCTGCCAAACTAATTAATTGAAAATTTTATGTCATCAAAAGACCAATAAAATGTACTCTCCTAATACACATAATTGACCTCCAACTGGAACCAAATAAATAGCGATATAACCAAAAAATTGTGGGAAAATATGATTTTTTTTTACATCTTCAGTAAAAAAAATTGGCAAAATTCCATATTTCCAACCCAGGCCATTTCTTATCTTCATTTGTGTTGAGTAAGCTCTTGATTAGTTGTTTAACCTGTTAATGTCTCATTTCATTTCTTTTTTTCAAAGACAAGACATTTTTTGTTTGCAGTCTTTTTCTACATTCAAATCAACCTTTTGAATTTTCTCACTGTTTGACACTTTTTGTATTTTCAAATTATCTCCCCTTTTTAGGGGCAATTGTTTTTGTGTGATGGTCATGTTTTATTTGTAAGACAACAAGGTATCAGAAAAAAATCATGTTTTAGCAGTAAACAATATTTGTGGTTCACTTAAGGGGGCACATCAGTAAACCAGCCAATCCGCATTGAGACAGTCCTCGAAAATAGTACAAAATAGAACACCAGGAACTTTGAAATTTTTTTTCAGTTGTTTCTTGATTATGATATTTTTTACAGTTAATCCTATCATATTTGGTTAGGTTTTAACTTCAAAAAAACACGTCATTTGTTGAAATATAACCACATATAAAAACATGGATGTCAAATTACTACACCCTGTGTGGAAGGATTTCCTGGATACTGTAAATACTGTTGTTTTGACCGGATATTGAAAACAGCTGATTATTTTCTTATTTGACATACAATGTATGTTTCAAAGTGGATCAGAATGTGGACCTTGGACCAAAATAATAGGAAATAGTTGTCTTGTTATCCAGAAAATTCATTTGGATTTTTAATGATTTTTTTATTTACAATGTAAGTCAATGGTGGAATATATAGTGGTGTGCCCTCTTAAGGGGGGGGTGTGCAAGCAAATTTCCCGGGTTTGTATCTATGGTTACTGCATCCGATGTGGATTCTTCATTGTTGTAGAATGTTGATGATCACATTTAGGGAAATTTTTCCAAAATATTTTGAAATTTGTCGTGAATATAGCTTAAATATGGCCGAGGCAGCTGATTTCAGTATGCCTGATGCTTTTGCTAAAGATTATTTAGACAGAATCATTAAGAAAACAGAAAAAAGTTTAAATAATACATGTATTTTATATACAGGAAGAAAAACAAAATCTGGTTACACTGTTATTGATGTTCGATTGCCAGGACACTCGCGGTTTGTACCAATGAATGTACATAGACTACGATACATGATTCACACATGTTGTATTCAACTGAATCCCAAAAATTATCATGTCTCTCATTTATGTCATACAACATCTTGTGTTAATATTTCACATCTAAGTTTAGAACCGCCACATGTAAATAATTCCAGGCAAAATTGTTTGTCTCAGCAAAGATATTTGAAAAATCATATGCCTTTCCCGGATTGTATTATTTAAATTATGTTTTTCTCATTGTCATTCGGAAGGATTTTGGCTTTTTCGAATATAACCTGGAGTGATCATCCTCAGAAAATTCAGGATCCAGAATGTTTTTTACGTATGCTTTATCCTTTTCCATGATAATTTCTTGATCGCTGAATCGTGCACATCGCAGAACTGCTTGTCTTTCCTTGTATTTGATCGAATTTTTTCTTGTCATATGATAATCATTTCTGTCCTGTATATTTTTCAGTTGTCTCTTCACAAGACTGCTGTGAATTTCAGCACCAACGGCTTTACATCTGGATTGTATTGATGATGAAACACCACAGTTTCGCATGTGTACACCACCGTGAATCCGGCCTGGAAGTGTTCGCCGCCAAGTTCCAAACTTTGGGTTTGTCTTAGTTAGTGTTCGATTCACACTTTCATTTTTCTGTGTGTTTGTGTTCAAGCGTGTCTTCATCAGTGCCTTGGGACCCAAACGTAGATGGATACACTCCCTTAATTTGCGTAAGTCCTCGTTATTTGGATGAAGCTTAGTTCCTGGAGGAAGGAACTTTGCCTTCCATACAGCTTTCCTTCCTCCTGAGCATACCAATGAATGTTTTTTGCACAGCTGTCCACATTGTCCAGTCACACAAGCTACTATGCTGTCAGATGTATAGCTGAGTTTTCTTATAATTTTTGTCATATGTCCTGCAAATTGTTTATGTGCTTGTTTGATCTCAGCACTGCATCGCTTCGTCACATCCATTGAAAATCTTGCCCGTACTCTGTGCTGTTCTTTCTTGTTGATTCCGGGAAACATTTGTTTGCTAAAGTCAACATTTTTTACAAGTTTGCGATGCGATTCTGACAGATGTCGGGTATCCCTTAAGTTTTCAACGTATACGGTACAGTGTGTTTGTTGACCTCTTTCAAATCCAATGCTTGCAGCGGAGTCACCATCGGAAGTGAATTGTCCAACAACAAGAGGTGTTTCATCCTGGGCAATTTTATGTGCACATCTTTCAGCTGAACGACTCTCATTTCCAATTACATCTGTACGGTCTAAGTTTGCAGTACAAATTCCTCTATGATTTGGACATTTCACATTTCTTCCCTTAGCTCGCATTAACTGAGCAGTGTCACAAAGCATATTGTCAATGTTAACGCATATTATGTCCTTGTTAGGC
Organism: Bathymodiolus brooksi; assembly: GCA_963680875.1. Lineage (NCBI taxonomy): Eukaryota > Metazoa > Mollusca > Bivalvia > Mytilida > Modiolidae > Bathymodiolus > Bathymodiolus brooksi. Next base: position 81,976,903 of record OY804582.1, on the reverse strand, counting down.
GTTTCATTCTCAGAAATGCAATACACACTTTGAGTAGCTGGTTGGAAAGGAGTTTTTCCCACACCACTTTCCAAACGGTTGTTATATCTGGCTTCTCCCGACACAGAAATAGGGTGGGATTCATCAAAGCCACGTATTTTGTTTAGGTTGAGTAACTTTTGCCTTCGTTCTTGCATGTCCATTTCATTTACTTGCACGGTAGTCTTGCTAACATATATTCCAGCATTTTGCATGGCACTGCATGAAGGCACGGGTATGCCTGCTGACAAGAATAATGCACGTAGACCTTCGACTCCAAGTGGGGAACTTTGGAGACCAACATGAATTCCTAAATTTACAGTTGAGTATTTTTGTCCCTTTTTAGTGTCCGTGTCGGATTCAGTGTACACTTTAGTTTTCTCGCCACAAAAGTTACAGTTATCACATTTTAATCCGAGACGCCATGACAATCCCCACTTTTGACAATTGTTTGTATTCCAGTTGCATGAAAGTTCACATCGGGGTTCATTTTGACCATGTTCCTTGTAAAATTTGTTGAACATGTCCATTAATTTTCCACAATGTAAGATTTTGTTCCCTACAATGTCATTCTTATTTTCTTGCAGGAGCTTCTGTTCCGTCACCTGTGGCTCTGGTATCGGACGAAAGAAACGCATATTGCCAATATTACCCTCAGAATCTGTAACCAGGTAGTAGTCATCATTAGGAGACAGGTGAACAGCATCTTTGAATGTAGATACAGGTAACCTTTTTGATGATATTGTTGACTCCAGGCACTCTGAAGTTGACTTTTTTCTGAACCTTGGATGTACCGTTTGAAAGAATCTTCTCCTTTTAGTGGGTCTGCCTCGTTTCGACATTTTTCAAACTTTGACTTGTGTATTCCCTTGTATTGATACTCACTTTGCAATGATTTTATTGTGTAATTGGCGTTTAATTTCAAAGGAATTAGAAAAGTAATAAAAATTCTTATATTTATCTTAGATCTGACCATCATTTTAATATCCTTCTCATCCAAGCACCTGCCAAACTAATTAATTGAAAATTTTATGTCATCAAAAGACCAATAAAATGTACTCTCCTAATACACATAATTGACCTCCAACTGGAACCAAATAAATAGCGATATAACCAAAAAATTGTGGAAAAATATGATTTTTTTTTACATCTTCAGTAAAAAAATTGGCAAAATTCCATATTTCCAACCCAGGCCATTTCTTATCTTCATTTGTGTTGAGTAAGCTCTTGATTAGTTGTTTAACCTATTAATGTCTCATTTCATTTCTTTTTTTCAAAGACAAGACATTTTTTGTTTGCAGTCTTTTTCTACATTCAAATCAACCTTTTGAATTTTCTCACTGTTTGACACTTTTTGTATTTTCAAATTATCTCCCCTTTTTAGGGGCAATTGTTTTTGTGTGATGGTCATGTTTTATTTGTAAGACAACAAGGTATCAGAAAAAAATCATGTTTTAGCAGTAAACAATATTTGTGGTTCACTTAAGGGGGCACATCAGTAAACCAGCCAATCCGCATTGAGACAGTCCTCGAAAATAGTACAAAATAGAACACCAGGAACTTTGAAATTTTTTTTCAGTTGTTTCTTGATTATGATATTTTTTACAGTTAATCCTATCATATTTGGTTAGGTTTTAACTTCAAAAAAACACGTCATTTGTTGAAATATAACCACATATAAAAACATGGATGTCAAATTACTACACCCTGTGTGGAAGGATTTCCTGGATACTGTAAATACTGTTGTTTTGACCGGATATTGAAAACAGCTGATTATTTTCTTATTTGACATACAATGTATGTTTCAAAGTGGATCAGAATGTGGACCTTGGACCAAAATAATAGGAAATAGTTGTCTTGTTATCCAGAAAATTCATTTGGATTTTTAATGATTTTTTTATTTACAATGTAAGTCAATGGTGGAATATATAGTGGTGTGCCCTCTTAAGGGGGGGGTGTGCAAGCAAATTTCCCGGGTTTGTATCTATGGGTACTGCATCCGATGTGGATTCTTCATTGTTTTAGAATGTTGATGATCACATTTAGGGAAATTTTTCCAAAACATTTGAAAATTTGTCGTGAATTATATAGCTTAAATATGGCCGAGGCAGCTGATTTCAGTATGCCTGATGCTTTTGCTAAAGATTATTTAGACAGAATCATTAAGAAAACAGAAAAAAGTTTAAATAATACATGTATTTTATATACAGGAAGAAAAACAAAATCTGGTTACACTGTTATTGATGTTCGATTGCCAGGACACTCGCGGTTTGTACCAATGAATGTACATAGACTACGATACATGATTCACACGTGTTGTATTCAACTGAATCCAAAAAATTATCATGTCTCTCATTTATGTCATACAAAATCTTGTGTTAATATTTCACATCTAAGTTTAGAACCGCCACATGTAAATAATTCCAGGCAAAATTGTTTGTCTCAGCAAAGATATTTGAAAAATCATATGCCTTTCCCGGATTGTATTATTTAAATTATGTTTTTCTCATTGTCATTCGGAAGGATTTTGGCTTTTTCGAATATAACCTGGAGTGATCATCCTCAGAAAATTCAGGATCCAGAATGTTTTTTACGTATGCTTTATCCTTTTCCATGATAATTTCTTGATCGCTGAATCGTGCACATCGCAGAACTGCTTGTCTTTCCTTGTATTTGATCGAATTTTTTCTTGTCATATGATAATCATTTCTGTCCTGTATATTTTTCAGTTGTCTCTTCACAAGACTGCTGTGAATTTCAGCACCAACGGCTTTACATCTGGATTGTATTGATGATGAAACACCACAGTTTCGCATGTGTACACCACCGTGAATCCGGCCTGGAAGTGTTCGCCGCCAAGTTCCAAACTTTGGGTTTGTCTTAGTTAGTGTTCGATTCACACTTTCATTTTTCTGTGTGTTTGTGTTCAAGCGTGTCTTCATCAGTGCCTTGGGACCCAAACGTAGATGGATACACTCCCTTAATTTGCGTAAGTCCTCGTTATTTGGATGAAGCTTAGTTCCTGGAGGAAGGAACTTTGCCTTCCATACAGCTTTCCTTCCTCCTGAGCATACCAATGAATGTTTTTTGCACAGCTGTCCACATTGTCCAGTCACACAAGCTACTATGCTGTCAGATGTATAGCTGAGTTTTCTTATAATTTTTGTCATATGTCCTGCAAATTGTTTATGTGCTTGTTTGATCTCAGCACTGCATCGCTTCGTCACATCCATTGAAAATCTTGCCCGTACTCTGTGCTGTTCTTTCTTGTTGATTCCGGGAAACATTTGTTTGCTAAAGTCAACATTTTTTACAAGTTTGCGATGCGATTCTGACAGATGTCGGGTATCCCTTAAGTTTTCAACGTATACGGTACAGTGTGTTTGTTGACCTCTTTCAAATCCAATGCTTGCAGCGGAGTCACCATCGGAAGTGAATTGTCCAACAACAAGAGGTGTTTCATCCTGGGCAATTTTATGTGCACATCTTTCAGCTGAACGACTCTCATTTCCAATTACATCTGTACGGTCTAAGTTTGCAGTACAAATTCCTCTATGATTTGGACATTTCACATTTCTTCCCTTAGCTCGCATTAACTGAGCAGTGTCACAAAGCATATTGTCAATGTTAACGCATATTATGTCCTTGTTAGGCGTTTCATTCTCAGAAATGCAATACACACTTTGAGTAGCTGGTTGGAAAGGAGTTTTTCCCACACCACTTTCCAAACGGTTGTTATATCTGGCATCTCCCGACACAGAAATAGGGTGGGATTCATCAAAGCCACGTATTTTGTTTAGGTTGAGTAACTTTTGCCTTCGTTCTTGCATGTCCATTTCATTTACTTGCACGGTAGTCTTGCTAACATATATTCCAGCATTTTGCATGGCACTGCATGAAGGCACGGGTATGCCTGCTGACAAGAATAATGCACGTAGACCTTCGACTCCAAGTGGGGAACTTTGGAGACCAACATGAATTCCTAAATTTACAGTTGAGTATTTTTGTCCCTTTTTAGTGTCCGTGTCGGATTCAGTGTACACTTTAGTTTTCTCGCCACAAAAGTTACAGTTATCACATTTTAATCCGAGACGCCATGACAATCCCCACTTTTGACAATTGTTTGTATTCCAGTTGCATGAAAGTTCACATCGGGGTTCATTTTGACCATGTTCCTTGTAAAATTTGTTGAACATGTCCATTAATTTTCCACAATGTAAGATTTTGTTCCCTACAATGTCATTCTTATTTTCTTGCAGGAGCTCCGGTTCCGTCACCTGTGGCTCTGGTATCGGACGAAAGAAACGCATATTGCCAATATTACCCTCAGAATCTGTAACCAGGTAGTAGTCATCATTAGGAGACAGGTGAACAGCATCTTTGAATGTAGATACAGGTAACCTTTTTGATGATATTGTTGACTCCAGGCACTCTGAAGTTGACTTTTTTCTGAACCTTGGATGTACCGTTTGAAAGAATCTTCTCCTTTTAGTGGGTCTGCCTCGTTTCGACATTTTTCAAACTTTGACTTGTGTATTCCCTTGTATTGATACTCACTTTGCAATGATTTTATTGTGTAATTGGCGTTTAATTTCAAAGGAATTAGAAAAGTAATAAAAATTCTTATATTTATCTTAGATCTGACCATCATTTTAATATCCTTCTCATCCAAGCACCTGCCAAACTAATTAATTGAAAATTTTATGTCATCAAAAGACCAATAAAATGTACTCTCCTAATACACATAATTGACCTCCAACTGGAACCAAATAAATAGCGATATAACCAAAAAATTGTGGAAAAATATGATTTTTTTTTACCTCTTCAGTAAAAAAATTGGCAAAATTCCATATTTCCAACCCAGGCCATTTCTTATCTTCATTTGTGTTGAGTAAGCTCTTGATTAGTTGTTTAACCTGTTAATGTCTCATTTCATTTCTTTTTTTCAAAGACAAGACATTTTTTGTTTGCAGTCTTTTTCTACATTCAAATCAACCTTTGGAATTTTCTCACTGTTTGACACTTTTTGTATTTTCAAATTATCTCCCCTTTTTAGGGGCAATTGTTTTTGTGTGATGGTCATGTTTTATTTGTAAGACAACAGGGTATCATAAAAAAATCATGTTTTAGCAGTAAACAATATTTGTGGTTCACTTAAGGGGGGTGTGCAAGCAAATTTCCCGGGTTTGTATCTATGGGTACTGCATCCGATGTGGATTCTTCATTGTTTTAGAATGTTGATGATCACATTTAGGGAAATTTTTCCAAAATATTTGAAAATTTGTCGTGAATATAGCTTAAATATGGCCGAGGCAGCTGATTTCAGTATGCCTGATGCTTTTGCTAAAGATTATTTAGACAGAATCATTAAGAAAACAGAAAAAAGTTTAAATAATACATGTATTTTATATACAGGAAGAAAAACAAAATCTGGTTACACTGTTATTGATGTTCGATTGCCAGGACACTCGCGGTTTGTACCAATGAATGTACATAGACTACGATACATGATTCACACATGTTGTATTCAACTGAATCCAAAAAATTATCATGTCTCTCATTTATGTCATACAAAATCTTGTGTTAATATTTCACATCTAAGTTTAGAACCGCCACATGTAAATAATTCCAGGCAAAATTGTTTGTCTCAGCAAAGATATTTGAAAAATCATATGCCTTTCCCGGATTGTATTATTTAAATTATGTTTTTCTCATTGTCATTCGGAAGGATTTTGGCTTTTTCGAATATAACCTGGAGTGATCATCCTCAGAAAATTCAGGATCCAGAATGTTTTTTACGTATGTTTTATCCTTTTCCATGATAATTTCTTGATCGCTGAATCGTGCACATCGCAGAACTGCTTGTCTTTCCTTGTATTTGATCGAATTTTTTCTTGTCATATGATAATCATTTCTGTCCTGTATATTTTTCAGTTGTCTCTTCACAAGACTGCTGTGAATTTCAGCACCAACGGCTTTACATCTGGATTGTATTGATGATGAAACACCACAGTTTCGCATGTGTACACCACCGTGAATCCGGCCTGGAAGTGTTCGCCGCCAAGTTCCAAACTTTGGGTTTGTCTTAGTTAGTGTTCGATTCACACTTTCATTTTTCTGTGTGTTTGTGTTCAAGCGTGTCTTCATCAGTGCCTTGGGACCCAAACGTAGATGGATACACTCCCTTAATTTGCGTAAGTCCTCGTTATTTGGATGAAGCTTAGTTCCTGGAGGAAGGAACTTTGCCTTCCATACAGCTTTCCTTCCTCCTGAGCATACCAATGAATGTTTTTTGCACAGCTGTCCACATTGTCCAGTCACACAAGCTACTATGCTGTCAGATGTATAGCTGAGTTTTCTTATAATTTTTGTCATATGTCCTGCAAATTGTTTATGTGCTTGTTTGATCTCAGCACTGCATCGCTTCGTCACATCCATTGAAAATCTTGCCCGTACTCTGTCCTGTTCTTTCTTGTTGATTCCGGGAAACATTTGTTTGCTAAAGTCAACATTTTTTACAAGTTTGCGATGCGATTCTGACAGATGTCGGGTATCCCTTAAGTTTTCAACGTATACGGTACAGTGTGTTTGTTGACCTCTTTCAAATCCAATGCTTGCAGCGGAGTCACCATCGGAAGTGAATTGTCCAACAACAAGAGGTGTTTCATCCTGGGCAATTTTATGTGCACATCTTTCAGCTGAACGACTCTCATTTCCAATTACATCTGTACGGTCTAAGTTTGCAGTACAAATTCCTCTATGATTTGGACATTTCACATTTCTTCCCTTAGCTCGCATTAACTGAGCAGTGTCACAAAGCATATTGTCAATGTTAACGCATATTATGTCCTTGTTAGGCGTTTCATTCTCAGAAATGCAATACACACTTTGAGTAGCTGGTTGGAAAGGAGTTTTTCCCACACCACTTTCCAAACGGTTGTTATATCTGGCATCTCCCGACACAGAAATAGGGTGGGATTCATCAAAGCCACGTATTTTGTTTAGGTTGAGTAACTTTTGCCTTCGTTCTTGCATGTCCATTTCATTTACTTGCACGGTAGTCTTGCTAACATATATTCCAGCATTTTGCATGGCACTGCATGAAGGCACGGGTATGCCTGCTGACAAGAATAATGCACGTAGACCTTCGACTCCAAGTGGGGAACTTTGGAGACCAACATGAATTCCTAAATTTACAGTTGAGTATTTTTGTCCCTTTTTAGTGTCCGTGTCGGATTCAGTGTACACTTTAGTTTTCTCGCCACAAAAGTTACAGTTATCACATTTTAATCCGAGACGCCATGACAATCCCCACTTTTGACAATTGTTTGTATTCCAGTTGCATGAAAGTTCACATCGGGGTTCATTTTGACCATGTTCCTTGTAAAATTTGTTGAACATGTCCATTAATTTTCCACAATGTAAGATTTTGTTCCCTACAATGTCATTCTTATTTTCTTGCAGGAGCTCCGGTTCCGTCACCTGTGGCTCTGGTATCGGACGAAAGAAACGCATATTGCCAATATTACCCTCAGAATCTGTAACCAGGTAGTAGTCATCATTAGGAGACAGGTGAACAGCATCTTTGAATGTAGATACAGGTAACCTTTTTGATGATATTGTTGACTCCAGGCACTCTGAAGTTGACTTTTTTCTGAACCTTGGATGTACCGTTTGAAAGAATCTTCTCCTTTTAGTGGGTCTGCCTCGTTTCGACATTTTTCAAACTTTGACTTGTGTATTCCCTTGTATTGATACTCACTTTGCAATGATTTTATTGTGTAATTGGCGTTTAATTTCAAAGGAATTAGAAAAGTAATAAAAATTCTTATATTTATCTTAGATCTGACCATCATTTTAATATCCTTCTCATCCATGCACCTGCCAAACTAATTAATTGAAAATTTTATGTCATCAAAAGACCAATAAAATGTACTCTCCTAATACACATAATTGACCTCCAACTGGAACCAAATAAATAGCGATATAACCAAAAAATTGTGGGAAAATATGATTTTTTTTTACATCTTCAGTAAAAAAATTGGCAAAATTCCATATTTCCAACCCAGGCCATTTCTTATCTTCATTTGTGTTGAGTAAGCTCTTGATTAGTTGTTTAACCTGTTAATGTCTCATTTCATTTCTTTTTTTCAAAGACAAGACATTTTTTGTTTGCAGTGTTTTTCTACATTCAAATCAACCTTTTGAATTTTCTCACTGTTTGACACTTTTTGTATTTTCAAATTATCTCCCCTTTTTAGGGGCAATTGTTTTTGTGTGATGGTCATGTTTTATTTGTAAGACAACAAGGTATCAGAAAAAAATCATGTTTTAGCAGTAAACAATATTTGTGGTTCACTTAAGGGGGCACATCAGTAAACCAGCCAATCCGCATTGAGACAGTCCTCGAAAATAGTCCAAAATAGAACACCAGGAACTTTGAAATTTTTTTTCAGTTGTTTCTTGATTATGATATTTTTTACAGTTAATCCTATCATATTTGGTTAGGTTTTAACTTCAAAAAAACACGTCATTTGTTGAAATATAACCACATATAAAAACATGGATGTCAAATTACTACACCCTGTGTGGAAGGATTTCCTTGATACTGTAAATACTGTTGTTTTGACCGGATATTGAAAACAGCTGATTATTTTCTTATTTGACATACAATGTATGTTTCAAAGTGGATCAGAATGTGGACCTTGGACCAAAATAATAGGAAATAGTTGTCTTGTTATCCAGAAAATTCATTTGGATTTTTAATGATTTTTTTATTTACAATGTAAGTCAATGGTGGAATATATAGTGGTGTGCCCTCTTAAGGGGGGGTGTGCAAGCAAATTTCCCGGGTTTGTATCTATGGGTACTGCATCCGATGTGGATTCTTCATTGTTTTAGAATGTTGATGATCACATTTAGGGAAATTTTTCCAAAATATTTGAAAATTTGTCGTGAATATAGCTTAAATATGGCCGAGGCAGCTGATTTCAGTATGCCTGATGCTTTTGCTAAAGATTATTTAGACAGAATCATTAAGAAAACAGAAAAAAGTTTAAATAATACATGTATTTTATATACAGGAAGAAAAACAAAATCTGGTTACACTGTTATTGATGTTCGATTGCCAGGACACTCGCGGTTTGTACCAATGAATGTATATAGACTACGATACATGATTCACACGTGTTGTATTCAACTGAATCCAAAAAATTATCATGTCTCTCATTTATGTCATACAAAATCTTGTGTTAATATTTCACATCTAAGTTTAGAACCGCCACATGTAAATAATTCCAGGCAAAATTGTTTGTCTCAGCAAAGATATTTGAAAAATCATATGCCTTTCCCGGATTGTATTATTTAAATTATGTTTTTCTCATTGTCATTCGGAAGGATTTTGGCTTTTTCGAATATAACCTGGAGTGATCATCCTCAGAAAATTCAGGATCCAGAATGTTTTTTACGTATGTTTTATCCTTTTCCATGATAATTTCTTGATCGCTGAATCGTGCACATCGCAGAACTGCTTGTCTTTCCTTGTATTTGATCGAATTTTTTCTTGTCATATGATAATCATTTCTGTCCTGTATATTTTTCAGTTGTCTCTTCACAAGACTGCTGTGAATTTCAGCACCAACGGCTTTACATCTGGATTGTATTGATGATGAAACACCACAGTTTCGCATGTGTACACCACCGTGAATCCGGCCTGGAAGTGTTCGCCGCCAAGTTCCAAACTTTGGGTTTGTCTTAGTTAGTGTTCGATTCACACTTTCATTTTTCTGTGTGTTTGTGTTCAAGCGTGTCTTCATCAGTGCCTTGGGACCCAAACGTAGATGGATACACTCCCTTAATTTGCGTAAGTCCTCGTTATTTGGATGAAGCTTAGTTCCTGGAGGAAGGAACTTTGCCTTCCATACAGCTTTCCTTCCTCCTGAGCATACCAATGAATGTTTTTTGCACAGCTGTCCACATTGTCCAGTCACACAAGCTACTATGCTGTCAGATGTATAGCTGAGTTTTCTTATAATTTTTGTCATATGTCCTGCAAATTGTTTATGTGCTTGTTTGATCTCAGCACTGCATCGCTTCGTCACATCCATTGAAAATCTTGCCCGTACTCTGTCCTGTTCTTTCTTGTTGATTCCGGGAAACATTTGTTTGCTAAAGTCAACATTTTTTACAAGTTTGCGATGCGATTCTGACAGATGTCGGGTATCCCTTAAGTTTTCAACGTATACGGTACAGTGTGTTTGTTGACCTCTTTCAAATCCAATGCTTGCAGCGGAGTCACCATCGGAAGTGAATTGTCCAACAACAAGAGGTGTTTCATCCTGGGCAATTTTATCTGCACATCTTTCAGCTGAACGACTCTCATTTCCAATTACATCTGTACGGTCTAAGTTTGCAGTACAAATTCCTCTATGATTTGGACATTTCACATTTCTTCCCTTAGCTCGCATTAACTGAGCAGTGTCACAAAGCATATTGTCAATGTTAACGCATATTATGTCCTTGTTAGGCGTTTCATTCTCAGAAATGCAATACACACTTTGAGTAGCTGGTTGGAAAGGAGTTTTTCCCACACCACTTTCCAAACGGTTGTTATATCTGGCATCTCCCGACACAGAAATAGGGTGGGATTCATCAAAGCCACGTATTTTGTTTAGGTTGAGTAACTTTTGCCTTCGTTCTTGCATGTCCATTTCATTTACTTGCACGGTAGTCTTGCTAACATATATTCCAGCATTTTGCATGGCACTGCATGAAGGCACGGGTATGCCTGCTGACAAGAATAATGCACGTAGACCTTCGACTCCAAGTGGGGAACTTTGGAGACCAACATGAATTCCTAAATTTACAGTTGAGTATTTTTGTCCCTTTTTAGTGTCCGTGTCGGATTCAGTGTACACTTTAGTTTTCTCGCCACAAAAGTTACAGTTATCACATTTTAATCCGAGACGCCATGACAATCCCCACTTTTGACAATTGTTTGTATTCCAGTTGCATGAAAGTTCACATCGGGGTTCATTTTGACCATGTTCCTTGTAAAATTTGTTGAACATGTCCATTAATTTTCCACAATGTAAGATTTTGTTCCCTACAATGTCATTCTTATTTTCTTGCAGGAGCTCCGGTTCCGTCACCTGTGGCTCTGGTATCGGACGAAAGAAACGCATATTGCCAATATTACCCTCAGAATCTGTAACCAGGTAGTAGTCATCATTAGGAGACAGGTGAACAGCATCTTTGAATGTAGATACAGGTAACCTTTTTGATGATATTGTTGACTCCAGGCACTCTGAAGTTGACTTTTTTCTGAACCTTGGATGTACCGTTTGAAAGAATCTTCTCCTTTTAGTGGGTCTGCCTCGTTTCGACATTTTTCAAACTTTGACTTGTGTATTCCCTTGTATTGATGCTCACTTTGCAATGATTTTATTGTGTAATTGGCGTTTAATTTCAAAGGAATTAGAAAAGTAATAAAAATTCTTATATTTATCTTAGATCTGACCATCATTTTAATATCCTTCTCATCCATGCACCTGCCAAACTAATTAATTGAAAATTTTATGTCATCAAAAGACCAATAAAATGTACTCTCCTAATACACATAATTGACCTCCAACTGGAACCAAATAAATAGCGATATAACCAAAAAATTGTGGGAAAATATGATTTTTTTTTACATCTTCAGTAAAAAAATTGGCAAAATTCCATATTTCCAACCCAGGCCATTTCTTATCTTCATTTGTGTTGAGTAAGCTCTTGATTAGTTGTTTAACCTATTAATGTCTCATTTCATTTCTTTTTTTCAAAGACAAGACATTTTTTGTTTGCAGTCTTTTTCTACATTCAAATCAACCTTTTGAATTTTCTCACTGTTTGACACTTTTTGTATTTTCAAATTATCTCCCCTTTTTAGGGGCAATTGTTTTTGTGTGATGGTCATGTTTTATTTGTAAGACAACAAGGTATCAGAAAAAAATCATGTTTTAGCAGTAAACAATATTTGTGGTTCACTTAAGGGGGCACATCAGTAAACCAGCCAATCCGCATTGAGACAGTCCTCGAAAATAGTACAAAATAGAACACCAGGAACTTTGAAATTTTTTTTCAGTTGTTTCTTGATTATGATATTTTTTACAGTTAATCCTATCATATTTGGTTAGGTTTTAACTTAAAAAAAACACGTCATTTGTTGAAATATAACCACATATAAAAACATGGATGTCAAATTACTACACCCTGTGTGGAAGGATTTCCTGGATACTGTAAATACTGTTGTTTTGACCGGATATTGAAAACAGCTGATTATTTTCTTATTTGACATACAATGTATGTTTCAAAGTGGATCAGAATGTGGACCTTGGACCAAAATAATAGGAAATAGTTGTCTTGTTATCCAGAAAATTCATTTGGATTTTTAATGATTTTTTTATTTACAATGTAAGTCAATGGTGGAATATATAGTGGTGTGCCCTCTTAAGGGGGGGGTGTGCAAGCAAATTTCCCGGGTTTGTATCTATGGGTACTGCATCCGATGTGGATTCTTCATTGTTTTAGAATGTTGATGATCACATTTAGGGAAATTTTTCCAAAACATTTGAAAATTTGTCGTGAATTATATAGCTTAAATATGGCCGAGGCAGCTGATTTCAGTATGCCTGATGCTTTTGCTAAAGATTATTTAGACAGAATCATTAAGAAAACAGAAAAAAGTTTAAATAATACATGTATTTTATATACAGGAAGAAAAACAAAATCTGGTTACACTGTTATTGATGTTCGATTGCCAGGACACTCGCGGTTTGTACCAATGAATGTACATAGACTACGATACATGATTCACACGTGTTGTATTCAACTGAATCCAAAAAATTATCATGTCTCTCATTTATGTCATACAAAATCTTGTGTTAATATTTCACATCTAAGTTTAGAACCGCCACATGTAAATAATTCCAGGCAAAATTGTTTGTCTCAGCAAAGATATTTGAAAAATCATATGCCTTTCCCGGATTGTATTATTTAAATTATGTTTTTCTCATTGTCATTCGGAAGGATTTTGGCTTTTTCGAATATAACCTGGAGTGATCATCCTCAGAAAATTCAGGATCCAGAATGTTTTTTACGTATGCTTTATCCTTTTCCATGATAATTTCTTGATCGCTGAATCGTGCACATCGCAGAACTGCTTGTCTTTCCTTGTATTTGATCGAATTTTTTCTTGTCATATGATAATCATTTCTGTCCTGTATATTTTTCAGTTGTCTCTTCACAAGACTGCTGTGAATTTCAGCACCAACGGCTTTACATCTGGATTGTATTGATGATGAAACACCACAGTTTCGCATGTGTACACCACCGTGAATCCGGCCTGGAAGTGTTCGCCGCCAAGTTCCAAACTTTGGGTTTGTCTTAGTTAGTGTTCGATTCACACTTTCATTTTTCTGTGTGTTTGTGTTCAAGCGTGTCTTCATCAGTGCCTTGGGACCCAAACGTAGATGGATACACTCCCTTAATTTGCGTAAGTCCTCGTTATTTGGATGAAGCTTAGTTCCTGGAGGAAGGAACTTTGCCTTCCATACAGCTTTCCTTCCTCCTGAGCATACCAATGAATGTTTTTTGCACAGCTGTCCACATTGTCCAGTCACACAAGCTACTATGCTGTCAGATGTATAGCTGAGTTTTCTTATAATTTTTGTCATATGTCCTGCAAATTGTTTATGTGCTTGTTTGATCTCAGCACTGCATCGCTTCGTCACATCCATTGAAAATCTTGCCCGTACTCTGTGCTGTTCTTTCTTGTTGATTCCGGGAAACATTTGTTTGCTAAAGTCAACATTTTTTACAAGTTTGCGATGCGATTCTGACAGATGTCGGGTATCCCTTAAGTTTTCAACGTATACGGTACAGTGTGTTTGTTGACCTCTTTCAAATCCAATGCTTGCAGCGGAGTCACCATCGGAAGTGAATTGTCCAACAACAAGAGGTGTTTCATCCTGGGCAATTTTATCTGCACATCTTTCAGCTGAACGACTCTCATTTCCAATTACATCTGTACGGTCTAAGTTTGCAGTACAAATTCCTCTATGATTTGGACATTTCACATTTCTTCCCTTAGCTCGCATTAACTGAGCAGTGTCACAAAGCATATTGTCAATGTTAACGCATATTATGTCCTTGTTAGGCGTTTCATTCTCAGAAATGCAATACACACTTTGAGTAGCTGGTTGGAAAGGAGTTTTTCCCACACCACTTTCCAAACGGTTGTTATATCTGGCATCTCCCGACACAGAAATAGGGTGGGATTCATCAAAGCCACGTATTTTGTTTAGGTTGAGTAACTTTTGCCTTCGTTCTTGCATGTCCATTTCATTTACTTGCACGGTAGTCTTGCTAACATATATTCCAGCATTTTGCATGGCACTGCATGAAGGCACGGGTATGCCTGCTGACAAGAATAATGCACGTAGACCTTCGACTCCAAGTGGGGAACTTTGGAGACCAACATGAATTCCTAAATTTACAGTTGAGTATTTTTGTCCCTTTTTAGTGTCCGTGTCGGATTCAGTGTACACTTTAGTTTTCTCGCCACAAAAGTTACAGTTATCACATTTTAATCCGAGACGCCATGACAATCCCCACTTTTGACAATTGTTTGTATTCCAGTTGCATGAAAGTTCACATCGGGGTTCATTTTGACCATGTTCCTTGTAAAATTTGTTGAACATGTCCATTAATTTTCCACAATGTAAGATTTTGTTCCCTACAATGTCATTCTTATTTTCTTGCAGGAGCTCCGGTTCCGTCACCTGTGGCTCTGGTATCGGACGAAAGAAACGCATATTGCCAATATTACCCTCAGAATCTGTAACCAGGTAGTAGTCATCATTAGGAGACAGGTGAACAGCATCTTTGAATGTAGATACAGGTAACCTTTTTGATGATATTGTTGACTCCAGGCACTCTGAAGTTGACTTTTTTCTGAACCTTGGATGTACCGTTTGAAAGAATCTTCTCCTTTTAGTGGGTCTGCCTCGTTTCGACATTTTTCAAACTTTGACTTGTGTATTCCCTTGTATTGATACTCACTTTGCAATGATTTTATTGTGTAATTGGCGTTTAATTTCAAAGGAATTAGAAAAGTAATAAAAATTCTTATATTTATCTTAGATCTGACCATCATTTTAATATCCTTCTCATCCATGCACCTGCCAAACTAATTAATTGAAAATTTTATGTCATCAAAAGACCAATAAAATGTACTCTCCTAATACACATAATTGACCTCCAACTGGAACCAAATAAATAGCGATATAACCAAAAAATTGTGGGAAAATATGATTTTTTTTTACATCTTCAGTAAAAAAATTGGCAAAATTCCATATTTCCAACCCAGGCCATTTCTTATCTTCATTTGTGTTGAGTAAGCTCTTGATTAGTTGTTTAACCTGTTAATGTCTCATTTCATTTCTTTTTTTCAAAGACAAGACATTTTTTGTTTGCAGTCTTTTTCTACATTCAAATCAACCTTTTGAATTTTCTCACTGTTTGACACTTTTTGTATTTTCAAATTATCTCCCCTTTTTAGGGGCAATTGTTTTTGTGTGATGGTCATGTTTTATTTGTAAGACAACAAGGTATCAGAAAAAAATCATGTTTTAGCAGTAAACAATATTTGTGGTTCACTTAAGGGGGCACATCAGTAAACCAGCCAATCCGCATTGAGACAGTCCTCGAAAATAGTCCAAAATAGAACACCAGGAACTTTGAAAATTTTTTTCAGTTGTTTCTTGATTATGATATTTTTTACAGTTAATCCTATCATATTTGGTTAGGTTTTAACTTCAAAAAAACACGTCATTTGTTGAAATATAACCACATATAAAAACATGGATGTCAAATTACTACACCCTGTGTGGAAGGATTTCCTTGATACTGTAAATACTGTTGTTTTGACCGGATATTGAAAACAGCTGATTATTTTCTTATTTGACATACAATGTATGTTTCAAAGTGGATCAGAATGTGGACCTTGGACCAAAATAATAGGAAATAGTTGTCTTGTTATCCAGAAAATTCATTTGGATTTTTAATGATTTTTTTATTTACAATGTAAGTCAATGGTGGAATATATAGTGGTGTGCCCTCTTAAGGGGGGGTGTGCAAGCAAATTTCCCGGGTTTGTATCTATGGGTACTGCATCCGATGTGGATTCTTCATTGTTTTAGAATGTTGATGATCACATTTAGGGAAATTTTTCCAAAATATTTGAAAATTTGTCGTGAATATAGCTTAAATATGGCCGAGGCAGCTGATTTCAGTATGCCTGATGCTTTTGCTAAAGATTATTTAGACAGAATCATTAAGAAAACAGAAAAAAGTTTAAATAATACATGTATTTTATATACAGGAAGAAAAACAAAATCTGGTTACACTGTTATTGATGTTCGATTGCCAGGACACTCGCGGTTTGTACCAATGAATGTACATAGACTACGATACATGATTCACACGTGTTGTATTCAACTGAATCCAAAAAATTATCATGTCTCTCATTTATGTCATACAAAATCTTGTGTTAATATTTCACATCTAAGTTTAGAACCGCCACATGTAAATAATTCCAGGCAAAATTGTTTGTCTCAGCAAAGATATTTGAAAAATCATATGCCTTTCCCGGATTGTATTATTTAAATTATGTTTTTCTCATTGTCATTCGGAAGGATTTTGGCTTTTTCGAATATAACCTGGAGTGATCATCCTCAGAAAATTCAGGATCCAGAATGTTTTTTACGTATGTTTTATCCTTTTCCATGATAATTTCTTGATCGCTGAATCGTGCACATCGCAGAACTGCTTGTCTTTCCTTGTATTTGATCGAATTTTTTCTTGTCATATGATAATCATTTCTGTCCTGTATATTTTTCAGTTGTCTCTTCACAAGACTGCTGTGAATTTCAGCACCAACGGCTTTACATCTGGATTGTATTGATGATGAAACACCACAGTTTCGCATGTGTACACCACCGTGAATCCGGCCTGGAAGTGTTCGCCGCCAAGTTCCAAACTTTGGGTTTGTCTTAGTTAGTGTTCGATTCACACTTTCATTTTTCTGTGTGTTTGTGTTCAAGCGTGTCTTCATCAGTGCCTTGGGACCCAAACGTAGATGGATACACTCCCTTAATTTGCGTAAGTCCTCGTTATTTGGATGAAGCTTAGTTCCTGGAGGAAGGAACTTTGCCTTCCATACAGCTTTCCTTCCTCCTGAGCATACCAATGAATGTTTTTTGCACAGCTGTCCACATTGTCCAGTCACACAAGCTACTATGCTGTCAGATGTATAGCTGAGTTTTCTTATAATTTTTGTCATATGTCCTGCAAATTGTTTATGTGCTTGTTTGATCTCAGCACTGCATCGCTTCGTCACATCCATTGAAAATCTTGCCCGTACTCTGTCCTGTTCTTTCTTGTTGATTCCGGGAAACATTTGTTTGCTAAAGTCAACATTTTTTACAAGTTTGCGATGCGATTCTGACAGATGTCGGGTATCCCTTAAGTTTTCAACGTATACGGTACAGTGTGTTTGTTGACCTCTTTCAAATCCAATGCTTGCAGCGGAGTCACCATCGGAAGTGAATTGTCCAACAACAAGAGGTGTTTCATCCTGGGCAATTTTATGTGCACATCTTTCAGCTGAACGACTCTCATTTCCAATTACATCTGTACGGTCTAAGTTTGCAGTACAAATTCCTCTATGATTTGGACATTTCACATTTCTTCCCTTAGCTCGCATTAACTGAGCAGTGTCACAAAGCATATTGTCAATGTTAACGCATATTATGTCCTTGTTAGGCGTTTCATTCTCAGAAATGCAATACACACTTTGAGTAGCTGGTTGGAAAGGAGTTTTTCCCACACCACTTTCCAAACGGTTGTTATATCTGGCATCTCCCGACACAGAAATAGGGTGGGATTCATCAAAGCCACGTATTTTGTTTAGGTTGAGTAACTTTTGCCTTCGTTCTTGCATGTCCATTTCATTTACTTGCACGGTAGTCTTGCTAACATATATTCCAGCATTTTGCATGGCACTGCATGAAGGCACGGGTATGCCTGCTGACAAGAATAATGCACGTAGACCTTCGACTCCAAGTGGGGAACTTTGGAGACCAACATGAATTCCTAAATTTACAGTTGAGTATTTTTGTCCCTTTTTAGTGTCCGTGTCGGATTCAGTGTACACTTTAGTTTTCTCGCCACAAAAGTTACAGTTATCACATTTTAATCCGAGACGCCATGACAATCCCCACTTTTGACAATTGTTTGTATTCCAGTTGCATGAAAGTTCACATCGGGGTTCATTTTGACCATGTTCCTTGTAAAATTTGTTGAACATGTCCATTAATTTTCCACAATGTAAGATTTTGTTCCCTACAATGTCATTCTTATTTTCTTGCAGGAGCTCCGGTTCCGTCACCTGTGGCTCTGGTATCGGACGAAAGAAACGCATATTGCCAATATTACCCTCAGAATCTGTAACCAGGTAGTAGTCATCATTAGGAGACAGGTGAACAGCATCTTTGAATGTAGATACAGGTAACCTTTTTGATGATATTGTTGACTCCAGGCACTCTGAAGTTGACTTTTTTCTGAATCTTGGATGTACCGTTTGAAAGAATCTTCTCCTTTTAGTGGGTCTGCCTCGTTTCGACATTTTTCAAACTTTGACTTGTGTATTCCCTTGTATTGATACTCACTTTGCAATGATTTTATTGTGTAATTGGCGTTTAATTTCAAAGGAATTAGAAAAGTAATAAAAATTCTTATATTTATCTTAGATCTGACCATCATTTTAATATCCTTCTCATCCATGCACCTGCCAAACTAATTAATTGAAAATTTTATGTCATCAAAAGACCAATAAAATGTACTCTCCTAATACACATAATTGACCTCCAACTGGAACCAAATAAATAGCGATATAACCAAAAAATTGTGGGAAAATATGATTTTTTTTTACATCTTCAGTAAAAAAATTGGCAAAATTCCATATTTCCAACCCAGGCCATTTCTTATCTTCATTTGTGTTGAGTAAGCTCTTGATTAGTTGTTTAACCTGTTAATGTCTCATTTCATTTCTTTTTTTCAAAGACAAGACATTTTTTGTTTGCAGTCTTTTTCTACATTCAAATCAACCTTTTGAATTTTCTCACTGTTTGACACTTTTTGTATTTTCAAATTATCTCCCCTTTTTAGGGGCAATTGTTTTTGTGTGATGGTCATGTTTTATTTGTAAGACAACAAGGTATCAGAAAAAAATCATGTTTTAGCAGTAAACAATATTTGTGGTTCACTTAAGGGGGCACATCAGTAAACCAGCCAATCCGCATTGAGACAGTCCTCGAAAATAGTACAAAATAGAACACCAGGAACTTTGAAATTTTTTTTCAGTTGTTTCTTGATTATGATATTTTTTACAGTTAATCCTATCATATTTGGTTAGGTTTTAACTTAAAAAAAACACGTCATTTGTTGAAATATAACCACATATAAAAACATGGATGTCAAATTACTACACCCTGTGTGGAAGGATTTCCTGGATACTGTAAATACTGTTGTTTTGACCGGATATTGAAAACAGCTGATTATTTTCTTATTTGACATACAATGTATGTTTCAAAGTGGATCAGAATGTGGACCTTGGACCAAAATAATAGGAAATAGTTGTCTTGTTATCCAGAAAATTCATTTGGATTTTTAATGATTTTTTTATTTACAATGTAAGTCAATGGTGGAATATATAGTGGTGTGCCCTCTTAAGGGGGGGGGGGTGTGCAAGCAAATTTCCCGGGTTTGTATCTATGGTTACTGCATCCGATGTGGATTCTTCATTGTTTTAGAATGTTGATGATCACATTTAGGGAAATTTTTCCAAAATATTTGAAAATTTGTCGTGAATATAGCTTAAATATGGCCGAGGCAGCTGATTTCAGTATGCCTGATGCTTTTGCTAAATATTATTTAGACAGAATCATTAAGAAAACAGAAAAAAGTTTAAATAATACATGTATTTTATATACAGGAAGAAAAACAAAATCTGGTTACACTGTTATTGATGTTCGATTGCCAGGACACTCGCGGTTTGTACCAATGAATGTACATAGACTACGATACATGATTCACACATGTTGTATTCAACTGAATCCCAAAAATTATCATGTCTCTCATTTATGTCATACAAAATCTTGTGTTAATATTTCACATCTAAGTTTAGAACCGCCACATGTAAATAATTCCAGGCAAAATTGTTTGTCTCAGCAAAGATATTTGAAAAATCATATGCCTTTCCCGGATTGTATTATTTAAATTATGTTTTTCTCATTGTCATTCGGAAGGATTTTGGCTTTTTCGAATATAACCTGGAGTGATCATCCTCAGAAAATTCAGGATCCAGAATGTTTTTTACGTATGTTTTATCCTTTTCCATGATAATTTCTTGATCGCTGAATCGTGCACATCGCAGAACTGCTTGTCTTTCCTTGTATTTGATCGAATTTTTTCTTGTCATATGATAATCATTTCTGTCCTGTATATTTTTCAGTTGTCTCTTCACAAGACTGCTGTGAATTTCAGCACCAACGGCTTTACATCTGGATTGTATTGATGATGAAACACCACAATTTCGCATGTGTACACCACCGTGAATCCGGCCTGGAAGTGTTCGCCGCCAAGTTCCAAACTTTGGGTTTGTCTTAGTTAGTGTTCGATTCACACTTTCATTTTTCTGTGTGTTTGTGTTCAAGCGTGTCTTCATCAGTGCCTTGGGACCCAAACGTAGATGGATACACTCCCTTAATTTGCGTAAGTCCTCGTTATTTGGATGAAGCTTAGTTCCTGGAGGAAGGAACTTTGCCTTCCATACAGCTTTCCTTCCTCCTGAGCATACCAATGAATGTTTTTTGCACAGCTGTCCACATTGTCCAGTCACACAAGCTACTATGCTGTCAGATGTATAGCTGAGTTTTCTTATAATTTTTGTCATATGTCCTGCAAATTGTTTATGTGCTTGTTTGATCTCAGCACTGCATCGCTTCGTCACATCCATTGAAAATCTTGCCCGTACTCTGTCCTGTTCTTTCTTGTTGATTCCGGGAAACATTTGTTTGCTAAAGTCAACATTTTTTACAAGTTTGCGATGCGATTCTGACAGATGTCGGGTATCCCTTAAGTTTTCAACGTATACGGTACAGTGTGTTTGTTGACCTCTTTCAAATCCAATGCTTGCAGCGGAGTCACGATCGGAAGTGAATTGTCCAACAACAAGAGGTGTTTCATCCTGGGCAATTTTATGTGCACATCTTTCAGCTGAACGACTCTCATTTCCAATTACATCTGTACGGTCTAAGTTTGCAGTACAAATTCCTCTATGATTTGGACATTTCACATTTCTTCCCTTAGCTCGCATTAACTGAGCAGTGTCACAAAGCATATTGTCAATGTTAACGCATATTATGTCCTTGTTAGGCGTTTCATTCTCAGAAATGCAATACACACTTTGAGTAGCTGGTTGGAAAGGAGTTTTTCCCACACCACTTTCCAAACGGTTGTTATATCTGGCATCTCCCGACACAGAAATAGGGTGGGATTCATCAAAGCCACGTATTTTGTTTAGGTTGAGTAACTTTTGCCTTCGTTCTTGCATGTCCATTTCATTTACTTGCACGGTAGTCTTGCTAACATATATTCCAGCATTTTGCATGGCACTGCATGAAGGCACGGGTATGCCTGCTGACAAGAATAATGCACGTAGACCTTCGACTCCAAGTGGGGAACTTTGGAGACCAACATGAATTCCTAAATTTACAGTTGAGTATTTTTGTCCCTTTTTAGTGTCCGTGTCGGATTCAGTGTACACTTTAGTTTTCTCGCCACAAAAGTTACAGTTATCACATTTTAATCCGAGACGCCATGACAATCCCCACTTTTGACAATTGTTTGTATTCCAGTTGCATGAAAGTTCACATCGGGGTTCATTTTGACCATGTTCCTTGTAAAATTTGTTGAACATGTCCATTAATTTTCCACAATGTAAGATTTTGTTCCCTACAATGTCATTCTTATTTTCTTGCAGGAGCTCCGGTTCCATCACCTGTGGCTCTGGTATCGGACGAAAGAAACGCATATTGCCAATATTACCCTCAGAATCTGTAACCAGGTAGTAGTCATCATTAGGAGACAGGTGAACAGCATCTTTGAATGTAGATACAGGTAACCTTTTTGATGATATTGTTGACTCCAGGCACTCTGAAGTTGACTTTTTTCTGAACCTTGGATGTACCGTTTGAAAGAATCTTCTCCTTTTAGTGGGTCTGCCTCGTTTCGACATTTTTCAAACTTTGACTTGTGTATTCCCTTGTATTGATACTCACTTTGCAATGATTTTATTGTGTAATTGGCGTTTAATTTCAAAGGAATTAGAAAAGTAATAAAAATTCTTATATTTATCTTAGATCTGACCATCATTTTAATATCCTTCTCATCCAAGCACCTGCCAAACTAATTAATTGAAAATTTTATGTCATCAAAAGACCAATAAAATGTACTCTCCTAATACACATAATTGACCTCCAACTGGAACCAAATAAATAGCGATATAACCAAAAAATTGTGGAAAAATATGATTTTTTTTACATCTTCAGTAAAAAAATTGGCAAAATTCCATATTTCCAACCCAGGCCATTTCTTATCTTCATTTGTGTTGAGTAAGCTCTTGATTAGTTGTTTAACCTGTTAATGTCTCATTTCATTTCTTTTTTTCAAAGACAAGACATTTTTTGTTTGCAGTCTTTTTCTACATTCAAATCAACCTTTTGAATTTTCTCACTGTTTGACACTTTTTGTATTTTCAAATTATCTCCCCTTTTTAGGGGCAATTGTTTTTGTGTGATGGTCATGTTTTATTTGTAAGACAACAAGGTATCAGAAAAAAATCATGTTTTAGCAGTAAACAATATTTGTGGTTCACTTAAGGGGGGTGTGCAAGCAAATTTCCCGGGTTTGTATCTATGGGTACTGCATCCGATGTGGATTCTTCATTGTTTTAGAATGTTGATGATCACATTTAGGGAAATTTTTCCAAAATATTTGAAAATTTGTCGTGAATATAGCTTAAATATGGCCGAGGCAGCTGATTTCAGTATGCCTGATGCTTTTGCTAAATATTATTTAGACAGAATCATTAAGAAAACAGAAAAAAGTTTAAATAATACATGTATTTTATATACAGGAAGAAAAACAAAATCTGGTTACACTGTTATTGATGTTCGATTGCCAGGACACTCGCGGTTTGTACCAATGAATGTACATAGACTACGATACATGATTCACACGTGTTGTATTCAACTGAATCCCAAAAATTATCATGTCTCTCATTTATGTCATACAAAATCTTGTGTTAATATTTCACATCTAAGTTTAGAACCGCCACATGTAAATAATTCCAGGCAAAATTGTTTGTCTCAGCAAAGATATTTGAAAAATCATATGCCTTTCCCGGATTGTATTATTTAAATTATGTTTTTCTCATTGTCATTCGGAAGGATTTTGGCTTTTTCGAATATAACCTGGAGTGATCATCCTCAGAAAATTCAGGATCCAGAATGTTTTTTACGTATGTTTTATCCTTTTCCATGATAATTTCTTGATCGCTGAATCGTGCACATCGCAGAACTGCTTGTCTTTCCTTGTATTTGATCGAATTTGTTCTTGTCATATGATAATCATTTCTGTCCTGTATATTTTTCAGTTGTCTCTTCACAAGACTGCTGTGAATTTCAGCACCAACGGCTTTACATCTGGATTGTATTGATGATGAAACACCACAGTTTCGCATGTGTACACCACCGTGAATCCGGCCTGGAAGTGTTCGCCGCCAAGTTCCAAACTTTGGGTTTGTCTTAGTTAGTGTTCGATTCACACTTTCATTTTTCTGTGTGTTTGTGTTCAAGCGTGTCTTCATCAGTGCCTTGGGACCCAAACGTAGATGGATACACTCCCTTAATTTGCGTAAGTCCTCGTTATTTGGATGAAGCTTAGTTCCTGGAGGAAGGAACTTTGCCTTCCATACAGCTTTCCTTCCTCCTGAGCATACCAATGAATGTTTTTTGCACAGCTGTCCACATTGTCCAGTCACACAAGCTACTATGCTGTCAGATGTATAGCTGAGTTTTCTTATAATTTTTGTCATATGTCCTGCAAATTGTTTATGTGCTTGTTTGATCTCAGCACTGCATCGCTTCGTCACATCCATTGAAAATCTTGCCCGTACTCTGTCCTGTTCTTTCTTGTTGATTCCGGGAAACATTTGTTTGCTAAAGTCAACATTTTTTACAAGTTTGCGATGCGATTCTGACAGATGTCGGGTATCCCTTAAGTTTTCAACGTATACGGTACAGTGTGTTTGTTGACCTCTTTCAAATCCAATGCTTGCAGCGGAGTCACCATCGGAAGTGAATTGTCCAACAACAAGAGGTGTTTCATCCTGGGCAATTTTATGTGCACATCTTTCAGCTGAACGACTCTCATTTCCAATTACATCTGTACGGTCTAAGTTTGCAGTACAAATTCCTCTATGATTTGGACATTTCACATTTCTTCCCTTAGCTCGCATTAACTGAGCAGTGTCACAAAGCATATTGTCAATGTTAACGCATATTATGTCCTTGTTAGGCGTTTCATTCTCAGAAATGCAATACACACTTTGAGTAGCTGGTTGGAAAGGAGTTTTTCCCACACCACTTTCCAAACGGTTGTTATATCTGGCATCTCCCGACACAGAAATAGGGTGGGATTCATCAAAGCCACGTATTTTGTTTAGGTTGAGTAACTTTTGCCTTCGTTCTTGCATGTCCATTTCATTTACTTGCACGGTAGTCTTGCTAACATATATTCCAGCATTTTGCATGGCACTGCATGAAGGCACGGGTATGCCTGCTGACAAGAATAATGCACGTAGACCTTCGACTCCAAGTGGGGAACTTTGGAGACCAACATGAATTCCTAAATTTACAGTTGAGTATTTTTGTCCCTTTTTAGTGTCCGTGTCGGATTCAGTGTACACTTTAGTTTTCTCGCCACAAAAGTTACAGTTATCACATTTTAATCCGAGACGCCATGACAATCCCCACTTTTGACAATTGTTTGTATTCCAGTTGCATGAAAGTTCACATCGGGGTTCATTTTGACCATGTTCCTTGTAAAATTTGTTGAACATGTCCATTAATTTTCCACAATGTAAGATTTTGTTCCCTACAATGTCATTCTTATTTTCTTGCAGGAGCTCCGGTTCCGTCACCTGTGGCTCTGGTATCGGACGAAAGAAACGCATATTGCCAATATTACCCTCAGAATCTGTAACCAGGTAGTAGTCATCATTAGGAGACAGGTGAACAGCATCTTTGAATGTAGATACAGGTAACCTTTTTGATGATATTGTTGACTCCAGGCACTCTGAAGTTGACTTTTTTCTGAACCTTGGATGTACCGTTTGAAAGAATCTTCTCCTTTTAGTGGGTCTGCCTCGTTTCGACATTTTTCAAACTTTGACTTGTGTATTCCCTTGTATTGATACTCACTTTGCAATGATTTTATTGTGTAATTGGCGTTTAATTTCAAAGGAATTAGAAAAGTAATAAAAATTCTTATATTTATCTTAGATCTGACCATCATTTTAATATCCTTCTCATCCATGCACCTGCCAAACTAATTAATTGAAAATTTTATGTCATCAAAAGACCAATAAAATGTACTCTCCTAATACACATAATTGACCTCCAACTGGAACCAAATAAATAGCGATATAACCAAAAAATTGTGGGAAAATATGATTTTTTTTTACATCTTCAGTAAAAAAATTGGCAAAATTCCATATTTCCAACCCAGGCCATTTCTTATCTTCATTTGTGTTGAGTAAGCTCTTGATTAGTTGTTTAACCTGTTAATGTCTCATTTCATTTCTTTTTTTCAAAGACAAGACATTTTTTGTTTGCAGTCTTTTTCTACATTCAAATCAACCTTTTGAATTTTCTCACTGTTTGACACTTTTTGTATTTTCAAATTATCTCCCCTTTTTAGGGGCAATTGTTTTTGTGTGATGGTCATGTTTTATTTGTAAGACAACAAGGTATCAGAAAAAAATCATGTTTTAGCAGTAAACAATATTTGTGGTTCACTTAAGGGGGGTGTGCAAGCAAATTTCCCGGGTTTGTATCTATGGGTACTGCATCCGATGTGGATTCTTCATTGTTTTAGAATGTTGATGATCACATTTAGGGAAATTTTTCCAAAATATTTGAAAATTTGTCGTGAATATAGCTTAAATATGGCCGAGGCAGCTGATTTCAGTATGCCTGATGCTTTTGCTAAATATTATTTAGACAGAATCATTAAGAAAACAGAAAAAAGTTTAAATAATACATGTATTTTATATACAGGAAGAAAAACAAAATCTGGTTACACTGTTATTGATGTTCGATTGCCAGGACACTCGCGGTTTGTACCAATGAATGTACATATACTACGATACATGATTCACACGTGTTGTATTCAACTGAATCCCAAAAATTATCATGTCTCTCATTTATGTCATACAAAATCTTGTGTTAATATTTCACATCTAAGTTTAGAACCGCCACATGTAAATAATTCCAGGCAAAATTGTTTGTCTCAGCAAAGATATTTGAAAAATCATATGCCTTTCCCGGATTGTATTATTTAAATTATGTTTTTCTCATTGTCATTCGGAAGGATTTTGGCTTTTTCGAATATAACCTGGAGTGATCATCCTCAGAAAATTCAGGATCCAGAATGTTTTTTACGTATGTTTTATCCTTTTCCATGATAATTTCTTGATCGCTGAATCGTGCACATCGCAGAACTGCTTGTCTTTCCTTGTATTTGATCGAATTTTTTCTTGTCATATGATAATCATTTCTGTCCTGTATATTTTTCAGTTGTCTCTTCACAAGACTGCTGTGAATTTCAGCACCAACGGCTTTACATCTGGATTGTATTGATGATGAAACACCACAGTTTCGCATGTGTACACCACCGTGAATCCGGCCTGGAAGTGTTCGCCGCCAAGTTCCAAACTTTGGGTTTGTCTTAGTTAGTGTTCGATTCACACTTTCATTTTTCTGTGTGTTTGTGTTCAAGCGTGTCTTCATCAGTGCCTTGGGACCCAAACGTAGATGGATACACTCCCTTAATTTGCGTAAGTCCTCGTTATTTGGATGAAGCTTAGTTCCTGGAGGAAGGAACTTTGCCTTCCATACAGCTTTCCTTCCTCCTGAGCATACCAATGAATGTTTTTTGCACAGCTGTCCACATTGTCCAGTCACACAAGCTACTATGCTGTCAGATGTATAGCTGAGTTTTCTTATAATTTTTGTCATATGTCCTGCAAATTGTTTATGTGCTTGTTTGATCTCAGCACTGCATCGCTTCGTCACATCCATTGAAAATCTTGCCCGTACTCTGTCCTGTTCTTTCTTGTTGATTCCGGGAAACATTTGTTTGCTAAAGTCAACATTTTTTACAAGTTTGCGATGCGATTCTGACAGATGTCGGGTATCCCTTAAGTTTTCAACGTATACGGTACAGTGTGTTTGTTGACCTCTTTCAAATCCAATGCTTGCAGCGGAGTCACCATCGGAAGTGAATTGTCCAACAACAAGAGGTGTTTCATCCGGGGCAATTTTATGTGCACATCTTTCAGCTGAACGACTCTCATTTCCAATTACATCTGTACGGTCTAAGTTTGCAGTACAAATTCCTCTATGATTTGGACATTTCACATTTCTTCCCTTAGCTCGCATTAACTGAGCAGTGTCACAAAGCATATTGTCAATGTTAACGCATATTATGTCCTTGTTAGGCGTTTCATTCTCAGAAATGCAATACACACTTTGAGTAGCTGGTTGGAAAGGAGTTTTTCCCACACCACTTTCCAAACGGTTGTTATATCTGGCATCTCCCGACACAGAAATAGGGTGGGATTCATCAAAGCCACGTATTTTGTTTAGGTTGAGTAACTTTTGCCTTCGTTCTTGCATGTCCATTTCATTTACTTGCACGGTAGTCTTGCTAACATATATTCCAGCATTTTGCATGGCACTGCATGAAGGCACGGGTATGCCTGCTGACAAGAATAATGCACGTAGACCTTCGACTCCAAGTGGGGAACTTTGGAGACCAACATGAATTCCTAAATTTACAGTTGAGTATTTTTGTCCCTTTTTAGTGTCCGTGTCGGATTCAGTGTACACTTTAGTTTTCTCGCCACAAAAGTTACAGTTATCACATT
Organism: Bathymodiolus brooksi; assembly: GCA_963680875.1. NCBI lineage: Eukaryota > Metazoa > Mollusca > Bivalvia > Mytilida > Modiolidae > Bathymodiolus > Bathymodiolus brooksi. The sequence continues at coordinate 81,948,510 of OY804582.1, read as the reverse complement.
TTAATCCGAGACGCCATGACAATCCCCACTTTTGACAATTGTTTGTATTCCAGTTGCATGAAAGTTCACATCGGGGTTCATTTTGACCATGTTCCTTGTAAAATTTGTTGAACATGTCCATTAATTTTCCACAATGTAAGATTTTGTTCCCTACAATGTCATTCTTATTTTCTTGCAGGAGCTCCGGTTCCGTCACCTGTGGCTCTGGTATCGGACGAAAGAAACGCATATTGCCAATATTACCCTCAGAATCTGTAACCAGGTAGTAGTCATCATTAGGAGACAGGTGAACAGCATCTTTGAATGTAGATACAGGTAACCTTTTTGATGATATTGTTGACTCCAGGCACTCTGAAGTTGACTTTTTTCTGAACCTTGGATGTACCGTTTGAAAGAATCTTCTCCTTTTAGTGGGTCTGCCTCGTTTCGACATTTTTCAAACTTTGACTTGTGTATTCCCTTGTATTGATACTCACTTTGCAATGATTTTATTGTGTAATTGGCGTTTAATTTCAAAGGAATTAGAAAAGTAATAAAAATTCTTATATTTATCTTAGATCTGACCATCATTTTAATATCCTTCTCATCCATGCACCTGCCAAACTAATTAATTGAAAATTTTATGTCATCAAAAGACCAATAAAATGTACTCTCCTAATACACATAATTGACCTCCAACTGGAACCAAATAAATAGCGATATAACCAAAAAATTGTGGGAAAATATGATTTTTTTTTACATCTTCAGTAAAAAAATTGGCAAAATTCCATATTTCCAACCCAGGCCATTTCTTATCTTCATTTGTGTTGAGTAAGCTCTTGATTAGTTGTTTAACCTGTTAATGTCTCATTTCATTTCTTTTTTTCAAAGACAAGACATTTTTTGTTTGCAGTCTTTTTCTACATTCAAATCAACCTTTTGAATTTTCTCACTGTTTGACACTTTTTGTATTTTCAAATTATCTCCCCTTTTTAGGGGCAATTGTTTTTGTGTGATGGTCATGTTTTATTTGTAAGACAACAAGGTATCAGAAAAAAATCATGTTTTAGCAGTAAACAATATTTGTGGTTCACTTAAGGGGGCACATCAGTAAACCAGCCAATCCGCATTGAGACAGTCCTCGAAAATAGTCCAAAATAGAACACCAGGAACTTTGAAATTTTTTTTCAGTTGTTTCTTGATTATGATATTTTTTACAGTTAATCCTATCATATTTGGTTAGGTTTTAACTTCAAAAAAACACGTCATTTGTTGAAATATAACCACATATAAAAACATGGATGTCAAATTACTACACCCTGTGTGGAAGGATTTCCTGGATACTGTAAATACTGATGTTTTGACCGGATATTGAAAACAGCTGATTATTTTCTTATTTGACATACAATGTATGTTTCAAAGTGGATCAGAATGTGGACCTTGGACCAAAATAATAGGAAATAGTTGTCTTGTTATCCAGAAAATTCATTTGGATTTTTAATGATTTTTTTATTTACAATGTAAGTCAATGGTGGAATATATAGTGGTGTGCCCTCTTAAGGGGGGGTGTGCAAGCAAATTTCCCGGGTTTGTATCTATGGGTACTGCATCCGATGTGGATTCTTCATTGTTTTAGAATGTTGATGATCACATTTAGGGAAATTTTTCCAAAATATTTGAAAATTTGTCGTGAATATAGCTTAAATATGGCCGAGGCAGCTGATTTCAGTATGCCTGATGCTTTTGCTAAAGATTATTTAGACAGAATCATTAAGAAAACAGAAAAAAGTTTAAATAATACATGTATTTTATATACAGGAAGAAAAACAAAATCTGGTTACACTGTTATTGATGTTCGATTGCCAGGACACTCGCGGTTTGTACCAATGAATGTACATAGACTACGATACATGATTCACACGTGTTGTATTCAACTGAATCCCAAAAATTATCATGTCTCTCATTTATGTCATACAAAATCTTGTGTTAATATTTCACATCTAAGTTTAGAACCGCCACATGTAAATAATTCCAGGCAAAATTGTTTGTCTCAGCAAAGATATTTGAAAAATCATATGCCTTTCCCGGATTGTATTATTTAAATTATGTTTTTCTCATTGTCATTCGGAAGGATTTTGGCTTTTTCGAATATAACCTGGAGTGATCATCCTCAGAAAATTCAGGATCCAGAATGTTTTTTACGTATGTTTTATCCTTTTCCATGATAATTTCTTGATCGCTGAATCGTGCACATCGCAGAACTGCTTGTCTTTCCTTGTATTTGATCGAATTTTTTCTTGTCATATGATAATCATTTCTGTCCTGTATATTTTTCAGTTGTCTCTTCACAAGACTGCTGTGAATTTCAGCACCAACGGCTTTACATCTGGATTGTATTGATGATGAAACACCACAGTTTCGCATGTGTACACCACCGTGAATCCGGCCTGGAAGTGTTCGCCGCCAAGTTCCAAACTTTGGGTTTGTCTTAGTTAGTGTTCGATTCACACTTTCATTTTTCTGTGTGTTTGTGTTCAAGCGTGTCTTCATCAGTGCCTTGGGACCCAAACGTAGATGGATACACTCCCTTAATTTGCGTAAGTCCTCGTTATTTGGATGAAGCTTAGTTCCTGGAGGAAGGAACTTTGCCTTCCATACAGCTTTCCTTCCTCCTGAGCATACCAATGAATGTTTTTTGCACAGCTGTCCACATTGTCCAGTCACACAAGCTACTATGCTGTCAGATGTATAGCTGAGTTTTCTTATAATTTTTGTCATATGTCCTGCAAATTGTTTATGTGCTTGTTTGATCTCAGCACTGCATCGCTTCGTCACATCCATTGAAAATCTTGCCCGTACTCTGTCCTGTTCTTTCTTGTTGATTCCGGGAAACATTTGTTTGCTAAAGTCAACATTTTTTACAAGTTTGCGATGCGATTCTGACAGATGTCGGGTATCCCTTAAGTTTTCAACGTATACGGTACAGTGTGTTTGTTGACCTCTTTCAAATCCAATGCTTGCAGCGGAGTCACCATCGGAAGTGAATTGTCCAACAACAAGAGGTGTTTCATCCGGGGCAATTTTATGTGCACATCTTTCAGCTGAACGACTCTCATTTCCAATTACATCTGTACGGTCTAAGTTTGCAGTACAAATTCCTCTATGATTTGGACATTTCACATTTCTTCCCTTAGCTCGCATTAACTGAGCAGTGTCACAAAGCATATTGTCAATGTTAACGCATATTATGTCCTTGTTAGGCGTTTCATTCTCAGAAATGCAATACACACTTTGAGTAGCTGGTTGGAAAGGAGTTTTTCCCACACCACTTTCCAAACGGTTGTTATATCTGGCATCTCCCGACACAGAAATAGGGTGGGATTCATCAAAGCCACGTATTTTGTTTAGGTTGAGTAACTTTTGCCTTCGTTCTTGCATGTCCATTTCATTTACTTGCACGGTAGTCTTGCTAACATATATTCCAGCATTTTGCATGGCACTGCATGAAGGCACGGGTATGCCTGCTGACAAGAATAATGCACGTAGACCTTCGACTCCAAGTGGGGAACTTTGGAGACCAACATGAATTCCTAAATTTACAGTTGAGTATTTTTGTCCCTTTTTAGTGTCCGTGTCGGATTCAGTGTACACTTTAGTTTTCTCGCCACAAAAGTTACAGTTATCACATTTTAATCCGAGACGCCATGACAATCCCCACTTTTGACAATTGTTTGTATTCCAGTTGCATGAAAGTTCACATCGGGGTTCATTTTGACCATGTTCCTTGTAAAATTTGTTGAACATGTCCATTAATTTTCCACAATGTAAGATTTTGTTCCCTACAATGTCATTCTTATTTTCTTGCAGGAGCTCCGGTTCCGTCACCTGTGGCTCTGGTATCGGACGAAAGAAACGCATATTGCCAATATTACCCTCAGAATCTGTAACCAGGTAGTAGTCATCATTAGGAGACAGGTGAACAGCATCTTTGAATGTAGATACAGGTAACCTTTTTGATGATATTGTTGACTCCAGGCACTCTGAAGTTGACTTTTTTCTGAACCTTGGATGTACCGTTTGAAAGAATCTTCTCCTTTTAGTGGGTCTGCCTCGTTTCGACATTTTTCAAACTTTGACTTGTGTATTCCCTTGTATTGATACTCACTTTGCAATGATTTTATTGTGTAATTGGCGTTTAATTTCAAAGGAATTAGAAAAGTAATAAAAATTCTTATATTTATCTTAGATCTGACCATCATTTTAATATCCTTCTCATCCAAGCACCTGCCAAACTAATTAATTGAAAATTTTATGTCATCAAAAGACCAATAAAATGTACTCTCCTAATACACATAATTGACCTCCAACTGGAACCAAATAAATAGCGATATAACCAAAAAATTGTGGAAAAATATGATTTTTTTTTACATCTTCAGTAAAAAAATTTGCAAAATTCCATATTTCCAACCCAGGCCATTTCTTATCTTCATTTGTGTTGAGTAAGCTCTTGATTAGTTGTTTAACCTGTTAATGTCTCATTTCATTTCTTTTTTTCAAAGACAAGACATTTTTTGTTTGCAGTCTTTTTCTACATTCAAATCAACCTTTTGAATTTTCTCACTGTTTGACACTTTTTGTATTTTCAAATTATCTCCCCTTTTTAGGGGCAATTGTTTTTGTGTGATGGTCATGTTTTATTTGTAAGACAACAAGGTATCAGAAAAAAATCATGTTTTAGCAGTAAACAATTTTTGTGGTTCACTTAAGGTGGGTGTGCAAGCAAATTTCCCGGGTTTGTATCTATGGGTACTGCATCCGATGTGGATTCTTCATTGTTTTAGAATGTTGATGATCACATTTAGGGAAATTTTTCCAAAATATTTGAAAATTTGTCGTGAATATAGCTTAAATATGGCCGAGGCAGCTGATTTCAGTATGCCTGATGCTTTTGCTAAATATTATTTAGACAGAATCATTAAGAAAACAGAAAAAAGTTTAAATAATACATGTATTTTATATACAGGAAGAAAAACAAAATCTGGTTACACTGTTATTGATTTTCGATTGCCAGGACACTCGCGGTTTGTACCAATGAATGTACATAGACTACGATACATGATTCACACGTGTTGTATTCAACTGAATCCCAAAAATTATCATGTCTCTCATTTATGTCATACAAAATCTTGTGTTAATATTTCACATCTAAGTTTAGAACCGCCACATGTAAATAATTCCAGGCAAAATTGTTTGTCTCAGCAAAGATATTTGAAAAATCATATGCCTTTCCCGGATTGTATTATTTAAATTATGTTTTTCTCATTGTCATTCGGAAGGATTTTGGCTTTTTCGAATATAACCTGGAGTGATCATCCTCAGAAAATTCAGGATCCAGAATGTTTTTTACGTATGTTTTATCCTTTTCCATGATAATTTCTTGATCGCTGAATCGTGCACATCGCAGAACTGCTTGTCTTTCCTTGTATTTGATCGAATTTTTTCTTGTCATATGATAATCATTTCTGTCCTGTATATTTTTCAGTTGTCTCTTCACAAGACTGCTGTGAATTTCAGCACCAACGGCTTTACATCTGGATTGTATTGATGATGAAACACCACAGTTTCGCATGTGTACACCACCGTGAATCCGGCCTGGAAGTGTTCGCCGCCAAGTTCCAAACTTTGGGTTTGTCTTAGTTAGTGTTCGATTCACACTTTCATTTTTCTGTGTGTTTGTGTTCAAGCGTGTCTTCATCAGTGCCTTGGGACCCAAACGTAGATGGATACACTCCCTTAATTTGCGTAAGTCCTCGTTATTTGGATGAAGCTTAGTTCCTGGATGAAGGAACTTTGCCTTCCATACAGCTTTCCTTCCTCCTGAGCATACCAATGAATGTTTTTTGCACAGCTGTCCACATTGTCCAGTCACACAAGCTACTATGCTGTCAGATGTATAGCTGAGTTTTCTTATAATTTTTGTCATATGTCCTGCAAATTGTTTATGTGCTTGTTTGATCTCAGCACTGCATCGCTTCGTCACATCCATTGAAAATCTTGTCCGTACTCTGTCCTGTTCTTTCTTGTTGATTCCGGGAAACATTTGTTTGCTAAAGTCAACATTTTTTACAAGTTTGCGATGCGATTCTGACAGATGTCGGGTATCCCTTAAGTTTTCAACGTATACGGTACAGTGTGTTTGTTGACCTCTTTCAAATCCAATGCTTGCAGCGGAGTCACCATCGGAAGTGAATTGTCCAACAACAAGAGGTGTTTCATCCTGGGCAATTTTATGTGCACATCTTTCAGCTGAACGACTCTCATTTCCAATTACATCTGTACGGTCTAAGTTTGCAGTACAAATTCCTCTATGATTTGGACATTTCACATTTCTTCCCTTAGCTCGCATTAACTGAGCAGTGTCACAAAGCATATTGTCAATGTTAACGCATATTATGTCCTTGTTAGGCGTTTCATTCTCAGAAATGCAATACACACTTTGAGTAGCTGGTTGGAAAGGAGTTTTTCCCACACCACTTTCCAAACGGTTGTTATATCTGGCATCTCCCGACACAGAAATAGGGTGGGATTCATCAAAGCCACGTATTTTGTTTAGGTTGAGTAACTTTTGCCTTCGTTCTTGCATGTCCATTTCATTTACTTGCACGGTAGTCTTGCTAACATATATTCCAGCATTTTGCATGGCACTGCATGAAGGCACGGGTATGCCTGCTGACAAGAATAATGCACGTAGACCTTCGACTCCAAGTGGGGAACTTTGGAGACCAACATGAATTCCTAAATTTACAGTTGAGTATTTTTGTCCCTTTTTAGTGTCCGTGTCGGATTCAGTGTACACTTTAGTTTTCTCGCCACAAAAGTTACAGTTATCACATTTTAATCCGAGACGCCATGACAATCCCCACTTTTGACAATTGTTTGTATTCCAGTTGCATGAAAGTTCACATCGGGGTTCATTTTGACCATGTTCCTTGTAAAATTTGTTGAACATGTCCATTAATTTTCCACAATGTAAGATTTTGTTCTCTACAATGTCATTCTTATTTTCTTGCAGGAGCTCCGGTTCCGTCACCTGTGGCTCTGGTATCGGACGAAAGAAACGCATATTGCCAATATTACCCTCAGAATCTGTAACCAGGTAGTAGTCATCATTAGGAGACAGGTGAACAGCATCTTTGAATGTAGATACAGGTAACCTTTTTGATGATATTGTTGACTCCAGGCACTCTGAAGTTGACTTTTTTCTGAACCTTGGATGTACCGTTTGAAAGAATCTTCTCCTTTTAGTGGGTCTGCCTCGTTTCGACATTTTTCAAACTTTGACTTGTGTATTCCCTTGTATTGATACTCACTTTGCAATGATTTTATTGTGTAATTGGCGTTTAATTTCAAAGGAATTAGAAAAGTAATAAAAATTCTTATATTTATCTTAGATCTGACCATCATTTTAATATCCCTCTCATCCATGCACCTGCCAAACTAATTAATTGAAAATTTTATGTCATCAAAAGACCAATAAAATGTACTCTCCTAATACACATAATTGACCTCCAACTGGAACCAAATAAATAGCGATATAACCAAAAAATTGTGGAAAAATATGATTTTTTTTTACATCTTCAGTAAAAAAATTGGCAAAATTCCATATTTCCAACCCAGGCCATTTCTTATCTTCATTTGTGTTGAGTAAGCTCTTGATTAGTTGTTTAACCTCATTTCATTTCTTTTTTTCAAAGACAAGACATTTTCTGTTTGCAGTCTTTTTCTACATTCAAATCAACCTTTTGAATTTTCTCACTGTTTGACACTTTTTGTATTTTCAAATTATCTCCCCTTTTTAGGGGCAATTGTTTTTGTGTGATGGTCATGTTTTATTTGTAAGACAACAAGGTATCAGAAAAAAATCATGTTTTAGCAGTAAACAATATTTGTGGTTCACTTAAGGGGGCACATCAGTAAACCAGCCAATCCGCATTGAGACAGTCCTCGAAAATAGTACAAAATAGAACATCAGAAACTTTGAAATTTTTTTTCAGTTGTTTCTTGATTATGATATTTTTTACAGTTAATCCTATCATATTTGGTTAGGTTTTAACTTCAAAAAAACACGTCATTTGTTGAAATATAACCACATATAAAAACATGGATGTCAAATTACTACACCCTGTGTGGAAGGATTTCCTGGATACTGTAAATACTGTTGTTTTGACCGGATATTGAAAACAGCTGATTATTTTCTTATTTGACATACAATGTATGTTTCAAAGTGGATCAGAATGTGGACCTTGGACCAAAATAATAGGAAATAGTTGTCTTGTTATCCAGAAAATTCATTTGGATTTTTAATGATTTTTTTATTTACAATGTAAGTCAATGGTGGAATATATAGTGGTGTGCCCTCTTAAGGGGGGTGTGCAAGCAAATTTCCCGGGTTTGTATCTATGGGTACTGCATCCGATGTGGATTCTTCATTGTTTTAGAATGTTGATGATCACATTTAGGGAAATTTTTCCAAAATATTTGAAAATTTGTCGTGAATATAGCTTAAATATGGCCGAGGCAGCTGATTTCAGTATGCCTGATGCTTTTGCTAAATATTATTTAGACAGAATCATTAAGAAAACAGAAAAAAGTTTAAATAATACATGTATTTTATATACAGGAAGAAAAACAAAATCTGGTTACACTGTTATTGATTTTCGATTGCCAGGACACTCGCGGTTTGTACCAATGAATGTACATAGACTACGATACATGATTCACACGTGTTGTATTCAACTGAATCCCAAAAATTATCATGTCTCTCATTTATGTCATACAAAATCTTGTGTTAATATTTCACATCTAAGTTTAGAACCGCCACATGTAAATAATTCCAGGCAAAATTGTTTGTCTCAGCAAAGATATTTGAAAAATCATATGCCTTTCCCGGATTGTATTATTTAAATTATGTTTTTCTCATTGTCATTCGGAAGGATTTTGGCTTTTTCGAATATAACCTGGAGTGATCATCCTCAGAAAATTCAGGATCCAGAATGTTTTTTACGTATGTTTTATCCTTTTCCATGATAATTTCTTGATCGCTGAATCGTGCACATCGCAGAACTGCTTGTCTTTCCTTGTATTTGATCGAATTTTTTCTTGTCATATGATAATCATTTCTGTCCTGTATATTTTTCAGTTGTCTCTTCACAAGACTGCTGTGAATTTCAGCACCAACGGCTTTACATCTGGATTGTATTGATGATGAAACACCACAGTTTCGCATGTGTACACCACCGTGAATCCGGCCTGGAAGTGTTCGCCGCCAAGTTCCAAACTTTGGGTTTGTCTTAGTTAGTGTTCGATTCACACTTTCATTTTTCTGTGTGTTTGTGTTCAAGCGTGTCTTCATCAGTGCCTTGGGACCCAAACGTAGATGGATACACTCCCTTAATTTGCGTAAGTCCTCGTTATTTGGATGAAGCTTAGTTCCTGGAGGAAGGAACTTTGCCTTCCATACAGCTTTCCTTCCTCCTGAGCATACCAATGAATGTTTTTTGCACAGCTGTCCACATTGTCCAGTCACACAAGCTACTATGCTGTCAGATGTATAGCTGAGTTTTCTTATAATTTTTGTCATATGTCCTGCAAATTGTTTATGTGCTTGTTTGATCTCAGCACTGCATCGCTTCGTCACATCCATTGAAAATCTTGCCCGTACTCTGTCCTGTTCTTTCTTGTTGATTCCGGGAAACATTTGTTTGCTAAAGTCAACATTTTTTACAAGTTTGCGATGCGATTCTGACAGATGTCGGGTATCCCTTAAGTTTTCAACGTATACGGTACAGTGTGTTTGTTGACCTCTTTCAAATCCAATGCTTGCAGCGGAGTCACCATCGGAAGTGAATTGTCCAACAACAAGAGGTGTTTCATCCTGGGCAATTTTATGTGCACATCTTTCAGCTGAACGACTCTCATTTCCAATTACATCTGTACGGTCTAAGTTTGCAGTACAAATTCCTCTATGATTTGGACATTTCACATTTCTTCCCTTAGCTCGCATTAACTGAGCAGTGTCACAAAGCATATTGTCAATGTTAACGCATATTATGTCCTTGTTAGGCGTTTCATTCTCAGAAATACAATACACACTTTGAGTAGCTGGTTGGAAAGGAGTTTTTCCCACACCACTTTCCAAACGGTTGTTATATCTGGCATCTCCCGACACAGAAATAGGGTGGGATTCATCAAAGCCACGTATTTTGTTTAGGTTGAGTAACTTTTGCCTTCGTTCTTGCATGTCCATTTCATTTACTTGCACGGTAGTCTTGCTAACATATATTCCAGCATTTTGCATGGCACTGCATGAAGGCACGGGTATGCCTGCTGACAAGAATAATGCACGTAGACCTTCGACTCCAAGTGGGGAACTTTGAAGACCAACATGAATTCCTAAATTTACAGTTGAGTATTTTTGTCCCTTTTTAGTGTCCGTGTCGGATTCAGTGTACACTTTAGTTTTCTCGCCACAAAAGTTACAGTTATCACATTTTAATCCGAGACGCCATGACAATCCCCACTTTTGACAATTGTTTGTATTCCAGTTGCATGAAAGTTCACATCGGGGTTCATTTTGACCATGTTCCTTGTAAAATTTGTTGAACATGTCCATTAATTTTCCACAATGTAAGATTTTGTTCCCTACAATGTCATTCTTATTTTCTTGCAGGAGCTCCGGTTCCGTCACCTGTGGCTCTGGTATCGGACGAAAGAAACGCATATTGCCAATATTACCCTCAGAATCTGTAACCAGGTAGTAGTCATCATTAGGAGACAGGTGAACAGCATCTTTGAATGTAGATACAGGTAACCTTTTTGATGATATTGTTGACTCCAGGCACTCTGAAGTTGACTTTTTTCTGAACCTTGGATGTACCGTTTGAAAGAATCTTCTCCTTTTAGTGGGTCTGCCTCGTTTCGACATTTTTCAAACTTTGACTTGTGTATTCCCTTGTATTGATACTCACTTTGCAATGATTGTATTGTGTAATTGGCGTTTAATTTCAAAGGAATTAGAAAAGTAATAAAAATTCTTATATTTATCTTAGATCTGACCATCATTTTAATATCCTTCTCATCCAAGCACCTGCCAAACTAATTAATTGAAAATTTTATGTCATCAAAAGACCAATAAAATGTACTCTCCTAATACACATAATTGACCTCCAACTGGAACCAAATAAATAGCGATATAACCAAAAAATTGTGGAAAAATATGATTTTTTTTTACATCTTCAGTAAAAAAATTGGCAAAATTCCATATTTCCAACCCAGGCCATTTCTTATCTTCATTTGTGTTGAGTAAGCTCTTGATTAGTTGTTTAACCTCATTTCATTTCTTTTTTTCAAAGACAAGACATTTTTTGTTTGCAGTCTTTTTCTACATTCAAATCAACCTTTTGAATTTTCTCACTGTTTGACACTTTTTGTATTTTCAAATTATCTCCCCTTTTTAGGGGCAATTGTTTTTGTGTGATGGTCATGTTTTATTTGTAAGACAACAAGGTATCAGAAAAAAATCATGTTTTAGCAGTAAACAATATTTGTGGTTCACTTAAGGGGGCACATCAGTAAACCAGCCAATCCGCATTGAGACAGTCCTCGAAAATAGTACAAAATAGAACACCAGGAACTTTGAAATTTTTTTTCAGTTGTTTCTTGATTATGATATTTTTTACAGTTAATCCTATCATATTTGGTTAGGTTTTAACTTCAAAAAAACACGTCATTTGTTGAAATATAACCACATATAAAAACATGGATGTCAAATTACTACACCCTGTGTGGAAGGATTTCCTGGATACTGTAAATACTGTTGTTTTGACCGGATATTGAAAACAGCTGATTATTTTCTTATTTGACATACAATGTATGTTTCAAAGTGGATCAGAATGTGGACCTTGGACCAAAATAATAGGAAATAGTTGTCTTGTTATCCAGAAAATTCATTTGGATTTTTAATGATTTTTTTATTTACAATGTAAGTCAATGGTGGAATATATAGTGGTGTGCCCTCTTAAGGGGGGGTGTGCAAGCAAATTTCCCGGGTTTGTATCTATGGGTACTGCATCCGATGTGGATTCTTCATTGTTTTAGAATGTTGATGATCACATTTAGGGAAATTTTTCCAAAATATTTGAAAATTTGTCGTGAATATAGCTTAAATATGGCCGAGGCAGCTGATTTCAGTATGCCTGATGCTTTTGCTAAATATTATTTAGACAGAATCATTAAGAAAACAGAAAAAAGTTTAAATAATACATGTATTTTATATACAGGAAGAAAAACAAAATCTGGTTACACTGTTATTGATGTTCGATTGCCAGGACACTCGCGGTTTGTACCAATGAATGTACATAGACTACGATACATGATTCACACGTGTTGTATTCAACTGAATCCCAAAAATTATCATGTCTCTCATTTATGTCATACAAAATCTTGTGTTAATATTTCACATCTAAGTTTAGAACCGCCACATGTAAATAATTCCAGGCAAAATTGTTTGTCTCAGCAAAGATATTTGAAAAATCATATGCCTTTCCCGGATTGTATTATTTAAATTATGTTTTTCTCATTGTCATTCGGAAGGATTTTGGCTTTTTCGAATATAACCTGGAGTGATCATCCTCAGAAAATTCAGGATCCAGAATGTTTTTTACGTATGTTTTATCCTTTTCCATGATAATTTCTTGATCGCTGAATCGTGCACATCGCAGAACTGCTTGTCTTTCCTTGTATTTGATCGAATTTTTTCTTGTCATATGATAATCATTTCTGTCCTGTATATTTTTCAGTTGTCTCTTCACAAGACTGCTGTGAATTTCAGCACCAACGGCTTTACATCTGGATTGTATTGATGATGAAACACCACAGTTTCGCATGTGTACACCACCGTGAATCCGGCCTGGAAGTGTTCGCCGCCAAGTTCCAAACTTTGGGTTTGTCTTAGTTAGTGTTCGATTCACACTTTCATTTTTCTGTGTGTTTGTGTTCAAGCGTGTCTTCATCAGTGCCTTGGGACCCAAACGTAGATGGATACACTCCCTTAATTTGCGTAAGTCCTCGTTATTTGGATGAAGCTTAGTTCCTGGAGGAAGGAACTTTGCCTTCCATACAGCTTTCCTTCCTCCTGAGCATACCAATGAATGTTTTTTGCACAGCTGTCCACATTGTCCAGTCACACAAGCTACTATGCTGTCAGATGTATAGCTGAGTTTTCTTATAATTTTTGTCATATGTCCTGCAAATTGTTTATGTGCTTGTTTGATCTCAGCACTGCATCGCTTCGTCACATCCATTGAAAATCTTGCCCGTACTCTGTCCTGTTCTTTCTTGTTGATTCCGGGAAACATTTGTTTGCTAAAGTCAACATTTTTTACAAGTTTGCGATGCGATTCTGACAGATGTCGGGTATCCCTTAAGTTTTCAACGTATACGGTACAGTGTGTTTGTTGACCTCTTTCAAATCCAATGCTTGCAGCGGAGTCACCATCGGAAGTGAATTGTCCAACAACAAGAGGTGTTTCATCCTGGGCAATTTTATGTGCACATCTTTCAGCTGAACGACTCTCATTTCCAATTACATCTGTACGGTCTAAGTTTGCAGTACAAATTCCTCTATGATTTGGACATTTCACATTTCTTCCCTTAGCTCGCATTAACTGAGCAGTGTCACAAAGCATATTGTCAATGTTAACGCATATTATGTCCTTGTTAGGCGTTTCATTCTCAGAAATGCAATACACACTTTGAGTAGCTGGTTGGAAAGGAGTTTTTCCCACACCACTTTCCAAACGGTTGTTATATCTGGCATCTCCCGACACAGAAATAGGGTGGGATTCATCAAAGCCACGTATTTTGTTTAGGTTGAGTAACTTTTGCCTTCGTTCTTGCATGTCCATTTCATTTACTTGCACGGTAATCTTGCTAACATATATTCCAGCATTTTGCATGGCACTGCATGAAGGCACGGGTATGCCTGCTGACAAGAATAATGCACGTAGACCTTCGACTCCAAGTGGGGAACTTTGAAGACCAACATGAATTCCTAAATTTACAGTTGAGTATTTTTGTCCCTTTTTAGTGTCCGTGTCGGATTCAGTGTACACTTTAGTTTTCTCGCCACAAAAGTTACAGTTATCACATTTTAATCCGAGACGCCATGACAATCCCCACTTTTGACAATTGTTTGTATTCCAGTTGCATGAAAGTTCACATCGGGGTTCATTTTGACCATGTTCCTTGTAAAATTTGTTGAACATGTCCATTAATTTTCCACAATGTAAGATTTTGTTCCCTACAATGTCATTCTTATTTTCTTGCAGGAGCTCCGGTTCCGTCACCTGTGGCTCTGGTATCGGACGAAAGAAACGCATATTGCCAATATTACCCTCAGAATCTGTAACCAGGTAGTAGTCATCATTAGGAGACAGGTGAACAGCATCTTTGAATGTAGATACAGGTAACCTTTTTGATGATATTGTTGACTCCAGGCACTCTGAAGTTGACTTTTTTCTGAACCTTGGATGTACCGTTTGAAAGAATCTTCTCCTTTTAGTGGGTCTGCCTCGTTTCGACATTTTTCAAACTTTGACTTGTGTATTCCCTTGTATTGATACTCACTTTGCAATGATTTTATTGTGTAATTGGCGTTTAATTTCAAAGGAATTAGAAAAGTAATAAAAATTCTTATATTTATCTTAGATCTGACCATCATTTTAATATCCTTCTCATCCATGCACCTGCCAAACTAATTAATTGAAAATTTTATGTCATCAAAAGACCAATAAAATGTACTCTCCTAATACACATAATTGACCTCCAACTGGAACCAAATAAATAGCGATATAACCAAAAAATTGTGGAAAAATATGATTTTTTTTTACATCTTCAGTAAAAAAATTGGCAAAATTCCATATTTCCAACCCAGGCCATTTCTTATCTTCATTTATGTTGAGTAAGCTCTTGATTAGTTGTTTAACCTGTTAATGTCTCATTTCATTTCTTTTTTTCAAAGACAAGACATTTTTTGTTTGCAGTCTTTTTCTACATTCAAATCAACCTTTTGAATTTTCTCACTGTTTGACACTTTTTGTATTTTCAAATTATCTCCCCTTTTTAGGGGCAATTGTTTTTGTGTGATGGTCATGTTTTATTTGTAAGACAACAAGGTATCAGAAAAAAATCATGTTTTAGCAGTAAACAATATTTGTGGTTCACTTAAGGGGGCACATCAGTAAACCAGCCAATCCGCATTGAGACAGTCCTCGAAAATAGTACAAAATAGAACACCAGAAACTTTGAAATTTTTTTTCAGTTGTTTCTTGATTATGATATTTTTTACAGTTAATCCTATCATATTTGGTTAGGTTTTAACTTCAAAAAAACACGTCATTTGTTGAAATATAACCACATATAAAAACATGGATGTCAAATTACTACACCCTGTGTGGAAGGATTTCCTGGATACTGTAAATACTGTTGTTTTGACCGGATATTGAAAACAGCTGATTATTTTCTTATTTGACATACAATGTATGTTTCAAAGTGGATCAGAATGTGGACCTTGGACCAAAATAATAGGAAATAGTTGTCTTGTTATCCAGAAAATTCATTTGGATTTTTAATGATTTTTTTATTTACAATGTAAGTCAATGGTGGAATATATAGTGGTGTGCCCTCTTAAGGGGGGTGTGCAAGCAAATTTCCCGGGTTTGTATCTATGGGTACTGCATCCGATGTGGATTCTTCATTGTTTTAGAATGTTGATGATCACATTTAGGGAAATTTTTCCAAAATATTTGAAAATTTGTCGTGAATATAGCTTAAATATGGCCGAGGCAGCTGATTTCAGTATGCCTGATGCTTTTGCTAAATATTATTTAGACAGAATCATTAAGAAAACAGAAAAAAGTTTAAATAATACATGTATTTTATATACAGGAAGAAAAACAAAATCTGGTTACACTGTTATTGATGTTCGATTGCCAGGACACTCGCGGTTTGTACCAATGAATGTACATAGACTACGATACATGATTCACACGTGTTGTATTCAACTGAATCCCAAAAATTATCATGTCTCTCATTTATGTCATACAAAATCTTGTGTTAATATTTCACATCTAAGTTTAGAACCGCCACATGTAAATAATTCCAGGCAAAATTGTTTGTCTCAGCAAAGATATTTGAAAAATCATATGCCTTTCCCGGATTGTATTATTTAAATTATGTTTTTCTCATTGTCATTCGGAAGGATTTTGGCTTTTTCGAATATAACCTGGAGTGATCATCCTCAGAAAATTCAGGATCCAGAATGTTTTTTACGTATGTTTTATCCTTTTCCATGATAATTTCTTGATCGCTGAATCGTGCACATCGCAGAACTGCTTGTCTTTCCTTGTATTTGATCGAATTTTTTCTTGTCATATGATAATCATTTCTGTCCTGTATATTTTTCAGTTGTCTCTTCACAAGACTGCTGTGAATTTCAGCACCAACGGCTTTACATCTGGATTGTATTGATGATGAAACACCACAGTTTCGCATGTGTACACCACCGTGAATCCGGCCTGGAAGTGTTCGCCGCCAAGTTCCAAACTTTGGGCTTGTCTTAGTTAGTGTTCGATTCACACTTTCATTTTTCTGTGTGTTTGTGTTCAAGCGTGTCTTCATCAGTGCCTTGGGACCCAAACGTAGATGGATACACTCCCTTAATTTGCGTAAGTCCTCGTTATTTGGATGAAGCTTAGTTCCTGGAGGAAGGAACTTTGCCTTCCATACAGCTTTCCTTCCTCCTGAGCATACCAATGAATGTTTTTTGCACAGCTGTCCACATTGTCCAGTCACACAAGCTACTATGCTGTCAGATGTATAGCTGAGTTTTCTTATAATTTTTGTCATATGTCCTGCAAATTGTTTATGTGCTTGTTTGATCTCAGCACTGCATCGCTTCGTCACATCCATTGAAAATCTTGCCCGTACTCTGTCCTGTTCTTTCTTGTTGATTCCGGGAAACATTTGTTTGCTAAAGTCAACATTTTTTACAAGTTTGCGATGCGATTCTGACAGATGTCGGGTATCCCTTAAGTTTTCAACGTATACGGTACAGTGTGTTTGTTGACCTCTTTCAAATCCAATGCTTGCAGCGGAGTCACCATCGGAAGTGAATTGTCCAACAACAAGAGGTGTTTCATCCTGGGCAATTTTATGTGCACATCTTTCAGCTGAACGACTCTCATTTCCAATTACATCTGTACGGTCTAAGTTTGCAGTACAAATTCCTCTATGATTTGGACATTTCACATTTCTTCCCTTAGCTCGCATTAACTGAGCAGTGTCACAAAGCATATTGTCAATGTTAACGCATATTATGTCCTTGTTAGGCGTTTCATTCTCAGAAATGCAATACACACTTTGAGTAGCTGGTTGGAAAGGAGTTTTTCCCACACCACTTTCCAAACGGTTGTTATATCTGGCATCTCCCGACACAGAAATAGGGTGGGATTCATCAAAGCCACGTATTTTGTTTAGGTTGAGTAACTTTTGCCTTCGTTCTTGCATGTCCATTTCATTTACTTGCACGGTAGTCTTGCTAACATATATTCCAGCATTTTGCATGGCACTGCATGAAGGCACGGGTATGCCTGCTGACAAGAATAATGCACGTAGACCTTCGACTCCAAGTGGGGAACTTTGAAGACCAACATGAATTCCTAAATTTACAGTTGAGTATTTTTGTCCCTTTTTAGTGTCCGTGTCGGATTCAGTGTACACTTTAGTTTTCTCGCCACAAAAGTTACAGTTATCACATTTTAATCCGAGACGCCATGACAATCCCCACTTTTGACAATTGTTTGTATTCCAGTTGCATGAAAGTTCACATCGGGGTTCATTTTGACCATGTTCCTTGTAAAATTTGTTGAACATGTCCATTAATTTTCCACAATGTAAGATTTTGTTCCCTACAATGTCATTCTTATTTTCTTGCAGGAGCTCCGGTTCCGTCACCTGTGGCTCTGGTATCGGACGAAAGAAACGCATATTGCCAATATTACCCTCAGAATCTGTAACCAGGTAGTAGTCATCATTAGGAGACAGGTGAACAGCATCTTTGAATGTAGATACAGGTAACCTTTTTGATGATATTGTTGACTCCAGGCACTCTGAAGTTGACTTTTTTCTGAACCTTGGATGTACCGTTTGAAAGAATCTTCTCCTTTTAGTGGGTCTGCCTCGTTTCGACATTTTTCAAACTTTGACTTGTGTATTCCCTTGTATTGATACTCACTTTGCAATGATTTTATTGTGTAATTGGCGTTTAATTTCAAAGGAATTAGAAAAGTAATAAAAATTCTTATATTTATCTTAGATCTGACCATCATTTTAATATCCTTCTCATCCATGCACCTGCCAAACTAATTAATTGAAAATTTTATGTCATCAAAAGACCAATAAAATGTACTCTCCTAATACACATAATTGACCTCCAACTGGAACCAAATAAATAGCGATATAACCAAAAAATTGTGGAAAAATATGATTTTTTTTTACATCTTCAGTAAAAAAATTGGCAAAATTCCATATTTCCAACCCAGGCCATTTCTTATCTTCATTTATGTTGAGTAAGCTCTTGATTAGTTGTTTAACCTGTTAATGTCTCATTTCATTTCTTTTTTTCAAAGACAAGACATTTTTTGTTTGCAGTCTTTTTCTACATTCAAATCAACCTTTTGAATTTTCTCACTGTTTGACACTTTTTGTATTTTCAAATTATCTCCCCTTTTTAGGGGCAATTGTTTTTGTGTGATGGTCATGTTTTATTTGTAAGACAACAAGGTATCAGAAAAAAATCATGTTTTAGCAGTAAACAATATTTGTGGTTCACTTAAGGGGGCACATCAGTAAACCAGCCAATCCGCATTGAGACAGTCCTCGAAAATAGTACAAAATAGAACACCAGGAACTTTGAAATTTTTTTTCAGTTGTTTCTTGATTATGATATTTTTTACAGTTAATCCTATCATATTTGGTTAGGTTTTAACTTCAAAAAAACACGTCATTTGTTGAAATATAACCACATATAAAAACATGGATGTCAAATTACTACACCCTGTGTGGAAGGATTTCCTGGATACTGTAAATACTGTTGTTTTGACCGGATATTGAAAACAGCTGATTATTTTCTTATTTGACATACAATGTATGTTTCAAAGTGGATCAGAATGTGGACCTTGGACCAAAATAATAGGAAATAGTTGTCTTGTTATCCAGAAAATTCATTTGGATTTTTAATGATTTTTTTATTTACAATGTAAGTCAATGGTGGAATATATAGTGGTGTGCCCTCTTAAGGGGGGGTGTGCAAGCAAATTTCCCGGGTTTGTATCTATGGGTACTGCATCCGATGTGGATTCTTCATTGTTTTAGAATGTTGATGATCACATTTAGGGAAATTTTTCCAAAATATTTGAAAATTTGTCGTGAATATAGCTTAAATATGGCCGAGGCAGCTGATTTCAGTATGCCTGATGCTTTTGCTAAATATTATTTAGACAGAATCATTAAGAAAACAGAAAAAAGTTTAAATAATACATGTATTTTATATACAGGAAGAAAAACAAAATCTGGTTACACTGTTATTGATGTTCGATTGCCAGGACACTCGCGGTTTGTACCAATGAATGTACATAGACTACGATACATGATTCACACGTGTTGTATTCAACTGAATCCCAAAAATTATCATGTCTCTCATTTATGTCATACAAAATCTTGTGTTAATATTTCACATCTAAGTTTAGAACCGCCACATGTAAATAATTCCAGGCAAAATTGTTTGTCTCAGCAAAGATATTTGAAAAATCATATGCCTTTCCCGGATTGTATTATTTAAATTATGTTTTTCTCATTGTCATTCGGAAGGATTTTGGCTTTTTCGAATATAACCTGGAGTGATCATCCTCAGAAAATTCAGGATCCAGAATGTTTTTTACGTATGTTTTATCCTTTTCCATGATAATTTCTTGATCGCTGAATCGTGCACATCGCAGAACTGCTTGTCTTTCCTTGTATTTGATCGAATTTTTTCTTGTCATATGATAATCATTTCTGTCCTGTATATTTTTCAGTTGTCTCTTCACAAGACTGCTGTGAATTTCAGCACCAACGGCTTTACATCTGGATTGTATTGATGATGAAACACCACAGTTTCGCATGTGTACACCACCGTGAATCCGGCCTGGAAGTGTTCGCCGCCAAGTTCCAAACTTTGGGTTTGTCTTAGTTAGTGTTCGATTCACACTTTCATTTTTCTGTGTGTTTGTGTTCAAGCGTGTCTTCATCAGTGCCTTGGGACCCAAACGTAGATGGATACACTCCCTTAATTTGCGTAAGTCCTCGTTATTTGGATGAAGCTTAGTTCCTGGAGGAAGGAACTTTGCCTTCCATACAGCTTTCCTTCCTCCTGAGCATACCAATGAATGTTTTTTGCACAGCTGTCCACATTGTCCAGTCACACAAGCTACTATGCTGTCAGATGTATAGCTGAGTTTTCTTATAATTTTTGTCATATGTCCTGCAAATTGTTTATGTGCTTGTTTGATCTCAGCACTGCATCGCTTCGTCACATCCATTGAAAATCTTGCCCGTACTCTGTCCTGTTCTTTCTTGTTGATTCCGGGAAACATTTGTTTGCTAAAGTCAACATTTTTTACAAGTTTGCGATGCGATTCTGACAGATGTCGGGTATCCCTTAAGTTTTCAACGTATACGGTACAGTGTGTTTGTTGACCTCTTTCAAATCCAATGCTTGCAGCGGAGTCACCATCGGAAGTGAATTGTCCAACAACAAGAGGTGTTTCATCCTGGGCAATTTTATGTGCACATCTTTCAGCTGAACGACTCTCATTTCCAATTACATCTGTACGGTCTAAGTTTGCAGTACAAATTCCTCTATGATTTGGACATTTCACATTTCTTCCCTTAGCTCGCATTAACTGAGCAGTGTCACAAAGCATATTGTCAATGTTAACGCATATTATGTCCTTGTTAGGCGTTTCATTCTCAGAAATGCAATACACACTTTGAGTAGCTGGTTGGAAAGGAGTTTTTCCCACACCACTTTCCAAACGGTTGTTATATCTGGCATCTCCCGACACAGAAATAGGGTGGGATTCATCAAAGCCACGTATTTTGTTTAGGTTGAGTAACTTTTGCCTTCGTTCTTGCATGTCCATTTCATTTACTTGCACGGTAGTCTTGCTAACATATATTCCAGCATTTTGCATGGCACTGCATGAAGGCACGGGTATGCCTGCTGACAAGAATAATGCACGTAGACCTTCGACTCCAAGTGGGGAACTTTGAAGACCAACATGAATTCCTAAATTTACAGTTGAGTATTTTTGTCCCTTTTTAGTGTCCGTGTCGGATTCAGTGTACACTTTAGTTTTCTCGCCACAAAAGTTACAGTTATCACATTTTAATCCGAGACGCCATGACAATCCCCACTTTTGACAATTGTTTGTATTCCAGTTGCATGAAAGTTCACATCGGGGTTCATTTTGACCATGTTCCTTGTAAAATTTGTTGAACATGTCCATTAATTTTCCACAATGTAAGATTTTGTTCCCTACAATGTCATTCTTATTTTCTTGCAGGAGCTCCGGTTCCGTCACCTGTGGCTCTGGTATCGGACGAAAGAAACGCATATTGCCAATATTACCCTCAGAATCTGTAACCAGGTAGTAGTCATCATTAGGAGACAGGTGAACAGCATCTTTGAATGTAGATACAGGTAACCTTTTTGATGATATTGTTGACTCCAGGCACTCTGAAGTTGACTTTTTTCTGAACCTTGGATGTACCGTTTGAAAGAATCTTCTCCTTTTAGTGGGTCTGCCTCGTTTCGACATTTTTCAAACTTTGACTTGTGTATTCCCTTGTATTGATACTCACTTTGCAATGATTTTATTGTGTAATTGGCGTTTAATTTCAAAGGAATTAGAAAAGTAATAAAAATTCTTATATTTATCTTAGATCTGACCATCATTTTAATATCCTTCTCATCCATGCACCTGCCAAACTAATTAATTGAAAATTTTATGTCATCAAAAGACCAATAAAATGTACTCTCCTAATACACATAATTGACCTCCAACTGGAACCAAATAAATAGCGATATAACCAAAAAATTGTGGAAAAATATGATTTTTTTTTACATCTTCAGTAAAAAAATTGGCAAAATTCCATATTTCCAACCCAGGCCATTTCTTATCTTCATTTATGTTGAGTAAGCTCTTGATTAGTTGTTTAACCTGTTAATGTCTCATTTCATTTCTTTTTTTCAAAGACAAGACATTTTTTGTTTGCAGTCTTTTTCTACATTCAAATCAACCTTTTGAATTTTCTCACTGTTTGACACTTTTTGTATTTTCAAATTATCTCCCCTTTTTAGGGGCAATTGTTTTTGTGTGATGGTCATGTTTTATTTGTAAGACAACAAGGTATCAGAAAAAAATCATGTTTTAGCAGTAAACAATATTTGTGGTTCACTTAAGGGGGCACATCAGTAAACCAGCCAATCCGCATTGAGACAGTCCTCGAAAATAGTACAAAATAGAACACCAGGAACTTTGAAATTTTTTTTCAGTTGTTTCTTGATTATGATATTTTTTACAGTTAATCCTATCATATTTGGTTAGGTTTTAACTTCAAAAAAACACGTCATTTGTTGAAATATAACCACATATAAAAACATGGATGTCAAATTACTACACCCTGTGTGGAAGGATTTCCTGGATACTGTAAATACTGTTGTTTTGACCGGATATTGAAAACAGCTGATTATTTTCTTATTTGACATACAATGTATGTTTCAAAGTGGATCAGAATGTGGACCTTGGACCAAAATAATAGGAAATAGTTGTCTTGTTATCCAGAAAATTCATTTGGATTTTTAATGATTTTTTTATTTACAATGTAAGTCAATGGTGGAATATATAGTGGTGTGCCCTCTTAAGGGGGGGTGTGCAAGCAAATTTCCCGGGTTTGTATCTATGGGTACTGCATCCGATGTGGATTCTTCATTGTTTTAGAATGTTGATGATCACATTTAGGGAAATTTTTCCAAAATATTTGAAAATTTGTCGTGAATATAGCTTAAATATGGCCGAGGCAGCTGATTTCAGTATGCCTGATGCTTTTGCTAAATATTATTTAGACAGAATCATTAAGAAAACAGAAAAAAGTTTAAATAATACATGTATTTTATATACAGGAAGAAAAACAAAATCTGGTTACACTGTTATTGATGTTCGATTGCCAGGACACTCGCGGTTTGTACCAATGAATGTACATAGACTACGATACATGATTCACACGTGTTGTATTCAACTGAATCCCAAAAATTATCATGTCTCTCATTTATGTCATACAAAATCTTGTGTTAATATTTCACATCTAAGTTTAGAACCGCCACATGTAAATAATTCCAGGCAAAATTGTTTGTCTCAGCAAAGATATTTGAAAAATCATATGCCTTTCCCGGATTGTATTATTTAAATTATGTTTTTCTCATTGTCATTCGGAAGGATTTTGGCTTTTTCGAATATAACCTGGAGTGATCATCCTCAGAAAATTCAGGATCCAGAATGTTTTTTACGTATGTTTTATCCTTTTCCATGATAATTTCTTGATCGCTGAATCGTGCACATCGCAGAACTGCTTGTCTTTCCTTGTATTTGATCGAATTTTTTCTTGTCATATGATAATCATTTCTGTCCTGTATATTTTTCAGTTGTCTCTTCACAAGACTGCTGTGAATTTCAGCACCAACGGCTTTACATCTGGATTGTATTGATGATGAAACACCACAGTTTCGCATGTGTACACCACCGTGAATCCGGCCTGGAAGTGTTCGCCGCCAAGTTCCAAACTTTGGGCTTGTCTTAGTTAGTGTTCGATTCACACTTTCATTTTTCTGTGTGTTTGTGTTCAAGCGTGTCTTCATCAGTGCCTTGGGACCCAAACGTAGATGGATACACTCCCTTAATTTGCGTAAGTCCTCGTTATTTGGATGAAGCTTAGTTCCTGGAGGAAGGAACTTTGCCTTCCATACAGCTTTCCTTCCTCCTGAGCATACCAATGAATGTTTTTTGCACAGCTGTCCACATTGTCCAGTCACACAAGCTACTATGCTGTCAGATGTATAGCTGAGTTTTCTTATAATTTTTGTCATATGTCCTGCAAATTGTTTATGTGCTTGTTTGATCTCAGCACTGCATCGCTTCGTCACATCCATTGAAAATCTTGCCCGTACTCTGTCCTGTTCTTTCTTGTTGATTCCGGGAAACATTTGTTTGCTAAAGTCAACATTTTTTACAAGTTTGCGATGCGATTCTGACAGATGTCGGGTATCCCTTAAGTTTTCAACGTATACGGTACAGTGTGTTTGTTGACCTCTTTCAAATCCAATGCTTGCAGCGGAGTCACCATCGGAAGTGAATTGTCCAACAACAAGAGGTGTTTCATCCTGGGCAATTTTATGTGCACATCTTTCAGCTGAACGACTCTCATTTCCAATTACATCTGTACGGTCTAAGTTTGCAGTACAAATTCCTCTATGATTTGGACATTTCACATTTCTTCCCTTAGCTCGCATTAACTGAGCAGTGTCACAAAGCATATTGTCAATGTTAACGCATATTATGTCCTTGTTAGGCGTTTCATTCTCAGAAATGCAATACACACTTTGAGTAGCTGGTTGGAAAGGAGTTTTTCCCACACCACTTTCCAAACGGTTGTTATATCTGGCATCTCCCGACACAGAAATAGGGTGGGATTCATCAAAGCCACGTATTTTGTTTAGGTTGAGTAACTTTTGCCTTCGTTCTTGCATGTCCATTTCATTTACTTGCACGGTAGTCTTGCTAACATATATTCCAGCATTTTGCATGGCACTGCATGAAGGCACGGGTATGCCTGCTGACAAGAATAATGCACGTAGACCTTCGACTCCAAGTGGGGAACTTTGAAGACCAACATGAATTCCTAAATTTACAGTTGAGTATTTTTGTCCCTTTTTAGTGTCCGTGTCGGATTCAGTGTACACTTTAGTTTTCTCGCCACAAAAGTTACAGTTATCACATTTTAATCCGAGACGCCATGACAATCCCCACTTTTGACAATTGTTTGTATTCCAGTTGCATGAAAGTTCACATCGGGGTTCATTTTGACCATGTTCCTTGTAAAATTTGTTGAACATGTCCATTAATTTTCCACAATGTAAGATTTTGTTCCCTACAATGTCATTCTTATTTTCTTGCAGGAGCTCCGGTTCCGTCACCTGTGGCTCTGGTATCGGACGAAAGAAACGCATATTGCCAATATTACCCTCAGAATCTGTAACCAGGTAGTAGTCATCATTAGGAGACAGGTGAACAGCATCTTTGAATGTAGATACAGGTAACCTTTTTGATGATATTGTTGACTCCAGGCACTCTGAAGTTGACTTTTTTCTGAACCTTGGATGTACCGTTTGAAAGAATCTTCTCCTTTTAGTGGGTCTGCCTCGTTTCGACATTTTTCAAACTTTGACTTGTGTATTCCCTTGTATTGATACTCACTTTGCAATGATTTTATTGTGTAATTGGCGTTTAATTTCAAAGGAATTAGAAAAGTAATAAAAATTCTTATATTTATCTTAGATCTGACCATCATTTTAATATCCTTCTCATCCATGCACCTGCCAAACTAATTAATTGAAAATTTTATGTCATCAAAAGACCAATAAAATGTACTCTCCTAATACACATAATTGACCTCCAACTGGAACCAAATAAATAGCGATATAACCAAAAAATTGTGGAAAAATATGATTTTTTTTTACATCTTCAGTAAAAAAATTGGCAAAATTCCATATTTCCAACCCAGGCCATTTCTTATCTTCATTTATGTTGAGTAAGCTCTTGATTAGTTGTTTAACCTGTTAATGTCTCATTTCATTTCTTTTTTTCAAAGACAAGACATTTTTTGTTTGCAGTCTTTTTCTACATTCAAATCAACCTTTTGAATTTTCTCACTGTTTGACACTTTTTGTATTTTCAAATTATCTCCCCTTTTTAGGGGCAATTGTTTTTGTGTGATGGTCATGTTTTATTTGTAAGACAACAAGGTATCAGAAAAAAATCATGTTTTAGCAGTAAACAATATTTGTGGTTCACTTAAGGGGGCACATCAGTAAACCAGCCAATCCGCATTGAGACAGTCCTCGAAAATAGTACAAAATAGAACACCAGGAACTTTGAAATTTTTTTTCAGTTGTTTCTTGATTATGATATTTTTTACAGTTAATCCTATCATATTTGGTTAGGTTTTAACTTCAAAAAAACACGTCATTTGTTGAAATATAACCACATATAAAAACATGGATGTCAAATTACTACACCCTGTGTGGAAGGATTTCCTGGATACTGTAAATACTGTTGTTTTGACCGGATATTGAAAACAGCTGATTATTTTCTTATTTGACATACAATGTATGTTTCAAAGTGGATCAGAATGTGGACCTTGGACCAAAATAATAGGAAATAGTTGTCTTGTTATCCAGAAAATTCATTTGGATTTTTAATGATTTTTTTATTTACAATGTAAGTCAATGGTGGAATATATAGTGGTGTGCCCTCTTAAGGGGGGGTGTGCAAGCAAATTTCCCGGGTTTGTATCTATGGGTACTGCATCCGATGTGGATTCTTCATTGTTTTAGAATGTTGATGATCACATTTAGGGAAATTTTTCCAAAATATTTGAAAATTTGTCGTGAATATAGCTTAAATATGGCCGAGGCAGCTGATTTCAGTATGCCTGATGCTTTTGCTAAATATTATTTAGACAGAATCATTAAGAAAACAGAAAAAAGTTTAAATAATACATGTATTTTATATACAGGAAGAAAAACAAAATCTGGTTACACTGTTATTGATGTTCGATTGCCAGGACACTCGCGGTTTGTACCAATGAATGTACATAGACTACGATACATGATTCACACGTGTTGTATTCAACTGAATCCCAAAAATTATCATGTCTCTCATTTATGTCATACAAAATCTTGTGTTAATATTTCACATCTAAGTTTAGAACCGCCACATGTAAATAATTCCAGGCAAAATTGTTTGTCTCAGCAAAGATATTTGAAAAATCATATGCCTTTCCCGGATTGTATTATTTAAATTATGTTTTTCTCATTGTCATTCGGAAGGATTTTGGCTTTTTCGAATATAACCTGGAGTGATCATCCTCAGAAAATTCAGGATCCAGAATGTTTTTTACGTATGTTTTATCCTTTTCCATGATAATTTCTTGATCGCTGAATCGTGCACATCGCAGAACTGCTTGTCTTTCCTTGTATTTGATCGAATTTTTTCTTGTCATATGATAATCATTTCTGTCCTGTATATTTTTCAGTTGTCTCTTCACAAGACTGCTGTGAATTTCAGCACCAACGGCTTTACATCTGGATTGTATTGATGATGAAACACCACAGTTTCGCATGTGTACACCACCGTGAATCCGGCCTGGAAGTGTTCGCCGCCAAGTTCCAAACTTTGGGCTTGTCTTAGTTAGTGTTCGATTCACACTTTCATTTTTCTGTGTGTTTGTGTTCAAGCGTGTCTTCATCAGTGCCTTGGGACCCAAACGTAGATGGATACACTCCCTTAATTTGCGTAAGTCCTCGTTATTTGGATGAAGCTTAGTTCCTGGAGGAAGGAACTTTGCCTTCCATACAGCTTTCCTTCCTCCTGAGCATACCAATGAATGTTTTTTGCACAGCTGTCCACATTGTCCAGTCACACAAGCTACTATGCTGTCAGATGTATAGCTGAGTTTTCTTATAATTTTTGTCATATGTCCTGCAAATTGTTTATGTGCTTGTTTGATCTCAGCACTGCATCGCTTCGTCACATCCATTGAAAATCTTGCCCGTACTCTGTCCTGTTCTTTCTTGTTGATTCCGGGAAACATTTGTTTGCTAAAGTCAACATTTTTTACAAGTTTGCGATGCGATTCTGACAGATGTCGGGTATCCCTTAAGTTTTCAACGTATACGGTACAGTGTGTTTGTTGACCTCTTTCAAATCCAATGCTTGCAGCGGAGTCACCATCGGAAGTGAATTGTCCAACAACAAGAGGTGTTTCATCCTGGGCAATTTTATGTGCACATCTTTCAGCTGAACGACTCTCATTTCCAATTACATCTGTACGGTCTAAGTTTGCAGTACAAATTCCTCTATGATTTGGACATTTCACATTTCTTCCCTTAGCTCGCATTAACTGAGCAGTGTCACAAAGCATATTGTCAATGTTAACGCATATTATGTCCTTGTTAGGCGTTTCATTCTCAGAAATGCAATACACACTTTGAGTAGCTGGTTGGAAAGGAGTTTTTCCCACACCACTTTCCAAACGGTTGTTATATCTGGCATCTCCCGACACAGAAATAGGGTGGGATTCATCAAAGCCACGTATTTTGTTTAGGTTGAGTAACTTTTGCCTTCGTTCTTGCATGTCCATTTCATTTACTTGCACGGTAGTCTTGCTAACATATATTCCAGCATTTTGCATGGCACTGCATGAAGGCACGGGTATGCCTGCTGACAAGAATAATGCACGTAGACCTTCGACTCCAAGTGGGGAACTTTGAAGACCAACATGAATTCCTAAATTTACAGTTGAGTATTTTTGTCCCTTTTTAGTGTCCGTGTCGGATTCAGTGTACACTTTAGTTTTCTCGCCACAAAAGTTACAGTTATCACATTTTAATCCGAGACGCCATGACAATCCCCACTTTTGACAATTGTTTGTATTCCAGTTGCATGAAAGTTCACATCGGGGTTCATTTTGACCATGTTCCTTGTAAAATTTGTTGAACATGTCCATTAATTTTCCACAATGTAAGATTTTGTTCCCTACAATGTCATTCTTATTTTCTTGCAGGAGCTCCGGTTCCGTCACCTGTGGCTCTGGTATCGGACGAAAGAAACGCATATTGCCAATATTACCCTCAGAATCTGTAACCAGGTAGTAGTCATCATTAGGAGACAGGTGAACAGCATCTTTGAATGTAGATACAGGTAACCTTTTTGATGATATTGTTGACTCCAGGCACTCTGAAGTTGACTTTTTTCTGAACCTTGGATGTACCGTTTGAAAGAATCTTCTCCTTTTAGTGGGTCTGCCTCGTTTCGACATTTTTCAAACTTTGACTTGTGTATTCCCTTGTATTGATACTCACTTTGCAATGATTTTATTGTGTAATTGGCGTTTAATTTCAAAGGAATTAGAAAAGTAATAAAAATTCTTATATTTATCTTAGATCTGACCATCATTTTAATATCCTTCTCATCCATGCACCTGCCAAACTAATTAATTGAAAATTTTATGTCATCAAAAGACCAATAAAATGTACTCTCCTAATACACATAATTGACCTCCAACTGGAACCAAATAAATAGCGATATAACCAAAAAATTGTGGAAAAATATGATTTTTTTTTACATCTTCAGTAAAAAAATTGGCAAAATTCCATATTTCCAACCCAGGCCATTTCTTATCTTCATTTATGTTGAGTAAGCTCTTGATTAGTTGTTTAACCTGTTAATGTCTCATTTCATTTCTTTTTTTCAAAGACAAGACATTTTTTGTTTGCAGTCTTTTTCTACATTCAAATCAACCTTTTGAATTTTCTCACTGTTTGACACTTTTTGTATTTTCAAATTATCTCCCCTTTTTAGGGGCAATTGTTTTTGTGTGATGGTCATGTTTTATTTGTAAGACAACAAGGTATCAGAAAAAAATCATGTTTTAGCAGTAAACAATATTTGTGGTTCACTTAAGGGGGCACATCAGTAAACCAGCCAATCCGCATTGAGACAGTCCTCGAAAATAGTACAAAATAGAACACCAGGAACTTTGAAATTTTTTTTCAGTTGTTTCTTGATTATGATATTTTTTACAGTTAATCCTATCATATTTGGTTAGGTTTTAACTTCAAAAAAACACGTCATTTGTTGAAATATAACCACATATAAAAACATGGATGTCAAATTACTACACCCTGTGTGGAAGGATTTCCTGGATACTGTAAATACTGTTGTTTTGACCGGATATTGAAAACAGCTGATTATTTTCTTATTTGACATACAATGTATGTTTCAAAGTGGATCAGAATGTGGACCTTGGACCAAAATAATAGGAAATAGTTGTCTTGTTATCCAGAAAATTCATTTGGATTTTTAATGATTTTTTTATTTAC
The DNA here is from genome assembly GCA_963680875.1 of Bathymodiolus brooksi. Lineage (NCBI taxonomy): Eukaryota > Metazoa > Mollusca > Bivalvia > Mytilida > Modiolidae > Bathymodiolus > Bathymodiolus brooksi. The sequence continues at coordinate 81,918,155 of OY804582.1, read as the reverse complement.
AATGTAAGTCAATGGTGGAATATATAGTGGTGTGCCCTCTTAAGGGGGGGTGTGCAAGCAAATTTCCCGGGTTTGTATCTATGGGTACTGCATCCGATGTGGATTCTTCATTGTTTTAGAATGTTGATGATCACATTTAGGGAAATTTTTCCAAAATATTTGAAAATTTGTCGTGAATATAGCTTAAATATGGCCGAGGCAGCTGATTTCAGTATGCCTGATGCTTTTGCTAAATATTATTTAGACAGAATCATTAAGAAAACAGAAAAAAGTTTAAATAATACATGTATTTTATATACAGGAAGAAAAACAAAATCTGGTTACACTGTTATTGATGTTCGATTGCCAGGACACTCGCGGTTTGTACCAATGAATGTACATAGACTACGATACATGATTCACACGTGTTGTATTCAACTGAATCCCAAAAATTATCATGTCTCTCATTTATGTCATACAAAATCTTGTGTTAATATTTCACATCTAAGTTTAGAACCGCCACATGTAAATAATTCCAGGCAAAATTGTTTGTCTCAGCAAAGATATTTGAAAAATCATATGCCTTTCCCGGATTGTATTATTTAAATTATGTTTTTCTCATTGTCATTCGGAAGGATTTTGGCTTTTTCGAATATAACCTGGAGTGATCATCCTCAGAAAATTCAGGATCCAGAATGTTTTTTACGTATGTTTTATCCTTTTCCATGATAATTTCTTGATCGCTGAATCGTGCACATCGCAGAACTGCTTGTCTTTCCTTGTATTTGATCGAATTTTTTCTTGTCATATGATAATCATTTCTGTCCTGTATATTTTTCAGTTGTCTCTTCACAAGACTGCTGTGAATTTCAGCACCAACGGCTTTACATCTGGATTGTATTGATGATGAAACACCACAGTTTCGCATGTGTACACCACCGTGAATCCGGCCTGGAAGTGTTCGCCGCCAAGTTCCAAACTTTGGGCTTGTCTTAGTTAGTGTTCGATTCACACTTTCATTTTTCTGTGTGTTTGTGTTCAAGCGTGTCTTCATCAGTGCCTTGGGACCCAAACGTAGATGGATACACTCCCTTAATTTGCGTAAGTCCTCGTTATTTGGATGAAGCTTAGTTCCTGGAGGAAGGAACTTTGCCTTCCATACAGCTTTCCTTCCTCCTGAGCATACCAATGAATGTTTTTTGCACAGCTGTCCACATTGTCCAGTCACACAAGCTACTATGCTGTCAGATGTATAGCTGAGTTTTCTTATAATTTTTGTCATATGTCCTGCAAATTGTTTATGTGCTTGTTTGATCTCAGCACTGCATCGCTTCGTCACATCCATTGAAAATCTTGCCCGTACTCTGTCCTGTTCTTTCTTGTTGATTCCGGGAAACATTTGTTTGCTAAAGTCAACATTTTTTACAAGTTTGCGATGCGATTCTGACAGATGTCGGGTATCCCTTAAGTTTTCAACGTATACGGTACAGTGTGTTTGTTGACCTCTTTCAAATCCAATGCTTGCAGCGGAGTCACCATCGGAAGTGAATTGTCCAACAACAAGAGGTGTTTCATCCTGGGCAATTTTATGTGCACATCTTTCAGCTGAACGACTCTCATTTCCAATTACATCTGTACGGTCTAAGTTTGCAGTACAAATTCCTCTATGATTTGGACATTTCACATTTCTTCCCTTAGCTCGCATTAACTGAGCAGTGTCACAAAGCATATTGTCAATGTTAACGCATATTATGTCCTTGTTAGGCGTTTCATTCTCAGAAATGCAATACACACTTTGAGTAGCTGGTTGGAAAGGAGTTTTTCCCACACCACTTTCCAAACGGTTGTTATATCTGGCATCTCCCGACACAGAAATAGGGTGGGATTCATCAAAGCCACGTATTTTGTTTAGGTTGAGTAACTTTTGCCTTCGTTCTTGCATGTCCATTTCATTTACTTGCACGGTAGTCTTGCTAACATATATTCCAGCATTTTGCATGGCACTGCATGAAGGCACGGGTATGCCTGCTGACAAGAATAATGCACGTAGACCTTCGACTCCAAGTGGGGAACTTTGAAGACCAACATGAATTCCTAAATTTACAGTTGAGTATTTTTGTCCCTTTTTAGTGTCCGTGTCGGATTCAGTGTACACTTTAGTTTTCTCGCCACAAAAGTTACAGTTATCACATTTTAATCCGAGACGCCATGACAATCCCCACTTTTGACAATTGTTTGTATTCCAGTTGCATGAAAGTTCACATCGGGGTTCATTTTGACCATGTTCCTTGTAAAATTTGTTGAACATGTCCATTAATTTTCCACAATGTAAGATTTTGTTCTCCTACAATGTCATTCTTATTTTCTTGCAGGAGCTCCGGTTCCGTCACCTGTGGCTCTGGTATCGGACGAAAGAAACGCATATTGCCAATATTACCCTCAGAATCTGTAACCAGGTAGTAGTCATCATTAGGAGACAGGTGAACAGCATCTTTGAATGTAGATACAGGTAACCTTGTTGATGATATTGTTGACTCCAGGCACTCTGAAGTTGACTTTTTTCTGAACCTTGGATGTACCGTTTGAAAGAATCTTCTCCTTTTAGTGGGTCTGCCTCGTTTCGACATTTTTCAAACTTTGACTTGTGTATTCCCTTGTATTGATACTCACTTTGCAATGATTTTATTGTGTAATTGGCGTTTAATTTCAAAGGAATTAGAAAAGTAATAAAAATTCTTATATTTATCTTAGATCTGACCATCATTTTAATATCCTTCTCATCCATGCACCTGCCAAACTAATTAATTGAAAATTTTATGTCATCAAAAGACCAATAAAATGTACTCTCCTAATACACATAATTGACCTCCAACTGGAACCAAATAAATAGCGATATAACCAAAAAATTGTGGGAAAATATGATTTTTTTTTACATCTTCAGTAAAAAAAATTGGCAAAATTCCATATTTCCAACCCAGGCCATTTCTTATCTTCATTTGTGTTGAGTAAGCTCTTGATTAGTTGTTTAACCTGTTAATGTCTCATTTCATTTCTTTTTTTCAAAGACAAGACATTTTTTGTTTGCAGTCTTTTTCTACATTCAAATCAACCTTTTGAATTTTCTCACTGTTTGACACTTTTTGTATTTTCAAATTATCTCCCCTTTTTAGGGGCAATTGTTTTTGTGTGATGGTCATGTTTTATTTGTAAGACAACAAGGTATCAGAAAAAAATCATGTTTTAGCAGTAAACAATATTTGTGGTTCACTTAAGGGGGCACATCAGTAAACCAGCCAATCCGCATTGAGACAGTCCTCGAAAATAGTACAAAATAGAACACCAGGAACTTTGAAATTTTTTTTCAGTTGTTTCTTGATTATGATATTTTTTACAGTTAATCCTATCATATTTGGTTAGGTTTTAACTTCAAAAAAACACGTCATTTGTTGAAATATAACCACATATAAAAACATGGATGTCAAATTACTACACCCTGTGTGGAAGGATTTCCTGGATACTGTAAATACTGTTGTTTTGACCGGATATTGAAAACAGCTGATTATTTTCTTATTTGACATACAATGTATGTTTCAAAGTGGATCAGAATGTGGACCTTGGACCAAAATAATAGGAAATAGTTGTCTTGTTATCCAGAAAATTCATTTGGATTTTTAATGATTTTTTTATTTACAATGTAAGTCAATGGTGGAATATATAGTGGTGTGCCCTCTTAAGGGGGGGTGTGCAAGCAAATTTCCCGGGTTTGTATCTATGGTTACTGCATCCGATGTGGATTCTTCATTGTTTTAGAATGTTGATGATCACATTTAGGGAAATTTTTCCAAAATATTTGAAAATTTGTCGTGAATATAGCTTAAATATGGCCGAGGCAGCTGATTTCAGTATGCCTGATGCTTTTGCTAAAGATTATTTAGACAGAATCATTAAGAAAACAGAAAAAAGTTTAAATAATACATGTATTTTATATACAGGAAGAAAAACAAAATCTGGTTACACTGTTATTGATGTTCGATTGCCAGGACACTCGCGGTTTGTACCAATGAATGTACATAGACTACGATACATGATTCACACGTGTTGTATTCAACTGAATCCAAAAAATTATCATGTCTCTCATTTATGTCATACAAAATCTTGTGTTAATATTTCACATCTAAGTTTAGAACCGCCACATGTAAATAATTCCAGGCAAAATTGTTTGTTTCAGCAAAGATATTTGAAAAATCATATGCCTTTCCCGGATTGTATTATTTAAATTATGTTTTTCTCATTGTCATTCGGAAGGATTTTGGCTTTTTCGAATATAACCTGGAGTGATCATCCTCAGAAAATTCAGGATCCAGAATGTTTTTTACGTATGTTTTATCCTTTTCCATGATAATTTCTTGATCGCTGAATCGTGCACATCGCAGAACTGCTTGTCTTTCCTTGTATTTGATCGACTTTTTTCTTGTCATATGATAATCATTTCTGTCCTGTATATTTTTCAGTTGTCTCTTCACAAGACTGCTGTGAATTTCAGCACCAACGGCTTTACATCTGGATTGTATTGATGATGAAACACCACAGTTTCGCATGTGTACACCACCGTGAATCCGGCATGGAAGTGTTCGCCGCCAAGTTCCAAACTTTGGGTTTGTCTTAGTTAGTGTTCGATTCACACTTTCATTTTTCTGTGTGTTTGTGTTCAAGCGTGTCTTCATCAGTGCCTTGGGACCCAAACGTAGATGGATACACTCCCTTAATTTGCGTAAGTCCTCGTTATTTGGATGAAGCTTAGTTCCTGGAGGAAGGAACTTTGCCTTCCATACAGCTTTCCTTCCTCCTGAGCATACCAATGAATGTTTTTTGCACAGCTGTCCACATTGTACAGTCACACAAGCTACTATGCTGTCAGATGTATAGCTGAGTTTTCTTATAATTTTTGTCATATGTCCTGCAAATTGTTTATGTGCTTGTTTGATCTCAGCACTGCATCGCTTCGTCACATCCATTGAAAATCTTGCCCGTACTCTGTCCTGTTCTTTCTTGTTGATTCCGGGAAACATTTGTTTGCTAAAGTCAACATTTTTTACAAGTTTGCGATGCGATTCTGACAGATGTCGGGTATCCCTTAAGTTTTCAACGTATACGGTACAGTGTGTTTGTTGACCTCTTTCAAATCCAATGCTTGCAGCGGAGTCACCATCGGAAGTGAATTGTCCAACAACAAGAGGTGTTTCATCCTGGGCAATTTTATGTGCACATCTTTCAGCTGAACGACTCTCATTTCCAATTACATCTGTACGGTCTAAGTTTGCAGTACAAATTCCTCTATGATTTGGACATTTCACATTTCTTCCCTTAGCTCGCATTAACTGAGCAGTGTCACAAAGCATATTGTCAATGTTAACGCATATTATGTCCTTGTTAGGCGTTTCATTCTCAGAAATGCAATACACACTTTGAGTAGCTGGTTGGAAAGGAGTTTTTCCCACACCACTTTCCAAACGGTTGTTATATCTGGCATCTCCCGACACAGAAATAGGGTGGGATTCATCAAAGCCACGTATTTTGTTTAGGTTGAGTAACTTTTGCCTTCGTTCTTGCATGTCCATTTCATTTACTTGCACGGTAGTCTTGCTAACATATATTCCAGCATTTTGCATGGCACTGCATGAAGGCACGGGTATGCCTGCTGACAAGAATAATGCACGTAGACCTTCGACTCCAAGTGGGGAACTTTGGAGACCAACATGAATTCCTAAATTTACAGTTGAGTATTTTTGTCCCTTTTTAGTGTCCGTGTCGGATTCAGTGTACACTTTAGTTTTCTCGCCACAAAAGTTACAGTTATCACATTTTAATCCGAGACGCCATGACAATCCCCACTTTTGACAATTGTTTGTATTCCAGTTGCATGAAAGTTCACATCGGGGTTCATTTTGACCATGTTCCTTGTAAAATTTGTTGAACATGTCCATTAATTTTCCACAATGTAAGATTTTGTTCCCTACAATGTCATTCTTATTTTCTTGCAGGAGCTCCGGTTCCGTCACCTGTGGCTCTGGTATCGGACGAAAGAAACGCATATTGCCAATATTACCCTCAGAATCTGTAACCAGGTAGTAGTCATCATTAGGAGACAGGTGAACAGCATCTTTGAATGTAGATACAGGTAACCTTGTTGATGATATTGTTGACTCCAGGCACTCTGAAGTTGACTTTTTTCTGAACCTTGGATGTACCGTTTGAAAGAATCTTCTCCTTTTAGTGGGTCTGCCTCGTTTCGACATTTTTCAAACTTTGACTTGTGTATTCCCTTGTATTGATACTCACTTTGCAATGATTTTATTGTGTAATTGGCGTTTAATTTCAAAGGAATTAGAAAAGTAATAAAAATTCTTATATTTATCTTAGATCTGACCATCATTTTAATATCCTTCTCATCCATGCACCTGCCAAACTAATTAATTGAAAATTTTATGTCATCAAAAGACCAATAAAATGTACTCTCCTAATACACATAATTGACCTCCAACTGGAACCAAATAAATAGCGATATAACCAAAAAATTGTGGGAAAATATGATTTTTTTTTACATCTTCAGTAAAAAAAATTGGCAAAATTCCATATTTCCAACCCAGGCCATTTCTTATCTTCATTTGTGTTGAGTAAGCTCTTGATTAGTTGTTTAACCTGTTAATGTCTCATTTCATTTCTTTTTTTCAAAGACAAGACATTTTTTGTTTGCAGTCTTTTTCTACATTCAAATCAACCTTTTGAATTTTCTCACTGTTTGACACTTTTTGTATTTTCAAATTATCTCCCCTTTTTAGGGGCAATTGTTTTTGTGTGATGGTCATGTTTTATTTGTAAGACAACAAGGTATCAGAAAAAAATCATGTTTTAGCAGTAAACAATATTTGTGGTTCACTTAAGGGGGCACATCAGTAAACCAGCCAATCCGCATTGAGACAGTCCTCGAAAATAGTACAAAATAGAACACCAGGAACTTTGAAATTTTTTTTCAGTTGTTTCTTGATTATGATATTTTTTACAGTTAATCCTATCATATTTGGTTAGGTTTTAACTTCAAAAAAACACGTCATTTGTTGAAATATAACCACATATAAAAACATGGATGTCAAATTACTACACCCTGTGTGGAAGGATTTCCTGGATACTGTAAATACTGTTGTTTTGACCGGATATTGAAAACAGCTGATTATTTTCTTATTTGACATACAATGTATGTTTCAAAGTGGATCAGAATGTGGACCTTGGACCAAAATAATAGGAAATAGTTGTCTTGTTATCCAGAAAATTCATTTGGATTTTTAATGATTTTTTTATTTACAATGTAAGTCAATGGTGGAATATATAGTGGTGTGCCCTCTTAAGGGGGGGTGTGCAAGCAAATTTCCCGGGTTTGTATCTATGGTTACTGCATCCGATGTGGATTCTTCATTGTTTTAGAATGTTGATGATCACATTTAGGGAAATTTTTCCAAAATATTTGAAAATTTGTCGTGAATATAGCTTAAATATGGCCGAGGCAGCTGATTTCAGTATGCCTGATGCTTTTGCTAAAGATTATTTAGACAGAATCATTAAGAAAACAGAAAAAAGTTTAAATAATACATGTATTTTATATACAGGAAGAAAAACAAAATCTGGTTACACTGTTATTGATGTTCGATTGCCAGGACACTCGCGGTTTGTACCAATGAATGTACATAGACTACGATACATGATTCACACGTGTTGTATTCAACTGAATCCAAAAAATTATCATGTCTCTCATTTATGTCATACAAAATCTTGTGTTAATATTTCACATCTAAGTTTAGAACCGCCACATGTAAATAATTCCAGGCAAAATTGTTTGTTTCAGCAAAGATATTTGAAAAATCATATGCCTTTCCCGGATTGTATTATTTAAATTATGTTTTTCTCATTGTCATTCGGAAGGATTTTGGCTTTTTCGAATATAACCTGGAGTGATCATCCTCAGAAAATTCAGGATCCAGAATGTTTTTTACGTATGTTTTATCCTTTTCCATGATAATTTCTTGATCGCTGAATCGTGCACATCGCAGAACTGCTTGTCTTTCCTTGTATTTGATCGACTTTTTTCTTGTCATATGATAATCATTTCTGTCCTGTATATTTTTCAGTTGTCTCTTCACAAGACTGCTGTGAATTTCAGCACCAACGGCTTTACATCTGGATTGTATTGATGATGAAACACCACAGTTTCGCATGTGTACACCACCGTGAATCCGGCATGGAAGTGTTCGCCGCCAAGTTCCAAACTTTGGGTTTGTCTTAGTTAGTGTTCGATTCACACTTTCATTTTTCTGTGTGTTTGTGTTCAAGCGTGTCTTCATCAGTGCCTTGGGACCCAAACGTAGATGGATACACTCCCTTAATTTGCGTAAGTCCTCGTTATTTGGATGAAGCTTAGTTCCTGGAGGAAGGAACTTTGCCTTCCATACAGCTTTCCTTCCTCCTGAGCATACCAATGAATGTTTTTTGCACAGCTGTCCACATTGTACAGTCACACAAGCTACTATGCTGTCAGATGTATAGCTGAGTTTTCTTATAATTTTTGTCATATGTCCTGCAAATTGTTTATGTGCTTGTTTGATCTCAGCACTGCATCGCTTCGTCACATCCATTGAAAATCTTGCCCGTACTCTGTCCTGTTCTTTCTTGTTGATTCCGGGAAACATTTGTTTGCTAAAGTCAACATTTTTTACAAGTTTGCGATGCGATTCTGACAGATGTCGGGTATCCCTTAAGTTTTCAACGTATACGGTACAGTGTGTTTGTTGACCTCTTTCAAATCCAATGCTTGCAGCGGAGTCACCATCGGAAGTGAATTGTCCAACAACAAGAGGTGTTTCATCCTGGGCAATTTTATGTGCACATCTTTCAGCTGAACGACTCTCATTTCCAATTACATCTGTACGGTCTAAGTTTGCAGTACAAATTCCTCTATGATTTGGACATTTCACATTTCTTCCCTTAGCTCGCATTAACTGAGCAGTGTCACAAAGCATATTGTCAATGTTAACGCATATTATGTCCTTGTTAGGCGTTTCATTCTCAGAAATGCAATACACACTTTGAGTAGCTGGTTGGAAAGGAGTTTTTCCCACACCACTTTCCAAACGGTTGTTATATCTGGCATCTCCCGACACAGAAATAGGGTGGGATTCATCAAAGCCACGTATTTTGTTTAGGTTGAGTAACTTTTGCCTTCGTTCTTGCATGTCCATTTCATTTACTTGCACGGTAGTCTTGCTAACATATATTCCAGCATTTTGCATGGCACTGCATGAAGGCACGGGTATGCCTGCTGACAAGAATAATGCACGTAGACCTTCGACTCCAAGTGGGGAACTTTGGAGACCAACATGAATTCCTAAATTTACAGTTGAGTATTTTTGTCCCTTTTTAGTGTCCGTGTCGGATTCAGTGTACACTTTAGTTTTCTCGCCACAAAAGTTACAGTTATCACATTTTAATCCGAGACGCCATGACAATCCCCACTTTTGACAATTGTTTGTATTCCAGTTGCATGAAAGTTCACATCGGGGTTCATTTTGACCATGTTCCTTGTAAAATTTGTTGAACATGTCCATTAATTTTCCACAATGTAAGATTTTGTTCCCTACAATGTCATTCTTATTTTCTTGCAGGAGCTCCGGTTCCGTCACCTGTGGCTCTGGTATCGGACGAAAGAAACGCATATTGCCAATATTACCCTCAGAATCTGTAACCAGGTAGTAGTCATCATTAGGAGACAGGTGAACAGCATCTTTGAATGTAGATACAGGTAACCTTGTTGATGATATTGTTGACTCCAGGCACTCTGAAGTTGACTTTTTTCTGAACCTTGGATGTACCGTTTGAAAGAATCTTCTCCTTTTAGTGGGTCTGCCTCGTTTCGACATTTTTCAAACTTTGACTTGTGTATTCCCTTGTATTGATACTCACTTTGCAATGATTTTATTGTGTAATTGGCGTTTAATTTCAAAGGAATTAGAAAAGTAATAAAAATTCTTATATTTATCTTAGATCTGACCATCATTTTAATATCCTTCTCATCCATGCACCTGCCAAACTAATTAATTGAAAATTTTATGTCATCAAAAGACCAATAAAATGTACTCTCCTAATACACATAATTGACCTCCAACTGGAACCAAATAAATAGCGATATAACCAAAAAATTGTGGGAAAATATGATTTTTTTTTACATCTTCAGTAAAAAAAATTGGCAAAATTCCATATTTCCAACCCAGGCCATTTCTTATCTTCATTTGTGTTGAGTAAGCTCTTGATTAGTTGTTTAACCTGTTAATGTCTCATTTCATTTCTTTTTTTCAAAGACAAGACATTTTTTGTTTGCAGTCTTTTTCTACATTCAAATCAACCTTTTGAATTTTCTCACTGTTTGACACTTTTTGTATTTTCAAATTATCTCCCCTTTTTAGGGGCAATTGTTTTTGTGTGATGGTCATGTTTTATTTGTAAGACAACAAGGTATCAGAAAAAAATCATGTTTTAGCAGTAAACAATATTTGTGGTTCACTTAAGGGGGCACATCAGTAAACCAGCCAATCCGCATTGAGACAGTCCTCGAAAATAGTACAAAATAGAACACCAGGAACTTTGAAAAAAAATTTCAGTTGTTTCTTGATTATGATATTTTTTACAGTTAATCCTATCATATTTGGTTAGGTTTTAACTTAAAAAAAACACGTCATTTGTTGAAATATAACCACATATAAAAACATGGATGTCAAATTACTACACCCTGTGTGGAAGGATTTCCTGGATACTGTAAATACTGTTGTTTTGACCGGATATTGAAAACAGCTGATTATTTTCTTATTTGACATACAATGTATGTTTCAAAGTGGATCAGAATGTGGACCTTGGACCAAAATAATAGGAAATAGTTGTCTTGTTATCCAGAAAATTCATTTGGATTTTTAATGATTTTTTTATTTACAATGTAAGTCAATGGTGGAATATATAGTGGTGTGCCCTCTTAAGTTGGTCATCTGGCATGTTCTACCCTGCAGTGAATGAAAAAATAAGATAAGTTGTTATAAAAATGCTATAAAAAATACTGAGATGTTAGAAAATTATATAATTTATATTGCATGCCAATAAAAAAAATTAATAAAAGTGTTTTAATTTCTTAGAATAAAAGTGTAGTTTGAATGCAAATCTGTGGCTATTTTTGTAATGAGAAACTTCGACCAATCAGATACTTTACCTGAGTTCGACCTTGAACTTGTCATTCACTGCGGGGTAGAACATGCCAGATGACCAACTGGATGATGAAAGCTGATAACTGACCCGTGGAAAAAGGTCTGTTGTATTGTTGAGGTTCAGCAAAGGTAGGTGTTTTATACATCATTTTGTAGATAAATTATCGTAGTTTCACATGATGTAGGCCATTCCTCCATGCTGGCGTCCGTCGAGTTGAAAAAACGCGAAAATCGCGATGACCTAGATTTTTAACAAATGAACGGTTACGTACCTTGTGGTATATATAGTATCTAGGTATATTTTTTTTTAACAGAAACAAGTGCCTGTGTTAATATCCTATTCCTAATCCTAGTGTTGCCGGTTCTCGATAGCGTAAGAAACATTTCTCCCTTGTGTCCCTTTGGCTTAGAAACAATAATTTTTTACAAAATTGTTTTTGTTTGTTTGTCAAAACTAGTTCTTTATTTCTACCAAACCTAAAAGTTCTACTCCTTGAAGTTACGGAGAAAACATAATTTTTGTGTATGACCTTATTTCTGACACTTTGTGTATTACGACATCAGTTCTCGAGAGTGTGTAAAATCAATTATGGAGAGCATGTTTACTAATAAAAACTATAGGTAAAAAAGAAAAAAAGTGTATTCAAGATATTTACAAACACCAATATTATTGATTTCAACCATACATGTAAATATCATTATTCTTAAAATATCATTAAAAATATGTTCTTAATCAAAATTTATTTAGAAGTGAATAAAGTTTATATATGATTTTTTTTGGTTTTCAAACTGTCAAGTCAACAACAAATGTGCATAAATGTTAATGAATTTTTTAATTTTCAATAATTAGATTATGCTTTGGCTTTCCTGTTCATTTGCTGTCACAGTGAGGGCATCTGAATACGTATTTCGAGCGTACAACATTTACTGGTGAACAATAACGCATGTGTGTCCAATGGTCACAATCTTCACACTGTGCCCAGTTCATAATTGTCAAAGACACTACATGTTTCAAAGTTGGAGGATATCGTTGATTACACATGCAGCATGGAATGTTATCAGTGTCATCTTCAGAATCAGTTAGTTCAACACTGTCCTCAACAATAAGGGTAATAACAAAATTACCGAACTCCGAACAATCTTACAAAGGGAAAGTCAAAACTCATAATTATATAAACAGACAAAATCAGTCAACAACCGGAAAACTGTGAAAACCGTAATGACCCTGACTTGGTACAGGCATTTCTGAAGAAATGGTGGGTTGAATCAGATTTTAAAGCGCCAAACCTCCCGCTCTCATTACGGTTCAAAGGTTCCGGCTGTCACTATAACAGTATTTAAATACAGGAACAAAATAGGTAAAATAGTTGTCAAAGCAGTACCATATTCAGTGAAGTAAATGTCAAAAACATTTTTACGTCACACATTGATAAAGAAATATTTTTGAAAATGCATCGCTTATAATCGTTTCTGCAGAGACGGAATATATTTCGACAAGATCTTGGTATCGGAATATAAACTTTTTAAGAGATCGAATAAGGCGAATCTTTTTATAGCCCTGGTCCAGTAGCCTATTTCTCAGATGAAGATGACGTTTCAGGAGATCAGAATAATTGCTATTGGCCCTTGCATAGCGAATCAATTGCGAGATGTAAACACCATATGCAGGAGAAGCTGGTATATTGCTGGACATGTTTGGAAAATTTATTATTTTAAAATTGAAGTCGTCCCGTTTATCATAAATTTTAGTGCTGAGTTGACCACTGTCGTCAAATTCGAGGTATAAGTCCAAAAATGATGCGGACGATGCTGTATATGTGGTCTCTTTAACTTCCAGCTCTGGAGGATATATCAATGGAAGAAATTCTGCACATCAATAACTCCATAATATTTTAACATTGGGGTCAACGGGACACTAAATAAATCAATATTTATTTATTTAAAAAAAATTATAACTATCAACTATAAAGTTAGAAAGAAATGTTCACATTTCCCGTAAATCTACAATATTTCATCTATTTAATTTATGTTCCCTCAACAGTTTGCTGCTTTCAAAAGTAATAACGTCATTTTTTCTTCGATTTCATCCATTAAATTTTATTTCAAAACCGATTATTATGACGACGCCTTGTTGAAATTATCAATACTTACAGCTTTATTTTGCATTTTGAAAAAACTGTTGTGCTATAAATAAATATTCAATAGCAATACTGACAGAATATTATAGCAAGGACGTAAATATCTCATATACGTCCTTGATTATAGATACGACAGTTTTATTTTTTGAAAATTGATACGAAATTTTTTTTTCAATGCGACCAACAATCCGGAAGTATTTATAGCAATAATGACATTTGGGTTTCTGAAATTGTTTATTAGGTAATTAACCAATATATTGCATCTTTGATATTACTGACAAATTTATCAGAATTTAATTAAGTGGTATGGAAATTTCAATATAAACCAACATTTTAGAAAAGTTTGTTTTGGATGAATCAGAAATTTTTAATCACGTGTTGATATATTTTTAACTTAAAGTGTATGTTATCGCTCACCTTATTAAATGACATAATAATTGTGTTTGAAGACCGGCTTTCAGAATTTTGGTAATTTTGATTCAATACTTAGTCAGTTTTCTGTAGAAAGGAGAAAAGTTAGTTTTAATGTTAAAATTTTAAAATTAAGAATTACAATTAGTTATTTTTGTTTGGTTTATTTTGTTTTCGTCTATCGTACTTTTAAAAGAAAATTGTCCATGTACATATCGCATACAGTTCTAGAACGTTACCCACTCTATCCTTAGAGTTTAGTCCTGTATTTGGATAATTTAATTAAAATTATATCTTCGCACTTGCTCCATATGTTCTAACGGTCCACGCGGCGACTACAAAACCCGATAGAAATTGGGGAGCAAGATCGAAGATCTAATTTTAATTAGATTGGTATTTGGAAGAAGAAGAAGAAGAAGAAGAAGAAGAAGAAGAAGAAGAAGAATTGTTCTGCTTTAAAATTGTATATCATAGTGTACATTACATTAAAAAAAACTCATGGCCATCTGAGCACATTAAATCCCAATTATGTACAACGGTTAACCGATATTAAATAGCAAATTTATCAGAGAAAAAAGAATAGCAATAACAGAAGAAGTCAGTTGTAACACGTCCCGACACATATTACTTGTATTAATCCCAGGATAAATCCAGACAAGTTATATATCTTAAAAAGAGACCGTCGTGGTACATTGTTTTATTTCTTTTTGGTGGTTAGCATTTCTTTAACAGCATATTAATAATTTTTTTTACCATCCTTGTAAATAACAAAACATGACATAGAATAAGCCTGTAGCTGATCATTTCAATAAATATTAGGTGTAATACCACTAATCATGGGAAAGTAGTACGTAAACACAAAATGGATTCCAACATTGTTGGATAAAAAATAAACACTATATTAGATCCTGCAAAATACTGAATGTCAGCAGAAAACTACCTATTTTAGGATAATTTTAAACCCATATTTGATGTCCTTTAGGTTTTAAATAAACAATTGATTGCATTGGAAAGAAACCACATGAATTTGTGTTAAATCGAAAATGAAAGTAGGATTTTTGAAGGTAGACATCTTCGGACTGTGTTTTTTCTAAAATGCCATTAAACACTGTGTACAAACTGACCCGGCAAAAAATGTTTGGACTCTTGCATATCTAATTCCGGAACGGAACAGGACTGTAAGAAGGCAAGAAGAAGGTAACAATTATGTTTATTTATTTGTTTTTTGCATGAACTTGGGAGAAATACATGCTTTATTAACCATTTCCTGCTGTCAGATGAAACATTTTGGCTATGTCATCGTATATTAATTGAGATATAAGCTATAATGTGCCGCAAAATAACGATCAGCTTGACCCCAACCCCGAATTTCGCTCAGTTTCTCTTTGAATTGCTCACATTGAATGGAACGAAATGTATTGAAGGAACGATTGATGAATAAAGATGACAAGAATCGTCACTTTGTGCTTTTAATTATTGATATAAGTAAGCACGGGGCGAAAGAAATGGATTATGTCAAAATGGCAGGACCCGGTTTCCTGAATGATGTTACAGCGTGATGATCCGGTTTTGTTCCAAAAAAATTTACGAACAAACAGGAACCACAGCCTTTATTTTCTCTGGAATTACATTGAAATTATGGTTTTTGTAACCATAATGTCCACTAAATGGATTCAGTTCAAGGTATTTAACTTTCAACATTAGTGAGCCGTGGTTTTCCGTCGAGTGTTTTATTGCTTCTTCAAATAGGACGAAGGTTGCCATAACAATGGTACGGATGATTTTCTCTAGAATGTTTTATTAAGTCATCGAATTGTGGAAATGTTGTATCACAGTATAAACAATGGTGGCTGTGGATTTCTGTTGCTTTGGTTCCTGTTTGTTCGTGAGTGTCACTTAGGTTAAACTTAAGATGAATCCTGTATGAAAGCTCATTTTTTTTTATTTAACATAGAAGGCTATGGAGAATTATTTATTGGTATTACACCTATAGGGGTGGGTTGACAGAGACTGGACAATCGTAACTACTCGACCATTATCGCTTGCAGGGTAGCGAGAATGGCCGAGTAGTTACGATTGAGATTGAAAATACCCATGTACAATTCTATAAGAAATCAAATTTCATTGGTTCTATGTTTTCAATTTCCTAAACTGTCAGCCAATGGAGTCCCGTTTAACAAATGTACACACACGTAACGGGCACCCGGTCTCCCTAATTACCGACAAGAAGCGTCAAGAACCGACAAGAAGTGTCAAGAAGGGGAATACACCGACAAGAAAGAAAAATATACCAACAAGAAAGAAAAATATACCAAGAAGAAAAAAAAAATAACAATAAGAACTATAATTATCGATATTTCAATAAATAAATATATGTTCATCTATTAATTTATATTTGTTTCTATTTTTTTTTCTTTTCGATTTTCACACTTGTTCAAGAAAAAAAGTAATATCTAAAATTATATTTATATTAGTATTAGTTTTATTTTTATTAGTTTACAATAGTATGGTTTCAATAATACAATGTATATACAAAATCATTATTGAAACCATAATTGATAATCAAAATGATCCAAGTTCAAATGTACTATGTGCAGAAGTAGCGAGCGTGTGGTTTATTGGTCAATATCAGGGGCGGATCCAGGATTTGGGATTAGGGGGGCGTGAGTAGGAGAGGGATCTGGGGACCTCTTAAGGTCCCCATCGGGTCCAGGGAAGAGCCCTAGTAGGGGGTCCAGGGAGACGAACCCCACCCCCGTAAGCTCTGTGGGTTTGAGGAATTACAGACATTTATTTGAACGACAATTTGGAACCAACCACACCATTTTTATCAGACCAAACAAACTTTACTTTGAGTCTTAATTTTGTCGGATAATTGTTAACAGTATGTTTTTGTCAGATTATAAGAACATGAAGTAAAACTTTTTTTTGAACAACCGTGACGTCGGACGCAGGGTGATGAAAAAAATTCGAATGATCCTTTGGACTAGGTGCATTAATTTCATAAATTAAGATAGGTCCCCAAATTTTGTACAAAACTCCCGTTTGAAATTTCCGATTATCTTTTACGAAATAAAACTAATTGCGAAGTTTCGTTTTTCTAATTAAAAATCATTACTTTTAGTATGATGCTAACCTATCACAAATTTAAGTGAGCGTAGGGCTAACTAATACCCACAACCCCTCGTATTTCCTCCATTCAGTGGAAGGACCTAAAAAAACACGGTGCACAAGTACAATGTATGTGATGTCTATTGTACAAGTTTCTCTTCAAACCATTCAGTGCATTATTGAGGAACTGCAGATTACAGAATCTCCCTCCTACCCCTAACCTCCAATTCTAAAAATAAAACAGTGGTGAGCAAACTACATTGTATGTCAAATTTGTAGTTTAAGTTTCACTTCAATCCATTGAGTGGTTATATAGGAGTTGCGGGTTGCAGAATCATCCTACTACCCCCTCCACCCGGCCTTCAATGAAAAATCTAAAAACCATTGTGCACAACTACTATGTATTGCAAGTACATTATATAGTTTAACGTCAATCAATTGCGTGGTTACAGTCAGGGGAGTTGCAGAAATCTTACAGACGGACGGACATCAAGTGTTTGAGCAACGGGCGTAAAAACCTCATTACACTAAAAGATCAAACAAAAAAAATATATCAAAGTTCTCGAGAAATATGGTTACGGAAATCAGGTGTGAGATATGCATAAACCATTTTGTCGAGATTATTTTCACACTTTCATGTGCAGTTGTAGATATTAATTTATTACAAATAAATTGTAGTCAGAATTTTTTGTTAAAAATGTGTAAAAAAATTGTACAGACATCCATTGGTAGATATAAATAATATAAACGTACCCGGACAAAGGATTTGTTCACACTTTCTTGTGCAGATACCTCGGGCAGATGCAGAGATTGTTAATATGTTACTTTTGTATTTTAATGTACAATATACCAACGCGTATTTTTACTGATCTTTACTTGAAAAGTAAAAGGCAACATTTTCGGGTATTTGTATACAAATCAAACTTATATTTTTTTTCATATGAAATTGCAGAATTTCGAATTCAAGAACTATTTGAACCATTATTTAAAGAGAAGTGACCATTTTCTTGGGACACTCAAGTTTCTCCACACTATCTCAGTTTCATCATCTGATTCTCTCGTTATAGGTTTTCGTTGTATGTTTTATAAATGAGATCAATTGTTAAATTAATTATTCGAAGTATTGATTGAATTTACTTTTTAGTTTACCTTTGACTTTTCTCGTCTCGTCGAGGAATCAGAAATGTATCCAATTTTGCTTGTTTTCTTGGCCTAGAATTTTCGTCCATTTTATAATTTCTAAATAGCACGTGTACATGTAGTTGTAAAATTGACTGAAGAAATAATGTTTAATTAGCGTGAGAAAATAGTTGATGTCTGGTACCTCGGAACCAATCAGAATGGAATAATCTTTGAACTACTGACGGCGAATACATATATGAATCAGCGAACACATCCAACGTGTATTTACAATGTGTAAGAATATATTACAACATGTCACGAGTTAACCATTCATGAAAAAGGTATTTATTGAACTGCTTAATTAACGTTGTATAACATATGCTTTGCGAATTTTAGGGGGGCGCACGCCCCCTCTAAATCCGCCACTGAATATATTATTATCTATAATAGGTAACAAAACAAACAAAATAAATGACAAAGAAATACCTACCCATATTGGTCAACAATTTGTTGACAGATACGAGATGGATTTTAGAGAGACGTCAGCTAGAGAATCTGACAATGTTGATAAACTCTTCTACACAATTGCCAAAAAATTGACAAAGGAAGCCAAACAAGGAGAGCTAACTTCAGACAAAGACAATGTGACATTTAATGACAATACAACCAGTATTTCTAACTGTAGTGGCTGTTTTAAATTTTAATATATTTTTTAATTTGTGACTCAAACTTGAGATCTTATGGTATGAATTGTCTAGATACATGACATTGATAATACTGACATAATTTGTGATATGTTATGCACCTGGAAAGAGGGATTGTTTTTTATGAGCATAATTTTGACATTATTTGTTCTGTAAACATTAATTGATGATAACGAAGAGTATTGTGAATAAAATTATTGATTAATTGATGATAGCGAAAGAGTACTGTGATTGAAATTCTTGTTTATAAGTGTTGTACTATCCATAAATCTTGCCTCAGAGAACAACTTGTGTTCTATATTACTTTATAGTGAAAATGATCACTTTGATGTGGTAATTATGTAGTACAGTACATTATCTATGATTTGTAAATTTTTCCTTTTCGGTCTTGATACACAATAATATAGGGTTATTGTATGAATATTGGTGAATAAATTAATTTTAGAGTCACATGTCATTTTATTCGTGCTTTGATTGGTTTAAAAAGTTGAGGTTATTTGTCAATGAACGGAATGTAAAAATAGACGTCGCGTCGTTCTCAAGTCGTCGCGTGCCGTTGTCATCAGATGATTTACTTAAAATGAGGAATTTTTGGGGTTATTTAAATGTATTTCCGATTATTTGCCTTATTTTGAAAAAATAAATATATTTTTCAATATCATATCAAAAAAATTTGAATTAATTTATAAGGATTGATCGAAATTTTGAATAACTAACATATTTTACGTTGAAGTTCAAATTCCAGAGTCAGTGTATAGAGATAGTGTCAAATCCTAACCTGATGAAGATTTTAATTGCCTCCCCTTTTCTGATATGACATAAAGATCTAAAACAACCATGTAAAGAGTCACATTCAATTGGTCTCCACTGGTCAATACAAATTGCCACTTACCAGATTTAGAGAGTAGAACTAGTCTGATTTGATGACTATAATTTACATCGATCCATTTGCTTTTGTGGAATGAATCTGTAATGTCTTTAAGAAATTCATTATACCGTTATTGAACCAAATAACGGTAGCCCCTTGAAACAAGTTAAAAGCAATTTTGAATTGAACAATTTTATATATGACAGATGGCACAAACAGGAATGATTAATAGATAAAATATACAACTATAAGATGTAAATGCTTATTTAATAGAGGACCAAAATAACCAAAGACGAATCCAGTCCTTGAAATAAGACATCACCCAATTGGTCAGCTCTAACTCGATTGTAAAAGGTCACTTGAATGTGACCTCTCACAGGGTTGCATTAGATCTTATGCACGACATGCAGAAAATGGGGAGCTTATAAAGATCTAATTTTAATTTAGATTGGAAATGTGTGAAAAGTAGAATATTGAAAAAAAAATTGAAACTAATTCATTGTTTACTATAAGAATCATATAGAATTTTCAATTATTATGAATATTAATAAAACTGTTGGTTTGCTATTCCCATAGCAACACAGTATTTAGAATACTAATGTTATTTTCCTAATCAATTTGTTTGTTCTCTGACGTTATTACTGTATAGTGCAATATTTCTTTGACATTTGTTGTGATGAGTGAATGACTCACATTCAAATACCGGTAATTAGCCAGTTCAAGATTTTGTGACTCGTTTATTGTAACACTAAGATGAGTTGATACTCTAATTTTGTCTGGCTATCAATTTGATTTTTAAAACTATATATACATGTATTATAATGTTACAAAATTAAAAAAGCGTATTTTAATTAATTTTTTTTTAATTATGTTTTATGATATGTATACTAAACCACAAATACACAAAGAAGGCCATATAATGATATACTGTATTCAAAATATTGAGCTTAAATTATTATTTTTATATACTTCAGTGAAATCTGTCTAAACCTCCCTGGAATCATCTTTTGTGTGTGGAATAGACAGGTATTTTAAACTAACAAAGATTTTCTACATTTGGACATAATTTAATGTTCAGTTTACACAGGATTCTGGTTTAGACAGGTTTACACAGGATTCTGGTTTATTCAGGGTTTGGTTTAGACAGGTTTACACAGGATTCTGGTTTATTCAGGGTTTGGTTTAGACAGGTTTACACAGGATTCTGGTTTATTCAGGGTTTGGTTTAGACAGATTTACACAGGATTCTGGTTTATTCAGGGTTTGGTTTAGACAGGTTTACACAGGATTCTGGTTTATTCAGGGTGTGGTTTAGACAGGTTTACACAGGATTCTGGTTTATTCAGGGTTTGGGTTAGACAGGTTTATACAGGATTCTGGTTTATTCAGGGTGTGGTTTAGATAGGTTTCACTGTATTGTAATAGTCATATTCAAGTTTAGTTTCCAGTCTGGAAAATTTGTAATTTGATTGTTTTGTTTATAAATAAATACAGACACAGGAAGAAAGCCTTGAATGCTAAAAAAAACCCACAATGATAAAAAAAAACATCTTTGTAATATCATGTATATAATGATCCCTGTTAGAACTTTGATGTTAATTGTGAAATATTCAAAAAATGTTATAATTATCAAAAGAAATGAATGTTTGTACAAACTAATTTAGTAATGTTTGTTATGTCAAGGCAAATTACAATGTAATTATTGTAACCGGGAACCATGAATTAGACTTTGTTTATTGAATTTTTATTTTTAACCAATTTATTATGAACTTTCAAAATAACATTGATTATTATGGACAATATGTAGGAATTTGTTCAGTACCAGAAACGTTTGAAGATATTAAGGCCTTAGGGGGTAATCAGAACACAAAAAACTAGAGATTGAGCAACACAAACCTCACAAAAAAGCGTGGGTAAACTCAGATGCTTAGGAAGGGTAAGCAGTTGCTGCTCCATCAGTGGCACCCATTGTGCCTCTATTGTTAAACATTTGGTGATCAAACAAGAAAGAGAAAGAGGTACAAGGTTGTGGCTATGTCAAATGGAACATTTCTGTGGTCATCTATGATACTGATATTCCAAAATGGTTAACGAAGTCATGATAGTGACCGTAAAACTTTTGAAGTGATGACTTCAACTAAGCCTCTAGGAACCCTTCGTTCAGTAGCTTCTTTGTTAGCCACAATCCTGATAGAAACCATAAGCTCTGAAATATTATATAAACTGAGAGATGCATACTCCTTATTCAGGTGCTGTTGGAACGTTGCTACATATAAATATTATATAAACTGAGAGATACATACTCCTTATTCAGGTGCTGTTGGAACGTTGCTACATATAAATATTATATAAACTGAGAGATGCATACTCCTTATTCAGGTGCTGTTGGAACGTTGCTACATATAAATGGAAAGTTTACAATGGGAAAGTAGAGATCATGTCTTTTGTCTTAAAGTTTCATTCTGTCTATTTCTATGTATAGGTCAATGTATGAAGCAGACCTAGCTTTTTTCTCTATTCGGATAATACTGCAATTGAAATTTGAAATCTCCACAAAATAAACTGTCACAAATTTGAAAGGAAAAGGTGTCTGGTGATTAGTAATTGGGCATAAAACTGGATGGAAAGGGCTTTCACATTATATTTTTCTATGAGAGGAGAACTGTATAAAATTATAACATTAAGCTTAAACAAAATTATAGCTTTCTATACTACTTGAAAAATTGTGCCATGCTAGCAAAGTGTATGTAAACATCAATTTATTTATAAAGTTATTTAATGAAGTATTAGAATGTGGGCATTCAGAGAATAAACCATAACGTTAGCTTGACAATTTAAAATATTTTCTTCCTGATAAATACAAGACCATTTTTTTTATTGTAATGAAACCATTCTCTCCTGATAACAACAAGACCATTTCTTTTTAATAATTATAATTAAGCCATTCTTTGTAATAATGTCTTTGTAATAATTAAAATGAAACCATTGTTTTCTAATAATTGTAATAAAACTGTTTCTTCTTAATAATTATAATGAAAATGTATTTTTTTCTAATAATTATGAAACCATTTCTTCCTAATAAATTATAATGAAACCATTTCTTTGTAATAATTATAATGAAACCATTTTTTTATAATAATTAATATGAAACTATTTTATCATGAATCAAATACCAGTAAATATATGCCAAATATATTGACTCCTTACACAATGAAGTTTTTACATTATTTTATATCTATATACATGTACCAGTATATGAAATAAGTAGCCATTTAAAACAGTGTATTACTAAATACACATGGCTGCATGAACAAGTTTAGTTATATTTAAGCTCGTTTTCCTTTACTTTAGTAGGGGCCGTCATGGCCGTGATCATATGGTTGTTGGATCTATATCTACCTATGTGATCAGTGCCTATCACCACAAAAGTTGCATGTTTGATTCCCGACCATGGGGAAGGTGTACTCAATAAGATTTTAGGTGATAAAATTTGTCAGTGACATGTGGTAGGTCGTTTGTGTTCTTGAGGTACCCTGGTTTCCTGCACCAATAAAACTATCTGTAACTGTAACAATATAACTGAAATATTGTTTAAAGTGACATAAGTTTCCAATAACTTTTACTGTATTAGTGAACTATATAGAACTTTTTTCTCGTATAGGTATGAGTTTTAATCCACATCATCATTACTTATCATACAGTAATTGCAAGTTTTATTATCATGTCTGTTAAGGATAGTTATACTATAGATCATTTGCATATTTCTGACTGATTTTTAAATTCTATTTTTATCAGAGTTATTTCCCTTTAAGGTGGGCAATGCCTTTCAGTTTCAGGCTAAGCTAAATGAAAATAACATATATTTTTTTCCAAAAATCTCTTTAAGATTTTTATGTTATTACAACTTTGGAATTTTCTATTTGCTATAAAATTATCCTTTGATTTTTTACAAGATTTAAATATCTACAAATCAGGATAAAATTAAACTCAAATTCTAAGTGCTTTCCACTGCTCTTGCATGCTAGACAGGGTACAATTTTGTCTGACATAAGTGAAATAACTCTTATAAAAAGGTATAAAAATGTATAATTTTGAAATCAAATCTAGAATCTAGAATGTGCAAAAGTTTTGTTTTTTGTTTTTTTTAACTTGTTTTGATTTTATTATTGTTTTGTGTAATATGGGGTGTTTACATGTGTAACACATTGTATCTTAAATGTTGACTATTAATCAAATTTTTCCACTTGGAACCATTCACACTATTACATGTAGTTTAGTCTAGTCAAAAACATCTTGTGAAAATTAATTTACATCTAATACAAAAATGTCTTATTGATAATCTGCAGTTAGACCATTTAATATAAATCTAAAATATAAATCTGAAAGAGGTATTCGTTGCCATGATTGCACTCATACAAACTTCAATTTTATGCAACTATTAACCTACCTATGTATGGTAGTCATAGATTTTTCCAGAGCAGGTGCCCCTATATCCACCTATCTATATTTATTTTTTTTAATTTATGGAGATTTTCACAACCAATTTTGCTCTGTCTAACCCGAGACTCCTCTTTTAGACTGTAGTAACTCCTCCTCTTTTTAGAAGGTCTTGATCTGCCTCTTGTAGATTATCATCTACCTATATTAAAGCACAGAATACTCAAAGTACATTTATTGTATTAAGAAAAACAACTGATATTATATTCTTTTACTAATGATATTAATATTTTACATTTTTATTTTTAATTTAATTCTAGATCTGCTAGTTAAATACAAATATATACATATAATACAATTTGTGCCAAAAACCACTCGGCCTATGCCCCAGTCTAGTAAAAATTGGTTGGAGCTAGTTAAAATTGGATGAAATTTACTTAATCAAATAGAATATTTATTTCTTAATTGCTGTTCCAGTTAGTTTTTGGCACAGACTGTAAGATATGATGGTTTTTATTTTGTTTTTGGCACACGACTGTAAGATATGAGGGTTTTTATTTTGTTTTTGGCACACGACTGTAAGATATGATGGTTTTTATTTTGTGAGTAAATTAATTAAATATATTTATAGTCAAACCTGCCTGTGCAGTTACTTGTATTAAAAGGTCACCTTTTTCTTGTCCTGTCATAAAAAATTTCATACGAAGTGAACCTCTTTTAATAGGTCACCTGTCTTAAAAGACCACTTTTCTGTGACCTCTTAATACAGGTTTGACTGTATATTAATTGGCCCTGGTGTATTTGACTACAGAAATTCCACTCGTATACAAACTCAGTCTTCTGTTGATAAAAGATATTGTTGCAATGTATTGATAAATTTTTATAATAAAACTTATTCTTTTGAATTTTTGTTGTTATCTGTGGTCTCGTTCAACATTGATCAGTATTTTGTGCAGTCTTAAAAATTACTGGTATCAGTTGACTCTGTCTAGCTCCTACCACAATATCTGAATTCTATTTATTTGTATCCTGTAATCTGGCTTACCATATTAATTTCCACATTTTTATTTTAGAATTTGGCATATCAATATCAATTTAACAGGTCTCTCATGTGGTGACAGGTGTGCAGCATCTTGGGTGACAATATATGAGTAAAATACCAACCCCCGCATATAACAGGTTCATCACGTTTAGAGTATAACTGGTTCATCACGTTTAGAGTATAATTGGTTCATCACTTTAGAGTATAACTGGTTCATCACGTTTAGAGTATAACTGGTTCATCACTTTAGAGTATAACTGGTTCATCACGTTTAGAGTATAACTGGTTCATCACGTTTAGAGTATAACTGGTTCATCACTTTAGAGTATAACTGGTTCATCACGTTTAGAGTATAACTGGTTCATCACGTTTAGAGTATAACTGGTTCATCACGTTTAGAGTATAACTGGTTCATCACGTTTAGAGTATAACTGGTTCATCACGTTTAGAGTATAACTGGTTCATCACTTTAGAGTATAATTGGTTCATCACGTTTAGAGTATAACTGGTTCATCACTTTAGAGTATAACTGGTTCATCACGTTTAGAGTATAACTGGTTCATCACATTTAGAGTATAACTGGTTCATCACTTTAGAGTATAACTGGTTCATCATTTTAGAGTATAACTGGTTCATCACGTTTAGAGTATAACTGGTTCATCACGTTTAGAGTATAACTGGTTCATCACTTTAGAGTATAACTGGTTCATCACTTTAGAGTATAACTGGTTCATCACGTTTAGAGTATAACTGGTTCATCACTTTAGAGTATAACTGGTTCATCACGTTTAGAGTATAACTGGTTCATCACTTTAGAGTATAACTGGTTCATCATGTTTAGAGTATAACTGGTTCATCACGTTTAGAGTATAACTGGTTCATCACTTTAGAGTATAACTGGTTCATCACGTTTAAAGTAACCTGATTCATATATCCTTTAATAAGTAAAATATATTTATTGTCATTCATAATTTATCATATAAGTCTTTTATCATTGATTGATGTCAATGATACAGTCATGTACTAAAATTTTAAATGCTACTGGGCTTGAGAGCTGTATAATTAGGGAATGAGCTGATGCTATTTGTTATAACTGATCATGCCTGAACAAGAAAGTTATTGTTTACCTCCATTGACAGTTTTAACAAGATTCAATCTTGAAATAATCTCGAATCTTGATGGAACATTGGGTTGTTCATTACAAAGTTTTCATTTTTGTGTCAAACAGAAAAACAAGATATCTGTCAACACAGGATAAGTTTAACATAGGGCCTTTTAGGAATATATTTTAGAATTAGAATCTGAAACCACTGAACCATTTGATATGCAAACTTGGCTGGTATTTTACTTCAGTGATACTCTACAAAATTAATGTTATTTTATGTGTGTATCAGAAATAGGAGATTCTGCTAGCACCCTTTATTATTTAACATAAAACAGTATCTTATTATCTCTATATCATTATTCCTCCATAGAAACTTCTTAGAAGTGAAATTGCATAGTTACAGAAGCAACTAAATTTTAGTAGTACTGTAGAGTGGTGTCTGAAGGGAAGTTTTACATGGATTTTTAATTGTCTTTTAAGATCATCACAATATCTGAAATTCCAAAAGGCATTGGTGAATTGTGAATGTATTTCTTTATATATTTGTTCTGTATATTACTTACTCAGTTAGAGTATATATCCACACAAGCTGCAACCATCATTATTATCTGTAATTATTGGCAACACAATTTGAGGATGAAAGAGATGATTTCCATTTTTTTATTGTGGACTTTCTATATACATGTATATGTAGCATCTTTTCAGCAGCGGGGTATATATATCTCTCATTTGATATGGAATTCCAGATCGTATGGTTCCTATAATCATGATTTCCTTGACAGAGGGTTGCTGCTGAAGCAAAGATGAAATCATACCTTAGAAGGATTTACGGTCGGTACCATGACTTGATTACCAGTTAGCGAATATATGTTTCAAAGTGACAAGGGATATGTTCCGTTTGTCGTAATCACTAAAATTTATTGATCTGATATTGTATAAATATTAATAATTAAACCTGTGGCCAATTACCACCAAAACTTTATATATTTGTTTCTTTATACCTGTACGAGATAAAGGAAAAATAGATGATCTAAGAAATGTTATAATGTCTTAGTAATGTTATGCTATGATCAACATTTCAAAATACATGTCTAACTTGAAGTTTTTGTAAGCCTATATCTATACATTGATCAACATGGTATAACACATGTTTATTGTTTTTGCAAGGTTGCCTATTAATCAACATTTCATAGCACATGTTTAGTCTTTATAAGGTTATGCATTGATCAAAACTGCTAAACACGTGCTTAATATCTTTGAAAGGCTATATATTGATATATATATATATACGTACATAAAGCATAAATAGCAATGTATTTGAATAGGGACATTTAAAGAGCAAAAACCATAATATCTACAGTACATTTCTAGCTAAGTCTGTATGCATTCATGGAGAACTAAGGGGAATTTCTCAGTGACTTGCAACAGGTCAATGGTTTTCTCAGGGTACTCTGGTTTCCTCCACCAATAAAACTGATCGCCACTATATAGCTGAAATGTATATTGTTGAAAGTGGCACTAAACACCATAACCCTCTAATCCTGAAACAAAATAAACACAAAGGATATGGAGAGGTGAACAAGAAAGACAATATCTTGTCTTGTCTTTCTTGTTCACCTCTCCATATCCTTATCCTGAAACAAGATAATAACACAAAGAATATGAAGAGCATTGTCTTTCTTGTTCACCTCTCCATATCCTTTGTGTTTGTCTTGTTTCAGGATTAGAGGGTTATGGTATTTAGTGCCACTTTCAAAAATATACATTTCAGTTATATAGTGGCGATCAGTTTTATTGGTGGAGGAAACCAGAGTACCCTGAGAAAACCATTGACCTGTTGGAAGTCACTGAGAAACTTTATCACATAATGTTGTATCGAGTACACCTCACTATGAGCAGGATTCTACCATACAACTTTAGTGGTGATAGGCACTGATTGCATAGGTAGTTGTAAATCCAACTACCATATGATCATGACCCCGACGGCCCCCTCCGTGTGCTTGGAAATACAATGATGATTTTCTTCATCATGAAAACAACACACATGACATTGTAATGTAATTTTATACTAGATAATTGAGTTGATATTAATTTACACCAAGTTTTGTACAAAGGTAAAAAATAAACAAAACAAACAAGAATAATAAAAGTCTTTATAAAATATAAAACAAAACAGTTGATGTATTTATACAACTTGTCCAGCTAAGCTGCCACAGCAAATTACTACTAGTACATTTAATAAACAGCAAATTACTACTGGTACATTTAATAAACAGCAAATTACTACTAGTACATTTAATAAACAGCAAATTACTACTAGTACATTTAATAAACAGCAAATTACTACTAGTACATTTAATAAACAAAATCCTCTTATGGCGATGTATTGGCAACTTTTTATCTTCTTCGTGTCTTATGCAATTTGCTGCCCCTTTGGTTCAAAAGTCATTAGCCCTGAGGAGAGTGGACTCAATATAGCTGCATAAATATTATGTTTGTTTTAGTGTATGATTGATTTGTATGTTCATCTTTGTATATGTATATATATATCCATGTTTGTATGTTTGTTTTATGCCGTCAACCTTATAAGGGTATTAAAAAAAGAGCATTAATTAATAAAGTATTAATAATGAGCAAAACTGTAAAATAAGAGATCAAGCATTTATGAAATACATAAATACATACGTAAAAAAAATGAAACAATATTACGATGTTTCTGCAGTTAAAAAAACCCCAAAGAATATATACAGCTTGTAACATAAATACGCATTTTTCCTTTGATGTTTTTATGCAGTAATCAACTTAAAAATAGTGAACTTTTACAAACCATGGTCTTGATGTTATTCCATGATTTTGATGTTATTCCATGATTTTGAGGACCTCGACGAAAGCACCCAATATTGATTTCTGTTACAAACCATATATACCATGGATCTTACACATGAACTTATTTAAACCAACTCATCCTTCGGATTCGTTGGTTTAAATAAGTTGTAACATAAATACGCATTTTTCCATTGATGTTTTTATGCAGTAATCAACTTAAAAATAATGAACTTTTAAAAACCATAGTCTAACATGAAAATCATGGAATAACATCAAGATCTTGATGTTATTCCATGATTTTGCGGACCTCGACGAAAGCACCCACTATTGATTTCTGTTACAAACCATAATATTCGTAAGATCCATGGTATATATAATACTTAATTCGTAAGATCCATGGTATATATAATACTTAATTCGTAAGATCCATGGTATATATAATACATAATCCGTGAATTAAATGTATTAGTATTAGAAAAACATCACAATAGTCTTTTTCTACTGAAACAATGATTGATCGATGTCACAAAATAATAAACAAATGTAGATGTCGTTTTACATAAAATACCCGGTACAAGAAATTTTAGAGGTTTTAATCATGAAAGTTGATCAACTTTACAATCACTTATAACTAAACTACAGGCTCTCAGGAGCTTTTATCACTCATTTGTTAAAAATAAGATTTACTGCACTTTATGAAAAGAAAGTTTAAACATTGATGGTCATCAATTTCAACAATATCAACAAAATGAACAATTACCTTTCATCTTAACTGAACTCACTGAACACAAAAAAGACCACGACATATGATGTTGGAAATCCAGGTCATGCCTTTTGAAGCATGTACTAAATTTTGACCTTCCTGGGCTTGAACCCTATAGACATTGGGTTATTAGTTTGTACAACATTGGATCTTCATATCACAATACTGCTTCATGTCAAATACAATTATATTTTCTATATCTGGTTCTTAAATATATCTAGTTCTTAAGAATAATTTTTAATTGGATGATTGACCTAAAAATGTCAGAAGCTTGAATATGTCCAAATTACAGAAAAACTTAGTTATAATTACATAAAACAACCTTTATGAAAAATGAAATATATAAAACAAGTCTTAATGAGCTTTCAATCCAATCCAAACATCCTGTTGATCAAATGACATGCAGGGAAATTTTTTGAAATTAAAGCCAAATTTATGAAACAAAATGTTTTAACACATAAAAACTAATAAACAGTATACTTAAGCTTCACGATTATAGTTTATATTAAATTTTATACAAGACTGATCAAATCAGATGACCACGCAGGATGTGGATGCAGACTCAAGAAGACAACATAACCACTCGCCACACTATGCATAAAATATACAAATTATAAACATAAAATGTACGTAGTACAATATATATTATTTCAAAATAGATATTATATGAAAAAACAAAAGATTCAACTCAAACTTAAAAAAAAAAGATAAAATATTTTTGCTAACGAATGGAATAATCACAACACTACAAAAATAAATGTAAAAAAATAATATTATCTTTTTCTCTTGTAATCTACATCATTAGTGATAAATAAAACTCTATAAATGAAAATAAGAAGCATGATCTGATACTGATAACTTAAAAAAATAACTTCAAATTTAATAAGATTACAAAATACTTGTCCATTTTACATTGTATCCATAACAATTATGTACATGTAATGTCTTAACAAATAAAATGTCTGACGACACTTTTCTGAGTAAAACAGGTGAAGGGACATTTCTAAAATGATGCAAATCCACTTGCCTACTCCCCAAAGAAAAAATATTCACTGAAGCAAACTATAGGTGCAATACCAGTATTTCCTGACTTTACACCTACAATCACACTGTATGATAATGTAAGGTGCAGTTTTTCAGAAACAGAGGTTAATAGAAAAAAAAACAAAAAAAACAATATAGAAAATTGCAATCACTGAAGTATAAAATTTAGGTCAAGTGAGCTATGTAGCATGATGATGCAATATATTTTCCTAACATATCAAATTTTAATATAGACTGGTTGGCTTGTAATCAAGTTAATGTTTCACTAAACATGCAGTATTGAGGAGTAAGAGTAAAGACTGGTTGGCTTGTAATCAAGTTAATATTTCACTAAGCATGCAGTATTGAGGAGTAAGAGTAAAGACTGGTTGGCTTGTAATCAAGTTAATGTTTCACTAAGCATGCAGTATTGAGGAGTAAGAGTAAAGACTGGTTGGCTTGTAATCAAATTAATGTTTCACTAAGCATGCAGTATTGAGGAGTAAGAGTATAGACTGGTTGGCTTGTAATCAAGTTAATATTTCACTAAGCATGCAGTATTGAGGAGTAAGAGTAAAGACTGGTTGGCTTGTAATCAAGTTAATGTTTCACTAAGCATGCAGTATTGAGGAGTAAGAGTAAAGACTGGTTGGCTTGTAATCAAGTTAATGTTTCACTAAGCATGCAGTAT
Organism: Bathymodiolus brooksi; assembly: GCA_963680875.1. Classification (NCBI taxonomy): domain Eukaryota; kingdom Metazoa; phylum Mollusca; class Bivalvia; order Mytilida; family Modiolidae; genus Bathymodiolus; species Bathymodiolus brooksi. The sequence continues at coordinate 81,886,641 of OY804582.1, read as the reverse complement.
TGAGGAGTAAGAGTAAAGACTGGTTGGCTTGTAATCAAGTTAATGTTTCACTAAGCATGCAGTATTGAGGAGTAAGAACAAAGACTGGTTGGCTTGTAATCAAGTTAATGTTTCACTAAACATGCAGTATTGAGGAGTAAGAGTAAAGACTGGTTGGCTTGTAATCAAGTTAATGTTTCACTAAGCATGCAGTATTGAGGAGTAAGAGTAAAGACTGGTTGGCTTGTAATCAAGTTAATGTTTCACTAAGCATGCAGTATTGAGGAGTAAGAGTAAAGACTGGTTGGCTTGTAATCAAGTTAATGTTTCGAGTCTACATGTGAACCCACATACTGTTGTTTCAATGAACTAGCACTATAGAAATTATATAACAGATAATAAAATGTCATTTGATATCAGATAATTTCACTGGTTCAATTCACTGTCCAACTTTTAATATGTCATCACGAAAGATCTGTCTTTCTCCCTCTCCTTGGTGTATTTTAAATGCCTTTTTTAAGAAGTAAATCTCCATTTTCCTCTTTTCTGTCATGCTCCATTGATCAGATATGCCGTAATAAGATAATTTCACTGGTTCAATTCAGCCGTCCAATGTCATGAGGAAAGATCTGTTTTTCTCCCTCTCCTTTAAATATTTGAAACGCCTTCTTTAAGAAGTAGATCCCCATGTTCCTCTTTTTTTCCATGCTCCATTTTTTAGATATGTCATAATAAGATCCGTTCTTCATATTTGTTAATCGATTTAGACCTGCAATGTAACAAAACAATTGAAAATATTGAATCGCTTGCTTCATGTATATGTTTATAAAAGTATTCGAGTATTAACACAAATAGAGGTACATATATGGAAAATAAAATAACTATTAAAAATTGATACATACTTAACCAGAGGTTTTCATAAGCCTCAAATTTCTCACCTGGTAAACCAATAGATTTAAATATTTCAATGAAGATATCACATTTAACATTTTTTGCATACAATGAAATTTGTATTTGTCATAGGAACATTTCCTGATAAAAATGTAGATATCCAAGTTAGTGTGCACGATATGTTTCTGGAATATCCTGCTCCAAGTCTAAAGATTGCTTTCAATTAATTAAAAATTAAAAGAAGAAAGAAAGATTCTGAGAATTTCAACTTCCCAAAAAGATAATGTGGTGAATTATTTCACAAAGCAGACCTTATTTCTGAAAGGAATTTCTGATAATCAAAACTTACCAATAGCATCAATCACACAGGCTTCTCTTGTATAAGCTTCGTCTGGAATAACATTTTGGAAGCAACGTAAAGAGATAACTCCTGCATTGTTACTCCAGATATCTAGGATGCGTCTTACTTTATTAGAAACCTACAAGTACAAATAAATAAACAAAGTTGAACAACAATCATAATTAATAATAATGGTTGACAATATAAGTAAACACAATAATTTACCAAACAATAAATTGTGTAAGTAAAAGGTTTCACTGGAATTGGATGAATGTTTTGAATGCCACATTGAAAAGAGTAGTTAGCAGCACCAACGTCCACTCCAAGCAAAATATTGCTCAGTAGGAGCTGCTGTTAGTTGTCTTTTATATGCAATTATCCCGACGTTCTCCAAACAATAGATACTCATCTAATTCATTAGGTAAAATTAAAGAAAATAATTATACCTGCAGTAAAACCAAAAAATAAATCTAGCATGAATTGTTTCCATTCTAATATGATAAACCCAGTATATTTTTTTATGCAAGCAAAAATGTTATAAAAAAAATATCGGGTTCCCTTCAAGTTTCTGTACTGTGTGTCTTACTTATACAGAGTGATTTATTGGAAATTTCTATCAAAAATCATAATATATTTCAAAAATATTGAAAAAGTATATTGGCTTTTCAGAAAAAAATACCAAATGTTTTTGTAGGGACCGTGGGTATAAATAGCTGTGGGCAGAACAAACATTCAGATTGTTTATTATTTTGACCACGGTTACCTTGAGGAGGAAAAATCAATGATACATAGTTTCACAGTTACTTTTGGAGCAAAATATTTGACAAGCATGGTCACTAGTGTTCCTCCCTACGAAACTTTCAGTCTTATTAAAAATAATATTCTTCATCAGACTAAAAACTACAAAAATCACTTCGAAAATTCAAATTTCTGAGCTATGTGACCTTTAGGTCACGTTTGGTCATGTGACATACAGTTTGATAAATATGCTGATCATATCAACAAGGAATTTTTATGATAAGCTCCGCCCACACATTTTATCGGTAGGCACTACCGTAAATGCCCCTTTAAGGGGTTCTTCAGCTATTGAGTGGAAACCATATGAGGGATGGACATACAGAAGTGAATGCATCAAATGCACAGTGGTGGGGGCATAAAAATATCTTAAAAACAACTTTCTGGGTTACGGCCGTTAGTTGGGATTTTTCTTGTCACCAATTCATGATTATTAAAAAGTTTTTACCTGTGGCTCTGTTTTTTTCATCTGGTTGAAAGCTTCATGCAAGTGACTATGGGCCCGAGTTCCTTTACCTTTTCCAACATAAAATATTCCTTCCACAAAAACTTTAAAAGACTCTTCATCTCCTGAAAGTCATAAAAATAATATAGTTATTAATAATAAAAGTTTCTGTTGATATTATAAAAAATATATCATTATGAATCATATCACTTCATATCCAACTGAGGAAACATATATGTAGTACAGGTATCATGTTTATATAAAATGTATTTAGTCAAACACTAAATCATTTATGTGTAAAAAAAAAAGTATCGCATAAGCAGTATATACAAGAATCAACCGAAACATTCATACAGCTGTTTTCCCGATAAGAGGACAAATTGATTTTTCACATATTTAAAAAATGCTAAGTTGTGAGTTCTGTCTGTGGTAAGGTGTACTTCAGATATAGCTTTCATGGCCGTAGCGCAATGGGGGCAAATGAGGCAAATGCCTCACTTTTGAAACGGCAAGTATAACCTTTGAAAACAAATAAAATCTTCTTTTTTTCTCTCTCAAAATCTATCTAATTTCACCCATAAATCCATTGCTATAATATCACGGATTATAAATTCATTGGACGTAATATTCCATTAACAGTTGTTAGACAGTGACAGTGTTATTCCGCAGCTGTATGTCATAAATTCAGATGAAAAACGATGAGAATATCTGAAGTTGCTCCCGCGAAAAAACATTGCCCAGACAAAGAGAGGGTGCTAAAAAAAATTGACAATTCTGGTCACAGACAGGTAGGGAAGTTTTGGGTGGGCAATGAATAAATAAATTCATCTATTATACACTATATATATATGTTAACTTTTTTTTATCGCAAACTCGCTAGTAATCTCGCAATGCTAATTGCTCGTCATTTATTGTTCTATGGTCTATATAATACAGAAAATGTTATGAATGAAATAACACATTTACCAGATTCCCAGAAAAAATATGTCTAGAAAATCCAACTAACTGGCAATATCTAGAATAACGCGCAAACAGGTCTGAGGAGGTACAATATGCAGTAAACAGTTATATTTCTGACCTTTAAAAGGCATTTTCAATTTAGAATTTACAAAAAGGTTTAAGCTTCAGGGGGCAAAGCCCCCGGATCCCCTTTACCTAATGGGGGCTCTGCCCCTAAACCCCCGCTGGGGGGGATTACAGGGGCGGATCCAGGATTTCAAGTTAGGGGGGCGCACTTAAAAAATTGCGCCGAGCGGAGGGAGGCGCGAACATTTTTGGGGTATTTCGTGTGAAAAATCCTGGATTATCCCCCCATACCACCATTTGCCTCACTTTATTCAGACCCTATGTGATAAAATCTATACAAGATACCACTCGTCACAACTTCGGCTGATTCCGTAGTTTGTCGATTGTACAAGATACTTTATTTTCCAAATCAGGGCCCCTGGAGGGCATGCTACAACATTTATAATTAGCACATACACAATAAATAAAGTAAAATATCATAATTATTTTATTACCATCAACCATGTCTGTCACAGATTGAAACAAAGGGAAGTAATTCAAGCAAGATGGTCTATAATAGTCTGGTGGCAGGTTAGTGGTTTTATCAGGGTACTGTGTTTTCCTCTCCCAATTAAACTGACTGCCATGATAAAACTGAAATATTGTTAAAAATGGCATTAAAGATCTAGTATAACCCATAAAATGGATGTACTAACCCAATGAATTCATTCTTTTAGGAAGATCTTGTGTGATCCTTGGATCTAGAAGTAGGTAATTAAAGAAATCCTTTAACTTTAACTTCTTTCCTCTCCATTTGTTACTATTGGCCAAGGATGAAATTAATTTGTCCTCCAGGTCAGCCAGTTCAGTTTCATCATACCTTGATAGGGACGATAGGGACTCTGTAAGTTCAGGTGAATATACTGCAATATATATACAAAACATAAAGATTATCATGTAATGTGCTTTTTTGCATATTTTGTGATTTGTAGCATTCCATAAATATTAATGTACGAGTGATTTCACTGTATGTGGTAGGAAATATTCCATATTCTGATGCCATCAGCATGATCAGGAACAACAAGGAAAAACTTTTATTTTTAAATATCTTTTTATATTTGATGGGACAATTCCAACAGTCCAGGGATGATTCTGGTTAGAAAATGAAATAATCGAAAATCAAACAAAATAACTGAAACCATCTAGACCTTCTTTCAAAACCTCCATTTCTGACCTGTTGAGATCACGTTCTGCAACTTTCGGATTTTTTTTCCAGAGGAAAATAGCTGAAACCAGTTAAATGACTGAAAAAAATCATCCCTCCCAACAAATATTCAATAGCAAGATAACTGGACCTCTACCCTTATTACGATAATAGTTGTGTACTAATAAATTTACATACACTAAGACACTGATATAAGAATTAATACTGCCACAGTGGTGGTTAACCAAAAATCTAAAAAAAAATACTTAAGATGTGACATCAACTTCATAAAGTTCGGACCAGTAACTTCTCAAGTCTAAAATCATATGACAGGTAACAGGGGCGGATCCAGGGGCGAACACTCCCCCCCCCCCCTAAAATTGGAAGAAATATGATTTTTTGGCGTAAAATGGTGATTTTTCACACGAAATACCCCAAATATTTTCGCGCCCCCCTCCGCTCGACGCAATTTTTTTAAGTGCGCCCCTGGGTACGATACTGACATCTGGACTTGGAGGATCTGTCCCATCAAATATATTCTTGCAAGAAAATTATTGATAAGGTAGGTAGAGACGTGCAAAAAAACAAAGTGAAAGCAACTATTTACATGCAAATTTATATAAAGCTGCATCTGTCAACTGATGTGTGATACAAAAAAAATAATAATGTACAAATATTGTCACGAATTTAAATAACAATGATCAATCAAATCTTTACGAAACAATATATAACAATGCAATACACATTTACAATGTCAACAAAGAGATAAATTCTTTCATACAGGTACAGTACCTGTTCACTTTATTCCAATGAACTAATTGGTTTTAATAGATTAGTTTTTTTATGGAATGAAATCTCTATAAATTTTTGTACCTCCCTTTCAATGAGCTCTCTATTATTTTAGATATGTCCCAGAAAGAAACAATTTTTATCTTATATTGAACTAGTACACACTGTGTATGATACATTCATGATTTGTGTTTGCGAGATAATTATCTGTTAAATATCTCACATTGAACATACAATGTACATGTAAAAAATGACGTATTCCGACATATCTATATTTAGTAAATGAAGAAAAGTGTCCTTTAAATACAAGTTAACATCCATATTTAGTAAATGAAGAAAAGTGTCCTTTGAATACAAGTTAACATCTGTATTTAGTAAATGAAGAAAAGTGTCCTTTAGATACAAGTTAACATCCATATTTAGTAAATGAAGAAAAGTGTCCTTTGAATACAAGTTAACATCTGTATTTAGTAAATGAAGAAAAATGTCCTTTGAATACAAGTTAACATCTGTATTTAGTAAATGAAGAAAAGTGTCCATTGAATACAAGTTAACATCTGTATTTAGTAAATGAAGAAAAGAGTCCTTTGAATACAAGTTAACATCCATATTTAGTAAATGAAGAAAAGTGTCCTTTGAATAAAAGTTAATATCCATATTTAGTAAATGAAGAAAAGTGTCCTTTGAATACAAGTTAACATCCATATTTAGTAAATGAAGAAAAGTTTCCTTTGAATACAAGTTAACATCCATATTGAGTAAATGAAGAAAAGTATCCTTTGAATACAAGTTAACATCTGTATTTAGTAAATGAAGAAAAGTGTCCTTTAGATATAAGTTAACATTTGTATTTAGTAAATGAAGAAAAGTGTCCTTTAGATATAAATGAACATCCATATTTAGTAAATGAAGAAAAGTGTCCTTTGAATACAAGTTAAAATCTGTATTTAGTAAATGAAGAAAAGTGTCCTTTGAATACAAGTTAACATCCATATTTAGTAAATGAAGAAAAGTGTCCTTTGAATACAAGTTAACATCTGTATTTAGTAAATGAAGAAAAGTGTCCTTTGAATGCAAGTTAACATCCATATTTAGTAAATGAAGAAAAGTGTCCTTTGAATACAAGTTAACATCCATATTTAGTAAATGAAGAAAAGTTTCCTTTGAATACAAGTTAACATCCATATTTAGTAAATGAAGAAAAGTGTCCTTTGAATACAAGTTAACATCTGTATTTAGTAAATGAAGAAAAGTGTCCTTTAGATATAAGTTAACATCCATATTTAGTAAATGAAGAAAAATGTCCTTTGAATACAAGTTAACATCTGTATTTAGTAAATGAAGAAAAGTGTCCTTTAGATATAAGTTAACATCCATATTTAGTAAATGAAGAAAAGTGTCCTTTGAATACAAGTTAACATCTGTATTTAGTAAATGAAGAAAAGTGTCCTTTGAATACAAGTTAACATCCATATTTAGTAAATGAAGAAAAGTGTCCTTTGAATACAAGTTAACATCCATATTTAGTAAATGAAGAAAAGTTTCCTTTGAATACAAGTTAACATCCATATTTAGTAAATGAAGAAAAGTGTCCTTTGAATACAAGTTAACATCCATATTTAGTCAATGAAGAAGTGTCCTTTGAATACAAGTTAACATCCATATTTAGTAAATGAAGAAAAGTGTCCTTTGAATACAAGTTAACATCTGTATTTAGTAAATGAAGAAAAGTGTCCTTTAGATATAAGTTAACATCCATATTTAGTAAATGAAGAAAAATGTCCTTTGAATACAAGTTAACATCTGTATTTAGTAAATGAAGAAAAGTGTCCTTTAGATATAAGTTAACATCCATATTTAGTAAATGAAGAAAAGTGTCCTTTGAATACAAGTTAACATCTGTATTTAGTAAATGAAGAAAAGTGTCCTTTGAATACAAGTTAACATCCATATTTAGTAAATGAAGAAAAGTGTCCTTTGAATACAAGTTAACATCCATATTTAGTAAATGAAGAAAAGTTTCCTTTGAATACAAGTTAACATCCATATTTAGTAAATGAAGAAAAGTGTCCTTTGAATACAAGTTAACATCCATATTTAGTAAATGAAGAAGTATCCTTTGAATACAAGTTAACATCCATATTTAGTAAATGAAGAAAAGTGTCCTTTGAATACAAGTTAACATCTGTATTTAGTAAATGAAGAAAAGTGTCCTTTGAATACAAGTTAACATCCATATTTAGTAAATGAAGAAAAGTGTCCTTTGAATACAAGTTAGCATCTGTATTTAGTAAATGAAGAAAAGTGTCCTTTGAATACAAGTTAACATCCATATTTAGTAAATGAAGAAAAGTGTCCTTTGAATACAAGTTAACATCTGTATTTAGTAAATGAAGAAAAGTGTCCTTTGAATACAAGTTAACATCCATATTTGGTAAATGAAGAAAAGTGTCCTTTGAATACAAGTTAACATCTGTATTTAGTAAATGAAGAAAAGTGTCCTTTGAATACAAGTTAACATCCATATTTAGTAAATGAAGAAAAGTGTCCTTTGAATACAAGTTAACATCCATATTTAGTAAATGAAGAAAAGTGTCCTTTGAATACAAGTTAACATCCATATTTAGTAAATGAAGAAAAGTTTCCTTTGAATACAAGTTAACATCCATATTGAGTAAATGAAGAAAAGTGTCCTTTGAATACAAGTTGACATCTGTATTTAGTAAATGAAGAAAAGTGTCCTTTAGATATAAGTTAACATCCATATTTAGTAAATGAAGAAAAGTGTCCTTTGAATACAAGTTAACATCTGTATTTAGTAAATGAAGAAGTGTCCTTTGAATACAAGTTAACATCCATATTTAGTAAATGAAGAAAAGTGTCCTTTGGATACAAGTTAACATCTGTATTTAGTAAATGAAGAAAAGTGTCCTTTGAATACAAGTTAATATTCAAATTTAGTAAATGAAGAAAAGTGCCCTTTGAATACAAGTTAGCATCTGTATTTAGTAAATGAAGAAAAGTGTCCTTTGAATACAAGTTAACATCCATATTTAGTAAATGAAGAAAAGTGTCTTTTGAATACAAGTTAACATCTGTATTTAGTAAATGAAGAAAAGTGTCCTTTGAATACAAGTTAACATCCATATTTGGTAAATGAAGAAAAGTGTCCTTTGAATACAAGTTAACATCTGTATTTAGTAAATGAAGAAAAGTGTCCTTTGAATACAAGTTAACATCCATATTTAGTAAATGAAGAAAAGTGTCCTTTGAATACAAGTTAACATCCATATTTAGTAAATGAAGAAAAGTGTCCTTTGAATACAAGTTAACATCCATATTTAGTAAATGAAGAAAAGTTTCCTTTGAATACAAGTTAACATCCATATTTAGTAAATGAAGAAAAGTGTCCTTTGAATACAAGTTAACATCTGTATTTAGTAAATGAAGACCAGAGGCTCTCAAGAGCCTGTATCGTTCACCTGGTTATATAAAAAACCAATTGGTCCTATGTAAAAACTATGTCCTGCAGTGGTAGTCATCTTGGAATTACGATCAACATAAAAAACACAAAGTTTGTAAAGGACCTTCCAATGATTGATGCATAGTTTAGGTTCAATCAGTGCAATAGCTTCAGAGAAGAAGATATTTCTGTATTTTCCCGATATGGTCCTGTGTTAATACTATGACCTGTGGTGGAAGCCATCTTGGATTTCCGATCGGCATAAAAAACAGAGGACCTTCCAATGATCATTCCTGGGCAGTTTGGTTTCAGAGAAGAAGCGTTTTGAAACATTTTCCCCATAGGGTCCAATGTTAAACAAGTCCTGCCGTAGCCGCCATTTTGAATTTCATATCAGAACAAAAAACGTAAAGTTTGTAGAGGACCATCCAATGAACATTCATGTACAGTTTGGCTTTAATCATATCTGTAGTTTCTGAGAAGAAGGCATTTGAACATTTTCCCATAGGGTCCAATGTTAATCTATGTATTGCGGTGGCGGCCATCTTGGATTTCCGGTCGACATAAAAAACATAAAATTTGTAGAGGACCTTCCAATGATCATTCCTGGGCAGTTTGGTTTCAATTGCCCAAGTGGTTTCAGAGAAGAAGCGTTTTGAAACATTTTTCCCATAGGGTCCAATGTTAAACTAAGTCCTGCCGTAGCCGCCATTTTGAATTTCATACCGGAACAAAAAACGTAAAGTTTGTAGAGGACCATCCAATGAACATTCATGTACAGTTTGGCTTTAATAATATTTGTAGTTTCTGAGAAGAAGGCATTTGAACATTTTCCCATAGGGTCCAATGTTAATCTATGTATTGCGGTGGCGGCCATCTTGGATTTCCGATCGGCATAAAAAACAGAAAATTTGTAGAGAACCTTCCAATGATCATTCCTGGGCAGTTTGGTTTCAACTGTCCTAGTGAATTCAGAGAAGAAGCGTTTTGAAACATTTTCCCCATAGGGTCCAATGTTAAACTAAGTCCTGCCGTAGCCGCCATTTTGAATTTCATATCGGAACAAAAAACGTAAAGTTTGTAGAGGACCATCCAATGAACATTCATGTACAGTTTGGCTTTAATAATATTTGTAGTTTCTGAGAAGAAGGCATTTGAACATTTTCCCATAGGGTCCAATGTTAATCTATGTATTGCGGTGGCGGCCATCTTGGATTTCCGATCGACTTAAAAAACATAAACTTTGTAGAGGACCTTCCAATGATCATTCCTGGGCAGTTTGGTTTCAATTGTCCAAGTGGTTTCAGAGAAGAAGCGTTTTGAAACATTTTTCCCATAGGGTCCAATGCTAAACTAAGTCCTGCCGTAGCCGCCATTTTGAATTTCATACCGGAACAAAAAAACTTTGAGATTGTAGAAGACCGTCCAATGAACATTCATGAACAGTTTGGCTTTAATAATATTTGTAGTTTATGAGAAGAAGGCATTTGAACATTTTCCCATAGGGTCCAATGTTAATCTATGTCCTGCGATGGCGGCCATCTTGGATTTCCTATCGGCTTAAAAAACAGAAACTTTGTAGAGGACCTTCCAATGATCATTCCTGGGCAGTTTGGTTTCAACTGTCCAAGTGGTTTCAGAGAAGAAGCATTTTGAAACATTTTCCCCATAGGGTCCAATGTTAAACTAAGTCCTGCCGTAGCCGCCATTTTGAATTTCATATCGGAACAAAAAACGTACAGTTTGTAGAGGACCATCCAATGAACATTCATGTACAGTTTGGCTTTAATCATATTTGTAGTTTCTGAAAAGAAGGCATTTGAACATTTTCCCATATGGTCCAATGTTAATCTATGTCCTGCGATGGCGGCCATCTTGGATTTCCGATCGGCATAAAAAACAGAAACTTGATAAAGGACATTCCAATGATCATTCATTTACAGTTTGGGTTCAGTCAGTTCATTAGTTTCAGAGAAGAAGATCTTTGAAATTTCAGCCAATTAGAGCATATTATTGGCCCTGGCAGCCATATTGAATATCCGACTGGAACGAAAAACAGTAACTTTGTAGAGGACCATCCAAGGAACATTCCTGCTAAGTTTGGTTCCAATCGACCAAGTGGTTTCGGAGAAGAAGCTTGAAATGTGAAAAGTTTACAGACGACAGACAACAGACGACGGACGCCAAGTGATGGCAATAGTTCACATGGACCTTTGGTCCAGGTGAACTAAAAAGTGTCCTTTAGATACAAGTTAACATCCATATTTAGTAAATGAAGAAAAGTTTCCTTTGAATACAAGTTAACATCCATATTTAGTAAATGAAGAAAAGTATCCTTTGAATACAAGTTAACATCTGTATTTAGTAAATGAAGAAAAGTGTCCTTTAGATATAAGTTAACATCCATATTTAGTAAATGAAGAAAAGTGTCCTTTGAATACAAGTTAACATTTGTATTTAGTAAATGAAGAAAAGTGTCCTTTAGATATAAATTAACATCCATATTTAGTAAATGAAGAAAAGTGTCCTTTGAATACAAGTTAAAATCTGTATTTAGTAAATGAAGAAAAGTGTCCTTTGAATACAAGTTAACATCCATATTTAGTAAATGAAGAAAAGTGTCCTTTGAATACAAGTTAACATCTGTATTCAGTAAATGAAGAAAAGTGTCCTTTGAATACAAGTTAACATCCATATTTAGTAAATGAAGAAAAGTGTCCTTTGAATACAAGTTAACATCTGTATTTAGTAAATGAAGAAAAGTGTCCTTTGAATACAAGTTAACATCCATATTTAGTAAATGAAGAAAAGTGTCCTTTGAATACAAGTTAACATCTATATTTAGTAAATGAAGAAAAGTGTCCTTTGAATACAAGTTAACATCCATATTTAGTAAATGAAGAAAAGTGTCCTTTGAATACAAGTTAACATCCATATTTAGTAAATGAAGAAAAGTTTCCTTTGAATACAAGTTAACATCCATATTTAGTAAATGAAGAAAAGTGTCCTTTGAATACAAGTTAACATCTGTATTTAGTAAATGAAGAAAAGTGTCCTTTAGATATAAGTTAACATCCATATTTAGTAAATGAAGAAAAATGTCCTTTGAATACCAGTTAACATCTGTATTTAGTAAATGAAGAAAAGTGTCCTTTGAATACAAGTTAACATCTGTATTTAGTAAATGAAGAAGTGTCCTTTGAATACAAGTTAACATCCATATTTAGTAAATGAAGAAAAGTGTCCTTTGAATACAAGTTAACATCTGTATTTAGTAAATGAAGAAAAGTGTCCTTTGAATATAAGTTAACATCCATATTTAGTAAATGAAGAAAAGTGTCCTTTGAATACAAGTTAGCATCTGTATTTAGTAAATGAAGAAAAGGGTCCTTTGAATACAAGTTAACATCCATATTTAGTAAATGAAGAAAAGTGTTCTTTGAATACAAGTTAACATCTGTATTTAGTAAATGAAGAAAAGTGTCCTTTGAATACAAGTTAACATCCATATTTGGTAAATGAAGAAAAGTGTCCTTTGAATACAAGTTAACATCTGTATTTAGTAAATGAAGAAAAGTGTCCTTTGAATACAAGTTAACATCCATATTTAGTAAATGAAGAAAAGTGTCCTTTGAATACAAGTTAACATCCATATTTAGTAAATGAAGAAAAGTGTCCTTTGAATACAAGTTAACATCCATATTTAGTAAATGAAGAAAAGTTTCCTTTGAATACAAGTTAACATCCATATTTGGTAAATGAAGAAAAGTGTCCTTTGAATACAAGTTAACATCTGTATTTAGTAAATGAAGAAAAGTGTCCTTTAGATATAAGTTAACATCCATATTTAGTAAATGAAGAAAAGTGTCCTTTGAATACAAGTTAACATCTGTATTTAGTAAATGAAAAGTGTCCTTTGAATACAAGTTAACATCCATATTTAGTAAATGAAGAAAAGTGTCCTTTGAATACCAGTTAACATCTGTATTTAGTAAATGAAGAAAAGTGTCCTTTGAATACAAGTTAACATTCATATTTAGTAAATGAAGAAAAGTGTCCTTTGAATACAAGTTAACATCTGTATTTAGTAAATGAAGAAAAGTGTCCTTTGAATACAAGTTAACATCTGTATTTAGTAAATGAAGAAAAGTGTCCTTTGAATACAAGTTAACATCTGTATTTAGTAAATGAAGAAAAGTGTCCTTTGAATACAAGTTAACATCCATATTTAGTAAATGAAGAAAAGTGTCCTTTGAATACAAGTTAACATCTGTATTTAGTAAATGAAGAAAAGTGTCCTTTGAATACAAGTTAACATCCATATTTAGTAAATGAAGAAAAGTGTCCTTTGAATACAAGTTAACATCCATATTTAGTAAATGAAGAAAAGTGTCCTTTGAATACAAGTTAACATCCATATTTAGTAAATGAAGAAAAGTTTCCTTTGAATACAAGTTAACATCCATATTTAGTAAATGAAGAAAAGTGTCCTTTGAATACAAGTTAACATCTGTATTTAGTAAATGAAGAAAAGTGTCCTTTAGATACAAGTTAACATCCATATTTAGTAAATGAAGAAAAGTGTCCTTTGAATACAAGTTAACATCTGTATTTAGTAAATGAAGAAAAGTGTCCTTTGAATACAAGTTAACATCCATATTTAGTAAATGAAGAAAAGTGTCCTTTGAATACAAGTTAACATCCATATTTAGTAAATGAAGAAAAGTTTCCTTTGAATACAAGTTAACATCCATATTTAGTAAATGAAGAAAAGTGTCCTTTGAATACAAGTTAACATCTGTATTTAGTAAATGAAGAAAAGTGTCCTTTAGATACAAGTTAACATCCATATTTAGTAAATGAAGAAAAGTGTCCTTTGAATACAAGTTAACATCTGTATTTAGTAAATGAAGAAAAGTGTCCTTTGAATACAAGTTAACATCCATATTTAGTAAATGAAGAAAAGTGTCCTTTGAATACAAGTTAACATCCATATTTAGTAAATGAAGAAAAGTGTCCTTTGAATACAAGTTAACATCCATATTTAGTAAATGAAGAAAAGTGTCCTTTGAATACAAGTTAACATCTATATTTAGTAAATGAAGAAAAGTGTCTTTTAAATGCAAGTTAATACAACAATGCTTAGTTTAATTTTTAAGATGGGAATGACATTGTCCTTTATAGACAATTATATTATATAAAGCTGCTGTTCTGGAGTAGGTTCAAATTCATGTATATTAATAGACATTTACTTTTGAACACCATACAATGCTTTGTATTAAAGAGTAAAATGATGAATGAAACATGGGATAACACGGGTAAAATGCACCCATCATATACATGTACATCTAGTGATCCAAGGATTTGCATGTAGATGTTGATAGACAGAAATCTACAAAACAATAAAATCACATGGTTTTATTTTATTCTTGGCACTTGTCATGCGAGTTGTTGGTACAATATAACCATCTGTTTGTTTACTTGTTTATATATGCTACAGTGTAGGAGACATAAAATAACAACATGTCACAGACGAGCACTTAAATCACTTTCTAAACAATAATCATCCATACACAACATAATACATATGTTAAAACATGTAAGACTAGTAGCTACAGTTCCAGTGGATTTACATGTACAATCAAACAAATATGAGTTCCAAACAAAATTATTTAAAGATGTTATTTACGACTGGCAGTAAATCATATTTTACGATATATTATATTCATAAAGACTTCACTATTGAATGTAATACAGAACATGAAACTTTGATAATTAAGTTAGAATTTATGGTGTCTAATGCCACTTTCAACAATATTTCAGTTATATAGTGAAGTTAGAATTTATGCTTCAGTCAAAAGTCTAATTAAGAAATAATTCATGGCAGGCATAGAGTTGTGCAAATTTACACATGGGCTGGGCCTTTATATTCGAATATTACCCCGAGCGAAAGCGAGGGGTAAAATCTAAGAATATAAAGGCCCAGCCCATGTGTAAATTTGCACAACTCTATGCCTGCCATGAATTATTTCGATTCTAATAGGACAAATACGGTTTTTTTTTTAATAATTCGTGAACTGTATACACAAGGCATTTGGTGGCTGTTCCATTTACCTCCTTCGGAAGTTTTGAATTGATTTTGAATTATTTGTATTTGAACGAGATATTTTAAAGCAAGATATGGATGTTAACATGAAAAACATATTTATTGTGTATTTTCCAACATAGATTCAATTGAACAATTACTGCGTAAAAATATTTAAAAAAAAGTCGGAGTTCATTCGTTCATCATTTCGAGTGCTAACAAGATGGCGGAGCGGAGTTGTCAAACATAATACCGAACACTTGAACAGTTGTTAATAATCGACAATTATTGTTAGATATGAAATAAAAAAGCTTGTATTGTTGACATAAAAAAAAAATTCCGAAAAAAATACTTAAGACAACCATCTATCGACTTTGACTTTTGTAATATATCGTCATCCTGTGACGTTGTTTACAAGGGACGCTGATTGACACAAGCTGGTTACTGATTAATGTTACGATTTTGTGAGCATTTTACTTGTTTGAGTAGCAAAATTCAAAATGCCATCAAATTGGAAAATATCAGTAACTTAATTACATCACCGTCTTAAGTTATCAATGTATACGCAGGAGAACAAGGTTAGTGGCAATAGTGCATTTTGTTATTCATGTCCGACACATATCAATGGAATGAAATTTATGTGTGCGTACTGGGGATCCCCCAAATGTAAATTTTCAAAACAAATGATAAAAAAATACTTAGTTACAGAATATTTATTTATAACTGAGGTGGAATTTTTATTTTAAGGACTTTAATAATACGCTATATGCCGGTGTTTTGTTTGTTTACACTCGGTCGTCACGGTAATTTCACAGCGGGAGTCACATTGGAACACCCAGATTTGTTGTGTACTGCACTTGGCGGACTTGCGCTAAATATAGAGCTGTTGAGTATTATCGTGTGTGCCGTTTTATAGATGTCATATTAGAATAATAAATATATAAATTATGTTTTTTCTTATTAATATGAGACAGGCAACCTGTTTGAAGGACGAAGTCCTAAAATCTCAATAATACGCTGATCCGTACACGTTAGCCTCACCGGACGCAATTACGAATAATTTCGATGATATTGACCGTGGCATTTGATAATACATTTGACCAAATTGATGAAGCTGATTGCATGTTCATATTTCAGATTAAACACCAATATTCCTTTTGAATCATAGCCCATATATTATTCAATGCATTGTTACGGGTTTTTAACTTAGAACAGATTTTCATGACTCCGTTCTAGTCACTCTGGACACAATTTCGAACGACATCATAATAACCTTTCTAGTGTAAATTATTTAATGACAACTGTTAAAATGGAAAGAGCATTCATTCATTTACGTTCACATATCTATTTGTATATAATACACATGACATAAAAACCTTTCCTTTATTCATACCATAAATGTGTGCCAGTTTGCATTCGGAATTCCTTGGACTCTTCAATGAATAAGGTACATCGCGGATTTTGACATTTTGGGATAGATCAAGGTAAGGAAAATGTATTATATTGACTGTGTTCTACATATGATCAAATAAGGAAAATGTATTATATTGACTGTTTTTGTTTTAATTTCAATGTGTTCTACATATGCATAGAACCAGGAGATCATATTCTTTCAAATTACAGGCATAAGATAACAAAATATGCGTACCTCAATGAATTTTACCGATAGATTCCAAGTGCAATTGTCGATCGTTTTCTGTTTACAAATATGAAAACCCGTCGTCTGCAACATTCAACAACTGCGCATGAATAATTTTCTCCCAAAACACGAGTAATTTAGCGTTGTATCTATTTATAAAAGCATTTATTTAATTCATGTTTTGAAGGAACAATTAGGGGACATACTTTTTATTTCGTTCGTAATTGCGTCTGGTGAAGCTATTATCTTTTATTTTGAATGAATTGTGCAGCCGATTTGTTATGGCGTTCATTTTACCTACGCCGCTCTTCCATCGGGAGTTTCGTAGAAAGATATTTTTTTATTAGAATTTTATTTCAAGTTTATTTCGATTTTGCATAGAGTAAATAATTAAAGAATTGGGAATTTTTCATTGAAATATATTTCTTTTGCGTTTCTAAATTATCAATTGATCTATTTTTTAATCTTCCGGTGAACAGATATTTGGCTATCAATTTTGAAGGAAAAATCGGACAGCTTACCGTTAGAAGGACTTCGGCCTTTAATATGAGACAGGCAACCTGTTTGAAGGACGAAGTCCTCAAATTTCAATAATACGATGATCCGTACACGTTAGCCTCACCGGACACAATTTCGATGATATTGACCGTGGCATTTGATAAATAAATTTGACCAAATTGACGAAGCTGATTGCATGTTCATATTTCAGATTAAACACCAATATTCCTTTTGAATCATAGCCCATATATTATTCAATGCATTGTTACGGGTTTTAACTTAGAACAGATTTTCATGACCCCGTTCTAGTCACTCTGTGACCTAGATCCGGACACGATTTCGAACGACATCATAATAACCTTTCTAGTGTAAATTATTTAATGACAACTGTTAAAATTGAAAGAGCATTCATTCATTTACGTTCACATATCTATTTGTATATAATACACATGACATAAAAACCTTTCCTTTATTCATACCATAAATGTGTGCCAGTTTGCATTCGGAATTCCTTGGACTCTTCAATGAATAAGGTACATCGCGGATTTTGACATTTTGGGATAGATCAAGGTAAGGAAAATGTATTATATTGACTGTGTTCTACATATGATCAAATAAGGAAAATGTATTATATTGACTGTTTTTGTTTTAATTTCAATGTGTTCTACATATGCATAGAACCAGGAGATCATATTCTTTCAAATTACAGGCATAAGATAACAAAATATGCGTACCTCAATGAATTTTACCGATAGATTCCAAGTGCAATTGTCGATCGTTTTCTGTTTACAAATATGAAAACCCGTCGTCTGCAACATTCAACAACTGCGCATGAATAATTTTCTCCCAAAACACGAGTAATTTAGCGTTGTATCTATTTATAAAAGCATTTATTTAATTCATGTTTTGAAGGAACAATTAGGGGACATACTTTTTATTTCGTTCGTAATTGCGTCTGGTGAAGCTATTATCTTTTATTTTGAATGAATTGTGCAGCCGATTTGTTATGGCGTTCATTTTACCTACGCCGCTCTTCCATCGGGAGTTTCGTAGAAAGATATTTTTTTATTAGAATTTTATTTCAAGTTTATTTCGATTTTGCATAGAGTAAATAATTAAAGAATTGGGAATTTTTCATTGAAATATATTTCTTTTGCGTTTCTAAATTATCAATTGATCTATTTTTTAATCTTCCGGTGAACAGATATTTGGCTATCAATTTTGAAGGAAAAATCGGACAGCTTACCGTTAGAAGGACTTCGGCCTTTAATATGAGACAGGCAACCTGTTTGAAGGACGAAGTCCTCAAATTTCAATAATACGATGATCCGTACACGTTAGCCTCACCGGACACAATTTCGATGATATTGACCGTGGCATTTGATAAATAAATTTGACCAAATTGACGAAGCTGATTGCATGTTCATATTTCAGATTAAACACCAATATTCCTTTTGAATCATAGCCCATATATTATTCAATGCATTGTTACGGGTTTTAACTTAGAACAGATTTTCATGACCCCGTTCTAGTCACTCTGTGACCTAGATCCGGACACGATTTCGAACGACATCATAATAACCTTTCTAGTGTAAATTATTTAATGACAACTGTTAAAATTGAAAGAGCATTCATTCATTTACGTTCACATATCTATTTGTATATAATACACATGACATAAAAACCTTTCCTTTATTCATACCATAAATGTGTGCCAGTTTGCATTCGGAATTCCTTGGACTCTTCAATGAATAAGGTACATCGCGGATTTTGACATTTTGGGATAGATCAAGGTAAGGAAAATGTATTATATTGACTGTTTTTGTTTTAATTTCAATGTGTTCTACATATGCATAGAACCAGGAGATCATATTCTTTCAAATTATAGGCATAAGATAACAAAATATGCGTACCTCAATGAATTTTACCGATAGATTCCAAGTGCAATTGTCGATCGTTTTCTGTTTACAAATATGAAAACCCGTCGTCTGCAACATTCAACAACTGCGCATGAATAATTTTCTCCCAAAACACGAGTAATTTAGCGTTGTATCTATTTATAAAAGCATTTATTTAATTCATGTTTTGAAGGAACAATTAGGGGACATACTTTTTATTTCGTTCGTAATTGCGTCTGGTGAAGCTATTATCTTTTATTTTGAATGAATTGTGCAGCCGATTTGTTATGGCGTTCATTTTACCTACGCCGCTCTTCCATCGGGAGTTTCGTAGAAAGATATTTTTTTATTAGAATTTTATTTCAAGTTTATTTCGATTTTGCATAGAGTAAATAATTAAAGAATTGGGAATTTTTCATTGAAATATATTTCTTTTGCGTTTCTAAATTATCAATTGATCTATTTTTTAATCTTCCGGTGAACAGATATTTGGCTATCAATTTTGAAGGAAAAATCGGACAGCTTACCGTTAGAAGGACTTCGGCCTTTAATATGAGACAGGCAACCTGTTTGAAGGACGAAGTCCTCAAATTTCAATAATACGATGATCCGTACACGTTAGCCTCACCGGACACAATTTCGATGATATTGACCGTGGCATTTGATAAATAAATTTGACCAAATTGACGAAGCTGATTGCATGTTCATATTTCAGATTAAACACCAATATTCCTTTTGAATCATAGCCCATATATTATTCAATGCATTGTTACGGGTTTTAACTTAGAACAGATTTTCATGACCCCGTTCTAGTCACTCTGTGACCTAGATCCGGACACGATTTCGAACGACATCATAATAACCTTTCTAGTGTAAATTATTTAATGACAACTGTTAAAATTGAAAGAGCATTCATTCATTTACGTTCACATATCTATTTGTATATAATACACATGACATAAAAACCTTTCCTTTATTCATACCATAAATGTGTGCCAGTTTGCATTCGGAATTCCTTGGACTCTTCAATGAATAAGGTACATCACGGATTTTGACATTTTGGGATAGATCAAGGTAAGGAAAATGTATTATATTGACTGTTTTTGTTTTAATTTCAATGTGTTCTACATATGCATAGAACCAGGAGATCATATTCTTTCAAATTATAGGCATAAGATAACAAAATATGCGTACCTCAATGAATTTTACCGATAGATTCCAAGTGCAATTGTCGATCGTTTTCTGTTTACAAATATGAAAACCCGTCGTCTGCAACATTCAACAACTGCGCATGAATAATTTTCTCCCAAAACACGAGTAATTTAGCGTTGTATCTATTTATAAAAGCATTTTTTTAATTCATGTTTTGAAGGAACAATTAGGGGACATACTTTTTATTTCGTTCGTAATTGCGTCTGGTGAAGCTATTATCTTTTATTTTGAATGAATTGTGCAGCCGATTTGTTATGGCGTTCATTTTACCTACGCCGCTCTTCCATCGGGAGTTTCGTAGAAAGATATTTTTTTATTAGAATTTTATTTCAAGTTTATTTCGATTTTGCATAGAGTAAATAATTAAAGAATTGGGAATTTTTCATTGAAATATATTTCTTTTGCGTTTCTAAATTATCAATTGATCTATTTTTTAAACTTCCGGTGAACAGATATTTGGCTATCAATTTTGAAGGAAAAATCGGACAGCTTACCGTTAGAAGGACTTCGGCCTTTAATATGAGACAGGCAACCTGTTTGAAGGACGAAGTCCTCAAATTTCAATAATACGATGATCCGTACACGCTAGCCTCACCTAGCTGCAATAATGTAGCTCCTGTGACAAACTTGTGTCTCGGCAGAGCTACAACGCGGTCCCATTCGTCACAATGGAGCAAAAAAAAAGTCGCAGTTGAAACATAAAAACTCACTATTTACGCTTCAAACATTTCATTATAACAATTACTGATGATCACAGTCCTTGTTAAATCGGTTTGGCTGAGAAATATATGCTTTTCAAAGTTAGCAACAACCTTGTTCAAATTTATCGATCGTTTTCCATAACCGGAAACTACGGAAGGCGGAGCTTTTCTAAATATGGTAAACATTCCAATCGTAACTACTCGGCCATTCTCGCTACCCTGTTATTTGCAGGGTAGCGAGAATGGCCGAGTAGTTACGATTGGTAAGCATTCATGCCTAAATCGCCAAATATGGTATCGACATCTAAATAGTGAGGCCGGAAATGACGAAATTCAAAATTTTCAAAGAGGAGATTTTTATTTTGTGGGAATTACATTCTAAAATACTGGTAGGTGATAAAAACTTGTTATAATAATGGACAAAAGGAAAGGTTATGTCTTATCATTGATAAATGCAGGCGTCAGAAGCTGTGTAAGCGAGCGCAAAAAATCTCGGCGGCTGCTCCATTACGTGTAATGGCATCCCGTTATAACCCTTGCGAGTAAGCGAGCATTTAGGGTTTTATTATTAGAACTAGCCTCACCGGACACAATTTCGATGATATTGACCGTGGCATTTGATAAATAAATTTGACCAAATTGATGAAGCTGATTGCATGTTCATATTTCAGATTAAACACCAATATTCCTTTTGAATCATAGCCCATATATTATTCAATGCATTGTTACGGGTTTTAACTTAGAACAGATTTTCATGACCCCGTTCTAGTCACTCTGTGACCTAGATCCGGACACGATTTCGAACGACATCATAATAACCTTTCTAGTGTAAATTATTTAATGACAACTGTTAAAATTGAAAGAGCATTCATTCATTTACGTTCACATATCTATTTGTATATAATACACATGACATAAAAACCTTTCCTTTATTCATACCATAAATGTGTGCCAGTTTGCATTCGGAATTCCTTGGACTCTTCAATGAATAAGGTACATCACGGATTTTGACATTTTGGGATAGATCAAGGTAAGGAAAATGTATTATATTGACTGTTTTTGTTTTAATTTCAATGTGTTCTACATATGCATAGAACCAGGAGATCATATTCTTTCAAATTATAGGCATAAGATAACAAAATATGCGTACCTCAATGAATTTTACCGATAGATTCCAAGTGCAATTGTCGATCGTTTTCTGTTTACAAATATGAAAACCCGTCGTCTGCAACATTCAACAACTGCGCATGAATAATTTTCTCCCAAAACACGAGTAATTTAGCGTTGTATCTATTTATAAAAGCATTTTTTTAATTCATGTTTTGAAGGAACAATTAGGGGACATACTTTTTATTTCGTTCGTAATTGCGTCTGGTGAAGCTATTATCTTTTATTTTGAATGAATTGTGCAGCCGATTTGTTATGGCGTTCATTTTACCTACGCCGCTCTTCCATCGGGAGTTTTGTAGAAAGATATTTTTTTATTAGAATTTTATTTCAAGTTTATTTCGATTTTGCATAGAGTAAATAATTAAAGAATTGGGAATTTTTCATTGAAATATATTTCTTTTGCGTTTCTAAATTATCAATTGATCTATTTTTTAAACTTCCGGTGAACAGATATTTGGCTATCAATTTTGAAGGAAAAATCGGACAGCTTACCGTTAGAAGGACTTCGGCCTTTAATATGAGACAGGCAACCTGTTTGAAGGACGAAGTCCTCAAATTTCAATAATACGATGATCCGTACACGCTAGCCTCACCTAGCTGCAATAATGTAGCTCCTGTGACAAACTTGTGTCTCGGCAGAGCTACAACGCGGTCCCATTCGTCACAATGGAGCAAAAAAAAAGTCGCAGTTGAAACATAAAAACTCACTATTTACGCTTCAAACATTTCATTATAACAATTACTGATGATCACAGTCCTTGTTAAATCGGTTTGGCTGAGAAATATATGCTTTTCAAAGTTAGCAACAACCTTGTTCAAATTTATCGATCGTTTTCCATAACCGGAAACTACGGAAGGCGGAGCTTTTCTAAATATGGTAAACATTCCAATCGTAACTACTCGGCCATTCTCGCTACCCTGTTATTTGCAGGGTAGCGAGAATGGCCGAGTAGTTACGATTGGTAAGCATTCATGCCTAAATCGCCAAATATGGTATCGACATCTAAATAGTGAGGCCGGAAATGACGAAATTCAAAATTTTCAAAGAGGAGATTTTTATTTTGTGGGAATTACATTCTAAAATACTGGTAGGTGATAAAAACTTGTTATAATAATGGACAAAAGGAAAGGTTATGTCTTATCATTGATAAATGCAGGCGTCAGAAGCTGTGTAAGCGAGCGCAAAAAATCTCGGCGGCTACTCCATTACGTGTAATGGCATCCCGTTATAACCCTTGCGAGTAAGCGAGCATTTAGGGTTTTATTATTAGAACTAGCCTCACCGGACACAATTTCGATGATATTGACCGTGGCATTTGATAAATAAATTTGACCAAATTGATGAAGCTGATTGCATGTTCATATTTCAGATTAAACACCAATATTCCTTTTGAATCATAGCCCATATATTATTCAATGCATTGTTACGGGTTTTAACTTAGAACAGATTTTCATGACCCCGTTCTAGTCACTCTGTGACCTAGATCCGGACACGATTTCGAACGACATCATAATAACCTTTCTAGTGTAAATTATTTAATGACAACTGTTAAAATTGAAAGAGCATTCATTTATTTACGTTCACATATCTATTTGTATATAATACACATGACATAAAAACCTTTCCTTTATTCATACCATAAATGTGTGCCAGTTTGCATTCGGAATTCCTTGGACTCTTCAATGAATAAGGTACATCACGGATTTTGACATTTTGGGATAGATCAAGGTAAGGAAAATGTATTATATTGACTGTTTTTGTTTTAATTTCAATGTGTTCTACATATGCATAGAACCAGGAGATCATATTCTTTCAAATTACAGGCATAAGATAACAAAATATGCGTACCTCAATGAATTTTACCGATAGATTCCAAGTGCAATTGTCGATCGTTTTCTGTTTACAAATATGAAAACCCGTCGTCTGCAACATTCAACAACTGCGCATGAATAATTTTCTCCCAAAACACGAGTAATTTAGCGTTGTATCTATTTATAAAAGCATTTTTTTAATTCATGTTTTGAAGGAACAATTAGGGGACATACTTTTTATTTCGTTCGTAATTGCGTCTGGTGAAGCTATTATCTTTTATTTTGAATGAATTGTGCAGCCGATTTGTTATGGCGTTCATTTTACCTACGCCGCTCTTCCATCGGGAGTTTCGTAGAAAGATATTTTTTTATTATAATTTTATTTCAAGTTTATTTCGATTTTGCATAGAGTAAATAATTAAAGAATTGGGAATTTTTCATTGAAATATATTTCTTTTGCGTTTCTAAATTATCAATTGATATATTTTTTAAACTTCCGGTGAACAGATATTTGGCTATCAATTTTGAAGGAAAAATCGGACAGCTTACCGTTAGAAGGACTTCGGCCTTTAATATGAGACAGGCAACCTGTTTGAAGGACGAAGTCCTCAAATTTCAATAATACGATGATCCGTACACGTTAGCCTCACCGGACACAATTTCGATGATATTGACCGAGGCATTTGATAAATAAATTTGACCAAATTGACGAAGCTGATTGCATGTTCATATTTCAGATTAAACACCAATATTCCTTTTGAATCATAGCCCATATATTATTCAATGCATTGTTACGGGTTTTAACTTAGAACAGATTTTCATGACCCCGTTCTAGTCACTCTGTGACCTAGATCCGGACACGATTTCGAACGACATCATAATAACCTTTCTAGTGTAAATTATTTAATGACAACTGTTAAAATTGAAAGAGCATTCATTCATTTACGTTCACATATCTATTTGTATATAATACACATGACATAAAAACCTTTCCTTTATTCATACCATAAATGTGTGCCAGTTTGCATTCGGAATTCCTTGGACTCTTCAATGAATAAGGTACATCACGGATTTTGACATTTTGGGATAGATCAAGGTAAGGAAAATGTATTATATTGACTGTTTTTGTTTTAATTTCAATGTGTTCTACATATGCATAGAACCAGGAGATCATATTCTTTCAAATTACAGGCATAAGATAACAAAATATGCGTACCTCAATGAATTTTACCGATAGATTCCAAGTGCAATTGTCGATCGTTTTCTGTTTACAAATATGAAAACCCGTCGTCTGCAACATTCAACAACTGCGCATGAATAATTTTCTCCCAAAACACGAGTAATTTAGCGTTGTATCTATTTATAAAAGCATTTTTTTAATTCATGTTTTGAAGGAACAATTAGGGGACATACTTTTTATTTCGTTCGTAATTGCGTCTGGTGAAGCTATTATCTTTTATTTTGAATGAATTGTGCAGCCGATTTGCTATGGCGTTCATTTTACCTACGCCGCTCTTCCATCGGGAGTTTCGTAGAAAGATATTTTTTTATTAGAATTTTATTTCAAGTTTATTTCGATTTTGCATAGAGTAAATAATTAAAGAATTGGGAATTTTTCATTGAAATATATTTCTTTTGCGTTTCTAAATTATCAATTGATCTATTTTTTAAACTTCCGGTGAACAGATATTTGGCTATCAATTTTGAAGGAAAAATCGGACAGCTTACCGTTAGAAGGACTTCGGCCTTTAATATGAGACAGGCAACCTGTTTGAAGGACGAAGTCCTCAAATTTCAATAATACGATGATCCGTACACGTTAGCCTCACCGGACACAATTTCGATGATATTGACCGAGGCATTTGATAAATAAATTTGACCAAATTGATGAAGCTGATTGCATGTTCATATTTCAGATTAAACACCAATATTCCTTTTGAATCATAGCCCATATATTATTCAATGCATTGTTACGGGTTTTAACTTAGAACAGATTTGCATGACCCCGTTCTAGTCACTCTGTGACCTAGATCCGGACACGATTTCGAACGACATCATAATAACCTTTCTAGTGTAAATTATTTAATGACAACTGTTAAAATTGAAAGAGCATTCATTCATTTACGTTCACATATCTATTTGTATATAATACACATGACATAAAAACCTTTCCTTTATTCATACCATAAATGTGTGCCAGTTTGCATTCGGAATTCCTTGGACTCTTCAATGAATAAGGTACATCACGGATTTTGACATTTTGGGATAGATCAAGGTAAGGAAAATGTATTATATTGACTGTTTTTGTTTTAATTTCAATGTGTTCTACATATGCATAGAACCAGGAGATCATATTCTTTCAAATTATAGGCATAAGATAACAAAATATGCGTACCTCAATGAATTTTACCGATAGATTCCAAGTGCAATTGTCGATCGTTTTCTGTTTACAAATATGAAAACCCGTCGTCTGCAACATTCAACAACTGCGCATGAATAATTTTCTCCCAAAACACGAGTAATTTAGCGTTGTATCTATTTATAAAAGCATTTTTTTAATTCATGTTTTGAAGGAACAATTAGGGGACATACTTTTTATTTCGTTCGTAATTGCGTCTGGTGAAGCTATTATCTTTTATTTTGAATGAATTGTGCAGCCGATTTGTTATGGCGTTCATTTTACCTACGCCGCTCTTCCATCGGGAGTTTCGTAGAAAGATATTTTTTTATTAGAATTTTATTTCAAGTTTATTTCGATTTTGCATAGAGTAAATAATTAAAGAATTGGGAATTTTTCATTGAAATATATTTCTTTTGCGTTTCTAAATTATCAATTGATCTATTTTTTAAACTTCCGGTGAACAGATATTTGGCTATCAATTTTGAAGGAAAAATCGGACAGCTTACCGTTAGAAGGACTTCGGCCTTTAATATGAGACAGGCAACCTGTTTGAAGGACGAAGTCCTCAAATTTCAATAATACGATGATCCGTACACGCTAGCCTCACCTAGCTGCAATAATGTAGCTCCTGTGACAAACTTGTGTCTCGGCAGAGCTACAACGCGGTCCCATTCGTCACAATGGAGCAAAAAAAAAGTCGCAGTTGAAACATAAAAACTCACTATTTACGCTTCAAACATTTCATTATAACAATTACTGATGATCACAGTCCTTGTTAAATCGGTTTGGCTGAGAAATATATGCTTTTCAAAGTTAGCAACAACCTTGTTCAAATTTATCGATCGTTTTCCATAACCGGAAACTACGGAAGGCGGAGCTTTTCTAAATATGGTAAACATTCCAATCGTAACTACTCGGCCATTCTCGCTACCCTGTTATTTGCAGGGTAGCGAGAATGGCCGAGTAGTTACGATTGGTAAGCATTCATGCCTAAATCGCCAAATATGGTATCGACATCTAAATAGTGAGGCCGGAAATGACGAAATTCAAAATTTTCAAAGAGGAGATTTTTATTTTGTGGGAATTACATTCTAAAATACTGGTAGGTGATAAAAACTTGTTATAATAATGGACAAAAGGAAAGGTTATGTCTTATCATTGATAAATGCAGGCGTCAGAAGCTGTGTAAGCGAGCGCAAAAAATCTCGGCGGCTGCTCCATTACGTGTAATGGCATCCCGTTATAACCCTTGCGAGTAAGCGAGCATTTAGGGTTTTATTATTAGAACTAGCCTCACCGGACACAATTTCGATGATATTGACCGTGGCATTTGATAAATAAATTTGACCAAATTGATGAAGCTGATTGCATGTTCATATTTCAGATTAAACACCAATATTCCTTTTGAATCATAGCCCATATATTATTCAATGCATTGTTACGGGTTTTAACTTAGAACAGATTTTCATGACCCCGTTCTAGTCACTCTGTGACCTAGATCCGGACACGATTTCGAACGACATCATAATAACCTTTCTAGTGTAAATTATTTAATGACAACTGTTAAAATTGAAAGAGCATTCATTTATTTACGTTCACATATCTATTTGTATATAATACACATGACATAAAAACCTTTCCTTTATTCATACCATAAATGTGTGCCAGTTTGCATTCGGAATTCCTTGGACTCTTCAATGAATAAGGTACATCACGGATTTTGACATTTTGGGATAGATCAAGGTAAGGAAAATGTATTATATTGACTGTTTTTGTTTTAATTTCAATGTGTTCTACATATGCATAGAACCAGGAGATCATATTCTTTCAAATTACAGGCATAAGATAACAAAATATGCTTACCTCAATGAATTTTACCGATAGATTCCAAGTGCAATTGTCGATCGTTTTCTGTTTACAAATATGAAAACCCGTCGTCTGCAACATTCAACAACTGCGCATGAATAATTTTCTCCCAAAACACGAGTAATTTAGCGTTGTATCTATTTATAAAAGCATTTTTTTAATTCATGTTTTGAAGGAACAATTAGGGGACATACTTTTTATTTCGTTCGTAATTGCGTCTGGTGAAGCTATTATCTTTTATTTTGAATGAATTGTGCAGCCGATTTGTTATGGCGTTCATTTTACCTACGCCGCTCTTCCATCGGGAGTTTCGTAGAAAGATATTTTTTTATTATAATTTTATTTCAAGTTTATTTCGATTTTGCATAGAGTAAATAATTAAAGAATTGGGAATTTTTCATTGAAATATATTTCTTTTGCGTTTCTAAATTATCAATTGATATATTTTTTAAACTTCCGGTGAACAGATATTTGGCTATCAATTTTGAAGGAAAAATCGGACAGCTTACCGTTAGAAGGACTTCGGCCTTTAATATGAGACAGGCAACCTGTTTGAAGGACGAAGTCCTCAAATTTCAATAATACGATGATCCGTACACGTTAGCCTCACCGGACACAATTTCGATGATATTGACCGAGGCATTTGATAAATAAATTTGACCAAATTGACGAAGCTGATTGCATGTTCATATTTCAGATTAAACACCAATATTCCTTTTGAATCATAGCCCATATATTATTCAATGCATTGTTACGGGTTTTAACTTAGAACAGATTTTCATGACCCCGTTCTAGTCACTCTGTGACCTAGATCCGGACACGATTTCGAACGACATCATAATAACCTTTCTAGTGTAAATTATTTAATGACAACTGTTAAAATTGAAAGAGCATTCATTCATTTACGTTCACATATCTATTTGTATATAATACACATGACATAAAAACCTTTCCTTTATTCATACCATAAATGTGTGCCAGTTTGCATTCGGAATTCCTTGGACTCTTCAATGAATAAGGTACATCACGGATTTTGACATTTTGGGATAGATCAAGGTAAGGAAAATGTATTATATTGACTGTTTTTGTTTTAATTTCAATGTGTTCTACATATGCATAGAACCAGGAGATCATATTCTTTCAAATTACAGGCATAAGATAACAAAATATGCGTACCTCAATGAATTTTACCGATAGATTCCAAGTGCAATTGTCGATCGTTTTCTGTTTACAAATATGAAAACCCGTCGTCTGCAACATTCAACAACTGCGCATGAATAATTTTCTCCCAAAACACGAGTAATTTAGCGTTGTATATATTTATAAAAGCATTTTTTTAATTCATGTTTTGAAGGAACAATTAGGGGACATACTTTTTATTTCGTTCGTAATTGCGTCTGGTGAAGCTATTATCTTTTATTTTGAATGAATTGTGCAGCCGATTTGTTATGGCGTTCATTTTACCTACGCCGCTCTTCCATCGGGAGTTTCGTAGAAAGATATTTTTTTATTAGAATTTTATTTCAAGTTTATTTCGATTTTGCATAGAGTAAATAATTAAAGAATTGGGAATTTTTCATTGAAATATATTTCTTTTGCGTTTCTAAATTATCAATTGATATATTTTTTAAACTTCCGGTGAACAGATATTTGGCTATCAATTTTGAAGGAAAAATCGGACAGCTTACCGTTAGAAGGACTTCGGCCTTTAATATGAGACAGGCAACCTGTTTGAAGGACGAAGTCCTCAAATTTCAATAATACGATGATCCGTACACGTTAGCCTCACCGGACACAATTTCGATGATATTGACCATGGCATTTGATAAATAAATTTGACCAAATTGATGAAGCTGATTGCATGTTCATATTTCAGATTAAACACCAATATTCCTTTTGAATCATAGCCCATATATTATTCAATGCATTGTTACGGGTTTTAACTTAGAACAGATTTTCATGACCCCGTTCTAGTCACTCTGTGACCTAGATCCGGACACGATTTCGAACGACATCATAATAACCTTTCTAGTGTAAATTATTTAATGACAACTGTTAAAATTGAAAGAGCATTCATTCATTTACGTTCACATATCTATTTGTATATAATACACATGACATAAAAACCTTTCCTTTATTCATACCATAAATGTGTGCCAGTTTGCATTCGGAATTCCTTGGACTCTTCAATGAATAAGGTACATCACGGATTTTGACATTTTGGGATAGATCAAGGTAAGGAAAATGTATTATATTGACTGTTTTTGTTTTAATTTCAATGTGTTCTACATATGCATAGAACCAGGAGATCATATTCTTTCAAATTACAGGCATAAGATAACAAAATATGCGTACCTCAATGAATTTTACCGATAGATTCCAAGTGCAATTGTCGATCGTTTTCTGTTTACAAATATGAAAACCCGTCGTCTGCAACATTCAACAACTGCGCATGAATAATTTTCTCCCAAAACACGAGTAATTTAGCGTTGTATCTATTTATAAAAGCATTTTTTTAATTCATGTTTTGAAGGAACAATTAGGGGACATACTTTTTATTTCGTTCGTAATTGCGTCTGGTGAAGCTATTATCTTTTATTTTGAATGAATTGTGCAGCCGATTTGCTATGGCGTTCATTTTACCTACGCCACTCTTCCATCGGGAGTTTCGTAGAAAGATATTTTTTTATTAGAATTTTATTTCAAGTTTATTTCGATTTTGCATAGAGTAAATAATTAAAGAATTGGGAATTTTTCATTGAAATATATTTCTTTTGCGTTTCTAAATTATCAATTGATCTATTTTTTAAACTTCCGGTGAACAGATATTTGGCTATCAATTTTGAAGGAAAAATCGGACAGCTTACCGTTAGAAGGACTTCGGCCTTTAATATGAGACAGGCAACCTGTTTGAAGGACGAAGTCCTCAAATTTCAATAATACGATGATCCGTACACGTTAGCCTCACCGGACACAATTTCGATGATATTGACCGAGGCATTTGATAAATAAATTTGACCAAATTGATGAAGCTGATTGCATGTTCATATT
Source organism: Bathymodiolus brooksi (assembly GCA_963680875.1). NCBI lineage: Eukaryota > Metazoa > Mollusca > Bivalvia > Mytilida > Modiolidae > Bathymodiolus > Bathymodiolus brooksi. The sequence goes on along the minus strand of OY804582.1, from coordinate 81,855,397 downwards.
TCAGATTAAACACCAATATTCCTTTTGAATCATAGCCCATATATTATTCAATGCATTGTTACGGGTTTTAACTTAGAACAGATTTGCATGACCCCGTTCTAGTCACTCTGTGACCTTGATCCGGACACGATTTCGAACGACATCATAATAACCTTTCTAGTGTAAATTATTTAATGACAACTGTTAAAATTGAAAGAGCATTCATTCATTTACGTTCACATATCTATTTGTATATAATACACATGACATAAAAACCTTTCCTTTATTCATACCATAAATGTGTGCCAGTTTGCATTCGGAATTCCTTGGACTCTTCAATGAATAAGGTACATCACGGATTTTGACATTTTGGGATAGATCAAGGTAAGGAAAATGTATTATATTGACTGTTTTTGTTTTAATTTCAATGTGTTCTACATATGCATAGAACCAGGAGATCATATTCTTTCAAATTACAGGCATAAGATAACAAAATATGCGTACCTCAATGAATTTTACCGATAGATTCCAAGTGCAATTGTCGATCGTTTTCTGTTTACAAATATGAAAACCCGTCGTCTGCAACATTCAACAACTGCGCATGAATAATTTTCTCCCAAAACACGAGTAATTTAGCGTTGTATCTATTTATAAAAGCATTTTTTTAATTCATGTTTTGAAGGAACAATTAGGGGACATACTTTTTATTTCGTTCGTAATTGCGTCTGGTGAAGCTATTATCTTTTATTTTGAATGAATTGTGCAGCCGATTTGCTATGGCGTTCATTTTACCTACGCCGCTCTTCCATCGGGAGTTTCGTAGAAAGATATTTTTTTATTAGAATTTTATTTCAAGTTTATTTCGATTTTGCATAGAGTAAATAATTAAAGAATTGGGAATTTTTCATTGAAATATATTTCTTTTGCGTTTCTAAATTATCAATTGATCTATTTTTTAAACTTCCGGTGAACAGATATTTGGCTATCAATTTTGAAGGAAAAATCGGACAGCTTACCGTTAGAAGGACTTCGGCCTTTAATATGAGACAGGCAACCTGTTTGAAGGACGAAGTCCTCAAATTTCAATAATACGATGATCCGTGCACGTTAGCCTCACCGGACACAATTTCGATGATATTGACCGAGGCATTTGATAAATAAATTTGACCAAATTGATGAAGCTGATTGCATGTTCATATTTCAGATTAAACACCAATATTCCTTTTGAATCATAGCCCATATATTATTCAATGCATTGTTACGGGTTTTAACTTAGAACAGATTTGCATGACCCCGTTCTAGTCACTCTGTGACCTAGATCCGGACACGATTTCGAACGACATCATAATAACCTTTCTAGTGTAAATTATTTAATGACAACTGTTAAAATTGAAAGAGCATTCATTCATTTACGTTCACATATCTATTTGTATATAATACACATGACATAAAAACCTTTCCTTTATTCATACCATAAATGTGTGCCAGTTTGCATTCGGAATTCCTTGGACTCTTCAATGAATAAGGTACATCACGGATTTTGACATTTTGGGATAGATCAAGGTAAGGAAAATGTATTATATTGACTGTTTTTGTTTTAATTTCAATGTGTTCTACATATGCATAGAACCAGGAGATCATATTCTTTCAAATTACAGGCATAAGATAACAAAATATGCGTACCTCAATGAATTTTACCGATAGATTCCAAGTGCAATTGTCGATCGTTTTCTGTTTACAAATATGAAAACCCGTCGTCTGCAACATTCAACAACTGCGCATGAATAATTTTCTCCCAAAACACGAGTAATTTAGCGTTGTATCTATTTATAAAAGCATTTTTTTAATTCATGTTTTGAAGGAACAATTAGGGGACATACTTTTTATTTCGTTCGTAATTGCGTCTGGTGAAGCTATTATCTTTTATTTTGAATGAATTGTGCAGCCGATTTGCTATGGCGTTCATTTTACCTACGCCGCTCTTCCATCGGGAGTTTCGTAGAAAGATATTTTTTTATTAGAATTTTATTTCAAGTTTATTTCGATTTTGCATAGAGTAAATAATTAAAGAATTGGGAATTTTTCATTGAAATATATTTCTTTTGCGTTTCTAAATTATCAATTGATCTATTTTTTAAACTTCCGGTGAACAGATATTTGGCTATCAATTTTGAAGGAAAAATCGGACAGCTTACCGTTAGAAGGACTTCGGCCTTTAATATGAGACAGGCAACCTGTTTGAAGGACGAAGTCCTCAAATTTCAATAATACGATGATCCGTACACGTTAGCCTCACCGGACACAATTTCGATGATATTGACCGAGGCATTTGATAAATAAATTTGACCAAATTGATGAAGCTGATTGCATGTTCATATTTCAGATTAAACACCAATATTCCTTTTGAATCATAGCCCATATATTATTCAATGCATTGTTACGGGTTTTAACTTAGAACAGATTTGCATGACCCCGTTCTAGTCACTCTGTGACCTAGATCCGGACACGATTTCGAACGACATCATAATAACCTTTCTAGTGTAAATTATTTAATGACAACTGTTAAAATTGAAAGAGCATTCATTCATTTACGTTCACATATCTATTTGTATATAATACACATGACATAAAAACCTTTCCTTTATTCATACCATAAATGTGTGCCAGTTTGCATTCGGAATTCCTTGGACTCTTCAATGAATAAGGTACATCACGGATTTTGACATTTTGGGATAGATCAAGGTAAGGAAAATGTATTATATTGACTGTTTTTGTTTTAATTTCAATGTGTTCTACATATGCATAGAACCAGGAGATCATATTCTTTCAAATTACAGGCATAAGATAACAAAATATGCGTACCTCAATGAATTTTACCGATAGATTCCAAGTGCAATTGTCGATCGTTTTCTGTTTACAAATATGAAAACCCGTCGTCTGCAACATTCAACAACTGCGCATGAATAATTTTCTCCCAAAACACGAGTAATTTAGCGTTGTATCTATTTATAAAAGCATTTTTTTAATTCATGTTTTGAAGGAACAATTAGGGGACATACTTTTTATTTCGTTCGTAATTGCGTCTGGTGAAGCTATTATCTTTTATTTTGAATGAATTGTGCAGCCGATTTGTTATGGCGTTCATTTTACCTACGCCGCTCTTCCATCGGGAGTTTCGTAGAAAGATATTTTTTTATTAGAATTTTATTTCAAGTTTATTTCGATTTTGCATAGAGTAAATAATTAAAGAATTGGGAATTTTTCATTGAAATATATTTCTTTTGCGTTTCTAAATTATCAATTGATATATTTTTTAAACTTCCGGTGAACAGATATTTGGCTATCAATTTTGAAGGAAAAATCGGACAGCTTACCGTTAGAAGGACTTCGGCCTTTAATATGAGACAGGCAACCTGTTTGAAGGACGAAGTCCTCAAATTTCAATAATACGATGATCCGTACACGTTAGCCTCACCGGACACAATTTCGATGATATTGACCGTGGCATGTGATAAATAAATTTGACCAAATTGATGAAGCTGATTGCATGTTCATATTTCAGATTAAGCACCAATATTCCTTTTGAATCATAGCCCATATATTATTCAATGCATTGTTACGGGTTTTAACTTAGAACAGATTTTCATGACCCCGTTCTAGTCACTCTGTGACCTAGATCCGGACACGATTTCGAACGACATCATAATAACCTTTCTAGTGTAAATTATTTAATGACAACTGTTAAAATTGAAAGAGCATTCATTCATTTACGTTCACATATCTATTTGTATATAATACACATGACATAAAAACCTTTCCTTTATTCATACCATAAATGTGTGCCAGTTTGCATTCGGAATTCCTTGGACTCTTCAATGAATAAGGTACATCACGGATTTTGACATTTTGGGATAGATCAAGGTAAGGAAAATGTATTATATTGACTGTTTTTGTTTTAATTTCAATGTGTTCTACATATGCATAGAACCAGGAGATCATATTCTTTCAAATTACAGGCATAAGATAACAAAATATGCGTACCTCATTGAATTTTACCGATAGATTCCAAGTGCAATTGTCGATCGTTTTCTGTTTACAAATATGAAAACCCGTCGTCTGCAACATTCAACAACTGCGCATGAATAATTTTCTCCCAAAACACCAGTAATTTAGCGTTGTATTTATTTATAAAAGCATTTTTTTAATTCATGTTTTGAAGGAACAATTAGGGGACATACTTTTTATTTCGTTCGTAATTGCGTCTGGTGAAGCTATTATCTTTTATTTTGAATGAATTGTGCAGCCGATTTGTTATGGCGTTCATTTTACCTACGCCGCTCTTCCATCGGGAGTTTCGTAGAAAGATATTTTTTTATTAGAATTTTATTTCAAGTTTATTTCGATTTTGCATAGAGTAAATAATTAAAGAATTGGGAATTTTTCATTGAAACATATTTCTTTTGTGTTTCTATATTATCAATTGATCGATTTTTTAAACTTCCGGTGAGCTGATTTTTGGCTATCAATATAGAAGGAAAATTCGGACAGCTTACCGTTAGAAGGACTTCGTCCTTTAATAATGGACAAAAGGAAAGGTTATGTCTTATTATTGATAAATGCAGGCGTCAGAAACTCTGTAAGCGAGCGCAAAAAATCTCGGCGGTTGCTCCATTACGTGTAATGGCATCCCGTTATAACCTTTGCGAGTAAGCGAGCATTTAGGGTTTTATTATTAGAACTACATTAAACATGTACTTGTATAGGTTAAATGGGGGCCATCGTGATCGTATTGTAGTTGGATTTACAACTACCATGTGCAATCAGTGCCTATCACCACTAAAGTTGTTAGTTTGAACCCCGTTCCTGACGAGATGTACTTGATACAACGTTATTTGATCAAGTTTATCAGTGACTTGTGGCAGGTCGGTGGTTTTCTCAGGGTACTCTGGTTTCCTCCATCAATAAAACTGACCGCCATGATATAATTGAAATATTGTTAAAAGTGGTGTTCAACACCATAAACCAATCTTGTCTAGGTTAAAGGAAGATTTTCAGTTTCAGATTCACTACAATATATTGTTGGTCAAGTCTTCAACATACGAAATTTAACTATAAATGAACCAGCAATTGTTCCGTAGACATTAGTGTATACAAAAATAACCTATAAAAGTTTTATTACTACTGTAATTTAAAATTATTTTTTTATTTCTTTGAACACATGAAGACTATCTTTGAAGTCCGTTACAATTTCCGCATAAAAACGATGTTCGGTTAGTCTATGCCTCCAGTTGTTTGTAGGAGGGCGCATGTCTTATTTACGTTATTTGTGTTTTGTGTTTGTTTTGTTTTTCTTCGTCTTGTGTACCCTATGTTGCCAGTTTCTCTGAATTGTCATTTTATGATTGCCCTTTCGGTATTCTCTAACATTTATTTGAATTATTATTACAACTTACTAGGAGGCTGAGGTGGCATCAGACCAGGCATTCCATCTTGAGGTTGATTTGGGTTTCCTGTAAATGTGAAGAGGTTTAAAAATACAAATTTCTAGAATAGATTATTTGCAGTTTAATTGAATGGTTAGACTTGCGACAGGTCTATGGTTTTCTCCGGTTTCCTCCACCAATAAAACTGACCACCCCACGATATAACAAAAATATTGTTGAAAGTGGCGTTAAACACCATAAACCAAACCAAACCTAGAATAGATTAAACTCATTTTATTGTTAATTATATAACATTCGGTTGCTTTACCATTTAATCAAACAGTAGACATTTCATTAGAAATATACTATACAAAGAGTTAAAATTTGTTTTATGCTACCTGTCGCAGGTGGGGGCCGTTGTGGTCGTGATCGTATGGTAGTTGGATTTACAACTACCTGTGCAAACAGTGCCTATCACCACTAATGTTGTGAATTCGATTTCCGTTCATGGCGATGTGTACTTGATAAAACATTATGTGATAAATTTTGTCAGTGACTTGCAGCAGGTCGGTGGTTTTCTCCTGATACTCCGGTGTCCTCAACCAATCAATCTGACCGCCACGATATAATTGAAATATTGTTGAAAGTGGAGTTAAACGCCATCAACCCTAAACCAATCTGTAGCAAATTTTCAACTGTTTAGTGGCAACCTCTGTGGTGGAGGGTCAAATACAGAATTACGCTATGCATTTTTCTGAAAAGGTTTTTCTAAGAAATTGCATTAATGGACAGATGCAATTTTTTTAATATTAAATTTTAAAATACAATTCTAATAAATAATCATTCATTTCATGTGAAGAATAATTTAATAGTTTAAATATTTAAAATAAATTATTAATGACAATGTTTTTGAAATATAAAAATGCACATTTGATGCATGTACAAAAATAAATACGCAGCAGTGCAATTGAAGTTGTTTTACTGTTTCAACTTAATGAGTTTTTTCGGTAATTGCAAGTACTACATGTATGATCAGTACCTGCTTCTCCAAATATGATGTTCACCTTTTTACCACAGTATGTCTATTCAAGTTCATAGTACATTGTACACAGTTTTCATTCAATAGCCTCAACAGATCCTTGTATGATAAAATTTTGATGATTTTTTTCAAAATCCCTGACCAAAAAGTCATAGGGCTCCACTAGTGCCTTCTTTGCTATTGCTTGCCAAACATGTGATGATGATCCAGAACACGAGTTGCAAGTATCTCTGATAGTCATTTTAATGCTTAGACATTTCAAATGAAATGTAGGGAGCGTTAGCGTGAACGTGCTGAATGTACTGGCGATAGACCCACCAATCCATCCTTAGGAAATTACGTCAAAAAAACAGGACAAAAAAATCAAATAAACCAGACTGTAAATACAGACTGGTACTAAATTGGAGATTTAATGGTTGCAAATAACGCGTCGCCAGTAAACTCAATTTGCAACCATCAAATCTCCAATTGATGGAGTGAAATTTTCAAATACAATACAGTTATCTCCTAATTCCAGTTATAATGAGCACTACTTTTTGTTTGATCATAAAAAGACATACTGTAATACTAAAATGATGTTAGACATTATACAGTCAATATTTCCTATGCTTTCATCTCTATTAAGCAGTCATCTGTATTTAAAGGTCACCTTTTCCTTGTCCTACCATTGAACATGTCATATGAATTGAACCTCTTTTAAGAAGTCACATAGCTAATAAAGTCACTTTTTCTTTGTTCTAAAGGTGACCTCTTAATACAGGTTTAATTGTACTATAAAAATGAAGTAAAACTATATACCTCTCTCTTCTACATCTCCAACATCTAACCAGTCCTGTAAAATATAAAAATAATATTAAATTCATGTTAAAAAAATAAATTCAAACAAAATTCCATCTTCTTTAGTATTTAAATTTAATTTGACAATATTTTTATCATATTTAGTTGTGGTGATCCTACATTTGACTTTTGTACAAATGAATAAAATGGAATTGACCATGTAGTTTAATAATAAAACTATCTTTCTTTAATATAATATATATATATTTATATATTTATTTGGAAAAACTACCCCTTTGCAACGTGGGCAACCACCACCGAGGTAGCAGTCCAAGATCTGCTTACATATTATAAAACTATATACAGTACATACTAAAAATAATATATACAGTGAAATGACACACAATTTCAGTTTAAAATGTCTCTCTTTCTGTTAAGATCGTATTTAGTACATGTAAAACACTAACTGATTTGTAGAAAAAGCTGTTACAAACACAGATCACATACAATTTCCCTAAATATTTTCTTAGTAAAATATTAAACAAAAACCCTATTGAGAATTATCATCCAACATTTTTAGATAAAAAACAAATATAATAACATACAATTATAGTAAAATATATATTATGGCACTTAGTCATTCGGCGATTTGGGACCTTAGCATAAAAATATTGCACAAAAAATTCTTACATAGTTTAACTATTTCATCTCCTATAAAATTAGCGAAATGATATCCCAAATCACCGATTAAAAACATCATTTTTCCATGTGGCGGCAGTCCAGTGAAGTTAGCATCTACGTTTTGTCCAAAAAATAGGGTTGTTATGTCCGAGTTTAACTCATTTCTCAAATTAGTATATGCTTCACATTCCAGTAGCACGTGATTCACATTTTCTTCATAATTGTTTGTACATATTGTACATTGAGGATTAGTGCGAATTTGCATACGACATAAGGTACTGTTTACTGGCAAGCAGTTGGTCCTTGCTAGAAGTTTGAGCCTTGAACCGCGAAAATCATTTACATTGATTAAATATTGTTGGGTTCTACCTATGGTATTAAACGTTTTGTACAAATGCAAGCTTGATTTCGTATCTATATTGTCAAGTTCTTTTCTTCGTGTAAATTCACCGAAAAATTTATAGAATGTACCTTTAATAAAACTTCCATTTATAAAATTATCTAGACCAACCGACTCAAATAAAGACTGTATGTAATCAAAATATTCCATTTCCAGACAAATACAAACAAAATGGTAAGAACTGAGGAAATAATATTTTTCATTGACAGAAAAAAAAATGTTGTTTCTTTTCCTCAAACAACATTAAACAATTATTGCCTTCAATGGATGTAAGCATCCAGAATTGTTAACCTGATGGGGGTTGTTTTCCCAAGGGCTTTAGCCCGAGGGAAACAACCCCTTGAGGGTTAACAATTCTGATGTTTACAATTCATTGAAGGCAATAACTGTTTTATTATACCGAACAACAGACCAAGGATTGGGCATATAAATAAATACATGTATTTAAGCAAAATGTGTGCTTAATAACTTTTGACAAATTTTTAACAAATGTTAAACTATTTCATGTTTATATTAAAGTTCACAACACAACCACTGATATAGGGCACAAACCGGCCATCAGTAATATTTTCAACAGATTTAAAATGTGTGTTTAATAACTTCAAAAATTTCCTCGGGCCAATACAACCTTCCTTGAGCCATTATGACTAACCTTGGACATATAACCGGTCCATTATGAAAACACCCATTTCTTAATAATTTTATTAACCAGTCATTTTCAATTTTAGGTACGTAATCTCCATTCTTTTTGAAGAAGGCAATAGTATTGACCGAAATGGTAGGCTATAATTGTTTTATCATTTTTCAATATTATTATTTAAATATTAAAATTTTGAAATTTTATGAAAACTGAAATTTTTGAAACTTTTTGAAAATTTAGAAATATTGAAATTTTTTGAAAATTTTGAAGTTTATATTTTTTTTTTTTTAAATTGATTTTAGAATTTTGAAAATTATGAAATTTTTTAAATTTTATGAAATTTTTGAAAGAGTTGTTTCCCTTTTGTTCCCTGCAATGGGTTGTTTACCGGGAAACAATAGGGTTGTTACCCGGTAAACAACTAGTTGTTTCCCGTTTGGGTTAATTTTCACAAAACATTAAAATTGTTTCAGGTCATGTGATTTAATTTAAGCCAATGAGAAGTAAGTAAGGTATAATAATATATTTTGTCTACTCTCCAGTATACATTAACCTTCCTATTTTTAATTTAGCAAAATTCATTGAATTTACACGAACTTATCGTCCAATTGTACATGTGTTTTGTAAGATTATCATTTGATAACTGTCAATTGTTATTTGTAAAAAAACACATTTAGATTTAAATGAGATTCAACAGTATGCTAACTGCATTAAGGGACTTCTTAATTTAATCTTTTATTAATTCAATGAGGATTGACGACAGCCAATGGCTATGAGCAGTTTTCCTCAAAGGGGCTTCTTGTTTATATATCACTGAGCATTTCATTGTATGTATTTAAAAAGCCTTTCCACTTTAATTTTTTTTTCAAATATACAATGTAAATAACTACTTCCTTGCAACCATAGATTTGAAGTTTTCTTGTTGAACATATTAAGAGACAATCAAGAGAATTAGTGAATAGTTTCCAGATAATTATAAAAACTACTTACTTTCAAATATAGAAACAACAATTTACATATAAATAGTTTATACACTTTAAGAGATATTATTCCAATTAGACATAGCACCCACACATTTTCTTACACGATTTTGAAATGGACCGCCGCTAGAGGTTGAATTAAATATTTGCAAGAAATACTTGGATTAGGCCAATTTACGAAGAATCTATCCATAGAAATGGGTGGTTTGATTTGGTTTATAGTGTTTGATGCCCCTTTCAACAATATTTCAGTTATATTGTGACAGTCAGTTTTATTGGTGGAGGAAACAGGAGTATCTGGAGAAAACCAGCGACCTGTTGCAAGTCACTGACGAACTTTATCACATAATGTTGTATCGAATACACCTTGCCATGAACGGGGTTCGAACTCACAACGTTAGTGATGATAGGCACTGATCACACAGGTAGTTATAAATCCAACTACCATACGATCATGATGGTCCCTAGAAATGGGTGTGATGTATGGTTATGTGTGAGATCTGAATCAACAAACCTTTAATTCATAGAACCATGATCTATATCTAGATATTCTTGCTCCTTTGTTTTCTCGCTGATTCTGTCTGAAATGCCAGTCTAAATGTTCTCTGGACAGTTTAGTCTGTGATGCCATAAAACGTGTGCCACACGACGTACACAGTATACCAGAATACAACCTCTGTATCACACTGATATATTGCCTGAAAATGAAGTGAAATGAAAATGAAATTCAAATTGATATATTTATTCCGCTATCATAGTGAAACCTGTCTAAACCGAAGTTTCAGTCCTCATGATGAGCACCAGTCCTCTGGTCTAAGACCAGTAAAACTTTGTTCGGACCAGTAAATTTTACAATTTCTATTTAGAAATATATATATATATATACGTCTGAAAATTAAACCAAACAGTGTTAGAATTAGATTTTAGAGCTGTCAAATTTTTTGTTCTTCCCTCGACGGGATTTGAACCCACACCATTGTTACACTGCAGCACCATTTGCTTAGCCTTACGTCCAGTGCCCTAGACCACTCGACTACATCCACTCCCTAAAAAAGGAGCTTCAATAGTCGTAGTGTTACCTTGTCTCGTATGGCAAATCTAGGGATAGACGTAAGACATGTGTATAAGCGTGTGTAGATGGTACATATATACTTAATATTATAATTTGACAGCAATCTAACTCAGCAATTTTTAATATATTGGATAGGATAATGAAGAATTATTCAATATACAGTCACAGGAAATAAAGTATATTATACAAACGTCTAGAAGCAAGTGACAACCATACAATATATCTGTCCCACTGGATCTCAAAGTTACTTTAAAGGATACTAGGTTAATACTAAATATTATATACGTCTGAAAATTAAACCAAACAGTGTTAGAATTAGATTTTAGAGCTGTCAAATTTTTGTTCTTCCCTCGACGGGATTTGAACCCACACCATTGTTACACTGCAGCACCATTCGCTTAGCCTTACGTCCAGCGCCCTAGACCACTCGACTACATCCACTCCCTAAAAAAGGAGCTTCAATAGTCGTAGTGTTACCTTGTCTCGTATGGCAAATCTAGGGATAGACGTAAGACATGTGTATAAGCGTGTGTAGATGGTACATATATACTTAATATTATAATTTGACAGCAATCTAACTCAGCAATTTTTAATATATTGGATAGGATAATGAAGAATTATTCACTATACAGTCACAGGAAATAAAGTATATTATACAAACGTCTAGAAGCAAGTGACAACCATACAATATATCTGTCCCACTGGATCTCAAAGTTACTTTAAAGGATACTAGGTTAATACTAAATATTATATACGTCTGAAAATTAAACCAAACAGTGTTAGAATTAGATTTTAGAGCTGTCAAATTTTTGTTCTTCCCTCGACGGGATTTGAACCCACACCATTGTTACACTGCAGCACCATTCGCTTAGCCTTACGTCCAGCGCCCTAGACCACTCGACTACATCCACTCCTTAAAAAAAGGAGCTTCAATAGTCGTAGTGTTACCTTGTCTCGTAAGGCAAATCTAGGGATAGACGCAAGACATGTGTATAAGCGTGTGTAGATGGTACATATATATACTTAATATTATAATTTGATAGCAATCTAACTCAGCAATTTTTAATATATTGGATAGGATAATGAAGAATTATTCAATATACAGTCACAGGAAATAAAGTATATTATACAAACGTCTAGAAGCAAGTGACAACCATACAATATATCTGTCCCACTGGATCTCAAAGTTACTTTAAAGGATACTAGGTTAATACTAAATATTATATACGTCTGAAAATTAAACCAAACAGTGTTAGAATTAGATTTTAGAGCTGTCAAATTTTTGTTCTTCCCTCGACGGGATTTGAACCCACACCATTGTTACACTGCAGCACCATTCGCTTAGCCTTACGTCCAGCGCCCTAGACCACTCGACTACATCCACTCCCTAAAAAAGAGCTTCAATAGTCGTAGTGTTACCTTGTCTCGTAAGGCAAATCTAGGGATAGACGCAAGACATGTGTATAAGCGTGTGTAGATGGTACATATATATACTTATATATATATATATATATATAAATAAATTCAAGAATTTCATTCGGAGCAGAAAATTCAAATTTTTACTTTAGAGGCTGCAAACCCTTAATGAATTGCAGTCCTGTATAAAGTGAACTTTAAGTAAAGCCCTAATGTAGGAAATGTTGGTTATTTATAACTCATATAGACTGAACATTTATCTATTCTAAACACAAAAGTTAGTCCCAAGGAGATTTGGTTTAGACAGATTTCACTGTATAATAATCTTTTAGTCATAATAATATCAAGGGCAACGGAAAGCATGGCGTATCCCCTCGCCTAAATATTTAACCCGGTAACCTTGACCTTTGACCTATGGCCTTGAAAATCAATAGGGCTCCAGATTCTCTTAAGGACTAAGTATGTACCAAGTTTGGTCAACATCCATTGAAGGATGTTGATTCTAGAGTGTTCACAAGGATGTTACGGAAGGACGGACGGACGGAAGGTAGCGTTACTATATCCCTTTGCAACTTCGTTGGCGAGGGGATAATTAATTAGAGACTCACCGGTCTGTATAACTCACTTATTGAAGAAAATGTTTTGAACCATTGCCCAACAAAGCTCATGTTAAATTTTTAAACAGTCTGCAGGTAGACATTTCACTTCACTCAAGACACATCCTGATTACAAGTTAACCAGTCTATGCTCTTACTCAATATGTTGTGTGTTTAGCAGAGAAGCAGCAAATACCATTATTATAATCTTTGACCTGATCAAGACTCGAACCTACGATCTACTGCACTGAAGGTTAGCACACTAACCATTACACTACCAATGTGGTTTTGGTTTGTTTATTAATTTCTAGTCTAATTTGCCTTTGATAAATTGCTTAATTCCAACTAAATAAATATGTCCTATTGATTTGAAACAAGAAGGTTCGACTGTATTTTTCGGGTAGAAAATGGAATCAAAAATAAATTTTCCAAAGTTTTAAAAGTTTTGAGAGTATTGTTTATGTTTAGTTTTCCAGGCAACAGCAAACCCAACACTTTTGAATGGATGCTAAAGAGAAACAACTGGTGTTCTTCTAATTATACATAACTTACTGTTTTAGTTTATTACTTTTCATTTCCGTCAAGTCTGGAACTTTCTCCACTTTTGAAGGTTTAATTCTCTGAAAATGAAAGAAATAAAAATTGTTTTGTTTAATAAATTAGCCACCAAAACAACAACTACAAACATTGTAAGATTAAGGAATACATGTATCAGTAACACATCGATCGTTATTTTGAACTTTCTTTTTATAATACTGCATTTTTTTGGGGGACAATTTCCAAGTTGCAAATAAAAAATAATGTTGTATGATTTAATAAAACAAGACAGATTCAGATGGAAATTCTCTACCTGATTTTTTAAAATAAATTGGTCTCAAAATAATTTATTCACTTACGACTGGTTTCCGTTTTTCTTTTCCTTCTTCACTATTATCCTCTTTCTTTTTCTTTTGCAGATCTTTCTGTACTGGTTCCTTGTTCTCCGACTTTTCTTTAGCTTCATCAGTATTTGCATTAATGAGACCAGCTTTTATCAATTTTTGGAGCAAAGATTCAACATTTAATTGAGGCTGCAATGCTGAAAATGTAACACAAGAAATAGATGTACAATCAAACAAATATGAATGCCAAACAAAATTATTTGAAGACTTTATTTACGGCTGGCAGTAAATCATGTTTTACGATATATTCATAAAGACATCATTATTGAGGGGGTGGTGTTTATCGTGTTTAACGTCACTTTCAATAATACTTCAGTTATATCGTGGCAGTCAGTTTTATTGGTGGAAGAAACCGGAAAACCCTTAGAAAACCACCGACCTGCTGTAAGTGACTGACAAACTTTATCACATAATGTTGTATCGAGTACACAGTGTTGAATGAACTACACAACATCCAACTTTGATAATCAAGTTAGAATTTATACTTCAGTCAAAAGTCTAATAATTAATATATAAATTATGCTTTTTTCTTATTGTTAAGTAGGAAATAATGGGGTAAAAACCAAATAAACTTAAAAATATAAATAGGTTTACCTTGTAAATAAAAAAAATTCTTGAAAACATTATAATGAAAAATCAGTCCTTTTGAAATTCTACATTACTACTTGTCTTTCTTAAGGGAAGATTACCAGTTTTGCTACAACTGGTTCACTGCAATATATATATATATATTGTTGGTCAAGTTCTCAACATAGAAAATTTAATTATACATGAACCGATAATTGTTCCATAGAAATTAGTGTATACAAATATAACATATAGAAATTCCATTACTACTGTAATATTTTTCTATTTCTTTGAACACATGAAGAATCTATCTTTTGTGTTTTGTTTTGTTTGTCTTCGTCTTGTGTACCCTATATTGCCAATTTCTCTGGATTGTCCATTATTGATTGCCCTTTCGATATTCTCTAACGTTTATTTGAACTATTATTATAACTTACTAGGAGGCTGAGGTGGCATCAGACCAGGCATTCCATCTTGAGGTTGATTTGGGTTTCCTGTAAATGTGAAGAGGTTTAAAAATACAAATTTCTAGAATCAATTATTTGCAGTTTGATTGAACAGTTAGATTAGATTAACTTATTTTATTGTTAATTATATAACATTCATTTGCTTTACCATTTAATCAAACAGTAGACATTTCATTAGAAATATACTATACAAAGAGTTAAAATTTGTTTTATGCTACCTGTCGCAGGTGAGGGCGTTGTGGTCGTGATCGTATGGTAGTTGGAGTTACAACTACCTGTGCAATCAGTGCCTATTACCACTAATGTTGTGAGTTCGATTTCCATTCATGGCGAGGTGTACTTGATACAACATTATGTGATAAAGTTTGTCAGTGACTTGCAGCTGGTTGGTGGTTTTCTCCTGGTACTCCGGTTTCCTCAACCAATTAAACTGACTGCCACAATATAATTGAAATATTGTTGAAAGTGGAGTTAAACACCATAAACCCTAAACCAATCTGTAGCAAGTTTTCAACTGTTTAGTGGCGACCTCTGTGGTGAAGGTCAAATACAGAATTACGCTATGCATTTTTCTGAAAGGGGTTTTCCTAAGAAATTCATTTTATCCAAAGCAAATAAACAAGAAACGGTCCACATATACACAAAAACAGAAAATATCCTTATAGCATCTTGTGGCTTCTTGTTCTTAAATGGGTAAGGCTACATTCCTCAAAAGCAATCCAACCTTTAGTCTGTGCCAAATTTTATTTTTCTCTTTAAACTGTCGAAACATAACTTTTATTTAACTAAAATTCACAAATAAAATTTACCCCCCCCCCTTTTTCCTTTTTTTCTTGTTTAAATCAATGATCAACAATATTCCAGAATCAAACAAATGAATAAATATAACATAGATTTCTTTTACATACATCTTTTTACCATGCGGAGTCAGTGTGTTTTAAATCGGTCATCCAATCAGGACGCTCATTATTCTTGCCCAAGATAAAAATACATCGCTAAAATTACCTGTGGGTGTTTCCCCACTTCAACTCGTAAATTTACATAGAAATCGGAGATATTTCGTCATAAAACTTCACACATGGTTTTGTCTATCATATTTCTTGAAGACAAACATAAAATGTTATTGCATTTATCAATATTTTATGAGTATCAACAGTTTTTTCAACACCGTATCTGTTTCTCGATACAACCGCCCGATTACAGTGACCCAGATTAGCACGTCCCAGCAGTTTTTTCTTAATAATGATGTTTAATAATATGAAATATTGACATCCACACTTGCCTTTTGGACAGCACATTTCTGTGTCCACACTATATATATAAAAGATAATATATTCTGAAAGTGTGGAGATTACTAGTACCATATGCTTTGATAATCATTATAATAATGAACTAATTTAGAACAAGGGGAGGGGGTAGAAATGGGGATCTAATATTCACTCTTCTTCTACAAATTTTGAATTATCTATTGGGTTGTAAAACAGTTGTTTACTAACCTGCCATCAATGGTTGGTTCATCATAGAAACCGGTGGAATGAATGGTATTGTTTGACCCGGCATACTTTGTTCCGGAATTGGCATGGATTGGCTCATGGCTGGCATTGGTTGGTTCAATACTGGCATTGGTAGTTGACTCATTATTGCCATTGGTTGACTCAGCACCGACAAATTTTGCATTGGAGGAATCGGCTGCATAGGTTGGCCTTGAACATTTGGACCTGGAATAAACATTGGATGTGGACCCTGTGAGCCCTCTTCTTGTTGCATTGGTGGTCGTGGACCAGGTGGAAACTGCTGCATTGGCTGATTTGGACCTTGTGGAAACTGTTGGTTGGGTCCTGGTGGAAACTGTTGGTTAGGTCCTAGTTGAAATGACATCTGGTTTGGACCAGAGGGTAATGTTGGATTAGGCCCTTGTTGAAATAGTGGTTGGTTTGGGCCTGGAAACTGTTGATTAGGAGGAAATGCATGATTAGGTCTCTGTGGAAATGGCTGATTTGGTCCTACTGGATTAAATTGGGGGCTTGAACCTTGCTGTCCTGGTCCAAATTGTGGCATATTTCTTGGACCATTAAAGTTCGACTGATCATTAATTGGAGAACCACGAACTCTATCATCCCTAAGAATTGGAGATTTTCGTCCTCTTCGATCAGGATTTCTACGTTCTCTATGAGGAGATCTCCTCCTTCGATCTCTATGTCGTACTGGACTTCTTGGTCGTTCTTCATTTAGAGGAGATCCTCTTCTTCTATCATTGTTCATATTTTTTTTTAAATCAGGGGGCTTTGGAACATTTAGATCTAATATTGAAACAGGTGTTTGCTGTGAACCTCTCTGTCTAAGAGGAGGTGAACTTCTACCACTATGACCTCTCATACTTCTTCCCTTTCTATCTCTATCAGAACTTGTAATGTCAATGTCACTATATTTTTTCTTGGGTCTTACATCTACTTTTGATGTTTTATCAGGAACATCTTGGGAATTATCTGGTGTATGTTCAGATCTCAGTGATTCTAACATTGCCCCAGCAGAAAGAGCACTGTTTTCTATCTTTTTCGCAATTGGTTTGACAACAGCATCATGTTGTTCAGATACCTTTGAAATAGGTTCAGTCTTGCTCAATAAACTCTCCGATTTCTGTTCTGGCACCTCTTTTTCCCTCAAATTAGCTGGTTCTAGAACTAATAGACTAGGCCTCTCACCTACAGGTCTGTCTGCTGGAGATCTTACGGTTTCAATTTCAGGAGGTCTTATATCTGTTAATGGCGGTCCCCTTTTTCGCTGAGGTGGTTTACGGTGGTCAATATCATAATTCATCACGGGATCTCTATTTTGTACAGTATCTTGTTCTGGTCTAATTCTAGGTCCAGGACCGAGTAAACTAAGTCTTCCTGGTTCTTCAAAATATCTTCCTCTCACATGTGGGGGTCTATCTTGTCCTCTCAAAGAAAGTTTATCATTTTTGGGTCTATCTGTTCCTCTATGTGAAGGTCTATCTGATTCCCTATATGTATGCACATTCTCTTGGGGTCTTTCTGCAGCCCTTGTACTGTCTCTTCGATCAAAATCCCTATTTCTGTCTAGTGGTGTACCCGTTGGGAGTCTATCTTCTCTGTGCAGCAAATCATCAAAAACAGGAGGACTATCGTCCTTTCTCATGTCAGCATCGTGAGGAAGATTTCTGGGTTCTTTAATAGGAGACTGAAATTCCATTGGGGGTTCATTAGGGTCGTTTCTTCGAGAATTACTGCAAATAAAAGGCCAAAATGTCTAATGAAAATGGTTCAGCAACTAAAAAGAGTGAGTGAGTGAGTGCGTGCGTGCGTGCGTGCGTGCGTGCGTGCGTGAGTGAGTGAGTGAGTGAGTGAGTGAGTGAGTGAGTGAGTGAGTGAGTGAGTGAGTGAGTGAGTGAGTGAGTGAGTGAGTGAGTGAGTGAGTGAGTGAGTGAGTGAGTGAGTGAGTGAGTGAGTGAGTGAGTGAGTGAGTGAGTGAGTGAGTGAGTGAGTGAGTGAGTGAGTGAGTGAGTGAGTGAGTGAGTGAGTGAGTGAGTGAGTGAGTGAGTGAGTGAGTGAGTGAGTGAGTGAGTGAGTGAGTGAGTGAGTGAGTGAGTGAGTGAGTGAGTGAGTGAGTGAGTGAGTGAGTGAGTGAGTGAGTGAGTGAGTGAGTGAGTGAGTGAGTGAGTGAGTGAGTGAGTGAGTGAGTGAGTGAGTGAGTGAGTGAGTGAGTGAGTGAGTGAGTGAGTGAGTGAGTGAGTGAGTGAGTGAGTGAGTGAGTGAGTGAGTGAGTGAGTGAGTGAGTGAGTGAGTGAGTGAGTGAGTGAGTGAGTGAGTGAGTGAGTGAGTGAGTGAGTGAGTGAGTGAGTGAGTGAGTGAGTGAGTGAGTGAGTGAGTGAGTGAGTGAGTGAGTGAGTGAGTGAGTGAGTGAGTGAGTGAGTGAGTGAGTGAGTGAGTGAGTGAGTGAGTGAGTGAGTGAGTGAGTGAGTGAGTGAGTGAGTGAGTGAGTGAGTGAGTGAGTGAGTGAGTGAGTGAGTGAGTGAGTGAGTGAGTGAGTGAGTGAGTGAGTGAGTGAGTGAGTGAGTGAGTGAGTGAGTGAGTGAGTGAGTGAGTGAGTGAGTGAGTGAGTGAGTGAGTGAGTGAGTGAGTGAGTGAGTGAGTGAGTGAGTGAGTGAGTGAGTGAGTGAGTGAGTGAGTGAGTGAGTGAGTGAGTGAGTGAGTGAGTGAGTGAGTGAGTGAGTGAGTGAGTGAGTGAGTGAGTGAGTGAGTGAGTGAGTGAGTGAGTGAGTGAGTGAGTGAGTGAGTGAGTGAGTGAGTGAGTGAGTGAGTGAGTGAGTGAGTGAGTGAGTGAGTGAGTGAGTGAGTGAGTGAGTGAGTGAGTGAGTGAGTGAGTGAGTGAGTGAGTGAGTGAGTGAGTGAGTGAGTGAGTGAGTGAGTGAGTGAGTGAGTGAGTGAGTGAGTGAGTGAGTGAGTGAGTGAGTGAGTGAGTGAGTGAGTGAGTGAGTGAGTGAGTGAGTGAGTGAGTGAGTGAGTGAGTGAGTGAGTGAGTGAGTGAGTGAGTGAGTGAGTGAGTGAGTGAGTGAGTGAGTGAGTGAGTGAGTGAGTGAGTGAGTGAGTGAGTGAGTGAGTGAGTGAGTGAGTGAGTGAGTGAGTGAGTGAGTGAGTGAGTGAGTGAGTGAGTGAGTGAGTGAGTGAGTGAGTGAGTGAGTGAGTGAGTGAGTGAGTGAGTGAGTGAGTGAGTGAGTGAGTGAGTGAGTGAGTGAGTGAGTGAGTGAGTGAGTGAGTGAGTGAGTGAGTGAGTGAGTGAGTGAGTGAGTGAGTGAGTGAGTGAGTGAGTGAGTGAGTGAGTGAGTGAGTGAGTGAGTGAGTGAGTGAGTGAGTGAGTGAGTGAGTGAGTGAGTGAGTGAGTGAGTGAGTGAGTGAGTGAGTGAGTGAGTGAGTGAGTGAGTGAGTGAGTGAGTGAGTGAGTGAGTGAGTGAGTGAGTGAGTGAGTGAGTGAGTGAGTGAGTGAGTGAGTGAGTGAGTGAGTGAGTGAGTGAGTGAGTGAGTGAGTGAGTGAGTGAGTGAGTGAGTGAGTGAGTGAGTGAGTGAGTGAGTGAGTGAGTGAGTGAGTGAGTGAGTGAGTGAGTGAGTGAGTGAGTGAGTGAGTGAGTGAGTGAGTGAGTGAGTGAGTGAGTGAGTGAGTGAGTGAGTGAGTGAGTGAGTGAGTGAGTGAGTGAGTGAGTGAGTGAGTGAGTGAGTGAGTGAGTGAGTGAGTGAGTGAGTGAGTGAGTGAGTGAGTGAGTGAGTGAGTGAGTGAGTGAGTGAGTGAGTGAGTGAGTGAGTGAGTGAGTGAGTGAGTGAGTGAGTGAGTGAGTGAGTGAGTGAGTGAGTGAGTGAGTGAGTGAGTGAGTGAGTGAGTGAGTGAGTGAGTGAGTGAGTGAGTGAGTGAGTGAGTGAGTGAGTGAGTGAGTGAGTGAGTGAGTGAGTGAGTGAGTGAGTGAGTGAGTGAGTGAGTGAGTGAGTGAGTGAGTGAGTGAGTGAGTGAGTGAGTGAGTGAGTGAGTGAGTGAGTGAGTGAGTGAGTGAGTGAGTGAGTGAGTGAGTGAGTGAGTGAGTGAGTGAGTGAGTGAGTGAGTGAGTGAGTGAGTGAGTGAGTGAGTGAGTGAGTGAGTGAGTGAGTGAGTGAGTGAGTGAGTGAGTGAGTGAGTGAGTGAGTGAGTGAGTGAGTGAGTGAGTGAGTGAGTGAGTGAGTGAGTGAGTGAGTGAGTGAGTGAGTGAGTGAGTGAGTGAGTGAGTGAGTGAGTGAGTGAGTGAGTGAGTGAGTGAGTGAGTGAGTGAGTGAGTGAGTGAGTGAGTGAGTGAGTGAGTGAGTGAGTGAGTGAGTGAGTGAGTGAGTGAGTGAGTGAGTGAGTGAGTGAGTGAGTGAGTGAGTGAGTGAGTGAGTGAGTGAGTGAGTGAGTGAGTGAGTGAGTGAGTGAGTGAGTGAGTGAGTGAGTGAGTGAGTGAGTGAGTTAACACAAATTGAGCAATTTTGAACATATATCATGGCGGGAACAAGCTCCACTCTGACACATTAATCTTACTCCGAGTCAACCAGTGTTTGCTCTTACTACTTAAAGCTGTGTGCTTAGTGGAGAAGTAATAAATACCAATTTTATAGTCTTTTTAGGTTTAGGTTTGCTTATTACTTCTTGTAAATTTTGTCAGTTTGTGTTTTCTACTTTATGTGTAGCATCCACAATTATTTTTATTTCTGCTATGTTATTTTCAGTTTTATTAGTCCTGTCACTTTAAATCTCTTACTTTTTTTCTTGGTGTTTAACGCCACTTTCCACAATATTTCAGTTATATCGTGGCAGTCAGCTTTATTGGTGGAGGAAACAAAGGGACCCGTGGAAAACCACCGATCTGTCGGAAGTTACGGATAAACTTTATCACATAATGTTGCCCTGATATAGATTTGAACTCACAACATCAGTGGTGATAGGCACTGATGGCATAGAGTAGTTATAAATTCAACTACCGTACGATCACGGCCACGAAGGCCTCAAAATTTCTTACAGATTATAATCAAATTACCTGATGTCTTCATTCATTTTGGTATGTACAGTCACTGGTTCCATGGTTGGCACGTCTCTTTCTTGGCTGATTCTTGGTTTTTTACTACTCCTTACTGGCTCATGTTCTCTATAATCATGTCTTTCATCCAGATCTCTCTTGTTTGAGGAGGACAGTCTACGTTCATCACGGTCTTTTTCCATTACCCTCTCATCAACATCTGTACCAGTCCGTTTTGGTATTCTAGGCAAACTTGATATCGGTTTTCTATGTTCTAATTTTGGTTGTTCTTCCATTTGTTTTTTATTATTATTTTTTAATTCATTTTTAGCTTTATTTTTGCGTGGTGGATTTTTAGATCCTCTTCCAGAATCTTTCACTGGCGACCTTGACCTTTCATGACTTAGTCTTGGTGATTTACTTCTCCTATTTCTTGAGTCACTCCAATTTTTACCTTTTTCTCTGTCATCTCCTGCACCATTTCTCTTCCTACTGTCATGATTTGAGTCTACAGGAGTTCTTTTTCCTTTACATCTCTGATTATCTACATTTTGAGTTTTACCACGATCTTTTTCTTCTTCTATTTGAGATTTTCCTTTATCGTAATCCTCTTTATTTTTAGATTTCGCCCCTTCTTTACTTTCACTTCCAGGTTTACTATCACTATTTGAACTACGAGTTCTATTACGACTATTTCGACTAGATGATGCTTTTGATTCACTGATTTCACGTTCTTTCGATTCTTTACTCCTAAAATCACTGGCAGACTTTCTAGGATCTGAACGTTTTTTGTCCTTAGGTGAAACACTTCCAAATTTTTCAGACTTAACTTTGATATTGGTGTCCACTTCCTTTTTTTCAACCTTTATTTTTACAGGACTTATTTCTTTTTTCACTTCAATCAAAGGCTTTCGCCTCATTTCTTTTTTGGGACTATGAATATGCTTTAGTTCTTGCATTTCTAGTTTTATTGGTGGAGTAGCATTATTATTTAAATTCCCCCCCTCTGTCAAAATTGGAGGCGGTGCCTTTAACTGAGGAGGCACCATTGTATTCATAGGTTGAGGTAACATTGTTGGCGTTATCTGTGGAGGTTCCAAATGTTCATGTAATGCTGGTTCAGATGATTGTTGGCCAAACTGATTCAATGGCTGGTTTGTAACTGGTCCAAAGAAAGTTAATCCTGGCTGTACCTCGTTACTGTTAGGAAGAAGTTCTGCTGTTACAGGTTTGTTTCTCATTCTTGGATCTCTACAAACTCGAGGGTCTCTAGAAGCCATTCGTGGATCTCTGTTATCTCTCAACCTTGGGTCCCTTGGTACAGTCTGAGAAGCTGCTAATTGTGTATTTAAAGTTGTTGCTTCACCTTCTGGTTGAGATGCTGTTTCTGGTTCTACACCAACAAATAAATCTGCTGATGTCTGGAAATAAATATATATACATGTATAGTAATTAATAAATTTTCATAAAAAAATACCCAACCTGAATAGCATATAGATATGAAATAAATTACATTTGAATACATGGACTAGTCATTTTCTAGGAGAATTCTACATGCAATTTATGATTTCTTTAGTATTAAAATGGAGCTTTTCCATGGAAGAGTGAGTGAGTGATTGTTGTTTAATGCCAACTCAGCAAATTTTCAGCTATATCATGTCGAGAATAAGAGAAGCAACAAATACCAATTTATAGTTTCAATGGAAGACAGCCCACAGAAGACAAATCATGTGATACCGTCCTCTATTGGGTCGTTTGTCCGATGAAACAGTGTAATTATGAATTACCTCACAGTTAAATAAAAAACTACAATGCGAAAAGGCATAAACTTACCCACAATGTTTTTAAATTTCATTCCCTTTTCCATTATTTACAGAAGAAATAAGTTTTTCCAGTCAGAAAATAGTAGATCTGCATATCTTTCACTCGTATGTGCATTTTTCGTGTGTGCATTTTAACAACTTTTACCTTCATTGATTTCCCACACTTGTGAAAGATATCTGATAATTCCTCATGCTAAAGCCTTTTACTATTAGTCTTTGTGAAAGCATTAAGTCCTATTTTAAATGGATGACTAGTACCTCGCTAACTTGATGAAAAATGGTTTGAACTATCGACATCATAACAACAAGGTTAAACGGTATAGACAATATCAATAGTTGGCCCAACAGTTTACTGAAAATATAGGGTTATGGTTTCTTGGTGGAGGAAACTGGAGTACTAGAACTCACAACTTTAGTGGTGATAGAGCAGGCTCTGATCGCTCAGGTAGTTGTAAATTCAACTATCATATGATTACAACCACGGTGGCCCCTTGAACATGTATAAATATCAGCATTTGCATATACAAATACATTTGTTGTACTTTAACTTTGCAAGTTATCGCTGAAATTAAAAGATCTACATTTTTCACAGAGGGAAAAATATTCCTTCTTTTTTTTTTTTTAAATTCACAAGTTTTGAAAATAAAATTTATTTAGGAAATCCACTGATTTCTTCCTCTTCTGTTTCATATGCATGTAAATAATAATATATAAGTGTTATGTTTCTTTTCCTGTAGTGCTAGTCGTGTTTCAGATTTTATTTGATTTGATTTTGATTTTTGATGTTTAACGCCAGTTTAAACAATATTTCAGCTATACAGCTACATGTTTAGCAGGAATGAGGTTGAGACCAGAAATGAACAGGTAAATGTTTTCCCATATGTTGTTATTGCAGACAGGACAGATGTGAGAGACAACTTAAGAATATTTTTGACTTTTGATTTAAAGTTGCATAGTTTACAAGATTATGAAATATGAAAAAATAATATCTTACAGATTGTCTCTTACAACTGTCAAGGTCTAAATTCTGTTGAAAAACGAAGAAATGTATTCGACTACCTGAAATTCAAAAACTGCAATATATATTGCTTGCAAGATATCCATTTTACTAAAAATGATGAAACTGCTATAAGATATCAATGGGGAGGAGAATGCACATTTAATACATTTGCATCAAATAAAAGAGGTGTTGCAATATTATTAAGTAATAATTATAAATATAAAATATTAAATACAAAAAAGGATGATTGTGGAAATCTATTGGGAGTTGATATAGAGATTAAAGTTAAAAATAAATAACCCTAATTAATATGTATGGCCCAAATAATGATACTCCTTTATTTTACATTAAAGTTAGTGAAACTATTGAATATTCATACTGACAGGAAATTATAATTTAGTTCAAAATCAAAGGTTAGATACATATAATTTTGTTGGTATTAATAACCCAAAAGCATAAGATAAATCTTTGAATATGATTGAAACAGATAGTTTAACAGATCCGTTTAGAGAACTTTATTCTGATCTTAAAAGATATACATGGAGAAAACGCACTCCTTTAAAACAGGCAAAACTAGATTTTTTTCTGATATCGCAAAGTTTTAATCACTAAGTTCATGATGTTAAAATAAATAAATAGCTATAGGTCTGACCACTGCCCAATAATTTTACAATTGAAACTAAATGATTTTATACTTGGTGGGGGATTATGGAAATTTAATAATTCACTTTTATATGAGATGGATTATGTTGAAACTGTTAAAGAAACTATTAAAAAATCTAAAGAATAGTAAGCTGCATTAGTTTATGACAGAAACACTCTCAGTGAGATAGGTGATCTAGTGATTCATTTTATAATAAACGATCAATTATTTCTGGAAACATTATTGACCGAAATAAGAGGTAAAACTATTTCATACGCATCATATCGGAAAAAAAAAAAAAAAAAAATTAGAAATTTGTTTTGTAGAAGATATAGTGAAATTAGAAAATGAATTACATACAACAGAAAATTTTGATTTGATTGGAAAAAAGAAATCTGATCTAAAAGTTTTGAGACAGGAAAAATTGCAGGGTTGTTATATCAGATCAAAAATGCAGTGGGCTGAAGAGGGAGAATTTTTTTTAATAAATCTAGAAACAAAAATATTTACAAATAAAACTATTCCTAAATTTGTTAATGAATCTGGAAATGTAATAACTGATCAGAATCAAGTTTTATAAGAAGCAAAGATTTATTATGAAAACCTTTATTCAAAAAAAGATACTGTAAGTAATATAAATCTGAAAAATGAAAGTCCATATACTGGCATTCCAACATTATCTGATGAAATTAAAGACAATTTAGAAGGTGAAATAACTTATGCAGAATTAATAGCTAGTATAAAGAGAATGAAAAATGAAAAAAGTCCTGGATCAGATAGTTTTACTAGTGAATTCTTTAAATTCTTCTGGAATAATTTGGGGAAATTTGTTTTTCGGTCTATAAATTATGGATATAAAACTGGTCAATTATCAATTAGACAAAAGCAAGGCATTATAACTTGTATTCCGAATAGGGACAAATCAAGACAATTTATGAAAAACTGGAGACCAATCAGTCTTCTAAATACTGTATATAAACTTGCTTCTAGCTGTATTGCAGAACGGATTAATTCAGTTCTACAAATTCTTATAAGCAATGACCAAACGGGTTTCATTCCAGGGAGATATATTGGCAAAAATACTCGTCTTATATATGACAATCTGCATTTTACGAAGAGCAGGACATACCAGGAATTCTCCTCCTCATAAATTTTGAGAAAGCTTTTGACTCTATTTCATGGATGTTAATTGAAAGTGTTTTAGATTTCTTTAACTTCGGTTTCTCCATTAAACAATGGGCTAAAACTGTTAATACCAATATTACGTCCGCAGTTATTCAAAACTGTTGTCTCTCAGACTTCCTCACTATTCAAAGAGGCTGTAGACAGGGGGATCCCTTATCACCTTATATATTTCTTCTCTGTGCTGAAATACTAGGAATTTTAGTTCGACATGATAAAGATATTAGAGGGTATTACAATAGATGCTACTGAATATGTAATATCCCAATATACAGATGACACATCATTAATACTTGATGGATCCTCAAAGTCTTTGGATGCATCTCTTCGAACATTACAGAAATATGCTGAACTTGTTGGTTTCAAAATTAATATAGACAAAACAAAGGTGGTATGGATAGGGAAGAAAAGATATAGTTCAGATACCATGTGTGTCAAGTGGGGATTGGAATGGGGCTACCCCAGGTTTACATTATTGGGTTTACATTTTTCTGTCAATATTGATGAAATTGAAAAACTTA
Source organism: Bathymodiolus brooksi (assembly GCA_963680875.1). Taxonomy (NCBI): domain Eukaryota; kingdom Metazoa; phylum Mollusca; class Bivalvia; order Mytilida; family Modiolidae; genus Bathymodiolus; species Bathymodiolus brooksi. The sequence goes on along the minus strand of OY804582.1, from coordinate 81,828,718 downwards.
ATTATACCCCTAAGCTGAAAGAAATTGGAAATACTTTGCAGATATGGTTCAAGCAAATCTTAACACCAATTGGTAAAATAACAATAATTAAATCCCTGATAATCTCAAAACTGAATCCATTTATTTCTTACTATACCTAGTCCAAAAGAAAAAAAAATATAATTAATCAATTAGTTTCTAAGATATACTCCTTTATTTAGGATAATAAACCAGACAAAAAAAAAGAGAGGTTTTATCTCAAAACTGTGATATGAGTGGTTTAAAAATGTTAAATATCAAAATCTATATAAAAGGCTTAAAATTAAGCTGGATTAGAAGAATCATAAAAAAAAGATCTTAAAATAAAAAAAATATTGTTATCTTTTGAAAAAATAGATAATACACAGCTATTAAATTACAAATAAACCAATTACATAAAAATACTTGTAATATTTGGAATAATGAAAACATTAAGGTGAAAACATAATGAAAACATATCAAGCAGTTTTATATAAGGATTGGGCAAAAAGGGGTATTTACATGATAAATGATGTGTTGGATGAAACTGGAAAAATAATGCCATTTCAAAAGTTTAAGGACACTTATAATATACAAACAAACTTTCTTACTTATCATGGTGTTATTACAGCATAACTTTTTACATTAAAAAATCAAATATACCTATTAATGACTTAGAAAAACTAAATGGACCACTAATTCCAAACATCATTAAAAAAATTATGAAATCTCAAAAGGATCAAAAGACATGTACCATATTTTAAATTCAATAACATTAAAATGTGAAGAAAAATAGACGGAAGCTCTAAATGTAATTTTAAATTGGAAAGAAATTTATCGTTTGCCTTTCATTACAACAAAAAGTTCAAAACTACAGTGGTTTCAAAATAGAATTATTCACAGAATTCACACAAATAGTTTATTGTATAAAATAAATCAAAAACCAAATGATAAATGTAGTTTCTGTTTAAAAGAAGTAGAAACAATTGAACATATATTTTGGTCGTGTAATCAAATATATAAACTTTGGGAAGACTTAAATAACTGGATTTTGAAAAAAACTGAAATAGAACTGCCATTAAATTTGACTATAATTTTATTTGGAATAACAGACAAATTAAAAAAAAACTATGTGAGAAATTTAATAATTCTGCTTACTAAGTTTTATATATATATAACAAAATTAAATACTGAGCAGGTTCATTTAAAAGCATTACAAAACTATTTAAAAGAAAACCTTGTTATTGAAAAAAAACATATATTATAAAAATAAATCATATGAAAAGGCAAACACCTGTTGGAGTCCCTGGGCACCAATTTTATAACAACATTATATATTTGTTCAACTACTTCAATTTTTCCCTCTCCATGCTACCATGGCTATAATTAATGATACTTATTTTGTTTTTTCGTGTTTGTTTTCTTGTCACTCCATAAGCATAAAAATGAAGGTTTAGAGTAAACTATTAGTACAACAATCTATCCTCTTTCTATATAGTTACATAATTTGATGTAGACATAAGATGGCTATTTAATTGTAAAATGTGCTGTTTTTGCCAATAAAAAAAATCATTACAAAAAATAAATTCAGCTATATCATGGCGACCAGTTTTAGTGGTGGAGGAAGCAGGAGTACTCGGAGAGAAGAACCGATCATGGGCAAGCAACTGGTAAACTTTATCATTTGTGGCTGCGAGTCGAGTGCACCCTTTTTGTAATTTACAAAGCCGGGCGCGAACCCACGCCGTATTGGTGATAGGCTTGTATGAGTTGTTAGATCCAACGACTTAACTCATTGAGCCACCCGGGCCCATCGTGTTTCAGTCTCTTTCAACTTTTTATCTGTTTTATGTACCTTTTTCTGTTGTGCTAGTCGTGTTTCAGTTTCTTTCAAATTTTTATTAGTTTTATGTACCTTTTTCTGTTGTCCTAGTCATGTTTCAGTCTCTTTCAACTTTATATAAGTTGTATGTACTTTTTTCTGCTCTGGTAGTCGTGTTTCAGTTTCTTTCAACTTTACATAAGTTTTATGTACTTTTTTCTGTTCTGCTAGTCGTGTTTCAGTCTCTTTCAACTATTTATAAGCTTTATGTACCTTTTTCTGTTGTGCTAGTCGTGTTTCAGTTTCTTTCAACTTTTTATTAGTTTTATGTACCTTTTTCTGTTGTCCTAGTCATGTTTCAGTCTCTTTCAACTTTATATAAGTTGTATGTACTTTTTTCTGCTCTGGTAGTCGTGTTTCAGTTTCTTTCAACTTTCTATAAGTTTTATGTACCTTTTTCTGTTGTGCTAGTCGTGTTTCAGTCTCTTTCAACTATTTATAAGCTTTATGTACCTTTTTCTGTTGTGCTAGTCGTGTTTCAGTCTCTTTCAACTATTTATAAGCTTTATGTACCTTTTTCTGTTGTGCTAGTCGTGTTTCAGTCTCTTTCAACTCTAATTCTAATCTTTTCTGTTGAAGCTTTAGAAGTTCTGCTTGTTTTGCTATCAGCTGTCGTCTCATTTCAGCTTCGTCATCCTCTATTGGTGGTAAATCTGGAAGTGGGAGTGACTCGTCTCTCTGCTATTAACAATAAATATATAAGCTTCAGTCACTACACTATAATAAAGTCTCCATATATTCCAAAAAGAAACCAGACAGTGGCTCTATAGAGCCTGATTTATATAGGCAATGAACAAAACAAGGGTTTCCTCATGCTCCAGTCTTACTGAAAATTATTATTTATAGCATAATTACTCTTACATTCCAAATATCGAAAATGAATCACGAGTAACCAAACAACACAGCAATTCACATATGTGTTAACGCATGAGTGAATTGCTGTTGTTTGGATATGAATGAATTATTTTTGATATTTGGAATGTAAGAGTAGTTAATACTATTTATTATATAAATTTTACACTTTTGTTTACTACAAAAAGAGAAGGGGTCGTCGTGATCATATAATAGTTGGATTTACAACTACCTGTGCAATCAGTGCTTTTACCACTAATGATGTGAGTTCGAACCCCATTCATGACGAGGTGTACTCGATACAACATCATGTGATAAAGTTTGTAAGTGGCATCCGTCAGATCGGTGGTTTACTCCGGGTATTCCAGTTCTTCCACAAATAAAACTGACCCCCACGATATACGTGAAAGATTGTTGAAAGTGGTGTTAAACAGCATAAACCCGAAACCTGCGACAACAAGACATTTACAAGGGAGCTTGGTTTTCATTGTCAGAAGCTCAATATTTTCGATTGTGATGACATTGGTAATGTGACGTTACAGTGAAATAAACCTTTTTATTTCACTGAGTGAAATACTGGATTTTAATTCACTTGTAAATCTCAGTATTTTATGGGCATCTATGTAATATTATCCAGGAAAAGTCTTCATTATGTAGAATCTGTTTGGATAGTGCAGGATAGAATTTCATAATCATTATGGAGGGAAAACAATCTTAAATTTGACTTGAAATAAAACCCATCCATACACTTGTAAAGGACCTCTTTATAAATAAGTTGAAAGGCTTCCATGTGTTATCCTTGGTTGGCAATTGATCAATATTAACAAGTGGTATAACAAATAACAGAAAGGTTTATTTTTTAGATGAATTGAAAATATTTTATTCATTTGTGAGGATTGTTGATACATTTTGTAAACCTAGATATATATTATCTTCGTTGTTACTCATAATCATGTTTGTTTATATTTTAACAATCATTTAGGGTGTTGGCCCCCTTCACCGTTTGTACCTCAGAAACCATATGGGCTTGACAAAACCTGACTGAAAAACATGGCAAAGAAATTTCATATAGAATATATAGAAGAAACCCTGGGGAACTCATTTAATATCAAAATTCTAAATTTTGGGTCTTTTAAGTCCCATTTTAACTCCTTCATATCTTTAAAACAGCAAGAATAATACAAAATCAGTGGGCATATCATATAAAGGGTTAGAGTGAGGATTATGGTGTTAAACGCCACTTTCAACACTATTTCAGTTATAACGTGGCGGTCAGTTTTATTGCTGGAGGAAACCAGGATGTACCTCAAGAAAAGCACCGACCTGCCGTAAGTCACTGACAAACTGTATCACATAATGTTGTATTGAATACATCTAGCCATGAACGGGATTCGAACTCACAACTTTTGTGGTGATAGGCACCGATTGCACAGGTAGTTGTATATCCAACTACCATGTGATCAATACGGCCCCAATATAACAAGAGGTCCTGACTTAATCCAAAAGGACCAAAACTAAATATTGATTCTCTTTCAATTGACAGACATATTTTAATGTTTTAGGAATGGGAGATGTGTGCTTTTCACGTTATCCAGACAAAACTGCTGGGTAAAAAATCAATTCATATGGCAGGCATCCTGATCTTCGACCAATGGGCTACAAATCAATATAGTCTTCTTAATACAAACTTCCAGTCAAGATTTAGAAATGGGGAACAATTGAAACCAAAGAAATCAAGATTTTCGGAATGTTACTTATGTTTATGAATATCTTGCAGAATTGTTTTTTTGCAGATATACATTTTACAGGACGAGATGGCTACATAATCTACCTGTGGAAACAATTTAGGGTTGACATGTGCTCTAGGTGAAATATTGGATGTTGGTGTCGACAGCGGCCATTCTTGATCAATGTTGTTCACTTTCACGTCTAAATTATACATCTTTCTACCAGTGAAATATTGATTCCACGTCTGTCGAACTTCATACATATACTTCCTGGTCATCTCGTCTACCTATTCATTGGATAAAAGGATGGAAAATTAGATGAAAGGTTTTTCCCCAATTTCAATGGGCAAACAAATAGTTGGTCGCATTAAATATCTCAAACTTAAATCTGTCAAACCATCTTAAGGTACAATTCCTTAATTAAAATCAGTTAGGGACCGACCATTTAACTTGAAGGGGGGGGGGGGGGTTATGGTTTTTTATTTCGTTCAGAATTTTTTTTTCAAGAATTTAACATTAGGTTATATGACAAAAACTCTGAATCAGATTATTTTTTTTTTCCTCCACCAAAATCAGAATATTTTTTTAAGCAACATTGGGAATCAGAATATTTTTTAGAAAAAAAACATAACCCCCCCCCCCCTTTCAAGTTAAATGGTCGTTCCCTTATACTCTCATTTATTTAATCATCCACCACAACACTGCCAATTGCTTGCTTTATCCAATAAAACATCGTCTAAGCAACAAGATTTGGCTTGGTCCATTTTTAGGCATTAAATGCCGAGTTAAGAAATGTTGAGAAAATAAATTAACAAGATAAATGCTGCTCGAGTAGGTTTGGTTTACAGTGTTAATGCCACTTTCAACAATATTTCAGTTATATTGTTCACTCGAGTAAACCAGTGAACAACTCTTGGAATATGCAAAAGTAAAAATAGTAGTAGTAGCCGACGAAGGATTAGAACACATTGTAGATTTTCCAACACGTAAAGACAATACATTGGACCTAATGCTAACCTCTCATCCAGCATTTAAGCTACAATGCAAACCACTGCCAGCTATAGGAAACAGCGACCACGATATCGTCCTACTAGATATGGCATGCAAACTATTTAAACCAAAACCAATACGAAGGAAAATATTCTTGTGGAAAAAAGCTGACATATATAAGATAAAGGAAGACTTAGCAATCTTGAACACAACACACAAAAACATAGATAGAAATGTTGAATCTATGTGACAAACATTCAAGACAGCTATACAAAACACCATAGACAAAAGGGTACCATCCAAATTAACACAAGGAAGACATACCCATCCATGGATAAATACAACCACCAGAAGAAGAATAGGTCAGAAACAAAGAGCCCACAAAAAGGCAAGAAAGACTAAAATGAAACCAGAGGCTCTCAAGAGCCTGTTTCGTTCACCTGGTAATAAAAAAAAACAATTGGTCCTATGTAAAAACTATGTCCTGCAATGGTAGTCATCTTGGAATTACGATCAACATAAAAAACACAAAGTTTGTAAAGGACCTTCCAATGATTGATGCACAGTTTAGGTTCAATCAGTGCAATAGCTTCAGAGAAGAATATATTTCTGTATTTTCCCCATATGGTTCTGTGTTAATACTATGACCTGTGGTGGCAGCCATCTTGGATTTCTGATCGGCATAAAAAACAGAGGACCTTCCAATGATCATTCCTGGGCAGTTTGGTTTCAACTGTCCAAGTGGTTTCAGAGAAGAAGCATTTTGAAACATTTTTCCCATAGGGTCCAATGTTAAACTAAGTCCTGCCGTAGCCGCCATTTTGAATTTCATATCAGAATAAAAAACGTAAAGTTTGTAGAGGACCATTCAATGAACATTCATGTACAGTTTGGCTTTAATCATATTTGTAGTTTCTGAGAAGAAGGCATTTGAACATTTTCCCATAGGGTCCAATGTTAATATATGTCCTGCAGTGGTGGCCATCTTGAATTTCCGATCGGCATAAAAAAAGAGAAACTTTGTAGAGGACCTTCCAATGATCATTCCTGGGCAGTTTGGATTCAATTGTCCAAGTGGTTTCAGAGAAGAAGCATTTTGAAACATTTTTCCCATAGGTTAATTTATGTATTGCGGTGGCGGCCATCTTGGATTTCCGATCGGCATAAAAAACATAAAATTTGTAGAGGACCTTCCAATGATCATTCCTGGGCAGTTTGGTTTCAACTGTTCTAGTGGTTTCAGAGAAAAAGTGTTTTGAAACATTTCCCCCATAGGGTCCAATGTTAAACTAAGTCCTGCCGTAGCCGCCATTTTGAATTTCATATCGGAACAAAAAACGTAAAGTTTGTAGAGGACCATCCAATGAACATTCATGTACAGTTTGGCTTTAATCATATTTGTAGTTTCTGAGAAGAAGGCATTTGAACATTTTCCCATAGGGTCCAATGTTAATCTATGTCCTGCGGTGGTGGCCATCTTGGATTTCCGATCGGCATAAAAAACATACACCTTGTAGAGGACCTTCCAATGATCATTCCTGGGCAGTTTGGTTTCAATTATCCAAGTGGTTTCAGAGAAGAAGCGTTTTGAAACATTTTTCCCATAGGGTCCAATGTTAAACTAAGTCCTGCCGTAGCCGCCATTTTGAATTTTATATCGGAACAAAAAACGTAAAGGTATGTAGAGGACCATCCAATGAACATTCATGTACAGTTTGGCTTTAATGATATTTGTAGTTTCTGAGAAGAAGGCATTTGAACATTTTCCCATAGGTTAATCTATGTATTGCGGTGGCGGCCATCTTGGATTTCTGATCGGCATAAAAAACATACGATTTGTAGAGGACCTTCCAATGATCATTCCTGGGCAGTTTGGTTTCAACTGTCCTAGTGGTTTCAGAGAAGAAGCGTTTTGAAACATTTTCCCCATAGGGTCCAATGTTAAACTAAGTCCTGCCGTAGCCGCCATTTTGAATTTCATATCGGAACAAAAAACGTAAAGTTTGTAGAGGACCATCCAATGAACATTCATGTACAGTTTGGCTTTAATAATATTTGTAGTTTCTGAGAAGAAGGCATTTGAACATTTTCCCATAGGGTCCAATGTTAATCTATGTCCTGCGGTGGCGGCCATCTTGAATTTTCGATCGGCATAAAAAAAAAAGAAACTTTGTAGAGGACCTTCCAATGATCATTCCTGGGCAGTTTGGTTTCAATTATCCAAGTGGTTTCAGAGAAGAAGCGTTTTGAAACATTTTCCCCATAGGGTCCAATGTTAAACTAAGTCCTGCCGTGGCCGCCATTTTGAATTTCTTATCGGAACAAAAAACGTAAAGTTTGTAGAGGACCATCCAATGAACATTCTTGTACAGTTTGGCTTTAATAATATTTGTAGTTTCTGAGAAGAAGGCATTTGAACATTTTCCCATAGGGTCCAATGTTAATCTATGTCCTGCGGTGGCGGCCATCTTGGATTTCCGATCGGCATAAAAAACATACAATTTGTAGAGGACCTTCCAATGATCATTCCTGGGCAGTTTGGTTTCAACTGTCCTAGTGGTTTCAGAGAAGACGCGTTTTGAAACATTTTCCCCATAGGGTCCAATGTTAAACTAAGTCCTGCCGTAGCCGCCATTTTGAATTTCATATCGGAACAAAAAACGTGCAGTTTGTAGAGGACCATCCAATGAACATTCCTGTACAGTTTGGCTTTAATCATATTTGTAGTTTCTGAGAATAAGGCATTTGAACATTTTCCCATAGGGTCCAATGTTAATCTATGTCCTGCGGTGGCGGCCATCCTGAATTTTCGATCGGCATTGAAAAAACAGAAACTTTGTAGAGGACCTTCCAATGATCATTCCTGGGCAGTTTGGTTTCAATTATCCAAGTGGTTTCAGAGAAGAAGCGTTTTGAAACATTTTTCCCATAGGGTCCAATGTTAAACTAAGTCCTGCCGTAGCCGCCATTTTGAATTTCATATCGGAACAAAAAACGTACAGTTTGTAGAGGACCATCCAATGAACATTCATGTACAGTTTGGCTTTAATCATATTTGTAGTTTCTGAGAAGAAGGCATTTGAACATTTTCCCATAGGGTCCAATGTTAATCTATGTCCTGCGGTGGCGACCATCTTGAATTTTCGATCAGCATAAAAAAACAGAAGCTTTGTAGAGGACCTTCCAATGATCATTCCTGGGCAGTTTGGTTTCAATTATCCAAGTGGTTTCAGAGAAGAAGCATTTTGAAACATTTTTTCCATAGTGTCCAATGTTAAACTAAGTCCTGCCGTAGCCGCCATTTTGAATTTCATATCGGAACAAAAAACGTACAGTTTGTAGAGGACCATCCAATGAACATTCATGTACAGTTTGGCTTTAATAATATTTGTAGTTTCTGAGAAGAAGGCATTTGAACATTTTACCATAGGGTCCAATGTTAATTTATGTATTGCGGTGGCGGCCATCTTGAATTTTCGATCGGCATAAAAAAACAGAAACTTTGTAGAGGACCTTCCAATGATCATTCCTGGGTAGTTTGGTTTCAATTATCCAAGTGGTTTCAGAGAAGAAGCGTTTTGAAACATTTTTCCCATAGGGTCCAATGTTAAACTAAGTCCTGCCGTAGCCGCCATTTTGAATTTCATACCGGAACAAAAAACGTACAGTTTGTAGAGGACCATCCAATGAACATTCCTGTACAGTTTGGCTTTAATAATATTTGTAGTTTCTGAGAAGAAGGCATTTGAATATTTTCCCATAGGGTCCAATGTTAATCTATGTCCTGCGGTGGCGGCCATCTTGGATTTCCGATCGGCATAAAAAACATAAAATTTGTAGAGGACCTTCCAATGATCATTCCTGGGCAGTTTGGTTTCAATTGTCCAAGTGGTTTCAGAGAAGAAGCATTTTGAAACATTTTTCCCATAGGGTCCAATGTTAAACTAAGTCCTGCCGTAGCCGCCATTTTGAATTTCATATCGGAACAAAAAACCTTAAGATTGTAGAGGACCATCCAATGAACATTCATGTACAGTTTGGCTTTAATCATATTTGTAGTTTCTGAGAAGAAGGCATTTGAACATTTTCCCATAGGGTCCAATGTTAATCTATGTCCTGCGATGGCGGCCATCTTGGATTTCCGATCGGCATAAAAAACAGTAACTTGGTAAAGGACATTCCAATGATCCTTCCTTTACAGTTTGGGTTCAGTCAGTTCATTAGTTTCAGAGAAGAAGATCTTTGAAATTTCAGCCAATCAGAGCATATTATTGGCCCTGGCAGCCATATTGAATATCCGACTGGAACGAAAAACAGTAACTTTGTAGAGGACCATCCAAGGAACATTCCTGCTAAGTTCGGTTCCAATCGGCCAATTGGTTTCGGAGAAGAAGCTTGAAATGTGAAAAGTTTACAGACGACAGACGACAGACGACGGACGCCAAGTGATGGCAATAGTTCACATGGACCTTTGGTCCAGGTGAACTAAAAAGACATGGACAGGTACCAGAGACTTAAACAGAAAGTACAATGGGAAATCAGACAAGCTAACAAGAAATATATGGAAGAAGTTAGCACTGATTACAAAGACAACTCGAAAAAATTCTGGTCATATATCAAGAGCAAAGGCCAAGAATGGATAGGTGTAGCACCTTTGAAGAATAAAATGGGATTCCTGCAAAGTGACAACAAGAGCAAAGTTGCGATTCTGACTGAACAATTCCAGTCAGTATTCACTAAGGAAAACCTAAATAATTTTCCCAACAAAGGAAAAAGTCCATATTCCACCAAAATTAACAGCAAAGGAGTCCATAAACTTTTGAAAAACATGAAACCCCATAAAGCTACTGTTCCAGATTCAATACCATCTTTTATTTTGAAAGCAGCCGCAGATCAACTCGCCCCAATTCTTACAGAATTATACCAAATATCACTCAACACCGGAGTAGTACCACAAGATTTGAAAGATGCACATGTAGTACCACTTTTTAAGACAGACGAAAGACACTTAGCTTCTAATTACAGACCCGTGTCGCTTACATCCATAACATGCAAGGTCATGGAACATATAGTGCATAGTAGTGTAATGGGCCACTTTGAGAGAAATAAAATTCTAACTAATGCTCAACATGGATTCCGCAAAAAACGATCATGCGAATCCCAACTCATTGTAACCATCCATGATATAGCATCAAAACTGGAAAGAGATTTGCAAGTCGATATCATCCTTCTAGACTTTGCAAAGGCATTCGACAAAGTTCCACACCACCGCCTTCTACACAAGTTAGAATACTATGGCGTCAACCCCAAAACCAACAGATGGATTCGCTCGTTCTTAGAGAACAGAAAGCAGATTGTAATACTTGAAGGGACTGTCTCCAAGCAAGTTCCAGTACTCTCTGGTGGACCACAAGGTACAGTTCTTGGCCCTCTACTGTTCCTGGCCTACATCAACGACATGCCAGAAACAGCAACTTCATCCGAGATCAAATTATTTGCAGATGGCAGCCTTCTTTACTGTACTATTGATAACCAAACTGACAGTCACCTATTGCAGAGCGGCCTTACGATTCTAGAAGACTGGAAAAACAAATTACATGGACATACTCTGGATAATGTGGAAGCCAGCAAATACTTAGGCGTAACCATCAACAACAACTTATCGTTGGCAAAGGAAACAAGACGCTAGGATTTATCGGCCGAAACCTTAAAGACTGTACAAAACCTGTAAATTCAGCAGCATATACAGCAATAGTAAGACATTCATCTAACCAAAAAAGATCAAATACATAGAACCGGCACAGAAAAGAGCAGCAAGATTTGTGCACAACAACTACACATACCGAACACCAGGCTGTGTCACAAATATGGTAAAATCTTTAAAATGGGAAAACCTTGAAAATCGTAGAAAATCAGCAAGACTAAGCATGCTATTTAAGATCCAGCATGACCTTATCGACACCGATAGACAGCAATATCTGACACCAAATGACAGCCGGACCAGAGGTAAAAAACGCTTCTACACAAGAAAGATCAAACACGGATACCTTAAAAGACGCAAGACAAAAGATAGTGATGGGTATATGGGGCTCTCGAAGGAATATTAAATTCGAATGTGGTCTGCCTTTACCAGTCCATGACCTTGTTTGTGACCACGGATATCTTCCACTTGTCGTAAGCACTTCATGGTCCTTTCCTCATTCACGACTTATTACCGGGTTTATAACTAGATTAACACGACGGGTGCCACTAGTGGAGCAGGCACTGCTTAACCTTCCGGAGCACCTGAGTTCACCCACGGTTTTTAGTGGGGTTCGTGTTACTCGATCTTTAGTTTTATATGTATGTTTTGTAGATTGTTGTTTGTCCTTTTGTACTTTTTCTTTTGGCCATTGTGTTGTCTGTTCTTCTTCGATATACGGTTTCTGATTACCCCTTTGGTATCTTCAAACTCTTCTTATAAAATTTGAAATGATTTGATTTAGGGCAAGATTTAAAAGTTGAACCAGAATTGCCCAGACATCCATTTTTTTACTCATCATGACGAAATTCTGACGAGAACCTTGAATAATTTTTTTTTGCCAACTTTTATGTACAAACGTATGCTCAGTGATGCCAAAAAACTCATTTGACCCTTTGGGTTAGTTGAGCTAAAAACAGCAAACGGTCTATTGGCAAACTTGATTCTGTTGTATCTTTCCGATCAGGAAAACATATTATTGAAAGGTTATTTTGTAGACGACCATCCAATAAACATTCTCATCAAGCTTGGTTTAAATTCGCCAAGCAGTTTTGGGAAAGAAAATCAAAATGAAAAAAGCTTGCAGACGCCGACGAAGAATGCAAAGTGATGAAAATACCTCATTTCCTTTGGGTTAGGTCAGCTAAAAGGCAACTTTTCAAATGATATTATGAAGATATACTATCATACCGACAAGCAATCAAAGAATAAGAAACCTATAACTTCACTGTACCATAATAAATACTGCTGATTTGTATACAAACAATAATCAACAAACCATCACATTTGGTTAGTCAACAGGTTCAACAAACATGATTTATAAAGGGCCAACCCAAGGACTATATGGTTTCATTCCATCAAGTTTACAAATGTTAAACCAATCAGAACCCTTGATGGCCATCTTGGATGTCAGGCAAGGTCAATGGAAACAATCCAGGCTCGTATCATTTGATACTTGGTCTACTAATGTTTTAATGCTTGCAAGTTGTGCTTTGAAATATTTTTTGTGTATGAAACCACATAATTGAAAAACAGGTTTGTAAAATTAATGTTTTCATCCATACAAGCTGTATTTCATTAGCTTGAAGGTCCGTTTCACTTCCTTTAATGACAGAAAACATCCAAAATTGATTTGTGCAAATATCTAAATATAATTTTACATGTAAATTAACGGTAAAATGCTTTGTAACTGTATCGATAAAAGGTGTACATGTATTTGAATAATTTTAACATTAAATATGCCATTACATTACCTGGACTTGAAATACAGCTCAGGTTAAATCTGAGATTAGCCAAAACAGAATACTGGTCAATTTGCTGTAAAATTTGCCCACATTTAAACATAAATATGATGATAAAATAATTTAATTTGACTCTCTCAACAATATATTTGAACATTCAGAATTGTACAGTCCAAACAAAAGAATGTTTATAATTATAAGGAAGTGAAACAAGTGTTTTAAAAATGTTTATTTTGAGTCGTGGTCTAAAAAGCAAAAATAATTTGGAAAATTCAACTTTTCATCATTTACTCCTACATTTTGTACATTCCTACATGTCATACCCCTTTATGTTATCCATTTTCATGGATGATAAGTTTGTTTGATGGTGTTTTAACGCCACTTTCAACAATATTTCAGCTATATCGGGCGGTCAGTTTTATTGGTGGAGGGAACCGGAGGAACCGAAGAAAACCACCGGCCTGTCTCACGTCACTGACAAACTTCATAACATAATATTGTACACCTCACCCTGATCGAGATTCGAACTCACAACATCAGTGGTGATAGGCACTGATAGCATATGCAATTGTAAATCCAACTACCATACGATCACAGCCCCCTGAGGAACATAAGTAATAAAATGCTATTTGTTTGTTATAATGTTGAACAGTAGTATTTCCCATGTGATATGACAAGTTTTGTTGTGAATTTTAATCAAAGGATCATAAGGAAATATACAATTTTCATAGTTTTGTTTTTGTGACAGATCAAATTGAGATCAGATATTATGTTTCACTACAAACTGTATAAGCTAATTGAGCATTACTTTTCCACTTTTTTTTTCCACAATATAAAATCATTCTCTTCCTCTTTTCTAAGAATTCACTATCATTTCACAGGTTAACTTTTTCAACTTGTTGTTGAATTGACCATATTCCATATCTTTTCTCATTATATTAAACAAAACACTTCACAGCTACACATTCACTGATTGATTGATTGGTGCTTAACAGTATTTCAGCTATATTGTGGTATGAACAAATTGTATTAACTTAAGACACTTCAACTTGCTCTTGACATGCATATGTAAATGTAGTGAAACAAAATATCAAGATGCTTCAATTTTGATGAGCTAGTCGACAGAAAAAAACTAATTTGTAATGTGCTGCAATTATTTTCTATGTATGGACTCCTCCAAATATGTGCCATTGTATACTGTGTTTGGTGTATTGGCATGTCGATCACACATAAGTTTTAAACAAGAATGGTTTTGAGATATGAAATACCTTTATTGCTGACAAAAATTCACAATCTATATAACTTGAATGTTGATTTCTTAATGAAAAAAATGTGAATTTAGTAAAAAAAAAAAAAAAAAAGAAAAAAAAAAATTTAATACAAAGCTGACAAATTCTTTATATAGCTTTAATAAATAATAAATCTGAATCCCACAATGAAACAAAATGTCAATATAGATTTTTTTAGCTTTCTGTATATTCCATATCGCAGAACGATATATACATTTCACAGCAAAGTACATGTCAAGACATCTTAATACAACATGGGATGCATCTTCCACATAAAAAAACCTTAAAAATCAATCTGTACAATAAATAATATTTATTCACAAAAAATTTGGTTGTAGAATGAATAATTATCATGATTATGTTTGTGATCAAAAAATAAATCTCACGAAATTCAAGAACGTGTAAATCATTTCTCAAACCCATTCTCACATTTAAAACCAGTGCTTATGATCAAAGTGTATTTTTTGTGGGACAACTATTGGTCAACAATCCTTAGTTCATAGAAATGTGAACAAGAAATCCTGCTTGAAACTTTATATGTATCAAACAAGGATTTTTGTAATATACCTCTCACCAACAAATCTAGTATAAACCTGATGCTAACCTGTTCAAACATATTACAAAATATGCGGACTATATTGTGCGAAAACAATCCCGGATAAGTGGATTTTGGGTGGTTCTTCATAATGCAATCGATCAAGTATAACGTCGGCAACTTCTTTGTTGATTCAACCTGTAACGAGAAAATGAGACATGATTCTCTGTTACTGTCATACTTGTCCCTATGATCTGAAAATAGAAAGAAGGCTGTTCCTAGAAAAAATGTTGTTTTTTTTCTTTTTACAAATTTACGTCACTTCTCCAAATAACAAAACATGTTTACTGGAACAGCCTATTTTGAGTATCATATTGCAAAAAATTCAACATTCATATAAAGTTTTACATACATCTATTACATAGTGATGTTCTGATTATCGGTTTAAGTCGGAAATCCGTTTATTAATCCCTATGTTTAAAATCTTTGTACATTTAATTGCCTAATCTAGATATCTGACTGTTTTGAACAAAAATTAGTCTCAAGGGTGTTCAGTTTAAACAAATTACTTTATTTCTGCTTTTTTTCTCCATTTCCACACTCATCTACAACATGCTATTTACATTGTGGCATAGTCCGGTACATGTCATTCCCATAATTGATTAAATTATGATTGATCGATGGATTTTTTGGTGTTTTAACGCCACTTTCAACAATATTTCAGCTACATTTGTATATCATGGCGACCAGCTTTAGTGGTGGAGGAAGCCGGAGTACCCGGAGAGAACCACCGACCATGGGCAAGCAACTGGTAAACTTTATCACATGCGGCTGCGAGTCGAGTGCACCCTTTTTGTAACTTACAAGGCCGGGTGTGAACCCACGCCGTATTGGTGATAGGCTTGTATGAGTTATTAGATCCAACGACCTAACTCATTGAGCCACCCGGGCCCCGATTAAATTATGAAAAGAAAGTTTAAACAGTGATGGTCATCAATTCCACCAATATCAACAAAATGAACAGACTAGCTGATTTTCTGTCTTGGTTAGATTTCTATTAATAAATCAGACAAATAAAATCTCCAGGCATCTATATAGTTTTCTCTCTTATTTTTAGGGTGTCTAACCATTTGGTTAAGTTTTCGTAATATTTTTAGTCACCTTTTTGGTTAAATTTCTGCATGAGCATTCCCTCCAATTTCCTTTCGACGGAAATTAAGAAAAATAACAACTTAAATATATTTTTAACATTTTGGTCTTAAAAACAGATTCCCCTTCTCAATTCTTCACTCTCCATAGTTGAATTTTCAAATTTTACTATCTTGAGTTAAGAAATATTGTAATCCACTGGTAGCAGAATGAGAATCTGTAATGCATCAGTTTACTAATCATTGACAATGATTATATATAAAAAAAAGTTAATTTGAAATAGTCAATAATTTTCTTGTCAGAGCTATAAATAGAAAATAAAAGGATAAAGAGATAAATATGGTTGATTGAAATATTTAAAAGTTGAATTGTATGTCTATTGAAGTTGAAGAAAAATGATGAAAACTTATGTTATCTGATCTCAAAATTGTTCTCTGGTATGCTGGGCATCATTATGCTGCCGTAATGACTATAAATCATTATTGCCCCCGTTTTGGACACACTATATGACAACAGTGACCACTGTGTAGTGCTGCATGTAAGGCGTAATCGTACAGAAAACACCGGTGAATTCAGATTTTGAGGACCGTTCCCACATTGTGTTTGAGTGTTTGACTATTTCCAGGACAACTTGTGCATGCAAAATAGGTTCAATATCTTCGCGGATGATCACAGTGTTCCGCTGGATATATTTTTACACTTACCTAATTACAAAACTCAAGAAATTTGCAAAATTATACCAACTAACCTCGTTCTCGCCGCTTCGGATCTCTGTCCACGGACTCTGTTCATCTCCGTCCCCGAATGTGACATTGGACATGGTGAACATGTTTTGTAGTTGTATTTCTCCAAAAATGAAACATTGTTTGAAATAATCGTAGACTTTATCTTAACTCTTAAGTTTTTCTTGAAATAATTATGCATGTCTATTGCTAGTCTAGGATAATTTGTTTTGTTTTTTTCCACTGATGATGATCCTTTGTATTTGCAAAACCAGATTTTGTTATGGAAAATTATATGCTATGTACCGTATACACTGGAGACTGTTCTCTTCATAATCAATATTTTTTTTAATTTGAAAGAAATATGTTGCCCCTCACCAGATGTCATTCCTGATTTATTATAGATTAAGCATACATCATGCCAACATTAGTATATAGTAATTGATTACTGTTAGATATTTACTATACCGATTTTTGTAGTATTTTCATAGGCTTATTTAGCTAGTTCCCTGTTTAGAGTACCAGGATAAGATATTTACTATAGTGATTTTTGTAGTAATTTTAGACTTTTTTTAATCGGTTGGTTTGGATCAGCGATGTCGACAATCGATTGAAAAGTTTCATAATCGATTGTCGTCGTTCATTTCCGGATTCTTTTCCTTTCCACTTCCGGTTCGCTACGGGTTCTAAATTTAATGTATTAATCATGGATTCAAACAACTACATGATTGTGATACCACATGAACATGACGACGAATCAACAGAAAATAATCTACTAGACACAATATGTAATCATCCTGGAGGGAAAGCTCGATCAGAAGTGTGGAAAGTCTTTGGATTTTACAAACTACGAGGTCGACAAGGACCGGCAATACGAGAGACGTATGTCGGCTGTGTAGAATTACTAGAAAGGAGTATCGTAATGTATAGTCCGAGATTCCTCTGCCGTCCAACGACATTTTTTTCGACTTGCTAAAGCCGTGGGACGTCAGAGAGTTCTACATACGGAAAACAGCGGATTTGCCGCTGGAACTCTGCGTCGACACATTTCCACGTTTCGTGGCTATTGGATTTTATTTTCTATCCGAAACCCTTATATAAATCGCTTCACCAATCATTTTTCTATTCATTCATAACCATCTTACCCTCAGAAAGTGGTGTTACACTCCATTACAGCACGATTTTGCCTTGTACCATCATTTCGCCATGTTGACTTTCAATTTGGAACCTACAAACGTGATCTCGCGATACTAACTGAATGATGGGAGCTACTTAATGCAGCGTGCCAAATTATTTGCATACGTAAACAACAACGTAGATATAAAGCGTATTCTGCAGAACAAACAGTTCCATCTACAGCTCAAATCAGAGCAGAAGGAAACAATACAAAATGTGTTGGAAAGAAAAGATTCAATGGCAGTGTTACCCACGGGCTTCGGAAAGAGCATGTGTTACGTCCCCCCTTTTTGGACAAGGTAAGATAAAAAAAATTCTTATGGTTATCTGTAATTCACTATTGCTGTTAAAATCATTACCAATCAATGTAATCAACTGTATTAAATTTTATGTTATTAATTGTTCTCTCTTAACAAGCGCCTATGATTGGCAATACAAATATTTGTTTGTTTGTGTATATGCAAATCATCTCCCATGATACATTGCGGTAATCGCAGTTTTCTCGAAGTCACGTGACAAATGTTCCAACATGGATGTGAAATGACAAAATCATAGGGTCTAAGGGAAAATTGTGCTGTAATGGAGTGTAAACACCACTTTCTGAGGGTAAGATGGTTATGAATGAATAAAAAATTATTGGTGAAGCGATTTATATAAGGGTTTCGGATAGAAAATACAATCCAATAGCCACGAAACGTGGAAATGTGTCGACGCAGAGTTGGAGCGGCAAATCCGCTGTTTTCCGTATGTAGAGCTGTCTGACGTCCCACGGCTCCAGCAAGTCGAAAAAAAAGCCGTCGGAAGGCAGAGGAATCCCGGACTACGTAATGTATTACCGGTGTAATCTATTTCCGGGGTATATCGGGATTTTCTCATTCTCAACGGCAAAAAAAAAAACAAAAACAAAAACAAAAAACAAAATACAGCAAAAAAATATTTAAGAAAACAAGGAAAAAACGTTCAATATTTTCATCAAATAATTATGAAGAATTTTATATACCTTTGTACTGAATATATAGTGGCATATTTTGTGCTCAATGCTAACTCTTTGTCTGTATCCTGTCCATTCTGAATTCTCGTACTTTAGCGCATTTTTTAATGGAACATTCCAACCCCACGGGAACCCCGGGGTATAGAAATGGGACCGAGAGCTTCATCGGCTTGAAGGTGCATCCGTCGGTTGTGCGGGATATATAAATTCACAACCAAACCGTCCTTCAGATGAGACGTAAATAAAACCGAGGTCCCGTGTTGAGAGATTGCTACCCTCTTCGCATGTTAAAGAACCCAGTGTAACAGCTCATTATGAGCATTATGCTCATGAGGAAAGGTTCATAGGAGACCTGTTGCACTGGCTAAATTCTACGTTCCTACCCATCACCTTTCCCTGTTTCGAGTTCCGTGGCGTTTAATTTTTTTTTCTCGTCCTGAATATATCTGAATAATTGCTCGCTAGACGTTAAACATCAATCAATCAATTAATGGAATAGTTCTATACACCGGTAATACATTCAGTTCATCTGGCAGAGGAGTTTGCAAGGTGTTTAAGCCCGGTATACACGATACCAGTTTTGCATCCAAGTCTCCATTCAAGAAAACTTGGATCAAGAAAACTTGAATTCAAGTTTGTGTATACACGATGCAAGAAATTTTGATGAATACACACAAGTTTTGGTGGGAGATACAACAAACAAAATGTCATTTTTGGGAGGAGAGGAGGGTGCTGCCCTTTGTATTGCATTATTATGTACAATTGTACTGCGAAGGAAATTAAACTCCAAAAAGAGGTCAACATGGGCTCGTAAATGGCTTCGAAGGCAACGATGGGGTGTATTTCTATGAAGTCTATTAGATCTTCAATCATTTCATTAGTCCTTGTAACTGTCTTTTTCCTGCATTTTGGAGTTTCCTCTTTTCCTGCCATCTTTGCACAACACATGTAGTTGTTATTATTTACATTCACAAATTGATGTTGATAAGGATTCTGTCTTCTGATTGGTCAATCTCCATCCAAGTTCCATCCAAGTTGAAAAAAAATAGGATGCATTTCTATTCCATCCAAGTCCGTTCAAGTTTTTTGATTCAAGTTTCTTGTATGGTATACACGATCAAAAAACTTGAATTCAAGAAACTTGAATGGAGACTTGGATGCAAAACTTGCATCGTGTATACCGGGCTTTACTTAAACAAATTGTAACTTTAAACATTTAATTAATAAAAAGCAAAAGTTATGTGGTTAAAATACTTAATGACAGTGCATTCATAGGAAAAAGGGATCAATTGAACTTGGCGACCACAATACTTTCTTAGGGGTTGGGGTTATGGTTAAGGTTAGGGTTAAGGTATCAATTGACTTGTAATGGTAAGTAGCATTTCATGTTTTTCCTTTTACTACCCGGTATTTGTGTATCTTGACTTCCGGTTATGGCTGCGCCCATGCCTTACAATTTGGTCCGAGAGATATTCTGAAACCCACGGTTTTAGATGTATGGAAATATATGTTACTAACTAAATCATTGATATAATTAACCATCCTACATATTTAACTAAACCACAGGGGCTTGTTACGATTCCCCCCCCCCCCCCCCCCCCCCCCCCCCCCCCCCTAGTACTCTAAAAACCACAAGGGAGGAATCTAAAATGTAAATTTTCATACAACACTTTTTCAAAATAGTTTTGTATTGGTGTCTTGACCTCATTCGCCATAATATTGGTACCCAATTGAAGCTTAATAAATATATTTTTGATATTTCGATTCCTTTTTGTCATCATCTTTACCTATCTGCAACTTTAAAGCAATGCTTCACAGAATTTGCAATATCCTAAGCCATTCTCCATCATGTTTACATGTCAGTACGAGGTCGATTACCTACGTGCGATTTTATTGGTCGTTTATTTTTAGGGTCAGGATTGCAAAGAATGTTGATTTGCAAGTAGTTTTGTAGTAAATGAATGAAAAAGGAGAAATAACTCTTTTGACTTCTGAAAATATTACACCATATTTTATGTTTATTATTTGTAGGGTCAGGTTTGCAAATCAACACATTCTTTGCAATCCTGACCCTAAAAATAAAGGCACTGGCTACGATTAGTTCTAATAATAAAACCCTAAATGCTCGCTTACTCGCAAGGGTTATAACGGGATCCCATTACACGTAATGGAGCAGCCGCCGAGATTTTTTGCGCTCGCTTATAGAGCTTCTGACGCCTGCATTTATCAATAATAAGACATAACCTTTCCTTTTGTCCATTATTATAACAAGTTTGTATCACCTACCAGTATTTTAGAATGTAATTCCCACAAAATAAAAATCTCCTCTTTGAAAATTTTGAATTTCGTCATTTCCGGCCTCACTATTTAGATGTCGATACCATATTTGGCGATTTAGGCGTGAATGGTTACCAATCGTAACTACTCGGCCATTCTCGCTACCCTGAAAATAACAGGGTAGTGAGAATGGCCGAGTAGTTACGATTGGAATGTTTACCATATTTAGAAAAGCTCCGCCTTCCGTAGTTTCCGGTTATGGAAAACGATCGATAAATTTGAACAGGTTGTTGCTAACTTTGAAAAGCATATATTTCTCAGCCAAACCGATTTAACAAGGACTGGGATCATCAGTAATTGTAAGAATGAAATGTTTGAAGCGTAAATAGTGAGTTTTTATGTTTCAACTGCAACTTTTTTTTTGCTCCATTGTGACGAATGGGACCGCGTTGTAGCTCTGCCGAGACACAAGTTTGTCACAGGAGCTACATTATTGCAGCTAGGCTACGATTACCCGGATTTACTTGGATTGGGTAATAATAACGAAAAAATAGGATGACCTGAAAGACTAAGTACCAGAATACATTTCCGTTTCAGGAACCTATTTCACGGAATAAAATAGGGTAATCGTAATTTTATTTGTTAGAATTGCCTGGTCTTATTATTACCCGGAATAGTTGTATGTAAATAAAATATTAAATCTTATTTATTGTTGTTGTTGATTTATTTTTATAGGTACCAATTTTATTATAAACTTTCATTCTGAATTTAATTTGTCTATATTTGTTTGTGTAAAAATATGGCCAAAGGCGCTGAAAAGAGCTCACCGTGTATGTAATCAAGACATGTAGTTCATTTGGAAATCTTAAAATGGGCGCGAAGGAGGGAGTCCAGTCCTTCAATTTTGAAGTTGGACAAAAGTTTAAGTCATTTAAGGAATTTGAGAGCCAACTTAAACATTACCAAGATGCAAAATGTATACAAATGTACCGGAGTAGTTGCAAAATTGAGTCAACGAAGACAAAGCAAGCAATTACAAACAATGATCTGGTTGTAGACTTGCCAACAAAGATTTTAGATGAAAACATTAATATAAACAGAATTAAAAAAAAATTCACGATTGATGAATGGAAATGTCTAAAATACAAAATTAGTAAAACAAAAGAAACAGCCGAATGGAACTGTTTAATCTGTAAAATTGATGTTCATCTTTATGCATCCATAGTTTGCGATGGATGTTTAGAGTGGAACCATCTTAACTGTGTTGGCCTCAAAGCGCCACCAAAATCCACGTACTGGCTATGCAGACAGTGCTATAACAAAGGAAAGTAACTTGATAATTTCTTATGTAATTCCATCTTTGTAAATATATTTACGAAGTATATTTCATATCTTTTTGATGTATTGATTTAAAATGTATTATCAATTACAAATTGATATATAATAATAATAATTCTTTCAATTCTTTATGTTCAATAATGAAATCCCTAGAACTTCCGGGTAATACTCTAACAAATAAAATTACGATTACCCGATATTTTCCCTTGAAATAGGTTCCTGAACCGGAATTGTATTCCGGCACTTAGTCTCTCAGGTAATCCTAATTTTTCGTTATTATTACCTAATCCAGGTAATCGTAGCCAGTGCCAAAAATAAACGACCAATCAAATCACACGTAGGAAATCGACCTCGTACTGACATGTAAACATGATGGAGAATGGCTTAGGATATTGCAAATTCTGTGAAGCATTGCTTTAAAGTTGCAGATAGGTAAAGATGTTGACAAAAAGGAATCGAAATATCAAAAATATATTTATTAAGCTTCAATTGGGTACCAATATTATGGCGAATGAGGTCAAGACACCAATACAAAACTATTTTGAAAAAGTGTTGTATGAAAATTTGACATTTTAGATTCCGAAAAATCGTAACAAGCCCCTGTGACTAAACCGCCAGAGTATAATCATTGACAATACTTTGTTATTCATTCACGCAAATCAATGATAAAAATGGCGGTGTCGAAGGAAACTAAAACCCCATTAAAGTTCCATGACTGTTTCACGGGAGATGAAATTGACGATATTTGTAAAGATTCCAACAATAACAATCATGGAAATGATCAGTTAGAAACACTAATGCCTCGCCATCAGATCAATGGTAAAACAAACAATGTAACTTTCATAACATTGCCAGACAGAATCGAATTATGGAAAAATGCAGTTCTACATTACTTTGGTGTAAAAAAAACTACTCTTTTAAAAGATGGTACTGTGGTTAAAATAATTTGTGACTGTGGAAATGATAAGAATTGTTCAATCAAAATAAACTTCTACAAAACTGGTTCAGTAGTTATTCAGGGTGCCAAATGTGTACAGTTATGTGATCTTTACTTCCTACCACTAAAAGACAAAGTACATGAAACTGCAGTGAAATCTGACTTAAATATCAGTGTACAAGGTGACACAAATGACTCTGATTTAAACTTAGACAGAACGAAAGTACAAGGTGACACAAATCACTCTGATTTAAATTTAGATAACACCAAAGTTGAGTTAAAACTGGAAGAAAACAATCTTCTTGATAATTCAGTTACATTTGCCAAAACTCTCATTCATGATAACAATACGTCAACTCCAATTAGGAATAATACAACCGAACAAGCTAATGAACATGTTGAATCACCGAAAGAAAGGATTACAAAGCACAGTCAAACTCTAAGCACTAAACTTGAAATGTTACTCTGTCTACAATGGATAATTCTTTCAAGCAATTCATTAATAAACTAACTGATTTGAAAAATGTTACAAATAATTTAATACCGAATATCAAAAATGCAGTTCCAGAAATCATTGCATCAAATCAAAAGTTCAAGCATGCTACACAACTGCTAGACAATATTGATGGTAAAATCAGACATTGCAATCAAACACTTGATTCGTTACATTCCAAACTGAATTCACTTGACTCACAACTTAAAGAATCCTCGGTGAACAAAACCAGTATTATAGAGAAACTTGAAGATAGCATAAAGGCTATTGAAGATTTTCGCGGGGAAAACAAAGATTCAATGGAACAAATTTCATCAAAAATCAAGGATCTCGAAGACCGGATATCCCAGTTAGAAGATACCAAAATACTTAAACATGCAAACGAAAAGCCTTAACATCCTACTGTTAACACACAAGAAAAAGTTGTGAAAGATAATGGCAAACCGGATCAACAGGACGAGGATGTTACATTCTCAAATCATGCACAGAAAATATCTGAATGCGACTATCTTATTCCCAGTGACTCGATCCTGAGAAAAATCATCCCTAAAAAGTTCTCACCCAATGGAAAAACCATCAAACGGTTCATCCGTGGTGGAGCTAACACTTGTTCAAATGTCATCAAATTTGCTAAAATCTGCTGTTTGGAATATCGAGGGTCTTTCATTAGATAAAATAAAAGACCCCCATTTTATCAATATCATTTCAAAATTTCATTTGATCAGTTTTGTTGAAACTTGGACAAATGATAATGATAATGAAATCAAAATCCCAGGATTTCACTTTGTAAATGGTAATAATAGAAAAAAAACATAAAAAGGTCAGACGCAATTATGGTGGTAAAATATTTTTGTTCAAAACTATCTCAGAAGGAATTCAAAATCACATTCCGACATTCTTTGGATCAAAATGGATCGTACATATTTCAAATTAAATAAGGATATATATATATATGTAGCTACAATATACAATTCCCCAGAGCATTCTAGTTCTAATGTCGATGGAATAGAACCAATTTATGAACAGCTAATAGCTGATGTTGTTAAATTTAGTAGCTTAGGTCACGTCATAGTTCAAGGAGACTTCAATGCTTATGCAAACACTAAGCAAGATTTTGTTTCTTATGATGATTCTGGTAGATCAAATCCAAAAGATGACCATTATATTTCTGATCAAAACTTGCCAAGGAATAACTTGGACGGTCCGACCCCAAGCTCATCAATAATAGTGGAAAACATTTACTAAACTTGTGTAAAGAGTCAGGCCTCAGAATCCTGAATGGCAGAACTATTGGAGATTTACAAGGCAAACATACCTGCATCACTTAAAATGGATGCAGTGTTGTCGATTATATGCTTGCATCTATAGAGTTATTAGATCTTGTTGGTTATTTTGAGGTAAATGAATTTACTTCTTTATCAAACCATTGTGCAATAAGTTGTTCTTTATTAATGGGTTTTACATCCCAAAATGTTACTCAGTGTCAATTGGACCTCCCTCCTAATAAATTTATATGGAATCAAGAGGCGATCAACCTCTATATACAAAATAGTAACAGTATTGAAAGTAAAAATAAGTTTGATGTGTTTTTACAATCTAATTTCACAGACTCGGACAAAGCAGTAGTCATTTAATTCAATTTTGTATGAAAATGCCATACAATCTGCAAAATTAGTAAAAAAAAAGTTCCGATGTTAAGAACTAAAAACCAGAGGCTCTCAAGAGCTTGTATCGTTCACCTGGTCATAAAAAGAACCAATTGGCCCTATGTTAAAACTATGTCCTGCAGTGGTAGTCATCTTGGAATTCCGATCAACATATATAAACCACACAAAGTTTGTAAAGGTCCTTCCAATGATTGATGCACAGTTTAGGTTCAATAAGTGCAATAGCTTCAGAGAAGAACATATTTCTGTATTTTCCCCATATGGTCCTGTGTTAATACTATGACCTGTGGTGGCAGCCATCTTGAATTTCGGATCGGTATAAAAAAGGCAACTTTTTAGAGGACCATCAAAAAGGCAAGGGCCAGTAGCAATTATTCTGATTTCCTTAAACGTCATCTTCATCTGAGAAACAGGCTACTGGACCAGGGCTATTAAACGATTACCCTTATTCGATCTCTTAAAAAGTTTATATTCCGATACCAAGATCTTGTCGAAATATATTCTGTCTCTGCAGAGACGATAATAAACGATGCATTTTTATATAGTGAAAATGTGTAAAGATAAGGAAGTCAACAAAAATGTCAAAAATATTTGTTTATCAATGTGTGACGTAAAATAATTTTTGACATTTACTTCACTGACTTTGGTACTGCTTTGACAACTAGTTTACCTATTTTGTTCCTGTATTTAAATACTGTTATAGTGACAGCCGGAACCTTTGAACCGTAATGAGATCGGGAGGTTTAGCACCTTAAAATCTGATTCAACCCACCATTTCTTTAGAAATGCCTGTACCAAGTCAGGGTCATTACGGTTTTCACAGTTTTCCGATTGTTGACTGATTTTGTCTGTTTATATAATTATGAGTTTTGACTTTCCCTTTGTAAGATTGTTCGGAGTTCGGTAATTTTGTTATTACCCTTATTTGAAGTTTCTGAGAAGATTTTGAACATTTTCCTATAGGGTCCAATGTTAATCTATGTCATGCAGTGGCGGCCATCTTGGATTTCCGATCGGCATAAAAAAAACTTACATTCTAAAGAGGACATTCCAATCATCATTTTTGGGCAGTTTGGTTTCATTTGTCCAAGTGGTTTCAGAGAGGAAGCGTTTTGAGACACTTTTCCCATAGGGTCCAATGTTAAACTAAGTCCTGCTGTAGCCGCCATCTTCCATTTTATATTGGAACAAAAAAACTAAAGTTTGTAGAGGACCATCCAATGAACATTCATGTACAGTTTAGCTTTGATAAAATTTGTAGTTTCTGAGAAGAAGGCATTTGAACATTTTCCCATAGGGTCCATTGTTAATCTATGTCATGTGCTGGCGGCCATCTTGGATTTCCGATCGGCATAAAAAAACAGAAACTGTGTAGAGGACCTTCCAATGATCATTCCTGGGCAGTTTGGTTTCAATTGTCCAAGTGGATTCAGAGAGGAAGCGTTTTGAGACACTTTTCCCATAGGGTCCAATGTTAAACTAAGTCCTGCTGTAGCCGCCATCTTCCATTTTATATTGGAACAAAAAAACTAAACTTTGTACATGACCTTCCAATGATCATTCATGGGCAGTTTTGTTTCAATTGTCCAAGTGATTTCAGAGAAGAAGCGTTTTGAAACATTTTTCCCATAGTGTCCAATGTTAAATTAAGTACTGCCGTAGCCGCCATTTTGAATTTCATATCGGAACTAAAAACCTACAGTTTGTAGAGGACCATCCAATGAACATTCATGTACAGTTTGGCTTTAATCATATTTGTAGTTTCTGAGAAAAAGGCATTTGAACATTTTACCATAGGGTCCAATGTTAATCTTTGTTCTGCAGTGGTGGCCATCTTGGATTTCCGATCGGCATAAAAAAACTTACATTCTAAAGAGGACATTCCAATGATCATTTTTGGGCAGTTTGGTTTCATTTGTCCAAGTGGTTTCAGAGAGGAAGCGTTTTGAGACACTTTTCCCATAGGGTCCAATGTTAAACTAAGTCCTGCTGTAGCCGCCATCTTCCATTTTATATTGGAACAAAAAAAACTAAAGTTTGTAGAGGACCATCCAATGAACATTCATGTACAGTTTAGCTTTGATCATATTTGTAGTTTCTGAGAAGAAGGCATTTGAACATTTTCCCATAGGGTCCATTGTTAATCTATGTCATGTGCTGGCGGCCATCTTGGATTTCCGATCGGCATAAAAAAACAGAAACTTTGTAGAGGACCTTCCAATGATCATTCCTGGGCAGTTTG